>CM073604.1:36774000-39174000 GCA_037074985.1 Solanum bulbocastanum | reverse complement strand
TCATTACTTCAATCAATTCATGGACAAATATTGACAACTTAGGCATATAAATACGCCTAAGATCAAAATGCACGTGTAAAGGAACAATATTTGAAGTTGACATATATATTCTCTTCTAATTAAATGAATTTATAGATACTTTGCTTTTACCAATTTATTGTTAGATATTTTTACTTAATTGAATTTCACTTTCATATTCGTTTGTTGACTTATCTTTCCTTGCTCATGAACTACTCCTAAGTCCACTGAAATCTTCCACCATCCTCACATTTCTGAGTTGGGTCGTGGAGACATTTTCACTTAATTGATTTTAGTTCTTTTTCATTAAATTTGATCTTCTAGTATGAAGTTGTTAACCTAGGTTTTAATTTTGATATTGGAAAACCTAGAAATCTCATAAAAATGGATTATTGGCATGTGAACGACTCAAAAGAGGTTAATGAGGCTAAAACTCCATAAATGAGAGTATAGTGATCATGGAAATATGTGGTTTGATAAATTGATTAATTAATAATTCTCTAGACCTTCTAAAAAGAAAAATTAGGCGAGTTTGAATATCCAAAATCTTCGTTTGAGAAAATAGGTCATTGAAGGGACCTTATACTTTTTTTCTTGGACTTTTAGCATTCTGAGGCATTGGAAAAAGATAAGCCTTCGATAATTTAGCTTGTTTGCTTCTAATTTGTCGGTTGAGGTAGGTTGCAATTGAGGTGGCTTAGTTGTTGATATGTAATGTGAGTTGTATTACATGTTTATATTGATCTTTGGACAAAGTTGGTGTTGTTTATGATTGAATTAAGTGTTGCAGGAATGAATAATGCAAATCGTTGAACTGGTTATTTTCTGTTGCTATGAGATATGAACTTATAGTTATAATATATTTTGATAATATGATGAATGATGATCTTGTGGTTATGTATGTATGTTCTGTTATCTTGAGAGGTTACTTGAGAAATTAGCATATTGAAATATTTAGATAGAGTAATGATATATATTCACTTTTTGGATAATGAGTGGTTCGAGTCCGATGTGAGCTTACGAACAAACAATTATGAATGCGATTATATTTATGAACAATGGTGGATTGAGGATATTATGGTCGTGGGTGCTCAATTCCTTTAACATAAAGTTGCTAGTCAAGAAAGATTTCTTTGTAGAAGCTTAATAATTATTTTTTGAGTTAGTAAATGAAATACAAAAAATAGGAAAATGGAAAAACTACAAAGAAGTATAAGCAAAAAGTCTGTGAAAAGGTATAAAAAGAAGTCAAAAACTATGAAGAAGTTCAGTTTACATTTTTTCAACAAAAAAATCAGGAGGTTATGCTAGGATTCGAACCCCAGTGCAATGCACCAACGATCTCAAAATCAACTTCACGATCAAAGCACTCGCAAAAATGGGTGCTAACAAATATATTATGTAACTTATTCAACATTTTCTATAAAAATATACAAAAGTTTTCATCGAGGTCAATGGGTGCTCGAGTACCAATAACTCTATACGTGGGTCCACCTCTGTTTATGAATGATATAATATTTTAACCAGAATTAAGATTTTATAATTATTTTTAAAATAATAAAAGAATTAATTGTTATTCTAATCATGATTGGACCTTTTCTTATAAAATTTAAATAATAAAATACTTTTATTGTACTTTTTTATTTGTCCACTATTTTGAATAGATATTTTATTATATAAAAAATACAATTATTATATTTTTCATATTTTACCTTTAACATTAATCACTTATTCCCCACATTATTTTTAAGACCTAATACTAAACATAAATTAATAGAATACTCTCTCTGTCCAACAATACTTGTCCACTATTGACTTTGTACAATTCTTAAGAAACTATAAATAAAAGGGTAATTTTACTATATTACCCTTTGAATATACTCACTCCGTTCACTTTTACTTGTCACTTTTTTCTAAAATAAATTTTTATTTTTACCTGTCACTTTTGACATATAAAGAAAAGACAATAACATTTTTCTATGTTTACCCTTAGCATTAATACTCTTTCTTCAAATCATTTTCCAAGACTTAATACTTAGTAAACATCATCAATAGAGATAGTTTGGTAAAATACCTATACCCGTAATCATTTCCTTTATGAGTGAGTCAAGTAAAAATGTTATAAGAAAAAGTAAACTGAGGGAATAATAAATACAATGTCTTGAAAAATGTAATAGGAAAATGACTATAATTACTGGTAAGCGTAAATTAGAAACTAAATATAAAATTATCAATTGATTTCTGAATAAATATTGTTGGATATCCCAAAATAATATAGAGGACAATATTATTGAACGGAGGATTATTATTTTTATTAAATATATCCATACAAATATAAAAAGTAAAAGTGAACAAAGAGAGCCATGCTGAGAAAATGGAAAAAAACCTTATCTGAATAAGGTGCTTTATCACTTTTATTAGAGCAAGGGCATTATTGTCTTAACGTAACAAAGACGAACTTCCCGGTCATGTAAATCTAAAATCTAAAGAGTGGGAGACCCAAAAAAGCATTTGAATAATCTGCAGCAAATATATAAATAGTAGCACCCAATACATGGGGCGGCAGCAGCAGCAAAGATCTGGAACGCCATGGAAGTAGCAGAAGGAGCTCGCCACTGCCTAACAGCCAAAATTCCCTATTCCTCCCTCACCGTCGATCATTCTCTCTCTATTACTCAGCTAAAGCCTAAAATCGTGTATGTTTGGATTTCCGCTTTATGTGAATTGAACAGTTTTTCAATTTTGGATGCTGGCTTTAGGTTTTGATTTGATATGTTGTGGTCGTGCTATTTAGGCATGCACTAGCGTTTTGTTTAGTAGTACTTAAATGATAATACTCCATTTGTCTGATTTTGTTTGGTGCTTTTTCCAATTTTTGCTACCTTTCTATATTTTAAAACTTATGTGTTTTGCTTTTGACATGACTTGTTATAAGTTTATTTATGTCAATTTATGTGCCAAAAGCCTTATTTTGTCTCTTTACTTTGTGTCCAATTAAACCAAGACAATCAAATTGAGACAGAGGGAGTAGTAAGATTGATGGATGTTTTGTCAATCTCTTTTATGTTATGATTTATGATTTGAGTTGAGTTGATATATTGGTTAAAAATAATATGTTGGTTTAACATTGACTCAGCTGTGATTCCAGTGTAAAATGGTTGACTTTACCTAAGTTCTATGTTTATTGTTCTCTTCAGCTTGTTAGTGAGACATGATATAAAAGCTTCATTTTCCTACTGGTTGAAATGATCAAAAGACATTTCAGTTGTAGATTTTTAGAGTATCAATCCTTGTTTATGTTATGAAAACCAAAATTCTAATTTTGGATGTATTGAATTAGTATTTTCTCATTTCAAAGTATTTCACTTGCTCCAAGAGCATAGTGCACCATTTTGGCGTTTAAATATGAATGGAATGTTAACCGACACTACTATGAGATGTAGTGAGTGCATGAATTTATCTGTAAACATAGCATGATGGCAACATTATATCATTTGAGGGATGGACTTTAGTTGTAAGCATAATCAGAATACAAGATTATGCTCTTTTAAAAACTTCTACTTATTCCTTGAAGGGAGTGGCCTAGTGGACGTTGAGTTGGAGTGACAACCTTGGAAACCAAGGTTGAACCTTTGCGAAAGCGATAATAGGTGAATTATTTCCGTTTGTCTAAGCTTCAGTAGGTGTAGTAGATGGCAACATGTATCCAGTGAACTTGTCGAGGTGCATATGGTTGTCAAGACACTGTCATTGTAAAGAAAAAGGTCTTAGGTGTTCCTCTGGTTATTGCGTAATAAGTATATGTGAGATCAAATGGGACATGATTTAGCAGGCTGATGAAACTTTTCTGTAAAATAGATGTATTGTAAATTTTTTCTTCCCACACTCAGAAGTATATTTAGCATATGCATGCACCTGTATATTGAGGCTAATTTTTGTTCTTCCTCTTCTATTTCTGAACTTGGTTTGAAACTGTGCAGAGAACTGTGCAAGGACTTGTTCAACCAATGGTCAAATCTAGATGGTTCTCACTTCTCTGTAGAGACTGTGTCTGGTGGCATCACAAATCTATGTGCGTATTTATTTTGTTTGAATTTTCACTTTTTAAGCACTCATTTGCATTCCAAACTTATCATTCTAAAATTGTGTATATGATATGTACTATCCTATGACAAAAATAATGATTCTTACTGTTAAAATCTTTATTGCTCAGAAAATTTTAAGACTAAACATATCAGCTAAGATTGTAGTACGTCCTAACAATGTTCTATTTATTTCTTCAGTGCTAAAAGTATCTGTAAGAGAAGATGATGGAAAACATGAAAATATGACAGTTAGGTTATATGGTCCAAATACTGAATATGTCATTAACCGTGAACGAGAAATGCAGGTTAGTTTCAGATGCTTCGGTTGATTAATTTTGTTCCGTGCATTAGTCCTATCATATGGAGCGGTAACAGTTGACTTTTGAGTAATTTAAGTCAACTACGCTTGGGCTATCTTTTTTTCTTTTTAACTTCAAGGTTATTTGATCTGTCAAACTAGTGTTTGTATCTTCTCCTTTCCCCACAAAGGATGTTATGTGGATGTCAACTTGCAGTGTAGCTTCATTAATCATTAGGTGTTATTTCTGCTTATCTCGTCCTTAATGTTAGTAGGATTGTTTCCAAAAAGAGTATGCATAGACTTCACATGTGAGTCTTTTACTCTTATCCACTGGGGCAAATAAGCCAGTCAACCTCCAAAACATTTTGAAATCTACTCCCTCTATCTTAAGAAGAAGAACAGTGTTCAGACTATGAAATTTACTTACGATCTGGACATTGATTCCTCAGTATTGCAAAAATTAAAGTTTCCATATCTAAAAGCTATATAGAAGTACAATAAAGAATATGTTATATTCAAGAATATATATGTAATGTTCAAAAAATTGTTACTAAAGAAAAAAGTTACTCTCTCCAAATAGCAGTTATGTATTTTGCCAAGTTAATGGGGGACTTCACCTTTGGTTTACAATTTACTTTAAAATTATGTTTTGTTCAAAGTGGGGGGAAGAAGAGGGGGAGGGACTAGTTGAATTATTTTTTCCGGAGAAAGTATTTTGGAGTCCTAGTATCTGCACATTTATATCACAGAATCTGTGTCCATGCTTAATTATAAATATCTTTCTCAATAATTATTTTAAGGAGTTGCACATCTACCATTAGGCATGAAGTCAGCTGTTTGATTCTAGATGTTCTGATTGATGTTATGCAAGTTTACTTTAGTTCTTGATATATATTTACTGTCAGGATTTGACTACATAGGTCTAAGCTTTTTGTGATCAGTTCGTATGTTATTTCTTGCATAAGTTTAGCCCATAATTCCACATCTTCTTTGGTGAAGTCTATTTTCAATGGATGTCTCCACTCTCCTCTTAACTTTTTTATTTATTCAGTTCTTATAACTATGGCCATGTCCATGAATCATACACACTTCATGATTGTTAAGTACCTGTCTTTAGGCGATTCAACACCTCTCAGCGGCTGGGTTTGGTGCCAAGTTGCTTGCAGTATTTGGGAATGGCATGGTTCAGTCATTTATTGATGCACGCACTTTAACACCCCCAGGTAGGCATTTAATCAGACTTCCACTTGTAGCTTATATGTAGTAGAGACTATTCGTGGTTTTGTGTAAATAACTTTTGGCTACCTTTGAGACTTCATTTTTCCTTTGTGATTTTAGAAATTTTTATGTGTTTCCCTTTCTTATTTAGAATTATTTAGAACTAGGCATCAGAAAATCTGGGAAGAACATTCTATTTCAAAAAAAATAATCTGGGAAGAACAAAATTAAGAAGTAAACTATATTCTTATCAAAAAAGTAAACTCTCTCTCTCTCTCTAATATTTTTTATATATATATATATGTATGCATTTTTTTTTAATTTTTTTTTTTTGAGATCAAGCATTAAGTGATGCCAAGAGCAGCACTTAAGAATGCACTGCAATTACACCAAAAAAATAGAAACTAAAGCAACATCAGGAAAAGCTAAAACCCTGATACCATTTCTAAATTACACCAGAAAGCTATCAATGTGATGCAATCAGATCTAACTTTCGAAATAGTGTTTTCTTGCCCGGTAAAGAATCTTTTATTCCTTCGTTTTTAACTACACCTCCAAATGCAAGTAGGTATGGTGTTCCAGGTCTTCATTAAGTGCTTAGTCAGTCCTTACCTGTTACAGCTGAAAAGAAACTTTTAAACTGTTCTTGGCATAACCTGTTTCAGTCCCAAAAGATTGACATCTTCCAAACATGTAAAGTGAAAGTCGAGTGAAGGAACAAACAATTGTTTGATTCTGATTCTTCTCAACAATGTAACATCTATTGGCTGATTGTATCCTCCTTATTCGTAGTATATCTTGAGTGAAGCATGATTCTTTGGTTATTAGCCAGAGAGGAACATCACATTGACTGGTGCATATGTTTTGTAACCCTTAATCATTGTCTCTGAGTATTATGATTGTTCCTTCTGACTGGAGGACGAACTAACTGTAAATGATTCATTTTCCTGACCTTTCAAGTTGTTGATTGTTAGAATAGTAATAGGTATATACAATCCTACTTAGAATAGGAATAAGAATATTAATAGTAATAGGAATAGTATATAATGTCGTACTTAGAAAAGACTTGTATTGCAGTGTCCTAGTTGGAAAAGGTGTCTATTGTAGTGTCTATAAATAGGGTCTCTCTCTAATAATGCAAGAAACAACAATTCAATAATATTCTTCCCTTATATTTCTCACATGGTATTAGAGTCTCTATGATCTTGGTAAATAATCAAAGAGCTTCCGCTACCGACGGGCGGCTATTACCCATATATGCCACCCGTCTAGCCAGCGATTATGTTAGCAAAAGTTGTAGCACCGTGCCATCTTTCCGGTGACTACTTTTTCATATTTAATTTGTGTAGCACTGTGCCATCTTTCCGGCGACTACTTTTTCATAATTAATTTGTTTAATACCATGCCGTCATCCCGGTGACTACTTTCTCATATCGATTTGTGTAACACTATGCCATCATTTCGGTGTCTACTTTTTCATATCCTATATGTGTAGCACTGTGTCATCATTCCAGTGACTACTTTCTTATATCTTTTGTGTAGTACCATTCCATCTTTACGGTGACTACTTTTTCATATTTAATATGTATAGCACCGTGCCATCCTTCCGGTGACTACTTTCTTTTTTTGCCTTATTTGTGTAGCACCGTGCATCTCTTCGGACTACTTTTCATATTTAATTTGTGTAGTACTGCGGGTTTTTCCGAACTACTTTCTCAAATCTGAGTTGCATAGCATTGTGTGTCTTTTCGGTGACTCAGATGCAATTTGGAACTGTCTTTCCAGTGACTCCTCAAATATGATTTGCGTAGGGTTGTGCCATCATTCGGATCCTACTCATATATTTTCTCTTTTTCAGTTTGTGCCATCATTCCGACCATACCCATATTATTTCTCTTTTTCAATAGGATCGTGCAGTCAATCCGATCTTTCCTATATAATTTCTATTTTTCAGTTGGGTCGTGCCATCATTCCGACCCTACCCATATGATATTACTCTCTTTGTCCCAATTGATGTGACTTACTTTCCTTTTTAGTCAGTCCCCCAAAAAAGACACATTTCTATATTAAATAACAATTTAACTTTAAAATATCTATTTTACCCTTAATGAAATGATTTATAGTCACACAAATTTCTATTATTCATTTTAGACCACAAGTTTTAAAAGTCTTCCTTTATTTATTAAACTCTGTGCCGAGTCAAACTACTTCACATAAAATGGGACGGAGGGAGTATTTGTTAGATTGTGACCACTTTTAGCCATCAAATCTAATACTGACATATGAGCATGTTCCAGCCAATTTTTCAATGACTTTCTTATTTAACATAGACTCGTCTATTGATTCCAACACGATCCATATACGTGATACTAGATTTTGAGCACTTTCCCGCGACCATTGCATTGTGAAGAAGTCTATATGGAGCAACCACCTAATTTTGTTTCTTAGGGGGAGTTTAGTAGCCTTGTATGTTGATTACGTAAGTCACTCTATGGTCTGAAATAGCCTGTGCAAGCTTGGTTTGGGAAGTTCAACACGGTAATTTATCACTTTGTGTTTTATCGACATTATGTATCAAATCCAGTATTTCATGAGAAGATTAAGCACATTGAGATTGGCTGTCAATTTTGTGAAGTCGAGTGATCAACTTGCAGATATCTCAACCAAGCTTCTCATCGGTCCTCGTATTAATTATATTTGTAACAAGCTAGATACATATGATTTGTATGCACTAGCTTGAGGGGGAGTGTTAGAATAGTAATAGGTATATACAATCCTACTTAGAATAGGAATAAGAATAGTAATAGTAATAAGAATGATATATAGTGTCCTACTTAGAAAAGGATTGTATTGCACTGTCCTAGTTGGAAAAGGTGTCTATTGTAGTGTCTATAAATAGGGTCTTTCTCTAATAATGTAAAAACAACAATTCAATAATGTTCTTCCCTTCTATTTCCCACATTGATCTTCATTGTTATTAGACATTGGAATGTAGATAAAAAGCTGAAAAAATCTGCAATCACTCTGATTTCCCATTCATTAGGATTTCTTCTGAAAGTGATGTTCCAAATGTTTCCCTCCTTGCTTTGCACTAGTGTAAAGTTGATGTCCTGTGAAAGGTTAAAAGTGTGAGAAATGCATTTCTTAGAGAACAGTATCCTTGTCAATTATTTCGCCAGAAAGAGACTTTTCTTCCATTCCCTATCTTGATTTCTATATCCTGTGAAAAACGTAGCATGGTGCTCCAATATTTCTCCCCACACCTATTCCTTGTGGTGGTCTGGTGGAGCGCCCGTCTTTGAACACCACATGTTCTCTTGACCACACTACACTGTGATAGCCTTCCTCCTTCGAACATTGATTTCAACATTATTTCTTCTTAGCCATTTCATCAAAAGGCTCCTAATTTGTTCCCTTTAAGTTCTTGATGCCCAACCCCTGGGAGGATATAATATGTATTCAAACCCCATAGCTAAGCTCAGACCCTGTATATGTGTTAAAAAATTCAGTAAATAGTAGAAATAATAGATTTTGAATTCAATAAATTGAATGAGTTGCGGTAGGTTTACGCACTCGAACCAATAAAGCATAAATCTGGATCTGCCTCTGCCGGAACCTTCTTTATAGAGACGATGCTGTACTAAACTAGGTTGAAATAACCTTCTATTGCCTTCCATGAGAAATTTCTCCTTAACTAGTCAATTCTCGTTTTCACCTTAACAGGCATTGGGAACAAAGACATAATATATGTTGGCATTGAATCGAACACATTATCATTATGATTCAAGTGTCCCCTAGAGAAAGGTTTTTTTCTTCTAGCTGGATAAACTCATTTCACATCTTTTCACCACATCCTGCTATATAGTTATGCTTTATGTTTTTCCCCTAAAGACAGATCCAACTAAACCATTGGAAGACTTCCCGCTTGACAGCCAATTATAGTTGTCATGCCTTGTAAATCTCACACTGAGTAGACTGGAATTAACCTGTTTTGACCAATTGACATGAAGTCTTGAGACTGCCTCAAAACACTCAATAAATATCAAGTACTTCAGTTGACATGCTACTGGTTCAGGAAATATGAGAGTATCATTCACATATTGATGATGTGAAATGCTTAGTACATTTGTTTGCCCTCTGTTCATCTTGAAGCCCTTGAACCATCTTTTATTAACAGAGAAAACACAAAATTCTACTAGAACACTATAACCTACTAGGTCAAACTCTCTATACCTATTTATCTAAAGGTCCCTGAAAAATAGAATACCTACTAGTTATGGACTTCTAGGAAACCCTAATCTAAAGTAAGATACATTCCCAGATGTCCCTGTGTAGTTAAATTCATCGAAGAGTGAAAATGAACATTGAGTTTATAATCTGCAATCTTCCTTCATCCTATACTGTGATGTTCCCCATTGGTTTTCATTTGGTGCTAAGAGAACTTCCTGTATTTAGTCAAACCATCAAAAGAAAATTTATTCCCTTAGGTTTAAGGTTTGACTTACAGACTCTGTAGCTGCTTTTATATGACCAATTATCGAAGCCAAATAAAAAGTTCCCTTTATGATACATAAATAATTTTCTGATGTAGTGGGGAAAGCCCCGTAAACTAGTTTGTTAACAAAAAGTAAAAACCTACACAAAAAAGAATATTTTCTATGAGTGGGACCTAATCATGTCATCTATACTAACAAGAAACATGTGGTTGCACCAAATATTGGTCAAAAATAAAAGGCATATGCCCTATACTGTACTAACTCATTTCCACCCCTTCAAATGTTCTCTTGTTCCTCTTCAGAGGAATCCACATAAGGGCCGGAAAGGGCTACATCTGGTAATAAATAGTCCATATCATATGCTTGACATGTTTTGTCCATGGTTTTAGCTGTTGTCGTCATTAGATCTCTTAAAGAATGTAATATTGATTGGTCCATTTTGAAGAAATAAAAAGATCTTCTTGTTCCTCAATCTTCCGAGAATACAGCGGATGCTGATCATTACATAGGCTGGAATTGCTTTTATAATTAGCAACAAAGATGTGCATAAAAGATATGTGAGCTTCCATGATAATTAATTAACCCGCGCCTTTCATTTTTCACTGGCCTTGTTGATCTTCCTTTGTATAAAATCGTACTCTTCAAGATTCATCTTCTTTGCGTAATTAGCATAATCATTTTATCATCTTTCTGTGTGTTAGTTTAATGGAAAAGAAGTTGGTGGTTTGAATCTTATAGAAATTGTCCACAAACTAGGTTGAGAAGAGCATGTTTAAATAGTAAGGAGAGCTTTGTAAGCTCTGAAACAGGACTAGAGTTTAACACGACAGTTGCCTTTGAGTCCTTTCATCAACAGATCTTGTTTGACCTGTTGCACTTACATGTAAGTTTATTGTATCACGGGGTTGTTGAAATAATTTTCTGGCACTCTATTTTTCAGGGAGACCTACATTATTCACTTTTCCCCTACCTCTTGATGTTATTTTTATATGCAAATTAGTTGTCATTTTCTTGTTACTTCTTCAACAGACATGAAAAATCCAAAGCTTGCTGCTGAAATTGCAAAGCAACTCCGAAAGTTCCATCAGGTGGAAATTCCGGGCTCCAAAGAACCTCAAGTATGGAATGATGTGCTCAAGTTCTTCAAGAAAGGTCCATCCTTTATTGAACATTCTCCAGTGATATTATATAAATGAGACATCATTTTCCCTGAATTGGTTGATATGTATGGATCCGTCATCCCTCTAGTCTCATAGACTGTGGAACGCTAGTACTGGATTAACTGCTATGACGAAAGATCCATCTCAAGCCCGAGTGTTTTTCCATTTTTACAGCATCAACTCTTCAATTTGATGATGGCGAGAAGAAGATAAAGTATGAGACAATTTTGTTCCAGGAAGTTCATAATGAAATCATAGATCTCAAGGTAGTCCCACCTCTCATGACATGTAGTTGATTATTATTCTATTTATTATTTGCTGTTCACCTGAGGGGAGGGGATTCTCCCAATATCTTCTCCATGACAGTGCAAATTTCAGCCCTACAAGCATTTAACATTTTTCTTAATCTGTATTATGTTAGTTTGCTTTCACAGATATGCTAATTTGAAACCATCTGTTAGCAATTTTCCCTTAACCCCTTTTGGAGAAATCAATAGCTATAAGATTTTCAACACATCATTTCCCCAAGCTAACTGTTGTTTTTCTCTTGTTAGCTTGCTGGAGAGATCTAGGCATCTCCTATGGCAGCTACGAAAACCTTCAAAGAACTTTTAGGTGTTGACTCATCTTCCATCATACTAGGGTTCAGACTGCTTCAACTTGGATGATTTTGTCTATGTATTTCCATGTTACGTCTTTCTTGTAGTTAAGCACAGCCAAAGTTGGCACAAATGGTATGTTGTAGGTTTCAAAGTCGAGGGATTCTTATTTTCCACATAAGGTGCATCTTTCTTGGCTTTACTGTGACAATAATTTGAACTTAATAAACCTGAAATATATTGGAAGTTACGTTGAGTTTTCTTTAGGATAAATTTACCTGCTTAACTACTGCTACCTCAGTAAAGCGGATGCTATTGAAAGTTATTTGGTATTGGGCCAGAATGGCATTGTATTAAATAGCTTCATGTATCAAAATGGATATATCTGTTTGTTTCAAAAGTGACGTGCAATTCTGGAACAGGAATTGACTGACCGTCTTAACGCCCCGGTGGTGTTTGCCCACAATGACTTACTCTCTGGAAATCTGATGCTTAATGAGGATAAAGGTACTTGTGATCTAGCTTTTCATATATTTACATCTTGATTGAGGTACTTTTTTCTGTCATGACATTTTCAATTAGAAATTTTCCAATGTCTCCCCGGTCATGATATAATTCAATAATCTCGAGATGCCTTTTCATCTGTTGGAGAAGAAAACCCTACCATTTAGATCACTTAATTGGTTCTGCACATTGCGGACATCCTATTTGGTATTACTCATGCAAATTTTTATGCTTGTGATCATATATTGGGTCACTATTGTTTGTTCGTCTTTCTCGAGATTTTATGTTTAGTAAGGGAACTAATTTTCTCTGAAGTGACTCGTATTCTCTTGTGATAAAGACTCAACATAAGTCTTTGGATGAACTTTATCAGGTCACTCCTGCTTTCATTTATGTTCTTCGTTTGAAAAACTTTCCAATAACGTCAAATTAAATAGTCTATCCCATTAAAAGAATATGTCTGAATGATTTTTTATTTTCTTCAATCTGATTTTTACATTGCATCAAATGGTTGACATTTCTAAAGTTGATCTTGGTTTGGAAAACTGCTTGATGAGTTTGTTCTTAGTTACAATTAAATGCTGAACTTAACTGTTTGTACTAACCTCATTTCCGTTTATCAAAATCCAGAAAAGCTGTATTTCATTGATTTTGAGTATGGATCCTACAATTACAGGGGATTTGACATAGGGAATCACTTCAATGAATATGCTGGCTATGATTGTGATTATAGCTTGTATGTTGCGTCTCCCTCTCTGCATCTCTTTCTCCATGTCCTCAGTCCTCTTCTTTCCCTCTATCTTATGGTGATATTTTGTTGAAAATGATTTACTTATATTAGAGATGGTTCTATATGTAGATATCCAAGTAAGGATGAACAGTTTCATTTCTTCAGGCACTATTTGGATTCTGACCAACCGAATGAGGTAAATGAGGAAATATGTCAACTTCTTATACTTAATTTTGCATGTTGTATAGCTAGGATGGAACTTGTGTAGTGCTATTATTTCCGAAACAATTATTTAGCCCAAAAAAAACAATCAGAAACACTCCCAACATTACAGAGGAGATTATACAGCAAACTTGACGGAGAAGTTTTATGGGTGGAAAACATTTGTGCAAAACAATCTCTGAGAAGGCATATTCTAATTGACCAAAAATAAAGGTTTTAAGATAGTATCATGATTTAGTGCCTGAGAGGAGTTGAAAGACTTTCTTCCCATCAAGTTTGGAAGGATTAATAAAAAAAATTCACCAGTGAGAGCTTTACATGCCCCCTATTGATGTTTCACCACAGAGCTTTTACGTGCCACCAATTGATGTGTTGAAAATAATAGGCCCTTTTATACCCTTGTCCTAATAGTATACCTAGCCAATCTTGTTTTCTGGAACATAACCACATTGCTACTATATGCACGTTCTTGTGGGTTTGTTGGGAGAAATCATGAAATTACGACTTGGAACGCTACTGTTGTACTGTCTGGCTACCAAATAGAAAGCAGTTGAACTTAGACATCAGTAATTGCTTAGTATATCTAAGTTAATTTTGATGGCAGGTATCTGACAAGGACCTCGAAGCCTTGTATGTCGAGACGAGTAGTTACATGCTAGCTTCACACCTATACTGGGCTCTCTGGGCTTTGATCCAGGTACTGATATTATGCTATATTTTAGATGCAGTCCAAAGAATGCCAAAAGATAATCTCACATTTTAATCTTTTTGTTATGGTTATACCTAGGCGAAAATGTCACCCATCGATTTTGACTACATCAGTTATTTCTTCCTGCGCTATAATGAATACAAGAAGCAGAAGGAGAAAGTCCTCTCTTTAGCCAAGTCATATCTCTCGAAACCCGAGCTGGGTAAAAGATTCATGTAACACAGTAACAAACTCTTGAAAGCAGAAAGAGAAAGTCATCTCTTTACCCAAGTCATATCTCTCAAAACCCGAGCTGGGCGAATGGTTCATGTAACACAGTTCCAAACTCTTAAAAGCTGTCAATCGACACGAACATTTTTTTTATCTCATTTGTTGCAAAGTAGAAATAGCTGCTGCTGTATTCAAGTTGGACTCTGCAAAATAATTTTTTCTTTCTTCCAGAAAGCATATTAAGGTGTGTTGTAATACTCAAAATTCATCGCTTGAAGTTTGAACACGAAATATATTTTTGAAACCAAGGATCTGAACTTACGCCTTTTTTCATTTTAAAATGTCATTATCTATTTTTTTTTTTGTGCGATTTGATATCATATTGATGTCAGCGTCTACCCTTTTCTCCATATATGAATATACTCTAATGATATTAAAGAGTAACTGAACAATGTCTTCATTAAAGGATTGCTTCTTCCTTATTACCATCAAAGTATAATATACTCTGGTGGTATCAATGAGTAACTGAGTAGTGTTTTCATAGATTTTTGTTTCAGTCATTCGATGGGATTACTTGACCATTCATGATACCATTACGGTGTATCTACATATTGCCGTGGTATTATTGAGGTATGTTTCAATTCTTTGATATTTTAATTTAAAAACAGTTTTAAACAGAGTTGTAATTTATATACAATTTTTCTAAAAATTTGCAGAAAGAGAAAAAAATTATAAAAATATTTTTTCTATTAATTTAGAGTCTAATAAATAAG
Organism: Solanum bulbocastanum; assembly: GCA_037074985.1. NCBI lineage: Eukaryota > Viridiplantae > Streptophyta > Magnoliopsida > Solanales > Solanaceae > Solanum > Solanum bulbocastanum. The sequence goes on along the minus strand of CM073604.1, from coordinate 39,158,975 downwards.
ATTGTGACTTCAATAATTTTCTCTTAGTTGTTTCTTAAAAAAAGAGTTCAATCCTATATGATACCAATAGGGTATCAATATGCTGATGGAGTATCACAAAGGTTAAGTTCAATCCTATATGGTATCAATATACTAACAGAGTATCACAAAGAATATATTTTCTACTAAGTTAGACTTTATAATAAACAAGATTGTGACTTTCATAATTTTCTCTTAATTGTTTCTTATTTATTTCTAAAAAAAGAGCTCAATTCTATATGATAGCGACAGGGTATCACGGAGTATCACATATGATTAAACTCATTCTTATACGATACCGATATTGTATCAATATACTGATGGAGTATCACATGAGATGATTAATTCATAATAGTGATGCTGATGTCATACACGAAATAAGAAATGAGAAAGTGGGGGTAAGAGGATAAATAATTTGAATCATGGGTCCATTAAGGATAAATAATTTGAATTGAATCCAATTTGAGTAAATAGTTTCATGATTGAATCTGTTTTGCGTAGTTTTCCCTTTTAAAAAAAAAAAAAAATAATAAAAAATTGTTAATCTGTTGATGCCAAAACAAGTCAATTTGCCTTGTAAGTCTGCCAAGATAATATAATCCCTTGCCCCAAAAGTAAAAAAGAGAAGAAAACGTGAAGTGTAGGAGCTCTTTTTTGCTTACTAATTTCACTATTGCTTAGCGTGTTTCCAACATAATGGTAGTAGTTACTAGTTACATATATAATAATAGAAACATGAATACTCATTAATTAATTTTATGGTGCACTTGTAAAACAATTTTTAAAAGATGCATTTGAGTTTCAAAATAAGAATTAAAGAGAAAGTATAAGTATTTAAATTAAAATGATGTATATATAGCGATCCTATACTAGTAAAATTTTGTATAAATATTTTAGTTTGAATAATATTTTCATTTTACTAGGGTGTTAAGTATTTGGTTCTGAAGAATCTATAGCTTAGTTTGTTGGTTACCTGAACTCCACCTTGTTGGTGAGGGTTCGATTCATTTTACTAAGTATTAAGTATATTAATAAAATAAAAATAAAAATTACAAATAAAAAGGTCTTATATTATTAGAGGTTTTCATTTTACTAAGTATCAAGTATATTAACAAAATAAAAATAAAAATTACAAATAAAACGGTCTTATATTATTAGAGTAAGAATTTAAGAGAATAAATATTATTGTTCAATTTATTGTTTACCTTTGAATAAGAATATAAATATTCTTTGAAATATGCATATTTGCGGTTACATGCAAATATTACTTAATAATAACATGCAAATCAATCATAATTTGCTGCACTTTATTCATATAGAGGCCATTTGAATTTCTTAAAATTATACTCCGTAATACTTTATCATATATAAATTTCTTATCTATCATTTCCTTTAATAAAAATCAAATTTACTTAGTTAATTGAACATGATTTTGTATATTGTTTCCCTTCCCGTCATATACTTTTAAAGCTTAATTATAATATTAAATATGTTATATTACTGTGTGATTAAAAAAATTTCTAACGATATAATGAGAAATTTAAGTTAAAATATTTTCAATATAAGAAAGTCATCATTTTTACTAAAGAAACTAAAAAAAAAATGTTGTCATAGAGGGAGTAGTATTTTTAATGTTAAGTATTAAGTATTGAATCAATAATTAGATAGCTTGATCGTTGTACTCTAAACTCCCCTATTCTTTTTGGAATAGATGGAGCATTAATAAGCTTTTCTTTTTATAGATTAAAAAAGACAAGATGTTTCAATGATAAATTACGATAACAGATACTCCCTTTGATTCATATGTGATGGTGTATGATTAAATATGAAATTTAAAAAAGAAAGTTACCTAATTTATAATCTAGAATAAGTTATAAATATTTGTATGATTATATATAATGTCTCAGTAAGGAAAAATAAACAATAAAATTTATTTTTGAATAATAAAGTGTACTACATATTTTTCTCGTACATAATAAAAAAATTTTAATACATTGAAATATAAAAAGTAATTGGAAAAAAAAAAAAGCAATGGTTTAGTTTCATTAACATTCTAAAATTCATTAAAATTCTAAAAAAAAAAATTATTTATGATACGTAGTAAAATTCCAAAAAGGAAATGCATTTCCTTGAGGGTCAAAAATGAACAAAACTTTTCCCACAAAATTACGCATGACATTAATTACACAAGAAAACCAAAACTTTTTCTCCGGTCAAAACTATCCTAAATTGTTATTTTATTTTTCCAAGAAAATAAAGTAAATATATATCATACTTTCTTCTCTAATTGGTTTAAATCATCTATGATCCCTTAAAGTTATTCATATATTTCACTTAGACACCTTAATTAAATCTCGTACATATTGATCACCTCTACTACTTTGTATTGATACCACTAGAACATTTTTTGCTTTATGTGGCATTTTGGATGTGATTCACTAACCAGAAGCGCGTGAAAGCATTAAGTTTAATATTTTTTAAATTAAAATAATAGCGCGTGAAAGCATTAAATTTAACATTTTTTAAATTAAAATATTCTCTTTCTTCTTTATTGTGGCATCCGCCATGGCATGGCAGCCATATAAACCTTCCTTCTTCTTCCTCATTTTTATTTTGTTCCTTTAATTTACCATTATTATCATCATCATTACATCCATTTCTTTCTCTTCTTTTGAGCAACCACCACCGTCCACCGCCTCTTCCATTATCGCCTCCACTTGGTTATTTTTTTTCTAGGTGTAGAATTAAATCTTGTCATATTGTTGATTTATGAAAGTAAGCAAGTTTATAAATTTACAATTTAACTCTTTGCCATAATGTTTTCTTCCTTGTCTTTTTGCCATCATTTCCTTCGCCACCATTGTTGATTTATTGTAAAGAAGAACAAGAAAAAAAAAGAGTGGTTGTTCCGATGGGTAGCAGGGGAAGAATTTGGATGGGTTGAGTAATAATGTAACTATTAATTTATTTATTTTTTTAAAAAAATTGAATCTACATAATCTCCCATTGTTAATTTAAGATAAATAAGAAGAAGAAGAAAAGAAGTAAAAAGACGTTGGGGGCCTAAAATCTGATGGGTAGCATGGGAAGAGTTGGATTGTTTAGGGGTACAAAATATTTTATTTTATTTTTTATGATTTAAAATAATTTTGTGGATCCAATGACACAAGTCATAATTTAATTCGTCATTGTGCTATGTCATTGCAGAGTCTCTCACACATTTAATTTTTTTTGGCTGATTGTTAAAAATATGTTAAATAGGTGTCAATTCAAAGTGGTAAAAGTATTCAATATGTACAAATCTTAATTGAGGTTTCCAAATAAAATATGAAGACAACTTTAAGTGGCTGTGAATGACTTGCATTTTTATTTCAAAATGACATACATTTTTATTTCAAAATAATTTAATTGCAAACTTTGTATTTTAAGTTAATGAGTTGATTTTAAATCACACAAATGATGCTATAATTTATTTTAGACGACAAGTAAAAGTCTTTCCACACAAATGTTTATAGCTTGTTCTAGATAAAAAAAAAATCATCAAAATCATTTTTTCTTTTTAAATATCGTGTCAGGTCAAACATCGTTACATATGTATTTGCAACAAATTTTAAAGTGATAGAAAATAAATTACAAAATCTCAAGAAACATAATTTTATTGATAAAACAATGTGGATACAAATTTGTTTATTCCCTTCATTCTTCTCGTGAATTTTCTCTGTTAATCGATGATTGTACGTTGGTAGTATATGATTTATTTGATCTCTGTGAAAAGATAATTTTTTTTTAAGTATTTGATTGTCAAGAAGAGTTCAACCACATCTTTCGAGATGTACAGCCTCTTCAAGAGAATATATCACTCTTTATACAGACATGTAAGGTTTAAGATAGAATAATCTCTAATAATTCTAACTGATATTGGATTCGTCTTCCAACAACTAAAATTAGCTACAAACTTTGTTGCTAGTATGTGCTAATTCACTTGTAGCTATTTAATTTTGATAATTTATCGTTAATCCGTTATTAATGAATTAATTGAAAAAGAGGGAGAATTAATTAATTGTTCCTCCTTGAACAAACTCTATAAATAGGAGTCATCTCTCCATACACAAATGCCATCAAAACCACTAGAAAAAAAATGGGGCAATCACCACCAACATCATGTTATAATAACATATTGTTGAGCATTTTTGTTACTATTTTGATATTATTGCCTCAATATTCACATGCAACACTTTCCACAAATTCAAGATGGATTGTGAATGAAGAAGGAAAAAGGGTGAAATTATCTTGTGTTAATTGGGTGAGTCATTTGGAAGTCATGGTGGCAGAAGGACTAAGCAAACAACCAATTGACACTATTTCAAAATCCATTACTAATATGGGTTTTAATTGTGTTAGGCTTACTTGGCCTCTTTTTTTGTTTACTAATGATTCTTTGTCTTCATTAACTGTACGTCAATCCTTCAATAATCTTGGACTTGTTGAATCTATTGCTGGACTTCAAGTTAATAATCCATCTATTCTTGATTTATCTCTTCTCCATGCTTACCAGGTACGTAAAGTATTGATCGTATTTTCGATTTATTATATAAATGAATTTTTATATTATCATATGACTATCAACATATGATTTAAAGTCAAATCGTTATGTTTTTGTTGTTAGTTAGATGGCTGATGGTTTGTTGCGACCAACTTGCCCCTATGACTTGTTCTTATATGCTTAATTTGTTTTATTAAGATCAAGAGAAATTTTAGTTTTTTTTTTTTTTTTAAATGGAAGGGATTATCGAAACCCTCATCAGTAAAGTGGAAATTAAGATAGTCAACCGACTGAATTACTAAGATGTCTTGTTTATTGTTTAGCTACATAATTTATCGGTTGTTAATTCCAATATTTTATTGTGGATAAATAACAAAAAGTTGGTTAGAGGTCACATTCCAATAAACGAAAATGTATTACGTATATTCACTCATGTATATTATATGGTCCGGATTCTGTTACATTCTTAGCACATAGAAGTTTCAAGGAAATAGCTTACTCGTATTTGGTTATAAAATCTTACCTATGTAAGTTTATACATGACTAGTGATAATTAATTATGTGATGATTAATAGTATATCATAAAAATATATTAATTGGACGTTACATTGATGTAAATATTTAAGTTTTTACTTGAAGTATGTGATTTTTCTTGGTTGATCCTTGCTTGTGATCAATTTGAAGGTTACACAAGTTTTGTTACAAATTCATTTTAATTTGAGCTCTCCTTTCTTGTTTTTTCTTCTTTTTTTTTACAATATAACATAAATTTGAGAACTAAATCAAAATAATAATTTAATTGATATATAATACAATTAGTGAACTGAATCAAAATATCTAAGAATTTTCACTAATTGTAATGGCTTCGCTGAAAACTTGAATCATTGTATTTAAGGGTTCAGCTGCAAAATTAAATTTTTAGATTGCTTCTATTTGTCTCAATGGATTCATCTCAAAAATTAAAATTTTGAATTGAGTTTCTTCCCGCCGTTGAAATGGATTAAGTAAAAAATTTGTATCTCAGAGTTCGTTTGGATTGCTTATGAACATGCTTTAAAGTTATTTCAACTTTAAAAGTTCTTAATTTGAAGGGTTCAGCGTTGACCTCATGATTGCTTATGAATGTACATTTTTTATTAAGTTTATTAATTTTATTATATGGTTGATTATATTATTATGAGTGTACATTTTTTATTCAGTTTACTAATTTTGTTATATGATTAGTTATATTGTTATTTTAACTTAAAAGCACTTAATAGATCAATTCAAAAGGTTCTTATTTTGAAGGGTTCAACATTGACCTCATGATTGTTTGTGAGTGTAGTTTTTAAATTCAGTTTACTAATTTTGTTATATGGTTGGCTATATTGTTATGAGTGTACATTTTTTATTCAGTTTACTAATTTGTTATATAAACTTAAAAGCACTTAAAATAGATCAATTCAAAAGGTTCTTAATTTGAAGGGTTCATCATTGACCTCATAATTGCTTATGAGTGTACGTTTTTTATTAAGTAAATATATAGTTAGTTATATTTTTTTCGATTTGAATTTCTAATTGAACAAAAGAAATATTATTTTATACTTTTTTACGTTTGTAAGAAGAGAGGGATATTATACGTGTGACTCCCCTTCCCTTTCATATTCGGGTGCTATCTCTATATATACCCCTTGTGCGAGTCCCTATGCAAGAAGGCATTTTTCACGTCTAACTGACATTCCATTTGGCTAATAATAAGTGCATCTTTTTGTAACTAAAATGTAGTGAGATTGATGTTGCAGGCAGTGATAACTAGCCTGGGAAATAACAATGTGATGGTCATACTAGACAATCACATCAGCAAACCCGGTTGGTGCTGCAGTAACTTCGACGGTAATGGCTTCTTCGGCGATCAATACTTTAACCCTGACCTTTGGGTACAGGGTCTTACCAAGGTCGCAACCACCTTTATCAACCTCACCAATGTCGTTGGTATGAGCTTAAGAAACGAACTTCGTGGACCTAAACAAAATGTTAACGATTGGTACAGGTATAGACAACATTTTTACTTTAATTATCAAGTACTGAACTGCAGAAAGCATTTCCTACTTGATAATTTCAACCATATAGAGTAGTACTAATTAGCAAGTATTGACGGTACGTGATAATTTCAACCATATGTAGTAGTAGTACTAATTATCAAGTACTGAACTGCAGAAAGCAGTTCAGTACTTTATAATTTCAACCATAGGAGTTGTACTAATTAAAGTTGTCTTTGCGATTGAGCTAGATACATGCAAAAAGGAGCTGAAGCGGTACATGCAGCTAACCCTGACGTTCTAGTCATTCTCTCGGGCCTAAATTTTGATAAGGATCTCTCTTTCCTGCGCCAGAGGCCAATTAACTTGACTTTCTCTGGGAAGCTAGTGTTTGAGATTCATCGATATAGTTTCACGGATGGAAAATCGTGGGAAACAGGCAACCCCAATCAAGTTTGTGGACAAGTTGTGAATGATATAATGAGCAGAGGTGGTTTTCTGTTAGATCAAGGGTATCCATTGTTTGTGAGTGAGTTTGGGGCAGATCAAAGGGGCACCAATGTAAATGACAATAGGTATTTCAATTGTTTCTTGGGACTAGCAGCTGAACTTGACTTTGATTGGGCATTGTGGACACTTGTTGGAAGCTATTATTTGAGAGAAGGTGTTGTTGGACTCAATGAAGTCTATGGGGTTATGGACTGGAATTGGTGTGACATTAGAAACTCAAGCTTCCTCAAAAGGATCTCCGCCGTCCAATCTCCTTTCCAAGGTATGTACTTAGATTAGACATAATGGAAAAGGTCAAAAATGGTCTTAACGTATTGGAAATGATTACCTATAGGACCCCTATATGGGTCTAATGGGTCTAATAGGTGGAAGGATGAGAGATTTAAATCATTTCCAATACGTTAAGATCATTTTTTACCCTTTTCAGTAAGCAGAATATTAATTTTCTAAGCAAAGATGGAAGAGTTTATGTTTTGGTTATGCTTGCAGGGCCAGGATATAACGAGTCTCGCTCCCATAAATTAATCTTCCATCCAATGACAGGGCTTTGTGTTCGACGTATTTCATTTTTCCAGCCATTAGAGCTTGGTCCATGCTCTGAGTCCGACTCGTGGGACTATACTCCAACCAAAACACTGACATTAACAGCAACTTACTTTTGCCTACAAGCAGATAAATCTGGTCAGCCAGCAAAACTTGGCATAATGTGCACCAATGCCAACTCGAAATGGCAAGCTATCTCAGACTCCAAGATGCATCTGTCTTCTAAGCTACAAGATGGCACTAATCTTTGCTTAGATGTTGATTCCAAAAATGTTGTTTTCACCAACACTTGCAAATGCTTGAGCAAAGATAAAACATGTGATCCTGCAAGCCAATGGTTCAAAATCATCGATAGCACCAGGCAACAAAATACTACGAAATCCTTTTTCCAGAGGAAGCAAATTGTTCAATTTCTAGGAAATACTTTTAGCTACATCTTATAAGTGATGACAGTTCAGATTGATAGTTTATTTAGACACAGAAATGAAAACTAATTCTCACACACTATATATAAAATCATGTTCATGGAAATTGTACGTTCGACAAAGAAATAAAAATAGATTATTCATTGCAATGGCATCTCCAGCTTCAATTGATGTGGAACTAATATCCCCTCAAACATGCGAAGGCAGTAACTTTTTCGATAAACTACTCTAACCTGAGTGACTTTGGTAGAAATTTTGCTGTTGTTAGATGACCATTTTAAGTTATTCGCTCACTTGCTTTGCTAAATCTATTTAGTCAATTATGTCACCTTGAGGACGATGTAAACCTTCTTAACACGATGCCATTCAAGCTCGATGAAGCTGCTTGGCCTACTAACTTATTACTACTACTTATAAGGAACTTGGAAGTACTGAAATGAAAATTGAGGTCTCCAAGCTTACTTGAATGAAATGCAATCCTTGAAAAACCTTAGGATACTGAAATCATTCTCAATAAGCTAAAAATTCAATTTGTTTGACAGAAACATCATTAGAAAGCTCAAGAAGTAGTGGCAAATAATTGGCAACCAGTAGCATAACTACACAAACTGATATATATGGTGAATATAGTAGTACTCAGCTGTTTTTTTTTTTACAATCATCTGGTGCTCAAAGTCACTGACTTGAAGAAAGCCCACCACTCTGGGGTTTCGTACCAAGGGATAGGGGATCCATTCCGAAATATCGAACCTAAAACCTCTGCTTAAGAGTAGAGAAACCTTAACCATTCCACCACGTCCTGCAGTGATGGTAACCTATTCTTTCCTTAAATAAGAAACCTTATTAACAAATACTCCACAACCATAATATATGTCTAGAGAATGAATGAACAAATTAAAAGTAGGAGGTTTAGGTTGTGAGAATGGGAGGAAGAAAATCGGATTTGGTACCAAGAACAGGTGCTTTGGTGTCAGGAAAGCATTGTACTCCAGGTATTTCAGTGACCTCTCCATTTTCAGTAATACCAATAGGGTAAGTAAGAAGATGTCCAGGCAAATCATGAATGAGGCTCTCACTTGAATACATATCCCAATATTTGTCACCAAGTTTGTTCACCTTTCGGATGCATTCTACGCTCTCTGGTTGAAGGAAACTGTTGTCTAACATGCCTAAGTGCTCGTACCATAACGCCATTCGGAACCCGTGAACCTGACCCCTAGCTGTCTCCTTCACAGAGAGATGAAATGGTTGGTAGGCTCCCATTGCTATTTCTGAGTCTCTGGCACCATCCATTGACCTTTGATTGATGTTAGCTGATCCAATGATAATGTATTCATCATCCACTGCAAAACATACACACAAAAACAATACTATTGAGAAGTAGTTAATTTTGAAAATATACAATCACATATGCAATGATTTCTAGCTCATTAAACTTGCCTATCATCATTTTGGCATGAACATAAATCATGAAACGTCTGGCTTCTTGAGCTTTTTGATAGTCTGAATCAGGTTCTGGTGATTCAGAAGGCTCATATTCTCCTGTTTTCTTTGTTTCCCTATTGCCAAGGCAAAAGAAACTCAAGTAGTCCTTAGGATTTGCTACAATTCCTTTGGCTTTAAGAGCTTGAATTATGTCGGTGTACATCATTTTCATGGTTCTCCTTTGCCAATCCAGTATTGCTTGTACAGATGCACTCTCAGGAAGACCTTCTGGCCACATTGGAACCACAACATAGGCCGTAAACCTTTCCCCTGCTTCAATCTTGCTAACTATCTTCAAAGACAACTCCTTTGGGATCAAATGGAGAGCATTAATGTCTTCATCCTTGATATCATCGGAGTTCCATGAAAAGGAGCTTCCTAAGAAGTACTGGTTTTCGATGTAAATAAAATGATTTGCTCGACGAATGGCATTAATATATCCATCTTGTATGCTTCGATCAATGATGTTGTCCTTGCCACTTATAAGACCAGACTTGGCTGCCTCCTCAGGAGCATCGGGGAAGCCAAAAGCTGCTCCCCCATCAATTGATCGAAAAACTTGAACATTCCACGTGTCATGATCATCAGGATACATAGCAGGTGAAGGTGGTATGATTATATTCTCGATATCCCTTAGGTTCATTAGCAAGTCCTTTCCACCTTGCTTCCTCCACCTCTGTTCAAAATTGAAGAGCACATCCCAAGCTGCTGGCCCTTCTATTCGGCAATGGATATCGTGCCAAGGCTCTCTTGGTCCCCCTTTCTGAATCGAAGCACCAGTGAAATTTGGTTGGTGAAAATCATCATGATGTGCTGTGTCCAAAGTCCTGAAAAGGGGGTGAAATTGTGTATCATATCTACCATCACAAAGATCAATCCCACCAATATAACTCACAATTCTCCGCCTCTCCGTGTCTCCATTAGGCAATTCTCCATCAACAACTACAATCTTTTGATGATGAGTAAACATTGTCCCAATCTCTATGTTTTGAATAATGCTTCTTCCATCATCAGGATTTCGAGGACACAACACACAATGTACTTCAGAGTCTTCAAAATAAGTAGCAGTTTCTTGATCATGAGTAGCCATTAGCCCATCTTGTTTCAACACAGGAACCGATGTTCTGTCATCCCAGACCAGCATTAGAACTCTCACACCTTCATTAGCTTTCTTCTTAAGCAACTCCCCGAGCGTTATGTCTCCACCATGCTTAGGCCTCCTCGTATCCCTTATCAAAGTAATCTCCGTATAAACAGACCATCCAGTTATGTAAATCAAATGCTTTGCATTAGTGATGGCATCGAAAATGTCTTCCCAACATCGTTGTGGCTCATAAAACTTGCCACCAGCAAGTGGAATTTTCGGGACAAAGTTATCAGGAACATGAGAATCTTGGTAAAGGGTGACCTTACATCCTTGTCTTTGACTAAAGAATGTGTAAGGAACTCCAGGAAATCTTGTAACTCTTATCCCTCTATTCCAATTATACTCCCTTGTGACATCAAAATACTGCAACTTCACATGAATTTTAGAGTGTCCATGCACGGGTTTTCGTTCTGTATTGAGGATTTCAAGCCATTCATCAACGACTTCTCCATCTATCAACCGTTCAACTGGTAAGTAAGCTCTTCCTATGAGTTCTGCTCCAATTGGATTATCAGCTTTGACAGTGAATATGACATCGGAAGCCATATGAGCACAGTAAATGTGGAATGACTCGTACCATCGTGGATTTTTGTGTTCATCGAGCAATCTGGTTCTGCCAACTCTGGCTTTTCCAAGATCAATGGTTGCATAGAGTGTTGATGCTGTCTTGTTGAAGCCAATAGCTCCTTCAATGCCTTGAACAACCTACAAGAAAATGGAACTGTTAATTAAGTAAACAATGTTGTTACTGTCTACTTGATCACTATAGTATATCATACATTCATACTCTAATGTGTGTTCGAAATGAAGAATAATATTGAAACTTTAATCATAGCATTACAATATTAGGAATCGAACCCTCACCAGTGGAAGTTTTGGTAGTCATCTAGTTGGTGAGGGTTCTACTATATTGACTTCTACTAGCTTTTAAGAACAATTGTTGTCCCCTCTATTTCTTTACAGTAAGGTGGGGAAAACTGATGTTACAAATATTGAAATGACTATAGAGAAAAGTATGTAAATTACAATCACTAATATCGTAAAAATGTTGGTCAGAATTTATTTAGCCTTAACACAAAATCAAAAATAAATTTTGTAACCGCAATTAACACTTTTTGTAAATATCTTTAAAGTCTATAACAATATTGGATCTAATAACAATTAACTAATGTCAGTAAATGTTTTAACGCTATTTATTTATTGATATGTATATTTCTTGCCGCTAAAAATTATTTGTATTATTGTGTAAATTCGATTAAACAATTTGGAAAATAAAATATTTCCTTCACTTCAATTTGTGTGATATAGTTTGATCGATATAGAATTTAACATAGAAATAATTATTTTTAAAATTTCTGATCTTAAAACATATATATAGTATTTATGTGCCTATAATTTTTTTGAAATTTATTATCGTAAATAAGTCATAATATTTGTATGATAATAAAACTTCTCATTAAGACTAAAATTACCAATTTAAATTTAATTAATTTCGAATTGTAAGTGTCATTTTTTTAAAACTAACTAAAATGGAGCGTGTAATATACCAAAATGTTGCGATTATTAATATTAGTATTATTAAAAGAACAAAGAAAAAAAGATGTGGTGGGTGGGAAAAGGGCCATGGAAATGATTACCCTCGTCAAATCAAAGCTTAAAGTAACTTTAATTTAATAATTTAAACCCTAAAATCATTCATTTTTTGGGCCGTGTGTACAGAAAAAGTTGTGGTACATTATTTTGTTTTGTTTCTCTTGTGTTCTTTATAATGATTATTCCAAATTTGAATATATAAAAAGTTCAAGAAAATGATGGAGATTGTTAAATTTTATTAATTTAAAATATGTATAATATATTAAAATATTTTTTAAATTTACAATTTAAAACAAGTCATGTAGAATATTAAAATTACAAAATTGTGTCAACCACTTCCATTTTTTCTCTCATTAGTTTGAAACTAATACTATGTACGTATTCTTTTTTATACTTTAATTAAAATGGTTGGAGTAACCACCCTATGTTTAAATACTTCTTATATTTAAAAATAATTAAATGGTAAATATTTTATTTTACATTAATGGTATGCTTATACTGCATCATATCATGTTTAAAGTTAAATCACAAGTTCAAAATTATCTTTCTTTTATATATTGTGGTCAATATTGTCATGACAATCTCCGATCTTTTTAAGCATTTTTAAAAATTTTAAAATCAAACAAACAATAAATAACATACTCAATATATTTTTATTAAGTGAAATTTAAAAATGATAAAATATATGTAAATCTTATTATTAATTTGTGGAAACAGAAAAATTATTTTCGACCCTCAATCGGCTCAAACAACACACGACACTACAATTCAAAAAAGATACAAAGATTAAGAAAAAGTGTAACAGACTGTACAATACAGAAAAATATGATAAATGAAGAAGTTATACGGATCATTTCAGAGAAAAAAAATATTATATTTTTAAAAAAAGAATTAATACTACTATAGTTTCTCAGTATAAATTAATTGTGGAGCAAAATTATAATGCTAATATCTTACGTCCTTTGCTCTTTTTTACTTGTCCATAATAAATTATGTACTTTCTTTTAAAAAATGATAAATGAAATAAATATTGTACTATAATATTCATAATTATTACTCCCTCCGTCCTATTTTATGTGAGGTACTTTGACTCGGCATGGAGTTTAAGAAAGAAAGTAAGACTTTTAAAACTTGTGGTCCAAAATAAATGATAGAAATTTGTGTGGGTATAAGTCATTTCTTTAAGGGTAAAATGAACATTTTATAGTTAAATTGTTACTTAATATAAAAATGTGTCATTCTTTTTTAGACTGACTAAAAAGGAAAATAAGTCATATAAATTGAGACAGAGGAAGTAGTATTTAAAAAAATCATAAAAAATAATTTATGAAATTAATAGTTAATGTTAAAAATATAACAAAATAAAAGTAGTGTACGTTCTAAAGTTTCAACTACTCCACCACCCAAAAATTTGCAATAATTAAATTCATGCTATCCACAAATTCCCCATCGCTAACTCACCTACTTGCCGTCCACAAATAAATCACCCTAGTGCAGATAACACACACTTCCCTTCTTTCTCTTCAGTTTTTTTTTTTTTTTTTTTTTTTTGGTCGGGTTCGATATTCACATTAAAATTTAATTAATTTGAATTCTTGCCACATAGAAAAATCAGGTTTTCTACCAAGAATTTTTCAATATTCATGGTTCAAATTCAAAACATCTAGTTAAGGGAGGAGTAGCTCTTTTCAATTGTAAATACTTTGAAGAAAGGAAAAAAGTTTCACATCGGATGGTTAATAAAAATTCATAAGATGAATGGTCTTTGTATATAAATTTGGATAATTTCCCCCTGATGAGTTAGCATGTTTTGAAGGTTGAGTCAGATCCAAAATTTATCTCTTTACCAATTCCGATCCATCTCCCAAATTCCTAAGAAGAACTCAATGCATATTTCATTTAAATTAAACCAATTAACAAGAAATTAATAAGGTTGCATTCCTATAGTTGTGTTCTATCTACACAAATATACTTTCAATTGATTTGATGGAACTAATACTAACTCACAAAATAAAGTACTATACATGTTTTCAGATGGATACTAAATTGAAGTGTGGAAAGAAAGGATTAAGATTAAAATTTTCACCTTGTTGAAAATGTCTCTTCCAAAATTAGTACGAAGCTTATCAACTTCAAATATAGTAACATGAAGTGTACCATGTAGCAAAATTTGTGCCATCTTCCTTCCCTCCAATCCACTTCACAAGCAAATGTCAATCAAATAACATATCATATTAAGACAGAATTCTGAATTCATAAACTAAAAAATCTTTGATCCGACTTTGTCATAAAGGAGCCAAAGCTTTATTTGTTACATCATAAGAAATATATACAAATCATATGAAGAAGAAGAGTTCCTTAACTTGAGCTGACAAAGAAAATCTTTAGATAAGAATAAGATGAGAAGAGATCAATAGAAGCCGCATGTATATATAGAGAGAGGTATCTTTTAGAGTAAATTAATTAAATGCAGTGGCAAAGTAAAAAATTTGGCTTAAAGTGTGATTTTTTTTTTCTCAATTGAGTTACGTGAAAAATTAAATATATACTTATAATTGCTAATATTTATTTTATGTACATTATATAATTTTTCAACGAGAGGTGTGGATTAAACCACCTTTCACGCTCCGTCATACTTCAATTCTAAGATGTTGACATCCATCTTCCATCTTCCCTTGTGAACTAAAATAAATATTATAAAGAAAAAGAAGTCCCATCTATTATTCTGATGATTAATAAAGCAAAGAGTAAAGGAAATCAAGTAGTAGTAATATGGTATCTTTCTCCCCCCGAAAAAGTTAATAAAAATAATCCAAGAATAAAAATTTGTTTGGTTTCTTTAACAGGAAAAAAAATCACCTCATATCTTAACACAATGATTAAAATAATCTTCACTAGTTCAATTGACGGGCTATTTAAATTTTCTATCTTGTTGGTGAGAGTTTGATTTCCTTTTGTAATTCCTTTTCCCTACCCTTAATTTTTTTATTTAAAAAAAAAACAGAAAACACAATGCTTAATTAGCTTGTGTCATTAAACTTCGTATTACTAATATTTATATTTCCTCTGTCTCATATTATTTGTTCATATTAAAAATATTTATCCTGAATTATTTGTCAATTTATAAAATTAATTAAAAAAAACTCCCGTTATTGTAGAAATCTCACGTAAAGTATGGAGAATCAAGGATTGTATTGATAATAATAATGTTGAGTTACAAGCTCTTTATATAGGAGAAGAGTCCTATTCTAGTTATACTAGGAATTCTACTACAACACAATTATTTACATGAGTAGTATTATATTATAACTCAAATACCTTATCCTAATCGACTCCTACAATATACAATAGCTTAGTCGTACATAACTTAGGATTTAGTAGTCTAGTTCTAGTATGACTCTAACTCTAACTCGTCAACCTGCTTCGATGGACCTATTCCTTCGACATGTTCCATCAGTCTTCAAGCTTCCTTCAACACTTCCCCTCAAACTAGTGAGTGGAGGACCTGTAACTCCTAGCTTGCTGCGAAAACCAGAAAAAAACCTGTTTTGTTAAGGCTTTGGTATGAATATCAGCTAGCTGATCCTTAGACTTCACAAACTGAGTAAGAAGTTGTCCCCTGGCCACTTTCTCACGAACAAAATAATAGTTCATTTCAACATGTTTGGTTCTAGCATACATAACTGGATTAACCGTCATGTACAAGGCACTTATGTTATCACAATACAACGTAGGAACAGATCGAAAGAGCACTCCAAGGTCATGAAGAAAATACAAAATCCAAGTCATTTCTGCGGCAGTGGAGGCTAGTGCTCTATACTTAGCTTCAACACTCGATTGGGCTATTGTGGTCTGTTTCTTGGAGGTCCAAGAAATACAATTTGCACCTAGATAGATGTTATAGCCTGTAGTTGATCTCCTAGTGGTAGTACAACCTCCCCAATCAGCATTTGAGTAGCCATACAACCTACATAGTGATTATGAAATAATTCTAAATCCAAAGTATAGAGTACTTTTGATGTACCTGAGAATCCTTTTTACCCATTCAAGATGTTCAATGTTTGGGCTTTGCATAAACTAGCTTGCTAGATTCACAACATGAGTGATATCAGGTCTTGTGAGGGTCAAATACTGAAGGCTCCCTACTATCATTCTGTACAAGGAGGCATCTACAAGACCTCCCATAGCTTCATGTAGACTATGTTTTTGAGCTAAAGGGGTGGCTACAGCCTTTGCCAAAGTCATCTCTGTCTTGGCCAGTAACTCAGCAACTTACTTGCTTTGATTTAAGTGAATTCCTCCTTCAAAATACTTCACCTCAACTCCTAGAAAAAAGTGTAAAGGGCTAAGATCTTTCATAGCAAACTCTTTCCCAAGTTGTAGAACCAACTCTGAGACATGAGATGGATTACTTTATGTGACAATAATATCATCCACATATAACAAGAGAAATATTTTGCCTTTGTGAGTTTGCAAAGTAAATAAGGAAGGAGTCAACCTTACTATAAATGAAACCAAGGTGTAAGAAAATGCATACTAAACCTATCAAACCAGGCTCGTGGTGCTTGTTTAAGACCATACAATGCCTTTTTAAGTAGACACACATGCTAAGGATACTGGGGAACAATAAAATCAGAAGGTTGACTCATGTACATCTTCTCTTGTAGGAAGCCATGGAGAAAGGCATTTTTGACATCTAGTTGTCTAACTTCCCACTTTGAACTAACATCAATGGACAGAACCACCCTAATAGTTGTGGCTTTAACCACAGGACTAAATGTTTCTTCAAAATCTATCCCTTCAAGCTGCGAGAATCCCCTTGCCACAAGTATGACCTTGTATCTATCTACTATCCCATCAACTTTTAATTTTGTCTTAAACACCTATTTTGAGCCAACCAAGTTTATACCTGGAGATTTGGGCACCAAAATTCATGTCTTGTTAGTATGTAAAACATCAACTTTTTCCTACATTGCTGCAAGCCAATGAGGTGACCTTAGTGTTTCCTTAGTAGTATTTGGTTCTCTCAACATTTTTGTGCTGCTGCGAGCAATAAGTGACAAGTGATGTTCTTTCGCCTTGTGCCTGGTGATCATATGATGCCCTTGTGGTGCAGGAAGTACCTCAACTGGTACATCAACCAAAGTAGTTGATTGGAGTGTAGCATTGTCAGATTGATGGTCAACTGATACATCAACTAAAGTAGTTGTTTGATAATGTTCATTGGCTGGATTTGTAAGTGCAACCTATTACTCATTGTTACTAGTAGATCTAAAATCTGCAGCTGGAGTTTCAATACTACTGTATGGATAGCCACCTTCAACCTGTTCCTCAGCATCTGATCCTATGCCTGAGAGGTCAAAAGTACTCTCATCATCAAGGAATATGAGTTGTAGCAACATTATCACTATTAATGTATGGACTCGTAACCTGTACTTTCCCTGAATTACAATTATTATGTGTCTGCAATTTAAAGAAAGATTCAACAAAGGTAGCAAGATGAGGTGAGACATTAATGTTAGTCTAAGATTGCTTTGGAGACACATAGGGTAATGTGTTTTCATCAAACACAACATGTCAAGATATGTAAACCCTCTTTGTAGAGGGATGATAGTAGTTATATCCTTTGTGTAAGCTGTTGTACCCTATGAACACACAAGGGTAGGTCTTTGGACTGAACTTATTGCTACCCTTGATATATGGAAAACATCTACACCCAAACACTTTTAGGTTGTTGTAATAAAATTGTTCCCCATACAACTTAACAAATGGAGTCACCATATTTAATACCGAGGAAGACAGTCTATTGATAAGGAATACAGCAGTGAGGAAAGCCTCAACCCAAAGAAAAAAATGTAGGTTAGCATGAAATAGTAGAGTTAGGCTAGTCTCCACAATATGTCAATGTTTTCTCTCTGCAATTCTGTTTTGTTCAGGTGTGTTAGGACATAAAGTATGTCTTACAATGCCACAATCTCCCAAATGCTTAATGAAGTCTGTTTGGATAAACTCACCATCTCCATCACACTGAAAAATCTTAATCTCTTTAGAAAATTATTTTTCCACCATTTTCTGGAATTTTGGAAAGACCTCAAAGAATTCAGATTTCTTTTTCAGTGGATAAATCCATGTATATCTTGTGTGATCATCAACAATAACAACATAATATTTCATATGTTGGGAAGATTCGACAGGAGCAGGTCCCCATAAGTTATAATGAATTTTCAATAAAAATTCTTTCTCAATTTTATTTCTCAAACCAAATGAAAGTTTGCAACTCTTTCCCAACTGACAACTAGAACAAACAGTAGGCATTTTATTCCAACTACTAATATTAATGCAACTATTACTACTCAAAACTTTTAAAGACTTCAAACTAGGGTGTCCTAATCTAGTGTGCCACATGTTATCTGACGTGTTCCAATCGTGTGCAACAGTTAAAGCATAGAGATTGTTATCTTTCAAAGCATAGAGTCCATTCTTTTTAGATCCTTTGGCCAACAGTGTCCTTGTCCTCTTGCTCTTTACAACAAAGTTAGTTTCATTAATTTCAACAATTATCCTTTGCAAGCTTACTAACTGAGAGTAAATTTTTATTGATCTTAGGAACTACAAGAACTTCTTTTAACTTTAGACATGTTGCAGATATGTTCCCAACATGTGTTATGTCTAACTTTGATCAATTCCCAACAATGATTTTATCTGGCCCATTGTAGTGTTTAAGATCAGTTAGGATACCTGAGTTATGTGTCTTATGGCTACTTGCTCCTGAATCCACATACAAGGTGTCATTAGTAGTGTTTTGTAAATTAGTAGCAGTCAATGCTTGTGGTAGCTCATCTATGGCTTGGTAAGAGTAATTCCACCTATAAAAACACTTAAGAGCAATATGGTTATTCCTACCACAAATTTGACACGCATCAGTGTTGTTCTTCTCAGACTTCCACTTAAAGTATGTTCTGAGGACCTGGTCCGTTTATGCTGTTATAAGAACTTGTTCCTTGTCCAGCAAGCTTGAAGCCTCTTCCTCTAGAATTAAAGGTATTGTTTCCTTTTCTTGGAGAGTAGTTTACTTTTCCCCTTACTCTTTGAGAAGAGAATGTCATGTTATGGTTTTGTTGGGGCACTTCTTCTTCATCATCCTCTATCTATCAAAACCCCTAAGATCATTACCAAACTGATTAAGAGTAAGATATGGTGCCTTACCTAGCATGACAGTCCTGAAGGTCTTGTTCTTGGGACCTAGACCTCTAGCAAAATTAATCACTTTGATAACTTCATCTACAGGCTTGTGAATGGCTGCAAGACCATCACATATGCCTTTGAATTCCTTAATGTATTTGTCAATTATTTTAGTTCCTAGCTTTACACTTTGTTGTTATTGCTTGAGCTGAAACTCCTTATCTTTTGTTACTTGAAGATAAGCTTCTTCTAAGCATTCCCACATCTCTTTGGCAGTTGAGCAACCTATGATCATGTATATGTTTTCTCCTGTCGAGGTGCTTGAGATCCAACTCCCTAGTAACACATCCTTCTCTTCCCAATCATCAACAATGTTGTTATCTTTTGCACCCTTCTCGCCTGCTACATTTTTCTCAATAGTCTGTCCAGTGGAACAGGTATCTTTAGGTGGTTCTGTGATGAGGTAGGTTAATCTCATCACTTGAATCAATTGGGGCATTTGTGTCCTCCATATAAGATAATTTGTTGGCTTAAGTTTAATGGAGCAGGACGAAATAAGATGATGAAGTGAAGAGGTCGAAAGAGTGTAGGTAGAAGGGGCCATTGCGGTTTGATAATATGGTTGTTTTGGTTTTGATCTAATACGTTAAAGAGCGGAAAAACTTTATTGCTCTGATACCATGTAGAAATCTCATGTAAAGTATGGAGAAATCAAGGATTGTATTGATAATAATAATGTTGAGTTACAAGCTCCTTATATAGGAGAAGAGTCTTATTCTAGTTATACTAGGAACTCTACTACAACACAATTATTTACATGAGTAGTATTATATTATAACTCAAATACCTTATGATAGTCAACTCCTACAATATACAGTAGCTTAGTTGTACATAACTTAGGATTTAGTAGTCTAGTCCTAGTATGACTCTAACTCTAACTAATCAGCCTACTTCGATGAACCTGTTCCTTCGACATGTTCCATTAGTCTTCAAGCTTCCTTCAACAGTTATGTCCTTAAGATTAATTATTTTTGAAAGTATGCACACCGTAATGTTTTAAAAGATTCTTTAACTATTGATCTTTTTCATATACATATTAAGTCAAAAGAATGCATTAATTGTTTGGATATGGCCCATAAATTGAGAGTATGAAAAAAGTTAAAAGATTAAATTAGTGAAATAATTGTTTTATTTATAATCTTTTAATAGATATATAAAAGGAAAAAGTGGACATGTAACATAAATCGGAGAAAATATATGTTACACATTAAAATTTAGATACTATTAGTTGACGCTGAGATACAATATGTATATATTAGTATTAGTAATACATGAGTTACAAAAAAACTAAAGATTAAAAAAAAAAAATCCATCAAAGCAAGCAATCCCAACACATTATTGTTTGGGGTCAGCTCATAGGACCAATTCGATTCTTCGACATCATGTTAACAAGCTAAGGTGCAATACAAGGGTTGTGTGAAAAAATCTAATCGACCTATAAACCGAATAAAAATAGTTTTATTAGTTTATTGTTATTGAGTTTTTGGGTTAACAATTTTTAATGGTTTTATAAAAAATAAATTATTGGGTCATCGGTTTGGTTTTGATTTTTGAATATTGGGTTTTTCGGTAAAACGGTAATCCATTTTAAATAATAATAATTTACTAATTTATTCGTACATAAATATTAAATATTAATCTCAATGCCTTTTTAGTTATTGTCTTTGCCCTTTAGCCTTCAATTAACACTTCATAGTGACTTTGAGTTCACAACTTCACGTTATACAAAACGTCAAAACCTAAAGTAAGAACATTGTTCCTCTTAATTTCTTTTTGTGTTACACTTCTGTAGTTCTTTTCATGTTAGTTATTAGAGCAAACAACATAAATCCCACTAGTTTATAAGGTCTTATTACTAGTATTCATGGTATTAGTTTTGAATATTACTTCTTGTACTAGATTTCGTTGGTTGAATACATGTACCTGTCTAGTTAAAATACATGAATCCGAGGAATGGATACATGTTTAATTAAGGACCGTAACAAAAAGGCTTAATTTTAGGAGGAAATCACTCATTTAACAACTTTTGAGTATATTTAGTCTAACAACTTCTATAAAAATTTAAATTTCTTCCATTTATTTTCGAGCAACAATAACATGAACAACTTTTCTTTTCCGAAATTTGAATTTGTTTCTCTGAATTTCGAGATTTTCTTTTTTCAATATTTCATATTTAGAGAACAATACGTGAGGTGGTTACTTTGTTGAATATTTTGACAAAGTATACTGTTGATTTTGAACTAGATACAAACCTTCATTTGAAAATCTTAAATAAATAAATATTATTAATTATTTGAATCTGGATACATGCCTTCTACTAATGTATCTGATTCATGCACTTTATTTCATTAGATGTATCTCTTGTGTTTATAAATTATGAACAGGCAAATATTTTCCACATATATATATTTGATAGATACTTTGTGAGTAAGAAGGATTAATTATGTACCAGTTACATGTAGCATATAGCATATACATGTAGTTGAAACTTGTTATGTACCTGAAGTATTTATCCAATTATTTGCATGACAAATGTGCATTTTGACTTTGGTGGGTCTTCATTATCACTAACTGTGCCAACAATGAATTTGTGATTGTCGTAATTCCATAAAAGTGTGATTTACAACTACTCGACGAAGTATGACTAAATACACGACAGATGCGTCCCAAATACACTAAAGAAATCATACTAGATCATGACAGAAAATCTCAAATACATGAAATAACATCTTCAGATACATGACATTAAACAACTCATATATATTTAATAAAAATACATATACATTTAATAAATAAATCAGATACATATTTCAGATGCAATGGATGGTGCCAGTATAACTTTCTCAGAAATCTGAACCGATTTCGATTCTGTAGATCTCTTCAAAATTGACAGATCAAATTGGTTCTGGATCTTGTTATTCAACTTCTTTTTCGACGTTTAAACAGCCTGTTTTTGGTTGGCATAGTTATTGTAATACCTTTTCCCATTTTCATTGATGATGAAACATTACCGCCGGCATGGGGTTCCTTGAATCTGTCAATCAAATAATTTTGTGGCCGTAAAACTTTTGTTCCTATCTTTACTTCTCAAACAAAGAAAAAGAAAATCAAATTTTTTACAAATAAAATCCAAGAAAGATTATATTGCTTCATTTTTTATTCATTTTTTGATGATTTAGTGAAGAAGATCAGTGTGAGAAAGAGTGTGTGTGTGAGAGAGAGAAGTGGGAAATGAATGTGGGATAGGAGATTGATGATGTAGGAAGAGAGATTATGGTGGAGGTGAATGGAGGAGATAGGCGGAGATACGATTGACATAGGAGTTTGGGGGCGCGGTTGATGAGAGAGAATAATACGGATTGTTATTGAACCACTAATTGTTGTGTTTAAATGTACAAATAATTAATCAGTCCTAATTTTAAAGGACATCTGTATTTGATTGTTTCTTTTAAAATATATGATATACAATATAAAAAGCGGTAATATTATATGTAATTGTTTGAAAGTAGAAGTAAGGTTAGTATATATGATAGTGGTGTATGTCTAGTTTGGTCATTTTTCCTAGTTATTATTGTTTCTATTTAATGAGCATTCATAAAGTTGCATTATTGTCATGTCGCATTAAATTGTTGGAGAAGTCATATATTTGTTCTATTAGCATTTTCTTATTGGTTAAACCGAAAATCGAACTACTAGGGATTAAAATTGATAAACCGATAAGAAATATCTTATTGTTTGATTATTGGTTTAGCGTATTCAAAAATAAAAAATTGATAAACCGAACCGATAATACATAAAATCGAACTAAACCGACGATGCACACCAACCTCTAACTTAAACATAAGTTATTTAAATTTTTGTACTTCGAATTATCACTCAGTTTTTCATTATTTTTACATTATTATTTACTGAAAAAATAGTTTATGAATGAGAAAAGATCAATCGTTATTTTTAACCTCTAATATATCATATCATATCATATCATTATCATCATATCATCATATATTACTAAAAGTGGGAACAAAAAAAAGTTAAAAGTTGAAATTTCATTTTACCCCCAATAAATAAAAATATTATAAAATTGCTAATCAATTAAATATTAAATAGTAATTATATAGTATTACTATATATTATATTATACTAAATTCTAAAAGTGGAAAGGTGTTAAGTCAAAAATTTAAAGAAGAAAATATTCATAAAAAATTGTTAGAATTTTTATCCTTTTAAAAACTAAATTAGTTACATTTTTTCAACAAAAGAAAAATTATATTTATTTTTATTTTTCTCCTTCAATTTACTTAACATAACATAATATATATATATATATATATATATATATATATATATATATATATATATATATATATATATATATATATCTGCGAATCAACATGATAAATTGGTTAATAAAATAAATATTAATCCTCGGTTAAATATTGTGCAGGCAAATGATATTGCTTCTGACATATCTGATAAAGATATTCCTTCACAATCCGAAATGGATTTTAATTTAAATAATACTTAATGATGAATGTACACCAAATAGATATTAGTCCAGGTTCTCTGACAAGACAATATATTCAAAATGAATTTTTAAGTGATAAATGAAAGCAGTTTAAAACTTGGTTCTTTGACACTTATAGTGCCGACGATTTGAATAATATTTCTCAAGTGTTTTATGAAAATTGTGTTTTGCATAATCAAATTATATATTTTGTGTCATGGTTTATAACCACATATTTACCTTTATTCATTAATGTTCTTGAACGATCTTATAAAGATGGAACTGGTCTTATTAAGGTTGTTTATCCACCCCAGTCAACCTTTGTTTTACCTAATAATATTGGTATTACTTTTACTGCCTTCCAAAAATTTATTGAAGAAGATGTTGCGGCAGTCAGCATCAACGAAATTAATAATTTGATTTCTCAAAATAATTATTTGGGACTTTATGTTAAAGTTTTAGGTGAACACATTGATTCTCTTGATAAAAAATTAGATGAACTAACTATTTTAATAATTCAGATAAAAAACGATTTAAAAACTTGTGATAAAGCTTCTCCTTCTAAAATAAATCCAGAAAATTTTACTATGGCTACCCCGGTGCAAATACCTCTGGAGATTACAGATTTTAAATTAAAATCACATTATGATCCAGAAGAACTTCTGGCTAAAAAGTTTTATGAATTTAAAGCTAGTCCTATAGATTTATTAGAAAATTTTGCCAATGAAGTAGAAAATGCGTTTGACTTTAAAGAACATGTTTCTTTAGAATTTAATAACCTTCAGGGTTATCCCAAAAAGAATAGTGGTAAATTTGCGACTAAACCAAGTATGCAAACTTATTATTATTCTCGACCCACTCCTCAAGATGTGCTTATAGAGGAGCGAGATTGGAATCAGACTAATACTTCTTATAGCGGTTCTGAGATTTATGAATGGAACCTCGATGGGCTGACTAATAGACAACTTACTATTCTTGTTCACAGAATGTTTATGTATGAAACTATTTGCAAAAATGTTCAAAACTCCGATAGAAATATTTGCAAAATGATAATTGCAGGTTTTACTGGCCAACTTCGGGGTTGGTGGGATAATTATATGACTATTGAACAAAAAGCTGATGTAATTAATGCGGTTTCTACTACCCTAGGTGTTGATAACCTCAGTATGGCTCTTGTGGCAAATAGAGAAGATGTTGTTTATACCTTAGTTTTAACTATTCTAGAACATTTTAATGGTAGATTTACCAATAAGTTTGAGACCGTTCGTACTTTGTTAAACAGTCTACGATGTAGAACTTTAGGAGAATTTAGATGGTATAAAGATACTTATATGAGTAGAGTGATGGAACTACCAGAAAATAAGTATGAGTATTGAAAAGCTAAGTTTATAGATGGTCTTCCCTCATTATTTGCTTTAAGAGTTAAAAAGATCTCAAGAAATGAGAATGATGAAATCCTTATGGAAGTTATACCTATGGTAGATTAATAGGCGTCTGCACTCAAGAAGGCATAAATTTGTGCAATGAGTTAAAGTTATCTCGACAACTTAAGATAGATAAGCAAAGAGAAAGATCTCAGCTAGGAGACTTTTGTACCCAGTTTGGTTTACCAGAAATTCCGGACAAACATAAATCTAAAAATAGAGATTCTGGAAGGTCCAATCCCGAGGAACCTTATAGGAAACAGAGACATAGACGAAGATCTAAAGAAGAACGAGATGAACGAAAATCATCTCGCAAGTCTAA
Organism: Solanum bulbocastanum; assembly: GCA_037074985.1. NCBI lineage: Eukaryota > Viridiplantae > Streptophyta > Magnoliopsida > Solanales > Solanaceae > Solanum > Solanum bulbocastanum. The sequence goes on along the minus strand of CM073604.1, from coordinate 39,133,201 downwards.
TAGATTTACTAAGAATAGGTCTAGACGAGAACTTGCCAAAATTAAGTGTTATAAGTGTGGAAAACTCAGTCATATAGCACCTAATTGTTAGCTTGAAAAGCTAAGAACCTTAGAACTAGATGAAGAAATTCATGATAAGGTTTATAGTTTCCTTTACACTTCTAGTTCGGAATCAGATTATGACTCTGAGTCAAGTTCGGATGATAATAATGATTCTCCTGATAATACTCAGCATGTTAATAATAATGCTTCTGATACTTGTAAATTTGGGCAAGGAGATATTTGTTCTTGTGAAAATGATGAATTTTATAAATTACAATCTCAATTTGAAGATTTAAATATTAACACTATTACTTCTGATAATGTAATAGAACTTTTAAAAAAAGTTACTGATAATAATCTTCGTGAAAAGATTATTCAATTAGTTGTTAATAATACTACTAGTTCTTCAAAAAATTATGTTAAACAAAAGAATGATTTTGAAGTCGATTATTCTACTCCTTATTCTATATCTGAAGTTCATAACAGACTTAATAAACAAATTGTTTCTACTAGAGATTCTTCTTTTGATGTTTTGAAGACTGAAATTGAGAATTTGAAAAATGAGATTAAATCCATTAAGCAAAATCAAATGATTTGTGATCACCGTATTACTCAGATAGAAAAGGCTAATAGCAAAGGGAAAAATATTGCTGAAGAAAATACTCTTGCAAACCCTCTTAATTTTGATCCTAGACAAAATATGTTTTTAGGAATGATGCAAATTGTCACTGCTCATAAATGGTATGTTAAATGCACCATTTTAATTAATAATAGTTTTTCTATAACTAATGTTGTTATGATTGATAGTGGAGCTGATGTTAGTTGTATTCAAGAAGGTCTTGTACCTATAAAGTATTTTGAGAAAACAACTCACATGGTTAAATCCGCATCAGGACATGCTTTAGATATAAAGTATAAATTACCTAATATGCGTATTTGCCAAAATAAAATTTGTATTCCGCATTTCTTTTTCTTGATAAAAAATTAGTTATATCCTCCAATTATACTTGGAACCCCATTTATTAATGCCATATACCCTTTTACTAGCATAACTGCTAAAGTTTTTTCTGCTACGTATGAAAATCAAAATATTAGTTATACTTTTATCACTGATCCTATCTCTCGTGATATTAATGCTTTAATTAATATGAAACAAAAGCATGTTGATTCTTTACAACTAGAATTATTTAGTATGAGTATATTTGATACTTTGAAATCCACTAAGGTACAGGAAAAGATTAAATTAATTTTCGAACAGATGGCTGTTGATATCTGTGCCGATCATCCTAGCGCCTTTTGGAATCGCAAAAAGCATATTGTGACTCTTCCCTATGAAGACAATTTCTCAGAGGATAATATTCCCACTAAATCTCGTCCTTGTCAAATGAACGCTGAATTGGTAGAATTCTGCAAAAAAGAAATTGATAATTTATTACAAAAAGGCTTGATAAAACCTTATAAATCTCCTTGGTCACGCACTACATTCTATGTTAACAATGCAGTAGAAAAGAACGCGGTGTCCCAGGTTGGTGATAAATCATAAACCTTTGAATAAATATTTAAAATAGATCAGGTATCCTATTCCAAATAAAAGAGATTTACTATCAAGATTATATGATGCTAATATCTTTTCTAAATTTGATATAAAATTTGGTTATTGGCAAATTCAGATATTTAAGGAACATTCTTATAAAACCGCTTTTAATGTGCCATTTGGTCAATATGAGTTGAATGTTATGCCATTTGGTCTGAAAAACGCATCTTCTGAATTTCAGAAAATAATGAATGATATTTTTAATCCATATTTGGATTTCATTATTGTTTATATTGATGATATCCTAGTTTTCTCAAAACACTAGAAATGCATATTAAACACTTAGATATTTTCAAAAAGACTGTCATACAAAATGGTTTGGTAATTTCTAAACCAAAAATGAGTTTATTCCAAACCAATGTTCGTCTTTTAGGACATCTTATTTGCTAGGGAAAAGTTACCCCCATTCAGCGATCTATTGATTTTGCCTCTAAATTTCCTGATATTATTACAGATCGGACATAATTGCAAAGATTTTTTGGAAGTCTAAATTATATATCTCTGTTTTATAAAAATTTATCTAAAGATTTGGCTCCTTTATACGACAGGTTAAAAAAGGACCATAAATCGCCTTGGACTGATAGTCATACCACTTTGGTAAAAAATATCAAACTTCGTGCTCAATCTTTACCTTGCTTAACTCTTGTTAACCCGGCTTGGCAAAAAATAGTTGAAACCGATGCATCTAATATTGGTTATGGTGGAATATTTGATTCGATTTCATTCAGGAAAATGGAGCGATGCTCAGAAAAAATACGCCACAGTAGCTCATGAAATGCTAACCATTGTTAAATGTGTATTGAAATTTCAAGATGATTTATACAATCAAAAGTTTTTGATAAAAACAGATGCTCTATTCGTGAAATACATGTTGGACAAAGATTTTAAACATGATGCTTCGAAATTAATGTTTGCCAGGTTGCAGGCCCAGTTAGCTCCTTTTGATTTTGATATTCATTATAAAAAGAGAAGTGATAACTCTCTTCCAGATTTCTTATCCAGAGAATACCTATCGTCTTAAATGGGAATTTTATCTCCTTTACTTTCAGATAAAATGTTGATTATTATCATAAAGGTTGTACCTCTTAATAGAGATGCACAAGGAATAATTATATACAAAATTGTTGATGCCATGATGAGAGACATCATTGTAGAAATTTGTTTTTGTGAAGAAATTATTGATTTCTATAGTTATTATTATGACATCGACATCGAATAAAACTAAATGTTTTGTTTGTAGAATGGATCCTCCTTGGATGACCAAGGTTCGAGGAAGATCGGGTTATACTAGAGGAAGGGGAAGATCATCCCCAGGAGCATCAGAATCTTCATATGGATCCTCTTCATCTAATTCTCCTATTATATAGCGAGGTGGGACGAGTTTGGTGAACTTAAAAGTTCTTCCAAAGAAGTTTCTTCTATTCATCTAGATGATATTTCAGAAAACAATCCGTTATACGCACAATTGTAAGAGTATCTCTCTCAAAAGAAAGGTGAAACCTTTGCTTCCATTGCTAAAGATGATATTGACGATATTAAGTCATACGAAAAAGTAGAAAAGAAAGAAATGATATTTCTTTTGGAAAACACCGAGATTCAGAGAAAAGAGGAACCTTGGAAGATATTCCAATGCTATTTAATTAATGAATTATATTTCCCGGGTGAGTCATACAAAACCCGTTCATACTATGAAACTATCTTGATGAGCACAAGAAGTGTTGAATTTCAACATTTCTCAGGATATAATACCAGCGAGAATGTTTATAACTTCTCTAAAATGATTATCAAACAGATTATATCTATTGAAGATTGGGGTATTTCCACAATGAAAGAAAGGCAGCTCAGCCTTAATAAGGTCCCTACAAAATTCACTTATTGGGATTACATTAATGCTTTCAGTAAAGTCCTCCACTACAACAATGAGAGGCACAAACATACCTGGTTCGTTAACGTTTGTTCAAAGATATTTACCGGACCAATCCCAAATTAGTTCTTAAACTGGTGGTCATACCACGGTCCGACGATGAAGATTTTGCCTGAACTATTTTTAAAATTATATAAAGAATGGATTAAGTTTTCGCCAAACCTTAATAATTTATATCACGCAGATCATATATGCTATATTGAAAAATTGAACAAATCTATTTCTTCGTAGAATTCTCTATTCCATGGATTCACAAGTGGACTCCGGAAGTAGGTTTTACCGAACAACAGATTCTATGTTTATATTACACCTATTATAACAACTTTTGGGACAAATTAATGAAGAAAGATCCCAAAACAAAGTCCTTATACGGACAAGAACTTCTAGACCTTATTTCAGAAAAAATACAAGAATATAGTGCTTCTCCGCACAAAGGAATAATTGTTGATAGTTCCGTAAAAGTCATGGCTAGAAGAATCTCCAATCAAGATGGAGATCAAGAAGAAATGATTAATAAGTATTTGGAAGACGTTAAGAAAAGTCTACTCCTTAATATCATAAATTATGCAAAATTTGACACTTCTATGAGGAGTGAAACAAGCGATGATATCCGGGATGATATTCAGGAAGCTCAACCATTTGAGGAAGAAAATCCAGCGGCGATAAATATGCTAACAGAGGCGGAAGATTTCCTCCGACAACTGAAGAAAAAGGACAAAGTATAAAGATTATTTTCGAGATATCAAGAATAGTGATAAGCACTAACAACAGTAGAAACACTATTCATCTACAGTAAAATACTATTCATTTACAGTAGAATCGTTGTTCATCTACAGTAGATATACTGTTACTAGGGCCCATTGATAAGGACCCATTACTGTAGATAGATGCTTACCTTTCCTTATAAATAAAGTTCATTTGTAGTCTTAGAGGGCAAGTTTTAGAAACCCCCTTCTCCCTCTTCTCTCTCTTCTCTTGTAATCTCTTAAGTTTGTAAGTGTGTTTGCCGGAATATATCCATCGGAGTTATAAATAAAGCTTTCAGTTTGTATAGGCCTTGGTGTTGGCCCTTGCTACAAAGGTATTTACTTATTCTTCTTCTTTTACTTTATTCTCCGATCTAGAGCCGTGACTATGTCCGACTAAAAGATTCATATCTATGTCGCATATCTAACTTCACTTTTATATCTACTATGAAAGATCTAGACTTTATCTAAATATGAATAAATTTCTATATAGTTTCTTGACTTGGTTCCGAGATAGTTGGTACAGTCAGATTTGATGCAACATATTATTGGCTTTGTCTTGGTGACTTCGTCTGGCCAGCTGTGGTTTTAGCCTGAAAAATTAGTTTGATAAGTAAGGCAACTTATACCCGATTAGAACTGCCAGATACATGGGCTCAATAACAATACGTATTCAAATCTCGACAGACACTTACTTGGGTAAAAAAATTAGATCTTCCATACAGTCATTAAACAATATAAAAATTTGTTGATATTTCAATTCGTTTTTCTTTGAATTCGGATGTTGACAAGCTAGATTGAAGATGACCGCGCGGACTACCGCCCATCTTCCACGCGAGATCCTGTTTCGTTAAAGTATTTCTTATTTTTAATTACTTTATTTAAAAGATTCACTCCATAATTCACATCTTTTCATTTTCATAACTTCCACATCATAGTAAAGCATGGTGAATTAGAAAGACATTAATGTTTTCATGAAGTAACATACATTCATCTTAATGTATTAATTGAATTACAAATTTATATTAACTTTACATGTTGGAATATACACAAGCCCTAAATTTCAATAACCAAAACCCTTCATTTCTTGGTTACATTAATACTTAGAAATAAGTCAAATAACTACAGCCCCCCAAATTCTAATAACCTAAACCCCCTAATTTCTTTGCTTCATTAATAGAACATTTTCTAATAACTACAACCTACTAAATTTTAATAACCAAATCCACATTTCTTGCCCGCATATTTCTCAATTATTGCATACCTAATGGTAGTTACATATACATTTATGATGGTTATTGCATACATATTTTTATTTTCTTCCATAAATGTTTCTTAAGCTTAATTAACATATTTGAATATTTTTTCAATTTTTTTTGTACGTCTTATATTATATATTTGTTATATTTTAAAGTTTGGTTTTATGAAACATATATCCTTTCATTTATTTATTATTTTTCTCTTTTATTTGCTTTAAATATCCACCTTCATATCTCATATCTAACTACATATTCAATTGCTACTATTAATATATATTTGTATCTATAACTCTCATACTTTTCATATTCACAACCTCTAAATATTTAATTTAAGATTTTAAGATAACTTTTGGTGTTCCTCCAATTTTATTTATATAAATTATCTTCTTTGTTTCATGAGATCCTTAGGTATCCTTTTCATTCTATAGTTAAAGTAGTGAAACATTTATATCATTTTTGTTCTATTGATTCATTATTTAGTTTGACTCGACAAAGAAGGATCTTGAATTTTGATTGGCTATGATAGAAAGAGACGACATGAACTCGAAAATTATGTACTATTTTTGTATTTCTGTTTACATCTATACTGTATGATTAAAGTCTTACCAAAGATGAGTACATTGTATTTTTTTTTTTTTGTGTGTGTTTTCTATCTATTAGACTTTTTAAATTTAATTTTCTCTGAATTTCTGATTGATTAGTCATTTTTGGCTTTATTGAAAGTTTGCTAACTACTAACCAAAATTTAGAACTTACCGTTGGTTGCTTTAAAGAACTTGATTTTAAACATTAAATACGCTCCTTATTTGGTACTTTTTGCCATATTTTAAAGATATATTAGTAATTAAAATTGCATGTTATTACTCACTACATGTTTTCATAAAATTTTAATTATTCCAACAAATCTATGAAAATTCTCATGGAAAACACACGTGCACCGCACGTATTCAGAAACTAATATTACTATAAGTGGGAAGAAAAAAAGTTAAATGTTGAATTGCGATTTTACCCCTATTATGAATTAAAATGTTATAAAAACATTTAATTATTTAATTTAAATGTTAAATTGTATCATTTTAATAAAAATGTTAATGACGTTTGCACTTCTTTAGATTAACTTCTAATTAAAATATCTAATTTAATAATATTTATCATCTATAATCTATATGTATATTTAATTTAATCATCATCATCATCATATCATATCATATCATCATCATATTATATAATAATATATATATATATATATATATATATATATATATAATATAATATAATATAATATAATATTATATTAAAAGAGGAAATCATCAAATTACAAAATTGGATTACCATTTTACCCCCTACACTAAATTATTAATTAATTAAATATTAAATGTTTCTGAAAAAATTAAATGACCATTTTTCATTCACTAAATTAACATTGTTCATCTAATAACTTATGCTTAGAAACTAAATCATTACGCAATCGTTATGTTTCACACAGAAAAAAAAATAACAGATCTTTTTTAGGAATTTTCAATGTTGTTTTGAGATTTACAAGCAATTTAATATGATTCATGTATTAGCTAAAAGTCACGTTATCCAAGAAAAAATGTTAATATTCTCATGATTTATATCATGATTAATTCGCTCTTATCTTACTCTTGACTATACACATTCTCTTATAATTTTTGGATTATGCCTACATTTGTCATTTATAAATATGAAAAATATTGGAGTAAATAACATCATGTGATATACAAGGAATGGGCAAGCTAAGATTTGGGGGATCAACTTCTTTAGAGATGAACATAATATTTGTTTTACTCTTATTTTTAGAAGAACAAAGGTGAATGATCTTTAGGAAGGATATATTTTTTTAGTACATAATTTTCTTCTTTAAATGTAAAATAAAGGGTCATGCACCAAAATATAAGATCGTGACTCTTTACTAATATACTTGTGTGATGTAATTTGTAAAAAAATTAATTACTCCTTTAATTCACGGGAGAAATAATGATATAAATAAAATTTTTCTCAAAATTTGATGACAAATTTGAGCCTTTTTCCTTTTCTTAATAGATACGTCAAATTAAAATGTGGCGAGTAAATCGAAACTGAAGGAGTATTTTAGAATTAATTTGGCATTTTGTTTGTCAAGGCCTATTAATCGTGGCAAATGTCAGCCAAATTGGAGTGCCTTAGGAAAAGGGAGAAATATAAATGTTGTGGGCTCTCATAAAGTAAAAACGCAACAAATGACATAAAATAAACAAATATTTCAGGGATATATATTTAATGATTTGTACCTTAGTGAATCACAATTGTTGGTTAACAGTAGGTTTGGCAGATCTTATTTTATTTTATTTTTAAAAAAATAAGACGTTTGGTCAAATTTTTAGGAGAAAATCAATGTTTTTAAAAATGGCACAAATTGTTTATTTTTTAGAAATTTAAAAAAGAACTATTTTCTTAAAAGTATTTTTGAGAAAAATACACTTAAAAATTCTTTTATAAAGTATTGCTACTCAAAGAGATGCAAGAAAACAAAATTGATGTAGTTTCAAGAAACCCGCAAACGGAAAAAAGGAACAAGAATGGAAATAAATATCATTCCACAATATCTAATTTTTTTCTTCTCAATCAACTCAGGTATTGCTCTGTCACTAACTTCCCTCTTATTTTACGATATTACAAAAAAATTAAAATAATAAAGATAAACATAATATCATAAACCATGAGGAAGGTGAGTATGATAGAGCAATATCTATTTAAGGAGAAATCTCTGAAATTATCCCTAAATTTTATTAATCAAACACAAATTATTTTCATCAAAAATATTTTTCAAAATAAATTGATTTTAGAAATTTGATCGCTAAATACTGCTTTATCTCTAGACGAATAGGAAATAGCCAGGAACATTCATATTTTAATATTATGGGACGGATTGATTAAGTACTATTATCTTTTTCGTACCAATGAAAGAGCTCCACTTTGTGTTTAGGTAAATGACATTTTTCAATCAGTAGTGTTTGGACGTAGATGTTTTTTGAACACGACAACATTAATTCCTCTGTTTTTGTTTTAGTACAAGAAAAACACAAATTTGTGTTTTCTTTTTCTAAAATTAGGATTTTTTTTCCTAATAAGGTCTTATCACTTGCGGGAATACAACTAAATATCTAATAGTTATAAATATATTTTTGTATATTACAGTGTTTATTTATCTATTTTTAGAAAAGAATTTAGAGTTGAACCAATTTAGTTTTTCTCCGTAATAGAGAAGCTCTTAATTATGGTATTTTCATCTTTCAAGAAAAATATTTTTTTTTTAATCTCTTGCTACTTTTTTTCGTTATCAATACGTTTCTTTGCCTTGAACGCCCGCATTGAAAAAATAAAGGAAAAATCAAAGTTAACTTTCTTTTTGAAAGATGTATTACTTACCTAGAGGAATGTCATTCCTCTGGCAATTTTGTTTTCTTTCAATATTAGCAAAATAAAAATAAAGTGAATATGATTCCAAGATGATAAAAGACAGTGGCGAAAGTAAAATTTTCAAAAAGAAAATTCGAAATATGAAAAGTGTACATGTGAAAATTAAAGAATGATAAACGGGACAAGAAGCAAAAGGGCAAAATTAACCTTAACTCGCCAATGCTTTGTCATATCTCATTTAACATTTCTTCTAAGAAAGCTCTGCTAACTATCTTAGAAAATTTTGCCAATGGAAAATTTGTGTCATAAAACATGATTCTCTCGCTCCATTTCATTGAACCAACTTAGTAAAAAAATTCACGGTACAAAATAGATTCCCACTGAAATATTGAGAATAGTTGCTGAACATTCAGTAGTGAATGTCCTATGGTGATATTACCCTTTCTTTCCTTAATAAGAAACCTTATTCACATGTACACCTTAATCATAAATATATGTCTAGAGAATGAATGGAACAAATTAAAAGTTGGAGATTTAGGTTGTGAGAATGGGAGGAAGATAATTAGATTTGGTACCAAGAACAGGTGCCTTGGTGTCAGGAAAACACTGTACTCCAGGTAGTTCAGTGATCTCTCCATTTTCAGTAATACCAATAGGGTAAGTAAGAAGGTGTCCAGGCAAATCATGAATAAGGCTTTCACTTGAATACATATCCCAATAGTTGTCACCAATTTTGTTCACCTTTCGGATGCATTCTACGCTCTCTGGTTGAAGGAACCTGTTGTCTAGCATGCCTAAGTGCTCGTACCACAATGCCATACGGAACCCATGAACCAAACCCCTAGCTGGCTCCTTCACACAGAGATGAAATGGTTGGTAGGCTCCCATTGCTATCTCTGAGTCTCTTGCACCATCCATTGACCTTTGATTGATGTTAGCCGAACCAATGATAATGTATTCATCATCCACTGCAAATAAAACAGAAAAGAACTTAATTTTGGAAATGTATGGATCACACACACACACACATATTTGTAATTGAACTTGCCTATCATCATTTTGGAATGTACGTAAATCATGAAACGTCTGGCTTCTTGAGCTTTATGATAGTTGGAATTCGGTTCTGGTGTTTCAGAAGGCTCGTATTCTCCTCTCTTCTTTGTTTCCCTATTGCCAAGGCAAAAGAAACTCAAATATTCCTTAGGATTTGCCACAATTCCCTTTACTTTTAGAGCTTGAATTATATCGGTATACATCATTTGCATGGTCCTCCTTTGCCAATCCAGTATTGCTTGTACAGATGCACTTTCAGGAAGGCCTTCTGGCCACATTGGAACCACAACATAAACCGAAAACCTTTCCCCTGCTTCAATTTTGCTCACTATCTTCAAAGACAGCTCCTTTGGGATCAACTGTAGAGAATTAATGGCTTCATCCTTGATGTCATTGGAGTACCATGAAAAGCAGCTGCCTAAAAAGTACTGGTTTTCGATGTAAATGAAATGCTTTGCTCGACGAATGGCATTAATATATGCATCCTGTATGCTTCGGTCAATGATGTTTTCCTTACCACTTATAAGACCAGACTTGGCTGCCTCTTCGGGAGCATTGGGGAAGCCAAAAGCTGCTCCCCCATCAATGGATCGAAAAACTTGAACATTCCATGTGTCATGATCATCAGGATACATAACAGGTGAAGGGGGTATGATTATATTATCGATATCCCTTAGGTCTATAAGCAAGTCCCTTACACCTTGCTTCCTCCATCTCTGTTCAAAATTGTAGAGCACATCCCAAGCAGCTGGCCCTTCTATTCGGCAATGGATATCGTGCCAAGGCTCTCTTGGTCCGCCTTTTTGAATTGAGGTACCGGTGAAATTTGGTTGGTGAAAATCATCATGATGTGTTGTGTTCAAAGTCCTGAAAAGGGAGTGAAATTGTGTATCAAATCTACCATCACAAAGATCAAGCCCACCAATATAACTCACAATTCTCCTCCTCCCCCTGTCTCCATTAGGCATTTCTCCATCAACAATTACAATCTTCTGATGATGAGTAAACATTGTCCCAATCTCTATATTTTGAATAATGCTCCGTCCATCATCAGGATTTCGAGGACACAACACACAATTTACTTGAGTGCCTCGAAAATAATTAGCAGTTTCTTCATCATGAGTAGCCATTAGCCCATCTTCTTGTAACACAGGAATCGAGGTCCTGTCATCCCAGACCAACATTAGAACTCTCACACCTTCATTAGCTTTTCTCTTAAGCAACTCTCCGAGCGATATGTCTCCACCAGGCTTAGGCCTCCTCCTGTCCCTTATCAAAGTGATCTCGGTATAAATAGACCATCCAGTTATATAAATCAAATGCTTTGCATTAGTGATTGCATCAAACATGTCTTCCCAACATCGTTGTGGCTTATAAAACTTGCCATCAGAAAGTGGAATTTTCGGGATGAAGTTATCAGGAACATGACAATCTTGGTAAAGGGTGACCCTGCATCCTTGTCTTTGACGAAAGAATGTGTAAGGAACTCCAGGAAATCTTGTGACTTTTATACCTCTATTCCAATTATACTCCCTTGTGACATCAAAATACTGCAACTTCACATGGATTTTAGAGTGTCCATGCACGGGTTTTCGTTCTGTATTGAGGATTTCAAGCCATTCATCGACTTCTTCTCCATCTAGCAGTTGTTGAACTGGAAAGTAAGCTCTTCCAATGACTTCTGCTCCAATTGGATTATCAAATTTGACGGTGATTATGACATTGGCAGCCATATGGGCACAGTAAATGTGGAATGATTCATACCACCGTGGATTTTTGTGATCATCCAGTAATCTGGTTCTGCCAATTCTGGCTTTTCCAAGATCAATGGTTGCATACAATCTTGACGCTGCCTTGTTGAAACCAATAGCTCCCTCAATGCCTTGCACCACCTACAAGAAAATAAGTACATTAATCTACTAGTAAATAATTTTGTTACTGTCTTGTAACATGTCAAACTCTGTACAATTGCAATTGTATGCTAAAGAAGTGTTGGAAAAAATATTGAAACTTCAATTGTCATTCTAGATAATGTGTATGAGATCGATGGAAGTACCTCAGGACAGCCAAGGCTGCTTCGTACCCCCTCCCTGGGTGGAACCACACTATAACTGGAACACCGTCATAATGATCCTTAGATAAATCAACAATCATTCTCCTATCTAGTGCCAACTTGTCCCCAATCAGTCTCGAGCCCAACGTCAAAGCTCACTCACATGCTACTAAAGTAGCCTTTTTCAGTGCTAAGCGAGTAGCCATTTCACACAGAAGCGACAATTCAATTATTTTGTCCTATAAAAGGGTCTTCTCAAAGGAAGAGAATGCATACAGTAAATCCCAGAAGTCACCTCAAATGCCTTTTTATCTTCTTTTCTTAGAATTTCAATAGGAGAAGGCTCTGCTTGTATTTTTCTATTCTTTTGAGCAATGTTAACACTTGTATTCGTTTACTCCCTTGGAGATTTGGCCAAAAGCAATAAATTGTACTGTTAACCAAAATAACGATTTTTCCAGTAAACAATGAGGGCATCCAACATGAAATCGGATTTAATCACCACCAATATAGGTACCAAACATCGGGTGGAAAATAAAAAACAAAAAAACACAGTTCCATTTTTTTTTTCTTTCTCTTAACTAATGTTTCCATTTCCCAAATACCTAAATTCTAACAAGTCAGTTGCATAATTCATCTGCAACATTAAATCAAACCAAACGGGCATTCCTATTTTGATCAGTTCTACACATACTTCCATTCGATTTGTCATTTACTGGAAATTTTTCCAATTTTTAGTAGATCCATTGTGGATAAAATCATATATATATATATGGAACTAAATATGAATAGTGGAAAGCAATTTTCACCTTATTGAAAAAGTCTCTGCCAAAATCAGTATGAAGCCTATCAACCTCGAATATAGTAACATGAAGAGTACCATGTAGCAGAAATTGTGCCATCCTTCCTTAATTTCCTGCAATATATAGCAGTAATAGGCGCAGCATAAATGTTAAACTCATAAAATTTAAATTCTGGATCTCGAGGGCCCGAAGCTTTATCTGTAGCATATCATGTCATGTGATGAAAACGAAGACTTAGACTTCATTAAAGTAAAGTAATTACCTTAGTTTAAAACTTGAGCTGACGCAGAGAATCTTGAGATAAAGAGGAGGTAACAATAGTAGCCAATAGCATCAGCAATGTATGTATATAGACGTTGACCTTCATTTCTCTCCCCAACAAGTGTGAACTTAAATTAATATTTCGAAAACAAAAACAAAACGTATCCCCCAACACCCATACCCATACCCAGACCCATACCATACCCATCTGCCAAAAAAAAAAAAATTACTTCATAAGTTTATATTTGGTAAAATAAAATAAAATAAAATAAAATTAGGACTCTTAGGCCTCATTTGTTTTCATTAAAATTAAGACCTCTGAATCTGAAACATGTCTAAATATTAAGATTTGCATTAAGAGCTAAATGTCTAGATATGAATACATATCTAAATATTAAGATGTGCTCTCCAAATCTGAACACTGAATGATTATTGTTTGTTTTCAATATCTGAATGTGCATATAAATCAAATATTATATTAATATAATGTTATAAAAAATTCATTTCAACAAAAAAAATATTACTTTTTGATTAAAGAACTATCATAATCATCAAGCATAACATTTAAAAAATCACGAATAAAAAATATTTTATAGGCACAATATAATATCAAAAAAGTGCAATAAGTATGATAAATACTAGTCAAAAAATAATAAATAAGGTATCACATTATCAACGCCTAACATATATTTTGGCTAATTAGAAAAAACTAAAGAATTCTTATTTTTTTCCAATAACCTTAATCCAATTCTCTAACTTGTGAACCTCTAACGTCAATATTTCTTTTTTGTAGCTAACACTTTCACAAAATATACTAACACATATACTGTATAATGACTCTTCCCATCCAAGTCCATCTAATTTTCTAGTCTAATACTTGTAGAAATCTTTATAGTTTGATTGATGTTATATCACCTGTGACAGAGGGTGTTAATGGGAATGTTCTCACAGTTATTTTTAAAAAATTATATCATCCTTATTTTTGTGTATGTTATAATGTATATTCAAGATTGGATTTTTAAAATACACTATTATTAAAATATTTCTTTCTCAATTGTGTTCTTGAAGAAACACTTTAACTCTTCACCAAGAAGCCAAGAAGTAAAACATTGTTGCCCTATTGTTTGTGTTGTGTCGTAATTTTTTTATCTTTAGAAAAAAATACTTTTTAAAATATATGGTATACAATATAAAAAGCGGTAATATTATATGTAATTGTTTGAAAGAGAAGTAAGGTTAGTATATATGATAGTGATGTATGTCTAGTTTGGTCATTTTTCCTAGTTATTATTGTTTCTATTTTATGAGCATTCATAAAGTTGCATTATTGTCATGTGGCGTCAAATTGTTGGAGAAGTCATATATTTGTTCTATTAGCATTTTCTTATTGGTTAAACCGAAAATCAAACTGCTAGGGATCAAAATTGATAAACCGATAAGAAATATCTTATTGTTTGATTATTGGTTTAGCGTATTCAAAAATCAAAAATTGATAAACCGAACCGATAATACATAAAATCTAACTAAACTGACAATGCACACCAACCTCTAACTTAAACATAAGTTATTTAAATTTTTGTACATTGAATTATCACTCAGTTTTTCATTATTTTTACATTATTATTTACTGAGAAAATAGTTTATGAATGAGAAAAGATCAATCGTTATTTTTAACCTCTAATATATCATATCATATCATCATATATCTATCATCATATATTACTTAAAGTGGGAAAAAAAAAATTAAAAGTTGAAATTTCATTTTACCCCCAATATATAAAAATATTATAAAATTGCTAATCAATTAAATATTAAATAGTAATTATATAATATTACTATATATTATATTACACTAAATTCTAAAAGTGGAAAGGGGTTAAGTCAAAAATTTAAAGAAGAAAATATTCATAAAAATTGTTAGACATTTTTATCCTTTTAAAAACTAAATTAGTTACATTTTTTCAACAAAAAAAAAAAATTGTATTTATTTTTATTTTTCTCCTTCAATTTACTTAATATATATATATAAAGTAGGCATTTTAATAATTTATTTTAAAATATTTCTTATTTCTAATTACTTTATTTAAAAGATTAACTCCATAATTCACACCTTTTCATTTTCATAACTTCCACATCATAGTAAAGCATGGTGAATTAGAAAGACTTTAATGTTTTCATGAAGTAACATACATTCATCTTAATGTATTAATTGAATTACAAATTTAGATTAACTTTACATGTTGGAATATACACAAGCCCTAAATTTCAATAACCAAAACCCTTCATTTCTTGATTGCATTAATACTTACAAATAAGTCAAATAACTACAACCCCCCAAATTCTAGTAACCTAAACCCCCTAGTTTATTTGCTTCATTAATAGAACATTTTCTAATAACTACAACCAACTAAATTTTAATAACCAAATCCACATTTCTTGCTGGCATTTTTCTCAATTATTGCATACCCAATGATAGTTACATATACATTTATGATGGTTATTGCATATATATTTTTATTTTCTTCATGAAATGTTTCTTAAGCTTAATTAACATATTTGAATATTTTTTCAATTTTTTTTGTACGTCTTGTATTATATATTTTTTATTTTTAAAATTTTGGCTTTATGAAACTTATATCCTTTCATTTATTTATTATTTTTCTCTTTTATTTGCTTTAAATATCCACCTTCATATCTCATATCTAACTACATATTCAATTGCTACTATTAATATATATTTGTATCTATAACTCTCATACTTTTCATATTCACAACCTCTAAATGTTTAATTTAAGATTTTAAGATAACTTTTGGTGTTCCTCCAATTTTATTTATATAAATCATCTTCTTTGTTTCATGAGATCCTTAGGTACCTTTTCATTCTATAGTTAAAGTAGTGAAACATTTATATCATTTTTGTTCTATTGATTCATTCTTTAGTTTGACTCGACAAAGAAGGATCTTGAATTTTGATTGGCTATGATAGAAAGAGACGACATGAACTCGAAAAATTATGTACTATTTTTGTATTTCTGTTTACATCTATACTGTATGATTAAAGTCTTAACAAATATGAGTACATTGTATTTTTTTTTTTTTGTGTTTTCTATCTATTAGACTTTTTAAATTTAATTTTCTATGAATTTCTGATTGATTAGTCATTTTTGGCTTTATTGAAAGTTTGCTAACTACTAACCAAAATTTAGAACTTACAATTGGTTGCTTTAAAGAACTTGATTTTAAACATTAAAATACGCTCCTTATTTGATAAAATAAAATAAAATTAGGACTCTTAGGCCTCATTTGTTTTCATTAAAATTAAGACCTCTGAATCTGAAACACGTCTGAATATTAAGATTTTCATTAAGAGCTAGCTGTCTAGATATGAATACATATCTGAATATTAAGATGTGTTCTCCAAATCTGAACATTGAATGATTATTATTTGTTTTCAATATCTGAATGTGCATATAAATCAAACATTATATTAATATAATGTTATAAAAAATTCATTTCAACAAAAAATATTACTTTTTGATTAAAGAACTATCATAATCATCAAGCATAACATTTAAAAAATCACTAATAAAAAATATTTTATAAGCACAATATAATATCAAAAAGTTCAATAAGTATGATAGATACTAGTTGAAAAATAATAAATAAGGTATCATATTATCAACACCTAACATATATTTTGGCTAATTAGAAAAAACTAAAGAATTCTTATTTTTTTTCCAATAACCTTAATCCAATTCCCTAACTTGTGAACCTCTAACGTCAATATTTCTTTTTTGTAGCGGACACTTTCACAAAATATACTAACACATGTACTGTATATTTACTCTTCCCATCCAACTCCATCTAATTTTCTAGTTTAGTACTTGTAGAAGTCTTTATAGTTTGATTGATGTTATATCACCTGTGACAGAGGGGTGTTAATGGGACTATTCGCACAATTATTTTTAAAAAATTATATCATCCTAATTTTTGTGTATTTTATAATGTATAATCAAGATTAGATTTTTTAGAATCATTCCAATCATATCGGTTTCTCTTCAATTTGGTATTAATTTTTTATTTTTTCAAAAAACTTTAACAGTATCACCTCAAAATACACTATTATTAAAGCATTTCTTTCTCACTTGTGTTCTTGAAGAAGCACTTTAATTCTTCACCAAGAAGCCAAGAAGTAAAACATTGTTGCCCTATTGTTTGTGTTGTGCCGTAATTTTTCTATCTTTGGAAAAAATTACTTTTTGAAATGTTCTAAGCATAATACAATTTGAGAAAAATACTTAGAAAAGAGTTGCCACTTAATTTTTAAAGAAATTAAGAAAACTTATAATTTTCAACAATTTAAACAGAAAAAATCATTTGAAAATACCAAAGAGGATTCGGGATTCAATTTACACTTCGAAGAGTTTAAGCATTCAGAGTGCCCGCTAACATGCGGTTGATCTACTACTTGACTAAAATATATTTTGACTATCTTTAAAAAAAAAAGTGATTTAACATAAGAATAATAATTTACAATATTTGGTTAACTTTGAAAGAAATGGTTAAATAAATGACACATTTCTATTTCATTTTATTTTTTAGAAAAAGAGATCCAAAATGAAACATTTGACTCGAAATACAAGTGATTAGAATATTAATAAAACTAGATTAATTGGTTTTATTTGAATCCTTTTTTTTTTTTTTGGTTAATCAAAATATGAAAACTATTTTAAACTAAATAACAAAAGTTTTGACTAAAGATTATAAATGAAACTACAAGAGTTGATGAGATTTGTTAAAAACAAAACAACACCGAGAAATAGTTCGTCTTTTGGGGAATTCAACTAAGTTAATTAATAATTCTAAAGTTAGAGCTAAACAACAACAATAAATAATCACAATCAATAATTTAAGAGTAAGGAAGAAATTGAATTTGGGCCTTTCTTGGGCCAAATTCGCTGCAACTTTTGAGGTTTAACCAAAACCCTTTTTGTATACACTTTCTGTATATCAGTGTATATCGATTTTATACAACCCATTTATTTTTGCTTTCCAGAACCTGTACGTCAACTCCAAAGACTTGTTCTTCAATTTTTCAAGGTTGACTGACTAGATAAAAAGTTTTGGGCCTTTATGGCCCCCTCGGAATGCAAAGGAGAACATAGGAGTTCATGTAGAGTTCGGGCAGATTTCACATGCAAAGAAAGGAAGGAACGTAAGTAAATGACTTACTATAAAGAATAATGAGATAAGGCATCAACATAATATAATGGAGCACTATTGACATCAACTTGCTATCACATAACCCATCTATTCTAACAAGTCAAATGAAACATTCCAATCCCGTATAATAGATAAACTTTGAAGCCTGACCAATGTAATCATTTAGACAAAATCAAAGTTTGCACTCTCAATTAAATACTACTACAGTAAACATATAAAAATCACCACTCTAGAATCCTTAGCTCAAAATAGGCATGAATATGAAATGAAATGAAGACATTAATGCAAATGAGAGTTGACTAAAAATATAGCATATTAAAGCTACTAATTTCCAACATTAACACTTATCAAAGCTTTACCCAAAAAGATAATTTTCAAACCAACAAGGAGATAAACAAACCGAGTCATTTCATGCTCAAATTATAAGTCGAAGGCTTCCACAATATGCAAACCAAAGAAGTTTACAAGCTTTTAAATTCAACTTAGTCACGTTTGAATTGAACTGAACAAAATTGATTAACAAAGATACGATATTCACTTAATAGCATGGGTTAAAGGAAAAGGGAAGGATGGAAGATCATTGCCATACATAACAATTTAGAAAAAAAATAAATAACACAAAATCACTAGCTTATGCACATTAATCCCAACAAATAAAGTGTGGAGGAGTAGCGAGAAAACTAGTTAAACAGAGGAAATGATGCTTATGTTAAATACGAAACAACAATCTTCCCAAAAGGACAGAAATCTCAACCAACAGAATAATTTGACTTCACCCCATATTTAAATTGAAGAGCTTTTCATATCAACAAGTTGTAAGTCTAAATTCTTTCAATAGAGTGGAAATTGTAGCCTACTATATTTAACAATCAAACCAGTACATTAAATTAAGGCGGAAGTTGGGGGCATAACAATATTAACAAAATAATTGGCTACAAACAGAGAAAGCTATACTTGAGCAGTAAATCAGATTTTGGCTTCAACTTTACTCAAAACACTTAAAGAGATCACATAAGAAGAGACCAATATGTTGTCACACATATGTTAGGAGCACTAAACCATTAATCCCAAAACCATACTAAGCATAAAATCAATCTAAGATGACATAACGAGCATTTGAAATTCAAATGGATATGAAAGGAAAACTCGGACAACCCACAAGCTTAAGAAAATAACAAGCCACAAGAGATATGTAGAAACCAGGAACAAGATTAGCCTTAAGTTGAATACATGCACATTTTTTTGAATTAAGACTAAGAAGATTCGCAGATTTAGAACTCATTTCGAAGTAACACCCACTGAAATGGACTCGAAACTATGCCTAGACAAGTTATCAGCAACTTAGAACTTGAACAAATATCGACTATGAAGAAACGCAAACATGAACACCATCATGTCAAAAGAAGAAGTACTAGAAAAAAAAATAGAACTCTGCAAACAGTAGCTCTAGACAGAGAAATCACACCAATGCATTTGACATTTCTTAGATGCACAAACACGAATTCAGACGCCTATTATCGAACAAAGGCGAGGGGTAAACCCAAGATAAGCATTAATCTTTATGGATGATTCAAACGAGTAACCGGAATATAATCAAATAAGCTAAGCAGATTTGTGACTATAACAGTAAAATACTAACAAAAGAAATAGAGGAACATTGATCTAGATAATACTCGTCAACCAAATTCTAACCTATAGAGAAGTAAAACAAAACTAAGAACACATAAATCGAACACATAGAAGAACAACGAATTAACAAAGCTAAGAAAGAATTTACCTTCTTTTGGACAGCGACTGAGACGAGAACGAGTAAGGAGTTGACCTTCCTATCATAAGAACTCGAACACGAACAGTGGACAAGAAATTTAGGAAGAAAACTGTACCCAAAGATCTTAAAAAAAACTATTGTATCGTCTGCCTCCGAAATGTATTTAACTTGTATTTAAAATACCAATGCTCAAACTTTTCTCTGTGTTGTTTTTCTTTTCTTTTTTTTTTTTGCTCAATCACACACAAAAAAAAAAAAAAAAATTCCCCCCTTTAAAGGAGCAGAGGAGGGGTTTATATAGAAAAAAAAATATTGGGGTCGATTCTGGGGGAGAGGGACAAAATTCAAGTGAGAACAAGAGTAGAATTGGAATTCTCAAACTCAATCCTCAATTCAAAATTTTCCAAGAACCAAAGAGCTACTCGTTGGTACAAGAATTCAACTCAAATCCCCTGAAATTCGGACGACAGGCAGGGTGGGTATCTTGACTCATCCCAATCGTCCTTGTGCTCGACGTGGTGCCCACCACGCGAGTCAAGGATGTGAAACGCGGCTGCTGCAGACGCAACTGCAGGTCTGCTCCTGTTGTTTCATCGATGAGGACAATGGCAGCTTTCCATCTATTTTGTCGTGTGAAGGAGAAGAAGTCGCGTATGGGCAGTGGGGTCATTGATGTCGTTCAGAGCAGACGTGGAGACGCCGTGTAGATCGTGAGCTGTTGCTGTGATGTTAACGTTCTGGGTCTTCTTTGTGAATAAGAAAAGGGTTGGGTCGGGTATGCTGCATATGTATGTATTGTTGGAGAATGATTTTTTATTGTATTTTGGATTGCATTGTTGAATGGGTTTGTTTGGTGGGTTACTGATCTATTGTTATTGGGTTGGGAATTGAAAGGAAATGGGAGTGGGCTGCTGGAAATGTGATTGAAAGGGCCCAAATTTGGTCTTTTGATGGGTTGAATGTAGGGTAAGGAAAATGATAGATTGGAATGGAGAATTGGCCCATTGAATTAAAGACTTAGTCAAATTGAGTTAATTAGTGAATTCGACTAAATTTTAAATAAGGTGAATTAATATAATTAATTAATGAGTTTCTTAATGTTAATGAAATAAAATAACTAATTTAATTATAAACTAAATAAGTTAAAATATAAACTATCATATAACTACACTAATTAACCAAACATTCAACAAAATCTTTTGAGACGGTTTTCGAATATTCATAAACTATACTAATTATATACAAAATTATACAAAACATATATATTATTTAAAAAATTATAAAAGTGACAAAATAATTTAAAAAATGTTTTCAATTTTATAAAGTCAATTATTTCAAATCGTTTAGATTTACGAAACTCATAATCAATTATTATTGGGGAGGGTCAAAATTGGGTGTCAACAGTTTGATCTGATACTCTTAATAGGAGTGTTTGCATAAATTTTACCGTATTGTTTGATGGAGTATCAATTATAGTATTTTTATGTGAAAATTTTATAAATGACATTTATTAGACTAATATTTTCAAGTTATAGCAGTAGACTTATACTTTTAAGTTGTAACAATAAAAAATTTCAGGTTGTAACATTTTATTAATTTTTTTAAAAAATAATACTAAAAAACACTTTTATAAATATCATAAAAATGAAAAAAAATGGATAGCATTAAGGATAATTAATAATGTCATAAATTTAGGGGATTCAAAACAAAATAAGAATATTTGGTTTCCTTTTTCACTCAATCAATTATAATTAAATCAAAAATCAGATTTTATTTTATTTTCAAACGTTTCTCTCTCCCTCTAATTTTTTTCTATCAATTTGTTTCCTTTTTTACTCAATCAGTTAAAATTAATTCAAAAATCAAATTTTCTTTTTTTTATTCAAACGTTTCTCACTCCCTCAATTTTTTTTTCTGTGATTGTCGTCATTCATGACTAATTCCAAAATATTTTTGGTTCAAAAATCTTTATTTTGTGGTAATGGATGGATTCTTATCGATATTAATAAAACATGGTAGTAGATGGGATCCTTCTAGTTAGTATTCATTGTGATTTATTATTAGTATTTTTATTCCAACTTCAGTAAAAAAAATTCAAGAACAATGAAACTGAAAATGAAATTTTTGGATTTTGGTTGTGTATAATAGATTTAAATTGTGATTTTTTTGTATGAACCTTCGTTTGTTTCATATTAAAAAATAATTTCTGTGAAAATTGAATAAATGATGTTATGGGTTTTTTGTAAACTAGTTTTTGTAATTTGTATACTGTAAACACAATGAATGTGTCAATTTTGTATTTATATTTGAATGATTTGATTATATTTTTTCGTGATAGTGTATGAAATAGTGATGATGTTATCATTATAAATTTATGAAATGTGTGTAAAAATATAAATGTATGAAGTGTGTTTTATGATATGAATTCTGGTAGACTGCTTGGAATGATATCGGTATGAATAAGTAATGACGAGTGTCTATAAATTTGAGTGATAAGAATGAAGTTGTTGATGAAATTTGTTTTAGGTTTGATATGAAATTTGAATATAAATACAACATATTTATTATTCCTTTGTATTATATATGACAAACTTTTTTTATTTTTTTTATTTTTTTATGAAATGTGTTTTATGGTATGAATTTTGTAGACTATTTGGAATGATATTGGTATGAATAAGTAATGACAAGTGTGTATAAATTTGTGTAAGAAGAATGAAGTTGTGGATGAAATTTGTATTATCTTGGTATGAAAAGTGAATATAAATACAACATATTTATTATTCCTTTGTATAATGTTAACAGGTTAGCAAGGAGGTTGTCAGTGATTTCACTTTTTGAATTTATGAGGATAACAGTTCAAACATGAATTCATAAGCACAACGAGGAGGCTGCAAAAACTAGATCAGAGCTAACAAAAAAAAAATATGATCTTAAGCTCCAGAAAAGTGTTGCTTCGTCTACCAGAGGGTATGATATTTTCTTTATTCATTAATATCCAAAGGTATTCATGTATGCAATTGGTATGATTGCTGAAGGAATTTGGTATAAAATGTCAACTTACATGAACAGTGCATTACACAAGTAGCTGGAATGAATTTGATATCCATTATGTATATAGTTGAAACCTTTTTTGTGGCTTGTTTTTTTGTAACAACATGTTAATATCCATTTTTTTTGTGTGTTAGGTAATACCATCAACTCTTTATTTGCATGATGTTGTTGATGGACCAAAGCGGTACGTAGTATGCATAAGCACCAAGAAATGTAGTTGCGGAAGATTTCAAAATGATGAGATACCATGCGGGCATGGAATGACAGTTCTTAGGTACAGAAGACTGCATGAAACAGATTACTGCTCTCCTTTTTATAGCTTGAAGAATTTTGAAGATGCATATGTGATCCCTGTTGAACCTCTCCCATGCGAGAGTATATATGATATACCAAATTATGCTTCAGAGCCTAAATTGATGTCGCCTAGTTCAAAGAGAACGGTAGGAAGACCGTAACTTGAACACTGGAAGTGGTTTGCTAACGTGAAATTTAAAAGGTCGTCAAGTTAGCCACAATAGGAAGACATGTTCAAATTACCCTGTGCCAAAAAAATGATAGTTTATTTGTTTAAATGATACAAAAATTTAATTTTATTTTGTCTTTTAGACTCATGTTTTGTTTTGATTGGTACAATGTATTCATTGTTTTCCAATAATATATGCATATCAAATATGTACAGAATTGATATCAAATGCATTCCAGCTAAGTGTTTAGTATACTGTTCATATTTTATACAAGATTCATTTAGTAATCATACCAATTGCATACTACTGGAAATAAAATTCATGTCAATTTAATATATAAGGTACTGTTCAAATTAGTGAACATTATATAAGGTAATTATGGTATGCATTTGGTATCCATTTAGTATGCAACCTAATAGCGATTGATATTATTTAATATAAGTTAGCATGCGTATTAATTTGGTATCCAACTGGTGTCCTACTCTAAACCAAAATAAAACAAGATGTAATTGATGTTGGTGCAAAATTTAATGATCGTTTTTTTAAATTGTTAGATTCGTTTCTTATAGTATTTATACAGATTGTATACCAACTTAATACATCGTTAAAATATAAAATACTTAGTCGATGCTTATTAAGGCAATGCAATTTACAATTAGTATTAATTTGGTATCCATAAGGTGTCCAACTTGAATAAATATAAAACAAGATGTAATTGAGGTTGTTACAAAATACATTGATCACTATTTTACATTGGCATAATCATTTCTTCAAGGTATTTATATAGGTTGGATACCAACTTCATTCATTTTTTATTTTTTGTGTAAGAATATGAAGTAAAAAAACCAATCATGTATGAATTTGGATGCCAAAAGTGTACAATTTGGATACCAATTATAAGACAGAGTTAGTTCATGAACTCTAAATTGGTATTCATTTTGTTTCAGTTAATAAGACACTGTAATATCATGAACTCTAAATGTTGAATCCAATTGGTATGCAGTTTGTATATGATTGTTATCCCAAAAATTATTATACTCAATGTGTAATTTATCTTTAGAATGGTGTATCCAATTGGTATGCAGTCTGTATATAACTAGTATTCTGAAATTATAATAGTCAATATGTAATTCATATGTAGTTAGTATCTAACTGAAGAAAATAGTGGATATTATATATCATCAAATACTTAACCATCGCTGGCCCCCAAGCGAACCCTTGGCCTGGCTTTCTTAACTCAGCGGAAACTTAACTCAACAGGATAACTCAATGCAATGAAAGGTTATAAAACAACTCAACTGAAAGTAATTTGCCAACAAGGCATCTCGAGTCTCAAAATAGGATATTTAAATATAAACATGCATGAGAAACTCCAAACTAACTGACTGACTGTCTATGAAGCCTCTAAATACTGAGATGGATGTTGGGACAGACCCCGCAACATCCTAATAAAACAAAAACTAAGAACACAAAATAATTGAGTCCTCCGGAATGCAAGGAGGCTCACCATTGACTCTGGAGTGCTCAGCTGGATCAACGACGTGTAGGATGCTGATCCGGGGTACCTGTATCTACATCATAAGACGCTGCAGGCCAACTGGCATCAGTACATAGAACGTACTAGTATGCGAGCTGGAAAACTAAGCAACATAGGCTAGAAGGAAATTTGGAAGAAACTGAAAAGTTTACCTTGTTCAACTCAACTCAACCTGACTGACTTCTTTCAATATAAGGCAATTTAAAACAAGTGTGATATAAAGAAAGACTGTTTAAAACATGCTATAAACTCTGTGTGTATACAAGGATACAATAAGCCTGAGATGTATATAGAAATACAATTGAACTGATGTATATAAAATACAATAATTTTCGTGTATAAAAAAATACAATAACTGCGGTGGGAGTTTCTCTAACCGACAACCATCACATAAGAGCTAAATTGATGATACAACGATCAACCTCACGCTGCCAGAGCATCCTATACCCGGCCAAAGGTATAAGACCTGAACTGCCTAATGGATCCACTAGTCTAATATGAAAAGGATTCATCTAAAGAGTATGATCCCCTTTTATTTTATTTTATTTTATTTTATTTTTGTTCCTAGGTATTATACCTATGTTTCCTAGTTGTTTCCAACACTCCAAGGTACTTCTAAAAGTCAAGAACTCATCCGTAACATGTGAGAAAACACCTTGAATCCAAAAATTCCAATTTAAGGAGAGTTAGTTAGAAGTCAAGTGAAGTTAGAAATTAATAGTTAAGCTTAGAAGTTAAGCAAGTCAAGCTAGTTGTAAAGTTGTTCAAGAGTCTTTATTGAACGTTTTAACTTTATTTTTTTGACTCAAGTGTCAAGTCAAGCAAAGAGCTTAGAGTTTCAAGCTAAGTAAAGAGTCTCAAGTTTCAAGTTGAGTTCATTTTCTCAAAGTTATTAGGGAACTATGTATTCCCAAAGAAGTTTTAAAGAATTGTCTTTACATTTAAACAAGGTTGGAAACTGAAATTTCCAAAGAGCTTTCGGGATAGTTTTTTTTTTTTTTTTTGAGGTGTATCAAACAAAAAAATATCATCCAAAAGTTAAAAAAAACTTGTAATTCTAAAAAGTCTAAGGTGCAATCAACTATCTCAAATTTGATCCATGTGCTCTTGGTGTAGGATAATTGCTGATATCTGAAGCATGTTCTTTTGCTATGCAAGGTCCACCAAATTTGCTAGCAACAGTTTTAGTTACTTCACTCTCACTGATCGTGCCATCATCATTCTTTATTTTTCCATAATGCCATATGATTGTGGCATACCATTGACGATGGTACTTTGCATCGATATCAATAGAACGCATATCAAAAACTCCATTATTGATGTATTCAACAAATAGACATGTGTACAAACCACAATTACTGAAAAAAATTGCATGATATAATATTTATAACAAAAAAACCACTAATTTGAATAATTTGAAATTAAATTAAATATAATACTTATCCTAATCATTTTTTTGCCTTTTTTGGATATTGGGATTTCTGAGTCCTCCTTTGTTGTTGTTCTTCTTCTTGATGGTTCTGAGTCCTCCTTCGTACAATCCACAATCATTGAAATAACATTGAAGAAAAAAATTGAAAAGGAAAGTGAATTACTTATTATGAACAAAACAAAATAAGATAAAAATACATACCTTGAACTTGAATCTTGTTGGGGCACATTCTTTATAGATACAACTTTGAGTTTGGATTGAGGCTTGTCAACATATGCAAGTAATTTATTAGGATAGATTTGCAGCCTTTTACCATAAATCCTGTGCTAGCTAAAAACAATGGTATAATTGTGGCAAGTTTATCAACTACTTTCTCCACATTCTTCGTGTGTAGATCTCCTCCCAACATTTAATCATATACACATGGAAGAGTTCGACTGATTTTCTTTTTGAATGAAGAAGACAAATGTTGAAGATGGTGAGAGAGAAAAAATTAGTTCTCTGTAAAAGAGGAACGTGGGGGTGGGGGTGGGGGGTTTGCGTGTGGATAAAAGAGGAAGGTGGTGGTGTGGGTGGGGGTTGCTGTGTGAAATCTGGAAAAAAATATCCCTAAAATGGTGTAAGAGATAACGGCAATTGATTCTCTAATATTAATGTTATCCCTAAAATGGTGTAAGAGATAATGACAATTGATTCTCTAATATTAATGTTATTTCTCTTACTTATTAATTATAATGTAATTATAAAAATAATAACTAATTAATTAAATAAAATAAATTAAATTATAGATTAAAATTAATCTTTAATACTTGTAATTAAACTGTTATAAGTATTAATATAAAAAAAGTACATCTAAAGGTTGTAATATTAAGCATTAAATAGATATGTGGGGTGATTTTTTCTATTTTTAATTTTAAACCTAATTATTTAAGGGAAAATTGTATGAAATAGCAAACTATTAATTCAAATTAAATGTTATAACCATAGTTTATTTTATTTGTAATTCGCAGCAAACATTCCATTTTTTAACCATTTGGTTTCGTATACAATTAGCCATTTTCGGTATACAATTACCCATTCGGTATACAAATGTATAAAATGTATTTGTGTTTGTATAAAGCGAGAGAAAAATGTATATACAAATACAAATACATATATTTTCATCCTATACACTTATAATTATACAAATACAAGTCTTATTATATAAATTACACTGTATAAATGAATTTATACAAACTGAACAATTTGTATAAATAGGATGTATCTAGCTAATTATACAAATCAAAAGTTCTATAGCAAACATAAAATTTGCTATGGAGCGCAATTATGCAAACTATAGTTATAACATACAAATATGATTTTTATGTTTGCTATATGTGAAAGTTGCTCATTATTTAAAGGATAACTAAAAAAGCAAAGGCCCAAAGTCGTCCATTCACTAGATGCCTAGGACCTAATTTACATTTATATTTGAAAAATCTTATAAAATATATTTATATATTAAATTTAACATATTGTTAATATATAAAATATATTTGCACACATCAAGTTTATTTTTTTCTAAGAAGACAAAAAACAGATAAGAAAGAAGTAGAACATTATTTGAACATGTCAATCTACTGGAAGAAATGAAGAAGCTTTTGGCAATAGTACTTCCCTAACCAACTTGTCGAAATTCATATAAGATGATCCAGTTGGAGAAGTGATTGCTTTTTCTGCTAAATTCTTCCACTTCAATGCATTTTCTTTCATCTCTTTACCCTTTTCTCCAATCATCAACTCTCTCACAACCTCCACAATCACTTCCCTCTTCACATCGCTATCAATTTCAATCCCGACACCCCAACGATTACAACTAAACCAACAATTTGTTTGTTGATCCGCAAAGAAAGGCCAACATAACATTGGCACACCAAATGATATGCTTTCGAAAGTTGAATTCCAGCCACAGTGACCTAAAAATCCTCCAATTGACGCATGACTTAAAACTTGTTCTTGAGGGCACCAACCACTTAATAAACCTCTTTCCTTAGTCTCCACAAGAAATTCATAAGGCAAAATTGCTGAATCACCCATGACTAAATCGGATCGAACAATCCACAAGAAATTCATTTTAGTATTTGCAAGTCCCCATGCAAATTCAATCAACTGCTCTTTGTTCAGCACTGTAACACTTCCAAAATTCACATAAACAACAGAATTTGGTTTCTTCGTGTCCAGCCATTCGATACAGTGAGTATCTTCTTTCCATAGATTTGAACCGATGGATTTCAAATCTTCGTCTTGAGTTGTATTATTCAGCACAAACTGATGTAAAGGTCCAATAGTATAGTTAATTGGAGGGAACTTGGTTGAAATTTGTTGCAAAATGTCACTCTCCAGCAAGTCGAATGTGTTCAAAATTAGTGCAGAGAATTTGGGAATTTTGTCCATGATTTCTTCCATTACAAATTTCATTATAATATAACTTGGATCATCAACTCTGGCTCTGATCATGCTTGGCAAGTTTTTTAGACGGATGCCTTTCATGCCAGGTATCCAATCTATAATCGTGTCTAAATAACTTTCATCTGAAATTCAATCAATTAAAATAAATTAAAACTGTGAACCAAACATCTTCAAATCCTGACTATGCCTAATCGTTCATAAAATATTTAAGACGTTTGTTTTCATACCTTTTAGTGGAGAGTAGCCTTGTTCGACAAGTTTAGGATATTGTGTGAAAGCCAACAAGGAACAAGCACTAGAAGTCCAAAGGCCAACATTAGGAACACCCAATTCCTGAGAAACTTGTTGAGTGAAGCTCATAGCAGCATCAGAAACAATGCAAGAAATAGAAGGGAAATTGGAATTATTATTTAGTCTCGTAACGAGGTCTCTGAAAGGAACCAAACACGACTTCTTAGATGCCTCACACAAAGACGGAGAGTCTTGTGTGGCATCCTCGTTAGAGGGAGGGAGTCCATCAGGTATGGACTCGAAACGAAAGGAAGGTAGGCTAACGAGGGAATTGGGACCTCGCGATTTGAGCAATCGTTGGTGATTGAAGTCCGTGTTAACGAATGTGATATGAAAGCCTCGGATATGGAGGAGTTTGGCTAATTTGAGCATAGGATTTATATGGCCTTGTGCTGGAAATGGAATGCATACTGCATGAGGCTTCGACAATTTGGATTCCTCTGCTTGATTCATATTGCCCTGTTTTTTTTTTCCTAAGAGAAGTTGTGAATATTAGACGTAACGGGCTTGCTCACTTATATAGACAAATTTGCCACCCCTTTCATTTCAATTTATATAGCGATGTTTGATTCTGCAGGGATAGTTCGATAGAAAAAAAAAAGATAAATACATGAGTTATGAAAATTGTGATTTTAAACATATTAGGACAGATTACAAAAGGATGATATTGAAGGTAAAATGAAAAGTTTAAATATTTACCAAAACTGTACGTATAATTACAAATCTTACAATTAATAATTCATTGTGTGAAGCTTTTTTGTTTTCTCTCTTTGTTTTTTTATATTAATACAAAATCCAATTAAGGTTTTACCTAAATTATTTTCATTTTGGGTTCATTTGTTTTTTCAAGACTCTTCTTTTCTTTTGGATCTTTTCTTCTTCTTGTTCAACGATTGATACATATTGATTCAATCAATTGTATTTATGTATCAGAAAAAAAATTATATATATGTATAAAGAAAAAGTGATAAATCTATTATCAGATTATATTTGTGTATCGAAAAAATCGATATAATTATTATTAGAAAATCTCTATATGTGTATATATTTGGGGGTGATACAATGTATCTATTAATATTTATGTTGCAAATTACATGAATTTTATCTTATATGTTCAAAAATGTCAAATGTACGAGTGTCGACATCAAAAGTAAAGAATCGCGTGCAGCGTAATTTATTGGAACATGCAAGGTCCAGTGATACTAGTAAAACCATTGCAATTGGTAGAAACCAGTGAAGAATAAACTATTTAAAATCAAATAAATATATGAAACTCGAAAAATCTATATGCATGGAGTAAGAATAAGAATCGATTTCAAGGGTGTAGCTTCTTCTCTTTTTCTTTTTCAGGGAGTACATAGGCCATTATTTATAAGGACTGATTGAATACTTTTTATATAATAATAACATTATAAATAATCATATCATATATTACTAAAAATTGATAACCCTACAAAACTATTTAAAATCAAATAAATATATGAAACTCGAAAAATATATATGCATGGAGTAAGAATAAGAATCGATTTCAATGGTGTAGCTTCTTCTCTTTTAGAATTAGTACAAACAATAATACTATTATTATATATGTATAATATAATAAATGCTAACTATCATATTGAATAAAATACATTGAATCAACCATAATTATGCCTCTCCACATATCACTTACTAATTAAAATAAGTTATTACAAGTCATGTATGTAGTTTCTTTATAGTTTCAGAATTGATTCGTATTCCCATAGATGTATAAGTACATTATCTTTGACAATTCAGTTGGCATATATTTCCGTATATACTCATATACTTCAACTTTGAACAATAATACGGTTAATATATATATATATATATATATATATATATATATATATATATATATATATAAACTATTAAAAATTCTTTTTCAGAAAATATTTTATCCATTTTTCTTTGGAAAATTTGTAGAGTGGTTTTTAACCCAAAAGACATTACTATCCACTCATAATGTCCATTAGGCATACTAAATGTCGTTAATGGAATTGATTCTTCTGATAATTTTATCTGTCAAAATTCACTCTTACAGTCGAATTTTGAAAAATAATTTTTTCCTTTTGCAAGATTTATTAAATTATTTTTATTTGGGATAAAATATCCATCAAATATACAATTTTTGTTTAATTCTTTGTAGTTTATTACCATTCTTGTTTTTCCTCTTTTTAATTCAGCATAGTTTCTTATCATAAATGCTGGACTACTGTGAGGACTTTTACTCATCCTAATAAGTTTTAGGTTGATTAATTCTTTGAATTGTATTTTAAACTCATTTTTGTCATCTTCATTGTAAAGCATAGGTTTTACTCTAATGATGACACTAGGATCTTTAAGTGTTAGAATGATCTTTTCTTGGTTTCTTTCCCATTTTTTAAAAGGATTTTCACCATATGATTTTTGTAAGTTTTTTTTTAAATCTGTTCTAGATTAAGACATTTATAAGATTTTTCTTAGATTTTCTAAATATTTTTCCTTATAATTTCCATTTTCTTTTTCAAGATAATATGGATTTTGTTTTCTTGAGACTTTAATGAAATGCCCACATGGAGTTTTAAGGCTTATCATATATATTATTGGATGATAATCCTGAAATTGTTGTAGGAAATCATTACTTAATAATAAATCAGTTTCTAATTTATCATAGGCGAATATTTTATTTATAGAAACAATTTTCAATCCTAAAATTATTTCTACTTTTTCTTTTGACTTATTAAGTCTTTCTTTTACTCCTGTAATTCCTATCATGGAGATATTATTTTTGTTAATATCCCAATCTTTTATCAGGAATGATTTTGCTAGACTAGCTTCTGATTCATTGTCAATTTGACAACAGGTTGTTAATTTTGTATCATAAAAGGTTAATTATATGAAAACTGATACTCTAAAGGTTATTTCTTTAGGCATCTTTTATTTTTTTGGAATAAAACAAGTTTCATTTTTATAGCTTATTTCTATTCCATTTTTTCCTATACTATAGTCATTAAGACTATTTAGAAATATATTTCCTAAAAGTAAATCATTATCATTTTCATGATTTGTAATATAACAGGGAACTGTTATTCTTATATGGTCTAGCTGTATAGGTATATCTACTATATTTATACAACTATAATTATTTCCTTCAAAGATTTTGTAGATGTAAGGAGTACATTCGTAAATTGGTAGTCCTTCTAATAATATTCCTTTGATATGATTCACTGTTGCACCTGTTTGTATCAAGATTTCTTGATTTTTCCATTCTACTCTATTAAAAATTCTACCTGAAATTCTAGAAATGTTTGAAATTTCAAGAATTCTTTTAACATATCTATTCGAATTGCTTTTCTTGATGGAATTTCTTCCATATTCTAAGGAAAGTCTAGGATTATTGCTAGAACTTCCTATTTCTCTAGTTTTTCCAAAATGAATTTCATATTCATCTGGAATAACTGCCTGTTGAATTTCCGCTTCAACTATTCTTGCAATTTCTGTGCATTCTTGATCAATTTCAATCATTTATTTATTTTTATATATACTTCCATAATTGGAATTTGTAACAGTATATAACATTTGGTAGTATATACTCATAATATGATTACCTGGTTTAAATAGGTCATTTCTCTTGACCTGAAAATGCAAGCTTAAAGCATCATTAAAATCTGCATCTTTTAATGAAATGCAATATTTTGGATAATAGGTAAATAGGAGTTTGATGTTGGCTAAGTTTCCTTCTACTATACCAAGGTTTCCTTCTCTTGCATTGATGAATCTTTCATCCAAAAGATTAATAACAATCGGGCAATTTATCCCCTCTTTAAAGGTTGATTTGACTAAAATTTGGATTCCACCAAGATGTACATAATTCAATTTTTTCCTTTTCCTTTCAGGAATTTTTCTTAAAATCTGATCGATCATTGGCTTTGTTAGAAGATTTAGTTTGTGTTTTCCTGTTGTTTGGGTAATTTCTATTACCTTTTCTACTTCTTGATATTCATGATAAGAAATTTTATTTCTTGCAAACATTCTTTGCATCCTACTAAATATGTTATCTTCAAATTTTAACCTAAGTTGTAATCCTTGGATTTTTCTTAATAATTCATTGTCAAATGTTGCTTTTAAGGCAAGCCTCTTTGATCTTCTTCAGTTTCAATAAATTTTACTGAATTCTCAGTTTCTTCTATTTCTTTATTCATTTATTTTGATTCTTCTGAACTAGTTGAATATTCTTCATATAATTCTTCGTAGAATTCATCGCTTTTAATTGATGTTACTGATTCTAAATCCGAATCAATTTCTAGTCTATCAATTTTTGATATTTTTACATGTTTTTTATTACATTCATAGCTTTTATGTCCTTCTTCGCCACAATTGTAACATTTACATTTTTCTTTTGTTTGTTTAAAATTGTTTTTCTTCCTATAATACCTTTTCTTAGGTATATAATTTTTCTTTGACATATTTCTTCTTTTTATTAGGCTTTTCTTAAATTTTTTCCTTTTCTTATAAGGTCTTTCATTGCATCCCCATTGGGTTGCTACATTTGTATCTAGACAGAAAATCTGAGTATTTATTTTTTTGGCTTTTCTTTGAACATTATGTTCCATGCATAATTGTCCAAGTCTATTGTTCAAAAAGGATATTCTTTGTCCAAGAGTATCTTTTTCCTTATTTTCTTTTTTGTATCCTTCTCTGAAATATTTAGACCAAAAGCCTGGTAATTTTTGATAGTATTTTTCCATATAAGGTAGCATTTCTTTACTGCTATCAAATATCTTATAATAATATTCTTCGAATTCACAAGTATATTCTTGAATATAACTCATTTTACATATCTGTAATTTTTCTAATTCCTCTTTTGCAATTATTCTAATTTTTTCTCGGTTTAAAGAAGGACTTCCTTCTCCACCTAAGAATTCATTTCCTATATATTGTACCATGTTTCCTATTCCTTCTTGCAAGGAATTTTTAAATCCTTCTATAGTACTATTTTTAATGATTTCTCTAGCATCATTAGATAATCCAGTATGCCAATGACTTACTTTTCCAGTAAATGTATTTATCATAACAATATATTTTTCTTCGTCTGTGTAATTTATTCCTTTTCCTAATAGGAAAAAGAGAAATATATTTTGTGCCCATAAATCTAGATCTGTTTCTGGTTCTCTTTTACAATTTAGATTTAGAAATTGAGTTGTTCCTACATCTCCTGTTGAGAGTCTGTTAGGCATATATTTGGATCTATTGTTATGATATTGACTAACAAAATCTTTATTTCTTTTTGCTTTTGTAGCAAAGTTTTTGATCATCTTGTTGTTCTTCTTTTACGTTGTTTGAGTTTTCTCCTTTAAAGAAATTTCCTTGGGATCCACCTGTATCCCCTTTGTTCATAAGAACTTTTAATTTTATACCTGTATCCCATAGATAAACTGTACGTTCATTTGAAGTGAAGTGTAACACAACATGTTTCTGCACTAAAGAGCTATATGTTGCTCGGTGTTGTATTCTTGGTTTTGATGAATTAACAAACTATGTTGCAAAGTGACCTGGTCTGCACTGGAATCAAGCAGAGAACAAGTCAATGGTGTGCAGCTGTAATGAACTTGAATCCAATAATAACACTAGCCAGTCTCTCAACTATATTAATTAGGCTAAAATTCAATTACAATTCCATAAAGTAAATACAACGACTCAAAAGGTTAGATCCAAACGAAAATGCAGAAATATTGAAAGTAAATACTAGGATCGACTGAAGAAGAGACGAGGAACATACAACTAGAGATATAGACTTTGCCTAAGCATGATCACAAAATGCATAAACTATTCTTTCTAATGGAGGGTCCTTTTAAACTAATTGCTGATTGGGCCTGGATCCCAAATCAACCTTTGTGAAGGTCTTTTGGTTCTATTTCCCAGTCCAATTGTTGCTTGTGTGACATCCCTATCGGTATCGACCTAGGGCTTGGACTGATTCATAACAATACTCCCGTCCCGTACTCAATTAGAACCTTGTCCTCAAGGTTTGAGTCAAAAATAGTTTAAGTAGTGCAATCCTCGCCAATCGTAGCCAAGCAAAATTGTGCTATGGTGCCAAATAATAGCATGTGAACTAGTATAATTTTCACAATATCAACCAACATGGGATAATCAACAAACAGGTGCTGCTCATTATCCAAATCCTCAATGGCAGAGAAGCTCTTGTCCAACACAATGAAAACATAAACTTGACCACCCATAAACTGTGTAGCACATGTAACAACAATTGCAAACTTAACAGGAGAACATATAACCTTACCAACAACCAAGCCATTGATATGTGCCATGTTCGCCAAGAAAATAACTTACTAATTGTTTGTTACCTATCTTTCGATACACATAAACCAAATAGGCGAGCATAAGAACTTGCACTAGCTAGCAATAATCAACTTTGATTAAAAATGTTGCACATTTCTCATGCGATTCCAGTGGAGCAATAGACACTTCAAAGTTTGCGAAGAATCTAGGCAATAACTGAACATTGAGTCTCCATATGATAGGATCAAATTTTAAAATTCCTAAAGCATTTTCTCGACATAGTCTTGCTGTAATGTCAATGCTCCTGTCTCCTCCATAGTATTTTGTGCCGCGATACCTTTCACTAAATATGATGGGCAACATTGATCTTACTACTGGCATCACCAACAAAGATATAAAGTTCTCCGAAGGAATAAGCTTACTAATAACATTTTCAAATGGTGTTGCTCCAGTGCTTACATGATTCAGCCCAAGGCCACAAACTTGCTCACCCCACAATGCAACTTTTACAATATTAGTAGAAAAAAAAAAAAAGGACTAATTGTAACCATAATCTTGTCGGCACCAAAGAGTAGAGGAGTATCTGGTATACCAGGATCGAATGGAAGATTCAAAAAGGTGAGAAACAATAAGACCCATTGAGAAATACTCTCTCCATTCTTTTTGATATGTCACCTTTTTAGATTTCACTTGCATTAAGAAATTAAGTAACTTTATCATTCTACTCTTATTTAATGTTTTTTTAAGTCAACTTTCTTCAATAAATTATGAATATGCTAGATTTCAAAAAATGAAAATGCATTTGGATGACAATTTAAATTTTTGAGTTTATTTTCAAAATCAGACACTACAAAAAAAGAGTAAAATTGTGATGAAATATTTGGAACGGAGAAGTCTGTCACAAATTGTCACGGAATTTTGACGGATTTGTGAAAGATTAATCTTATCTAAATAAATTTTTTTAAAAGATTTTTTTTACCTACTAAAATTCTGATAGTGACGGATTTGTGACAAATTTGTAACAAATATTTTATATAAATTTTGTGACATAACATTCCGTCACAAAATGATAGCAAATAAAAATAAATGAATATATGTCGTCATAAAAGCAAAAATTATGGTGGATTTACATTCCATCTCAATTTAATAAAAGGATAATCAATTATAAAATCTTTCACTTAATGAACTATTTTTTCCGCAAAAATTTTAAAAAATATTAGATGACCTTTTAACTTTCCCCCAAAATTTTTAGCACTTTAGTTTTTCCAACTTTAACTCCTTTATTCCATTAGAAAATTAGGGTTCTAGAGAGAAGCTAGAGAACTACAATGGGTGTTCTTCCTTTCTTCTACCTCTCACTCTTTCAACACTATAGTTGTGATTTTAAATTCATCTAAACTTTGATTCCGTTGCTATATTGCTCATACGTATGAATCTTTTCTTTTCATTTTCTCTACAATGAACAGTTTTTTGATTCTTTATACTCTTGCTAAGATTTGTCCCCATTTTTCTTGAATCGATGTTATAAAGTGATTTATTTTAGTTTTTGATATTGGGTCAATCATACTCTTCACTATTATATAGCTCTTTTTTATGGGTATTCATCAAACTATTAAATTAGACCATTTACCTAACTGATTTAGGTGTAAGTTTTAATTTATTTTTATGTGTGTTGTATTCATATGGGTTACTGTAGATTTACACATACAACAAGCTTTAGTGGAGGCATGTTGCCATTAGATTTTGTCATTGATGTGCTAAAATTCACAACTTTTTTATAAAATAAATGAAACGCTCAAGCCTGGGCTTGAACCCAGGCCACAAAAGCCTGAATTTTAGCTTTTTTAAGAGAAAAAACGGAATAACAAAAAAATTGAAACAAAACGCCTACACTCGGGCTCGAACCCATAACACTGACGCGGATTTGCACGGCCTTAACCACTGGGATGTCTACCTTTATTGTGTTAAGGGTGTTCAACGGTTAGTATATATCCAAAAATATTGATATTTAGTATATATACTCGCTAAAATTTTCTGATGAAGGTTGTTTATCTGACCACCCTCGCCAAGTCATAGCTCCACACCTGGATTCACGCTCCAACTAGAATAATTGGTTGGGGAAATCCATTTTAGAGTTTTCATAAGAATATTGCACACAAAATATGTAAGAGAGCTCAGCGTTGTCCATTTGTTTTGTCTTCTCACATACATCACATGGTTACCTATTGCCTGCTCCAAAACCTTGCACACAAACTCTGGTGACACAATAGATTCGGAGATTCTCACTTTATCATCATTGGAATGAAGTTCTTTTAATGAAACACCAAATGATAAATTCCTCCCCTGCATCGAACCATTTGTCCACATGACCAGTATTTTGTATGTCCCTAGTTTTAGAGTGTTGTCTTAGTGAAAACACTTGGACATTTTGACTAGGCAACCCTTATATGTCTGAGTTGTCATCATCCACATCAGATTCATTAGCGCCAACCTTAGAGCAGCAATTATGAGACTTTTCACTGAACACTTGGGTGGCAGTTGGTATTGAATGTTTAAAGTCCATGTTAATTTCTCTTTAGGGTATTTCAGCAAACACCTTACGGGCAAGGTTTCTTGAATAATCCTCATCATCAATTTTAATTTACAGAGGTGAATCCTCATCACAATTTCTATCGGTTAACAACATAAAGTAAGTAAACTCAGTGGGGTGCAAAAAATTGCAGATGGAAGCGTCAAAAGATCTTTGGAGGGACTTTAGAATTAGCTGCAGAATTGTGAGTTGTCACTATCTAAATCAGAAGCATTTTTCGATTATGTGGCCTCCTTTTATTTTCCATTGGCTAAATCAGACTCAATTCAACATGAAGAACTTCTGGCGGAGCTACATGTGCTTCATTAATGGAGTCAAAACAGGTCACACTCTCTATTGAACTTAGGAAGCTCCATTGTCGAAATCCCAAAAAGCAATTTCACCTTGAAATGGTTCCAATCATAGAATTGTTTGGTGCGAAACAAACCATCAAACCAAATAAGAGCTTCACCATCAAAATAGAAGGAAGGAAGAGGTAGTCAGTCCTTTTCGGAGAAGCCAAGGTAGGTAAAATACCATTCCGCTCAAAAAATCCACTCTTCTGGATTACCACCACTAGAGAACGATCGATAAAAGCACCAATGCAATGAACTCGAATCCAATAATAACACTAATAAGTCTCTCAACTATATTAGTTAGGCTACAGTTTAATTACAATTTCAGAAAGTAAATACAACGACTCAAAAGGTAAGAGTCAAACGAAAATGCAGAAATATTAAAAGTAGGACTAGGATCGACTGAAAAAAGAGACAAGGAACTAGACCGATAGAAAGCAAGATGAGAGATACAAACTTTGTCTAAGCATGATCACAAAATGCATAAACTATTCTTTCTAATGGAGGGTCCTTCTAAAGTAATTGTTAATTTGGCATGCATGGATCCCAAATCAATCTTTGTGAAGGTCTTTTGGTTCTATTTCTCAATCTAATAGTTACTTGTGCGATATCCCTATCTGTACAGTTGTAAAGTTGCAGGAACTGTAGTGGTGTTCAACACTGCAGCAGAGGTGTGGAAAGGACGTAGTCCTCAACCAATGGTGTTGCTCCTAGGTTTATGTCTCTCTTAGAACATGATCACAAGATTAAACCTAGTTTTTGCAAATCAAGAATATTCAAGGAAAAGCCATTTTCAAGAAAGACCTACTCTCATAATACACAACAAGGGACTTGATCGAGCATTGCAATGTCTTACGTTGTTGTTTGAGTTTTTAAGGTCTTATGCTCTCATAATATAGATAAGAACTTATGATATAAAGGAGTGTAGGAAGTTTCACCTTTATTTAAAAATGAGAAGAAGCCTATATAATTATTTCCAACAAAGGATTGTATTAACATGTGTTTATTGTATCTTATCAGAAATGTCACAATTCTTTTGAAAAATCATAATTCATTGAAAAAGTCAACCCTTATTAAAAAAGTCACAATTAATTCTTTAATATGAAAAGATGTCTGCTTATTAAACATTCAAGTTACCTAGATTAAAAATGAGTCATCTATTTATAGTTAAGAAAGAGTAAGATAAACATGTATTATTGAGTCTTATCATAAACGTCACAATCCTACACAAAAATCACAACTCTTCAAAAAAATCACAATCTATGAAAAAAATCAGAACCCTACTGAGAAACAATCCTTCGATATAAAAAAGTATTTGCTTTTAATATAATATAAAAAAATAAATATATTTTTAATTTAAAATATTATAATAATTTAAGATCCAAGTCAGATTTCATATTTTCAAGATAATACAATACACGCTACAAAACACACAATTAGTAATAGCCAACAAGGCAATATGGCGGCGCCTCTACTGGAAGAAAAGACAAATGCCTTCTCGAAGAAAAAACTGTTGCCTTAAGAAAAAAAGGCACCAAAAAAAAAAAGAGTTTTGTCCAAATCAGTGTTTTCAGAAACAATTTTAGGGGTGAGTTTTGGGTGAATTTCGGAGTGGGGCATATCAAAATTGTTCCGGAATGCAAATTAAAGATGTAGATCTATAGGGCGTAAGTCCTAGAATTTGGAGCGTAAGTTTCAAGCGTAAAAACATAGACTCTGAGCGTAAAACGTATGCCCTGGGCGTTATTTTTTTTTTGTTGAACCTTTTTTGCTTTAAATTAATCAAGCTATCAGACAATGTTCTCAACATGTGTGGGTATAAAGTCAAATTTTGTAAAGAGGTCTTATTTTTTTTTAATTGACATCATAAATTGAATAATTATAATATTCAGTATAGTTCTATTGAAAAAGTAGGATATACACGGACATTATGAAGCAATAATGTAAACAATATAAATTTTCAATGAAATGAAAGATATATAATATAAAGTTAGAATAATAAAAAATCCGACTCAAAAATTTGAAAAATTTATATAATGATACTAAAATGGTGTTGCGCTGAATTTGAGAAGTTGATATAATAATATTAAAATAGCGTTGATTAGTTTTAGTATTGAATCAAAGAAACACCAAAAATAAATTTATTCTTTTAAAAACATGCAACAATAGATTTTGCATAATGTAGAAGGTTTGACCGTTTGAGAGACTTTCATAATGAGAGAATAAAAATAACAAAGAAATAATTAAAAAAAGTGACTATAAGAATAATAATATTGACTCGTGATAATTGCAGGATACAAAATGAGGCAACAAATTAATAGCCACATAAAAGAAGATGATACAATACAATAAACTAAACATTATTCTATTTCTCGATTATTATAATGACACTTACATTAAAAAAGGTAAAAGTTATTATATTTTCTACTCAATTTTTTAAAATCTATCTATGTATGATATTTTTTTTATATTCATAATTTAACTCAAAAAGTCATGGATTCAAATCCTATTCACACCATAGAATCTGCTTGTAAGAAATTATGTGTCATTGTTTGCCGTCTCAAAGCAGAGGCGTATATAAGAGGGTCACCGGGTTTACGTGAACCCATGATCTCTTCTCAAAATTATATATAATAATATTATATTTTTAAAAAATATTGAAATATAGATGTGTGAACCTACACTCAAAGTATCACATAACGTGATTATGACTTGGTGCACCTCTCTCCGAGAGGTTGGAATTTTGAATTTTATATTTATCTTATTTTATTTTTCTTTCTAAAATTAGATAACACTTCTCTAAATGGTAATTGATAGCAATTTTGGCATTTTAATTAATTCAATATATATATATATATACCATAAGGACCTAAATTTTAAAAGTTAAATGATTTTCAGTAGTAAGGACCTAAATGTCGAACCAATTAAATTTATATCATAAATTAACTTTTTTATAATAGTATATCTATCATTTCAAAATTCTGAATATGGCCTCTGTCTCAAAGATTTGGGTGGAATAATACAAAAAGTAATGGACGACCTTGGAGTCACAAAATTAAAGCAAAGATTACTAATGAACAAATATTGTTGATGCAAGAGGTGAGGTCACATAGACTGATAATGATGTCTCCCTAGGCGAAATTATGAGGTATTTTCTAGGTAATATATTACACATAATAGATACTAATGAATTCACATTTGTTTCCTACTTCATTTCGTTTACAACAACAACAATCCTAATATATTTGATGTAATTTTATAAGTAGTTTTTGAAGAATGAATATACAATGATTTTATCTTTACTTTGAAAGATAGAAAAATTGTTTTGATAGATTCAATCGACTCAAGTAAAAATATTTTAAAATAATTTGGAAAATAAAATAGAAAGCGAAGAAGTCGTAAAGGAAAATGAAAAATGAAAAAAGAATGACAAAATATGTTGAAATGAATAATAACTACAACAAAATAATTAGGTAATTGAAGTACGAAAAAAAACAATAAAGATTAAAAAAACTAGTGCGTATTAGTGTACACATTACTACTAGTATGAAAAGAGAAGCTAGACAACATAATTATTACTCCCTCGGTCCCTAATTACTTATTTATTTTTGAATTGACACACATATTAAGAAAATAATTAATGACATAATGAGTTTATCATTTTACTCCTATTAGTTATGATGTGGATGAAAAGTTCTACATTTTTCAAAATAACTAGTCATTTAATTGAGGATATAATAGATAAAAAAAATAGTTCTTTCTTGATTTGTCAACATAGACAAGTAATTAAGGACAATTATAAAAGAAAAAATGGACAAGTATAATATATGTCATTTATTACCTCCCATATATAAGATAATATCCTCAATAAATTTAAATTAAATCACCTCACCTAAACAAAAGTTAATTGATTGTTTAGATTATTCCGTACTCATAAACAAAACAAAAATAGAAACATTAATCATGCCACTATAAAGAGTAGATCATCTGTCTTCTAGTCTTAATCATTCGGACCATACCTAATTAACAGTTGATTTTATAAAATAAACTACAAATTAAATTCCTAAATAATATACTTAATTTTGACTAAAAGGTGCTTTCATCCTTCCAAAACAATACTTAACTATGTTAATAAGTGTTGTAAAATAAATGATACAGACATCACAAATGCGTAATTGTCAACTCTTCTTAGAAAGCATATGTTTTAATTTAATTACGTACGTTGTTATATTTATTATTACTTCTTTATTTGTTCGTTGACTCATGACCTGAGTACTCAACTAATTACGTTGTTATAATTATTATTACTCCTATATATATCACTATATAACAAGTTATATTTATAATAAATTGATAGGACGATATAAGAAAAATAAACAGTTTAAACTGAGGCCGGTTTGTATACGATTGGATCACGTGAATAATAGTTAGTTTAATTTATAAATGAAGGCAGTAAATTTATATATATAACATAAAATTATTAAACTTCATTCATAATCCTAAATAAAGTTAGTACTTCTCCATGATAAGGAAGGGGCATGAAAATGCTTTTTTTACATTAGAGTTGTGGTTTAAAACTTCAAATTTAG
This sequence comes from Solanum bulbocastanum, assembly GCA_037074985.1. Classification (NCBI taxonomy): domain Eukaryota; kingdom Viridiplantae; phylum Streptophyta; class Magnoliopsida; order Solanales; family Solanaceae; genus Solanum; species Solanum bulbocastanum. The sequence goes on along the minus strand of CM073604.1, from coordinate 39,090,018 downwards.
AATTTCAAACTCTTAATTCTGGCTCTGCCTTTGATATAGGCGAACTCTTTGGGTGTCGAAATAATTACTTCCTCCATCTCATTTTATGTGAGGTAGTTTGACTCGTTACGGAGTTTAAGAAAGAAAAAAAGACTTTTAAAATTTGTAGTCCAAAATGAATGATAGAAATTTGTGTGGTTATAAATCATTTCATTAAGAGTAAAATAGATATTTTATAGTGAAATTGTTACTTAATATAGAAATATGTCATTCTTTTTGAGACTGATTAAAAGAAAAAGTAAATCATATAAATTGCAATAAACGGAATAATAGACTTATGGGTTATCTAGCATTCTTTATGGATGGATCCGACCCAGTAAAATATTTTTCAACAAACTAAAGTTATATTTGAGTAGTCTCTTTTCTGAATTTGATTGAGTTGAGTCGAGGTAAAATATAATGATAGCCCAGTCAATCCTGGCCTAGTAACTCTATACACTTCCGACCTACCCAGACAAAACTATTCCAAGTAATATTGACTTTCACCATTTTGCTAGAAGCTGAGCCGCCCGCCTTATATATATATATATATTTTTTTTTTTTTTTTCTATGTTTAATATCTACATTAGAGTCTGATTAATTCAGATTCACGTTGCATATGTAAACTCTCTTTCGGGGGATCAAGTGCTCCCTAGCTATCAAGAATCTTTTCATATTCATGAGGGTTCGAACTTGAAATATCTGGTTAAAGAAGGAACAGTTTCATCCACTGCACCACATCTTTTTACGTGGTATATAAGAAAATGAAACGAAAAAGAACACGCTATAGTTCCTTAGCTAGGAATCTTCTTGGTTGCTGCAGCTGTGGAAAAAAATGGCTTAAAAGTTTGCATAAATAGTGAGTCCCCTATGATAAACAAATTATCACACACTTTTAATTGATTTAAAAAAATGGACAGGCGGCTGAATGAAGCAGTTTTCAGAGGAGATGTTGAAGCCATTCAAAAACTGATTGAAGAAGATTCCAACATAGTAAAACAAACCCTTGAGGGTTCATTACAACACACCATATTGCATCTAGCAGCTAGACTTGGTCATGTTGAATTGGTGAGGGAGATTGTGAAGTTGTTCCCGGAGATGGTGTCCGCGGAGAACCGGGATCAGGAGACGCCCTTACATGAAGCATGTAGAGAAGGGAGAGTGGAAATTGTGAGAATTCTGCTTGAGAATGATCCATGGATTACTTACAAGACAAATTTGTGGGATAAGAGTGTGCTTTATGTAGCATGTGAGAGAGGTAGGATTGAAGTGGTTAAGTATTTGTTAGATAATAATAATATGCACATGTTGTTGATGCTTGAAGTTGATATGTCCACTACTTCACTACATGCTGCAGCTTCATCAGGCCATACAGGTAAAAAAATTCTGCCAATTTTGAATGTTCAAACTTTGAGTAAAACTTTATATAACCATAGTGTTCGAGACACTTGTTACCTTCTAACAGAGGCGTAGTCAGCTAGGATTTTGAATTTACAAGTGCTAGGATTCTTATAAGTTAATGAGTTTTGAATAGAGCTACTAGGATTCTGTCGAACCCCTAACTGATAGAGCTCTAGCTTTATCCCTACCTCCCACCCGCACAAGTACTATGTCACTTTGTTAATGACCAAGAATTAAGCAATTGGAATAAAATCACGTACAGAATAATTTTTTTGTCTCTACTCAAAATTGAACTTTTAGTTTTTAGGGATCTTTAGTAAGGATCATTATGCTACACTTTTGGGTGCAACTAAGCTTGGAGATTGGACTCTCACTTGCATTGTTTAATATTGATAGTCACACAATTAATATACTAATATACTATAAATTGTACAGTAGGTCTTGAAATAGAAGGAAAGGGGACATTGTTTTGGTTAAAAAAGTAGTTGGAGCATAAAAATTAGTAGTACATTTTGCAAAGTTATGCTTCTTTCCTATCAAATTAGACTTTAGTGTATAAAGAGTTCATCCCAAAATTGATGGCCTTTTATTTGCTCTTAAACTACTAATTTAGGTTATATAAATCGTACACTTTTATTCTAGGAAAACTTTTACTCATCTCTAATTAATAATAAGCTTAGATAAAAGTTGTTCTTGAACCAAAATCAGTTTTTAATCATTACAACAAACAAAAGATTTCATGACAATTATTTTATGATAATAATATAATTATCGTTATATTATATTTAGTGCCAGTAATATAATATGAATATACAATCAACATATATATTTTATACAAATATTATTCAAAATTTTAGTGACTTTGAATGCAATAACATAGTTCAAGTGCCACCAAATATTTTTATAGATATAAATATTATCGTTAAAAAGGAAAAATTATTACCAGTAAATGTCTTTTTGTTATAGTGTACGATGAATGGCGTGTTGGATTTGAGTATGTGGTCGTAATTAGTTAAAAAGGAACTGGACTCCTAATTAATGGTGTCGGTAGAAGCAAATTTCATAGAATAGACAAATGTAGTTGATATATTAAAGTAAGTAGATATTATTTTCATCAAATTAGAAAAATACTGATCAAAGATGAGCAAATAATTTTCAACAAGCCAAAAGAACACGTAAAAAAATTGATTGTTTGGACACATTTAATTCTTATTATTTCGTAACACCTAACTTTGTATATGAAGTTGACTGCTGTGGACAATTTTTTTTTTCCAATTATTATTGCGATTAAGGTAATTCAAGGTTGTTGTTGTTGTATTTAAAATAACTTAAAGAGTAAAACATGTATATTTACTCACTTAAAATTATTTTTTTGTTTTTTTAACGGTGTCACCATAAACAGTTGAAAAAATAGTACGTAACTATTCTCATAACTCAAAATTGTCTAAATCGTAACATAATTTCGATAAATGTCCAGTTAAAATTACACGTTAAAATATTGTACTCTTTTCATTTCATTTTACTTGATCTTTATTGATATAACATTATTTCCCTTAACTTATTTTATTAAATTATTTTTTAAAATCTTAATTCAACTACTATTTTACTATATAGTTACTTAATAATAAGCATAATCTTGAAAGAAAAAAAGAATAAATCTATTTTAACTTATAAAAATAAACGAGTAAAATTTTTTTTTTTAATATAAAAATCAAATCAAATAAAACTGCGAAAATGGTCTGTATTTTCAAATGTTCAGACGGCCAAAGTCTACGTCTGGGGCAAGTCCTCATTAAGAAAAGAGTATCCTGTCGTTATCCTCTTTTCTTTTTATTTAATTTAATTTGGACAATTTGTGCTTTTATTCTATGAAAATATTGATAAATTTTAATGAGATTCTTGTGATAATATTCAGTTACACATATAACCTTTAATTAATTAATACAATTGTGCACTTTTGATCATTTTCTACGTGTGAATCTTCATAAATTTAATAAATTATCAATTGTTGATCAAGTTATTTAATTATCCATGCATGTGTTTCTGTTAAATCTGTGCAGTTACTTTTTATTTGAGTTTAGGGTAAGCGTACTAAATAGCAATGTGAATATTTGTAGAGGCGAAGGTACTGTGAGATATAAATTTCATTAGTTTGGACGTATATTTAGACGTTGAACGAATTTTATGTTCAGAAAACCTTTTCTAATTAAAATTAAAATTGTGAAACAAGTCCTTAAATTAATACCAAAAAACTAAAAAATCAACTTTTTATTAAATTTAAAGAAGTTAAAAGAAAACTTAAATATTTAAATATATTTTATTCCTAATCCTAAATTTTTCTTTTTCTCTTCACCTTTTACCGGTTAAAGAAAGGAAATTATCAATATGCAAACTGCAAGGCAAAAACATGTCATTCTTCATCACTTGTTCTGATTTGATGTTTTTGATTGTAGGATCCTTCGTTTATAAATCTCTACTCAATTGTTTTGAAAAAACAAATTTGATTAGTTTTTTGAAATGATTTTTTTTTTCCAGTCGATTGTTGATTTTGATTAACATTTTAAGATGAAACAGTTCTATATATATTTTTACGTGTTATATACTTATTAAAATTTCTATATAGTTTTATATTTTTGATAAATATTAAAAATTTATGATCCATGGACCACGAGGCAAAATCAAGCGCCACGATGCTTATGCCTTGTTTTGTGACCGTGCCTTTTAAAACAATTTGTTTGAGGATAATATAGTTTTGAAAATATCTAAATAGTCCCTATTTCTTTTTCAAAGTATCATGATTACTAAAAGTATTTAGTCCAAAATATTTGTCATTTTGGAAAACCAAAATAAAATAAATATTTGTCATTTTGGAAAACCAAAATAAAAGTATTTAAATATTCTTAAAAAGCTTGAAAGTAAATAATTTTAACAACATACATAAAGACATAAATAAAGTGCATATTTATTAAATTGAGATAAAGGGTAAAATATTTCAATACATGTAATTTTTTAAATGCCATGCAAAAGGGAATATGGTCAGATGTCTCTACTCAACCGTCATCTTATATAATAGCATTTTATTATAATAATCAAGTTTTTTTGAACTGCTTTTCATGTTATGTTATATCATATATGTTTTTAATAATAACATCTCGCTATAGCAATCAAAAAGTATCTGAACAAAAAACATTTTCATTAGTACCAAAGATCCTTATGTTGTCAAACAATTGATTGCAGAAGTAGTGAAGGAATTGGTTAAAGTTCGACCTGATTTTGCTTGGAAAAAGGATGAGCTGATGAATGGTTGCAGTCCTTTACATATAGCATGCAGCAAAGGCCACTTAGATATAACAAGAGAATTGTTAAAGCTTGATATGGACCTTTCTGGTTTACAAGATAATGAAGGCAGAACTCCACTACATTGGGCAGTCATTAAAGGAAGAGTGAACATTATTGCTGAGATACTCTCTGTGAGTCTTGAATCTGCTGAAATGACAACAAAACATGGAGAGACAATTCTTCATTTGGCTGTAAAGAACAATCACTTTGAAGTACTCAAGTTCTTGATGGAGTCTCTTGATGTTTCAAATCTCATGAATTTTCAAGATACTGATGGAAACACCATTCTACATTTGGCTACTGTTAGGAAACTCACGACTGTAAGTTTTCTTTACTCTAGCCGTTTCATTTTATGTGAAGGTGTTTGATTGAACACACAGAGTTTAAGAAAGGCTTCTTTAGTTTGTGGTTATATGTTATGTCTGAATTTGCGGTCAAAACTCGAAAACTAAGCATAAACTCGATGGAATATTTGAGTCTTTTCCCTTAACTATTAGTGAAATTAGTTTATTGGATTGCAAAACAGAGTTGCACTACTTGTATACTAAAGCTCAAAACTAATTTTTCTCTTGTATACATGACATGTTCTCTCTTCAGATGATTATTTATCTACTTAAGCTTGGGGTTGAAGTAAATGTTTTGAATCAAAAAGGATATACAGCATTAGATGTAGTTGAAGCAGATGCAAGTAACTCTGGTGCTATTGCAATCATTCCAGCATTACAAGAAGCCGGTGCCAAAAGATGTGACCAATTACCACCAAATTTTCAAGACATCCAACAGGTAGATGCATCACCAATTTTGGGATCATCATGGCAAAGAAAAACTACTAGTTTTCACTCTCCGTCCTCATCATCTCAACATTCTTATTATAATAATCATCATCATCAAAGGAAGCATAATTATCGAGGTACTAGGACAAAAAAAATCAAGCTCCAAAGTGAAGGTCTAAGAAATGCAAGAAAAACGATAACAATTGTTGCCGTACTAATAGCAACTGTGACATTTGCTGCTGGTATTAATCCTCCTGGTGGATTTAATCAAGGAAATGGAAAAGCATTATTGGGTAAAAAACCGGCCTTTAAGGTGTTTTTGGTATGTAACATTGTGGCACTTTTCCTTTCCCTTGGAATTGTTAATGTCCTTGTTAGTGTTATCCCATTCAAGAGACGAACAATGATGAAATTAATGGTGGCAACACACAAAGTAATGTGGATTTCAACATTATTTATGGCATCAGCTTATATTGCTGCAATATGGTCAATATTGCCACAAGGAAAGGGGGATGATTGGGTGCTAATTGAAGTTGTGATCATAGGAGGAGGGTGCACTATGGCTGTGTTTCTAAGTTTGGGTATTTTGTTAGTGAGACAATGGAAAAGGAAGAGTGAATGGAGAAAAAAAAGAGAGGATCATAAGAAGATGAAAGATGGAAGTCCTAAGAGTAATACAAGTACAGTTCAAGAAATGAAAGTGGTGAGGAAAGTAAGTCATGAAGGTAGTACCAACTCAGACATTGATAGCTCAGATCATGGTTACCATTTGTTTTAATTACCTGCATTCATAGACCTATTCTCGTAAGTCTTTAAAGTAGAAAATAATGTATTAGTTTCGGAAACTGCCTCTCTATCTCCACGAGGTAGTGGTAAGGTCTGCTTATATTCTACCCTCTCCAGACCCTATTTAGTGGGATTTCACTGTATATGTTGTTGATATACTTTAAGTTTCTAATATGAAAGCTAAGATGTTATTAATTTGGCTTTAGTGTTGTGTTCTCCTCTATTCGTGATTACCTTAAACCAATACAGTTTAATTTATAAATGTGGTTGGTGTTATGTTTATTTGGAGAGATGCATGCAAGCAGAAAATATGAATGAAAAATGTTCTCATATAAATTTTAATAATCATAAACAAACTAGTAGACAACTCCTATGTTTAAAGTATTAGACTCTTTACCAAAACTAAGTTTGAGACTGATAACTCAACTTTCTTTCTTGATTGACATATTTTAATATTAGTTAAGCATCCTCATTTGTAATATCATCATGGAGTGTATTAAAAACTCTGTGGTGATCATAAAATACTTAGTTCTCTCTAGTTCTTTGTCATGACCCAGACTGTCGTGACTGACACCAACAATAACCTTCCGATGGGAGAACCATAACTATAACCCAACTAAGCAAGTTAAGCAAAAACTTAACATTTAAAACTACGGAAGCTGATTTAAATGACTAAATAGATAATATGGAGTTCCCATAAACTCCGAAAGTCTTAACAAACAACTAATGAACTATTGTGGAAAACAACCCCTAGAACCTAAACGTCATTGTACCAAAACATCTAAAGTTCAACAAGTCTAAGGAAAAGGGGTACAACCCCAACCAAACATAAGCAAACTACTAAAATATATCTAAGTTCGAAAAGAAAGGACTAAGCAAAATGAAGGACTCCATGGCAGTCTGAAAGAACTGGCTCACCCTTGAAATTCGGTCTCGATCACTGATCTCCTAATTAAGGTCTATCAATAGCCGCTTGAAGATGCCCTGTACTCAACAAAGAACGAGCAACTGTAATATCAGTACACAACCACAAGGTACTGGTAGGATCATGCGACTATTCCAGTAAGCACAATATATATAAGCAGTCACAACATAGTAAACACATATATACATAATATATATACAATTATCATTTAAGGAGAAATGTTCAATTCCGCATTCTCAACAGCAATTAGATATGACAACACAATGGTCCTCTCATGGAACCCATATCCAAACTATTAGTGTGTCGGAATGTGACACCCGATCCCAATTAGTGTGTCGGAACGTGACACATGATCCAATGTATATGTCAGAACGTGACACCCGATCACAATTAGTGTGTCAAAATGTGACACTTGATCCAATGCATGTGTAGGAACGTGACACCCAATCCAATCAACATAACCACATCACAATCACAATCACACTCATAATGTATATTCTCATAATCATACAATCAAATATTGATTCATGGCATACAATGGTTCATTCATACTCATTTACATCAAGCTTGATCAATAGTGCTTCATTCACATAAATACATACATTACAATGAAACAACTACTAACAAACATACATAACACAAACATGAAATCAAACCATCACCTACCTCGAAACCAAAATTGAATCCCCCTAAGGTACTTGAATCTTCCCTTTCCGAATTAATTCTGCTTATTCTAGGTAATACAGGGATCAATAAATTAATGTTTAATTATCCGGATTATAACAACCCAATAACCCAAGACCAAACCCATGATCCTAAGATGCAGCTAGGGCTTTTTCTCACTATCAACTTTAGGCCAAAACCTCCCCCAACGATAATTACCCATGAATTTACATTCTACGAATCAAAAAAAGGATTAGGAGAGTAAAATCCTTACCTTTATCACCAAAAGTCATGGAAAACTGTCAAGAATTTGTCTTGGGTCGTCTCCTAACTCTTAAGAATGAAGTTTGCAGAAAAATAACAAAATTGGGGTTTTTTCCCGACTTAAGTCGCGACTGGCTTGCCATAGTGGACCCATCCCGCTATAGCGGCCCCGCCCTGGTGGCTTACGCAGAGACAACACATCAAAATTAGAGTTTCAAAGCCCCATTTCACAACATACCTTCAACCCATGACATTCAAAAACTACTTGTCATGCTAAGATCAGTTTCGAGAGTTCTACTCGCCCGAATTCAATTTCGTAAAGTTGTATAGTTTCCTTAACATCTTGGCTATCCACTTATGTCATCAAATTCATTATTATATCTCTCATTCATTATCAAATTTCCCTAGATCTCACATGACTCAGATTTTGTCAAAATTTGGACTAGGCTAGGAATTTTCAAGTCACTATTCAAGAGTTTTCTGGCCCGAATTCTTTCCCCATTGGCGTTTCCCTAACGACGGAATCAATTCGTTAGAATAGATACCAAATTACCCATCACTCGTCCCCAAGTGATCAACTTGGAAAAATTGGCTAAAGTAAGGTTAGAGTAGTACCTGAATCGTCGAACAACTAGGATACTTGTCTCGTATGTGCTTATCGATTTCCCAAGTAGCTTCCTCAATCAGATGATGCTTCCATTGGATTTTGACAAATGCAATATCACTTGACCTTAACTTGCGAACTTCCTCATCTAGAATGGCTATAGGCTTTTCCTCATAAACTCCAATTATCGACCTTCCGGTGTGCATACTTTTTATGCCTGTTCTGAGCTGCTAGAAACATCTCCGAAATAAATTTCACATTCCCTAATGATTCTCATCAAAAGGTTCCGCCTCAAATGCATCAAACCAACCAATGGGAGACCTACATCCCCTCCTTTACAGTGCCTCAAATGAAGTCATCTCAATACTTGAGTGATAAATATTGTTGTATGTAAACTTAACTAATAACAAAAGTTATTCCCAATAACCACCAAAGTTGATCGCACACACGTCTGCAACATGTTATCGTTGGCCTTGACACAATCATCAGGACGAATCCTTTCTCACATAACCATGATAACATCCTAAATTAATACTCGCTACAATTAGAGGTGAATTGAACCAATCAACACACACTCATAATACCCAAACAATCATAATTCTTATCAACATCTCCTTCTTTCAACATATATTTCCATGAGCTTTAGTTATAAAAATTTGATCTTTAGACATCAGATACTCATCGAGGGATATGTCCAAGCATAGAAACCCTCTAGCAACACTATTGAAATGCTAGATTAGTAATTGTGATGGTAGATTACCCTTAAGAACAGTAGAATTGGACCCAATGATCCCTACATTCAACCACACATAACATATATGACCTCGACGACTAGATGAATATTAAGATTGTCAGACAACCATAAATACGCATGGTAGCTCTTCTATAAATTCTCATAAGCAAGGTGGTACATGTAGAACCATTGGAATACTTTAACAACTCCAAGACAACACCAATTGTGTCATCTGAATTAACCAAGTATTCCCAACCATCTCACTCAACCAAGAGAACATTGCAAGATCGATACATCTAATCCACCACTAGCCCACCAAAAGTGAAAACACACGTGAGCATAACTAGTGAATTATACTCACCACCATGTACAAAATAAAATAAATGGTCACAAAAGAATTTACGGAATAAAGATCGAATAACACTAAAGGTTTTCCTCTGAAGAGCCGATACCAGCCACTGTCATTCAGTTGACTCTACATAGTCTTCACATCATTCCAGTGAGCCCACACTCTCACTATTAACCACCATCATAAACACTCAGACCATTTACCTTACTCTAAACCAACACTTTTTAAATGACACTACTAGAATTTTGGTCTACAACAACAGTTTCATATGCGTTGCAATAGGACCTAAAACAGTTGCCAGAGCGCTAGAGCAACGGTTTTGCAATTGTCTCATCTGCTTGCATTACTATAGCTCTATTGTAACAGTTAATGTCATGGTTCCTGAAAGCGTTGCTATAGGAACCTCTATTGCAACGATTTTCCGTCCATCTATAGGCACTATAATATTACAGCAGTTGTAACGGTTTACAATTGTTGCATTAGGGGTTATGGTAACTGTTAGCAACCGTTGCAATAGAGTTTGTTGCAATAGATTGTTCTTATGGCAACACTTTTTTAAATATTATGGCAACGATTTTAATTGATAGTGCAACATTTTTATTTTCTGTTGCAACCAATCTATATAAATCTACAGTTTTTCCCAACATGTTGCAATAGTTCAGGTTTCTGGAGTATTATATATATATATATATATATATATATATATATATATATATATATATATATATATATATATATATATATATATAAATCAACAACAATTTATAAAAAATTCTCTAAATCAAATCACGTAAGAAAACGACTAATTATATATAGCCGATTCACATATATAATTTGAAATATCCTGGTCATCACAATATCCATAAAGGTAAATATATATATATATATATATATATATATATATATATATATATATATATATATATATATATATATATATACCAAAACACATGTTTTCAATAGTTTGCACAAGTTCCATACTAATAGAAATTAAAACAAAATATTGTAGCTTAACAAAAGTTTCAAAATGTCAAGAAGCAAAAGAGTCGAGGTAATTAAAGCAATAGGTTTCAACATCTTTCAATCAGTTAGATCAAGTGATAAGGTCTTTATCACTGCTATTATCATCCCTTTGGTTATCTTCTCCACCTATAAAAGACCAGAAAAATAAAAGTTTATTGAGAGAAAATGTTGAAGAAAGATAGTTCAAATTTACATAATTAAATCATTTGTCTCGTTCTATTGATCCACATTTGTGTAAGTGAAATAATCAAACATTTGTGCATAAAGAAAAAAGGTAAAACCAAAGGAATGGAAGGTAAACTTAGCCAAGTATCAATGCAGTTGATATGGAAAGCCTGTATACAAGTTGGGAGGAATTTCAATTTATCCTTATCAGAGAATTCACACAAACAAACAGCACAATCAAAGGGCTCTTTAGGACCAACAACCTCTTTGAACAAAAAGACAAGTAATGTATCAATAAATGCTTGATCCAAACCAGAATCTTATAAATGGAATAACTATTACAACTGTCTTTGCAAAGAATCTGAACTAGAAATTTCGGGTATCCATTAGATTGAGATGATGTTGAAGAAGAAGGGTGTTTGATAAGAAACCTAACTAGCAAATGGAGCAAACCAGATATGAAAAACAGGACAACTAATATAATTATAATGAAAAGAACATGTATTGGACTGATCTTGTTTCCAGATGGGGATGAAGAAGATGAGTTTGGTTTCTTGTGAAAAATAGAACTTCCACCAAATGAAGGAGGATATGAGGGAAACATAGGAAGAGAATATGTAAAAAAAATTCCTATCTTGTGACTCAACTTCACCAAATGAACAAATAATCTCAAAAACACATTCGAAAAAACAGTTTAGTGACAAAGCAAATAACAAGAGATAATGATGAAACCAAACAGAAAATGCAAAAGAAACTGTTTTTCTTTTAGTGGGTGAAGGGCTGGTTAGGCGGCACAAATGGCTCAAAAATTGGTAATATAACTTTGTATTGAAAGAGAGACACATTAACAAAACACATTCAAAGGGAATATATAATAAAATAAACATGACACTCAAATATAGCAACACTAGCAGTGTACCAAATAAGTATACCACAATATCTCAAAAAAATAATTTTCAAGGGAAGGAATTTTAACAACAAAACAAGAAGGGACAGAACCTTCAGACTTTATTCAAACCCTTCCAATTCACCATAACTAGTCAAATTCAAGCCATGGAAGTTATAAATCACATGCACCCACCAAGCACACAAGTTGTAAGTATCCAAAACTTCATCCAGACTCGACTACATATAGGAAAGGACAATTCATTTGGCCAAGCCAAAGTCGCAAAATGGTGAAAACTCAAATACATAATTATTGGAGACATAATGGATATATCTCAATTGTGTCGGATTCAAATTAAACACTCTAACAGAGAAGGAAATATGCTTGCAAATTATTTAGCCAACATGGCTTTTGACACTTTAGGTAGGTTTGAGATTAATGATTTTTTAGATCTGCCAAGTCAAGCAAGGATAATCCTTAATTTAAACTAACAACAAGTTACCAATCTTCGCATAAGGACCAACAGTAACGTAGATACACACACAAATTATCTATAAACTAGAACTTACAACAATGGTTCATCTGTGTCAACAATAGGTTAGCCCTTTAGTGCTAAATATTTATCGTTTCCAACCGTCCAACAATTTCACTAACAAATAAGAGCCACAATAATTTCACAATTTAAGATGGCACACTAATGAGAGAACAATGATTCAAAGACTAACGTTTTCACAACCAAAATATTTGGAAAAAGAAAAGACAAGTCTAAGGTTCTGAAACTCAAAACAGGGTCCTGATCGAGATAAATCTATACACAAAAAGTGAGTAGAAAACTCAACATTCAACTGGAACAGCTATAATTAAAGATGGATGAAAGAATTAAGTGAAGAATAAACAACAAACCTTGATGGTTTTTGCTAGGAAGATGGACGATTCAACGGTTGCATAGCATCTTGTGGTGACTGAGCACCCACTGATGCCAACATGGCAGCATTCAATTGAAGTCCAGGGTACATACGACTAAGTCGTCCAAGAATATCATCTGTAACTTCTTGGTGTATGGTTACTTTTTGTTGTTCTAATTTTTCCGCCATTCTTTGATGCATCCTCTCTTTCAATTCCTCCATTTTTTTTCATCATCTCATCATTAGCACTTAAATAAGGTTCAGAAAGCGCTTTTATTTTCAAAGTATTTTTGGTAACTCCTCGTCTATACAATCTTAGGCACCCTGGGTGTTCATGTCCCATGACTGTTGTAAAAGCATTAAATAATTTATTGTCATCTTCATTATGTCGACTTTGTATTTTCTCTATTTCAGCCTACAAATCAAATTCAAATAAATAAAATCAAGTATTTAAGAACAAATAAAGGATCTTAACAACATTATAACCAAATAAAAGTCATACAATTTTACTAATTGTACTTTGTTGGAGTCCTTGTATACTTGACCAGGTTTTCTTGATCTTGTAGCCACCAAGAGTTCTTTAGCTGACAGCTCATTGGGGATTTCCTTCTCTTTTTCCTAATTACATAAAGTTGGTATTAAAGATCTTTTATGACAAGTTCATATTTAATGATTAATAGAAGAACATATCAAATTATTGCGTATCACAGCAAAATTTAATTTACCAGCAGTATGTGGATTTATCCATTTTTTTCAATTTTTGGCATTTCTTTCACTCATTTCTTGTAAATAAATGAGTCAGTAAATTCTATGTAAATTAAAAATGAATCAAAAATAGAAAATAGAATCAATCATAACATAAAATATAAATCTAACCTTAAATTCTAACCTTGAATTTTTCAGAGTCCCAATATTTGAGAAGATCCTTAAAATCAGATTCTAAAACATCTTTGGGCTTATTTGCAATTCGAAGATCATCATTATCATATGATTTATAATTTTTCTCATACAATTCATTCTTATACTTTCTCCGAGCATTTTTAATTCCATCCAAAGACCATTTTTTGGCACTCTCAGGAATATCATATTTCTTCTACAATTTGTTCTTTATATTAGTAAAAAGTATGAAAAGTTTATAACTGAAATTAGAAATGCAGGAACTCAAACCTGGGTATAATCGCACAAATATTTTTTTGTGTCCATATTCTTCCAATTATGAATATTAAGAGGGCAAGCATCGCATTCCTTGCCAAGGTTCCAAGAAAACTCCCCAACTCTGTTACAATGGCTTTAGTAGGACCAATGGGTTGATTTTACCTATTCAACACGACCAACTTATGCTCTTGTCGCCCATGTACACTTTGCATTACTGTACTACCTCTTTTCTTTTTCTGAGTCAAAGGGCCTACAATAATACGAAGCAAAGTTAAACAACATATCAACAATGTTAACTGATTTTACAATTCCAATACATTAAATATTTAGAAGTGAATTTATATGTTTTTACCTAGTTCTCCTGATAGGTCATTTTCTTTCAAATTCTGTGTCTCTTGTTGCACTTGGTCTTGTATATCGTGTGCCTCTACAGTAGGAGATTCTATTGGCACATATTGCAACTGTTTCTTTGAAACTTATTCTACTATAGTGGAAGAATTCATAGGTGCTTGTTGCACTTGTTCCTGCACAACTTGTGCTTTTAAAGTGGAAAAACTCAGAGGCACATGTTGCTGTGATTTCTGCATAGATCTTGTTTTTAGTTCGGAACTACTCTGAGGCATTTGATCCTTTTTAGACTGTGCTTTCAAAGTACAAGAATTCTGAGGCACTTGTTGCAATTCTTCTTGTAAAGTTTGTGCTACCAAAGTAGAGGAATTTCGCGGCAGAATAGATTGAACATTCTCTTTTGATCTCAGTGAAGAAACCCTTTTGTTAGCCATAGATGTAAGTGTTCCAGCTTGCACATATTGTTTTCCTTTTCCTTTCTTGTTTTGTTATGAAGTCTCCTCCTTTCTCATGATTATCAAATCTGTCAAAACTATATATATGAATAAGTATCAGATCTTTTTAAGCACAATATAAGGTACATGTATTTCTAAGAAACAAATTAGAATATAATTTTAAGAAAAAGAATAAAAAAACATGTATTTCTAAGGAAATGACATTTATCACTCACTCAAAATAAAATAAAACGATGATAAATATATATTTACAAGACATTCAGAAATTATTTATTTAATCATCCGCATCCATCCAATCCCAATCAGTATCATCAAAGCCATCCTCCTATTCCGACGTTCCCATAGTTGTATTCTCTGAAAATTGAGCATCAGATGGCATATCAACAACATCAACAGAAATATCTGCTTTCGACCGTCTCATGTCTACATTAGATAATCTATCTGAGGACCAATGTTATATCTAATATTAGGACAATATTCTTCCTCCAATACATACAAATCAACAAGCACTTTATTCCTTGCATAATAAACATCCTTCTCGATTGGATTCGCCACATAAAATACTTGATGCACTTGAGACGCCAACACAAAATGGTCATCCGTATTTTGTGATTTATTGAAGTACACACGAGTTAACCCATATTCATCTATTTCATTATGAAACCAATCACATCTAAATAGTATAACACTAAACAATTGTAATAATCAACCTCTATGATATCTTGAATAGCCCCATAATATATAACCTCTCCATCAAGAATTTTGATCTCGCAAAACTATCAGTTGTCGCTGATAAAGTCACTCCACTTTTTTGAGACTTGCGTGAGTAATCACATTTTAATGTATGAAATCGGTATCCATTAACGAAATATGTAGTATATCTTTTGGATGCCACCCTATTAGGCCCTTTAGCTAGCCATCTTAACTGATTAGGCACTTCAACATTTTTAACTTTCTCTTTGAACCAGTTGCCAAATTCTTGACTATGACTCTTTGCTCTTGTCCATGCATTTGATCTAATATTACTGTCAATTTACATCTTATGCTCCCTGCAAGTATGAATAATTCAAGTTTGATTATTAGGCATTTATAATTAAAATTTTCAGTGCCTTATAATAATTGAACAAATGAAGTTTAAATTATATATAATTACTATGTTTTTATCTTAATTGATAAAATCTTCCACTTGTTCATCACCAGTATTGAAGAGAACATATCGATGTACTTCACTAGATAATTCTAGATCCATGGTAAAAGTCTTTTCTTTTTTCTTCTTCCCATTTCCAACTGGATGCCCAAGCTTAGGAAACAAAAAGGACAAATCATCTCCCTCTTTTTCAACATCCTCATCATCCTTAGTTCGGTACCTACTGAATGGTGTCTTCACTCCATAATGCAGGTATCTCGAACCAAAGATCAAGAACTCTTCAACATCAAACCCCTCTGCTATACAACCTTCTGGATAATGTCGATTACGAACAAGACCCTTGAACTTACACACTTTTCTTTCAATGGAATACATCCATCGAAGATGGTTTGAACCACCTAATTTAATTTCATCAACCAAATGGATTGGCAACTGTTCCATTGTATCAAAAAAAGATGGAGGAAAAATCTTTTCAAACTCACATACAATTTCTTTGATTTCAATCTGCATTGGCTCAAGATCTGCTCGCCTTATAACCTTACTGCATATAGCTTTAAAGAAGTTCCCCAACCTAATCAAGGTTAATGAAACATTCTTTGGCAATTCTTTTCAAACCGCAATTTGGAGCAAGTAATGCATTATAAAATGAGCATCATGGCTTTTGTACCCTGATATTTTCATCTCATCCATATCCACACGATCTGATATTTTTGAGGCAAATCCTTTTGGTAATTTTGCATTTTTTAAGACAGTGCAAAATAATCATTTTTCTTCTGGTTTCATGGTAAAACAAGATTTAGCTAAATGAGCTTTTCCATTTGTATTATCTTTCCTTGGATGAAGCTCCTTTCGTATCCCCATTTCTTGCAAGTCATAGCGAGAATTAATGTGATCTTTTGACTTCCCTGGGATATCTAATAAAGTCCCAAGCAAACTATCACATATATTTTTCTCAATATTCATCACATCAAGATTGTGCCTCAATTTATTATGTTTCCAATATGGTAATTCAAAAAAGATGGATCTTTTCTTCCATGGACCATCATTACTTCGACGTCTTTTCTTGTTGCCCGTCCCAAAAACATTATTGAAATCATAAAACTTTTCAAACACTTCTATGCCCAACAAGGATGTAGGTGCATAATATTTCATTTCCTTTAGAAGCTCATTGAAATGCCTTATCAAGAAAATCATTCACTCCACTAATATATTTATAATTGCATTGTCTGAGACTCATCCAACTACTATCTAAATTATCCATTGATATCTATGCGACACAAAAAGATAAAAAGAATCAAATTTATGATAAACTATGAAATAAAAAGACAACAATGTTTTACACATGAACAAACATATCTCAGAATGTACATGGAGAATATGTAGTTTAAAACTCATAGCAATCACAATTCAATTTAGAACAAGCAATTCATAGTTTTTCTTAATATATGAAACAAATATCAAAGTTCCCTTTATCATTGGAAATATATACAAAACACAGATCTGCATGACCTGCCAAGAAGTAACTTTAACAAGCTTATCATGCTTTCAAATTTATGTTATTAAAGACTTATGAACATTTTAGAAATGGAAAATGATCGTTGGATTTACGTAAAGTTCGGTCATATATATTCTAACACACCAATAAATCACCTTGAGGATTCAATTCTTTTCAAAAAAGTAGCCCTACTGATTTTCTTTTTGATAGGAAATCAAGGCAAAACAGTCTTTAAAAGTGATAAAACAGATTTTTAAGGCAAATAATATTGATCTAGAATTTTACGAAGTTTCAGATTTTCATGTCAAAAAGTCTAATGCCAACCAGCAGTGAATTTCAATTTTTCCATTTTCATGCTAATGTATCTCTTGTTTCCTGTTGCTCTAATGTAACTCTTCAACAATAATGAAAGTGAAATTTCTCACATCCTAGCTACTCAAGCGAGAGATGAAATCAAGGAAGACATCATCAATGCATGGGTAATCAAAACCGATTGAATAACTTATGGAACAACAAATCCAACATCAATATATAGAGAAATATTGTCTAGAGTAAACCCACAATAGCTAAAACTTAATAAGAAAAACCCACAATCAGAAACAAAAAAAAAAACATCAAATACACTAACTGCACCTCAACGATTAAAGGAAAAAGAAGAGATTCAAGAAGAAAACCTCAACAACTCAAACTTGAAGTTTCTTCAGCTATAACCTCAAAGATGTCAGAACAGAACCTTTAGTTGTTCAAGAAAAAAAATCTAGATTTCTCAGATTTCACAAGCAAACCTTCAGCCCTCCAATTCCTTCGATTTCACAACAGTTTCTAGAAAGAAATGAGTTTACGATTGAAGAAAAAAAAATGGTTTAAGTTTGCCCTAAAATTACAGACAAGAAGAACTTACCATAAGATTCAAATCCCTGCAAAACTCCACAAGCTTGCCCTGAAATTGTGTTCTCCTTGTTGAAAAATAGGTCCAAGAGAAGATGGTAACAGTGTATGGTCTTTTGCTTGTTGAAGAGATGAGAAATGTCTTTAGAAAATGTTTGTATCAATATTCTGATAGAAAGAAAAATAAATTAGATTTAAAAAATTGTTGGCGTGGGAAACAATGTTCAATGTTGATGCAACATATATCAACAATGTTCAATACTTTTTCCAAAAAAAAAAACAAAAAAACCCTACTGATTTTTTTTTTATAAGAAATCAAGGCAGAACAGTCTTCAAAAGTGATTTTTAGATATTTTTTTTATTTTAACTAATGCTACAGGCCTACAACAATCATAAAAAGTAAGGAAATCATGGGTCTATGTTGGTCAATTTGCAGGTTTAAGTTTAAAAAGACAGAACCTGAATCAAGTGCTAGTAACATGGTGGACAACACTGATAGGTTAAGCTTCAACAAATTATGAAAGTTATGCCTGCAATAATGCTATGGGGAATTTGGAGTAGAAGAAATATCATTAGACATGGAGAAACATAACATATAACAGAGTTGTTTATCAGGTTACTCTAAATGTATGGCAATTTGCAATGACAATTTTTCCAAGTTTGAAACAATTTTCCACCAACTGGTTAGACATGGTATAATTCTTAGAGGATTACAAGACAAAAGACAAATTGGTAGAAAACACTTCCTTGAATTCAGACACTACAGTAATAGACTCAATAGAGGGAGACTCAATATTAACATCCTAAATATGATCCAATTACGCCAAACACCCTTGCCCCACCAGTTTCCTAGCCCATACAAAAGATATGACCTTAGCTAGCTTAGGCTTGTACACCTCTTCCCACTCTAACCTTTTCTTACCCGGGATCTCTAGAGTTACCGACTTAGCATTACAATTAAGCACATCATAATAGGGGGACAACCAAGTCATGCCTAAGATTATATCAAAGTCAGTCATATCCAGAATAATCAAATCAACCCAAGTCTGAAAATCCATAAACACAACTGGAAAACACGATATACATGGACGTCCTCTACCATTACTTTCGTTGCCCGATGGTACCACTGCTCTGGCCTTCTGCGGCATGGGGTTAGATATGCGCGGATAGGGACAATCTCTCCTCATATGCCCAGTTTCTCCATAATTTGAATGCACTTAATAAATTAACCAAGTAAGCATCGCTGCTATTGGAGCAGTCGTGTCATGACCCTCTTTGATATACAATTAATCCATGAAATCGTAGTATAGCTTCTAACCTTAATTGACATAACTTAATTTCATCATTCGCTAAACAACCCATACATGTTATGACAACAATACTAAATGCATTTTCCAAAGTAATGGCGTTCATTATCTAGTCGTTTCTTACCAAAACTTCTTGAATGTTGTCTCCTATAAGCTTAAATCTGCAAATCTAACCTTAATCCCTTCACAAAGCGACAAATTTACTTTTTTTAATTGAAGCAAAATGGAGTACCATATTTGGATGAAACATAAAATTTTGCCTTATAGGCTGCAACAAATATATTGTGTTGTTTTATATTCAAGAACTCATCTCTTTTCATATCCCTCAAAGTTCAGGGCATATACTTCTCCATAAAGAAAGCTACAAAATGTTTCCCAAATAATGAGTAGTGCATTAACTAGTCGGCACTCAACATGAGACCACCACCACATACTGGCGTCTCCCTTGAACTGGCAAATCATAACCTCAACACCAAATCACTCTACCTTAACCCTCTTATGAAGCAGCTCATGACAATCAACCAGAAAATCATGTTGGACACTAGTCATTACATGCCCACATTGACATGCTTATTTTCAAGAACACATCCTCCTTTGCTAGTATTGGTGTTACCACTTATGTTGCTCTAGTTCAGACCATCGAGTGAAGGAGGAAATATATCAATTTGTATCACCCATATACTAATTGGGTTCAAGTAATAGCACGAAAGGAGTAGAAACAAAGAAATTTTTTGAAGTCCTATAGTCTCTCAAAAAAAAGTACATACGTCTCTGTACCGTTCCGCAAGACTCTACTAGACTCGTTTTGGTACAATGAGTTCAACGAACCTAGGGCTTTGATGTCAACTTTGTCACGATCCAGACCATCGTGAGTGATACCCACACTAACCCTTCGGTGGGAGAACCATAATTATAACCCAACTAAGTAACTTAACCAAAAACTAAACAACTAAAGCTACGAAACCAGGTTTAAGTAACTAAATAGATAATACGGAGTTCCCATAAACTCCGAAAGTTTTAAAAAACAACTAATGAACTATTACGGAAAACATCCCCTAGAACCTAAAAATCATTATACCAAAACATCTAAAGTTCAACAAGTCTAAGGAAAAGGGGTAACCCCAACCAAACATAAGCAAACTACTAAAACATGTCTAAGTCCGAAAAGAGTGGACTAAGCAAAATGAAGGACTCAATGGCAGCCTGAAAGAACTGGCTCATCCTTAAAATCCGATCTTGATCACTGATCTCCTAGCTGAGGTCTATCAATAGCCGTCTGAAGATGCCCTGTACTCAACAAAGAACGAGCAAGTGCAATATCATTAAATAACCACAGTGTACTGATAGGATCACGCGACTATTTCAGTAAGCACAATATATATAAGCAGTCACAACATAATAAACACGCACATAGAGAATATATATACAGTTATTATTTCAGGAGCAATATTCAATTCCACATTCTCAATAGCAGTTAGATATGACAATAAAATGGTCCTCTCATGGAACCTATACCTAAACTAATAGTGTGCTGGAACATGACACTCGATCTCAATAAGTGTGTTGGAACGTGACACCCGATCTAATATATGTGTCGGAACGTGACACTCAATCCTAATTAGTGTGTCGGAACGTGACACTATATCCAATGCATGTGTCAAAACGTGACACCCGATCTAATCAACATAACCACAATCACAATCACACTCATAATGTACATTCTCATAATAATACAATCAATTTATGGCATACAATGGTTCATTCATACTCATTTACATTAGGTTCGATCAATAGTGTTGTTTTCACATACATGCATGCATTACAATGAAACAATTACTAACATATATCACACAAACATGAAATCAAACCATCACAAACCTCGAAACCAAGATTGAATCCCCCTAAGGCACTTGAATCTTTCCTTTTCGGATTCGTTCCGCTTGTTCTAGGTCTACAAACAATTAATATAATGCAAGGTTCAATAAATTAAGGTTTAATTATCCGGATTATGACAACCCAATAACTCAAGACCAAACCCATGATCCTAAGATGCAGCTGTGGCTTTTTCCCACCATCAACTTTAGGCCAAAACCCTCCCCCAATGATAATTACCCATGAATTTACGTTCTTCGGATCGAAAAATAGATTAGGGGAGTAAAATCCTTACATTTAGCACCAAAAGTCGTGGAAAATTGTCAAGAATTTGTCATGGGTTGTCTTCTAACTCTTAAGAACGAAGTTTGCAGAAAAATAACGAAATTGGGGTTTTTCCTCGACTTAAGTCGCGACTGGCCCGCCACAGTGGCCCCACCCTGGCGGCATGCACGCTAAGATCATTTTCGGGAATTTTATTCGCTCGAATTTGATTCCATAAAGTCATACAGTTTTCTTAATGTCTTGGTTATCCACTCATGTCATCAAATTCATTATTATATCTATCATTCATTACCAGATTTCTCTAGACCTCACATGACTCAGATTTCGTTCAAATCTAGACTAGGTTAGGAATTTCCAAGTCACTACTCAAAAGTTTTCTCGATCCAATTCTTTCCCCACTGGCTTTTCCCTAACGACGGAATCAGGTCGTTACACTCTTATTTTCTTCATGCTTGTTAGGTAGCAGAAGTTAGGTACTTCATTAGGATTATTAAGGTAAGGCCTAGCATCCTTTGCTTGTACTTATCGCTATTGATATTTTTTATGTTTAATAAAAGATCGCTAGACACTGTCTAGTGGTAAATTTGCTTTTAAAAAAAAATAGATTCCTTCTATAACTAAACAACTATTTATTTTTATTTTTACCCAATACAATTAATACAAATGATAACCTTGATCTGAGTTGTCAACATCTGAGTTGCTACCATCTTCATGACTTTCTTTCTTCACCACTTCCATTTCTTCAACTCTACTTGTATTACTCTTTGGACTTTCCTCTTTCATTTTCTTATGACGTTCCTCTCTTTTTTTCTCCATTCACTCTTCCCTTTCCATTGTCTCACTAACAAAATCCCCAAAACTTAGAAACACAGCCATAGTGCACCCTCCCCCTATGATCACAACTTCACTTAGCACCCAGTTATCCCCATTTCGTTGTGGCAATATTGACCATATTGCAGCTATATAAGCTGATGCCATAAATAATTTTGAAATCCACATTACTTTGTGTGTTTCCACCATTAGTTTCATCATCGTTCTTCTCTTGAATGGGATAACACTAACAAGGACATTAACAATTCCAACGGAAAGGAAAAGTTCCACAATGTTACATACCAAAAACACCTTAAACGCGATTTTTTTACCCAACAATGCTTTTCCATTTCCTTGATTAAATCCACCAGGAGGATTAACACCAGCAGCAAATGTCACAGTTGCTATTAGTACTGGAACAATTTTTATCGTTTTTCTTGCATTTCTTAGACCTTCACTTTGCAGTTTGATATTTTTTGTCCTAGTACCGCGATAATTATTGATGTTATGCTTCCTTTGATGATGATGATTATTATAATACGAATGTTGAGATGATGAGGACGGAGAGTGAAAACTACTAGTTTTTCTTCTTGTCCATGATGATCCCAAAATTGGTGATGCATCTACCTGTTGGATGTCTTGAAAATTTGGTGGTAATTGGTCACACCTTTTGGCACCGGCTTCTTGTAATGCAGGGAAGATTGTAAGAACACCAGAATTACTTGCATCTGCTTCAACTACATCTAATGTTGTATATTCTTTCTGATTCAAAGCATTCACTTCAACGCCAAGCTTAAGTAGATAAATAATCATCTGAAAAGAGAACAAGTCATGTATAATTAGTTTTGAGTTTTTATATACAATACAAGTATATTCTTTGTGCTACTCTGTTTTGCAAAGGAAGGTTATTGTCTCAATTTATGTGTTGTTACAGTTTGAATTTTGACAGCAAACTCAAACATCAAATCTTTGAAAGTGTGGCTCTCGCAAAACCAAAGCCTTCTTCGCTTTTGCGGAGCTCGCTTAAGCGAAGTGGCTCTCGCTTCTGCGAAGGTTGTAAAAGCAAGGCCGGTAGACACCAGTAAACATCACAAGGACCCTCAAAATTCGTTTGGAATCTCATACACATAAATCAGATATGCAAGTCAATTATACTCGATGTTTCGGACTCAACGGAACCGTCAAAGCACGAATCCAAGCTCTCCTTGACCAACATCTATGAAAACCACAAGAAACAAATTCAATGCCTAAAAGGCAAAAACAAGCTCAGGACCACTTAAAAATCAGCCAAGACCTCACCTATGCCTAAAATCATCATTTGAATCCAACAGAACTCTCGGAATTCCAATCCGAGCATCTGAACCCCTAATGTTGACCAAAGTCAATTCAAAGGCTAAATTTCCACAATTTCACAACTTAGGACCTCAAATCCTCAAAAGACTCGGAATCTGAAATCCACAACGCGATTGATAGAATCAACGGAATTCCATTTCGACACTCGAAAATTCAAAAGACTCCAAAAAGCACTTTCTTAACAATATTAAGTTTTCAAACTCAAAACTTACAAAATTCTCACCTTTTAACTCAAAGTTCAAAACCAACTTCTCAAACTCAATCATAAAAGATTCGGGATCGATCACGGGAGGAGCAAAACGGTCAATTCACAAAACTTTCTAAAAAAGACCGACCAGATCATTACATTAATTGATATAAAATAAGATGGAGGGAGTAATAGTATCTCTAATGTATTAGTTGGAAAATACCTCATATTTTCAAATACAGATACATCATTATCAATCTAGACGACAATCTATGTGACTGTTTGCAACAAATTTTAAAGTGACAGAAAATAAATTGCAATTACAAAAAAATAAGAAGAAACATAGCTTCATTGATAAATAGCGTGGGTACAATTTTGTTCCTCCCTTCACTCTACTCTCCTAAGATTTATCCATGATTCGAGGGTCGTTCGTGACGTATTTCTCAAACTAGGATAATTTAGATTTGACCTCTATATGAATATTACATGGCTTTTGTGGAATATTCAAGATTTTGATCTTTAAAAATACCCAAGAGTTTATGTGATATTTTGAGATGTCTTTTAAGGGATTTAGTACCTTTTATATAGGCATAAAGGGGGGTTTAGGGTTGAGTGGCCTCCAAGGATTCTAATTGAAATTAAACACACCTTCTAGAGTCCCAATTCAAATTAAACACATCTTGTAGAGTCCATAAAATTCAATGTCTACAAATGCCCCCTGCTTCAAGGCTTGTCGGAGTGTAGACTTGATGAAACTCAAATACGAGACTTGAAGTACTCATTATTCCACCTTTGCAGCTTCAGATTTTCAGATTTGATTTAAGAGATGAAGGGCATATTTGGTCCCACTGGGCGTGCCAATTTGTTTGCAACAAATTTTAAAGTGATAGAAAATAAATTGCAATCACAATAAAATAAGAAAAAACATAATTTTATTGATAAATAGCGCATGTACAATTCTGTTCCTCCCTTGATTCTACTCTCCTAATATTTATCCATGATTCGAGGGCCGTTAGTGGCGCATTTCTTGAACTAGGATGATTTAGATCTGATATCTAGATGAATATTTCATGACTTTTGTGGAATATTCGAGATCTTGATCAAAATACCCAAGAGTTTATGGGATATTTTGAGAAGTCTTTTAAGGGAATTTAGTACCCTTTATATAGGCATAAACTGGGGTTTAGGGTTGCATACACACCTTCTAGAGTCCAAATTCAAATTGAACACGTCTTGTAGAGTCCGCAAAATTTGAATGTCTACGGTGACTTCACCTCTTGCATCAACATTTGTTCATTAGTAATATTTACTTTTGGTTACTCCAAGGTCGTCCATTACTTTTGTTTTATTCCACCCAAATCTTTTGAGACACCAAACAATCGAACTCACATATAATTTCGAAAAATTATTAGGTATAAATAGGAACGTTTGTTTGTTAGGTATAAAGAGAAAAACACTTTTATATTAGCTTAACAAGTTGAAAAGAAGGTAAATTCTCGTGTCATCATTGTCATAATATTATGTTTGGTTTGAATAAAAATTATGATGAGATTAGTAACGATGGAATAAGTTATGCTGATATTAGTTATGATGGGATAAGTTTTGTTTAGATTATTTATTATTGAGTGTTTGATTTGTTGTATTCAAAATAATATGCATTACCTAAAGTTTAAGAACAAGTTATTTATTTACAAAAATGTCCTTCATGAATGTGAAAAAGGATATCTTTGTCATTTACTTATTTTATTCCGGAATAAGTTATTCCGGAATTACTACACCCAAGGAGAGGAATATCTTATTCCGGTACTAATTATTAATTTCGGAATAAGTTATCCTGATCTTATCAACCAAACAACAAATTAAATGACACTATAATCCAATTTCAGGACTATTTGGTGTTATCCTTTATCCCAAACAAAAGCTTGCATTAATTTGTGTTCCAATGTTGTCCGAGTTTGAAGTACTGTTATTCTTACAAAGGTATCAGATTTAACTTGGGAGGAAATAATTTTATACTTCAAATACGGTGAGAGAATTAAATTACTTAAGGACATATGAAAATGAATTTTGTGACTTCGGGATAATTTTTATTTTATTTTTTGTTTGAAAATTACTGTTTTCTTTTTCTATCTATACCAAGTTCTGATTTTTATTTTCTGATTAAGAATAATGAACTAACCGTTTAAGGAATTTAATTTTATTATTTTATGTTACTATTTTATTTATGGAAAAGAAAATCCTCATGATTATCTATAATCGTTTTGGATATTAAAATTATCGTGCTTCTACTCGTATAGAACAAAATCACTTATAAGACTAGTCTTTTTTTCTCTTTATGTATAAAACAAATACACTTTTACTTTACTATATTTAAATATTGTTAAACACTCTCCATGCCCAATTGCATCTCACCATTGAGTCATATAAACTCAACACAAAATATGTCCTTATAAGAGCCAATAATAAAGATAAAACATGACTACTAGGGCAATTTCTACTGTTAAATCATAAAGGAAAAACTAAGTAATGTCCTTTATTAGCAAATGAATATACACTCACAGGCGCTGAAAGGGATAACCATTTTGTGCAAACCAACGAGCCAAAGAGCTGACTTGTTTAAGGAGTGTCATTAATAATATTTGTAGTTTTTTTTTTCAATTTTTTGTATATGTATATCTACTAAAAAATTTCAACGAAGCAGTGTCGGTTGACACCCCTTGATATAAGGTGGGTCCGCCCCTGAGGACAACACACACGAATCTACAAATGGAAAGCAGCAAACCAAACAGGCCACAAGCTAAGCATAGTGCAAAATTATTAGCAATAAGTTTCTCCCATAGATAAATGGCTCATTTGAAGTGTGTTAACTTTGAGGAGTGTAACACAACATGTTTCTGCACTAAAGAGCTATATGTTGCTTGATGTTGTATTCTTGATTTTGATGAATTAATAAACTATGTTGCAAAGGACCTGGTCTGCTGTGGAATCTAGCAGAGAACAAGTCAATGGTGTGCAGCTATAAAGTTGTAAAAAGGGTAGTGGTTAATCAACACTGCAACAGATGTGTGGAAAGGACGTAGTCCTCAACCAAATAAGTTCTTTTAGGAGATTAAGGGTATTAGACGATGCTATCCCACCCGTGGTTGAATCGTGTGACAATGCAAGCAGTACTTCAAGAACAATAACAGTCTCTCAATAAGGTATGGTTAAGAACTTTACTCTATCGACTATATCTTAGCATTTTTTTTTATGCAATAATCGTTTTATTATTTCAAAGTGCGAGTGTTACAATTTCAATGATTCCTCTGAATTCACTTTTTCGAATATAAATTCAAGGGCTCTTGAGCTTGAATCTTTGATAAACTTGGATTTTAAATTCATCTTGATCCTGATCTTGATCTCGAACTTGATCTTGACTTGAACTTTATCTTGATATTGACTTTCTAGTTGAATTCAAGGGCTTCGAGCTTGATCTTGAATCCGGTGGTCTTGATCTTGATCGTTCTTGAACTTGATCTTGAATTTGATCTTAAACTCTTCAAATCTTGCACTTGAACACTTGAATTCTTCAATTCTTCAATTCTTGAACTTGCACCTTGTAGAGAAATTGTGGCTTTTGATCCACGAGCTTTCTCTAGCTTCTTGTTCGAATTCTTGGTCCTCTATTCTGAATTATGAGGACCCCTATTTATAGTTCTACAATAGAGTAGTTGTGATAAGAATAGGATTCTCTTCGACCAATCGGATTAAAGTGAAATGACATATGGACTTTATGAAGCGGGCTTGTCATCCTCGCTACATGTCATGATCCTATTGGCTTCTTGTTTGACTTGGCATGCCACGTCATTTGTCACGTGGCACTGAGAAAATGGGCCTCTAGGATGAGATGAAATTGGGCTTATTGTAGCCCAAATCAATTAATTTGAACTTTAATTAAATCTATATTTATTAGACTTAAATAATCAACCCAATTATATTAATCCATAATATTTATTTGAACTAATATATTAATGAATTTAATATAATTCAAATCATTTTATAAAGTTATATTCAATAAATTTTAAATGATTACAAAATTATGTGTCATTGTTTAGCGTCTCAAAGATTTGGGTGGAACAATACAAAAGTAATGGACGACCTGGGAGTCACCAAAAGTAAAGATTACTAATGAACAAATAATGTTGATGCAAGAGGTGAGGTCACATATATTGTCGTCTAGATTGATAATGATGTCTCCCTAGGTGAAATTATGAGGTATCTTCTAAGTAATACATTACACATTCTACACACTAATGGATTCACATTTATTTCCTACTTCACTTTGTTTACAACCACAACAATTTTAATATATTTAGAGTAATATTACAAGTACTTTGGAAGGATATATAAAGTATAAGTTGATTTTATCTTTATTTTAAAAGGTAGAAAAGTTGTTTTGATAGACTCAATCGGCTCAAGTAAAAGCATTTTAAAATAATTTGGAAAAAGAAATAGAAAGCGAAGAAGTCATAAAAGAAAATGGGAAATGAAGAAAGCATGACAAAGTATATTGAAATGAAAAATAACTACGACAAAATAATTAGGTAATTGAAGTAAGAAAAAAACCAAAATGCATATGAGAGTACATATTAATTACTACTGGTATGAAAAGAGAAGCTAGACAACATAATTATTTACTAACTTTTTACCTTAATAGATGTCATTTATTACCTCCTATATATAAGATAATATCCTCGATAAACTGAAGTTGAATCACTTCTCCCCGAACAAAAAATACTGATTGCTTAAAAAAGATTATTCTGTACTTATAAACAAAACAAAAACAGAAACCTTCATCATGCCACTTGTCTTAATCATTCGGACCATATCTATTAATTTATTTTGGATATTTAACACTTGATTATAAAATAACCTAAAAAATTCCTAAATTATATACTTAATTTTGGTACTTTCAAACAATACTTAATTATGTTAGTAAGTGTTGTACTCAATAAAGGAATAATGATATAGCCTACACAAATGCATGATTGTCTCTTCTTACAAGCAGATGTTTTAATTTAATTACGTTGTTACTACTTTATTTGATCGTTGACTCATGACCTGAGTACACCACATCTTTTTTATGGTATATATATATATATATATATATATAATAAGAAAATGAAACGAAAAAGCACGCTATACAAGTCCCTTAGCTAGGAATCTTCTTGGTTGCTGCAGTTGTGGAAAAAAATGACTTAAAAGTTTGCATAAAAAGTGAGTCCCCTATGATAAACAAAAACTATACATATATATTGTGCAATCTGAAAGCTACATTTAATTTTGCATCACACACTTTCAACTGATTAAAAAAAAATGGAGCGGCGGGTGAATGAAGCAGTTTTCAGGGGAGATGTTGAAGCCATTCAAAAACTGATTGAAGAAGATTCCAACATAGTAAGACAAACCATTGAGGGTTCATTACAACACACCATATTGCATCTTGCAGCTAGACTTGGCCATGTTGAATTGGTTAGGGAGATTGTGAAGTTGTTCCCGGAGATGGTGTCCTCGGAGAATCGGGATCAGGAGACGCCCTTACATGAAGCATGTAGAGAAGGGAGAGTGGAAATTGTGAGAATTCTGGTTGAGAATGATCCATGGATTACTTACAAGACAAATTTGTGGGATAAGAGTGTGCTTTATGTAGCATGTGAGAGAGGGAGGATTGAAGTGGTTAAACATTTCTTACATAATAATAATATCCACATGTTGTTGATGCTTGAAGTTGATATGTCCACTACTTCACTACATGTTGCAGCTTCATCTGGCCATACAGGTAAAATATTAGATTTTCAAACTTCGACTAATACTCTATATAATCATGGTGTTCGGGTTAGCTATTGATTATAAGTATCATATACTTGTTACCTTCTATTTGAGGCATCATTTAACTTAGATTTTGAATTTATGAGTGTTGGATTCTAAATTAACTTATTTAGGTATATATAAATTGTACCCTCTTTTATTCTAGGAAAATTATTACTTATCTCTAATTAATAAGCATAGATAAAAGTTGTTCTTGACTAAAATCAGTTATTTATTACTTACACAAATAAATGATTTAGCAATAATTGTTTTAGCGTAATAATATAATATGGATATTTATAACCAGTATTCTATATAATTATTGTTAAAAACTTTAGCAACTTAGAATGCAATAACATTAATTAAATTACCATTAAATATTTTTATGACAATAAATATTATCGCTAAAAGAAAAATCTAGATTTTTGTTGTAGTGTATTATGAATGGCGTGTTGGATTTGAGTATGTGGTCGTAATTAATTAAAAGGGAATTGGACTCCTAATTAATGGTGTCGGTAGGAGCAAGTTTCATAGAATAGACAAATGTAGTTGACATATTAAAGTAAGTAGATATTAGTCTCATCAAAGTAGAAAAAATATTGATCGGAGATGAGAAAATAATTTTCATCATGAGCACGTAAAACTGATTTTTTGGACACATTTAATTCTTACTATTTCGTAACACCTCACTTTGTATATGACGTTGACGGTTGTGGACAAAAAAAAATTCCAATATTGCGATTTAGGTATTCAAGGGATGACGTGATAATACATGCATCATGTCTTGAAGAAGTTATTATTATATTTAATAAGCATAATACATAAATATGACTTTTAACTTGATTTTATCGGACAATTATACCCTTCAACTTTAAGTGTGCACAAGTATGCACTTAAACTTGTATAAAATTGAACAAGTAGACACAGGTGTCTCATATGACATAATACATATAGGACGCCGCGTTGGACACAAATTTACCACATAGGGTGCCATATAGGATGAATGTATGTATTTGTTCAATTTTAATACAAATTTAAGGGTCTACATGTGCACATCCAAAATTAAAGGTCATAATTGTCAGCTAACACCAAGTTAAAGATTTTATTTATATATTCTGTCTATTTAATACTATAACTTAAGAGTAAAGACATGCATATTTACCAATAATTATATACATATTTTTTTAACCCATCAACATAAACAGTGGAAAAATAGTATGTAACATATTTATATATATATATATGCTAACTTGGATCATTGCTTATTTTTTTTAGAGTAAATTTTAGGAATACAAACATAAAAATCATATTAGTGCTCTATGACTACAATTTTGCTATTTGCGCTTCATAGCAAACATAGTTTGCTATTATGTTTGCTATGGAATATCTTATTTGTATAAATCGCGACAATTTGTATAAATCGGGCATCTCTGTCTATGAAAGCTGTGTTTGTGTGTGTCTATATATATATATGCTCTTTGTGTTAGGCTAGAGTGGCGAGCGAGATTAGGAGGGATAGGATAGAGGCGAGCGAGAGAGGGAGAGAGGTGAATTGTAAATGTATATCGGTTAGATGATTGTATATATGTAACTACTATGTATATGTATCTATGATTGTGTTTGTATATCTGCATAAAATTTGAATTTGTATACAATTAAATCGAGTTAAAACATTTGTATTTGTATATCGAATCTCTCTCTCGCTTTATACAAACACAAAGTGTACATTATATTTGTATAATTTGTGTTTGTATTAAGCGAGAGAGAGAAGGGCAAAAGAGAACTGGGCAGGAAAAGATTTGTATTAGTATTTTTATAAGTGTATAGGACGAAGAGATATGTATCTGTATTTGTATATACACTCTCTCGCTTTATACAAACAAAAACACAATTTATACATTTGTGTTTGTATAAAAGTGAGAGAGGCGAGGGAGAGAATTGAGAGTGGCGAACGAGATTCAGGGGAGAGAGACGAGAATGACAATGTGTTTGCTATGAAATTGAATTTAATGAAATTATAGCTACAACATTTATTTTTAATTAATAGTTTGTTTCCCCTTTTTTTTTATACATATACAATTTTGATCATTGCTACTTACTTAACTATTCTCACAACTCAAAATTTTCTAACTATATTGCAACATAAATTTCGTAAAAGTCCGATTAAAATTAGAGTACATTTTAGATTTAGCAACATAAAAATCATATTAGCGCTCTATAACTACAGTTTTGTTATTTGCGCTCCATAGCAAACTATGTTTGCTATGGAGCATCCGATTTGTATAAAAATCGCAGACAACTTTGATTTGTATAAAATTGCAGGCATCTGATTTATATAAATCACAGTGATTTGTATAAATCGGGTGTCTGTATCTATGAAATTGTGTTTGCATATGTATATGTTATTTGTGTTTCTATATCTACATAAAATTTGAATTTGTATACCATTGAATCGAGTTAAAATAGTTATATTTGTATATCAAATATCTATCTCGCTTTATACAAACACAAATTGTGCATTGTGTTTTGTATAATTTGTGTTTGTATAAAGCGAGTAAGAGAGAAAGACAAAAGTGAACTGGGCAGGGAAAGATTTGTATTGTATAATTATAAGTGTATAGGACAAAAGAGATATATATTTCTATATGCAGTTTTCTTTCGCTTTATACAAACACAAACACAATTCATTCATTTGTGTTTGTATAAAGTGAGAGGCGCGAGGGAGAGTGGTGAGCGAGTTCAAGGAGAGTGGCAAGCAAGATTTCTGGGGAGAGAGGGGAATGATAAAGTGTTTGTTATAAATTAGAATTAACTGAAACTGTGGTTATAACATTTAATTTGAATTAATAGTTTGTTATTTTATACAATTTTTCCTTAAACTTACATGCTAAACAATGGTATACTCTTTTTTAGTTTCATTTTACTTGATCTTTATTAATTTTATATTATTTCCCTAAACTTATTTTATTAAATTGTTTTTATTAATTATATTTCAAAATTTTAATTCAACTACTATTATATTATATATATAGTTACTTAATATTAAGAATAATCATGATTTAAAAAATAATTAATTTATTTGAACTTATTAAATAAACAAGTAAAGAATTATTTTAATATAAAAATCAAATAAAATAAAAATGCGAAAATAAAACTGAAAGGATGGTCTCTATTTTCAAATGTTCAGACGGCCTAAGTCTGCGTCTGGGCCAAGTCCTCATTAAGAACGAGTCTCCTATCGTTATCCTCTTTTCTTTTTATTTAATTTGGGAAATTTGTGCATTTATTCTATAAAAATATTTGTAACTTCTAATTAGATTCTTGTGATAATAATCAATTATACATATATAAACCTCCCATTAATAGAATTGTGCACTTTTGATCATTTTCTACGTTTGAATCTTTATAAATTTAATAAATATGTCATTTAACTTGGCTTTAGTGGATATTTATGTCCTTCAATTTTGAATGCGCATAAGTAGACACTCAAAATTTATACAAAATTAAATAAGTGTGACAATTATCATGATCAAGTGATCCTTATTTTGTCAAAAAAAAACATTAATTGCAGAAGTAGTGAAGGAATTGGTTAAAGTTCGACCTGATTTTGCTTGGAAAAAGGATGAGATGATGAATGGTTGCAGTCCTTTACATATAGCATGCAGCAAAGGCCACTTAGATATAACAAGAGAATTGTTAAAGCTTGATATGGACCTTTCTGGTTTACAAGATAATGAAGGCAGAACTCCACTGCATTGGGCAGTCATTAAAGGAAGAGTGAACATTATTGCTGAGATACTCTCTGTGAGTCTTGAATCTGCTGAAATGATAACAAAACATGGAGAGACAATTCTTCATTTGGCTGTAAAGAACAATCACTTTGAAGTCCTCAGGTTCTTGATGGAGACTCTTGATGTTTCAAATCTCATGAATTTTCAAGATACTGATGGAAATACAATTCTACATTTGGCTACTGTTAGGAAACTCACCATTGTAAGTTTTCTTTATCCTGGACGTTTGATTTTATGTGAAAGTGTTTGATTGATCACATAGAGTTTAAGACATAGATGAATCTTTTATAAAAGTAAACCCAACTTTTAACGGATGAAATAGATGAGACTTATTTAAAAGCTCAATGGCATATTTGACCATTTTCCCTTAATTTGATAACTAATTATGATTGATGAAATTAGTTTCCGGGATTGCAGAACAGAGTTGCACTAATTGTATACAAAAGCTAAAAACTAATTTATACATGACTTGTTCTCTCTTCAGATGATTATTTATATACTTAAGCTTGGTGTTGAAGTAAATGCTTTGAATCAAAAAGGACATACAGCATTAAATGTAGTTGAAGCAGATGCAAGTAACTCTGGTGTTCTTGCAATAATCCCTGCATTACTAGAAGCCGGTGCCAAAAGATGTGACCAATTACCGCCAAATTTTCAAGACATCCAACAGGTAGATGCATCACCAATTTTGGGATCATCATGGCAAAGAAAAACTACTGGTTTTCACTCTCCGTCCTCATCATCTCAACATTCTTATTATAATAATCATCATCATCAAAGGAAGCATAATTATCGCGGTACTAGGACAAAAAAAATCAAGCTCCAAAGTGAAGGTCTAAGAAATGCAAGAAAAACGATAACAATTGTTGCCGTACTAATAGCAACTGTGACATTTGCTGCTGGTATTAATCCTCCTGGTGGATTTAATCAAGGAAATGGAAAGGCATTATTGGGTAAAAAACCGGCCTTTAAGGTGTTTTTGGTATGTAACATTGTGGCACTTTTCCTTTCCCTTGGAATTGTTAATGTCCTTGTTAGTGTTATCCCATTCAAGAGACGAACAATGATGAAATTAATGGTGGCAACACACAAAGTAATGTGGATTTCTGCATTATTTATGGCATCCGCTTATATAGCAGCAATATGGTCAATACTGCCACAAGGAAAGGGGGATGATTGGGTGCTAATTGAAGTTGTGATCATAGGAGGAGGGTGCACTATGGCTGTGTTTCTAAGTTTGGGGATTTTGTTAGTGAGACAATGTAAAAGGAAGAGTGATTGGAGAAAAAACAGAGAGGAACATCATAAGAAGATGAAAGAGGAAAGTCCAAAGAGTAATACAAGTAGAGTTGAAGAAATGAAAGTGGTGAAGAGAGAAAGTCATGAAGATGGTAGCAACTCAGATGTTGATAGCTCAGATCAAGGTTATCATTTGTATTAATTGTATTGGGTAAAAATTAAAATAACTTTAACAATTGGAGTTGTCTACTAGTTTGCTTATGTTTATTAAAATGTATATATATGAGAACATTTTTCATTCATATTTTCTGCTTGCATGCATCTCTCCAAAAAAACATAACACCAACCACCTTTATAAATTAAACTGTATTGGTTTAAGGTAATCACGAATAGAGGAGAACACAACACTAAAGCCCAACTAATAGCATCTGTCATATTAGAAACTTAAAGTATATCAACAACATATCCAGTGAAATCCCACTAAATAGGGTGGTAGAATGTAATCAGACCTTATCACTATCTCGTGGAGATAGAGAGGCAGTTTCCAAAACTAATACATTATTTTTTACTTTAAAGACTTGCAAGAATGGATCTATGAATGCAGGTAATTAAAGCAAATTGTAACCATGATTTGAGCTATCAACGTCTGAATTGGTACTACCTTCATGTAGTTGTTCTCTTCATATGTTCATATGACATCTAAACAGTTTAACGTGGAATACACGTGCAAAGCACATCTGGTTAGATGACAAGAAAAATACAGAACAAATATTGTCTATAAGGTAATATTACTGAGATACGACTAATTACATGCTTGAACCTCATCAAATTGATATAAATATATGCATTATTACATTTAACTAATAAAATTTTTTATTGACCATCTTCATAGATTCACGTGAATAAGATATATATATATATATGATGATTCACGTTGAACATTCACAAAAAAATTTGCATATTATTTTGTGCAAAGTTTATTATTCAAATCTTCACTTAAATAAGCAATATTATTTACTATAATATATATTTTTTGAGTTGGTAAGCACGTGCAAATGCACGTGTTGAAAAACCAGTAGTTTGAAAAAGTGGCTACCTGTGCAATTCTTAGTACATCAAAATTTGGGCTGCTCATTTGAGTAGCCCATGTTCATTAACCCGTCCGAAGTTTAGCCCGAAATCCGAATCTATAGGTGAGTGAGTAGTCATTTTGTCTTTTTATTTTTTTAGCTCTCTTTCTCTCTGAATAATAAATAGAGTTGTTCCTTGTTCATCTGTTAATAATCCAGATCCATTTCTCTTTTGATCTGAGAAAAAAATAAAATGGAAGCTTTTTACTTTCTGGTGTTTGGGGCATTGTCAGCTGTAGTTGCTGCATTGGAGTTTAGCAAAACGAGCAAAGATCGGATAACTACCACACCTGCTTTCAATTCTTTCAAGAACAATTACATTCTTGTCTATTCACTCATGATGGGTATTTCTCTTTTTTTCCTTCTTTCAAATCAATATAATGCATAATGCATTACCCACTTGTAAAAATTCGGCGCTTGATTTGGTAATTTTCATTAAAGATTGCATCTTATGTTCTGATCCAACAATCCAATGTGATAAGGTAGTTTGTTTTCTTGAATTCTTGACTCGGATATTTTTGTTGGGCTGAATTTATATGTGCCATTCAAAATGATGTTAGTGGTTTCAAAGAACAAGTAATCTGAAATTGGAGTAGCAGTCGTTGGGAAAGAAAAAAGGGGATTGAATTTACTCTTGAAATATATAAAGAATATAAGGTAAAAGCTTTAAGACAGAGATTAAAAAAGTAATTGCTCGGTTTTTCTGATGCTAATACAAGCTACCTTGTAGACATATCTGATGGCACTAGTCGGAAATGTAGGAAAGTGAGATGCTGTTAGTATGTAAAAGAAAGCTTTTCCACCTTTACTCTCTGGAAACTTTGATGGTAAAAATAGGGAAGTGTTTTTGTTCAAAGTGACCCAGGATAGGTAAAAGGGCGTGCTTAGTGTATGGAAGGGAAGGGAAGGGAAGGGGAAGAAGCGATGTGTCCGAGGGAGGGAGTTAGGTTGGGCAGAGTGGGAGGTGGATTAAGTGGGTTAGAGGAGGTTGAAACGGAGAATTACGTGGATTAGAGGAGGGGGTTGATGGTGTGAGTTGGGAAGGAACGACGGATTTCTTCTGTTTCTCTTTTTGAGAATGACATCATGAAGAAAAGATACTCCCTCCGTTTAAAAAAGAATGACCTTCTTTTCATTTTAGTCTGTTTCAAAAAGAATGACCTCTTTCCTTTTTTGTGGTAACATTTTAATTTCAGCTTTGCATGTGGCATGTTTAAAGCCACAAGATTGAAGGGCAATTTAGTACATTTGACATAACTTTAATTTAGAACCACAAGATTCAAAAATCCTTTTTATTTTCTAAAACTTCGTGCCAAGTCAAACCAGATCACTCTTTGTGAAACGGAGGGAGTAATATAAATTGTGAAATTAAGAAATAAAAGGAAAAAAGAAGCTAGCCATTGATTTACAGGAACTGATATGATTATACTAAAAGTGCCAATGCCAGCAAATTAAAGGTTTTCTTCTTATTTTTGGAGAAGATTTTATTAATAGTTGGGTTATAGAATGACTAAAGTTGAAGATTGCATAGATCAAAAATAAAATTCTCGCTTTATCGTCTGTAATCTTATGTTTGTTCTACACTCTTTTGTCTCATTTCCCTTTTGATAACGTATGATATGAAACTGTTATCTATACTAATTGTTTTTGGTAGTATAATTAGTCAGTGTCTAAGACTATACATTGAAGTGCGAAAATTCCACCAAATAGAGATGTACCTCTGAATATGTGTTGGCTTAATTGCTTATCTATATAGTACCTCTGTGTGCACATTACAATGCACCGTAGATCATCTAGAGGCTGCAACTTCTATCCCGTGTACGTAAGACTTGACTACTAAAGTTTCCTCCTCCATCACTCCGAATTTTTTTTATTCTTCTGTCAAATTGTTTCTCAACTAATATCTGATATCCTTTTCTCGCAATAGCTGGTGATTGGTTGCAGGGTCCTTATGTCTACTACCTTTACACAACATATGGATATGGGAAGGGTGATATTGGCCATCTCTTTATTGCTGGCTTTGGATCTTCCATGCTATTCGGGACAATTGTAGGATCCTTGGCAGACAAACAGTATGCCTGCTATATCTTGATGTTGAATACTCTTCTTTTTATTTTTGATATGTTACATTCACACTCAACTTTTTTTAGGGGTCGAAAGCGGGCTTGTGTCACATACTGTATCACTTATATTTTGAGCTGTATTACCAAACATTCTCCTCAATACAAAATCTTGATGGTGGGCCGTATATTAGGAGGAATTGCCACTTCTCTCCTATTCTCATCCTTTGAGTCTTGGCTTGTTGCAGAGCATAATAAGGTGCTTAAATTATTCTATTATGACTTCAAAGGTTCAAATTGCCTTGGTGTTCTATTAAGATCCTTACCTACGATATCGACACATTCTTCTATTAATTATTACAGTACTATTTTGCGGTTAAGGAGTTTTTTTTTTTTTTTAATAAAAAAGCTTTATTTTCATTCTTGAGAAATAAATCAGTAATGTGTTCTTCCTTAACTTTATGTTCTTCCTTGATTTTGGAATCCTATCTTACAGAGGGCCTTTGATCAACAATGGCTATCATTAACATTCTCAAAAGCAATATTTCTTGGCAATGGTCTTGTGGCTATTTTGGCCGGGCTTTTTGGAAATGTTCTTGTGGACACACTAAATCTGGGTCCTGTTTCTCCTTTTGATGCTGCTTCATGTTTCCTTGCTATTGGTATGGCCATCATACTGTCATCTTGGACTGAGAATTATGGTGATGCTTCAGAAAACAAAGACTTAATTACCCAATTCAAGGGTGCTGCTGTGGCAATTGCTTCTGGTAATTATCAAAGCTTTACCTTTGCTCCCTTCTATCATATTCATCTATGCAGAGAGTAGATCATATTGAATGTTTCAGTAAAAGAAAAAAGGGATTACAATACAAAACGGAGAGCTTTAATTATTCCTCATGTGCATGTTCTTAGTGCTGCAAAATTTCAATACAATGCAGTTTTTCCAAATTATCTGTCCCATCAACAGTAGGCTATGGTCTTATTCAGGTTTTTGTGTTATTCGAAGGTTTTCTAAATATAGATATTCCAAATGGAATAACTTTTTTTTGCTTTGTAATATATCTGTGAAGCTTCTCTAACAGTTCTTCTCGTATGTAATCAGATGAGAAAATCGCATTGTTGGGTGCTATACAGTCACTATTTGAGGGTTCAATGTATACTTTTGTGTTTCTCTGGACTCCTGCTCTGAGCCCTAATTCAGAGGAGATTCCTCATGGCTTCATCTTTGCGACTTTCATGTTATCTTCCATGTTGGGCAGCTCCCTTGCATCTCGATTACTAGCTCGCTCATCTCTCAAAGTCGAAGGCTATATGCAGATTGTTTTTGCAGTATCTGCTGTCTGTCTCTTTATCCCTGTCTTGACAAGTGTAAGGAAGAATCCTAGGGGTTGATTTTATCAAATGTGTAACTGTGCAGGTGTTGTAATTCTATTGTTTCTCACTAACTCCACTTATTTTTCACCTTAAACAGTTCTTGGTGACACCTTCTACTGAAAAAGGTGGAGGCATTACTTTCTCTGGCTGCATTCAGCTTCTTGGTTTTTGTGCATTTGAGGCTTGTGTCGGAGTATTTTGGCCTTCTATAATGAAAATGAGGTCCCAGTACATTCCTGAAGAGGCTAGAAGCACAATCATGAACTTTTTCCGCATTCCTCTCAATATCTTCGTATGCGTTGTGTTGTACAATGTGAGTTATCTTTCCCAATTGTTACACCAACCAAAGTAAGATTGGAGTATCAAATTTCACCAATGAACTGTGGGATCCAAGGAATTGCTCTTTCAATGTTTACTAATCAAATTTCTCTTATTCAGGTCGACTCATTTCCAATTACTGTTATGTTTGGCATGTGCTCGATATTCCTCTTTCTGGCATCAATCTTGCAGAAACGCCTCTGTGCTGTTGTTGAAAAGTCAAGTAAGAATTGTTTCCCATTAATTTTTCAAGTCCTTACTCCTAGTTTGAGAGAAATGTTAGCCTAGTGAATGATTCGTCAGTGGAGATACGAGATCATGTGACAAATAGTTAACTCTGTTATGTTAATATAGTTTTGGAGCCCAATATTTTCTTCTGTGGAAAAGCCTCTTGCAGAACTGAAAGGTAAGGCTTCGTACAATAGAGCCTTGTGGTCCGGCCCTTCCTTGGACCACGAGCATAGCAGGAGCTTAATGCACCATCTTGCCCCTTTAATATTTACTTTTGTCTTCTTCTAAGATGATGGTAACTTGTTCTAGTAGGTTATATCCATGCCCCGAGACTTGTTAAGGCTCAACTCTGTCTTAGGTGCATTAAGCTAAAAAACTTGATAATTGACACAGATATAATATGTTGGTTTTTTTAATAAAGAAATTAAGAAAATAACAGAGAAAGACTTTGAGAAAAAAAATACTGCAATATTATCAAAGGAAATTATTTTATTAATAATCCAGAGAGTTGCATTTATAGATATAATTCCTAACTAAAAATAAAAAAAACAAGATACTAACTTATCGGTTTAATTCAAATAACAAATAAAAAGAACTAACTCCTAAATATAAGTCAAATAGGACTCTAATAACATAATTTAAAAATCCTAGAAATAGCTAACTGCTTTATTTCTGCAATTTCCTGAGACATATTTTCAACACTCCTTCTTGGATCAGGAATTGTAGATTGTAGTCTCATCTGAAATTGACCTTGTGAACAAATCTGCTAATTCATCCTATGTCTTGCAAGGCTTGTATGCATTTTCTGTTGGATTAAATGTGAAGCTCTTACCTCTCATTTCAACTCGTAAAATCTCTTGCTTAGTAGAATCAAAGATTCGACAATATTTGTCTCCAAATAATAATTTAAATCCTTTTTCTATTAACTGACCAACACTAAACAAACTCTTATCAATATCAGGCATAT
The DNA here is from genome assembly GCA_037074985.1 of Solanum bulbocastanum. Lineage (NCBI taxonomy): Eukaryota > Viridiplantae > Streptophyta > Magnoliopsida > Solanales > Solanaceae > Solanum > Solanum bulbocastanum. Next base: position 39,048,925 of record CM073604.1, on the reverse strand, counting down.
AAAGAACATCTGAAATTATTTTTGTACCTGAATTTGTTTTAATTGAAACAGACCCTTTTCCTTTTGCAGGAATACAATCACCATTCCCAATTCTGACTTTCTTATTTTCCATAGGAATAAACTCTTTGAAAAAAAAAAAATTTCATATGTCATGTGGTTTGTACAACCACTATCAATCATCCAAAAATCAATTTTTTTGGTTGAAAAACAAGTTGCCACAAATAAGTGGTCTTCTTCTTCAGTAGTGAATTGGGAAACTGTTTCATCCTTTTGAAATTTGCTTTTGCAAATCACAGTTTCATGACCAAGTTGTTTGCAGTTCTTGCACTATGCATCTGGTCTTTTCCAACATTTATATGGAGGATGTCCATTTTTTCCACAGTGCTGACAAGGTGGGTAGTTTTTCAAAAATTTACCTTTGCTTTGTGTTTTGTGGCTGGCTAATAATGCTTCTTCAACCATGCCATCTTGCCTCATAAGTCTCCTTTGTTCCTGAGCCTGCAAAGAATTTAACAATTCTGCCAAGGTAATTTTGGACATATCTTGTGTGTTTTCCAAGGTAGTTATACATGCTTCATATCTTTCAGGCACTGTAACAAGAACTTTTTCAACAATTCTTGTATCTTTAAATTCAGTGCCTTGTAATCTTACCTTGTTGACAATACCAAGCAGTCTGTCAGAATATTCCTTAACTATTTCTGACTCTTTCATTCTCTGCAATTCGAATTCCCTCATTAAATTCAATACCTTCATTCCTCGTATTCTTTCATCTCCAGCATATTCTTTCTTCAGATAATTCCAAATATCTTTTGGTGATGTGAGAGTCATGATTTTCGTGAAAACAGTTGTCAAAACAGCAGCAAACAAAGTTGCTTTTGCCTTTGACTTAATGGTTTTCTTTTCTTTGTGACTCTTGATCTGGGCCACAGTGGAATTATTTGACAGCGAATTAATTTCATAATCCTCTTCCACGGCTTCCCAAAGATCAAGAGCCTCCAAGTAAGTTTCCATTCTCACAGCCCATAGTTGATAATTCTCACCATCAAAAATAGGTGGAGCCATTCGTGAAAAACTATTTTCAGAATCCATTTTTCAACTCACAGGTCCCTCAAGAAGAAGGCTATAGATACCAATTGTTGGTTTTTTTAATAAAGAAATTAAGAAAATAACAGAGAAAGACTTTGAGAGAAAAAATACTGCAATATTATCAAAAGGAATTATTTTATTAATAATTTAGAGACTTGCATTTATAGATATAATTCCTAACTAAAAATAGAAAAATAAGATACTAACTTATCAGTTTAATTCAAATAACAAATAAAAAGAACTAACTCCTAAATATAAGTCAAATAGGACTCTAATAACATGATTTAAAAATCCTAGAAATAGCTAACTGCTTTATTTCTGCAATATCCTGAGACATATTTTCAACATAATATTTTCCTTTTGTTAATGCATTTGCAGAACCTCAAGATTGGACAACACACAAGGAGAGAGAAATGGAAACTGCACCTCTAAATGCCTGAGTTGATGAAGTTGCTGGGACGCGTTAATTCAGCGAGACGATGCAGCAGAACACAACTATCAGTTTTCTATTCAAATTATCAATAGGTAAATAGAGTGCTATTTATGAACTACAATACAACACACCTGTGGTTATTTCTCATCAGAAGGATATGAAGAAGTTACCTTCATTGCAGCATGAAAATAGGGGTGGGTATCCTTCTATCAATATATGAAAGCTGATGCAGAGTTGCTGCTACACTGCATGTTTTCTTGATAATGTAAACGCATATTTGCCATTTTTGGATTTTATCTTAATTCTTTAGTATTAGTTTATCTCTCATATGTTGAGGACAACGTTTTTGCAGTCATATTATATTTACTATGAATAATACTCATTCTTTTTATATCTAGGTATAGTAATATTCCTGGCTAAAATTTTAAGCAAGATAACCGCTTCATTAACAATAACAACATACATATTTAGCGTAATCCCTCCCACAAGAATCAACTGTCTCAGAGAGGAGTGGAAAGTCGGCTAGAAAGTTTGACGTATAAAGATATAGTGAGTGTGCGTGCGCGGTGTAGGTCTACCACTTACGAGAAAGAACCTCAAGTCAGTTAACCAAACACAAGTAACAAGTTTGTCAGTCCTTCCTCCGATGCTCCCGTTCATTCTTCTTCATTTCATCGACGCGAAAGAGTGGAGCAAGAAAGCAATATCTTGAGGAAAGGTTGGTCAATGGTCCACCTAGTAAAATGTGACGCATGTTTCTGATGTGCTTTCTGCTTGCAAGGAAAGAAAGATGAGCGACATGGTCCGTTTCAGATTTAACGGTTTGCAACATGGGAGCAGATTCCCCTCACCAATTTCAGCATTCGCAACATGTAGGTTGATTCATTGGATAGGTCAGTTTCTGTCTTCACGTTCGGTGACATCATTAGCTAGCATAGAAAGACTAAGAAAATCAGATGGCCTTTTAGATCTCACTTGTTATTCCAAGTCCGTTGTCAATCATATACGGTGAGTGGATAAGCAGAAGAGGATCTTGTGGCTAAGATTAATTTCCGGTACTAAAGTGAAAGATTTTTCACTCTAGTAGAAAGAAGATATGCTCCCCTTGAAAGAAATTAAAGAGAGTAATGAAACCAAAAAGTAGGGCCTTAAAAGGCAGACCAAACTTTGCAACTTAACAAAATCAACCAATGATGCAGCAAAAAAATAATGGTAATGTGCTTTATTTTAAGATCAAATATATGTTGACTTTCACCAATGTTTAATTAGAACAGGCTCTTTGGGATCCCCAATAATAAAGGGTCTATGTAAAAATGCAACACAACATCCTATTCTTTTTTTTTTGGTTCTTGTGTTGACTGAGATAAGTTAACTCTAACTAAGAAAATAAAATGAAATAGTAAATAATTGCAAGGGCACATGGTGACATGTTGTATAAAATAAACTAAACTAAATTATATATGCATACTAAAAATTAAAACCATTTGGTGGTCTAGTCCTTTCTAATCCCATGTTAAGCTGCATATATCCAGTGCTTCTTTGTCCAACTGTCCATGTGACATTGTTGTTTATATAACAATTGACCCTACACAACCTCAAACTTTGTTCTTTTCCTAGAGATCCTCTTTTGCCCTTTTGACGGTGACCACCTTAATATGAGATTACATGTTATTATAAATTTTTACATATATAAAATTTTATACAGATTTATTGGTCCAGCAAATTAATAATAGTATTAATTAGTTATTATATGATAAATTCTTCTATGTGGTATGAATAAATTTTTCACGTTGAGCGTGGATTTTTATTTTTTATTTTGTAAAATTCAAAGTTATGGATTATTTTTATTAAGTATAAACATCCGAGTCAAATTTTATATTTAAAAAAGAAATTGAAATCTCACTATGAAATTTGAAATCCTACTTTTTGAAGAATTTGGGAGTTGAATCATAATTTAAAGTCGAAATTTTCTATAAATTACATAAACTAGCATTGATTTGAATAGACTCCTATCCTCCTTGGTCCTTTTTACGTAACATCTCGGCTGCATCTGGTTTGGTAGGTCGGTTGCCCTCTAGCCAATGACTAGTCTAGCTATGGAACTAGGTGTACACGTCACGTCAAGACTCTCTATCGAAAGTGAGATACCGACTTTCATAAGAGGGAAAGATCACTTCATCATGCAGTAGATTAGTGTTCATCTAACTAGAAATTTCATAAGAGAAGAAAAATCGTAGCGTAGGATCAACATAAACAATCAGTTAAAATAGTCTAATAAAAAAGCATTTATTCACGTTCGTAATTGCAATAAGTTTTCTTTTCCTTATGATACACTAGCGTCCGCATCTTCTCTTTGGCATACATCCTTAGCTGGGGAGTGTTTTCTCTCTTTTTGTGTCAGCAAAGGAAGGATAAGAGCAATCGACCCAATAATTGTTATTCCATTTATCGTTACAGTGCCTCTATCGAAGTAGACTCCCAAATCCAATGTTCAAACGCCCATCAAGTAGGAGTATTATATTATGAAAAAGATAAAGGGCATTCTAGTAAATATACTATGTGTTCTACCGTGTAAAACCATTCAGTATTATAGCTACCATTTCTCTCTTCTAATTAGTGACTCAATTTTGACAAAAAGAAAAAAAAAAAGCTAAGAGAGGGCAAGACCATGGCTACTCTTAAAATTTCAAGAAAATACCAATCTTTGATCGTTCTTTTTCAGTTCTTTCTGTTAATACAAACTCAATTAGTATTGTGTTATCAATACAAAGTTGGAGATTTAAATGCTTGGAATATACCCTCTTCTGCAAATAAAGATGTCTATGTCAAATGGTCCAAGAATCACCTCTTCAAGCTTGGGGATTCACTCTGTAAATCTCCATTTCTTGCTCAGATCTTCAAGATTTTACCATTTTTGATACCCTTTTGAAAAATACTCAATCCATCAATCTACTTTCTTGAATTAATTACTCTATTTTTTTTTTGCAGTGTTTTTGTACCCACCAAGTGAAGATTCAGTAATACAAGTGACAAAACAGAATTACAACAGTTGCAACCTTAAAAATCCAATCTTGTACATGAACAATGGGAATTCTCTGTTTAACATTACAAGACCTGGGGAGTTTTACTTCACAAGTGGAGCAGAAGGGCATTGTGAAAAGTTGCAGAAACTTCATATTTCAATTGGAGGAGGAAATGGAACAAGTTATGATGAAGCAGATTCACCTGCTTTAGCTCCATCACCTTCTTACACTAATGTTTTTGGTTCAATTCCTGTCCAATCTTCTAATTCAACCTCTGCTTCATCTTCTGGGAAAGTGGAAATGTCTGTTCTTGCTGCTGTTGGATTGCTCTTTCTTTCTCTGTTTATAGGAAGCACTATTCTTTAGAAAACAGGACAGGGCATTTTGGATTTTGGAGATCTCACTCATATCTTTTTGTGTATTGAGGCATTATTTATTTATACTTTCCATGTTGTTAAATTTGTGAAAGAGTTCATCCTGATGATTAGAAGTTTCTTGATGGAGCTTACCAATTTGCCTTTGAGCAAAAGTATTGAGTTTCTTGTATACATACTTTAGTAGTCACATCGTGTGTTATCCGGTCGCGGATTCACTATTTTCACTAATGTAATGTGAGGATTTGAACTTCAAACCTCTTAAACAAATTTTGAACCTCCAAGGTAACTATCTAATCATGTGTTGAGTGAATTTAAAATCTATATGTGTATATAAAAAGTAAAAAAATGTTATCTTATATCTACTGAAAAATATTTTACCGAAAAGGTTCAGATAAACACCTGGTGAAGGAGTTATTGTTCAATCAATATTCCACCAAATCAAAGTACAGTTTTGAAGATTGAGCAACAGCTCATAATTAAGGTAACATTTAATTCTCACTTTATCTTTTATTTCTTTTTTCCTTTATTATACTGAGTCACCCAAAAAACCTAGAATACAATAAAGTAAAGCACTCAATTAATTTAATTATAAAAATTAATCAAATTTAATATGGAAAAACAAAACATGACAATCCATTTAAATAGCACCAAAGGGAAAAAGGCCCACGAGACTATCGAATAATAATCATAGATAGCACTGGCAATTTGAGGATTTCAAGACTTTCCTCTTTTGAATATTTTGGGAGTAAATAAAAGAAAAGAAAAAGATAGCATTGGTTTAATAGTAACTCAAATAGACAAGTAAACATTTGAGCCCACTATTAATATTATACGTAACATATGCATGCTAGCTGGAGCCAGCATTTCACCGACAACACCTACGCTATTCCTCGTGAAAAAGGGTAGTTGATTTAAATATCTTCAATTAAAAAAAAAGTTGATTTCCAACGACATGAGCTTCCATTAAAATCAGAGGGATAAACTTTTCCGTTACCAGAACAAACATTTTATTTTCAGGGTTCCTCACTTGTTTTTTATGAAAAAAATTCCAAATCGCACACTACAAAACCCATGGTGGGTGGCACTCCCAATATCTTCATTAAATTGGGCATTAACAGTTTGTGTTCTGATAAGAACAAAGATATTAACAGTAAATGCATGTTCTTAAATAAAATTTTACTGACTCATGTATGTTGAGATCATTCTTGAGCTATGATGGTAGATTACATTGCAACCAAAAATTTGGATCATCCATTCACTAAGTGGACTAAGAGATATGTGTGCTTACAAGTTACATGTAAAACACTACCTGTTCTTCGAGGAAACAACAGAGGAAGGTAGTAGTACGTTTTATCAACTACTATACTGAGGGGACTACTTTAAGGTTCCTTTTTGATGGTTAACTGCAGGAACATTGTGACTCATCCGACCGCCTGAGAATCTTAATGGAAGTAGTACTCCACATCCACCTGCAAAATCTTGTGTAGACAGGTAGAAACAGCACATGGATAAATAACAAGTTCTGTGACAAAGTTCTTAGCTAGTCATCTCCACATCACGGTTCACTGGTTTTCCTTCAGTTGCGTAGGCTGCTGCATCTGGGGGTGTAGCCTCAGTGACCTGGGTCCCTGCAGCCTTTAATTCCCCTCCAGCAAATGTATTCCTTATTTGATTAGAACTTGAATCTACTTCCATTGCAGATGGCCTTGGAGGTGATGAAGGTTGCACCTCCACATCTGGATATGCAGCCTTGAACCGCGCCCTAAGCCCGTCATCAACTAATCGTACCCCTTGTAGTTGGTTTCCTAGTGACATCCACCTGATACATATATGGATTGTTACACTGACAATTTATCTTAACTAAAGGGAACTCAAGAATATGAAGACATTAAATTATTTCTCTAGGAGTGGTGTCTAATTATGTCTTACTCTTCACTAATAGAAAGATCTTGAAGATTTTTCTGTTTCTTCAACAACGGAAAAAAAAAATCAGGGAGAGGAGGATTAATTAGTATTCCACTAAATATGGACATATTGTCAAGCATTAATTATTGAAATTAAAAAAAGAACAGAGCATCTTGAAATTGTACTAGTAATTTTTGAATCACTTAAGAGTAGGATCATATTCATATGTTCTAAGATATGATAAGGAACAAGCTGTTAAATCAAGAACATAAATTATTAGATGTTCAAAGCCCATAACAATTCCCTCTATATGTGATCGCAGAGGTGCAACATTCTTAAAAATCATGTCTAATAGAATCATGCTTGAAGATCTAGAAGTAGATCAAGAATGCAGTCTATTTTTCAGAGCTGACATTTTCACTCCTTCTGTAGTTAACGCATCTTCTTGATGCCTTTAATGATATTTCATTTCATCAGAAAGAAAATAGATCAAGAATGCATACCCGCCATGAACATTGTGCATCCGTGCAAATAACTCCAGCTTTCTTGTCCTTGGACTAATTCTTTCGAGCAAGGGGTACATCTAATATGTCAAAACAAAAGCATTGTTCATGTATATAACCCAACAGCACAGGTCAAAGTATCAACCAAAAATAAGAATAGATGCTAAAGTACTAACATAGAATCACAACTATTAAACTTAACCTAACACTAAAATGATGTTACAGACATTTTTAAAAAATTAGGTAATTGCATGAGCACCAACAAATGTGTGTTGCTTAGAAGCTTTCAGTTTCTAGATCTTTTTTCTTTTCATTCTTTTCCCAAAAGAAAAAAATAATCAAGGTTTTCTCACCTCATCTGGCTTACGACTTGTTTCCCGAACCTCTGCTACTATGACATCAGTATCAATATTCCTGTTCACCTCTGGATTTCCCTTTATTCCAACAAGGCAATGTTCCTTGCTGTGATTGAGCCAATGGCCTGTCCGTCCAGTTCTGATGATTCGCTGAAGTTGATTGGTCTTAACCCAAATAATCTCCTCAACACGCTTGTAACCCCAAAGCTCTAGACTGCAAGAACCATATCAATATCACGGAACTTAGCACTCATAACCTCTTCTATTACTGAACATGAATTATATAATTTTGAAAACACAACACCAACTAGAACAAGTCAAATGTTTAACTTCACCACCAATTAGAACAAGTCAAGTGTGCCCCAAGGTTAACGACACAAGCTTCTAATGTTCTTTTCTTCCTACAGGCTTCTATAATGTTTGGTTCAATAATTTATAAAAAAATTCAGACCTGCCTATTCTGTGGATAACAAGTCATAGTTCAGGCACTCTTCCTGTAATATTTTCTGGATGAGGTAAAAGTATCATTATAGATATATAGCAAACACTAAGCCCATCACCCGACTGAAACAACTCTGGAAAAGATGGTAAACATCACAAGATTGCCATAATGCACCAAAGTAAGGAACAAACAGTTAGACAGAGCCAAAGAGCAAGATATTTTCAAATTCTAGAAGCTTAATGTTCCAACAGTACATATTATATCAATTAATATCATCTGTGCGCAAATGAAAGAACCAAGATTGAGCAAGACCAAAGTGAAGTATACATTTAAGGGGTTGTTTCGTTTAGAGATGGATTATGCAGCATTTAGTAAATGTAGAGATAAGTAAAGTAGGGATTATTTCTTGTTGAATGTTTGGCTTGATATATTATTATTTTCTTTTTGGATAAATCAAGTAATCTCTAAGTTGTTCCAAACTGTTAAATTATTGAAGTGCATGACCATATATTTTTAAAAGCTTAAGAAGAGAGGAGACACTTGTATTATTTAGGTTTGCAACACACTTCCTCACATAATTAAGCTGACTATTAACATAATCAAAAACTCTTTTGGGAGGATACGTAGTACGAGGTATTCCTCACACTGAGCAGTTATTGCTAGGAGGAGATTCCAATTGTCACATTGAGGTATTGCATGTGTATTAAATTTGAGGCTAAAGGGACGATTCACAATATGAGAGGGGGAACAGCAACCAAGCCAAATGAGATTTCTGTAGAATTCTGGAAGAGCTTAGACAAAGCGGGTTTCAAGTGGCTAACTGGGCTTTTTAATGTTTTTTTCACGATGACTACAAAGCCCGAAGAATGGAGGTGTAGCATAATGATCCCCTTGTACAAGAACAAGGGAGAAACCTGAAATTGCAACTATACAGGTAAGTAAGTTTGGGGGAGAGTGATCAAGATGAGGATGAGAAGGAATGTGTATTTCCGAGAACCAATTTGGATTCATGTCGGGGCGATCGACAACATAAGTGATTCGCCGTTTGAGGAGATCGTTCAAGCAATATAGGGGCAGAAAAAGAGACCTACATATAGTGTTCATCAACCTAGAAAAGGCATACAGCAAAGTCCCGAGTGGTTGTTAGGCTGACTTTGTTGTATGGGCTAGAGGGTTGACTAGTTAAGCACTAGCACATCCAAAATATAAAGGTAGCAAAAATGAGAATGCTTAGATGGATGTGCGAGCATACTAGAAGAGACAAGATTATAAATGAAGATATATGGGGCAGGGTGGGAGTAACCATCGCGGTGGACAAAATACGAGAAGCGAGGCAAATATGGTTTGTACTTTAGCATGTAAAGAGGGAGGAGCATAGATGTTATCAAGAGATGTTAGAGGTTGGCGGTGATAGGTTTTGAGGAGAGATCAAGGAAGACCGAGGAAAAATTGAAGAGAGAGTGATTGACAAGAGATGACGCATCTTCAGCTCACCAGGACATGACCCTACATAGTAGAGCATGGAAGTCGAGGATTAGAATAGATGATTAGTAGATAGTAAAGCATCTTCACTCTTCACAGTGGTAGAGCAGGGTTCTAGGTTGGAGCATTTATCAATTTCCTTACCAATATTACTACTTTATGCTAGCATTTCTTACGCTTCCACACTATTAATACTGTTGTTTCTTTTACTAGAGTCATCCTTAATTATTTGTATCGTTAGTACTTTTCTTACTTCAAGTTGTCTGTCATAGCTTTTACTATTGCATATTTTTTAAAACCATTTTTCCTGAAAACAAATATATTGAACTGAGGGTCTATCCCACAAAGGTAGGGGTAAGGTATTCGTACACCCACCCTCCCCAGACCCCACTTATGGAAAAAAAACTAGGAATGTTGTTGTTCAGAGTGTCCCTACATATTTATGGACCCCCTTTTGTATTTTTTTATACTAGATATGAGATACTATCCACCCTCTTGTACGTGTAAATTGATTTTAGCGCTCACTGTAGACTAATGTTGAATTATGTGTGAGAATAGGTTTGCCAAAGATGGGTTGTGATATCATGTTAACTAATTGAAATGCATGAACATCTCATCTAAAAGTTTAAGTTGGTTAAGAACCTTAGGGACCAAGGTTCAAATCCCCAAGACAAAAAAAAAAAATACTAGGTTATTTCTTCTTATTTGCCTAAACTTTGGTGAGCAAAGTTAGTTAGCACATGTGCTAAAGTGATGTAGCAGGCATCTGGTGGAATAGTCTAGGTGCGTGCAAACTAGCACAAGAACCACCATTCTAAAAAGAAAAAGGCTCCAAGTTAATGTAGAGAAACACTTCAACAACCAATAACAACATACCTAGAGTAGTCTCACAAGGTAAGGTCTGGAGAGGATAGAGTTGGAGAGGATAGAGTGTATGCACAAATTAACCCTACTACCCCACAGATGTAGAGAGGTTGTTTTTGAAAGACCCCCAACTTAGGTAACACATACCAAAGAACATACAGAAAAAAAAAAGATACAGAAGAAAAAACATATAACAAGTACTAGAGGAAGCATCACAAGACAATGTAGAGAAACCTTCAATTTATTTATCTTATTTGCAACACAAACAATTGGAAGAAAAATAAGAAATGGCTTTTAGAATGTGCTCCATTTCTATAGGATCCCCATTAGTTACATTATTTCAACTACCAAAGGGCCACAAATTATGCTATCAAAAGTAATGATATTCCACAAAAATGATAGTCAAGCAACTCACCGATAATAATGACACTTTACAAGAATGAACTAACTTAAGAAGCATAAACTATCAAAGAGTCTTTTATGTTCTGCAGGGACATACTTCAGAATTTATAGATCTAGATCAGGTTGTATGAGTCTACTCTTTGTTATTATCTAGCAAATAAGATGTTTTATAAACTGACAGTGAGAGAAGAACTCTCTATTTTAAAAACAAAAAGTGAGAGAAGAGCTCTAACCATTCCCGTCCAAGCTCCATTGCACGTCCGGTGACCCAAAGGAATATAAGACCATCAGTTTGCAGTGCAGGGACATTTAAAGTGCGCATTTCATCATCAGCCATTGTCCCATAAGGCAATTCCATATGAATATCCCATGGTGGATCAGCCATTATAACTCCAAACTGCCCTAAAATATCCATTCTAAATGACCGTATGTCACAATTAATCCATTGTGGTTCACCAAGTTCTACTTCTGAACAGTAATGAGCACGCTGAGGTTTCAAAGGCTTGGGAGGGGCCAAGGTAGATGCTCCCATCATCAGGGGTGATACATCTGGCGTCGAGTCAAGCTCATAATGTACATACTTGCATGTCTGCGAATTAAATGAGTGTAAGTAATATATATTTCCAGAAGATACCAAATCCTTGTGTAAACAAGTTAGATAGGGAAATCACCTTCATGTGACGGCAAGTATCAAGAAAAGAGCAATCACCCAAGTTGACATCAGTATGCACAGCAATTATTCGCCGAAAATGAACCTAAAAATGCATCATAATAAAGTTACCATATCCCTCCGAAATAAAGGTAATGATTAACTAGTGCTTTAAAAGTGAAAAAAAAAACAAAATTATGTCAAGATCCATGGGGTTTGAAGTGAAACCAAGAAATTAAGTGCACGTTTTTTAAAGTGAAGTACACAGTTCACAGAAAACTAAAATCATACATATATGAATTTTTAATATAATGATAATCAAAATTCAATAAAATAACTGATTTTGACATCTGATATGCAACAATGTTGATTTAATCCAACTCCTCAAAGTTGAGAATCAAAGAATAAACTATTTCTTGTTGGGTCACTTTATGCAGACTGCTTGAAGCGCACACATAACAGAAACACATAGATTGGCCCATGAAGCAACGACCCCTCGCTTTGCATCATTTTAATCGACAAAGCAATAACTTTCAATAACATTGTGAGTAACACCATCTACAATCTTCATTATTGGTTAGGAGTACTATCTATGTTCAAAACAAATGGTAACAACTTAAAAGCTTCGAGTGTCATAAGATACTTAACACAATGATACCAGAAATGACTTGGTCTAACCTTATCACAAGCAATGTAGGAACCAGCTTGGCGTCGACAATCTTCCTTTGTTAAAGCTGAACAATATTCCTTCACCTGGGAACCACCTTTGCTTTTGAACTAAAATACAATTTAAATAAAAAGGTATCAATTAATATGAAAAAATACACTACAAAAATTTTAGCAAAGAAACAAGAGACGAGAAAACATGTGAAGCAGAATAACAAACAAAATTCAAACAACAAAGATAGAGGACCCATACAACTAAAAATGCAAAAAAGACAAAGTTAGAGCAAAGAAGAAATGAATTTGGCACACTGCAATGGAAGTAGAAATATGAAATAGCTGTGACTTAGCAAATTTCAATTATTTCCGTAATTGCATTGTACCAAAGATGAGTTTTTACCTCACAAAGGTAGGTGTAAGGTCTGACTACATCCTACCCTCCCCAAGCCCCTATGGTTATGTTGTTGCATTGTACCAAAAAATACAAAAAGTAATCAGTTCATTATATCTGCGAGAAATTTATATCTATAGAAATTACCAAACAGAAAGTTTTTGAATGGGGAACAGAAAATTGTGATGGGTGAATTCAAGAAAGGTGGGATTGTCCAATACCTTTGCAGCAACGGCAGATTCCTTCGCAGTGGGACGATGAATAAGGTCCAATAACTCCTCTCCGGTTTTTGATTTCTGCATTTCCTTGAAACTTTTCTTATTCAACATTTTCTCTAAATCCTTCAGCTCATCTTCTTCTGACCTAGGTTTTAAAGCAATAGAATTCCCTCCTCCTATGGGCCCATTTGGCCCCATTGGTGGTCTATGCATAGGAGGTGGAACGCCAATACCTCTCGGCATCCCCATCATACCCACCATTCCTCTATGCCCTCCTCTTGGGCCGCCCATATTCCCGGGAAACATAGCTGTCATCCCCTGCATATGTGGATGCTCCCACATTTCACTCATTGCCCTTCCCATTCCAAAAGCCCCTCCATTATCAATCCCTCTTTTCACTATTTCCTGATTATTCCGGTTTCCTCCACCAACACTTCCCTCATTCTGCTTACTTTCCGGCAATTCTTTCAATAGCCTAGTTCTATCAATATTCAACACCATAATCCTAGATTTCCCGCTAACCACAAAATTCTCCAATTCTACACAGCCATTATCCTCCGCCATCGATTTCAATGCCATTTCCACTGCAACTATCGCCCCCGATTCCCCTCCGAGCTCCCTAATCGCTGCCTTTTCAGCAGCCGTATGCGATTGATCATTCTCTAACTTCCTTAACAAAGTAGACGAATCAATAGCAGTAAACGGCACTCTCTCTAACAAACAAACTGCAACCATCGCCCTTACAACCGACAAAGGTCCCCCACATTCATCAATTACCATTTTCTCCTTCTCACTACCACTTCTAGAAAGTTCTGAAACACGTTTACCAGAACTGGAATTGATCTTTGGGACGAGTAAATTAGGGTTATGGTTGGGGGCATTAGGGAGTGGGCTGGGTAAAGGGGTGAAGGGTTTTCCATTGAAGGATGAAATGGTCTTAAGAGAGAGGTCGAGTGAAGAGACTATATCCGGAACTATGGTTTGTAGTGAGGCGATGAGTTCCAATTGAGCGTTGTGTAGGGTTTGTATACGGGTTTCGTGCTGTTGCCGGAGCTCCTCCACGGCGGCGACTTCATCTGTGCCGTCAGAGTGAGTTTCCATCGTTGGTGTTTCCTGAATCTTAGCTGCAGATCGAGAGGTTTATCAGTGGAGGATGGGTTTTTGTGCGTGGGTTTTTGTGTTGAAGGAAAGAGGGATATGATATTGCGAGAAAAGGCCCAAAATAGCCTTGCTCAAAGTCATATTTGAGTATTTGCATACAGCATTAATAGTTTCTCATGTTTGTAATATTGGTGTACTTTTGGTCCTCTTTCAAAATTTTGCTTTTTTTTAACATTGTTTTATTCATAATTTATGTATGAAATATTTAATCTTCATTTTATATATTTAATAGAAATAATAACTCCATATGAAAAATTGTGAGAAGAAAAATACCTTATTTTGTTTAGTAAAAATTATATTGCAAGTAAAGTCGAGAGGTTCATCATGACGATTTTACGTACAATAGTATAAATTTTTCTTTTCTTGCAATGTCATATGTTAAAATGTTCTTAGTTTAGCTTCAATAATATTTATACTGAACAGAACAATGTGTTTTTCTTCTCACCTTCTCCCACATAGAATTATTATTTCTACTAAATATATAAAAAGACGATGGGACATTCCTTACATAAAATTATGAACAAAATTAATGTTAAAAAATAGACAAAATTTTAGAGGAGAATCAAAAGTGCACCAATATTGCAAACATGAGGGACTATTAGTGCTTCAAGTAAAAACTCAAGGATGACTTTGAGTCTTAATCCAAGATGAGGAACTATTTTAGGCCTTCTCTCTGATATTGTTGTACATAGACCTCATCCAATTTGCTTATTACCGCGGTTCAAAATCGAACCGAAATTAATAATTCGAATTACAAAAGATTTATTAATTTATAGATAATGAATTGTTAGTTTAGTGGTTTCAGTAATACTTTTGATTTTTGTTCTTGTCAAATTATTGTTTCTTTTCGGTTTGAAATGTTTTCTTAATGGGTCAACCGATTATCCAATATGGGTCAAAATTTATTGAGTGTTGGACAAATGTTTGAAAATAATTATTTTCTACATTTTAAGAATCGCGAATGTATTGTTTCTAACCCTTTTGAAGTAGAATTATTTTATTTCAAGATGAGCAACATAATGTTTTTCAGTTGATTGAGAGAAAATAATTGATCAGGCTTATACTTTTAGGGGTCATTTGGTGTGAGGGATAAAAATAAATAGCGATGAGATAAGAAAATAGTGATGAGATAAAAATTTTGTATCTTGTTTGGTTGCCATATTTGAGATAACTTATCCCACAATTTATATCATAGTGATGGGATAAGTTATCGCATATACATGGTGAGATAAGTTATCTCAGGATAGCTAATCTCAGGATAACTAACCCTAGGATAACTTGTTTCCAACAAAACGACTCCTAACTTCACAAACATGTACAAACCTATGGCACAAAAGGTTTGGTCACTTAAATCTGAGAAGCGTCGCAAATATGAAAAAGGACTTGGCAAAAAATATGCCTGAATTTCTTTCGAAAGCTCAAGTTTGTGAAACCTACCAGCAGGAAAAGCAAACAAAATTGTCATTTCAAGTAAATCAAGAATGGAGAGCTAATCAGAAACTTCAGGTCTTTCATACAGATGTTTGTGGCCCAATGAAAACAAATTCATTGAGTGGAAACAAATACTTTCTCCTCTTTATTGATGACTACACTAGAATGTGTTGGGTTTATTTCATTAGATGAAAGAGTAAAGTATTTGATGTTTTTAAACAATCAATGTAATCTTAGTATTAAGGCTTTAAGGTCTGACAAAGGAGATGAATATACTTCCTCTCGATTTGTGGAGTTTTTAATAGCACAGGTATTGAAGCCAATTGACATTACCATACACTCCATAACAAAATTGCGTGTGAAAGGAAGAACATGACAATAATGGAGATGACCATATGCTTTTTGCTTGAAAGAAAGATCCAAAATCAATTTTGGGCTGAGGCAGTCAATAACTCCATATATTTGTTAAACAGATTGCCTAAGCCTTGCAGGACATAACTGTTGGGGTTTATTTACCCTGATTTCTTACCATAAATTGGTTTTCCTTTTAGGAAAAGTTTTAATATTTTGACTAGTCCTTTTCTTATAGGAAAGGTTTTAGTACTCTATAAAAATAGGTTTGTTCCTTTTAACTTAATCAACATTCACAATGTAGTCCTAGTTTGAGAGTTTTGGTTGTGGGGAGAACTTGTGAACCTCCTTGTATTCCGAGTGAATTGGTTGAGGTTGTTTCTCTTCGTATTTTGTACTCTCATATTTATAGTGAATTGTTCGTCTCCTTTGTGGACATAGGTCGATTGACCAAACCACGTTAAATCTTTGTGTCTTTTGGTATATTTCTCGTTTGTCTTTTTACTCATGGTCTTTCGAGGTTTGCTTTGCTAGCTTCTGTGTTACACCTGCTTTTTTCGGTCCTAACAAGTGGTATCAGAGCCATTGTTCAAGGATGGAACCATGTTAGAGATGGGTGTTCATCTTGACGGGTGTAGTTCTAGCCGCAGCCTTTTTTACAGTAATGAAGATTTTTGTTGGAGAAATTGTTTCAGAGAAGTTCTCTGTGTCGAGACGTAGATTTGATGGAGGAGATTATGGAGAAAAGATGCAAGATCCTAAAGATTATGTGAAGATGATGGACAAATTTATTTTGCAGAAATGCAAGCCAATGAGGAGATTTGTTAGGATTTATTTGCCCTGATTTCTTACCATAAATTGGTTTTCCTTTTAGGAAAAGGTTTTAATATTTTGACTAGTCCTTTTCTTGTATAAAAGGCTTTAGTACTCTATAAATATAGGCTTGTTCCTTCTAACTTAATCAACATTTACAATGTAGTCCTAGGATTTAAGAGTTTTGGTTGTGGGGAGAACTTGTGAACCTCCTTGTATTCCAATTGAATTGGTTGAGGTTGTTTCTCTCTATATTTATACTCTCATATTAATAGTGAATTGCTCATCTCCTTTGTGGACTTAGGTCGATTGACCGAACCACATTAAATCTTTGTATCTTTTGGTATATTTCTTATTTGTCTTGATCGAAAAGAATGAAACCTGACAGCTTGTTAACAGACCTAAAAATCGCAAGGTAATTGGAGTAAAATGGGTCAAGACAAAACTCAATCCCGATGGCTCAATTTGTAAACATAAGGCTAAATTGCTGGTGAAGGGATACACACAACAACATGGTATGGATTACCAGGAAATATTCTCCAATAGCAAGGTATGACACAATCAAGCTTATTTTTATATTTGCATCTCATAGTTCCTGGCAGATTCATCAGCTTGATGTCAAACCATTTTTTTTTAATGATTTTCTTGTTGAAAAGATCTATGTACATCAGCCTCATGGCTTCTCAGTTCCTGGTAAAGAGGATCAAGTTTATCTCTTAACAAATGCCTTGTATGGCCTACAACAAGCTCCAAGGGCATAGTACGAAAGGATGAACAATCATCTCATCCAACTTGACTTTAGTAAAAGTCAAAGTGAAGCTACTTTGTATGTGAAATTCACTAGTGGTGAGTTCTAATTGTCTGAATTTATGTGGATGACATGTTTGTGACAGGAAGCAGAATTGAACTAATCCAAAGGTTTAAGGATAGAATGGAGAAAATCATTGAAATGACTGATCTTGGAGTCATTGGCATAAAAGTGTTGCAGTTCAGTGATGAGATTTTCATATGCCATTAGAAATACATTTCGGATATTCTAAGTAGGTTCAAAATGCAAAACTGCAAATCTGCGAGTACTCCAATCTCTACTGTTGTGAAGGTTGGCAAGGATGAGGATTCCGAAAAAATGGATGATATTATGTATATAATCTTAATTGACAGTTTTCTATATCTAACGGTAAGCAGGCCTGACATTCTATTTGTTGTAAGTTTGCTTTATATGTTCATGCATTGGCCTAGAGATACACAATTCACAACAACTAAAAGAGTGTTAAGTATATTAAAGGAACCATCAAGTTTGGAACTTTTTTCCCAACATTTTTTTAAGTAACTATGAACCTAGTCGATTACTTTGATAGTGATTGGGGTGGCGGAGTTGATGATTCCCAAAGACCCTCTCGATATCTTTTCTGTTTGGGGACAAGTTGTTTTAGTTAGAGCTCTAGGAAACCAAAAACTACAGCTCAATCAAAATGTCACTCCTTGAGCCTACACCCCAGACGTGGTTGGCACTCGAGAACCATTGATGGCCTCAAGCGACCCTTGGCCTAACTTACTTACTCAGCAGAAGACTCTAAGCATTATTATAATGATCAAATTCACTATACTCAACTGTTTAATAAAATAACTAAGAATGTTTAAAGTTCAAACATTAAACTTAGCCAAAATGGAAACTCAAGTCTTAAAATATGAAATGATAATGTAAAGACAACTGAACTACTAACAAAGAGGGATGTCGGGACAAGACCCCCAATCATCCGAACAACTGAAAAGCTAAACAATTATGAAAAGGACCATCCGAAAAGCAATGAGGCTCACTAACTAACTCTGAGTGCTCAACCTAATCAACGAGGCGCTGGATGTTGATCCTGGTTACCTGCATCTACATCATAAAACGATGCAGGCCAACTGGCATCAGTACATTAAATGTACGAGTATGCAAGTTGGAATGCTAAACATAATATAGGCTTGAAAAGAATCTGAAAGGAACACTTACCTTAGCTTTACTTAACTCATGAATAACTCAACTCAAAATGTAGTGTTGAAAAACAATAATAGTGCAGTTTATAGAAAGCATTTAGAACATTAAACAACACTCAACTTGTTAAAGGTATGCAATAACAAACACAACTTTACTCATATATTAAAGTAATATAGTTTCTATGGGAGTTTCTCTAATCGACAACCACCACTATGAGCCTAAGTGGTGCTACAACGTCTTTCCCACGCTACCAGAACTGTCTTATATTTTGTCGTCATATAGAACGTCTTAACTAAGTGGATCAACTAGTCTATGCTAAATAGCACTTAAAGAGTTGTCTAAAAAGTATTATCATTTACTACTCATGATGGCTACATGGTTTATGGAGACTTGTTTTAATATGAACTAGCATCTCCTTATCGGTGCTCAATACTACTCCCAAAATATACTTAGCTCATTTGTTTTAAAACAAAACTTCTTTCTTTGGTTTGAGATAATTACTCAAAACTTATCTTAAACAAGCTCTCTTGGAAATTGGTGTTTCCCTTTCTTGTTCAAATGTGAAAACATCTTAAACCTTTTGGGAATACTTAGTTCCCTTATAACTTTTGAAGAAATTAACTCAACTCTTTACTCTTTGCTTAACTTGAAACTTAAGTCTTAAAACAAAGTTAAAATGTTTGTGGAAGACTTCTTGAAAAGACTCTAAAAACTTCCTAGGCTTGGCTCCTAACTTTCCTTGAATTTGAATTTATGGAATCAATGTTATGATTCATGTTTCTGAATGATTTATAGGTGTTTAGAAGTCATTTAGAGTAGTTAGAATCAATGGGAAGTATTAGCATATTTTAAGAGGACTTAAGTAGGCTAAATGACAAAAAAAGGGTGGAAAATGATGATTAGGGCGCGTAGCGCCAGCCCCAACTTTCTAGGGCTCATTTTGGGCGCATTGCAGGCGCGCTACGCCAGCCCTTCCCCAGACGATCCTGACGAATTTTTCAACTTGTGTTCTGACTTTAATTCGATTAATTCTAATTCCTTTTCTCAAATTCACTTTAGAATCATATACCCACGACATATATACAAAATGTAACTCAAACAACTCAAGGAAACAACACTTTAATATCAAGAAACTCCTTAATCTCAACTCATATTCAAGAACGAAAATAATTCGAGAACAACTATCAAGAACATTCAAGTTCCAATCTTTTTAGAGCGAATTCACGCTAAATAAAACATGTTTGGCACGTAGGTGAACAAATCCAATGTTATGAAAGTCTCACATACCTTGTAGGATCAAATCCTTGATGAAATCCACAATCAATTCCTTACGAAAACGACGAATCTTGCTTTTCCTCTTCCCTTTTCTCTTGCGTTCTTTCTCCAAAAACCCTAACTCTATTTTTCAAAAGCGTAAATTGAATCCTATCAATTTGGACCTTAGAATAATTATCAAAAATGAATTAATTAAGTTGGGTATGGAAAAGACCAAACTACCCTTCCAAAATTCGGATTGGACTTTCCTTATTTGAACAGCCCAACTTCCAATAGGCATATCTCACTCATACGAACTCAAAATCGTACAAACTCGACGGCGTTGGAAAGATTATTCCAAGATATTTTCTACGATATCTGGAAACACACCTAACTCATCCTGAGATAGGAGTTATGGTCATTTGAAGTTGACCAAAAACTCAACTTTACACACTTAAAAAATTTCTAGATTTTTATACCCTTTCCAAAAAGATGATTATTTCCAATTCTAACTCTTTCTAGTTCTTTCAATTAGTGAGGTGTTACAATATCTCCCCCTTGGGAACATTCGTCCTCGAATGAGATTACTCTTATTAAGCTAAGGGTGTAACATCTAACATTCAGCTCAAACACCCCACAAGCAATGTAATTACAACATGCCAACTTATAAATTAAAGAGTACTAAGAAGAGAATTAGTACCTTGGTCTAGAACTTCTCCGGTTTCAAAGAGATGTGGATATCTCTTCTTCATATCTTCCTTAACTTCGCAAGTAGCTTCCTCAACCAATTGGTTCCTCCAAAGGACCTTGACTGATGCTACTTCCTTAGTCCTCAACTTGCTAACTTGGAGATCTAGAATCTGTACCGAAATCTCTTAGTAAGATAAGCTATCCTTGATCCCAATATCTTCAGTTGGTATGATCAATGAAGGATCGCCCATGCACTTCTTCAACATGGAGATGTGAAAAATCGAATAAACCACGGCCAACTCTTGTGGTAGCTCCAACTCATAAGCTACATTACCTACCCTTTTCGATATTCTGTAAGGGTCAATATATTGGGGACCAAGCTTCCCCTTCTTACCAAATCTCATAACACCTTTCATGGGTGAAACTTTTAAATACACCCAATAATCTACTTCAAACTCTAACTCCCTTCTCCTAACATCAGTGTAGGATTTCTGACGACTCTGTGCCATTTTCAACCTCTATTGAATCACTTTTACCTTCTCCATACTTGATGAACTAAATCTGGTCCTATCAACCCTGCTTCACCAACTTCAAACCATCCAATAGGAGATCTGCATCTTCTCCCATAAAGAGCTTCATAAGGTGTCATTTGGATGCTAGAGTGGTTACTATTGTTGTAAGAAAAATCAATGAGAGGTAGGTGATCATCACAATTACCTTTGAAGTCAATCACACAAGCCCTCAACATATCCTCTAAGGTCTGAATAGTGCGCTCTGCTTGTCCATCTGTCTGAGGATGAAAAACAGTAGTACACCTTTGAACCCAAGCCTTTCTGAAAAGATCTCCAAAACTGTGCAGTAAATTATGCACTTCTATCTGAAATAATCAAAATTGGCACCCCATGAAGGCTAACCACCTCTTGAAGATACAACTTCGCATAGTCCTCTGTTGTATGAGTGGTTTTTAACGGTAAAAAGTGGGTATGTTTTGTCATTCTATCGACAATCACCCAAATAAAATCATGTTGCCTGCAAGACCTTGGTAAACCTTTGATGAAATCCATGTTTATCATCTCCCACATCCATTCCGAAAGCCAAACCACCGGGCCTTTGATGCTTTACTTTAACTTGTCGGCAATTTGGACACTTAGCAACAAATTTTGCAATTCCCTTCTTCATACTACTCCACCAATAAACCTCTCTCAAATCACGATACATCTTTGTAGAACCCGGATGAATAGAATATCTGGAGATATGAGCTTCTTCCATGATCCTCTTTTGGAGTTCATCTACCCCTGGTACACACAATATACCTTGATACATCAATATACTATCTCCCTCTTGTTCAAAAACCATAATTTTCTGCTTATGAACATTTGCCTTCAATTCAAGCAAAATAGGGTCTTGGTCTTGCTTCTCTTTTACTTCTGACACTAATGATGATTCAACCCCATTCATCACCACTACTCCTCCCTCCGTGAAATCCATAAGTCAAACTCCAGGTGTGTAAGTCTATGCACATCTTTCGCTAATTCTCTCTTTTCTTCCTCAACATGTGCGGTACTACCCATAGACAACCTGCTTAAAATTTCAGCAACAATGTTAGCCTTACCTGGGTCATAAAGAATAGTCATGTCATAATCTTTGAGTAATTCTAACAACATCCTTTGTTTGAGATTAAGCTCTTTCTGAGTAAACACATATTGAAGACTCTTGTGATCGGTGAATACATCAACATGAACACCATACAAATAATGACGCCATATCTTCAAATAAAATACTACAGCAACCAACTCTAAGTCATGGGTTGGGTAATTCTTCTCATGAACTTTTAACTGTCTGGAGACATAAGCTATAACCTTGCCATTCTAAATCAACCCCCAACCCAACACAA
The DNA here is from genome assembly GCA_037074985.1 of Solanum bulbocastanum. Taxonomy (NCBI): domain Eukaryota; kingdom Viridiplantae; phylum Streptophyta; class Magnoliopsida; order Solanales; family Solanaceae; genus Solanum; species Solanum bulbocastanum. The sequence goes on along the minus strand of CM073604.1, from coordinate 39,026,556 downwards.
CCCAACCCAACTCTAGACGCATCACAATATACCACAAAACCTTGAGTACCTTCTAGTAAGGTAAACACTAGGGCAGTAGTTAACCTCTTTTTCAATTCATGAAAGTTTTTCTCACAAACTTCAGACCATTGAAATTTCACTGTCTTCTAAGTTAACTTAGTCAAAGGGGATGAAATAGATGAGAACCCCTCTACGAACCTTCTATAATAGCCAGCCAAACTCAAGAAACTCTTAATATCGATTGGAGATGTGGGTCTAGGCCAATTCTGCACTACATCTATCTTTTGGGTATCAACTCTAATTCCATCACCGAAAACTATGTGGCCCAAGAACGCCACAGACTCAAGCCAAAACTCACATTTAGAGAACTTAGCATATAACGCTTTATCTTTCAAAGTCTGAAGAACTATTTTGAGATTACTAGTATGATCTTCTTCCTTCTTTGAATAGATTAATATGTCATCAATGAAGACGATAACAAACATGTCTAAATAAGGTTAAATACTCTATTCATAAGATCCATGAATGTCACAGGTGCAATGGTCAAACCAAAGGACATAACCAGAAACTCATAATAACCATAACAGGTCCTGAATGTTGTCTTTGAAATATCACATTCCCTCACTCTTAACTAATGGTAGCCTGATATGAGGTATATCTTAGAGAAACAAGTAGCACCCTGAAGTTGATCGAAAAGATCATCAATCCTTGGGAGAGGATATTTGTTCTTGATGGTAACCTTGTTCAACTGACGATAATCTATACACATTCGAAGGGAACCATCTTTCTTTCTCAAAAATAAGACCGGAGCCCCCTAATGTGAGACACTTGGTCAAATAAAGCCCTTATCAAGGAGATCTTTCAACTGTCTTTATGCTCTTTCAACTGTACTGGTGCCATTCTATATGGTGGAATAAATATATGACAAGTATCTGGAAGAATGTCTATACCAAAGTCTATTTCTCTCTCAAGAGGGACTCCGGAAAGATCATCAGGAAGGACTTCTGGAAACTCTCTTACTACTGAAACTGACTGAATATGAGGTATATCAACACTAGAGTCATTAATTCGGACTAAGTAATAGACACACCCTTTGGAAACTAACTTTCTTGCCTTAAGGTACGAAATGAAACGACCCTTAGGCAACTGAACTACTGTTCCACTCTAAGACAAGCTCATTTCGAAACTGAAACTTGACAACTTGAGTTCTACAATCAACTGAGTCATAACAGGCATGAAGCCAGTCCATACCAAGAATGACATCAAAATCTACCATGTCTAATTCGACTAAATCGTCCATGGTGTCCTTATGATTGACGAAAATAACACAATCACGATATACTCGCTCAGCTAGAATTGACTCCCCAACAGGTGTAGAAACACAAAAGGGTTCACAGAGTTTCTTAGGAAGAACATCAAACTTATTTGCAACATAAGGGGTTACAAAAGATAAATTTGCTCCTGGGTCTAGCAAAGCATAAACATCAAAAGTAAAGACTTTGATCATACCAGTGACAACATCTTGAGAGTTCTCTTGCTCTTGGAGACTAGTGATCGCATAAAGAAAGTTTGTTCATCCGAAAGTAGCTCTTTTAGGTGAAGCCCTATCTGGTGGAGTAACTAATGAAGATTGGACTCTATTGCCCTGATTCTCATTACCTTGCCGGTTCTTAGGACACTCTCGCATGAAATGCCCATTCTGGCCACACTTAAAACAACCAGTGGAGCCCTCACGACATGTACCTGAGTGGTTTTTACCACACTTAGCGCATGTAGGAGGCTTACTACCCCCTTGAGCCATACTACCCTGAGAATAGGCAAGTTTGGCTATGAAATTTTGACTATTATACTTACTCTTGTTCTTTGGTGCAGGTGTAGTACTAGCAGATGATAGAGCAAGTCCCTTCTATTTCTGTTGGAAGAATGACCAGTTGGCATTACTCTTCTGCTGTCCGGACTCGTTCCCTGTCTTAGCTCTCTTATTCTTAAACTCCTCTTTATCCCTCAGCTTCTCTTCCTCAACCTGTTGCACATATACCATTAACCTTAATATATCCATGTCCCCAATTAACATCACTGCCCTTCCCTCTTTGTTTGATAGACGGGACAACCCAGCAACAAACAGACTCGTTTTACTCCTCATATCCGCAACCATCTCCGGAGCATAACATGATAGTTGGGTAAACTTCAACCCATACTCATAAATACTCAAATAATCCTGCTTAAGTGTGAAGAACTCTCGTACCTTAGCCTCTTTCAGTTCTTAGGGAAAGAAATACCCAAGAAGGCCTCCTCAAAACAAGCCCACCGTGCAGGTGGTGCATCCTCAGCTCGATTCTTCCTCCATTGATCAAACCAAATCCTAGCGACACCCTTCATTTGGTATGCAGCTAGTTCCACCCTCTTAGGATCAGCAACATGCATGACATCAAATACCTTTTACAGCTCCTTAATAAAGTTCTATATATCCTCAGTAGTGCTTGAACCAGTGAAACTTAGAGGGTTAATCCTTAAGAACTCACGGATCCTCGAAATGTCAGCCTCTTCTTGTCGAGCCTCTCTTTGTTGCCCAACATGATTAGTCACAACTTGACTTAGCATCATTATAGCTTCTCTGAACTCAACATTAGTAATGTCTCCTTAGGGTTGCACTGTAGGTGCATTGGGTACCCCTTGCTCCTCAACATTACGCCTAGCAGGACAGCCTCTGATAGCTCTTCGTGGAGACATGATTATTTGAAAACACGCGCAAACAAAAATTAGAAGGAAACTTTTCAGAGATCAAACTCTAAAGCATGCAATGAGTGTGAAAGAAGTGAGGATATTTCCTAAGTGTTGCAGCTTCTTAATTATAGATGTGGCGTGCTTCACATCGATAACTAGGACTCTGCAGACACAGCTTTATAGACTCCTTAGGACTTTGAACTCTGTGCTCTAATACCAAGTTTGTCACGCTCCGAGCTTACACCCCAGACGTGGCTGGCACTCGAGAACCATTACTGGCCTTAAGCGAACCCTTAGCCTGGCATACTTACTCAACGGAAGACTATAAGCATTATTACAATGATCAAACACACTTTACTCAATTGTTTAATAAAATAACTAAGAATGTTTAAAGGCCAAACATTCAACTTGGCCAAAATGGAAATTCAAGTCTAAACATATAAAATGATAATGTAAAGACAACTGAACTACTAACTATTTATAAAGCCTCTAAAACAAAGAGGGATGTTGGGGCAGGACTTCTAATTATCCTAACAACTGAAAAGCTAAACAATTATGAAAAGGGCCCTCCAAAAAGCAAGAAGACTCACCAACTGACTCTGAGTGCTCAACCTGATCAACAAGGTGCTAGATGTTGATCCTGGTTACTACGTCTACGTCATAAGACGATGCAGGTCAACTAGCATCAGTACATTGAATGTACGAGTATGCGAGTTGGAATGCAAAATATAACATAAGCTTGAAAAGAATCTGAAAGGAACACTTACCTTGGCTTTACTCAACTCATATACTCAACTCAAAATGCAGCGTAAAACAACAATAAAAGTGCAGTTTATACAAAGCATTTAGAACATTAAACAACTCAACTTGTTAAAGGTATGTAATAACAAACTCAACTTTACTCATATATCAAAGTAATATAGTTTCTGTGGGAGTTTCTCTAACCGACAACCACCACTATGAGCCTAAGTGGTGATACAACGTCTTGCCCACGTTACCAGAACTGTCTTATACTTTGCCGTCATATAGAGCACCTTAACTAAGTGGATCTATTAGTCTATGCTAAATAACACTTAAGGAGTCATCTAAAAAGTGTTATCATTTACTACCCATAATGACTACATAGTTTATGGAGACTTGAGTTAATATGAACTCGCATTCTCATATCGATGCTTAATACTACTCCCAAAATATACTTAGCTCATCTGTTTTAAAACAAAACTTTGTTCTTTGGTTTGAGATAATTACTCAAAACTTACCTTAAAAGCTCTCTTGGAAATCGGTGTTTCTCTTTCTTGTTCAAATGTGAAAACATCTTAAACCTTTTGGGAATACTTAGTTCCCTTATAACTTTTGGAGATATTGCTTAACTTGAAACTTAAGTCTTAAAACAAAGTTAAAACGATTGTGGAAGACTTTTTGAAAAAACTCTAAGAACTTCCTAGACTTGGCTCTTAACTTTCCTTGAATTTGAATTTATGGATTCAAGGTTATGATTCATGTTTTTGGATGATTTCTAGGTGTTCAGAAGTCATTTAGAGTAGTTAGAATCAATGGAAAGTGTTATCACACTCAAAGAGGACTTAAATAGGCCAAAACGATGAAAAACAAGTGGAAAACAACGATCTGGGCTTGTCGCGCCATCCCCAACTTTCTGGGGCTCATTTTGGGCGCACTGCAAGCGCGTCACCCCAGCCCTTCTGGAGCAGATAGGGCGCGCCGCGCCAACCCCTCCCTAGGTGAACCTGACGAATTTTTCAACTCGTTTTCTGACCTTAATTCGATTAATTTCGATTTCTTTTCTCAAATTCACTTTAGAATCATATACCCACGGCATATACACAAAATCTAACTCAAGCAACTCAAGAAAACAACACTTTAATATCAAGAAACTCCTTAATCTCAACTCATATTCAAGAATGAAAACAATTCGAGAACAATTATCAAGAACATTCAAGTTCCAATCTTTTTAGAACGAATTCACACTGAATCAAACATGCTTGGCACGTGGGTGAATAACTCAACATTATGAAAGTCTCACATACCTTGTAGGATCAAATCCTTGATGAAATCCACAATCAATTCCTTTCGAAAATGATGAATCTTGTTTTTCTTCTTCGCTTTTCTCTTGCGTTCTTTCTCCAAAAACCCTAACTCTATTTTTCATAAGCGTAAACAGAATCCTATCAGTTTAGACCTTAGAATAATTACCAAAAATGAATTAATTAAGTTGGGTATGAAATAGATCAAACTACCCTTCCAAAATCCAGATTGGACTTTCCTTATTTAAACAACCCAACTTTCAATGGGCATATCTCACTCATACGAACTCGGAATCGTGCAAACTCAATGGTGTTGGAAAGATTATTCCAAGATCTTTCCTACGATAATTGGAAACACACCTAACTCATCTTGAGCTAGGAGTTATGGTCGTTTGAAGTTGACCAAAAACTCAACTCTAACACAAATAACAAATTTCCAGATTTTTATACCCTTTCCAAAAATGACTATTTCCAATTCTAACTCTTTCTAGTTCTTTCAATTAGCGAGGTGTTACACAAAAGCAGAAACTGAGTACATAATTGCTACATCTGTTGTGAATCAAGTTATCTGGCTAAGGAAATGTTGAAGGACTAGGGTCATGAACAAAGCTACCAAGATCATGTGTGACAACAGTTCAACAGTTTCAATCTAAAATAATCCAGTGTTTCATGGTCGAACTAAGCATATCAAGATCAAATTTCATTTTATTAGAGAAGTCCAACAATCTAATGAAGTGTTGCTTGTTTTCATTGTTTATCCAAGACCCAGGTAGCTGACATTTTCACTAAGTCACTGCCAAAGCAAAGATTTGAAGATCTGAGGCAAAGAACTGGTGTTTGTCAAAAAAATTCTAGGAGTGTTAGACAATTGACATTTTTTTTCAACTTATTAGTTTTACTGTTTTTTACTTATTTCAGTTTACTACTTTCTCATTTCTAGCAAAAGACTTGGTCAAAGTTAGTTGCTTAAATTTCTGAAGTTATTGACCCTTTATGGCTGATTAGTGAGACATTTTCTTATTCAGTTTCAATCCACTTTGTAAGTGACTACTAGTTATTTTTTTCTTGTATAAATTCAAATGTTGTTCGTGTTAATGATATGCTGAAATTTTAATGAGTTCTTTATGCTTTAATACTTCAATTCAATATTAAAAGAGTCTATGTACTAACATACACATGGTTTAATTTTATTAAAAGTGGGATGAAACGTTTGTAATGGAGACGTGTGTAAAAGACCTCTACTTTGACCAATAACATATAGATATACATTATTTTCCAACAGTAAATTCCATCATTTTCATGACCTCGTGATGTTTTAAGTGACACTAGGTTATAAAGGCATGAAAGCTCCATGAAATCCATAAGGCACTCTACTTGGTAATGTGATTGTGGCAATAGGGTTTGTTGCAAAGTTTTTTGCATCAACTATATATACCTGCAAGAAATAATAATTGTTAACATTAGAATTGACTTTCACTTTGTAAAGTAGTACTTACATCAGTTTTTTGGAAAAATTATATTCAACTATAACTATGACAACTCACGTGAGATAAATTTGTATTTTCATTGTGTATGAATGTCACAAGCCAACCATCATCCTCATCAACACCTTGAGGTTTTGGAACAAAGGTTGTTCCACTACAAAAATTACCCTCTGGAAACATATGATACTCAACTTTAATCAATTCCATATCTTCTTCAAATTGAAGTTTGACAAGTCGTCCATATTTAACTAATCCATCTGATCATAAATTCAAATTAAAGAGTCATTAGCAACCAATTTTTTTTTTAACAAAAACGAAAATTCATAATGGTGTAAAGATCAAATGATAGTAACCTGAAATGGAGCTAACTTCTCTATCTACCACTTGTAGATAACAAAATTTGTTTCTTAGACCAATGAACTTTTCATTGATCATAGGGAACTCCATAAAAAACTTAGTTGGGACATTTTTCTCCTTTACTTCGCCTATTCTCATGTTTAGTCTCCATTCACAAACACGAAAAAAGAACGATTCTTCTAGAGATTCATTGTTGTTTTTTGTGGAACTTATCTCTTCAGACCCTTGGAAAAATCTCTTGGAATTTTTATCTTTGGAACCAGGTCTTGGTAATACTGATTCACGAGCTCTGCATCCCCGTACAACCACCTTTTGCCAAACAAATCGGAATCACATACATTTTATATTGGTCAATCACTCAACTTATACAATATATAGAAGTAAATTTAGTTATACATAAAGCTAAAACTACCTCATCATTGTCTTCAAAACAATTTATTAGGTGAAATACACAACTAGGTTGAACATCAAACCATCTAACTGAATTAGCATCACCATAGCGTGGCATTACTCCAATTCGCGCATATCCATCTTCATCATACTTTATCAACCTACAAGCCAAAATACAGAGCAAATATATAATCAATACGATTTCATTAGTTTGCAACTTCATTAATGGAAAAGATTAATTAAAGTACTCACGAGTCTCCCCTAATGAGTCGATTTATGTCAATAGTTAGAGGAAAATCCATGATCACGTTGTACCTATATATGGATAGTCAGATATTATAGAATTAGCCAAACACGAGCTTAAACATATTGATCATAATCGATTGAAATATTCCTAAAGTCGATTACCTTTCTGTAACTCCCATGTCGTGGCATAGGCTGCACCTATTGAACTTGAGATCCACCTTGTGAACCATTTTCTTGCCATCAGCTGGAAGTAGGAATTAGACAATTAACAAATAATTAGCGCGCTATATATATTATTCAACAATTTAAATTCTCTTTTTAATGCTCATCTTGAATTAAGATCATTATGAGAAGGAGATACTAGAAAATGACAATACCTGAAATGACTCCTAGCTCAAAGTATGGCTTTCTTGGATATATTCCCATTATAACAAGTTCACTAGTTCCAGGGGCTTTCTGTGGATAAAATACGATGATGAACAATACAGTTATACACACTATTAGACTTTTTAGAACATAATTACCTTTGGATGACTTGTGAATGGTCGATCCCAAGCTCCATTGACATTCCAATTACCTAATGTTTCAAGGGTATATATGTCTATCTCTTGAGGCAAATGATTTTCAGCAATAGAGTAGTATTTCTTTGAGTGCTCAAAAATATTTGTATTGCTTAGATATTTGTTTTCCACGCCAAATCTCAACTGCAAAGAAACAACAACGTTGCTAAGATTCTTACCTTGTATATATCAACTTAGTTTCTAGTTATTCAAATGTAAGTAAGTTTCATACCACATTCAAAACGTAAGCCACTAAAATGGCTGGAGAATCCCCTTCAATAGCGGGAAGAAAACCAGGTTTCTTTCTATGTATTTCCATCTTGAAAGTGTCCGTCTGGACGTGTTTGTTATTATAGAAGATATTCCAAGTCCCTCTTCCTTTTTCTCTAGTAAAGTACAAAGCATGAAGCATTCCTTCTCCTTCAATCCATACCTGGCATGATTTCCCAAATATGGACTTGGTCGATTTGAAACCTCCAAACAGAGGATTTGAGCCTGCAAATTAATGGAGATTATTAAGTTAATTTACAAGTTAGACGACAATTAACTTTGATGATTTGTACAGTTGTACTTATGCTTATCTATAGAATCAGCTCCCGCACTTAAAAAGTATTTTTCAGTACTTCGAGTTGGCTTCAAATGAACCAAATATAATGTAATAATTCCAGGACTAACAATAACACCCTATAATTTAAGTATTAAACTAACAAAACGTGGACATTTTTGGAGTAGGTATTAACTCTTAATGAAACCACTAAACCAAGTATAATATGTTTTCTTGCCATGCTGTCATTTTAAATATGACAGCAAATAAGACGGAAAGTGACCGACTAGCTGATTCCAGATTGTAGATTTTAGATAACATGAAAAAACAAGCATATAGAAACATGTAACCTTTTTTTTTTTTCCAGTATTGTATTAATTGAAGAGAAGACAATTTGCTGACCATTCCTTATGTAAACACCCTCCGGAAAATCATCTGGAATTTTCCCTTCCACTGTAGTTACTACAACAGCTTCTCCAATTTCTTCCACTGGTGCAAAATTGCTCTGTCAAAATTAATTAGTAGTAGCTAATTTACATTAATTATTGAATCTTGTAGTAATTAATTAATGGAAATCATGTACCTGAGATGAAAGTAATGGCTGATCAACAAATTCAAATACAAAGTCCACAAAGGCATCTAATAATTTGAAAGAAGTTTCTTTCACAGCTTTTGGAATGTCAGCTACAATTGAAAAATGCACCAAATCCCTTGAAAATGGCTAATCATCAACTCAAAACGGACCAGAAAACAGGAATTAGCAACAGACTAATTACGTCATCAATCCTAATTAGTGATGTATTATAACATCATCAATAACATACATACTCAGCGTAGTCCCACAAGTGGGGGTCTGTGGGAGGGTAGTGTGTACAGCCTCGACTCAATAAAATAAGAAACTAAGACAACATACTACACCAAGGCATGACAAAGCATACTAAAAAAGTATAGTAACTACAATAAACGAATTACAAGAGACAATAGATAATAACAGAAATCGAAGAAACAAGAACCTAAAACTACAAGCAAATTAAGAATTATTAGCAGCAAAGTTTACCTTCAAAGCAGAGGAAATTGAGGCTTTCAGGTCCTCAACTTTGGATGGCTTTGAAGGCCTTTGAAAAGAGCAATTTACTTTACATGTATAACTACATAAGGCCATCGTCGACCTGCCTCTCTATCACAGTTTTTTTAGAGAAGATGTTATATTAAAAACAATAAATTGCTAGCTGTTCAATTTTTGACATTAACTAAAGAGAGGCATATATAGTTTTGGTGTAAACAATGAGCATCTAGTTTCTAGGAAATGAGCATCTTTCAATTGGAGTTATGTATGACAGTATGACTTAACTTAGGAAAATGACATCTCTCAGAATAAAAATTGATCAAATGACTGTCAAGTACTTTATCCGATTTAGTTTATGTGAGAACGTGACCCATAATAAGCAAGAGAACTCATTACAATAGTCAAAAACTAATTTTGATATCGTTGCTAATACAATGAATATATAGGAGGTGTGTTTCCAAAATTAAACAAGTCTTTTCTATAAGAAGAACATAAGTAATATAATTAAATAACACAAAACTAGGAAGACAAAGTGAGCTATATAGCTATTGCTCAATTATTGGTATGTCTTATCAACACATTATTATCCAATATAGAAAGGAAGAGCAAATGACACTCAAAAATACCAATATACATGATTTAATTTTATCAAAAGAGGGATAATACATTTGTAATAGGGGACGCGTGTAAATGGCGCGCACTAGGTTATAAAGGCATGAAAGCTCCATGAAATCCATAAGGCACTCTACTTGGTAATGTGATTGTGGCAATAGGGTGTGTTGCAAAGTTTTTTGCATCAACTATATATACCTACAAGAAACAATAATTGTTCACATTAGTATTTACTTTCACTTGTAAAGCACCTCTCTTAACAAAATCTTACTTCAGGAGAGATTATATTCAACTATATATAACTTTTACAACTCACTTGAGATACATTTGTCTTTTCATTGTGTATGAATGTCACAAGCCAACCATCATCCTCATCAACACCTTGAGGTTTTGGAACAAAGGTTGTTCCACTACAAAAATTACCCTCTGGCAACATATGATACTCAACTTTAATCAATTCCATATCTTCTTCAAATTGAAGTTTGGCAAGCCCTCTATATTTAACTAATCCATCTGATCATAATTCAAAATATCAAATTATAGTCATAAGCAACCAAAAAAATAAAAATAAATTCATAATGGTATAAAGATCAAATTATAGTAACCTGAAATGGAGCTAACTTCATTGTTTACCACTTGTAGATAACAAAATTTGTTTTTCAGACCAATGAACTTTTCATTGATCATAGGGAATTCCATAAAGAAGTTGGTTATGACATTTTTCTCCTTTACTTCCCCTGTTCTCATGTTTAGTCTCCATTCACAAACACGATAAAAGAACGATTCTTCTAAGGATTCATTATTTATTTTTGTGGAACTTGTCTCTTCAGACCCTTTGGAAAATCTCTCGAATTCTTTGACTTTGGAACTGGGTGTAGGCAATACAGATTCACGAGCTTTGCATCCCCGTACAACCACCTTTTACCAAACAAATTAGAATCACACACATATCGAAGTAAATTTAATTACAAAGTAGAACTAAAACTACCTCATCATTGTCTTCAAAACAATTTATTAAGTGAAATACACAACTTGGTTGAACACCAAACCATCTAACGGAATTAGCATCACCATAGCGTGGCATTACTCCAATCCGCGCATATCCATCTTTATCATATTTGATCAATCTATTAACCAAATGATAGAGCAAAAATATAATCAAAACAATTTCATTAGATTGCAACATCATTAATGGAAAAGATATTAAACTACTTACGAGTCTCCCCTAATGAGGCGATTTATGTCAATAGTTAGTGGAAAATCCATGATCACGTTGTACCTATGGATAGTAAGATATTACAGAATTAGTGAAATATTAGCTTAGTAATGTCATAAGTTGAAACACTCTAAAATGTTGTGATCAAAATTACCTTTGTGTAACTCCTATGTCATGGCATAGGGTGCACCTATTGAACTTAAGATCCACCTTGTGTACCATTTTCATGCCATCAGCTGAAAGTAGGAACTAACAAATTATTCGCGAGCTAAATAAATTTATGTAGAAGTTTAATTGAATCCCTTTTTTAATGTTCATCGATCTTGTATTAACATCTTCATTCTTCACCAGTAAAAGGAATAACATACCTGAAATGACTCCTAGTTCAAAGTAAGGTTTTCTTGGATATATCCCCATTGTAACAAGTTCGCCACTTCCAGGGGCTTTCTGTAGATAAAACAACATGTTTGCATTTAAGATGTGCGCGCACACACTATAAGAACATTTTAGAACTTAATTACCTTTGGATGACTTGTGAATGGTCTACTCCAAGCTCCGTTGACATTCCAATTACCCAGAGTTTCAAGGGAATGTATGTCTATCTCTTGAGGCAAATAATTTTCAGCAATAGAGTAGTATTTCTTTGAGTGCTCAAAGATGCTTGTATTGCTTAGATATTTGTTTTCCACGCCAAATCTCAACTACAACACAACACCAACAAGTGAAGGCTTATCGAATGCAAGTTTTAAAAGAAAGATCAATAATTATTCGAATAGCAAGTTAGTTTGACTGAGTTCATATACCACAATCAAATTAGCCTAAGCTAGTAAACAACAATAGATTACTATTACTCCCTTCGTTTCAATTTATTTGTCTAGTTTTGACTTGACATGAAGTTTAAGAAAGTAAATAAGATTTTTGAATATTGTGTTCTTAAACAAAGATATACAGAATATACCAGAATGTCCTTTAATCTCGCAGCAGGCTTGAACATACCATGTAGAAATTTAAGATTATGGAGTTGCCAAAAAGAGAAAGAGACATTCTTTTTTAAACAGACTAAAAATGAACTAAGACAAACAAATTGAAACGAGGGAGTATTTAAGATGATGTAAGTAAGTTTCATACCAAATTCAAGGCGTAAGCCATTAAAATGGCAAGAGAATCCCCTTCGACAGCAGGAAGAAATCCAGGTTTCTTTCTATGCATTTCCATCTTGAAAGTTTCCGTTTGGGTGTGCTTGTTATTGTAGAATGTATTCCAAGTTCCTCTTCCTTTTTCTCTGGTGAAGTACAAAGCATGAAGCATTCCTTCCCCTTCAATCCATATGTGTCTTGATTTCCCAAATATGGATTTGGTCGATTTGAGACCTCCAAACAGAGGATTTGAACCTGCAAATATTCGTATCAATCATTGTTTCTTAAGGGATGTGCAAAGTTTAAAAAGTAAACAAGTAAAAGTGAACGAATGGACAATTCCTGACCATTTCTTATGTAAACACCCTCCGGAAAATCATCTGGGATTTCCCCTTCCACTGTAATTACTCGAACGGATTCTCCAATCTCTTCCACCGGTGCAAAATTACTCTGTCAAAATTTATTACATAAGTTAACATTTGTAGCAGCTAATTGAACCTGGTAGTAATTAATAAATGGAAATGTACCTGAGATGGAAGTAATGGCTGATCAACAAATTCAAATACAAGGTCCACAAAGGCATCTAATAATTTGATAGAAGTTTCTTTCACAGCTTTTGGAATGTCAGCGACAACTGGAAAATGCACCAAATCCCTCGAAAATGGCTATTCATCAACTCAAAACAAAGCAAATTATAAGCTAATTTGCCTTTGGCTGTTCTAAATAAAACACTACCAAAAAAATTGGAATTAGCAATGGACAAATTTGTTGGGTTTTAAAAAGTGTGAATGGAAAATGAAGAGTTGTGACTTTTATGACTTTTATGAAAAATTGTGACTTTTGTGAAAAATTGTGACTTTTATGAAAGATTGTGACATTTTCGAAAGATTATGACTTTTCCAAAGAGTTGTGACATTTTCGTTAAAGCACAATAAGAACCTTTTCACACACTACCCTTTGTTGTTTATAAATAGTGAGATTTCTTCTCATTTTAAGATAACTAATTTTCTGGACTTCTTCTACTACTACTACTACTACTAAATCTAGTATTATAAGTGTGTTTTACTGTTATTGAGTGGTTCACTGACACCATGGTTTTAGGTACCGATACACCGGTGAGTAAGATTGTTCCATTCTGGGAGAATATATTCCATTAACATCAGGTACTTGAGGGAAATAATTTCCTTAAGGGGACACTGTGCATTCAGTGGGCTCGATTTTCTTCTTTGAGAAAAATATTTTGTATATTGTTTCTAATCTGTTTCTGATTCAATTTTCTCTACTGCTTTTGATTTTCTAGTTTTGAAAATACTCTTTAAACTTTGTTGTTTCTTACCAAGTTCTTCAAAGTTTTTGTTCAAAGTATCTTACGGGATGAACAACAATATTTTGTAACTGAATAACAAAAATTGTTGTCAATTCTATTTAGTGACATATTATAATATCAACAACATCCCAATACCCAGCAGGGTTTGACATTAGTCAATCTAGAATTTCTAGAATATATGTGCTACTAAAAAAGAATGGAAAAATGTAATTATGAGAATTGATCATTTCCTCTAGGTAAATAGTTTACTGCCACTACTTAGCATATACATTGATTAAAGGGTTAAATGGTTCATCTTTCTTAATTTTCGATGAGTTAGGTTCTTTAATGCAAAGAATCCAGGCGAAAAACGCACACGAAGATTCAAAATCGAATCATCGACAAGATATTTATTAGAGAGTTTTGATTATGGGATACAATCGAAGGGCTCATAAAATTCAAAGCTTGAGAAGGAAAGGAATATCGACGGCAAGTGACTTTGATCTCATGTTGGCCCTTACTTCGGCTACTAATGAGGGAGTTGGGGTTTGACAAAAAAAGAAACCTTCAACCAAAATACACCATTCAGGTCTCATTTGTTTTCATTTAAATTAAAATCTCTGAATTTGAATATTAAAATATGCATTAAGATTTAAAGGTTTGCATATGAATACATATATGTATATTAAGATGTTGCATTAAGACCTGAATGCTAAATCATTAAGACTATTTTCTCAACATTTAAATGTATAAAATTTGTCTTTATTTAAAAAAGGAAAAAGGGTCTGAAAAATCTTCCAATTTTGGCCCAAATTGCTATTACGATACCAAACTTTATGGAGGACCTTTTACCCCTCTACACTATTTAATAGTGTATTTTAAAGGTATATATGTGCTCATGTGGACATGTTACTATTTATAATGATGAAATATTTATGATGCCCACGTGGACACATATATACCTTTAAAATACACTATTAAATAGTGCAGGGGGTAAAAGGTCATTTCTAAAGTTCGGTGTTGTTACAACATTTTCGGTCAATGTTCGGATATAAATTTTTTTAAAATTTTTATGACAATTGGTGGTGGTATGACTAACTATGGTGATTGTGTGTCAATTTGAGATGATTTGATTGATTATGATAGTTGTGGGTAGTTGACAGTAGTTATTGATCGTGATTGATGTTGGTGGTGGTTGATAATTAGTAGTGAAATAATACTAGGAACTAATGGTGGTAATGAATCATGATGGTGGTTAGTGATATATAATGTTGACTAATGGCGATTATTATTAATAGTGATATGTAAATGTAATAATGGTTGGTAGTAATAATTGCAAATGTTGGTTAATGGTGATGTCGATTGATTTTGGTGATTGACGATATTGGTTATTGTGGTTGGGATAAGAATTGTGGTTGTGGATGGTAAGTAGTGGTAATTGTGATTGCAATGATGGTTGTGGTAGCTGTGACTGATATGATGGTTGTGGGTAGTTGGTAAAAATAGATGAAGTAGTGGTGAACTGTCATTTTTATAAAAATTAAATTAAATTAAATAGAGACCTTTATAATATTAAGATTTTGTTATAGATCATAATCATTCAATCAAATTCATACCCAATAAGTTCATGGTTGTAAAATAAGAAAAACAAACACAATTAAGAATTAAGATTTAGACCTTGAAAACAAACAAATTTAACTAAAATTTGAACCATTAGTTAAGAGTTTAATACCTTCATTAAGTGCAAATAAATGAGACATTAGTTTTCTTGTGGCATGGGTGTCATCGTTCAACAATAGTTGTCCACTATACTATATTGAGATGTCCAACAATTCTTGTCCACTTTATGAAATCATGAATGCATAATTTTACACTTAGTTCCTAATTACCCTTATCATTAATTATAGTCATTTTCGTATTACTCCCTTCGTCCCATATTAGATGAGCATCTTACTAAAAATGGGTGTCCCATATTATTGAGCACTTACTAAATTAGGATAGGATTAATTAATTTTTTTCCATTTTACCCCTACAATTAATATGACCTTTGGAAGTTTAAACAAATTTCAAAGACCCAATATTAATGTGCGTTGATATAAACAAAGGGCAAAATGGTAAAGTCTTCCAATGTATTAATGATTTCTTAATCACCGTGTAAAGATGGAACTGCCCATCTAATATGGGACGGAGGGAGTACATTTTTCACGACATTGTATTTATTATATTCAAATGGTGATATAGTAAAATTAGTCTTCTATTTATAGTTTCTTAAAGGGTGTGCCAAATCAATAGTGGACACTATTGTTTGACAGAGGTATCGGAGTACTAAATTTAAAAAATTTATACATAAAATATCTAGTTTTACGGAGAAACACTTGTCCCATATTCTTGCTATAAACTCGCCACTAGAGTCTAGAAATGGTAATGCATACATAAATCCTATTCTTATCTTGGCAAGTAGAGAGATTATTTACGATAAACCCTAGGCTCAAGAAAATAATAGGAATGAAGAAATCAAGACAATACTACACACAAGGCATGACAAAATTATATACTGATAAAGAAACTGTAATTATAACAAAATAATATGATAAACGAATTATAAGAAACAATAAATAGTAACAGAAACCAAAGGAACAAAACCTATAAGAGTAATACTACGACTACTAGCAACAAAGTTGATGAATATGAGGGGAAGGAGGGTTACCTTCAAAGCAGATGAAATTGAGGCTTTCAAGTCCTCAACTTTGGTTGGTATTGAAGGCCTTTGAATAGAGCAATTTACTTTAAATGTATAACTACATAAGGCCATCGTCGATCTGCCTCTCAATCACAGTTTTTAAGTTATGATGTTAAGAAAATAATTTGCTAGCTAGTTGTTCATTTTTTACATTAACTAATGAGAGGTATTTATAGTGTTGGCATAAACAACGAGCATCTAATTTCTAGGGTATAAGAATCTTGCAATTGAACTAATAATTAGCTTAGGAAAATGACATTTCTCACAATAAAAATTGATCAAGTGAAAGTACTTTATTCAGTATTAGTTTACGTGATTCTATTTTCTTTTTGTTCTATCCCAATTTTTTCTAGAAAACAATTTAATTTTACTCTTAATTCTAATGGTTTTTTTGTTAGCCTATCGATAATTCTCTAAATTAGATTTACTTAATCTAGAACAGAACATGCAATCTTTGAATATCTGAAATTATCTAAGTAAAAATATTTGTTTTTATACAATGAGCATCTTGTATTAATTTCATCAAAATTGGAGGTGATATAAACCTTATGTTAGGGTCATCCTATCCAACTTTCAAACATTAAGATATTTATAGTCACGTAAATATTATGACATATTTATGAGCACAAGTTTTAAAAATGTTAATTTTTATCAGTCTTCGTTTCTTTTTAAATTTTATCTCTGATTAATAAAATTAATACACGAATATATTAATCAGGATTAGATATGGAATATTCCTGTTACTAACAACTTATGGTCTGTAAGTTGTGACAACTATTTTATGGAAACAATAATTTCGAACTTTTGTATGATACTGGACTGTAGGGTTCAGTTGTAAGCTAAAACCCAAAAAAAATATTGTCCTCTCTATGTTTACGAATGGTAAAGGACAAGAAGATGCAAAAAAAGAATAGCGATATATAACAAATAATTAATAAAATATTTGAAGAAGAAACATAAGATAAACTTAGCTTACTTTGTGTTACTTTTTTTTTTGCTTTTCGGAATTCAAACTTTGTAATTTTAATAGTGTGTTTGAACATAGAATTTTTAAATTAATTCACACACTATCACATAAATTAAAATAAAATGAATAATAAACATATTAGAAATTAAATTTGAATGCAACTTAATTAAGCATAGAACATATTAAGCCAAAAAAAGAAGAATGGAATCAAACAGTGTATACTGAATTTAGATTCCCATATATAATTTGAATTGTTCATAGCAAAATTCCTAATTTTACTTTAAATAACTATACGTTTTCTCACTTAATAACGATATGTCATATGTGTGAATAGAAATTTACTTACATGATATATTTAAGAAGTAAAAAATTACAATTTGTAATTTTAGCATCTACCTAGAGAAATATTCTTCATCACTCTGGACAAAATCTACGTGGACTTTCAATCTCTAGTGTTTAATTATATTCTCAATTTTTTTCATGCAAAAAATGGTTGCTATAACTAATTTCATGAAATGTGGAATTCAGATACTATACTTTTAAGACGCTAATGGCTAGCCAACCAAATTTAGTGAATCCTGTTAAAATAATTATTAGCAAGAAAAGTAACAAACACTGCGACAAATAAAGGATTTAGTGATATTAGTAACGATTTTGATTTTTTTTATTATTGGATTATCAATTTTTAACAATTTCAATTTTTTTAATAGGTTAATCAATAACTTGATAGTTAATTAAATAATTATATTTATACCATTTAGTATATAAATTCTTTGACTTAGAGTTTAGTTTCTTTTTTTTCAAGGTTATCTCAAACTCTCGATTATCTACAATGTGATAGTGTTTGCTTTTGAGCAAGATGTTGTTGGGCACAGAACAAAGGAAAGGCACAAAAATCAGAGAAACAAGAAAAATGCAGAGAATATTAAAGAGAAGTTGTGTTACTTCTTTATTTATTGAACTGAAGTTATTCAAATAATAAAAACAACATGCCCAAATATATATGCTAAGAGATATACCACTAATCCTAAAATATATAGGTTTTATAACCCACTAAAACACTATTTTTAGCAACACTAGAAAACTACCTAACAGAATACAGAAGACTAGTTTAGCCAAACTATCCATGTCCGTGTTCCTATGTTGTTTTGAATCACAATTCAATAGATATGACATGTCAACTCATGTGCTGGTTCATTTGGTTTGTCACATTGTTTTTAAGTTATTTTCAATGATTTTCTTCGTGTCAAATCATAATAGTTAACCGATAACCAAACTGACTAACGATTAATAACCGATAAACCAATATCTTAAAGGTTCTATAATGATTTAGCATATCTACAAATCGACAATCGATCGCGATAAGTTGAATCAATAAATTTTAAAGCCAAAAACAATGATTTTATGGAAACAATAATTTCGAACTTTGTATGGGTCTGGAGTGTAGGGTTCAGTAGCAAGCTAAGACCCAAAATTTGTTTGTCCTCTCCATGTTTACGAAGGGTAAACGACAAGAAGATGAAGACAAAGAACAACTCTATAACAAATAAATACAATATTGGAAAAAGAAACATTCGACTTAGCATACTCCTCCTTTCCTAATTTATGTGTTCATTTTTTTGGTTTTCGAAATTCAAACTTGGTAATTTTACTATGTGTTTAAACATAGGATTTTTAGATTAATTCACACACTATCACATAAATTAGAACATGAGAGTATTGAATGCAAGCTAATTAAATAAACATAGAACATATAAGATTGAACATATATTAGATTCCCATACATAATTTGAATTTTTCCATGTGACCAAGAGGTCACGGTTCAAGTTTTGAAAACAGTCCCTAGTAGAAATACAAGATAAGGATGCATACAATAGGCCTTTATATATGATCCGTCCTTTCTTGAACCCTATGCATAGCAGGAGCTTTAGTGCACTAGACTGCCACTTTATACACAATTTGAATTGCTTATAGTAAAATACTTCATACTTTTAAGAAGTTAATGGCATGAAAGCTCCATGAAATCCATATGGTACCCTACTCGATAAAGTTATAATAGCAATTGGCTCTTCTGTAAATTTCTTTGCATCAATTATACAAACCTGCAAGAAATTAAATTAGAAGTAAATCGAAGATTTAAATTTAATGAGTTCAACTATTATAATACGCTAAATTAATTGTATTTTACTTACTTGAGAAATATTCTCATTTTCGTTATGTGTAAATGTAATGATCCAACCATCGTCTTCATCGATGCCTCCAGGTTTTGGAACAAATGAAGCTCCTGAACAAAATGTATTCTTTGGGAACATGTGATATTCTGATTTAATCAATTCATCTTCTTCATCCTTTATATTTCATTTCACAAATATTAATTAATTAGTACTATATTATATGAAGTATTAACCCCCCCCCCCTTTTTTTTTTTTTGGGGGGGGGGGGGGTGTGAGGGATTGTATATATATACTATAGTATACATACCATATTAAAGGTTTTCTTTTCTTCATAATGAAGCTTGATTAGCCCACCAAATTTAGAGAATCCTGTTAAAATAATTTAGTATATAATTAACGAGTAAATCACAAGATCTATTAAAATTAATTTGTAAATATATAGTATGTTTACCTGAGCCAGAAACCTCTGTGGACTCAACAACTTGTAGATAAGCAAATTTATTTCTAAATCCTGAGATCTTTTCATTGATGAAAGGGAATTCCATTGCAAACTCATCTCCAAATATATTCTTCTTCTCTTTAATTTGTCCAGTTTTCATGTTTAATCTCCATTCGCAAACACGAGAAAAAGTTGATTCTTTTGTGAACTCATGAGAGTCGTCATTTGTGGAACTTGTTTCCCTTTTAAGCCATTTGGAGAACTTGTCAAAGTGATTGATGCTAGAACTAGGTCCTGGTATAACTGATTGACGAGCCTCACATGCTCTCACCACCACCTTTGCAAATTAAACAACACTTACTAATCATTAGTTAAATCACTATTTTTATTTTATTTAATAAGACGGTTGCACACTTCAAGATGACATCAGAGCAAATACGTGCGTACGTACCTCATCATTAAGTTCGAAGCAATTAATGATGTGAAATACACTACAAGGGTCGACCTCAAACCATTTGATGGAATTGGCATCACCATAGCGTGGCATTATCCCAATTCTTGCATATCCATCTTTTTCAAACTTCATTAACCTACATTATAATCACAATATATTTATCATATATAAATATCAATAAATATATATATATATATATATATACACTTGGTTACATGAAAATTAACATATATACTCACTGGCCTCCAAGAACAAGTTGACTTATGTCAACTATTAGCGGGAAATTCATGATCACATTGTATCTACAAGTTTATGTAGGACCAATTAGTAAAAAATTAATTACATATACTATCATACAAGTATATATGTAGTTCAAATAAAATAGGAAATAATATATTTTACCTTTGCGTAACTCCTATTTCATGGCAAACAGTACATCTATCGAACATGAGATCCGCTTTGTGAACCATTTTTGTTCCATCGGCTGAAAGATTGGTAATAAATTGAGTAAAACATCGTGAAAAAATAAAAATAATTGAGTAACGTCTGATTAAAGATGAAGAAATAAAATATAAATATAAAAGGAAATAATAAGGTACCTGAAATCACACCAAGTTCCATATAAGGCTTTTTTCCATCAATACCAATTATAACTAGTTCTCCCGTCCCAGGTGCTTTCTATAATGTAAAAAGGTCACAAAAGATATAAGAATTAAATAACAAAAATATTGAAAAATACCCCCAAATTCCATCCGAATTATTAGTTTTATTCTCGAATTATTAATAGCTTTAAAAACACACATTTACTTGACTAACTAAACTTACAAATAAACCCCGTGAAATACACCCCTGAATTCTCGCCAAGTTTTGAGGTGTTTTCAACACTTCTCTTGGATTTTATTAAGAGTCTTATATATGCTCCTACGAAAGTTTGAGGCCACTTGATATATCATGTGGCAGATCGGGGATGTATAGGGGTGTATCCAAGTTGAGTTAATTACTACAATAATTTGTACCTTTGGGTGGCTTGTGAAGGGTCTATTCCAAGATCCACTTAAAACGTTCCAATTTCCCTTAGTTTGTAGGGAATGTATGTCGATCTCTTGAGGCATATGGTTCTCAGCAATTGAGTAGTATTTGTTTCCATGTTCAAACACATTACTGTTGCTCAGGCTTTTGTCTGTCACACCAAACCTCAACTGCAAATTATTATTACAAATGGATCCACAATTTGAATGTGAATCCAACTTCTCCAATTGACTATATATACGTAGGTATCAATAAATACATACCAAGTTTAAAAGGTAGGAGAGGAGTATAGCGTTAGAATCGCCTTGAATAGCCGGAAGAAAACCTGGTTTGTTTCGATCTTTTTCCATATTGTAGCTATCTGTCTGGACATGTTTGTTCTTGTACAACGCCTTCCATTTCCTGCCATTCTCTTTGTTTAAGTATAGAGCATGAACCATTCCTTCACCCTCAATCCACATATGCCTCGATTCACCAAATATAGATCTCGTCGATTTCAGTCCTCCAAATAGAGGGTTTGGCCCTGCAATAATAATATATATACGTATTAATCCCGCAATACAATCGGACTACGTATTTATCTCGTTTCAACGTACGTAGAAAAAATCCAATGTACCGTTTCTTACGTAAACACCCTCTGGAAAATCATCTGGAATTTTCCCTTCAACTATTCCTACTGTTGTACCTTCTATCATCTCTTCCACCGGTGCAAAATTACTCTATCGAAAATTAAATTAAATATATTTGATGTTAAAGAGCATGTACGTACGTAAAAAGAAAGATTTAGGATTTAGAGTTGAGCGTTAAAATTTACCTGAGATGGAAGCAATGGTTGGTCAACGAATTCACATATAAAGTCCACAAAAGCTTCCAATAAATTGAACGAAGTGTCTTTGATAGCTTTTGGAACGTCTAATGAAATATTGGGAAAATGGTCCAACTCCCTCAGTAATATTGGCTGTTCAAGTCAAAATCATGCAAGTTTTTCTTTAACAACGTAGATGTTTAATTTGATAACAATAATAATGATCCCTAATTAGCTAATTGCACAAATTAATAGAATGCTGCAGTAAAAGATGATAGTCACTACAACAAATAAAGGATTTGTGATAATTATTTAGCATAATAATATAATTACCATTATATTATATTTAACCATAACCATTAGGGATATCAATGGGACAGTTCGGTCGGTTATTTTTTTAAAATTATATCATTCCAACTTTTGGATATTTTATAATGTATAATCAAAATTAGATTTTTTAAAACTGTCCCATTCATATTGGTTTCTCTTCAGTATCGGTATGGTTCGGTTAATTTTTGGTTTTTTATACTTTTAATATCACCTCAAAATATACTACTATTAAAATATTTCTTTCGTAAATATGTTCTTGAAAACGCACTTTAATCCTTCACCAAGAAGACAAGAATGTAAAACTTTGTTGCCATATTGTTTGATCTTAAATATTTAATATGAGTGTTTGCATGAGTTTTACTGTACTTTTTGATAGAGTGTCTAGTACAGTAACGACTAATTAAAGAGCAATTTTTGATAGAGTGTTGTGACAACTAATTAAAGTGCAAACACCCATAGTCATCTAGTAACTAGAGATCTAGAACCTAGGTTATATTAATTTATATTTGAAAAATATTTTATAAAATATATTTATATATATTAAATTTAACATATTGTTAATATATAAATATATTTATGTACGTACGGTTATTCGGTTCGGGAATTTTTTGGTTTTTCTCATAAATTAAAAAGGTCATCCCAATTGTTGAGACGGTTATACACTTAAATAAAAATTCATGATTTTATTGAAAAAAAAAAACATAAATCGGTTCAATTCGATTAGATTCGGTCAATTTTTCATATTCTTTTGGCATTCCTCATAACCATCACTCTATGTTATTCAGGATACATTTATATTAACTCAATGACTATTAAATATTTTTATAATAATAAGTATTATCACTTAAAAAAAATATTTCTATTAAATATCTCTTTTGTTACAATGAGTTAAGCTACCTTGAAAGTAGATGACAGTGGATTCCTGGAGTGCTCAAGTTTGGTTGGAAGTGAAGGCTTCTGCAAAGAGCATTTGGTGACCACTTGAAGTAGTGCATAACTATTAGCAGCCATCTCTAGAAATTATTATTCAGTATATACTCTGCTGATTGATATTGCAAAGGGATATATATATATATATATATAACATAAAGAAATATATTATCTATTACTAATATATACATATGCTTACCTGATAGCAATAGGGGTATATTGGTCATTCAACAATACAAATATCAGAGATTTTTCCCACAGCTAAATTCAGCACACCTGAAAATTAGAAGGATAAGGAGCCATACAATTTCTTACTAGAAAACCAGAAAAGGACCACTCACATAAAAGGAGCAGAAATAATACTCCTTCCATTTTTTAAAAAAAATGATTTACTCTTCATTTTAGTTTGTTTTAAAAAAATTTTTTTTTTTTTTTTATAACATTTTTATTTCAGCATTTCACATGACATATTTTAGGCTATCAGATTAAGAGTTTGTTTGGCATTGCCTCTAAAAACAACTTATTTTAGAAGCACTTTTTTAAAATGACTGTTTAGAAAAGTGTTTTTGGAAAAACACAATTTGTGTTTGACTAATTTATATGAAAAATGTTTTTCATAAGCAAATTGTCTTTGACAATTTTTTTAAAAAAAAATTAAAATTTACATGTTTAAATTTTCAATCAATATTATACCTTTTTGGGGAGGTTGAAATCTTTAATTGTTATGTTTTTTTTCTTTTTTCTAATCTTGTAAAAATATTGTTGTTACCTTTTTGCTAATTCTACAAAATAATGTGTAAAATAATATATAATATATAAATGTAAAATTTATTATATAAAAAATAAAATTCTTATGAAATTTAACCATACTTATGAATATGCTAATTAATTAATAAGAAATATATTGATAAATATGTATATATGAGAAGGATATTATCGTCTTGAGAAAAATATATTTTTGTTTCTGCTTCTAAATTTTTTTAAAAGCATAAATTTTAGCTTCTTCCTAACGATAAAAAAATTGTTTCTGCTTCCATTTAAAACAATTTTACTGATTTGCCAAACACTTAATTTTTCAACAAAAATGTTTTTTCTGAAAATAAGTGTTTTTGGCTTCCAGCAATGTCAAACAAGCTCTAAAAGACATTTTGACATACTTTAATTTAATATTGCAAGATTAAAAAATTATTTTTATATTTTTTTAAATTTCATTTTTTTTTAAACGAAGAGAGTAATATACTAAGGGATCATTTGATAAAGTTTATTAACAAAAATAATATTTGCATTAGCTCTATGTATTAATAGTACCTTATTTGGTACCTTTTTTCATGCCATCAACCCTACCATTATAGACATTGACATTTTACCAGAGGAGGAGGTATTTAGGCATGTGAATTTTGCCGCCGTGGGCCATATGTGTCAATCGCGTATATATGCAAGATTTTGTGCTAATTATATCGATTAATTATCATAAATCAATTAATTCAATTTGTCTGTTTGAGCTTGGAATTTAGTGACTGATTCAGATTTATCTTTTACAAAAATTAATATTTTATTTGTTTTAAAAAAATAATCTAAATTTTTTTAATCTATTTAAAATTAATGTTTTTTTTTTCGTTTTTTATCACACTTTAATTTCAATTTTTAACATAACATGTTTAAGGCAATAATATTAAGGAGCATTTTGGTATATTTGACATAATTTTAATTTATGGCCACGATATTGTAAAGTCTTCTTTATTTTTTTTAAATTAGTGTCTAGTTAAACTAGATCATTCTTTTTTAAACAAAGAAAGTATTTAGTTTAATTTATTTTTAAGTGATGTCAATTTTTGTACATATATATGAGTCTCGAGTGCCAAAACCTAAAAGGGCAAACAAATTGAGCAGAATTTTCAGAAGAACAACAAAATTGAGTGTCAATCCAAAAAGGTAACAAAAGAGTCTTGAAAGTTTCAAGAATGAAATTGGAAATGACCCAAAAAAATATTAATTTTGATTCTAGACCAACAAAAGTCTGATCGTAGAATATATAACAAAATATAGAGAAGTCTATCAATATAATTTTACTGTCAGTCATAAATTATAAATTGTATGGTTGTACATGAATTGATTTGGTTTGAGTTTTTAAATATCAAATAAATTTATTTTTGTAAGATTTTTAAATTTGTGCATTAAATCTCTATTTTTTTTTTTAAAATATGTTTTGATAAAATCTTCATACAAACATATAATGAAGTTACGAATATTTCTGACATTAGGAAAAATTTACCAATTTCTAATACTGAAAAATATAGTTTTGATTTAGATAAAATTTTCAGTTTAGAAGGTAAATTTTTCTAAAAAGGGTTTGATTATCTTTTTTTTTTTTTTTCTATCCTCTGTCATAGTTCATGATAGTTACAAATATTTTTCCTTCAAAAAAATTCTTTACTTTTCCTTGATTAGATTTTAAATATTAATTTATTTTTTTTTATCAAATTTGAATATCCACTCCTTACATGTCAATTTTTTATTTAAATATTCAAATTTGAAATTATTATCATTTTTTTTTGTTTAAATACTTAAACTAAGACTTGTATTGTATAAACATATGTAGACTATAGCTCGACCCTAATATACCTTTCAGAAATTGCAAAATTTTATAGAGTAAGTTTTACTTTTATTTATTTTACTTTATTCATTTTGTGAATGTTATATTGAAAATAATTTCATCAAATTTTCTGACAAAAATAATTTCTATCAAATTGGAAATTTTTTTACCAATTCCTAATATTTTGAGAGATACTCCCTCCGTCCACTTTTATTTGTCATGTTGCATTTTTCGAAAGTCAATTCGACTAATTTTTAAAGTTAAATTAGATTACATTAGTTCAATACTTTAAAAAAATGTAGATATTCAAAAACTATACGAAAAGTACTATAAATTGCATTTTTTTACATATTAATATAATGAAAAAATACATCATAAAATGTTAGTCAAAGTTTTTATAGTTTTACTCTAAAAAGGAAACTATAATAGTTAAAAGTGGATAAATATAGTATATTTTTTTAAAAATCAATTTAAAAGGAAAAAGAAAGAAGAAAAATGTTCTAAGTTGAAGGAGAAAGATGTCGGAATTTGTTTTTCCTTTTGGATGTGACGAGCATTAAAGAATAGTGGACCCCATAATTCGTTTTATTTATATTTATATTTTATTTAATATAATTTTATTGGGTCATGTCAATTTTAAATTGTATTTTTTCTTTCTTGTTGTAATTTTTAAGCATTAAAGTTAAAGAATGAGTTCACTATATCCGAGTGTCATAACTCATAAGACTAGTGGAGGTTTACACAATTATTGAAAGCAACAAAATAAAAGTAAAAATTGAATTGCCTTCCAATAAGTGTCTTATTTAACATCGTGACACAATATAGTTCTAATTTCTTCAATAATCATTCTTGGGATTTAGTATGGTATCACTAGGAAATGTTTCATTTTGCCTTAGATTAAAATGGGTGGAGATCTATCACATTTGAAGCTCTAGTTGTTTTATCGACACTGAATAAGAGGTCATTGTTTGAGATCAAGTGGAGAAGTCATTTTTCAAGTCTTTCAACACCTTGTCGGACGAAAATAATTGTTTGTGAAAAGTTAAAAATTTTAAAATTATTTGTGAAAGATATTTCAAATTTTTAGATTTTTTTTTACCTCACCCAACCCCTGCCCTCTCCCTTTACAAAAAAATTGTTTTGGAAAAATATTTCAATTTTTTTTAAAAAAATCATTCTTTACGCCCCTTCCCCCGGCCACCCTTGTCGAATTTTTTTTTGAAAAAAATCTCATTTTTTACGCGACCCCCCACCCAGGAGAGGAGCTACAGTGGTGTTAGGGTGTCCAATCGGACACCCTTCGTCAGAAAATTATACCGTATATATAAGTAAAATAGTATCCTAAAAATGACTATTTAATATATTTTGGACACGCTAAGCCCATCAAGCATGTGTACCTCAATGATTCTTGACCAACAATGTTTGTCCTTTATGCCATTTTTTATATTTTAAGAAGAGTTTTTTTTAGTTGCTTTCTAAATCTAAATAATAGTTAATAAATCTATTATTAGAAATAATTCAAAATTAATATTATTTGATAAAATAATCCTTAATTAGAAATAACTTAAAAATTTAAGAAATAAATTAAAAATTTAGCAACCAAACAGAATTTTAATTGATTTGACTTAGACTTTTTTATTTTAATTAAAATTTTAAATAAAACTTATTATTTTTATTTAATTTAAGTTAATAAACAACCCCATAATTTTATATAAAACAACTGAAAGCAAAAAAGGCTCCATATAGAATTCTTTTTCAAAAAACTTATTTGATTGTACTCTTTATTTTACATGTCTCGTTGTTACTGTCCTCATCTCTTGAAGCGTAAAAATGATGTCATCCTAAGTTGAATTTTCTCCTATTTTCTTTTTTTTTCTTCTGTCTGATCACGTTATATTAAACTAAATATACACATTAAAATTAAATATTATGTAGTTTAACTTTAAATTTTTTTGTACAATGTCCATAAAAGAAATTTAATTATTAATATTATGTAGTTTGAGTTTAAAATTTTCAGTACATTCATTTGTCATTTTTTTAATTAATGTAATTATTGGACACCCTTCATAAAATTTCTTGTTTCGCCACTGTCCCCACCCCCTGCCACCCCACCCAAGCTACCCCGTCAATAAAAATTCGCCCCTCCCCCCGACACCCCCACCCAAAAAAAAAATAAATTAAAATTAGTTTTGCAAAACATTTCAAATTTTTAAAATTTTCATTTTTTATGTCACCCCCCAACCCCTATCCCCAACAAACTCGTTGAAAAAAAATATTTTTGAAAAATATTTAAAATTTTCAATTTTCAATTTTACACCATCTCTGTCCCCTACTCCCTACTCAGCCATCCCCCAATCGCCAATCCCCCGTCAATTATTTTTAAAATATTTTTGAAAAATAATTTAAAATTTTATTTTTTACGCCACAGGGTCAGAAATTATTCTCCTAAAAGAGTATTTTTCTAGTCTCAAGAAAAAAATAAAAGATATTTTTTTGGAAAATATTTTTCATTCACCAGTCAAACATTAAAAAATATTTTTCAGAAAATATTTTCTACTCACCAATCAAACATGAAAAAATAAGTTAGAAAATATCTTACATGGAAAACATTTTCCTTTCATACCAAACACGCCCTATAGCCTTATATTTTCCCATTGGGTGCAATTTCTACGTTCTGCTACTGGTAGTCTAAAGAAGTTGCAAATTTTATCATTTGTATTTTATTTCAAAATAATAGAACTCAATGATTGAACCCGTAAATGCTTAATATCTATTCGATTGGAGATTTAATTTTATTTGATAGGAAGATATTATATGATAAATAATAATAATAATAATAATAATAATAATAATAATAATAATAATAATAATAATAATAATAATAATAATAATAATAATTATTATTATTATTATTATTATTATTATTATTATTATTATTATTATTATTATTATTATTATTATTATTATTATAAGTTTTAAGAGTAAAAGTGAACAAAAAAAAATTGGATTGAGGAATACATTTAAATTTTCTTAGATAGTCCAAAGATATTTTTATCATACCAACTTTGACTTGTATCCAATTTTGTCGGAAACATCTCCATTATAGACATTTTTTAGCAGAAGAGGTATTTAGGCATGTGTAATGTGTTGTTTATTTTCCCGTTGTGGGTCTAATGCGTCAATCGCCTATTTTTGTGTCAACCATATCCACTTGTTATATATCACAATTCATGTTAATATATTTTGTCTATTCCAACTTGGAATTTAGTGCCTGATATTTATATTTTACTTCACTCAAAATTTAATAGTACTACTATTTACTTTGTATTACTTTTAAATGATGACAATTTTTGTACATATACATATGCTCCACCAATAAATAGTTGTCAATCATTGGTTTTGGCACCAACCTCACAAATGTTAGGATTTTGCCTTGATTTTTTTATCTTATCTAAAGTTTATTTTTTTTAAAAAGACAGACAAAATATTACTATAAATGTTTTTACTTTTCATGAAAGGAAAATATAATTTTCTTCCATATTTGGTTTATTCTTTTCTTAGAGAAAAAGTTTGGAGATCTATAAATTAAAGATCTTTATTCTCATAACAAAACACAATAACATCCACAATATTGTTTTTTAAGAGTTTAGTTTATGAAGAGATTTTCTCCTAAACATATTTATGCTTTTTTAGTATTAGTTTTCAATATATATGTTGATTGATCAAACTATAATAATATTATATCTTTAGTATGTTCTTATTTGTCGTCTAATTTATCAATCATATCATGATTTGCATTGTAAGCTTCCGCATGACGCTCTAATCACCTTCATAACCCATCAAGTGGTATCAGAGCACACTACTAAAAAAACAGTGAATTCCGACCTAAAAATACCGACCTCCGGAGGTCGGTATTCCTTGTAATTCCGACCTAAAACCGACATCCCAACTTAGGTCGGAAAAAGCTTGGTCGCTATTCAATACCGACCTCTCGAGGTCGGTTTTTATTTTAAGTCGGAAAATTCATTAATTTATTTTCCGACTTTCGGATGTCGGTATTTGTTACTTTTTTTATTTTTAATATATAAATTCCGACCTCCGGAGGTCGGTATTTTTATTTTTCTATTTTTAAAATTTCGACCTCCGGAGGTCGGTAATTTTATTTTTCTATTTTTCAAATTCCGACCTCCGGAGGTCGGTAATTTTATTTTTCTATTTTATAAATTCCGACCTTCGGAGGTCGGTATTTTTATTCTTTTATTTTTCAAATTCCGACCTCCGGAGGTCGGTAATTTTAGTTTTGTATTTTTAAAATTCTGACCTCCGGAGGTCGGTAATTTTATTTTTCTATTTTTTAAATTCCGACCTCCGGAGGTCGGTATTTTTATTTTTTTATTTTTCAAATTCCGACCTCCGGAGGTCGGTAATTTTATTTTTGTTTTTTTAAAATTTCGACCTCCGGAGGTCGGTATTTTAATTTTTTTACTTTTGAAATTCCGACCTCCGGAAGTCGGTATTTTAATTTTTTTACTTTTGAAATTCCGACCTCCAGAGGTCGGTTTTCTGCTATAAAACTGGCAACAAATTGCTGTAATTATAATTTCCCACCTGCATATTTATACCAAAACGGCCCAAAGAATATAAACTTCATCCAACCAAAACAACACAATATTTTCAACATACACATTAAACTATTTCAAAATAAACTTTATCCAACTTCAAAATACAATCAAACAATTCCAAAATATAAAAGTCTAAAATGTCAAATAGATACAACTACCCCTCATCACCCTGATCACTCTCCTTATCAGACTTATCATTCTCATCACCCTCTTGATCAGATCCATCACTGCTGGCAGGACATGGAGGAAGAATATTTCCTGATTAAAAAAGAAAAGTAAGTTGGGCTTGAAGCGCTGCATACCTCTTGTTCTCTACCTCTTTTGCTGCCGCAATCTCCTCTTCTCTCTTCTTCTCTCTTTCTTCTCTCTTCTTCTCTCTTTCGGCTACAGCAGCAAGCTCGGCATTGAGATAAGCTATCTTACTCTCCATTGCAGATATTGTCTCTCTATCCCCGCCATCGAAGCTTGAAGATGATGAACCACAATACCAAGACTTCTTCTTCTGATACGCCTTTTCTCGATAGCCGTAGACTGAACCACATTATATATTTTAACTTGTTTAAATAACTTAACAACCTTTTAACTTTAACTACATTAGTTTTGACTTAATTCCAACAACTAAATTCATTAACTAAACCACATTATTTATTTTAACTTATTTAAACACCTTAACAACTTTTTAACTTTAACTACATTAGTTTTGATTAAATTCCAACAACTAAATTACCTAACTAAACCACATTATTTATTTTAACTTGTTTAAATAACTTAACAACTTTTTAACTTTAACTACATTAGTTTTGACTTAGTTCCAACAACTAAATTCACCAACTAAACGACATTATTTATTTTAACTTGTTTAAATAACTTAACAACTTTTTATCTTTAACTACATTAGTTTTGACTTAATTTCAACAACTAAATTCAGTAACTAAACCACATTATTTATTTTAACTTATTTAAACACCTTAACAACTTTTTAACTTTAACTACATTAGTTTTGATTAAATTCCAACAACTAAATTCACTAACTAAACCACATTATTTATTTTAACTTGTTTAAATAACTTAACAACTTTTTAACTTTAACTACATTAGTTTTGACTTAGTTCCAACAACTAAATTCACCAACTAAACGACATTATTTATTTTAACTTGTTTAAATAACTTAACAACTTTTTATCTTTAACTACATTAGTTTTGACTTAATTTCACCAACTAAATTCACTAACTAAACCACATTATTTATTTTAACTTGTTTAAATAACTTAACAACTTTTTATCTTTAACTACATTAGTTTTGACTTAATTTCAACAACTAAATTCACTAACTAAACCACATTATTTATTTTAACTTGTTTAAATAACTTAACAATTTTAACTACATTAGTTTTGACTTAGTTTCAACAACTAAATTCACTAACTAAACGACATTATTTATTTTAACTTGTTTAAATAACTTAACAACTTTTTAACTTTAACTACATCAGTTTTGACTTAATTCCAACAACTAAATTCACTAACTAAACCACATTATTTATTTTAACTTGTTTAAATAACTTAACAACTTTTTAACTTTAACTACATTAGTTTTGACTTAGTTCCAACAACTAAATTCACTAACTAAACCACATTATTTATTTTAACTTGTTTAAATAACTTAACAACTTTTTATCTTTAACTACATTAGTTTTGACTTAATTTCAATAACTAAATTCACTAACTAAACCACATTATTTATTTTAACTTGTTTAAATAACTTAACAATTTTAACTACATTAGTTTTGACTTAGTTTCAACAACTAAATTCACTAACTAAACGACATTATTTATTTTAACTTGTTTAAATAACTTAACAACTTTTTAACTTTAACTACATCAGTTTTGACTTAATTCCAACAACTAAATTCACCAACTAAACGACATTATTTATTTTAACTTGTTTAAATAACTTAACAACTTTTTATCTTTAACTACATTAGTTTTGACTTAATTCCAACAACTAAATTCACCAACTAAACGACATTATTTATTTTAACTTGTTTAAATAACTTAACAATTTTTTATCTTTAACTACAATAATTTTGACTTAATTCCAACAACTAAATTCACTAACTAAAGCTAAGCATCAACACTAGATGGACACAAATCGATCTTGCAAGAAAATCAATTTTGTCATCAATAGGATCAACTAGTGTTGGTACTTAATTATTCTTAACAAACACATTATTCCTAAACTAAAGCTAAGCATCAACACTAGATGGACACAAATCGATCTTGCAAGAAAATCAATTTTGTCATCAATAGGATCAACTAGTGTTGGTACTTAATTATGCTTAACAAACACATTAAATTAAAGTTAAGTGTCAACACTAGATGGACACAAATCGATCTTGCAAGAAAATCAATTTTGTCATCAATAGGATCAACTAGTGTTGGTACTTATGCTTAACAAACACATTAAATTAAAGTTAAGTGTCAACACTAGATGGACACAAATCGATCTTGCAAGAAAATCAATTTTGTCATCAATAGGATCAACTAGTGTTGGTACTTATGCTTAACAAACACATTAAATTAAAGTTAAGTGTCAACACTAGATGGACACAAATCGATCTTGCAAGAAAATCAATTTTGTCATCAATAGGATCAACTAGTGTTGGTACTTAATTATGCTTAACAAACGCATTATTCCTAAACTAATGCTAAGCATCAACACTAGATGGACACAAATCGATCTTGCAAGAAAATCAATTTTGTCATCAATAGGATCAACTAGTGTTGATACTTATGCTTAACAAACACATTAAATTGAAGATAAGTGTCAACACTAGATGGACACAAATTGATCTTGCAAGAAAATCAATTTTGTCATCAATAGGATCAACTAGTGTTGGTACTTAATTATGCTAAACAAACATTCGATGGACACAAACAAATTATCACAAAATTTAAACTAAGTATCAATACTAGAAGGAGACAAACACATTATAAAAAGAAATTGTACTTGAACTTTAGAAATTTAGAAACACCAAACCTTATCTTCTACTTTGATGAAAGAAGCTTGTATCAACTTTTTTTGATGTTGAGCTTCCTTAGTTGCCTAGCCCGCAAAATCAACTCTTTCAACACTAGAAAAAGAT
Source organism: Solanum bulbocastanum (assembly GCA_037074985.1). NCBI lineage: Eukaryota > Viridiplantae > Streptophyta > Magnoliopsida > Solanales > Solanaceae > Solanum > Solanum bulbocastanum. The sequence goes on along the minus strand of CM073604.1, from coordinate 38,992,647 downwards.
TCAATAATTATTAGTTACTACATAGCACAAACACGCAGCAACATTGAGATTCGTCAACTACCTATTTCCTAAATACGAGCCAATTTGAAAACAAGCATCAACATAGAAAATGAAAGAACACGCCCACATGAATGATGGACACAAATCGATCTTGCAAGAAAATCAATTTTGTCATTAATAGGATCAACTAGTGTTGGTACTTATGCTTAACAAACACATTATTTCTAAATTAAAGCTAAGTGTCAACACTAGATGAACACAAATAGATCTTGCAAGAAAATCAATTTTGTCATCAATAATATTCAAGTTTAGTTAAATATAAACTTCAAATCCAAGAATATTAGTTTTATATATATATTCAAGTTTTAGTAAGTTCAAGTTTCAATTCAAGTTCATATCTAATTTCTAAACTTAATTAGTTATATATTCAAGCTAATTAGTTCCAAATTCAAACTAGTTAGCTAGTTTCCGAAATTCAAACTATTAATTAGCCTAAAATATCAAATATAATTCAAACCATTAGTTCTAAATTCCAAATTCGAACTAGTCTTAAAATCACAAATTGAAGGTACTCCTAGAATTCAAAAACCAAACTGTAATGCTAAAATCCCAAATTGAAAGTACTCCTAGAATTCAAAAACCAAACTATAATGCTAAATTAATCCCAAATTCAAACTATTAGTAGTCCTAAAATCTCAATAATAATTCAAACTAGTCCTAAATTCAAAATTCAAACTAGTCTTAAAATCAAAAATTCAAACTAGTCCTAAAATCCCAAAATCTAACTAGTGCTAAAATCCTAAATTCAAACTAGCTAGCTATTCTTAATCCCAAATTCAAACTATTAGTCCTAAAATCTCAATAATAATTCAAACTAACTCAAATAATACCCAAATTCAAACAACTCCCCAAATATAATTCAAACTAACTCTAACATTAAAATTTTCAATTCACAATCAACAAACACAAACTAACAATCAAATAATCCCTAATTCAAACTAACAATCAAAAATCCTAAATCATTCACTTACTAATTAACTAACAATCAATAAAAAAACTAATTCAATACACTAATTAACAAATTCAACACTCAAATTGAATACCCGAATTCAAACAACTCCTTAAATACCCTAATTCAATCTAATTCTACAATTCCAAAATCAAACTAATTAACTCAAGAAATGCCAAATTTCAAACAAATCCTAAGATATCCTAATTCAAACTAACCCTAACATTAAAATTTTCAATTCACAATCAACAAACACAAACTAACAATCAAATAATCCCTAATTCAAACTAACAATCAAAAACCCTCAATCATTCACTTACAAATTAACTAACAATCAATAAAAAAACTAATTCAATACACTAATTAACTAATTCAACACTCAAATTGAAAGAAATTAAAAATACTATTATGAAACCTAACCTTGAATTAAAGGAGAAGGGCAGTGAGTCGGAATAGAGGCAGCGCCGGTCAATATGGAGGCGGTGCCGGTTGAGATGGAGGCGGCGTGACCTCCTGCTGCTGATGCGAGCTTCCTCTGCTGCTGTACGCGACCGCCGCTGCTGACGCGAGCTTCCTCCGCCGCTGCTGCTGCGATGGTGGCGTGGCGCCCGTCGTCGGGGATGGTGGCGTGGCGCCGGTCCGCGGAGATGGTGGCTGGGCGCCGGTCGTCGGGTTGGTGGAGGGTGATGAGAGGAATAGTGAGAGAGGAGTGAGACTTGTGAGACTTTGGCCTATAGTTTTAAATTTAATAAAGTTAGTTTAATAAATTTCATTTATTGAGGTTGATTTAATTAATTAAAATTACACACACACATATATATATATATATAAAATTTAACTAGACATCAAGAGAATTTTAATTTAATAAATTTAATTTATGGATCAAGTTAATTTTATAATTTAATTTATCGATCAAGTAAATTTTATAAATTAAAATAATATATATGTATGTTTGTGTGTAATTTAATTACACATCAACACAAGTTTAATTTAATAAATTTGATTTATCGAACAAGTAAATTTTATAAATTAAAATATATATATATATATATATATATAATTCAACTACTCATCAACATAAGTTTAATTTAACAAATTTAATTTATAGAGGTTGATTTTAGTAATTAAATTATACACACACACACACACACACACACACATATATATATATATAAAATTAAACTACACATCAACAGAATTTTAATTTAATAAGTTCTAATTAATTTATCTATCAAATTAATTTGATAAATTAAAATAACATATATATATATAATTCAACTACACATCAACAGAAGTTTAATTTAATAAATTTAATTTATCGAACAAGTTAATTATATAAATTTTAATTATGTACCTTCTAATTATATAAATTTAATTTTATTGATCAACAAAAATTTATCAATATCAAATTTAATATATAAATCTCCTTGAATTGATCATACGTATTTCTTTAATTGATAATGTATTTCATATCTGAACCACTAATTTATAAGACTTGATTTGTTAAACTATTCAAAGGGTATATAATTAATCAACGTATTTCATAATCCGATGAAGTATCCTTTACATGTCATCATAATTAGGAGGTAATAACTACACTTGACATCCATTCAAGATCGAGCGTATATAATAATAATATCTCCCATATCATACTCGAATAAATTATATGTTAGCTCTTCACCTCTATATCACGAGATGAGATATTAAGTTCATGATTAGACGACGGACTGATAAAATTTGTACATTACTTTAGAAATATAAGTGTATATAATTTTCTCCTAATTCATATCAACGTAGTTTCATACTCTAAATATGGATTATAGATATTTTTTTTTATTTATTCCACGAATTCTAACTTTTTATTTATAAAAGTATACAAAATTGTTACACTTTTTGAACAATTAATTGTAGGTGTAAATAAAATTTTAGTATTATGCACACTAACAAAAGTATGATTAATAGGATTATTTTAAACAAATCGACCTCCGAATGTCGGTATTTTTATTTTTGTATTTTTGAAATTAATCGTCATTCGAATGACGATTTATTTAAAGAAAATATTAATTTATTAATTTTTTTGGAAGTACTATATAAATATTTTAATGAAAATTAATATAATTACATACTATTTAATTTTACCAACTTCCGGAAGTCCATATTATAATTTTTTATTTTTTTATTTTACACAAAATCATCCTCCGAAAGACGATTTAAATAAAATTAATTCAAATTATTTCTCAATTTTGTTTTTAATATTTAATTGAGAAAATATAAAATATTTTTATTTATTTATTTAATACCGAATTACACCGAATTTTGCTTTCAACCAAGCCTTTCCGTTTCGAAATCGAGAAAGACCACTTTGAAAAGTAAGCCCGATGGGCAAGATGGGGGTGGGTCAAGGTGAGAGAGAAGACTGAGAGTGGAGTGAGAGATGCCTTAGGGTTTTGATACTATATCATTCTTTTTTTAAGAGAAGTGTTTAATTTACCGACCACTGGATGTTGATATTATTTAAATAAAATAATAATTTAAATTTATCGAACTCTTAAGGTCGGTATTTATTAATTTATTTTAATATTAACTCATCTCTTGAGGTTGATTTTATTAATTAAAATTACATTTATAAATTAAAATTATATATATATACACCTCCTAATTATATAAATTCAACAGAAGTTTAATTTAATAAATTTAATTTTATTGATCAAGTTAATTTTATAAATTTAAATTATATACCTCCTAATTATATAAATTTAATTTTATCGATCAACAAATTAAAGTTTATAAATATCAAATTTAATATATATATATATATATATATATATATATATATATATATATATATATATATATATATAAGACTTTATTTGTTAAACTACTCAGTGAGTATATATAATTAATCAATGTATTTCATACTCCGATGAATTATCCTTTACGTGTCATCATTGCCTACGATATTATCACAACACTTGACATCCATTCAAAATCGAACGTAACGTATATAATAATATTATCTCACATTTCATACTCAAATAGATTATATTATATGTTAATTAACTATTCACCTCTACATCATGACATGATATATTCAGTTCATCATTTAACAATAAACTGATAGAATTTGTACATTACTCTACAAATATAAGTATAATTATCTCTTAATTCATATCAACGTAGTTTCATACTCTAAATATGGATTATAGATATTTTTTTATTTATTCCATGAATTTTAACTTTTTATTTATAAAAGTATACAAAATTGTTACACTCTTTTAAACAATTAATTGTATGTGTAGAATGAAAATTTAGTATTACGCTAGCAAAATTATGATTTATAGGAACAGTTTTAACAAACCGACCACCGGATGTCGCTTTTATTAAAAGTAATTAGATGAAATAAAAATACCGACCTCATCCGGAAGATGATTTATTTAATAAAAATTAATTTAATTACATACTATTTAATTTTACCAACTTTCAAAAGTCGGTATTATAATATATTTTTTTATTTTTTATTTTACGCAAAACCGTCCTCCGAAAGACGATAAAATTAAATCAATATATTTAATTGAGAAAAAAATAAAATATAGTTATTTATTTATTTTATTTAATACCGACATCAAAAGGTCGGTATTTTGATTTCTGTATTTTTAAAATTCTGACCTCGGGAGGTCGGTAATTTTATTTTTGTATTTTTTAAATTCCGACCTCCGGAAGTCGGTAATTTTATTTTTGTGATTTTTAAATTCCGACCTCCGGAGGTCGGTATTTTTGTAATTTTTGTATTTTCCGGATTTGTATTATTTAAATTCCGACCTCCGGAGGTCGGTATTTTTATTGTTTGTATTTGTTAATTCCGACCTCCGGAGGTCGGTTTTCCGGAGGCATTTGTATTTGTTAAATTCCGACGGAGGTCGGTTTTCCGAAGGTATTTGTATTTTTTAAATTCCGACTTCCGGAGGTCGGTATTTTTAATTTTGTATTATTTAAATTCCGACCTCCGGAGGTCGGTATTTTCATTTTTTGTATTTTTGAAATTCCGACCTCCGGAGGTCGGTAATTTTATTTTTTGTATCTTTTAAATTCCGACCTCCGGAGGTCGGTATTTTTATTTTTTGTATTTGTTAATTCCGACCTCCGGAGGTCGGTTTTCCGGAGGTATTTGTATTTTTTAAATTCCGACTTCCGGAGGTCGGTATTTTTAATTTTGTATTATTTAAATTCCGACCTCCGGAGGTCGGTAATTTTATTTTTTGTATCTTTTAAATTCCGACCTCCGGAGGTCGGTAATTTTATTTTTTGTATCTTTTAAATTCCGACCTCCGGAGGTCGGTATTTTTATTTTATGTATCTTTTAAATTCCGACCTCCCGAGGTCGGTAATTTTATTTTTTGTATCTTTTAAATTCCGACCTCCGGAGGTCGGTATTTTTATTTTATGTATCTTTTAAATTCCGACCTCCTGAGGTCGGTAATTTTATTTTTTGTATCTTTTAAATTTCGACCTCCGGAAGTCGGTATTTTTATTTTTGTATTATTTAAATTCCGACCTCCGGAGGTCGGTATTTTTATTTTATGTATCTTTTATATTCCGACCTCCTGAGGTCGGAATTGTTTATTTTTTGTATTTTTTAAATTCTGACCTTCGGAGGTCGATAATTATATTTTTATATCTAAATTTCGACCTCCAGATGTCGGTATTTTATTTTTCTGCTTTATTTTGCATAAACTATTGTGTAATAAACTAACCGACCTCCTAATGTCGCTAAGTATTTGGATGAAATAAAAATACCGACCACATGAGGTCGGTATTTTATATTAATTTAATTTATTTAAATTGTCATCCGAAAGATGATTTATTTACGCAAACCATCCTCCGGAAGTTAATAAAATTAAATCAAAATATTTCTCAATTTTTTTTTTATATTTAATTGAGAAAAAAAAATATTGTTATTTATTTATTTTATTAATACCGACATCAAGAGGTCGGTTTTTATTGTAATTCATTTTATCAGGGAAAAATTCCGACCTCCAGAGGTCGGAATTTTGTTTTCCCGCTTTATTTTGCATAAAAACCGACTACTTGTAGTCGGTTTCCTAAAGTTTTTTTAATTTCTTGTTCTTTTTAAGAATACCGACCTCTGGAGGTCGGAAATTACCGACCTCCATTTGAGGTCGGTAATTTTTAGGTCGGTATTCACTATTTTTTTAGTAGTGGCACATGGTTCAATAATCCAATTGTCAAGATTGAAGAAGGCTCAAGTGGTTTCACATCAATTTGCAACAAATTTGATGATAATGAAGATTTTTGTCAAGCTACATGTGGAAAAGAAGTTTCAATCATATTTCAACATTTCTGCAATTTTTAAAACTAAAAATGAAATATTTTAAAATTATTTTTAACCCATATATTTTAAACCTTATTTTTAACCATGGCAAGCAGCAGTGATGAAGACTGTGTGAAGAACAAAGATTATCATGCAATTGAAGAAGGCGGATCAAGTTTTGTCAAGAAAATCTAGCCAAAAGGGAAGATTTGTTAGGGTTTTCCCCAATATTCTTACCTTATTTAAAGTTTATTTTTTCCTAAAAGAAAAGACAAAACATTATCATAAATGTTTTTACTTTTCATGAAAGAAAAATATAATTTTCTTTCATATTTGGTTTATTCTTTCCTTAGAGGAAAAGTTTGGAGCTATATAAATTGAAGATTCCTATTCTCTTAGCAGAACACAATAGCATCCACAATGTAGTTCTTTAAGAGTTTAGTTTATGGGAGATTTTCTCCTAAACATATTTATGTTTTTTTAGTATTAGTTTTCAATATGTAGGTTGATTGATCAAACTATATTAATATTATATCTTTAGTATGTTTTTATTTGTCATATGATTTGTCAACCATATGATTTGCAATTGTAAGCTTCCGCATGATGCCCTATTCACTTTCGATCTTTACACTAGACCCCCTCAAATTAATAAATCCTTGTTGGCAGGGGAAATTTATTTAGAAGAGAGGATTTCATAGAAGTCAATTTTTTGAAATTATATTTAGAAAATTCAGTTCTCATAAACTTAAATTCTGACTTCACCTCTCATAATCTGACTTCACCTCTAATTATGAGAGTAATTAATAATTAGGTAAATTTGTAATACGGCAGCCACAATATTCTGCAGTTTCATATAAGTGTTGGAGCTATCTATAGCAATCTTAATGCAGTACTGAGAATAAGTTGAAAATCGTACAAACACCAATTAGACTTTTGAACGCGTACAAAATCAAATTATTACTCTACTACATATTCTATCTTTCAAGGCTTTTTTCTCTATAAAATTCTACTATTAGGTATATTTGGATGAGTGTTTTAGGTGCAGTGATTAATAAAAGATTTTGTGTGTCCAACTATAAAGCCTAGCTAACATGATGTAATTAGTAGTATAAGGAGCCACACAAATAGTATAACCACCCTCCAGTTGGTTTGGAGGGTGGTTATCCATACTGATGACCAGGATCGATCCCCCCTTAATGTCTTGTGAGTCGAGCCTGTCGCATAGGGCTTGCCTAGTGTGGTTTACATTTTCTGTGTGATTTGTAGGCTATTACATAGTGCAGTGCGCACAAAGTGCTCACCCGAAGGAGAGGCTGTTGCAGAGATTGTAGTGATGGCGAGTTATCCCGACGTTTCAAAAAAAAAAAAAACTTACAAAAGGACCACTAAATAATGTTCTATAACTTTGACTTGTACATCATCTTATGTCTGCAACAACTCCATCAACCCTACAATAATAAATATTGACGTTTTACCATATGATAATCCAATATATACTTTAAATGTGTCCCCTCTAATACCTAAGTAATCAAGGCCATTACAATTGACATACTTCCTGTTGAAGGTTTATCTTGGCCACTTAATTTTAAGATCAAACTTAAGTTCACCTACACAAAATTAAGAAAACTTATAAAATTTAAACGAATTTAAAACAGAAAAAAAAAATCATTATCACAACATTTCTTGGCCACTTAATTAACACATAGGGGTTCGTATTTGGAAGATAATTGATGTGAATTGTATTATAGTATATATAATATGAAAAATGGTAATACAAAACATTTAGTAGTGATAGATTTTTCTTTTAGCGGCATTACTTATTATCACAAAAAAAAAAAAAAAATAGACTTAATTGAGTATTTGAGTTAATGTCATTGCATCTAAAGTCACTAACACTCTGTTTGGATCATTGTTACCCATTGTTTCATAATATATTATATTGTATTCTACTCTATTGTACTTTACTGTATGGTAGATACAATGTTTGCCTAAACTGTATTGTTTGTTACTGTTTAATAACATTTTATTGTTTGGTTTGACTGTGTTTTACTCGAAAAAATAAAAATAAACTTGTTTCAAAAAATCTCAGTTTTAAAGAAAAATCGATTTTTCAAAGAGAGTCGCCACTTAATTTTTTTTAAGAAATTAAGAAAACTTATAAAATTTAAACGACTTTAAAACAGAAAAAAAAAATCATTTGAAATCCAAAGAGGGTTCGGGGTTCAATTTACATTCCGAGATGGTGTTAGGCCCTCGGAATGTCCGCTAACTTACGATTGACCAATGATTTAACTAACTTAAAAAAAAAAAGTAACTAAGTAAGAAAACCTATTTTTCATTTTTATGGGGAATAAACTAAAGGGAACTTTCTAAGGGAAATAATTCATATACTGTAAGATAAATTAATAAAATAAGACAAAACTAAGTAATAAATATAATATTTTAATTTTGAATATAAAAAGAGAAATGACTATCTTTGGAGAAAGTCAAACCAAAATCAAATAAAATGTTAGTCAATAGAACAAAGGAATAGTAAAATAAAGGAAGGAATATTGAACTTGGGCCATTTGCCCAAATTCAGCTAAATTGGGTCTTCGGCCCACCTATCTTAACTCTAAACAAACTGCCCAAAATAAAGGGCTTCGGCCCAATTTTCTATTGAACCTACTGTATACACAAAATGTATCATACTGCATATAATTATTTTAAGCCGTATCTCGGCCTAATTTTTTAACATCCTGCATATTTGCTCCTTTTTCCTGTATTTTTGCCCTTCAACCTGTATTTTCACAATTTTTCTCCTGTATTTCGATACTATATAATTGTATACCCAATGTATACCGTCCACTTTTGGACTTTTTTGGAGGCCTGTAGTTCCTCCTCCAGCCTTGTGCACCTGTTTCTGATAATCTGGTTGGCTCAAATATGAAGAAACGAAAATGGAGCCTTTATGGCTCAACTCGGAAATGCGAGGAAGGTAAGTCCACCGTGGACTTGGAAGGCGGTCATACAACGAAAAAAGAAAACAAAATTAGTACTTGAGATAAGGAAAACAATTAAGACATGACTTAATTAAAAATATAAGTTATTCAGGCTCTTCAAAACCAAAATGCAACAGAAACCCAACTATTAGACCAAAAATAGCAAACTACTTTGAGAAAGACATAATGAACTAACATAGCGGGCAATGAGCCATGAATAATCACATTCCAACCAAGCCAGAATGAAGTCACAAAAAACCCAACAGAGACAGATTCATCACAATATTGCTCGGAATCGAAATGATAAGTAAACAAAGGAGTAGATATTACCTTTTCCGGGCAGCTGAACTGAGAACAACGAGCTAGCAACGACTTCACCACAAAGCTTCAACAAACAGCAAGAGAGAAAAATCCCAAGCTAAACTCCCAAGTTCTTATCGTTTGGAGTCTATTTCTATATATTTCTATTGATTGACACAATATATAGCTAGTAAATTTGTTGTATTTTTCTTCTCTAATGCCCACTAATTCCAACCCCTCTTAGTGAAGATGAATGGTGCTATTTATAGGCGAAATTAGGGTTCCAATCTTTTGGAATTTGAATTCCAATTCCAAAATATCCAAGGACGGAGGAATATACCGAATTGATTCCTAATTCCAACGGATTGGAATGAGGTGGAGGGTCTCGATCGATCGATTGTCCTAGAGTATCCGCGTGGCTCAGGTCTCACGCCGTGTACTGCCGTGCGCTCGCTGTTGGAATCGTGGGTTGCTCCGTTTGGAATCGCGTGAATTGGAGATGAGCCGGCGTCGTTCGGTTGCTGCTGTTTCCGCGTGAATTGACGACGTGAAATCGGATTGATGTTGTGTCCTTGTCGCTGGAATTGTCGTTTTGTCGCTGCTATGCTGATGATGCTGAAAGCTTCTGGGTTCTTTCTTAGAATAGAAAAGTGGGTCGGTTCGGGTCGGTTCATTAAGAGATTGGGTCGGTTAAGTGGATTTTCTGGAGTAATGAAGTGGGTTGGGTTTCTTTTGGCAGAAAAGGAATTGGGCTGGGAATAAAGGTGCTGGGTTTGATGGAAAAGTTAGGAAAAGGCCCAAAATTTGGCCTTTTGATGAGTTTAAGATGAATTGATTAGATTTGGCTAAAAGTAATTAAATAATAGCCCAAATAAATTTCAATGGTAACAAAATCGAATTCAATCTATGAATTTGGTCAAAACTTAATTCCAAAATAGATTTTGCAATGCACGATTTGATTGTAAATAATTTTCAAGAATTTGAATTATATTATACCTTTAAAGGTAGAAATGTTGATAAATTTTGTCATCTCTAAACTTTGGGATCAATTATATTTTTTATGAGATATATTTAAATGATTTAAAATAATTTCTGAGCAAAAAATAAAAGTAGAACAACATCTATTACTTGGCAGAAGTTGTTGACAACCTTTAGAAGGCGCAACGTCGTGGTGACTCAAAAAACATACATTGCTTGACAATAGTCTGGGTGTCAACATTTGTAGTTGTTCTCTATTCATTTATTTTGATCTAATTTTGTTCAGCTAATGCCTTAAAACAAAGCGTTGCATTGAAGATTTTTTTGGAAAAACTATATGAGGACCTCCATAATGAGTTTGAGAAACATTACGTATAGTCCCGCTGTATTTCTCACACATATTTTTGTTGGATTTTAAAGGTGTGAACAGGAAATGAAGGGTTGTGACTCTCCTAAAGAGTTGTGACTATGTTGAAGGGTTGTGACCTTTATGAAAGGTTGTGTCCTTTCTAAAGGGTTGTGACCATTTGAAAGGTTATACCTTTTCCAAAGTGTTGTGACCTTTCTGAAAGGCTGTCTTCTTTCCAAAGGGTTGTGACCTTTACCCTTTGTTGGCTATAAATAGAGAAGTTTTCTCTCATTTTTCTGCATCGAATTCTTTCCTTCTCTTGTATACATTTTCTTACATAAACAAAATTGTCGATCGACTGAGTCTGTGTGTGCTCTTATTGATGTTCTTGCGTTCACTGAAGTTATTGAAGTTTGAGATACTGCTACTTCTTTAACAGGTTAATCCATTTTATCTTGGGAGGAATTAATCTACAATCTAGGGTACAGTGAGGGGATTAAATTTCTTAAGAAAACACAGTGGTTTCTGTGGACTCGGATTAAAAACATTATATCTATTTCATCTTTTTTTTGTTTCTGTATTTTTTACTAACCTGAATACAGGAGATAACAATCTTAAGAAATTTAAAGTTTCTGTATTTGAGGTTTCTGGAGATTAAAATCTTTATGGTTTTCTACTATGTTTGAACTTTTAAAATTCATTCGATTAACGATTAAAAAAACATAAAACTTTATCGTTATATTAGAAACAGTTTGTGTAAGGATTTATTCTTTACTGTTAGTATTTCACATACTAAAATTGTCTGCCATTTGTGACAGAAAAAAAAACTAATTCAAGTCAAGTAAATATTGGAACAGTAAGTGCTGCAACAATATCGGTTGCACCCAATCGTTCAACTGCTGCCTTAGCATCGGCTGAGAAACCTGCAAAGTTTTCTAGAGTCGACTTCAAGAGATGACAGAAAAAGATGTTCTTCTATCTGACTACGTTGAGTCTGCAGAGGTTCATTAATGAGAACGTTCCTGTTATGTCAGATGAAACTACGTCTGAAGAACAATTCTTGGTAACAAAAGCACGGACACATTCTGATTTTTTGTGTAAAAATTATATTTTGAGTGGCCTGCAGAATGATCTGTACAATGTGTACAGTAATGTCAAAACCTCAAAAGAACTCTGGGATCAGTAGAGTTTCGTAGTTTAATTTTTGTTGAAAAAAAAGTAAATTTACATATCTGATCAAAATAAAATAAAATAAAATAAAATGAAATTAATGGAAATCAAAACAATACATTAATGATTCTTCAAAATATTTAGAAATTATTAGAACTTTTTCACTAATATGACCATCTCTTTTGATGAATCTTACAAGATAATTAAGTTTCCTCCTTCATTTTGATGAACTTGTACCCAAACTAATGTGAACATCTCTATGATGAATCTTTGAAGAATATATCTATGATCTTTATCAAAGTGAAGACCATATCATGACATTATTAAGTACATGAAAAGATGAAAGAAAAAAAATTTAAAAGGAAGAAAAAACTACACAAATAAAAAGAAAGAATGAGAAAATGGAAATGAGATGATAGTTATTTATAGATTAGATTAGTTAGAAAGAAGTTGAAGAGGCATGTTATTTAAGTAGAAAAGAGAAATAGATGGACGTTTTTTTGTAACTTATTAGACATAATTAGAATAATAAAGATGATTGAATTTTTTAATTAACAAACAAATTATTTATTGAGAAAAATGAAGAAAAAAAGCCAACAAGAAAAAAAAAGGATAAATAGGAATGAAAGCCATAGAAAGGTGCCACATCACCTTCTCTATGTTTCTCCTTTATATATATATATATATATAGATTCTACACACATGCATCCATCTCTAAAGTACTGAATTTAGATATCATCTATCCTTGTACATGTCGTTAGTGCAAAAGAATAATATCGATATATTTTAACTTTCTGAATAAATGAAATCTAAGTCTATATATTTATAAGACTTGAACAATAATTCTCCTTTAAAGCTAGCTTTTGTGATGTGAGTTAATCTAAAAGTGTAATTTAAAACATATTGATCTCACTCAATAATAGAATATAAAAAAGGTAATTAACAATTAAGTACTGTCTATGGACTTATAAATCAAACAAATACAAATCAAACAAATACTTTCTATTCGCTCTACTCTACGCATAAGCTTACTTATGGGAATAGAAAAGAAAAAAACTAACAAATGTTAAGAAGTTTTGGTCCAAAGAATCATTTTGTTTTTGGGCTCTCAAAATATCAAAAATATATTACATATTTATTTCTTAATTTTAATCTTCATGCAATCAATCTATTAGTATTATGTCTAATTCCGTTTTGGGCAGTGGCGGATCCAGAATTTAGAGTCCGTGGATACCAAATAGACTTATCGATTAATGTGCCAGCTTTTTTTCTTAAAAAAAGGTGCTTGGAGCCTTTTTGTTTTCTTAAAAAATGTCTAAAGTTGCCCTCCAACCGTGGCACCACAAGTCAATTTTGTTCACTAGGTGCCACGCTTTATATTTATATAAATATTATATATATATATACCTATGTATATGTAGAGTTTCCGTCGAAGTTGGGGGATGGCGTGGCACCCCCTGACTCCATAGATTCGCCACTGGTTTTGGGTAAGTAATTAAATGTCTATAACAGGATGCAAATTATATTTTAGTTCGACTGGTTTATTTCTTTTTCGTAATTTTATTAGGAATCGAAGGTTAAAGGTTCGAATCCTATAATATTTATTTTTTATCCGGAAAGGCCTCAAAAATTAAAACCCAAATTTGGGCTGCTCCATCCGCATAGTAAACAAACGAGTCAAGGAAATTGTTCAAGTTATGTCGTTAATATTATTTCTAGTTATATTCTGATAAAATAGAATTTTAGTATTAATATAATACTAAAAATTTTCAACAAAGCAGTATCGTTGGACACCTCTTGACAGAGGGTGGGTTCGGCCCTGCCTATTTCTTTTCATTTATTTTATCCAATATAATGTGATGATTAGAAATTTTATTACATCATATAAAAAAAAGTAAAAAATTATACAATTTATAATCTTAGCATCTAACTAGTGGAATTCATGCATATACTTTTTAAGACGTTAATGGCATGAAAGCTCCATGAAATCCATATGGCACCCTACTCGATATGGTTATAATAGCAACTGGCTCTTTCGTAAATTTCTTTGCATCAATTATACAAACCTACAAGAAATAAACATATTAGAAATGAATCGATGATTTAAATTTAATGAGTTCAAATATGATAATTTTGATGCATGCTAAATTAATTGTATTTTACTTACTTGAGAAATATTCTCATTTTCGTTATGCGTAAATGTAATGATCCAACCATCGTCTTCATCGATGCCTTCAGGTTTTGGAACAAAGGAAGTTCCTGAACAAAATGTGTTCTTTGGGAACATGTGATATTCTGCTTTAATCAATTCATCTTCTTCATCCTATATTTTTCATTTTCCAAATATTAATTAGTACTATATGAAGTATTAATCCCCTTTTTTTGTGGAAATGTATATACTATAGTATACATACCATATTAAAGGTTTTCTTTTCTTCAAAATGAAGCTTGACTAGCCCACCAAATCTAGTGAATCCTGTTAAAATAATTAATGAGTAAATCATAAGATTTATTTGCAAGAGAAGTGATAAAGGATGTTAAAAATTGATTTGTACATATATAGTTTACCTGAGCCAGACAACTCTGTTGACTCAACAACTTGTAGATAAGCAAATTTATTTCTAAATCCAGAGAACTTTTCATTGATGATAGGGAATTCCATTGCAAACTCATCTCCAGATAGATTCTTCTTCTCTTTAATCTCTCCATTTTTCATGTTTAATCTCCATTCGCAAACACGAGGAAAAGTTGATTCTTTTGTGAACTCATCAGAGTCGTCATCTATGGAACTTGTTTCCCTTTTAATCCATTTGGATAACTTTTCTAACTGATTGACACTAGAACTAGGTCCCGGTATAACTGATTGACGAGCTCTACATGCTCTCACCACCACCTTTGCAAATTAAACAACATTTTCTCATTAGTTTATTTAACTAAGAAAGTGACTTTTTGATGAACTCGATTAAAAAAAAGTACGTACGTACGTACCTCATCATTATGTTCGAAACAATTAATGATGTGAAATACACAACAAGGGTCAACCTCAAACCATTTGATGGAATTGGCATCACCATAGCGTGGCATTATCCCAATTCTTGCATATCCATCTTTTTCAAACTTCATTAACCTACATAATCACAATATATTTATCATATATAATCAAAATAGACATATGTACTATGTACATGATTTTAATTAAAAAGGGAAAATTAATAGATACACTCACTGGCCTCCAAGAACAAGTCGACTTATGTCAATTGTTAGCGGGAAATTCATGATCACATTGTATCTACAAGATTGACATGTATAGGACCAAGTAATTAGCTATAGATAAGTAAAAAAAAAAATTATATATCATACGAGTATGTATGTAGATTAAAATAGGAAATAATAAATTTTACCTTTGTGTAACACCTATTTCATGGCAAACAGCACATCTATCGAACATGAGATCCGCTTTGTGAACCATTTTTTTTCCATCAGCTGAAAGATTGGTAATAAATTGAGTAATGTCGTGAAAAAATAAAACTAATAAGTAAATTGAGTAACATCCGATTAAAGAAGAAGAAACAAAACATATATAGTGAAGGAAATAATGTGGTACCTGAAATGACACCAAGTTCAAAATAAGGCTTTTTTGCATCAATACCAATCATAACTAGTTCTCCCGTGCCAGGTGCTTTCTGTGCATATAATGTTATTAGAAGGCAACAAAGATAAAAAAGAATTAAATAGACATAATAGATATAGTGAAGAATCGAACATCATCAGATAGTCAATCAACTAAGCTATGACACGTACCTTTGGGTGGCTTGTGAAGGGTCTATTCCAAGATTCACTTGGAAAATTCCAATTTCCCTGAGTTTGTAGAGAGTGTATATCGATCTCTTGAGGCATATGGTTCTCAGCAATTGAGTAGTATTTGTTTGGATGCTCAAACACATTTGTGTTGCTAAGGTATTTGTCTATCACGCCAAATCTCAACTGCAGCACAACAAAAATATTACTAAAATCTCGCAGAATTTTACTAATACTTAGTAGTATATTAGCAAATTAACTAGTACATACCACATTTAGAAGGTAGGAGAGGAGTATAGCAGGAGAATCGCCTTGAATAGCAGGAAGAAAACCTGGTTTGTTTCGATCCTTTTCCATATTATAGCTATCTGTCTGAACATGTTTGTTCTTGTAAAACGTCTTCCACTTCCCACCATTCTCTTTGTTTAAGTAGAGAGCATGAAGCATTCCTTCACCCTCAACCCACATATGCCTCGATTCACCAAATATAGACCTCGTTGATTTCAGTCCTCCAAATAGAGGGTTTGGCCCTGCAATAATAATATATATACGTATTAGGCCCACCTGCTATACAATACAAGTACGTATTTATCTCGTTTCAAAAAATCCAATGTACCGTTTCTTATGTAAACACCCTCTGGAAAATCGTCCGGAATTTTCCCTTCAACTATTTCTACTGTTGTGGCTTCTCCTATCTCTTCCACCGGTGCAAAGTTGCTCTATTGAAAATTAAATTGAATATATTTTACATAAAATTTAAACAAAAGTTTAGAGTTTAGCGTTGAAAATTACCTGACATGGGAGCAATGGTTGGTCAACAAATTCAAATATGAAGTCAACAAAAGCTTCCAATAAATTGAATGAAGTGTCCTTGATAGCTTTTGGAACGTCTAATGAAATATTTGGAAAATGGTCCACCTCCTTTAGTAATATTGGCTGTTCAAGGCCAAATCATGCAACTTTGTCTTTAACAACTTACATGTACGTATAATTTGATAACAATAATAATGATACGTTATTAGCAATTTGATATATATAGCATAATTATATTATATTTAATAATAGTAATAAATATGAGTATTTATAATTAATATTTTACGTAAATACCACTATAGGCTTCAACAACTCTAAATATAATAACATTGACTCAATTACCACGTTTACCTTGAAAGTAGATGAGAGTGGGTTCTTGGAGTGCTCAAGTTTGGGTGGAAGTGAAGGCCTTTGCAAAGAGCATTTGGTGACCACTTGAAGTAATGCATAACTATTAGCAGCCATATTCTCTACAAATTATTATTTAAAAAAAATGTATTTCAGTAGATTCTATCAATATAAAACAAAGAAATTAAATTAATGTATATAGTAAATTGGAGTTAGAAGTTAGAGATATTTATAGATATTAGAGCATATGTTGGAGATCGAAGTTGTCTAGCAATTAATATGACAAGTTTATAGATACTACTATTAATGTATAGACAAAATAAAGGTCTACTATTGAAGATACATGGAAATTACCTTGGGCCTAGAGGTAATGAAATTAAACAAGTAAAACTAATGTCAAGATCATGAAATAATATTGTAGAAGTACTTTTTAATCCATAAATTGATATTTAATAATTTAAAGAGTATTTTCAAGATTTAATGAAGGTTAATTTTGATTATATCGTTTATGGATGAAGCTTCAAGAAATTTAAATCAACCCTATTTGAAAACGACAATTATGAATTTGAAGTGATCACTATTAATAATCTCAATTTCCTCAATAAATGGATATCAATAGCTTGTTAGATTGTCCGAATAAAAAGTGGTACATGTTTAGAGGTCCAGAGCTTTAGAGGAAATTGTGGATATCATCGGAGAAAACAATGTTGATCATGAAGCTGAAGACGATATAATACTTTTGGGACCAGTTACTCATAAGGAAACAGTTATCGCGTTTAGAATTCTTCGCAATTTTTTGGTGTAGTTCGAAAAGACAACACTTAATTTTTTAGATGCCATAAGAAAAATTAGAGATGAATTTCAACTAGATTTAAGTTTTAATAAAAAAAATAAAAAACACTAGAATCATATTTCACTATATTATCTTAAACATTTATAATTTTAAAGAATTATTAAACTGTAATATTAATGGGACCATATATTTATATAAGGGTCTTTCGAAAATAACTTATCTTATTATCTTATCTAAATCAATGCTCTTTTTCACTGGCTCAAATTGGGACCAGAAAAAAATATTATATTAAAAAGTTTATTAATTTATCGAGTAACTAATTTAGAAAGATTTTACTGCAAGCCAATAGATGGTCACCTTCCAAAGTCTCAACTACAAAATTACCTATAATGCTATTTTATTGATATTAAATTAGTTTTATAGCATCTTGAGCATAAAGCTATTACAAGATAATCCAACGATCTTGAGTACAAAATTACAATGCATTAAGTTTTGTTCTCTCGTATGATTTAAATTTCTCTTATTAAGTATTTAATCTTAGGAGTTTTTGATACTCATCTTGATTAACATATTTTTACTCATCTAATGTAGTTTTTATTTTGTCTCTGTTAACTTTGTTTTTACACTACGGTAAAATAGTGAAATTAATATCTATTCTTATCAACATTTTTTGTGTTTTCTTGAATCGTCACCTTTTAAACAATAACATATGTAAAGAATTTTTGTCAAAATCCTATAAAAATGTGAATAATGTATTTTGTGATTCTTACATGACGTTTTCTAAAAAAATCTAAATATTAACTGAACTATTCCAATACCAGAAAAAACCGATATGATCAAAAAAGTTTAATTTTTAATTACACAAAATACAATAACTAAAAGATTAATATAGTTTAAATTTTATAAAATAACCTATTATTAGTTTAAACTCTTATTTTGTAAAAGGATAATTGCTATAATTAAGTGTCGTATAAGTTATTCACTCTGAAAAGTCAAAGTCGTAAACTTTCCATAGTATAGCATAACCTTAAATTTTGTTGGTGAGACATAGTAGAAATAATATTCACATATATACACCAATGGAAAATCTAGTTAGGGAAGTATGTTAGATGTTTCTATAACTTGAGAACAAATAACACTCTTCATAACTTAAAGGAAGATTTCTTTTCTATCGGAATGAAATTTAATGTTGTGCGAATTTAAATTGATCGAAATTTAATATGGGTAGCAGACACCATATGAAAAAGAAAAGTAAAAGTCTTCTTAATTGAAAATAAAATTCAAAAGTCGTAGAAAATAATTTTCCCTTCCATATTGGCATGACATGGAACTTGGAAGACTTGACCAGCTTCCTTCTTTATAATGAGTCCGATTTGGCAACTGTACCGATTACTGAAAATAAAATTAAAAATCGAACAAAATAAAAAAAAAACCGTTATTTCTTTAGTTTTGTTTTGATTTTTAATCTAAAAGAAATGATAAATTGGATTTAGTTTTAAGCAAAAAAATATCAAAAAGTTCGAATCAAATCGACTATGGAAATATCAACTTAAAGACTATAATTGCATAAGGGTGATTTAGTAAT
Organism: Solanum bulbocastanum; assembly: GCA_037074985.1. NCBI lineage: Eukaryota > Viridiplantae > Streptophyta > Magnoliopsida > Solanales > Solanaceae > Solanum > Solanum bulbocastanum. The sequence goes on along the minus strand of CM073604.1, from coordinate 38,973,194 downwards.
TTAACGTTTGGCCGAAAGTTTCCAATTTTTGGAAAAAAGTTAGTCGATTAATGAATTGGCAGGTTCCTTATAAGTTTTAATAATGTGGGCATGCGCAATTGCATCAACTATCAACCTTCAAATCCCAAACCCAAAGGATCAAAGGGCAATGCAAATCTCTTGTTCAATGGACTGGACAACATCTAAGAAATAAATGTGTTGATTTTGTAACATAATTGTTGGAATGAACGAGTAAAGCTTCTATAATCAAGAAATCACACTAAATGACTTTGAAAACGGGTGATCTTTAAATTGCTGCTTGTCTCATAAACAAACATTCAAGATCAAGAGTGTTGTAATTGAACAAAACTAGTTAAACTTGAAGTTATGCGAACAGGGCCAAAAGTCAACAATTGCCATTGCAGCCCAAATTGATTCAGGTTTGTTCCTATTTTTGCACCCCTGCTCGAAAACATGACTGAGCCTCATCTATTGCTAGACACATTAGAACACTTTTCTATTAAAAAGTATCAAAGTCAAACCAGCTTCTGTGACGAGAGTATTAAATGAAGCTGTAATGTAAACTTATACTCAGAATCCACTTTTTCCTGATGTCATTGGCATCAAGAAAAGAAATTAATTAGCTACCTAGATTTTCCTCAGGTGTGTCTCCTGCAAATTGAAAGGGGAATATGCTACACTGACATTCCATGGAATGGAAAACCAAACCTCAACTATTTGATTAGTAGCCAAAGCCATTGAGATGATATCAAAATTTACAACAATCATGACACCTCCACATTCAATTTATGCCAGCAAAGATCCAACACGAACAAGTCAATGGACTAGGAAAGTCGTGAGATCTCACTTTTGCTAACCCGGGTCAATTTAACCCTACTTGGATTAGTCACTTTGGAGTTGTTATTGCAAGTTTCTCCTGAAAAAATCAGACAACTTGGAAGTGGCAGCACGTCCTCTCTCCAAACAGCATATGTAGTCATCAACTGAATACAGGAAACATCTCAAGTCATAACAGTTGATCTAACCACTCTTACGGAACAAAAGCCAACATGAATTCCACTAAAGTGGACTACAACTTTTTCTGTCAGTTTATCAAAAATGATATCCAATAGCTTAAAGAGAAATAGCTACCAACTGTAGGCCAAAGGTTAAACAGGTCCCACTTTCTCATTCTTAATCTAACTATCTTCTTACATTAAAAAAATAAAGTGACAAGGCTCCGAAATGCATATATAACATTGAATGTGATGGTTTTAACTCTTATCCAGATATCATGCAATGTGAAAATGGAGGGTCAGATGGCAGTGGGGGCAACAAATACAAGGGGGGGTTAAGGGGAAGCAACATACATCTACTAAATTCAAATTTAGCAGTAGATCTTATGTTGTTTTTCAGTTCCATAAGCAGATTAAAACAAACTTTACAGAATTAATTCCACATATTTTGACTCTGCGATCAAACTACAACACAACTTTTTGAGAAGTAAACGACAACTACAGACAGCAAATGTTGTAACTACTTAATTCACAAAATTAAGAGCAATTGTGAATCATCATGCTGAAGGAATTGCTCCATATGCACTACATGTATTACAGTGACCAACTAAAATGCATCTCTTGTAAAGAGATTAATCGTAAAGAAACCAGACAAATAGCTATCCACTAGCAATAAGAGGAATCAACAAACTGTTGACTAACCTCTCAGAACCACAAGCTCCAACCAGAAACCAGAATTTCATAACCAGGCAGAATAACAAAGAACTTTGAGGTAATGAAGCTCCCACCCAGTGTTTTGGACGGCGAGAGGCGACAAAAGGCGACGAGGGCCTGCCTCGCCACGCGGGAAGGTGAGCGGCGAGCCGCTCGCCTTTGAATCGAGGCGCCAATTAATACCAAAAATTAAAAATATTTAATTGCATATATAAAATATAAATATCCAAAATCTCAATAGCAAATAAGTTAATAACATATATTAAGTAGTGAGACAGTGACAGTGATAGAGGAAAAAAACAGAGCAGTGAAGGCAGCTGGCAGCAAGCTACTGTATCTCAAAAAGAGCAGTGAAGGCAGCAATTATAATTTTTTTAAAGTATCACTGCTCTGCTTAAATTTTTTTTTAAAATTATAAGCAGTGGCAGTAAGCAGTGACAGAGGAAAAAAACAGAGCAGTGAAAGCAGCATACTGTATCTCAAAAAGAAAGAAAGAGAAACGAAGAAGAGGACTGAATCAGTGAACTCTGAAGAGAAGAGAAGAAGAAATCTGAAGAAGAAGAAAAAAAAGAGGTATACCTGGCGGCTGGCGGCTGGTCGTGCGATGAAGGAGGAGAAGAGACGCGAGGGGAAGAGCAACAGCAAGCGACTGAAGGTGGAGAAGAGATCGCGCGATTTGAAAATAGAAAAAAAAAACCCTAATTTTGACTAATATATTAAGTCAAATCTTTTTAAAAATTAAAAAACCAAAATGGTGCCACCATTTTCGTCGCCTTTTTGATATCGCATCGCCTCAGTGTAGAATGGCGAGAATGGCTCGCCTCGCCTCGCCATATCGCCTTTTGGCGAATGGTGCTCGCCATTCATAACACTGCTCCCACCATACATAATAAAAGCATAGTGCTATCTTAAAAGCATATACTGCTGATTTTGGGGAATACAAAACCAGCAGTTCCATACCGGTACAACTTTGATGATACAACAATCTTAGCAGTAAAAAGAACTTCTACAGATAATCATAAATGACATTAGGAATGATCTTACCCGACATTACACCGTGCGTAGAAGATGTTATAAGCCCGTGTTCCATGGGTTCACCTCTCATTTTCAATGCTTCTTCAGGAAGCACAGATAATGTCGAGTTTGGGAAAACTAGATATACAAACGCCTTCATTCTCTGTTATCATCACGTAAGCAAATTATTCAACAGTATAGTTGCATGAATATGAGCTAGTTAAGAATGCTAAAAAAAGCTTACAAATTACATAAAAGACTAAATGGAAAAAACCTGTTCTTCTAGCTTGCTAGGGTCCAGTAGAATATGTCCACTCCCTGTTAGACAACAACATATTGCAACTACAGAAAAAAATAAGCCTCCATCATTTCATCTTTTCCTCATATTGATACACTAAGTAAATTATCAAATTATGATGCTTAATCACAAAATTGCAGATGGAAGATTAATACCAGCAAGGTGCTTCAAAGGAATTCCAGCATCCACAAGGGCAGCACATAATGCATTTATGGCACATGGAAGAAGCTTAGGAAAAATGCAGTCAAGGAAGCTTCTTGACTAACGAGCAAATCAAGGTTGAAGAATGATCTAACATCACGTGATAGACGAGATATAGGTGGTTCCCTTTAAAAAAGATGGGTCATTTTGCTGAGTTTCTTCAAAACGGTTTTATCATGGTCACATAATATTGTCCTAATTGGATATTAGTTCCTAAAAATTCAACATTCTAGATATTACAAAAGTCAAAACGTGACCACGTCTTCTGGCAGATAGGCATACTCTGTCCTCTCACTACCCCTACTCTCGATCACCAAACTATGTTAAGTTGTCCCACATTTATTGTGGAATGTGCATTTGTATCTCTTTATATGGTCTTGAGCAATTATCACCTCATGAGATAGCTTTTGAGGTTGAGCTAGTCTCAACGTCCATTTCTGCAACGTGGTATCAGTCAAACTCATCCTAGTTCTAGGTTAACCAAATGTTGGGCCCCCCATAAAATGATGTCCACGCTCCCGTTGGCAGGACCGGGTGTTTGGAAGGAATGATCCCTTAAGACATTTGACTCCTAAAAAACATCAAATCTAACCAGTTTATGGGACAGCGTATTAAATGAAGCTGTAATGCAAACTAATACTCAATCCATTTTTTTGTAAGTAATCATCTGGGATAAAAAAAATTGGTATGCTCATTCACGTATAATTTGATGGTTTGATCATTTATTCAAATTGATGAGAGTTCTCTTCCCATTATCCCTGAGCACTCTCAGATATCAAGGTGTAAATCGTCTAAATTGTAGCAACAGAAAGAGTTCAATAACTAAGGATACAGCTCCATCATCGTTGACAACCTGCATCAAAACTTAACTACTTAAGTTTGATCGGAGCTATCATTATGATTAAACAAATATATACAATTAGCAATTAGCCAAAAAAAAAAAAAAAAAAAAACTAACAAAATCATAATGCATAGAAGCATGAGCTTTCTGATATCATGAGTTTCAGATGACACATGGCCAACCAACAAAGATGTCAGAACCTAGTTCAATCAACACAACTGTCTTATATGGGTCTAAGAGGTCGTTTGGTAGAAAAATAAATAATGCAGGGATTAGTAACGCAGGGATTAGTAATGCAGGGATTAGTAGTGCAGGGTGCATTTTTTATCAAGTGTTTGGTTCATTACTTCTAACCTCATCTTGTGTTTGAATTAAAATTCTACAAAAAGCTTCTTTCCAATTATACCATTCCATTATTATGAGATTTTTTATTTTATGTAATCGGTCAAGATAAATAATTGTCAGACAATATTATATTTTTATGGCCTTCTAACTAGCTAGGAGAAGAACAATTTTGTTGTCATGTTTGTTATTTTCTCACTTGAATTATTTGAGGGTAAACAATTGTTATCTTAACAAACTAATCACTTAAAAACGTTAATTTTCAATTTAAAATAGATAGACCATCTACTTTAAAATCAAAAAGACGATAAAAATAGTAAAATCAAATAAATCATCTATATTTACCTATAAAAATTGCAATGTGTAGTTTTAATATGTATGCAATTTATAAATTGTTCAAATTACAAACAATTAGAAACCACATATAAACCAACAAATAAAATATTCAATTAAGATCACAAACGTCATGTGGTGATATATTTGCCTTTTCAATTAGTAAATGTTAAAAACTCACATTTTAAATATTGTATTGATATGTATTGTATTTATTTATTAACAAACGACTCTCTCTAAATAATAAAATTTGTAAGCTAATTTATTTAAATAAATTTACCAGTACAAATATAAAACATAAAATCAAGAAAATAAATAAAATGACTTGAGGAATATTTTTGTCTTTACATAGATAATCCCATGGTATTAAATCCAATGTATTACTAATACCATCACATGGAAGGTATTAGTAATACCTCATATAATACCATGTAGGGTGTATAACTAATCCATGGATTAGTTATACTTGGGCCCAAAAATTCTACCAAACATAGTGATAGTACTAAATAATACCATAGATAATACATGGATTATTTCTCCTAATACCTCCTACCAAACGACCCCTAAATGTAATATTCATCAATGGCTTCACTGCACTCCAACATCTTAGTATACTGATGGGAATACTTTTTAGCCCAACAAAGTGGCTAGAACGTGCACTTCAGCTTTCATGCTTAATTGAGTAAATGATGAAACAAAGTGAAAAGACAGAAATAAAATTCGTAACATCTGTGTGGCCCAATTGTGTTTAATCCCTCAAAGGTAAAATAGAGGGACAATTAAAAGCTCTAGTCCAGACTTGGGCTGTAAGTGACTGCAACATAATCATTATTCATTGCCAATCTAGATGATTATGTCTTCATCATTAAGTACCATATCCTCTTTACATGCATTATATGATACTCCTTGAATCACAGATTACAGCCTACAATGCTTTGAGTTAATGGTATGATGTTGGTCCCTTGTAAAGAAGGGATATCATATGCCCCTTTCTCAACATGTTGTCTTACTGCTTCTCTCTTCACATTTTCCAATTACTGTTCTTCTCTTTAGATAGTTGTAACTGCTACAATGAACATCTTTCTACTTTGCATTCCGTTCTACTCTGAAATATCTAATTCACTACAGGTACTTTCATCATCTTCTTAAAGCTTGTTACAGTTAGTAAAAGAAGACCATCAACATGGAATGTTGCTCCTCTAGCTCTTATGTGAATAGTTTGGAAGGAGAGAAATAGAAGGGTAGAACAAGATTTTGTTTAATGGAGGAATATCATGACACCTCTAGTTTCCTTTTGCCGCACCTTTGAGCTTCTGGTTTGTATATAGGTAACTTTTGTCAAGAACCATGTCCTATTGTAGGGTCTCTACTTTTTGGTATATTGCTTGTAGACAGGGATTTCCCCATTAACAAAGAAATAATTTACCTAATAAAAAAAAGTCCAAAATTTCATTACTTCCCTAGTAAGTTTATTGCCTTCCGACTTCCTTCAAGAACTATAGTCTTCTAAACGTGTAAGAGCTGTAAGTTGTGAGTGTTAATTAGTTTCCTTCCAGAACAAACTCAAGTTCTCCATCCAGACTACAGCTATAGTACAAGGCTACCAACTCATCCACCAACAGAATGAAGCCTGAACCCCATATATACAACAACAACAACAGCTCTCCTCAATCCCCAGCTAGTTGGAGTTGGCTACATGATTACTCACTATTCATGTTGCTCCATTTGAACCACTTCCTTTTCAGTGTTTAATAGTTTAGGCTGTCTTACACTTGACGTTCTTTACAATTCTACTGACGTACAAATCTCTGCAGCAGGTAAGGTTAACAAATGCCTATTGAATGAAGTTCCTCCTTACTTATAGACTGTCTCACCTGAATGATAATAGACGTGGTGGTATTTGGATGAACATTCAAAACACAAATGCTTTGCACAGTCTTCTTCAAAATCATCTCATACTCCTTCTCCGCTTTACCTAAACACAAAGTAGATTTTGAATCACAAAAGGAGAAACTTCTATTGTGATCATGCCCCATTCACACATATAATGCACCAACACCAAACAATTTGCTGAATGAAAATATCAAACAATGCAATTCGCATATTCATCAATTAGTAACAAAAAGTGTATGACAAGGCCCATCACTGCGTTTAAGGAAACTAACCAATCTGCCCGGTTTTTGGCTTCCAAATGACTTCAAAACATGCCTTTTCTGGATTCTCGTTCTTGTTTGTTCCAGCCTTTGGTCCATAAACAGCAGCAAGAACTTTTGTCTCCCCTGTACAAGTATAAAAGTCTCCAACTTTAAATGAAAACGACTAAAATGAATTACCGAAATTTATCATTTAAATACCTTGAGACCAACTTGCAGAGCCATGAGCGCGATTAAGAACATTACGACTGCAACTCAATGGTCTCAATTGATTCGCTGTTCGCCCATCTTTTCTATCAATGTCCATAGCTCCACAACTTCAACAATTTTATGAAGAGAAGGGGTTTAGACTAGGGTTTAGGAAGAAAATGGAGAAAGAGTAAAGTGGAAATAACAGAAAATAATCAAATAATCCTTTAGTGGGTTAAGACTTAAAAGACCATCAAAATACCTTTTTGTTTTCGTTTATTAACTAAAAAATTTTGCCCTATGTTAAACTATTATTGGAGTAAAAATATTTAAATATGCCCATATTTTAAATGAAATTTCCCAAATCAAACAAAAATGACTGAATTTCCCCTAAAATAACTCACTCCCTAGACTCACTAAATTAAATAAATCATATAAAAATTAACCTCAATTATAAACATCTCAATTCATTAAATTTGTTCTTGTTAGTTGCTACCTTTTTATTTTTGTTTTCTTCAATTTGTTTCTTTGTTCAGTTTCATCAAGCATCAAGTTTCACGTTTTCTTAGTAAATTTTTATTTGTTTGCCGTTAAAAATTATCTCCAATGTTTGTCTTTGTATTTTAATTTTCTTTTATGGAATATATATATACTAGACACAAGTGTTCGTGCTAGCATAGGCCCAATATTTGTTACTCCTTCCGTTTTAAAAAGAATGACCTCCTTTCCTTTTTAGTCGGTTTCAAAAAAATGACCTCTTTCTTTTTTTGGTAATATTTTACTTTTAGCTTTCCACGTGGTATGTTTAAGGCCACAAGATTAAAGAGCTATTTTATATATTTGACATAACTTTAATTTAGGACCACAAGATTCAAAAGTCTTCTTTATTTTCTTAAACTCCGTGCCAAGTCAAAACAGGTCATTCTTTGTGAAACAGAGGGAGTATTTTTTTTGTCTCAAGAGTCAAATAAAATTTAATATGATTTTATATTTTAATTTGTTAATTATTGTAATTTATAGTAATTTTTATGTAATGTTAAATAATATATGTTACTTCTCTTGTCCCAATATATGTAGCACAAATAGAATTTCAAGAATCAATATATTGTTAATAATTGAGAATGAAAATACTTTTACGTAGTTTTCAAATTAAATATATCACGACCCCAACTATCGTGATTGACACCCACACTAACTCTCCGGTGGGAGAACCACTACTACAACCCAAACCAAGCAACTAATCTAAAAATTAAGGCATTTTAAGGATACGAACAAGTTAAATACTAAGGAAAGAAATAAGGAGTTCCCATAAACTCCAACAAAGTCTAACAACAAACTAAAGAATGCGGAAGAAATAACCTAGAACTTGAAAGTCAATGTATCAAAACATCTAAAGTTCAACAAGTCTAAACAAGAAAGGATGCAACCCCAATCTAATGAACTAATCAACTAACTAGAACATAGTCTAAGTCTGGAAATGGTGGACATAGACGAAAGAGAACCCATGACAGCCCGGAAGAATTGGTTCACCCTTGAATTCGAACGATCACTGATCTCCTAAGCGAGGTCTGTCAGTAGCCGCTTGAAGATGTCTTGTACTCAACAAAAATAAGAGCAAGTGCAGTATTAGTACACAACCACAATGTACTTGTAACACCTCTAAATACTAACCAAGAGTCTCATGTCAATTTACCGTTGCTTAATTACTACAATATATTTTACTCTCATTTTGGGAACTTGAAATGTTGTGATAATTGTTAACTTGCTTAACATAAATTGTGATCGTAATTTAAGGGATTGTATTGGAGTGTTTATGTAATATTCTAATTAGAATTATGTGTAACTTTAAAAAGAGGTGAGGGATATATATATATATATATATAGGTGTATATGTATGCATTTTGGGTAGCACACAACTATTTGGGCAGCACTTTGAAGGACAGTTGTACAAGGGATAAACATCACTTTTGTGACTATATATTTTCACACCTCCTTTAGTAAATCCGTTTTCCTCAAGTCTTAGAACCTTGGAAACATATCTACACAGACTGTTCTTCAAAATGACCAAAGGAAAACTTTGTCCTTTAGCTGGGATTCGAGACACACCCTTCTCTTTAGTAAGTGAAAAAATCTGTTTTTGAGTTGGGTAGTGTTTAGTATTTTAAGCATAACTTGTTTTATAGAACTTCGTTTACAGTGAATAAATATGATTTGGAAATCTAATTTGTATATGTACAATTCTTATGATTATGTAAAACTCTATTTTAGTTGTTATGGATTCGAAATATGGGACGCAACATAGGACAAGTTCAATCCAGAGTTCGAAATTAGAAATCATGTATGGACAACTGTTAGTGTTTTGAATATATCTTTTTGTACAAAATATATTTTACGATGATTCTTGTTTGTTTGCAACCTTAAGATATGTACCTACATCTTTCATGAAGGTTATAAAGTCTAGTTTTCCCCTTTTCCTTTTTAATTCTATGTTGCGACATGAGGTACTAGGCTGACCAGAATCACTGTTTTGGGAGTATAGTCGTATTTGTACAGGCTAAGATTACTTTTGATGAAAATCCTGTTTTACTTCGACACTATTGAGATACTAGGAATTAAAGAAGTTATTTAATTGTATTTTTAAGGTTATATATACTCGTGAACAAGTTGAGGACATTGATACGTTGGTTGGTTACGGTTTGAACTCGCGAAGTTATGTTGGACTGTTTCGATGATAAAATATTGAGATTTGTGTAAAAACTTGTACTTGTAATCTTTTTACCTGCTAGTATATCTGAAAGCTTATCTTGGTACCTTGGTTACCTCTTGTTGCTTTGCATTGTCACGTTGGTATACTTTAAGATATTAAAGGCACTTGTGTAACTTACACACTTGTACAGATTATTTGATCACTTGGCACTCTTATTGGGACCTTGTCCTTCTTATGGTTGTGACTTTGTCACTATTGGCATGCCTCTTGATTCGGATCATTTGTCATCTTGACTCTGGATTTTTAATCCGTCTTAATAATGGAAGTTGTCTATTTTAAGTACGAACTAGAAAATCATTTTAAATTGGTTCTTGGTTATCTTGATTATTGGGCTTTGACCCTTCTTGATATAGGGCGTTGGCCCTTCTTGATACCTGTTTGTACTTGGTGTGACGACATAATGTATATATTGGGCGAGCCTTGTTATTGAATATCTTGGAAAATGGTGATATGAGCATTCTTAACATTTGAATCTGTAAATATCAAACTTGATACTCTTTATATATTTTTACTTGATTTATTTATTATGTTTCAATTGTGCTGCTCATAACTTGAGAAAGGTGGTTTGGTGAATCTGAGGGCTCCGAGCCTATAGTTTTTACACCAATAAGCTATAAGCTTAGCGATAGTTGTTTCTATCGTAGGGAATGATCGAGAGGAGGCATGAAGCATGCAATTGGAGATGGAGATTTTGAGAGCTTTAAGGAAGATCACATTTGCATATAGGCATCTATATTTTGTATAAACTTTGGGACTTATACATGATCTATGTATTGTATATTTACATGAACTTTTGAGGGCAAATCTGATCATGTCACCATTGGCTGTAATATAAGTATGGCTATATGTTTTGTTCATTTGGGGCGTGTAAGCCCAAATCTTGTAATATATTAAATTTATCACTAATTTTGAATGATTTTGTGAAGCATAAACGACCTAGTTTGGGTACTCGGAGTTGGTAATATTCTTTTTATGTCATTTTTACTAGTGTGAGGACAATATATGTATAAAAATCTCGTGAGTTGTTGGCTTATACTATTTCGAAGGGTCGCTACAATACTGGTAGGATCACGCGGCTATTCCATTAAGTGCAACATACATAAGTCAAACAACAATATAATCACATGCACATATCAAACATATACAATATCATTAACACTTACGAATAACGAACAACTTCACATGTCTCAAAATACACAATTATGACAAGTCATTGGTCCTCTCATGGAACCCAAACCCAAATAGTTAGCATATTGGAATGTGTATCTGATCCAATGATTATGCTGGAACGTGGCAACCGATCTTATAATTATGTCGGAACATGGCAACCGATCCAAGTTAGTTATGGCGGAACGTGGCAACCGATCAATTCAACACACCATAATCACAATCACAAGTATATCCTAAAAATCATACATTTAAACTATGATTTCATGATAACCATTATTCATCTATCTTATTTACAACAAGTGTGATCAATAATGTAGCATTCGCATACATGCAAGTATCATAATGAAGCAAGAACAATCATAGAATCGTAACAATCACCTACCTCGAAACAAGCTCGAAACTCTAAGAAACTTGATACTTCCCTTTTTGGATTCATTCCGCTTATTCTTGGTCTACAAACAATCATAATAACACAGAAATCAATAAGCAATCACTAATTACCTGGATTACTAATAATTCTAACAACCTTATATCATACATTTGATCCCAAGTATCTGTTTTTTCCATCATGGTTTCCAATTCAAAACCCTCCCCCATTGATAATTACCATTTTATTACGTTCTACGGATCGAAAAAATGGATTCAGGGAGTAAAAAGCTTACCTTTAACCTAAAGAATGGTGGAAAACTGTTAGGAGTCTCCTAGGATTCGTTTTTAGCTCTAAAAATTGAAAAGTGAAGAATAAGGTCGTTTAGGGGTTTATTTACGACTTTAAGTCGCGTTGAGCCACAACGACCACACCCCGTTGTAGCGGCCCCGACAGAGCGGCTTGCATGAACTAGTGATCTATTTAAAGAATTCCAAAATCCCCATTTTACAACACATCTCTAACCAACGATGCTCAGAAAATACCTTTCACGCTAAGAACAATTTCGGGAGTTCTACTTCCCCGAATTTAATTCCATAAAGTCATACAGATTCTTTAATGAGTTATCTAACCAATCATGTAACCAGAATTATAAATAATTCACCTGATTGTTACCAGATTTCCCTACACCTTAAAGACTTTGATTTCATCCAAATCTAGACAAGGTTAGAACAATTCAAATACTACGAAAAAATTTTCTGGTCCCAAATTTTCCCCCGTTGGCATTTCTATAATGACAAAATTAGGTCGTTACAATAGATACCAATTTACCCATCACTCGTCCCCTAGTGACAAAACTTAGGAAAATAGGCTAAGGAAAGAATGAAGTAGTACCTGAATCAACGAACAATTGAGGATACTTGTCTCGCATGTCCCTCTCGATTTCTCAAGTAGCTTTCTCAATTGGACGATAATTTCATTGAACTTTCACGGACTTAATCTCCTTGGTCCTCAACTTACGCACATCACGATCAAGAATTACAACCGGTCCCTCCTCATATTGGAGGTCTTTGTTTAATATAATTGAGTCTCATTTAATGAGATACTCCCCGTCACCATGATATCTCTTCAGCATGAACACATGAAATATCGAATGAACACCCGATAGATTAAGAGGTAAAGTCAAGTTATACGCTACTGGTCCTACATATTCAAGAACCTCAAAGGGACCAATGTATCACAGACTTAGTTTGCCCTTCTTGTCAAATCTCATCACCCCTTTCATGGGTGATACCTTAAAAAGAATATTTTTGCCAGTTTGAAACTCCATGTCTCTTACCTTAGGATCCGCATACTTCTTCTGTCTACTATAGGTTTCTAAAAGTTTAGCTTATATACTCCTCACCTTCTCTTGAGCATCCTTTACTAAATTAACCCTCAATATTTTCACATCTTTAGCCTCAAACTATCATATAAGTGATCTACATCCCCTCTCATATAATGCCTCAAATGGTGTCATATCAATACTGGAGTGATAACTATTATTATAGGAGAACTCACACAGAGGTATGAATTTATCCCAATGCCCTCCAAAGTCAAGCACACATTCCATCAACATGTCTTCTAACACTTGAATAGTCCTCTCTAACTGTCCGTTTGTCTGTGGATGGAAGGTTGTACTAAAAGTTAGTTGTGTGCCTAATTCATCATGTAATTTCCTCCAAAACTTGGATGTGAATTGGGTACCATGATCCGAGATGATAGAAAGGGGTACCCCATGCAACCTCACAATCTCTTTTACATAAACTTTAACCAATTGTTCAATATTATAATCTATTCTTATCGGAATAAAATGGGCTGACTTGGTCAATCTATCAACACTACCCAAATAGAATCAAACTTTCCTAAAGTATTGGGAAGACCAACCACAAAATTCATAGCTATTCTTTCCCACTTCCATTCTGGAATTGACATTCTTTGAAGCAAATCTGCAAGCCTTTGATGTTCATACTTCACTTGTTGACAATTTTGACATTTTGCCATAAACTCCGGTATATCCTTCTTCATGTCCAGCCACCAATAAATTTGCTTCAAATCTCAGTACATCTTGGTCACACCCGGATGGATAGAATATCGCGAACCATGAGACTCTGCCAACAATTTCTCAATCAAGTCATCTACTCTAGGGACACATATTCTCCCTTTAAAATTGAGTACACCATCCGCATCAAGAGTGGTCTCTTGTGCCTTACCAATCACAGTCTTCTTTCTAAGCTCTTCCAAATTTTCATCTTCAAATTGTTTGGCCTTGATTTCATCAATGAATGTGGCCCTCCCTTCAATGCTAGCTGACACCTTACCTTTTTCTGAGATGTCCAACTGCATGAACTTAGACTCTAAGGTCTGAATTTCCTTAGCCAAAGGTCGCTTGGATGCACTCAAGCAAGCTAAACTATCCATACTCACCGTTTTTCGACTCAAAGCGTCTGCCACTACATTAGCCCGGATGGTATTGAATGGTGACATCATAATCTTTAAGTAACTTCATCCACCTTCGATGTCTCAAATTCAGATCCTTTTGAGTGAACGCATGTTGAAAACTGCGATGATTAGTAAACACATCACATTTAACACCATAGAGGTAATGTCGCTAGATCTTAAGAGCAAACACTACCGTTGCCAACTCCAAATCATGTATTAGATAATTCCTCTCATGCACCTTTAACTGACGCGAGGCATAAGCTATAACATTCTTATCCTGCATCAACAGCGCACCCAAACCAAAATGTGAAGCATCACAATAAATAATAAAATCTTTACCTTTAACCGGTAAATCTAGAATAAATACGGTGGTCAAAATAGTCTTGAGCCTTTGGAAGCTCTCCTCACATTTTTCAGTCCAATCAAATGGTGTCTCCTTTTTGGTTAAATTAGTCAAGTGAGTGGCAATAGAAGCAAAGTTCTTCATAAATTAACGATAATAGCTAGCGAGCCCTACAAAACTCCTAACTTCAATCATAGAACTTGGTCGAACCCAATTCTTAACCGCCTCAATCTTTTGAGGATCTACCATTATCTCTTCTTTTGAAACTACATGTCCCAAAAATGCCACAGAAATCAACCAAAATTCACACTTAGAAAATTTCATGTATAACTTTTGCTTTTCAAGAACACCCAAAACAATACGAAGATGGTCGGTATGCTCCTCCTCACTTTTCAAATAAATCAAAATATCATCAATAAAGACTATGACTAAAGAATCAAGAAATGGCTTGAACACCCCATTCATTAAACTCATAAAAGTTGCAGGTGCATTGGTCAAACCAAAAGACATAACCAAAAATTTATAGTGCCCATAACGAGTTCTAAACGCCGTGTTGGGTACATCCTCAGGACGAATTTTCAATTATTGGTAGCCAGACCTTAGATCAATATTGGAGAAAACTGATGCACCCTGCAATTGGTCAAAAAGATCATTTATTTGAGGCAAAGGATACTTGTTTCGAATGGTGAATCTATTCAATTACCGGTAATCTATACACATTCTCATACTACCATCTTTTTTCTTAACAAACAAAGCTAGAGCATCCCATAAGGAAGCACTAAGACGAATAAATCCCTTGTCAAGAAGCTCTTGGACTTAAGCCTTAAGTTCTCTTAGTTTCGCCGGAGCTATACGATATGGAGAGATAGAAATGGGACGAGTACCAGGCTCTAAATCAATGCAAAAATCTATATCTCTATCCGGAGGCATACTAGGCAGTCATTAGGGAACACTTCTCTAAATTCTAACACCATAGGAATAGACCCAATGGATGGAGCCTCAATCTCAACATCCTTAATATGAGCCAAATAAGCCAAACAACCCTATTCTACCAATTTTCTAGCTCTAATGGTGGATATGATCTTAGCTTGCTTAGGCTTGTACACTTCTTCCCACTCTAATTTTTACCTTTCCGAAATTTCTAGTATTACAATTAAGCACATCATATAGGAGGACAACTAAGTCATGCCTAAGATTATATCAAAATCAATCATATCCAAAATCACCAAATCAGCCCAAGTCTAAAAACTCATAAACAAAATAGGACAAGCACGATAGACATGGGTAACTATGGCTGACTCTCCAAATGGGGTAGAAATATAGATAGGGGCATCAAGTATATCACAAATAAATATCAAACTTTGAGGCAAATCGCATGGATACATAAGAAAAAGTAGAACCTGGATCAAACAACACATTAGCCATTCGGTCACAGACAAGAATAGTATATGTGATCACTGCGTCAGATGCCTCTGCCTCATTCTTGCCCGAAAATGCATAACATTGAGTCATATCATCTTGAGGAGCCACTTCCCTGCCTGGTTGCGCGTTACCCTTGCATGCATTACCATTTCCTCTACCTCCATAGCCTCTTTGATTACCCCATCGCCCACCTTGTGGACGTCCTCTACCATTATTACCATTCCCCGCAGGTACCACTACTCTAGACTGCTGCTGCGCGGAATCTAACATACGTGGGTAGGGAAAATCTCTCCTCATATGCCCAAGTTCACCACAGTTGTTGTGACGAACCCTTTCATATGACTATATGCCAATGACTCACGAGATTTTTTTATTTTTATTTTTTTTACATATCTTGTCCTCACGCTAGTAACATGATATACAACAAATATTATCAACTTCCGAATACCCAAACTAATTGGGTTTATGCTTCATGCGATCATTCCAAATAAGTAGGAAATGTAATATATTAAAAAATTTGGGCTTACACACTCCAAATAAACCAAACATGTAGCCATACTTAGATTACAACCCATGGACATGATACGATTAGCCCTCAAAATCTAATGCAAATATACATCACATAGATCGTGTATAAGTACCAAAATTTATACAAAATATAGATGCCTATATGCAAATGTGATCTTCTTAAAAGTTCTCAAATTTTCCATCTCCCATGGCCATCTTCATGCGTCCTCTTGATCAGCCCCTACGATAGAAACAAATATCGCTAAGCATATAACTTAGTGGTGTAAAAATTATAGGTTTGGAGTCCGCAAAATTCACCAAGCTACCTTTCTCTAGTAATGAGCAACATACTTGAAACATAATAAATAAATCAATAAAAATATATAAAAAGTATCAAGTTCGATATTCAAAGATACAAATGTCAAGAACTCTCATAGCATAATTTTCCAAGAGATTCAATAACAAGGATCATCCCATATATACCTCAAGTCGTCACACCCGGCACAAACAAGTATCAAGAAGGGCCATCGCCCTGTAACAAGAAGGGTCATAGCCCAATAGTTAAGAGAACCAAGAACCATATTAAAAATGGCTTCCTAGTTTGTACTTAAAATAGACAACTTCCATTCTTAAGACGAACTAAAAATCCAAAGTCAAGATGGCAAATGATCCGTATCAAGAGGCATGCCAATAGTGACAAAGTCACAGCCACAAGAAGGACAAGGTCCCAACAAGAGTGCCAAGTGATCAAAAAATCCGTACAAGTGGGTGAATTACACAAATGTCATACCAACAAGACAACTGCAAGGTGACAAGAGGCTACCAAGGTACCAAGATCAACTTCTAGAGATACCAGCAGTTAACAAAGTGTAAGTACAAGTTTATACATAAACCTCAATATTTTAGCGTAGCAACAGTCCAACAAACTTCGCAAGCTCAAACCGGAGACCAACCAACGTGTCAAGGTCCTCAACTTGTTCAAAAGTATATAGAACCTTCAAAATATAATTAAATAATGTCTTTAATTCCTAATATCTCCATAATGTCGAAATAAAACAGGATTATCAGCACAAGTAAGCTCAGCCTGCACAGATACAACTATGTTCCCAAAATAGTGATTTTGGCCAGTCTAGCACCCTATGTTGCAACTTAAATTTGAACAGGTAAACAACAAAGATAGACTTTGTAACCTGCGTGAAAGATGTAGATACATCTCTTAAAATTGCAACGCAACAAGAATCACCAAAAAATACATTTTGTATAAAAAGATATCATCGATACACTAACAGTGGTTCATACCGGATTTCTAAATCCAAAATCTGGATAGAACTTGTCCTGTGTTGCGTCCCATTTTTTGAATCCATAACAGCTAAATTAGAGTTTCACATAAACATAAGAGTTGTAGGTATATGAATTAGCTTTCCAAATCATATTTATTCACCCAAAACAGAGTTTTATAGAAAGAGATATTTTAAACGTAATACACACTACTCAACTACAAAAACAAAGAAATCTGGACAGAACTTATCCTGTGTTGCATCCCATTTTTCGAATCCATAAAAGCTAGATTAGACTTTCACATAAACATAAGAGTTGTAGGTACATGAATCACATTTCCAAATCATATTTATTCACCCAAAACAGAGTTCTAGAGAACGAGATATTCTAAACGTAATACACACTACTCAGTTACAAAACAGATTTCAATTCCTTACCAAAACAGCGTGTGTCTCTTGAATTCCAGCCAAAAGACCAATTTTTTTTTCTTGTAATTTTGATGAAGAAAAGGCTAATTTAGGTTCTAAAGTTTTGTGGCTCTAAAGGGACTGAAATTCACTAGAGAAGGGTCAATATATATATATATATATATATATATATATATATATCCATCCAAGTGATGTTTATCACTTGGACAGCTGGCCTTTAAAGGTGCTGCCCAACTACATTGTGTGCTGCCCAAAAATGCATATATATATATATTTATATGTATATGCCTCATCACCATTTAGTTATACATAATTAGAATAGAATATTATGTAGATACCCCAATACAATCCCTTAACTTACGATTACAATTTATGCTAAGCAAGTTTGCAACTATCACAAAATTTCAAATTCCCAAAATGTGAATAAAACATATTGTAGACTTAAGCAACGGTAAATCACCATGTGACTCTTGTTAGCATCTAGGGGTGTTATGGTTATAACATGTATGATCAAAAGATGGCCTGCTGCCCGCCGAAGGCGACTCCCTGGCTATTTTGAAAATTATGGCTGCAAGTGTTGTCCTTCCGAACTCCTTGGAATAAGAACCTTGAAAGTTACCCGAGTTCTTGGCCTTTTTTTTCCATGGCTTAGCTTGACCGTCTCGCCTCACCTCCTCCACTTTTTTAACATAGTTTGTTACTTCATTAAAGCTCCTTCCTGCATAAGTCATATGAACAGATAATACTTGCAACTTAGAATTTAGTTCCCTAATAAATAACCTTATCCTCTCCTCCTCAATAGTCACCAATTGAGTAGCATATATAGACAAAGCATGGAACTTGGCCTCATAAGCAGCCACAGTCATACCACCCAACCCTTTCAAGAATGACATGATCTGTTGAGTTAACACTGGGTCTATGGGGGAACATCGGTAGTATGTGCCTGCACCTCTTCCTCTTGTCCTGCATCTTCAACATTCTTAACATCAACATTCTCCTCTTCAATCTCTTCATGATGCGCAGGAGGGTTCTCATTCATATGAGAATTCTCAACAGGAGCTCAATTTCCAACAGGCGTTACTCTTCCACAGCCTCTACCTCTAGCTCTTCCTCTACCCCTACCCCTACCTCGACCGCGACCTCTCGGTGCAGATTCCTCTACTGGAGCATTGACAGGAAGCTACGGGCCTAACGTTGTTGAATCTAGTATTAACCATCTGCTGACAGAAGAGTGAAGGAGCTTAGATATCAATTTGAATCGCCAGATACCAATAAGAATCAAGTCATAGCACGAAAGGAGACAAGAAAAAACAAGGGGATTTCCTAAAGTCCTATAGTCTCTTGAAGAAAAGTAAAGGCGTCCTCGTACTGTTTTGCAAAACTCTACTAGACTCGTTTTGGTACATCAAAATCAACGAACCTAATCTATGATACCAACTTTGTCACGACCCAAACCATCATGATTGGCCCATACACTAACTCTGCGATGGGAGAATCACTACTACAACCCAAACCAAGCAACTAATCTAAAAAACTAAGGCATTTTAAGGATACGAACAAGTTAAATACTAAGGAAAGAAATAGGGAGTTCCCATAAACTTCATTAAAGTCTAACAACGAACTAAACAATGCGGAAGAAAGAACCTAAAACCTAAAAGTCAATGTACCAAAACATCTAAAGTTTAACAAATCTAAACAAAAAGGGATGCAACCCCAATCTAATGAACTAATCCACTAACTAGAGAATATTCTAAGTTCGGAAATGGTGGACATAGACGAAAGAGAACCCATGGCAGCCCGAAAGAATTGTTTCACCCTTGAATTCGAACGATCACTAATCTCCTAAGTGAGGTCTGTCAGTAGCCGTTTGAAGATGCCATGAACTCAACAAAAATAAGAGCAAGTGCAGTATCAGTACACAACCATAGTGTACTGGTAGGATCACGTGGATATCCCACTAAGTGCAACATACATAAGTCAAACAATAATATAATCACATGTATATATCGAACATATGCAATATCATTAACATTTACGAACAACGAACAACAAACAACTTCACATGTCTCAAAATACACAATTATGACAAGTCATTGGTCCTCTCATGAAACCCAAACCCAAATAGTTAGCATACCGAAACGTGATATCCGATCCAATGATTATGCCGGAACATGGAAATTGATCCCATAATTATGCCGGAACGTGACAAACGATCCAAGTTAATTATGCTGAAAAGTGGTAACCGATCCATTCAAAACACTACAATCACAATCACAAGTATATCCTTAAGATCATACATTTAAGTCATGATTTCATGGTAACCATCATTCATCTATCTCATTTACAACAAGTGTGATCAATAATGCAATATTCATATACATTCAAATATCATAATGAAGCAAGAAAAAACATACATCACAGAATCACCACCATCACCTACCTCGAAACAAGCTTGAAACCCTAAGAAACTTGATCCTTCCCTTTTCAGATTCATTCTGTTTGTTCTTGGTCTACAAACAATCATAATAACACGGGAATCAATAAACAATCACTAATTATTCGGATTACTAACAATTCTAATAACCCTAGATCATACTCATGATCCCAAGTATCCAAAATAGGGCTTTTTCCATCATGGTTTCCAATTCAAAATCCTCCCCCATCGATAATTACCCATTTTATTATGTTCTACGAATCGAAAAACGGATTCGGGGAGTGAAAAACTTACCTTTAGCCTCAAGAATGGTGGAAAATTGTTAGGAGTCGCCTGGGGTATGCTCTTTAGCTCTAAAAATCAAAAACTGCAGAATGAGGTCGTTTAAGGGTTTTTTTATGACTTTAAGTCGCGTCGACCATGCCACAACGGCCCTCACCCCGCTGTAGCGGCCCCGCCAGAGCGACCAAAAGCTTTGCCAGAGCGGCTTGCACAAGCCAGTGAGCTATTTAAAGAATTTCAAAATCTCCATTTCACAACACACCTCTAACCAACGACACTCAGAAAATACCCTTCACGTTAAGATCGATTTCGAGAGTTCTACTCGGCCGAATTTAATTATGTAAAGTCGTACGGATTTCTTAACGAGTTATCTAACCACTCATGTAACTAGAATTATAAATAAATCACCCGATTGTTATCAGATTTCCCTACTCCTTAAAGACTCCAATTTCGTCCAAATCTGAATAAGGTTGGGAAAATCCAAATACTACGAAAAAGTTTTCCGGTCCCAAATTTCCCCCCATTGGCATTTCTATAACAATAGAAACAGGTCGTTACAAAATAACACATGTTACTTCTTTTGTCCCATTTTATGTGACACATATAGATTAATTTTATGAATCAATTGAATTTTTTATAAGCAATCAATTTTTTTGAAAAATATTTTAAGTTGTCAATTATCATTATTTATAGTATTTTTTATGCAATCGTTAAATATATATAAAAAACACAAAATAAGACAAACAAATTAAAACGGAGGAAAAAAAAATAGGCAAATGTATATGCAAGTGTGGAACCACACAAGTGAAGCAGGCATATTGACCGTCACCTATGTGGTTATCCACACTTATATATATATATATAAATAAATCTGATATGACACATCTCTATGGCCTCCATTCATATTTATCTTTTTTCTCCTTTTTTTGACATTTTTTTCAACTATTTTATTTCATGCAAAATCATATTCTTAACTCATACCTTTTCGATAGCCGAAAAAGGTGAAAAAATGTCGAAAGATTTTAGGAGAGGAAATTTTTGAAGGAGAGAATCAGGATTCTAAATCCTATGTTTACACAATATTTATGAATAATGAAGTGCTATTTCTTAAGCCGAAAATTAAAAGTAACATATAATAATCATATTTTGCTAATTTTTCAGAATATAGCTTATTTATGTGCCAAGAAGATTCCTCTGTTGGTACACTCCGCTAATTATGTATGTGTTTTTCTAGAAGAATTTGTGTAGACCTTTATTATGATAAAAAAAATATAAAAAAAATTAGAGTATACGTAGAAGTTTAGATATGAATTTGTAAATATTAGAAAAAACAAATAGAAATTGAAGTTATTTTACAAATGAGTGTTTGAAAATTGAAGGTATAATAGGAGCATATATTTTGTTTGAAAAGATATTAATTTTTTGTGAAATAATTTCTTTTTCTTTTTACTTAAATTTGAGAAATCTCAACTTAGCTAAAATAAAAATTAACTAGAGTATATAACTAAATAGTAATTTATTCTTATTTAAAAAAAAAAAAAAACAAAACAGAAGAGCAAAAGATTTGTATGTCTAAACAAGAGTAAACTCCTATTTGATCATAGATTTTGAAGTCAAATTTGAAAATCTAAGTTGTGAAGTTGTAATTTTTTTAATTTTGATGTATTTGAACTAGAGATGAAATGATGTGATATGGTATAGTTTTTGAAAATTTGATTTGGTAATTGTGATTTTTATTTTTAATAATACTAATCCATTACGTTAATTTGGCATGGTTTGATATTATTAAGTTGAATTTCAATATTTTGCAGTATGATAAATCAGTAATCATAGTTTATTCAGTTTGACTTATATATACTCATATATTTATAAAATTATTATTTCAATTTTTTTAAAAATGTTTCAATTATATCAAACTATTATCTTACACATATAGAAATACGTATTAAAAAGAAAATATAATTAAGCAATTTCTTTGTTAATCAAATTATAAAAAAAAAAAAAAAAAAAAAAAAAGAGAGAGAAGAAGAAGGCATTTTCAATCAAAATAAAATTGTCAAAGTTCTGTCATCTAAACATTTAATTTTGTTCTATCATTAGTATTACAACAATATATATGAATTATTTATATAACTATATATTTTGATACAATATTTCATATTTTATTTACAACTATCGAATATTATATTGAATATAAAAAAGTTAAAAATATTTAACATATATCATACCAAAAATTCATAATATAGGAACCATGATATCAAAAATTTTGATCCATCGTGATTCGGTACCTATTGTACCATGTTCACCTCTTGTTTGGACATGTAGTTTACTTGAAATAAATTAAAGTACTATGAGTGAAAGTCTCAAGAAATTCAAAATTTGGCATGAAAATTTGAAAATGTTTAAAGGTCAAAATTGTAAAATATAATCATATTTCATTATCAAACAAATATTTAAAGATAAAACTATAATTAAACTCTAGCTAAGTAACAACACGTCATCAACATGGGTTGTGGTGCACTAGTGAGAGTGTTTCACTCTTAACCAGAGGTCTCGGGGTTCGAGCCCTGGGTATGGAGAAAATCTTGTTAGGAGCGCCACCCCCTAATGGGTCCTGCAGTGCGCAATTCGACTTTAGTCGACGCTCCAATATGAGCTCCGAACATTAGGCGAAAAAAAAACACGCCAATAAGTAGAGATAGTTGGGGTGATTTGAACCCGTTTGGCTGTAAATATTTACTATTTTCTGAAATATTATTTCACCTTATTTGAAAATAAATGTTTGGTTATGAAAATTTCAAATACATTTTAAAGTTGTATTGGAAATTGAAAAATAACAAAAAACCTGTTTTTATTTTTACTTTTTAAATTTATTTTATTTTTAAAAAGGAAAAATTGTATAACATAGCAAACTATTAAGTCAAATTAAATGGTATAACCACGGTTTGATTTAATTGTAACCCGTAGCAAACAATTATCATTCGCCTCTTTCCCTGAATTTCTCGCTCTCCACTCTCCATTGTTCGCTGCCAATCTATCCCTCGCCTCTCTCACTTTATACAAACGCAAATATATAAAATGCGTTTGTGTTTGTATAAAGCCAGAGAAAACTGTATATATACATATCTTTTCGTTCACCTCTCTCCCTAGAAAATCTCGATCGCCACTCTCACTCGCCTCTCTCACTTTTATACAAACACAAATGTATAAAATGTGTTTGTGTTTGTATAAAGCGAGATAAAATTGTATATACAAATACAAATACATATATTTTCGTCCTATACACTTATAATCATGCAAATACAGATCTTTCCCTGGCCAGTTTTCTTTTGTCTGTCTCTCTTTCTCGCTTTATACAAACACAAATTATACAATTGATTCTTTTGTATATGTATACCGAAATATACATATTAATAATCATAGCAAACATAAAGTTTGCTATGGAGCGCAATTATACAAATTATAGCTATAACATACAAATATGATTTTTATATTTGCTAAACCTAAAATTTACTCTTTTAAAAAGTATTTTCTTATTTTCACAAAATAAGCCCATTTAAATTATATACATGTTCAAATAATATAAATAATTCTAATTAAATATTAACAATAAATACTATACCCAAACATAACTCCAATTTTAAAATTTTCAAATAATTTTTTAATTTTTTTTTTTTATGATCAAATGACTACTACTGACAAGTGACAACTTGCCATTATCTTAATAATCTCAAGAACAGAAAAAAGCGAATCAATATGTTAATATAGGTGGAATGATTTGAAGTCTAACAACTTACCATATATGTAAGTAATCCCAAGAACAGAAAAAGAGAATAAAATCCAATTACGAGGAATTAATTAAAGTAAAGAAAATAAATATGGAGTGACATTTACGCCAAATATCGTGTCTATCAATGTCAAAAAATTCGACTTAATTTTTTAATAATATGATCATCAAATTATACACATATTTCAAACACCATACAAAAGTTATTTTTTTAACGAAACTTATACATATATCTTCCTAGGATTCATTTTTAGATCCAATACTCACTAATTCAATATTAAAACTCATATAACATGGATCAAATGAATTTTATATAATGAGCTTTATATAATGGGTTAGTAAGTATCACAGGCAAATCTAGGATTTCAAAAAGACAGGTATACCATTGTCAGGGACAGCTTTGCCCCTTTTAAAAAAAGGCAATTACTTCAGGTTTTCAAATTTAAAGGACCTCAATTATCTTAGCAATAATAGATATAACTTTTTCATAAGAAAAATATTAAATATCATTTGCAAAAAAAAATTATTAAGAGAAAAAGTTATTAGAAGAAATTTGATATACCTAGAGTACTACGTCACAAGAAAGATTAAATGCATTGGTTATATGAATTATTGATTGAAAAATAATTATTAAAAGAATCCAATTATAAAAAAATATACAATTTTGCATCTCAAGAAATTTAAAAAGTAGACTTTATAAAAAAAAGGGAAAAAGGACAAATATATCCTCGAATTATCATAAATGGTATGCAGATACCTTCTGTCATATTTTTGGGACATTGGTGCCCCTGCCGTAAAAAAAACTAAAGCATATATGCCCTTCACTCTAACGGAGACTAAATAGGGACACGTGGCACAATCTTATCCGTCGATCCGATATATTAACTATCGGATCGACGGATAAGATTATGACACGTGTATATTCATTAGTATAAAGGGTATATATGCTCTAGTTTTTAGACAGCAAAGACACCAATGTCCCAAAAGTATGACGAAGGGTATTTGCATACCATTACGATAGTTATGGGGTATATATATCTCTATACCCTAAAAAGAATATTATTTTTTCTTAAAAGTGTAAGGCTTCGATTTGATTTTGTCTAAAACCACTTATGTGTTTGAGCCGCCGTTGATCATTGCACGTAAGATAAGATCTAAAATATTATAATTGATTTTGCTAGTTTGCTCACTAAGAATGGTGATTTCAATTGAAAGAACGAAAAAGAAGGAAGAAATGGGTTTTTTTCTCTGGAAAGTTTGAGCGCTACTTCATGTTTTTTGTTAAATAAAATGCTTGCAATGGGTACCTACTTTTAGATTATTATTATTATTTTTTTGTAAAAATAAGAATATAAGTAAAAAGCAATGCTGCATTTTTTAATGTTTTTTTTCAAAAAAAGGCCAAATGCAAGAAAGGAATGTAAACAAACACTCAAATCAGTGAGCCATCCAATTATTTGTGATCACGGGTTCATTCAATTGCTATTTGATATATTTTACAAATTATACAAATAGTTATATTAAATTTTATCGGATAACTACGAATTTAGATGACCCATTTTTTTAACTTAAAATGGCCCCCGGTAAGTATTGACACACTGTCTCTAAAACTGGTGACTAATAAGATACGTATAAATTTTCGTTAGAAATTTAACTCTGATGATTATATTATTTTTTTAAAATAAGAACCAAAAATCTCTGACGTAAAGAGTAGCCTCTTGCATGGCTTTACACACTTGTTCAATGTCATGACAGGACAGATAATTCTTATTTTAATTTTTTTTTTTTTATTGATGTTGAGTTCGAGTGAATTCAAATTAATGAAATCTCATGTTGGGATTGATAAAATCCTTACAATTGGTGCGTTTTTTTATTAAATATAATTTTGCGAGGATTAAAGTTGTAAATTGTAATAATTTAGTGCTAATTTGGTCATATATTAATAATTTTTCATTGGAGAAGCCAAAAAATTACTCTTTGGACTTACTTCAAACTTGCCGAAGAATAGGTCATCACACTTGTTCTTCTTCTTCTTCTGTTAGGGCTAAGCACTGCATGTGGTATTTATAGAGAACAGTAATCAACCTATATTATATCTAACTTTTGTTACCTTTCTTTCTTCTTCTCCCTATGAATTTGGATTTTTATCATCAATTTTTCATTGAAATCTCTGTGTAAATCTTTTTGGTTTTGATGATTTCGTCTTTTGGGGAATTGGCAGGGGATTTTAGATGATTGTTGTATTGGCAAGTGGTAAATTCAACAGATAGAAATTAGTATAAGTTATGGCTGTTTCTGATTTTCTGTGCCGGGCTGAGACAAGGAGAGTGTTATGGGTAATGGGAGGTGTTTTTGCATTTTCTATACTTTTTCAATTTTGTGAACTTCCTTATGGGAATTTCATAGGATCTTTATTTTCTGGATTGAATTTCAATAGAATGAACTATGTTAATACACAAATCAATTTTACTGGTGGATTTGATGAGAGAATCAGTAGAAACGATTCGATTTTTTCGATTGAATCAAAGAAGAGTAACGACAGTTCTGGAGTGGAATTGCTGAAACCAAACACGAATTTAGCACCAGAAAGGGCTATGGAGTTTGGGAATATATTCAAAGGTAACAATGGAAATGTAGCCCCAATGTTGGATGAACAAAATAAAGACGATAATATTGTACCTCTACCATCGGACATTGAATCACCGCCATTGATTTCATCACCTCCACAAGTTGATGATAATTTGATTGCTCCTATAGCTTCTCAGACTGATGAAATAGCTGTTATTGTTGTCCCTTTAAACTCGACGAATGCCACTATACAGCTGATGAATTCACCAGCTCCCTCTGTTTCACATAGGCATGTTGACACCGATAATTCGACTGCATTGGCTAGTTCTCATAATCCAAATGAAGCAACAGGGCTATTAAGAAATGATCATGCCTTGTCAGGGAATGGTTCCACTATGACCAAAAGAACTCCTGCTGCGAAAAAAGCATCGGTGGAAGGTGTAGTGTCAATATCTGAAATGACTAATATGTTGCTTCGGAGCAGTCACCCTTCAAACCTTTTAACGGTATGTATAGGTATATGTAAGATTAGGAAATGCTAATTCGTTGAATGGAATTGTTTCTAATTCCTTTTGCTTATTGAGTTCTGGCAGAATCCGGCATGGTCTTCAGCTGGTGATGAAGTATTGCTGAGTGCAAAATCACAGATTGAAAGTGCAGCTAGCAATATCAGTGATCCTGGCCTATATGCACCAGTTTATCACAATGTTTCAAAGTTTAAAAGGTACACTTGATTGTATTAGTGGTTTTCATATCTTACAAATACATTTTTGCTCATCTACTAAAGTTGTTGTCGAAAGATAAATCTATTCATTGCTACTGTATCAAATTTGTCTCCTAACTAGTTCGATACATGAAAGGATCATTTTATAAGCTGTGTACTGCATAATCTGCTTGATCATTCACGGTATAGACATGAATTTCTGCCAGCTTTACTTTGGTTTTTAATTACTTGCATATTGGCTTTTGCTGATATGGATGAATTGTGAGATAGCACTTAGCGGTATGTTTACCAGATTTCATTCATCAAAATGCAGGAGCTATGAGTTAATGGAACAGCATCTCAAGATTTACATCTATAAGGAGGGCAAGAGACCCATATTCCATCAACCAAAGCTCAAGGGCATCTATGCTTCAGAAGGTTGGTTCATGAAGCAGTTAAAAGCAAGCAAGCAGTTCCTCACCGATGACCCAAACAAAGCACACCTGTTTTACTTGCCTTTTAGTTCTCAAACTTTGGAAGAAGTGGTGTATGTGCCTGGTTCTCGCAGCTTCGATAAATTAAAAGCATTTTTGAACAACTACCTCTATTTGATCAAGGGAAGATATCCATTCTGGAACAGAACACAAGGAGCTGACCATTTTCTTGTTGCTTGCCATGACTGGGTACGTTGTTACATGTTTATGTAATGATCTATGTTCAGTCTGTCTCACTTTGATTGATAGGAGAAAGGAGAATAAGGAGTAGTAAATGGTTATGAAGTGTGTTCCTATTCTTTTGTCTTAGGCCCCGGAAGAAACTAGGCGTGAGATGGCCAATTGCATAAAGTCTTTATGCAATGCTGATTTAAGAGAAGGATTCAAGTTTGGCAAGGATGCTTCTCTACCAGAAACGAACATTGTCTCAACTAATCCCTCGAGAAGCCTTGGGGGAAATCGTCCTAGCCAACGAAAATTCCTTGCTTTCTTTGCTGGAAGTATGCATGGGTATGTCCGTCCTATTCTTTTAAAGTATTGGCAAAACAAAGATCCAATGATGAAAATCTTTGGCCAGATGGACAACCATGACTATATCCTCCACATGAAGAGCAGCAAGTACTGTATATGCGCAAGAGGTCATGAAGTGAACAGCCCTCGAGTCGTGGAGTCTATTTCCTACCAATGTGTTCCTGTGATCATATCTGATAACTTTGTACCGCCTTTTTTGGAGACATTGAACTGGGAAACATTTGCTGTATTCGTCCAAGAGAAGGACATTCCAAATCTGAAGTCTATACTGGAATCAATCCCGCTAAGAAGATATCTGAAACTGTATAACAATGTGATGAAGGTACAACAACATTTCCTTTGGCATCCTGAACCAGTAAAGTATGACACCTTTTACTTGATACTTCATTCTATTTGGTATAATAGAGTTTTCCAGATTGCATCCTAGCAAGTTATTGATTTGGTGATATTGTAGGCTTTTGTAAGGAAAAAAGAGAACATTATTATTATTATATCGATTGATTGGTGCTACTCTCATTGTCCCAATTTAAACGACTACACACATCTTTAATGTAACATTACAAGATGCAAAAATCTCCCCCTGTTTCTTTAATTCTGAGTCCAATCAAACTTAGACACTTCAACTATGATGGAGGGAGTATTACAATAGTAGTAATCTTTTGCAAATTAATTAGACAGGATTATTACGGGCGATTGCTAATGCGATGATTAATAATGATATAGTCTTTATGTAGTGATGATTAATTTATTAATACTATTAAAAGATTGTTACATATGATTACTATTAAAGGATATGTTCTGTCTTCAAATCGCTCATTAAGATGTAAAAGATAAACGCAGTCAAACGGTTAAATCACAACAAATATCACTCAGCTCTTTTTGATTAAATAAAAAATTGAGTGGTCCTGAGAGGAAAAAGGGATCCTTTTAGCTCTGGACTCACATTAATACCATCAAGCAAATTGGTATTTAGACTAACAAAGCTCTACTACTTGATGAACATGAGTTAGATAAAATGATTGAACATGTGTTAATCATATTGGAAATATCACAATGGTTTCTTTCATTGTTATCAGTGAATTTAAATATAGAGAAAATCATACCATATATGATATAACTATTTAAGCCCTTCTATTACAAAAATATGTAAGTATTTTTTTCCCCCATATTTACTAAAACCTAAGGCGTAGCAATAGTTTATCTAAAGTAGTAGATTTACCCTCTCTCAAATCCTTCTTTTTGGCTAAAAATTAGGGATATAGTTTCGTGATTTTGGGCTAATTAAAAGGAAAAGGAGACAAAAAAAAAAAAAAAAAATCATATACTACCAAGTATGTTGTTCCATTCAAACTTACGTTTTTTCTTTATCTTTTTCTTTTTCTCTATTCCTTGATTTTATGCATCAAATTTGGTAACACCGGTCTTCCTAATTTTTTCTTTTCTACCATACTTGCCACGTTGGAAAAAATTTGGATCATAAGATGTCTTTAAATTTTTGGCAAAACTTTGACATTTCAAAACAAAAACGTTTGGATTAATTATATCGATTACATCGAAGAGGAAGAAAAATACACGGCATATATATATATATGTTGCTTGTATTTGTTTGAATACAAGTTACGCTGAGACTGGTTATGTTGTGATAAGTTATGTTGAGATTAATTTTTATTTCTTGTTTGGTTTGTCGTATGCAAACTTATATTCATTGCATAATTTCTAAAAATAAGTTGTTTGTTTACAATAATACCCTCCACTTTATTATTATTATTATTATTATTATTATTATTATTATTACATTTTCTTTGCAAACTTTAATTAGTTATTCATTCTTTAAAAAAAAATTTCCATCTTATTTAGCTTAAATATTTTGTGTAAGCATTTCCATGATTGTGCCGTGTGTTTTTAAAATTAACTTTCATCTTATCTAACTTAAAAATAAAACTTCCATCTTATTTAGCTTAAAAATAAAATTTCCATCTAATTTAGCTTAAAAATAGAACTTTCATCATATTTAGTTTAAAAATAAAACATTCATCTTATGTAACTAAAACATAAAACTTTCATTTTAAGTTTATTAAAGTATAAGAAATTTCATCATTAAAGTTATCCACATTTTAATTGATATATAAAATATAATTTTTGAGTGAGTAGTTAACTATTTAATTAAAAATATGTAACTTAGTAGTGAAGTGAACATTTTAAGAAAAATCAAAGTATAAACAAACATAAGAATTAGACAAATAAATTCAACTTATAATATATTCATAAATAAAAATTGTATTTATAATAACATTAACAACCTTAATTATTCGTTGTTCTTATGATAATATATTTTTCTATTAAAAATTACATTTTATAAATACAATTTTATTTATGAATATAATATAAGTTGAATTTATTTGCCTAATTTTATTTATATTTTGATTTCTCTCAAAATGTTCACTCCACTACTAAATTGCATATTTTTACTTAAATAGTTTATTACTCACTTAAAAATTATATTTTATATATCAATTAAAATTTAGATAGCTTTAATAATAAAATTTCTTTTACTTTTCATAAACTTAAAATTGAAGTTTTATTTTTAAGCTAAATAAGTTGAAAGTTTTATTTTAAACTAAATAAGATGAAAGTTTTATTTTAAGCTAAATAAGATGGAAGTTTTATTTTTAAGCTAAACCAAATGGAGGTTTTATTTTTAAGTTAAATAAGATAAAATTAAGTTTAATTTTAAAAACACACGGCACAATCATGGAAATGCACGCCTAAAATTATTTAAGCTAAAGAAGATGAAAAATTTTATTTTTAAGAATGAATAACTAAAATTTACAAAGAAAACAAAAACGAAAAAAATTAAATAAGGTGGAGAATATTTTTGTAAACAAACAACTTATTCTTCAAAATCATGCAATGAGTATAAGTTTGAATATGACAAACCTAACAAGCAATAAAAATTAATTCGAGCATAACTTATTTTAGCATAACTAATCCGAACATAACTTGTATTCAAACCAAAGGAGAAATGAGATGAATGAAATCATCACTCTTAACCAAAAAAAAAAGTTAAGTGTATTTGATTTATTTAAAATTGAAGAAGAAGATAATTTTAGTATATAATAACAATAATACTGGTAAAGGAATAGACGGGTGCTCCATACTGAAACCTATTCTATCACTCGAGAAGAGAAACAATCAATTACCTACTTACCATATCATAATTCTCGACTTTCATACTCTCGTATCTATGGTCATGTCCCTGAAAATTTATTATGTTATATCTAATCACCTCTCTTCAATTCTTCCTCAAACTTATTACTGTCAATATCTCGCAACTCCTCACCCAAAATTAAGACGTGACTGTGACTTCACTAGTTATTTGACATGACAAAATGCTTTGATTCCATTACAAAAGGAAAGTATGTAATGTTAGTTTGATTTTCAAATCAACCTTTTTTTTTGTGTGTGGGGATCCCCTAAGATCACTTATGCAGATTTTAGAATTGTACAATACATTGATTAAGTGGAGCAAATTAATTGGAACCGAAAAGATTCGAGGGAGGAGGGAGATCGAAGGAACAAACAAAACTTCAATTTTCAGAATTAACATTTTGAGTTGTTGTCTACTCTATCAACCAGTCATGTCTATAGCCCATGAGGGAATTAAGTATCACTCTTACAAAGAAATGGATGTTTTTCTACTAATTAATTCAAACTGGATGTATATAAGTCCTGGCCTACACTAATTAGCAGAACAATCACCACCAACTTCATTGCAGTTGATTTAACAATCTGATCTGCATGCACTCAGGGAATTTGCCATTATATTCAATATTTAACTAAAGGCGTAAACATTTCACTTCATTCATGAACGATATATAGGTAATGGCCATAGCAATCCACCAATTAAAACTCTGGCATAAGATTTCACCATAGGACTTCGATCTGCCCAAGAAATTAAAGCACCAATTCCTCCAAATGCTAAACTCACCGCTGCCACGATCACAGCAAGCCTCAACTTGAGTCTTTGGCATTTAAACTATAGTTTATACGAAAAATATAAACTATAGTTTAAAATATTTGTCCTCTAATTTAGATAGGGTGATAATCATTGGCATTTTAACTATAGTATCACACAAATTCAAAATATGTGTCCTCAATCTAAATTAAAGTATTCTAGATCTAGAATACTATCACCCTATACATATATCTAGTATATTACAATTTCTTTCACTCTACAACATTTTGGAGTGCATTTAATTGTTTAATTTAAGTAATAATATATAAATATAATCGCGAGAAATATTTATATTTTTATGAGAAATATAAATTTAGAAATAAATAATTTACTTTATATAGAAATATTGAGTGAAGTCAAGATCCCAACACCTTTTAATATATTGTGAAAACTAATGTATTGTCTATTCTACCGACGTTTCTTGTTTTAATTACTATTATTTGACAAACTGCGGATTAAAAATATATACATTCAGTGACTTATCAAGGAACAAACCATTTTATACCGCATGATAGATCGATCAATTTCCTAGTGGGACTAAAGGAGCTTATTTTATCAACAGACTTAGTTGAGGTAATAAATTTTATCAACAATGACCATGAATCTTATAGTTCTATAATTTGTGAATGTAGGTTATTGATGCACAACTGGGATATCCAAAACTCTCGCATACCTTTAGAGAGCAGAATAAAATAGCTGACCTATTAATCAAGGAAGGGGCCAAGAAGAAATTATTTGATCGCACAAGAATTTTACTAGTCCCTTCCATATTCACAAATGAGGCGGTGTGAATAGACATATTAGGAACTACGTTTTCAAGAGAAATTTCGGCTTATAGT
The DNA here is from genome assembly GCA_037074985.1 of Solanum bulbocastanum. Taxonomy (NCBI): domain Eukaryota; kingdom Viridiplantae; phylum Streptophyta; class Magnoliopsida; order Solanales; family Solanaceae; genus Solanum; species Solanum bulbocastanum. The sequence goes on along the minus strand of CM073604.1, from coordinate 38,939,698 downwards.
ACCAACTTGGTGCCAACTAATGCAATGGTGTATACGGGGAATAATAATAATAATCCCTTAGGTTGTAATAATGCTACTTAAGCTTCGTTTCAAATAATAATATCCAGTTAACAAAACAAAAAAAAGGAGCTTATTTTTGGGACAAGAGACGGCCAAAATTTTGTAAGCTAATTTGTATAGACATTCTCCTTGTATATTTGGGTTCCCCTTCTAGATTATTTATATATGTCGCCCGGATCGCTAGGATCACAATCCTGAAAGTTTTATTTTTTCAAAACAAAAAAGAATCTAACCGATTAGGGTTATAACCGATCAAGATTGGAATTAACATCTGCTGAAATTTATACATTCTAATACTATCGAGCTTAGAATTTGAATTGTAACCTAAATCAACTATTGAATTGAACATAAATTGGTACACAATATAATTGATCTAAAAAAAACAACGTAAAAGAAGTGCCAAACAGTACATTAATCCTATAATTAAATTATAGGAGAAAAAAAACTTAAATGTAGAAACCCACTCATTTAAGTAATGTAGCTCAGCTTCGTTAAACTTAGACTTAGAGTACTCAATTCCTTTTCCTTTCTGCAAAGCGGATTCCGCTAAGCGGGGTGGAATACCTGTCAGGATGGAGAGGAAACAACTTTCCCTTTCTGCCACAATAATATACAAACCTACTGGCTTAACAATACTAAACCAGATAGACCTTTTTTATCAACTCACAATAAACGTAACAAGAAAAAAGTTTGTTCAACAAAATATTCTTATTATTATAATGAAAAACTTGGTATAAAACCTTTTTCAATACCCTTTATATAAATAAAACCTTTCTCCGAATCCTATTTGAATGAGGTAATGTTTACAAATCCAATTCCTAATTAAAAACTGTGGCAGCATTAATAATGTATTAGTACAATTTCAATCAGACGAATCCAATTCTAATTGGACTTCCACATCTGTTGAAACTCCGATTAATATTAGTTATACTAGTTTACTGAATTAGCGACAATTATTAAATATATATTTAAAATTAATTATCTTTTAATATATCATGCCACTATATAAAATATATCGATTAAAGTTTCATTTTTGCACACAAATGGTCGAAATTTAGAATTGGGCTTTGAAGAAGCTCTAGTGGTTGAACATGAAGGAAGGAGGAAGTAAATTAAGTGTGACAAAAGGAAGCCAAGGTTAATATACATCGGAGATGTATTACCGTTCATATACGATCAACTCAAATTTCCTCTAAATAGTCACAAATTATTGACAAAGAATTGAAACAAATATTTTGTGTGTTTAATAAGGAAAGCTTTAGTATGGCGGCAAAGGTGCTCACAAATTGCTTTAGATTGTGACATTGTTGGAATTTATTTTTGAATCAATTTATTAGAATTTCTAGCTCTGTCACTAACTATGCCACTCTTATTTATTATCACTCAAACTAATAGTTTTTTAATTTTTTTTTAAGCAAATTTTTTATCCTAGGATCAGTTTATTAAATTCAATATGTACAAAAAGCTAAAAAGAACAAGACCTGATCCATAAATGGACCCAATCCAAATAAAATAATAAGCATAGCTTCCCTATTCTTAGCTAATCCTTGTCTATTTCCAAAAAGCTCTAATCCCTTTTTTCTATCACCGCCGCATCGTCCTTCTTCTTCATTCTTTGAGCTGATTCTTTTTTCCTTTTCAGGTGACTGTGAGAACGCCCAAGGACATTTCATCATTTCTATCTAGTATGTATTGGGAAAGACAAGGTACTAACAAGAATGCCAGACAGAATAGCAGCGGAATAATACCCAAATCTAAACTTTTCCTTTCAATTTGAATCAAGAGAAGACAAACCAAATCAAGCAATATGAAGAATGAGCAGCAAGTATTCAATCAAACTAAAGCAATAAGATAAGAACAAGTCAATCACACAAGACACAACGATTTACGTGGAAAACCCTTTGATGTGAAGAGTAAAAAACCACGGGACCAAAAACTCCACTATAAACACCAAGAGTTACAAAATTTTTCTCCAAAATTGGCCACTAAAAAAATGGCCAAACAACGAGCAACAACAAATCAAGATTGCACCAAAAACTAGAGAATTAAAGAAAAGATTTCACCCAAAAATGCTACTGTTCACGCTCTCAAATCAGAAGCTACAGATGTCAAAATTCGATCTCCACCGTTGAATTGCAAGAAACAGATGCTGAGAACTCCCAGTTCAAATTTGAGCACGATCCAACGGTTAACGAAGCGGAAAAATCTGTCTGAAGCGGACTGCCTGAGCAGAAAATTTCCATAAGCAAAAAACGAGATTTTTTCTCTTTTCTTCACAATCTCTAAAACGAATCTCTCTTGATTTTTCTCTCTTGTGTTTCTGAAAATAAGACCAAATAAGCCTTATATATACCACATAATATTTGGGTTATGGGATAAAGTGGGTTGGTCCTAATAAGACTTTTATTTATCCACATAGGAAGGAAAAAAAGATCCTAAACCCAACAATTCTCCCCCTCATAACTATGTGGAGGAGACCGCCATCCCGGCAATCATGCAACAATCATCAAACTTCCCTCTTGGCAAAGCTTTAGTCATCATGTCCGAACCATTATCATTGGTATGTATCTTTTCAAGTTCAAGCAACTTAGAATCCAACACATCTCGAATCCAATGATACCTCACATCAATGTGTTTAGACCGATCATGAAATGTAGAATTCTTGCCAAGATGAATAGCACTTTGACTGTCGCAATAAAGCGCATACCTCTCTTGAGCACAACCAAGTTCCCCCAAAAATCTCTTTATCCAGATCAACTCTTTGCAAGCTTCAACAGCAGCAATAAGCTCAGGCTCTGTAGTAGATAAAACAACACATTTTTGCAACCTAGATTGCCAAGACACAGCTCCCTCTGCAAAAGTAATCAAGTAGCCTGAAGTAGACTTATGAGTATCAACATCACCAGCCATGCCTGAATCAGTGTAACCACAAAGAATAGGCTTCCCTGTACCAAAACACAAACTCAAACTAGAAGTACCACAAAAATATCTCATTATCTAGTTAACAGCATTCCAATGCTCTCTTCCCGAATTAGAAAGAAAATGGCTAACAATACTAACAACATGAGCAATATCTGGTCTTGTACACACCATTGCATACATCAAACTACCAACAGCTGAAGCATAAGGAACTTTCTTCATATCTTCCTTCTCACCATCACTGGAAGGACAATGTCTAGTACTCAATTTGAAGTGCATAGCTAAAGGTGTATTGACAACCTTAGCTTTGTCCATGTTGAATCTACGAAGTACTTTCTGAATATACTTCTCTTGTGACAACCACAACTTCTTGGCATCTCAATCACGGACAATCTGCATGCCAAGAATCTGCCTTGCTGGTCCTAAGTCTTTCATAGCAAAAGACTTATTCAACTCTTGCTTCAACTCTTTAATCCTGCAAGCATTATGACCAACAACAAGCATGTCATCAACATAAAGCAAAACGATAATAAAGTCACCATCAGAGAATTTTTGCACAAAAACATAATGGTCTGAAGAAGTCTTCTTGAAGCCCTGCTGACTCATAAAAGAACCAAACTTCCTATACCATTGCCTGGGAGCTTGTTTTAAACCATACAAGCTCTTCTTCAATTTGCAAACATAATTCTCTTTTCCCTTGACTTCAAAGCCTTCCGGCTACTCCATATAAATTTCTTCATCCAAGTCACCATGGAGAAAAGCAATTTTAACATCCATCTGTTCAATCTCTAAATCCAGACTTGCAACCAAGCCTAGAACCACACGAATGGATGACATCTTCACAACTGGAGAGAATATCTCATCAAAATCAATCCTTTTTTTCTGGCTAAAACCCTTCACAACTAATCTAGCCTTGTACCGTGGAACTGGGTTACCATCTTCATGTTTCACCCGAAAAACCCACCTGTTTTTCAAAGCTTTTCGATCTTTAGGTAACATAACTAAATCAAAGGTATGATTATCATGTAGAGACTTCATTTCATCCTCCATAGCATCAAACCACTTTTCTTTTTCTTCACTTTCCATGGCCTCATCAAGACTCTCTGGTTCTCCCCCATCAGTCAAGAGTACATACTCATTAGAAGAATAACGAGATGAATGTGTTTTCTCTCTAGTAGATCTTCTGAGAGAGCTCTCTGGAGCATCAATAATAGTTGGTTGCAGACCAACTATATCGTCTTGCACTGGAGCATCAGCGACATACTGGTCATTCTGAATATGATCACTATCTTCAATATCAACTTGATTTTCATAAAGATTTTCACGTGGTGGAATAGTCAAAGGCACTGGATCAACATTAACTAGGCTGTCACTGCTCTGAGAATCAACTTTCTCAACTTTGTCAAGATCTTCAATTGTTTGGTCTTCAAAGAACACAACATCACGGCTTTTAATAAGTTTCTTCTCAACTGGATCAAAGAAACGATAGCCAAATTCATCTTGACCATAACCAACAAAGATACATTGCCTAGTTTTAACATCTAACTTTGACCTTTCATCCTTAGGAACATGCACAAAGGCTTTACACCCGAAAACTTTAAGATGATCATAAGAAACATTCTTACCAAACCAAACTCTGTCAGGGACATTACCATTCAAAGCAACAGTAGGAGATAAATTGATAACATATGTAGCAGTATTAAGTGCTTCTGCCCAAAAGGAATCAGGCAGCTTAGCATCTGAAAGCATACATCTAACTCTCTCAACAAGAGTTCTATTCATCCTCTCTGCCAAACCATTTAGCTGAGAAGTCTTTGGAGGAGTTTTCTGATGTCGAATACCCTGCTCTCTGCAATATCTATCAAAGGGGCCAATATACTCACCACCATTATCAGAACGAACGCATTTCAATTTCTTTCCTGTTTGTTTTTTAACCAAGGCTCAAAAGCTCTTGAACACATCAAGTACCTGATCCTTGGACTTCAAAGAGAATACCTAGAGTTTGCGTAAATAATCATCAATAAAAGTCACAAAATAAAGTGCACTACCATGAGACCTTACCTTAAAAGGACCACACAAATCAGAATGTACCAACTCCAACAAATCAAGCTTTCTTGAAGGCGGATGACTCTGAAAAAAAGCTCTTTTCTGTTTACTTGCTAAGCAATGAACACACTTGTTCAACTTTGCTTGTTTCACTCCAGAAAGCAAATTCTTCTTAGCCAAATTGTGCATCCCCTTCTCGCTCATATGACTCAATCTTATATGCCATAACAATGATGAAGTATCATTCTCCACCAAATTTACTGAGCCTTTAGAAATGGAGCCCTGAAAAGTATACAAGTTAGACAACTTATCACCACGGGCTACAACCATCGAACCTCTAGTAAGCTTCCACTGGCCAGCACCAAGGGTATTAACATAACCCTCATCATCAAGGTATCCCACAGAAATCAAATTCAAGCGAACATCTGGAGCATGTTTGACATTATTGAGAACTAGTTTGAAACCGTTGCTACTTTCCAAACAAACTGTCCCAATACCAAGAACTGCAACCTCATGATTATTACCTATTTTTAACATCCCAAAATTACCTAGAGTATAAGAAGAAAATAATTCCTTCTTGGGCGTGACATGAGAAGTAGCACCAGAATCCACAAACCAGCTAGACTCATCACGAACAAGATTGACGGCATTTTCATCACAAGAAACAAGAAGATCATCATTAGCAACAACAGCAACACGATTTTCATTGTCACCTTCTTTCTTTTGTTGTCTCATATCTCTCTTATACTTAAAAAAAAATTTCTTGATATGCCCATTCTTATGGCAATAGTCACATGTAACATTCTTGTATTTAGACTTTGACTTACCTCTACTTTTATCTCTGTCACCCTGACCTCTGATCTTGTTTCTCCCCTTATCTTTAGTAACCAAAACATCAGAGTGTGAAGTAGAAGAAGTTGAACCTTGAGATCTTCTTCTCATCTCTTCATTCAAGACACCACTCTTAGCATATTCCATAGTCACAACACCACTGGGAGCAGAATTAGTCAAAGAAACTCGAAGAGTTTCAAAAGAGTCTGACAGAGTATTAAGAAGCCATAGGCCCTGTATTTCTTTATCGAATTTTACATTCATTCCAGATAGCTGGTCAAGAACACCCTGAAAATCATTAATATGATCAGAAATAGGAGTTCCCTCTTTATACATGATATTCATCAATTGTTTCAATAGAAACAACTTATTGTTGCCAGTCTTAGAAGCATATAGCGTCTCAAGCTTGTCCCACAAACTTCTGGCATGTGTCTCATTCACAATGTGATTTCGAACATTATCTTCAACCCATTGTCTAATATAACCAAAAACCTGCAAGTGCTCAAATTCTCATTCCTCATCCGTCATGTATTGGGGTTTATTAGAGGTAAACACAGGTAAATGCATTTTTTTGACAAATAGTAGATCTTTCATCTTACCTCTCCAAATATGATTGTTACTACCATTCAAACAAACCATCTTGCTCATATTTGCCTCCATCATTCAAATCAATAATGAACAACAACCAATACTCTGATACCACTTTGTTGGGAAAGACAAGGCACTAACAAGAATGCCAGACAGGATAGCAGCGGAATAATACCCAAATCTAAACTTTCCTTTTCAATTTGAACCAAGAGAAGACAAACCAAATCAAGAAATATGAAGAATGGGCAACAAGTATTCAATCAAACTAAAGCAATAAGATAAGAACAAGTCAATCACACAAGACACAACGATTTACGTGAAAATCTCTTCGATGTGAAGAGTAAAAAACCACGGGACCAAAAACTCCACCATAAACACCAAGAATTACAAAATTGTTCTCCAACATTGGCCACAAAACAAGTGCCAAACAACGAGCAACAACAAATCAAGATTGCACCAAAAACTAGAGAATTAAAGAAAAGATTTCACCCAAAAATACTACTGCTCACGCCCTCAAATCAGAAGCTACAGATGTCAAAATTCGATCTCCATCATTGAATTGCAAGAACCAGATGCTGAGAACTCCCAGTTCAAATTTGAGCACGATCCAACGGTTAACGAAGCAGAAAACTCTATCTGAAGCGGACTGCCTGAGCAGAAAATTTTCAGAAGCAAAAAAGGGGATTTTTTTCTCTTTTCTTCATAATCTCTAAAATGAATCTCTCTTGAATTTTCTCTCTTGTGTTTCTGAAAATAAGACCAAATAAGCCTTATATATGCCACATAATATTTGGGTTATGGGCTAAAGTGGGTTGGTCCTAATATGTCTTTTATTTATCCACATAGAAAGGGAAAAAAGATCCTAAACCCAACAGTATAACGCTGATTTGATGCTTTATCCGGTATCACTTCTGACCAGCTTCTCAGATGACCACACCAAAAATCTTGATAGCTAGGATATTTAATTCCATTTTTACTTTGTATTGGTGTGGAGTCTTCTGCTATGAAATTACTGTGCTTTCTGATTACTCGCATCTTGTTGATTTGTAGTTATGACTGTTGTTGAGGTGATTGTTTGGTTGTTGCTTCTTTACTTTCTTCAATGTGTGCTTATTTTGCGAGTTTTCATCCTTATGTTTGGTGTCTGCAATTTATCGATGTTTAGATGCTTCCTTGTTATGTTTGGTAGCTCTCGAAATAGATGGTAACACTTTGATTCTTGTGACTCCACTACTTCATTGAACAATGAGTCTGCCACGCAGTTTCCTTCTCTGAAAATATGAGTGATTGATGCGTTTATACTTCGAATCACCCTTCTAATCTCCTCAATTCTTTTTACCATTTCCCACGGTATCTTCCACTGATTATCCACCATTTTTTAAGCACTAAAGAGTCAGTTTCGATTATAGTCTCTTGTAGATCTTTCTCTTGATAGTACCAAGCTGCCTCTAGCAGTGCAATCGACTCTGTTTCCATATTTGTTGTTATTCCTATTCCTTTTGCCCTTGCATATATAAGGTCTCCTTCCTCATCCCTAGCGCTTGGATTTCCTCTTGCTGCCCCATCCGTATTGCATTTAACTTTATTTCTTTTAGGTTTCTTCCATAGAACATATTGATGATGTAATCTAGGTTTATACTCCTTCAGCTTTGTGATAAGTTGAGGCCATGTTTCCTTTCTGATGTGTGTCCAAGGATATTTCAGTTTTATGAGTTTCCTCACCTCTTCCTGCATTTGCATCACGATTTCATTGTATGTGGTGGTTCCTCCATGCTTCAGATTATTTCTCATTTTCTATAATGTCCACATTATGATTGTTGGCATTGCTCTCATTACCACCTTGAGTTTGGCATTATCATTCTGCTTCCACCAAGTTATTATAAGTTGTTGTAAGTGCATGTTCTCCATGTGTATACCTGCAAAAATAGCAAACTGCCTCCATAGCCTATCGGCTATGGGGGCTATTAGAAAAAACATGTTCCATTGTCTCCTCTTCTGTCTCCAAACAACACCAAAATCTAGACACTCTCTGAAATTTCATCCTCTTCAGATTGTCATTGGTTGCAATTCTTCTTTTCCATAGTCTCCATAAGAAAAAATTCATCTTAAAAGGAATATCTTTATTCCAAATCATTTGATAATCTGTCTTTCTTTTTTATTTATGTCTTATTAGCTCCCAAGCTGATTTAACTGTGAAAATGCCTTGAGTACTCCCCATCCACCATGCTACATCAATGGTACATTCCTCCAATGGAGGCTTAATGGACTCCATTATGTAATCTGTTATCTCCTCTAATATCTTATTAAAAAGCTTCTCCCTATCCCAAGTACCTTGATGAGTGAAAATTTTGACATCTATTTCCTCTTCCAATGTATTGTTCTACTCCACATACCATAGTGCCCCTTGTTTAGTCCAATTATCAAACCAAAAACTTAAGCTGCCTGCTTTTATTTGCCACCAAATGTTGTGTTCTACCTCTTCTCTAATTATGATCATTTTTCTCCAAACTTGAGATGCACCTTGCCCTTTAGCCACTGTAGGATGCATTTTCTTACAATACTTGTTCCACATGAAGGATGCCCATAAAGATGATGTAGTAGTTTTGAAGATCCACCAAAGCTTTGCAAAAAAAGCTTTTGAAACATCATGTAATGACCTAAAGCCTAGTCCTCCCTCCACTTTTGGATAACACATCTTATCCCATGCCACCCAGTGCTTGTCCTAGCTCCTGTTGAATTACTCCAAAAGAACTTTGCAAAAAACTTAGCAAATAACTTATGCAACTGGTCTATTATGCCTTTAGGAGGGTTCATAGCAGCTAGCAAATAGATTGGTATAGACTGTAAAACATGAACAATTAGAATGTACCTTCCTCCAAAAGACAGCAGCTTATTTTGCCAACTGTTCATTCTGTGTGTGACTTTCTTCAACAAGTTCTCAAAATGACTTTTATTCTTTTTTCCATAAAAAATTAGGCAGCCCAGATATGTGAAAGGAAAAGTTCCTTGCTTGATGTCTGCTACCCTCTTTATCAGATTACACACTCTGTTAGGCACTTTCTCATGTAAATATACCATAGTCTTGTCCAAGTTGATCAATTGCCCTAACACCTTTTCATACCTTCTAAGAATGTTGATCATTTTCCTTACAGATGTTGTTTGTCCTGAACAAAATAGGGTGGTATTATCTGCATAAGATAGATGATTTATTGGTGGGCTTCATTTAGGCATCCCATATTCTATATAGTCAGGTTCTTCAAATAGACCGTTTCAACCCCTTGACAAAACCTCTGCTGCAATGATGAAAAGTGTGGGTGATAAAGGGTCTCCTTGTTTTAGTCCTTTCGAAGATTGAAATAAACCAAAGGATTGTCCATTCATCAATACTGAGTACCAATTATTGCTAATAAGTCTCACTATCATGTCTATGATTCTTTCTGCAAAACTAAAATTCCTCATTACTCTCACCAAAAATTTCCATGAAACCCTATCATAGGCCTTGGCTATATCCAGCTAGCTTCAGTACTACATTATAATATTTGCTTCTTCTGTTAATGTCTTTTATTATCTCTTGTGCCAACAATATGTTTTCAGTAATGTTTCTCCATTTGACAAAACCTATCTGATTTTTGGATATCAAACTAGGTAATACAGTGGCTATTCTTTCATGAAGAACTTTTGATATGATTTTATTTGCAAAGGCGCTAAGACTTATTGGCCTGAGATCTCCAAATGTGCTTACCATCTTTTTTTTAGGAATGAGGACCAGGTTGGTGTGTGTAATGTACCTTGGCAGTTCTTGCCCACAAAAAAATGTCTTTACCATATTAGTCACATCCTCCCCTATTATATCCCAACAACTTTGAAAAAACATACCTGATAATTCATCTGGACCACTAGCACTATCTCCATTCAGAGCAAAAACCACTTTTTTAACTTCATCAGAAGTGGGTATTCTCACTATGATCTCATTTTGCTCCTCTGTAATAACACAAGGAATACGTGTTATCATACTGTAATCACTGACCTCTTGATCCTCCATGAACTGTCTGTTGAAAACATTGACATCTTCTTCCCCAAAGTTTTGAGTTGTTGTAATCATGTCTCCATCTCTTGTCTAAATAGCATTTATTTGCAGTTTTCATCTTTTTCCCTTGACATAGGCATGGAAGAACTTTGTATTGCTATCCCCATCCTTAAACCATTGCATTCCTGCCTTCTGTTTCGAATATTCTTTTTCTATATGCTTGTATCTTTTAATGTCTGCCTCTGCCTTATGAAGTTCTGCCCTGTTGCTCTTTGTAGGTGCCATTTCCAATTGAATCTCTTTCATTTTGATCACATTTTCTAAGATAGCTATTTGCTGAAAAACATTCCCAAATGTCTTCTTACTCCATTTTGCTAATTCCAGCTTTACTTTTTTCATCTTACTGTGCACCACTGTAAAAGGATTTCCAGTAATCTCTCCTTCCTGCCATACATCAGCAATTAACTTTTTGAAATTCTCGTGCTTTGTCCAAAAGTTTAGAAACCTAAAAGGTTTTAGAACATGTTCCTGTGATGTGTTACATACGACCTATAGTGGTGCATGATCTGACCCTAGTCTGATCAAATGTTGAACTTCACTGTTAGGTAGTAGACTCATGAACTCTTCATTTCCGAAAACCCTGTCTAGTCTTTCAAAAATGCATTTTGCCTCTACTCTTCCATTCCACCAAGTGAATGAACTTCCCTTGAAACTGAGTTCATTTAGAGCACATGAGCTGATACATAGGTTAAAGTCTATGGTTTCCAACTGAGTTATTGACAATCCACCTAGTTTTTCTGAGTCACTCCTTATTCCACCAAGTCAATGAACTTCCCTTGAAACTGAGTTCATTTTGAGCACATGAGCTGATACATAGGTTGAAGTCTATGGTTTCCAACTGAGTTATTGGCAATCCACCCAGTTTTTCTAAGTCACTTCTTATTGTGTTGAAATCTCCACCAACCAACCATGGATTCTGCATGTTGCCTGTTTTATCCTCTAGAGATTCCCACAATTTCAATCTTTCCAATGCATTGCACCTTGCGTATACTGCTGTAACACTGAAAACATCAGGGTTCCCCTTTTTTGGAAGTTGACCGTGAGCTGTTGTCCAGTATCATTATAATCTTGTTCTTCCCAATCATCCTTCCAGAAAATCCAAATTTTTGCTGAGCTGCTCACCTTTGCTTCGGGCATTCCTAATTTGATTTTGTACCTCTCAAGTTCCGCTGGATTTTCAAAAGGTTCTAAAAGAGCAATGTATGAGTAGTGATTCCTCTTATGTAGGTCAATAAGTCTCTCAATTTTTTTTGAGTTCTTTTTGATCTAATATTCCAGAAAAGTACTTTATTAATCATTGATGAATAGTGGATGTTGACCCCTTTTTGCTCCTTGTATTAATTTGTGATTGTGTTTGTAATTTTTCCCCTTTCTTATTTTTCCCATGTAACTGCTTAGTTTGCCTTGGTGACAAGTCCCCTTCTCGCCCTATACTCTCAATGTTTCTCTCTATGCACTCATCCTCTTTGGTATCCTTTTTTTTTTTCTTTTCTTGTTCTGTGAGCTTATCTATAGCTGGTGTCTTCACTATCTCTTGTATTAAGTTGTGTGTATCTGATTCCCTTGTCTGACTTTGTCTCTCTTCTTGAACTGTGTGCGGATCGCCATCTACACCAATCTGCCTCTCCTTAGTCTTTTGATTTATTCCCCCTTCCTTTTCTGTAATCTGCAGGATGGCTTTGAACTCAGGGCTCTATTATCTCTGTTAACTGAATCTTTCACTCCACTATAAGCATCTGCATTACTGCCTTTTGATTTATAAATCATAGGAGTTTTGATTTTTTCCTTCCTTTCTTCTAGTGTCTCATCCTGACCTATAGTATAATGTGTTGTATATTCCTTGTTAGTTAACTCTGCCCCATTCTTAATCTCTCCTTCCTTTGGTACAGTTTCTGTGTCTTCCAGAGCTTCAAACTTATTGGTGGTTATCATTTGACCATTTTGTTGTTGTTTTGGATTCCATACATGCTCCCCTTTACAATGCGTAAATCCTGCCTTTATGTGCCTATTTTTTCATTTTTGTTTTTGAAAAGCATTGCGTATTTCCTCTACTCCTTGCTCCATCTCCCCTCCAGTATTCTTATCCTCTCTCTTTGTTTTTCTTCTTCAGCCTCCTCATTTGGATATAATTCTGGATGTATAATGAAACATTCCTTTTCATTATGTCCTTGTAGCTTGCATATTTTACAATATTTTGGAACATAATCATTTTTAATAGTGATCCATTTTTCATTGATTTTCCCCGTCTTCTTCCTCATTCCTATATTAATTCTTTTTGGGAATTCCCCCATCAAATCCACCTCCACTTTGACCCTAGCACAGCTAGGTCTCGTCTTGTTTTAAGTTGCCATGTACACCTGTAAAGGTTTCCCCACTGCAGCAGCTAATGAGAACATTGCTTCCTTCCCAAAAAAATTTGGTGGTAGTGATGGAAAAGATATACACGCTATAACAATCGATCTTTCCTCCTCTGGATTAAATAATGGATCCCACTTGAGAGTTTGCGTTGGGTAGGACCATATGTTTCCTCCTTTGGATTAAATAATGGATCCCACTTGAGAGTTCACATTGGGTAGGACCTATTTTTATGTGTAATATAGAATTGTGGCTTTGATAAGAGGCTAACGTAATCCTCCAACAAAGTGGCCTCATCAAAATATATCTATCTATTACTCAGTAGTCCAATATTCACTTCCCCTTTCAAATCACATTGTTTGGGAATTAGCTTCCTTAGATCTTGAATGTCCGGCCATCCATATGAAAATTTACCAATAACTGTATATTGTAAATCCTCATTAATGATCATCTGATCGACTTCTTCCTCCCATATGATACGTGGTTCCCCATGTAGATATGCCATCTGTTTCAATGGTAGTGATTTACATTGTGATAGTGGTGGCTTTATGACGTTAGGATAGGTTTGTTTGTTTGGATTAGGGATGATTGTCGCTGGCCCTACCTCCATTATCGGAGGTTGACCAGCGGCCGGTGTGGCCATATTTCTTTTCTTAAAGTGTTTTGTTTTCACACCTACTAGTCTCACTCAACTAATGGTTATTATCTTAGAAAAACACTTTTTTTGTTGATATAGTGATGATTAATACTATATAAAAGATTGTTACACATGATTACTATTAAACGATATGTTTTCCTTCGACTAGTTTAATCCATTTATTGTTGGTACACTTATTATTATTTCAAATTCTATCCCGCCTAAACTAATATATAAACTATAGTATGATTTAATATATATATATATATATATATATATGATATTTAATTTCACGAACGAAACATTGTACATTAGTTATGATGGCTATTAATTTTCCTTATGTGGTTAATCGAATCGTTCATTAAAATGTAAAAGATAGACGCAGTTAAATAGTTAAATCACAACATATATCTCTCAAGGCCGAACTCTTTTTGGTTAAATAAAAAATTGAATGACCTTTTATGCATTTTGGACAAAAAAGGGACCCTTTTAACTCTGAACTCATATTAATACCATCAAGCAAATTGGTATTTAGACTCAAGCTCTACTACTTGAGTGTTAAGTGTTCTTATAGATGAACATATGATAAAATGATTGAACATGTGTTAATCATATTGGAAATATCACAATGGTTTCTTTCATGCTTATCAGAGAAAATCATACCATATATGATATAACTATTTAAGCCCCCCCCCCCCCCCCCCCCCCCTTTTTTTTTTTTTTTTTCATATTTACTAAACCTAAGGTGTAGCAATAGTTTATGTAATGTAGGGTGTGTTTGGTAGGAAGGAAAATGCTTTCCATTAAAAATATTTTCTAGAATATGTTTTCTTGGAAAATAAGTAGATTACTAACTTATTTTCTCATGTTAGGTTGGGGAGTAGAAAATATTTTTTAATGATTGATTGGTGAATGAAAAATATTTTTCAAAAACATCTTTTATTTATGGCTTGAGACTAAAAAATACTCTTTTAAAAAATAAAATCTGATCCAAAAATCAACTCCGATAATTGATCTAGGATCCGACCCCGACACCCAAATAGGACAGACCCTGATAACCATTCCAAAATCTGACCCTGAGATTTGACTGAGAATATTTTTTTTTCAAAAACAATTTTACTTTTTTTAAAAAAAGAATTGAAGGGTTAGGGGGGAGGGTGGCATAAAAAATATTTTTTTAAAAAAATTTGAAATATGTTTCAAAAACAATTTAAAAAAGTTTTTATGGGGGTGGTGCGGGGGGAGGTGGGTTAGGGGTGAAATAAAAAATGATTCTTTTTAAAGTTTAAATATTTCCCAAAAAAATCTTATGGGAATGGCCTGGTGTGGGGGTAGGGGTAGGGGGTGACTTAAAACTATTTTTAAAAAAAATTTGAAATATATTTCAAAAGTACTTTTTTTTAAAAATTAACGGGGATGGCTTGGGTGGCTGGGGGGTTGGGGTGAGGGTGTTGGGGGTAAGGGGGCGTAAAAATGATTTTTTTTAAAAATTTGAAATATATTTCTAAAATTAATTTTTTAAAATAAAAAATATGACAAGGATGGCCTGGGAAGGGGGAGGGGGAGGCTGGGTGTGGGGGCGACTAGGGGTGGATTATGGTTAGGGGTGGTATAAAAATGAAATTTTTAAAAATTTGAATTACTTTTCAAAAACAATTCGTGGCCTTGTTGGGGGGTGGGGGTGGGCGGGGTAGTGACATATTAAATTTGAAATATTTTTCAAAAGCAATTTTTTTTGGGGGGGGGGGGGTTAGGGGGTAGGAGTGGTAGGGGTCGGGTGAGGTAAAAAAAATCTTAAAATTTGAAATATTTTTTAAAAATATTTTTTAATTTTTTTTGGGGGTGGGGGGTGGGTGGTGGTGGTGGTGGTGGTTTGGGGATAGAGATAAAATATATTTGAAATTTAAAATTTTTAATTTTTGTTTTTGAATGAGGAGGGTCGGGTAGGAGGTGTGGGTAGGGTAAGAATAAAAAATTAAGGATGAAGTAGAGTTTGGAAAATGTTTTCCTTAATTTTTGGAAAAGAAGTCATTTTCCTTAGATTTGAAAAAATAATTTAATTTGAAAAATATGTTCCGAACATTTAAGCCAATCAAACATGGAAATTGCCGTAGTAGATTTACCTCTCGGTAATCCTTCTTTTAGGCTAAAAATTAGGGTATAGTTTTGTGATTTTGGGCAAATCAATAGGACAAGGAGGGGAAAAAAAATCATATGCTACCAAATATGTTATTCCATTCGAACTTACGCTTTTTTTTTTCTCTATTACTTGATTTTAGGTAGGGTTGTTCATTATTATGGTTATAAAATCAAATCGAACTACAATCCGAAACAATCGATTAAAAAACCTGATATTTGATTAGGTTTGATTTTAAATTTTGAAAAATCGATACTATTTGGTTTGATTTCGATTTTACTAAAAATTAACTACAAATATAACCAAACCGAACCGAGAAGTTATATATATAAATTTTATAATTATTTATAAATAAAATATAAGTATTTTGAAAATTTTTAATTAACTTAAGTCTATTAATTTTACTATTTTCTGAAGTCAACACTTAAATTTTAGCTCAACTATTAAAACCTTAAGTCTAAATTGCTCAATATTCATTACTTTTAAGATCACAGTTTCACTGTTCTTTATAAAAATTTCTAATGCAACATTGAATAATTTAAATATTAAGCTAAAGAAGATGGTAATTGATTAATTTTGACTATGAAAAATTGGTTGTTTTTTTTTATTTGACATAATATATAAATATGCCCTTTAAATTGGCTTCAAATCACATTTATGCCCTTCAACTTTGGGTTTGTCACAATACACGCAGGACACCACGTAGGACAAAAAATGACATGTAAGACATATGTGTCTATTTGTTCAATTTTATACAAGTTTAAGTGTCCACTTATGCATATTCAAAGTTGGAGGACATAAACATAAAATGAAGCCAAGTTAAATGGTACTTTATGTATTATGCCTTTTTTTTTTTTGAGAAGTAATTTCTCAATATTTTAAGATGTAATTTTATTGAAAAGTCTACTGATAAGATGTTGAGATCTCCAGAATATTGAACCAACTTTATGCTATTGACAATATTGAGTTTTTTTAGTTTTTGAAACTTGGTACATTGGATGAATCACTTTGTTCGTATAATAGCATTTTTGTGAATTATTCATGTACTAGGTGTTTGTGTCTATCAAAATGCGTATGTCCTCAACAAACTTATTACTTTCGAATCGAAAAAACCAAAAAAAAGGAACCAAACCGAACCAAATCGACGGTTATTTTTTTGATTTGGTTTGGTTTAATTTTAGAAATTTAAAAACTGATTAAATTGGTTTGGTTTTAACTAATAACCAATCCAAATCGAACCATGAACACCCCTAATTTTAGGCATCAAATTTGGTAAAACCAGTTGTAGACATTGAAATTTTGTGAAACTCTACAAGACGTGTTCAATTTGAATTGAGACTCTAGACGTGTGTTCAATTTCAATTAGAATTCTTGGATACTACTCAACCCTAAACCCTAGTTTATGCCTATATAAAGGGTATTAAATTCCCTTAAAAGGCATCTTAAAAATCCCATAAACTCTTGGGTATTTTTAAAGATCAAAATCTCGAATATTCCGCAAATTGATGGAATATTCATATAGAGGTCAAATCTAAATCATTCTACTTTGTGAAATACGCCACTAACGACTCTCAAATCTTGGATAAATCTTAGAAGAGTAGAATCAAGGAAGGAACAAAATTGTACCCACAATCTTTATCAATAAAGTTATGTTTCTTCAGATTTTATTTGTGTGGTTTATTTATTTTTCAATGTTTAAAATTTGTTGCAAACAAATTGGCACGCCCAGTGGGACCAAATCTGCCCTTCATCTCTTCTCTTTTAAATCAAATCTGAAAATTTGAAGCTGCAAAGGTGGAAGAATGACTACTTCAAGTCTCGTCTGTGAGTTTCATCGAGTCTACAATCCGACAAGCCTTGAAGCAGGGAGCATTTATAAACATTGAAATTTTGTGGAACTCTACAAGACGTGTTCAATTCGAATTGAGACGGTAGAAATGTGTTTAGTTTCAATTAGAATTCTTGGATACTACTCAACCCTAAACCTTAGTTTATGCCTATATAAAGGGTACTAAATCCCTTAAAAGGCATCTCAAAATATCCCATAAACTCTTGAGTATTTTTAAAGATCAAGATCTCGAATATTCCGCAAATTGATGGAATATTCATATAGAGGTCAAATCTAAATCATCTTACTTCAAGAAATACACCACTAACGGTTCTCGAATCATGGATAAATCTTAGGAGAGTAAAATCAAGGGAGGACCAGAACTGTACCCACAATCTTTATTAATAAAGTTATGTTTCTTCAAATTTTATTTGTATAGTTTATTTATTATCCATATGTTTAAAATTTATTGCAAAACACCAGTCTTCCTAAGTTTTTCTTTTCTACCATACTTGCCACGTTGGAAACAATTCGGATCATAAAGATGTCTTTAAATTTTTGGCAAAACTTTGACATTTCATAACAAAAACGTTTGGATTAATTACATCGATTACATCGAAGTGTGTATCTGTATGTTGCTTGTATTTGTATGAATGTTTGACATGAAAGTTATAAATAAATTATATATCGTATCAAACCATCTTTTTTAAGCTAGATTAGTCTTTTGCACGAAAGTTATAATATGATTGTACTTGTGTCTAAATTTATGTGGTAGCTTTTTCTTTTTTAGTTTGTTCCAAAAAGAATGATATCTTTTTAGAATTAGAGATAATTATTCAACTTTAAATTTTTTTTTTTTTTTTAACTTCAATGAAATAATTTATAACCACACAAATATTCACAATTTGTTTTAGATCACATATTTCAAAATTTGTTTCTTTCTTAAATTTTGTATCAAATTAAATAGTGTCATATGAATCAAAACGAAGGCAATATATATGAAAATTGTATTTATGTTATAAACTGATCAGAACCTAATTTTGTATATTGATATTGAATAGTGGCTGTTTTTCATTCCATCAAAATTTGAAACTCTAACTTGACTGTTTTGAAAGTGAAACAAAGAATATTTTAGAAAGAAATATCACATAGATCTAACTGAATCACAAAAAATCTTTCTTAAACTGAAATCCAAAAAGAGTTTTCCAACTGACTATAAATATTTGTGTGATTATAAATTATCGTAAAATGATATTGTAAAGTTAAATTGTATGTCCTACTATATATAAAAATGTATTACTTTTTACATCGATCAGAATAGAAATTACTCCCCCTATTCCATATTACCTTGATTTTTGAGACAGTACTGTTGTCCTTTGTGAAGTCATAAACATAACTTTGTAAGTAATGTGATTTATCTCCTAGAAAATATAAAACTTCAATAAATGAAAGGGCAAATATGAAAAAAGAAAATTAAACATCTGTAATGATCGGATTCATCGTTATTAAAGGACATTTCGTGCGGGGTCCTAAAGGTTCGAAAGTGTGGTGCACTTTTTTAAAAATTTGATCACATGACGATTTTGATCCAAATTGATTTTGGGCCACACTGACGTCAGCCTGCCATAACGGTCTGATTCTGTGTATAACGAGATATCAAAATTCTGCAACCTAATAAATATGTCATTTTTTATTTTCCTCCCACTTTTAAAAGGAGAAAATAAATGAGGGTTGCTCCAAAAATCCTTCAAAGTCACTTTGGGCAAGAGAGCAATGTGGGGGAAAAATTACCACGTCAGGAAGGTGAAAAGAATTTGCAGTGCTTGTTCATTATAGGTTGCTCCCGCATAGTCAAATTCATGGGCAAGGTTCATCAGTTGTTGCTTGGCTCCTAGATAGGCTAAGTTTTCTTCAACTGAGTAATTAGATCCATTTTACTGCATTATATCAAGCAAACGTTTTGAGATTGCATGAATAGCCTTTGGGCACGAAATTTGGATAGTATAGGTTGTATATGTTTATTATTGTTAATGCGGGAGATGAGATAATGGCTAAGAGATTGTTCTCTAGTTCTTGTTTAGCCTTGAAATTCCTGGTTAGGATGGTCTGCATGGTCCTTTAAATATAGGTTGCATATTTACTGCCTATTATATCGTTTGTGTATACATTATGGGAGACCATAGGAAAGCATATGTAATGACAACATGTTGATGATCTCATAAAATGAATTGGTTATGTGA
This sequence comes from Solanum bulbocastanum, assembly GCA_037074985.1. NCBI lineage: Eukaryota > Viridiplantae > Streptophyta > Magnoliopsida > Solanales > Solanaceae > Solanum > Solanum bulbocastanum. The sequence goes on along the minus strand of CM073604.1, from coordinate 38,919,970 downwards.
TTTGTGGCTTTAAGTGTTATTGTTCATGATATTTGTGATATATTGTGCATGCTTATTTGTGTTTGATGGTTGACTCAGGTACAATGCCTGGTACAAGATATATTCGCAGTTGGTCAGATACCACGCTTGTATATACTAACGTTTGACTTGGGTATCACACTTGGTATGAAAATAATTTTATATGCTTGGCTCGAATATCATGTTGGTATACTAATTACGAATGACTCAGATACCACTCCAGTACACTAAAAACTTAACTTTGAGTTCCATGAGAAGACCAATTATATGTTTATGGGTTCCATAAGTGAACCTGATTTACTTCTTCATAATAGAATCGTTGCATGTTGGATCCTTGAGTTATCCGAATTACTTGAAAAGTGAGTTGATCTCAGGTCTTACTTGTATGTGATCATGTGGGACATGCTTCATGTTACGGTAAGTCAGGGTAAGGAGTGAGAGTCTGAACTATGTATTACTTGTGACGACTAAGGTATGTTATTTAGTTATTGACAACTGAATTCTTAGGAGTTATTCTGCATAATTATTTTAACTAATAGATTGAGTTTATAAGGACTTGGTTTTTTAGTTGTCTAATATTGATGATGATGAATTTGATTTTATAAATGGTGTTGACTGTTGAGTATACTTACGTTGATGTGGATTTATTGGTTTAAGGAGCCGATTTCATGCACTATTCCAAAAGCAATCAGAGAGTTGGCATGATAATTTGTAAAAGATAGTAGACTAAGTTGATATGGATAATGATGACATGGCATTCGTGGATATTTATATGGTAGCAAAATTAAGCTATAATTTGGCATTATAATGACGTAATTGTGGGGCATGGGATCAAAGTGCATCAGTCATAGTTTTTACCTGGAAAGCGTACGAGTATGTGAATAGAGAAGTGAGGGTGATATAACTTCCTTATTGCATGATTATTTTTGAATGTCTACATTGTGGTAGGTTCGAGTCGATTAACGATATCTATTATATGTATTGTTTGTATTGATACTATTTTTATTATAGCATTTGGCATAGTTTGATTGCAGGATCAGTGAAATATTAGTAAAGACGATAATGACCTTTGACAACTTTTATTTTTCCTTTCTTATGGTTACTCATTTTTTAGTATAAACTGTATTCCCTAAGTAACTCTTGTACCTGTTAGACTAGTTCCTTGGAGGTGTTTTTCAATATATTATAAAAGGGTTTTACTAAAGTTTTTGTTTAAAAAAATTATGATGTTAATGAGGGTTTTGTAGTAGATCATTTATTTTTTATATGTTTTAACTCAATTGGGAGATAAGAGTTCTCCTATCTAGGTGTTAAGAGTAAGTTCTGCACGCACACCCAGGTGAGATGAGCCATGACAACATACATATTGAATTTTGAACAATTTCAATTATTTTGAATAATGAAAAAAGCCTTAAAAATTCCACTTAATATGGAATAAAGGCAGTACTAAAATTTTGATAAACCAAAAAAATATACTTCATTTGTTTAAAAAAAAAGACCTAATTTAACTTGACATGAGTTTAAGAAAGAAGACTTTTCAAACTTATGGTCCTAAATTAAAGTTATATAAAATATATAAAAATGCCCTTTAATCTTGTAGTTTGAAACATGTCACGTGAAAAATTGAAATTGAAATGTTATTAACAATGGAAAATAATCATTCTTTTTAAAACAAATTGAAAAGAAAGTAAATAATTCATTTTGAAATGGAAGGTAACAGATGACCATGATTTGAAGACTTTGGATGCATCAAGATTTGAGGACTTTGGGTGGATGCTCTTGCTTGTACCAACAATATAATTACATTGCCACTTTTATATTTTTCATAGGTACACTATTAATTATATCAAAATTATAGGGTACACGTGTACCCTTATCTAGAGGGGTGGGTCCACCTTTGAAGGTAACTATTATAATTAAGTAAATATGATTTTATTTTCATATATATATATATATATAGAGAGAGAGAGAGAGAGAGAGAGTGTTTCCCCTGGAATATAATGCTGGTTTTGGGGTGGAATTTCAGATTGACAAAAAGACCAATGCATGAGATACAAATAAATTGTAGTTGCTGGCACTGGCAATCACAGAAAACTATAAGTTAGGTGTTAGATTTGCATGACATATAATTGGATGCTTAACACTCACCGCTCCAACCTCACTTTATTTGTTTCTTTCCCCTTCATGAAGGTGCCCTCAAAATTTAATGGTTGTTACAAAAGATATATAAAATCATATGTAATTAACTTAATTTAATTTTTATCAAATTTATTTATTATCTTACATAAATTGAACTTACAAAAAATGTATTATCAATATGGTACGGAATATAAAAATATAGAAATTTTTGCTTTTAATATGATAACTCAATTTTTTACCAAAGCATGCAGACTTGACACTTGTATGATTATAGATCACCAGCACTTGCTTCAGTGTTAAATAAATGTAATCTGACCGTTGCGTGAGTTGATGGCGAGATTTTAGTCTACCTAAAATTTATGAACAATAAATGTAACATTTAGGGTGTTTTGGTATGAGGATTTTTCAAAAATAAAAATAAATGAACTTTTATTTATTTTCTGATGTTTTTGATATATAAGTAAAAACTTATTTTCATTAAAGAACTTATTTTCCACTGCTCTATTAATGTGGATTGCCACTGCCCACTAATAGAGTCCGTTTTCCTTATTTTCATTAAAGAACTTATTTTCTCATTTTTAAGAAATTTATTTTTTTAAAGAAAATATTGATGAATCAAATATAAAAAAGTTTATAGAATTTTTTTTGTACCAAACAAACTCTTAATGTTTACCAATCAAAATCATATACTACTTCAAAAGAAGAGGTCAGCATATTTATATAGTAACGATTGATAATGACTATATACCTTCTTAATAATAACAAGTAGTACTAATAACTAATAAGTATCAAAATAGTGCATAATTTGATGTACATATATAGTTAAAAGAGACCCACAAGCAACATTCTCACCACAATATATTTCGTATTGTTAATCCCTCAATCTCAATCTAACTGTTATAATAAAATTTTAATTATATTTCTTAAAAATAAAATTTTAACTATGACACATAAATTAAAACAAAGCGTAGTTTACTTAAAAACCAATGTCGCGGTACTTGTACGTGCCACTTAGGGCATATTTGTCCGAACGTGTCACGTAACTAAAGTTTAGATTTCTTAATCAAAGCTTACTCATATGCTTCCTTTTTCTTTTCCACTTTACTGCTGTCATTACTGCAATAAAGGAAAAAAAAAAAAAAAAGAAGAGGAAAAATAGAAAAGCAAAGTTGAACAGATACCCCCATTATGATTTCAAATCTTGTCTAAAAGAATCTTATTTTACTTATGTATTCATTGACTAAAATAAGGTATATTTTTATTAGGTCTCATTTGGGTGTCTAATGTACCAAATGTTACAATTAGTCAACTCAATTCAAAACCAGCTTTTCCAACTTGATGATGAAGCTGCTCATTATGTTGGATTTAAATTTTTTTTTTTTTGAGTTAACTGAGTAGCCAAACGTGGCCTTGAAGAGGTTCTTTGTCCACTTTTGATCTGGTAATTGAAGCTAGCAGTATGTTTGAGGATTAATTTTAGTTGCCTTTGGTGATTTGGGATGAAAGTTATTATCTTTTTGGTGTTTACTGTTTCTGTTTTGTTTGTTATTGACTTCAACAATTATTGTATTTCTAAAAAGCTTGTGTTTTTATGGTTGATTTATTAAGTGACAAAGCGAAAATTATGAGTCTGCTTTTGGTTCTTGATGAGCTTGAGAATTAGTTCAAGTTGAGAATATAATCCTTCTTGATTAAGGAGGTGCAACTGTTTGAAGGTATGGAGTTGGGTCAGCGACTAGGCTAAGGGACGGACTTTGACCTGATTTTCTTTAATAGGTAGTTGAGTGTTGTTGCACTTTACCTGGGAGAGGCCAGGTAGCTAGCCTCCTCTCTTCTTCCCCTTATTAGTAGTATTATTATTTCGCAATCAAGCAGTTCCTTATTTTTTCAATCTGTGTTACAGTGTTAGTATTATTTGTAACTTCATGTGTTTTGTATCTTGCTATTTTGTTGTTACGGTTTTTGCTACCTGTTCCATGCATTTCTCTTTTGAGCTAAGGGTTTATTGGAAACAACTTCTCTACTCCACAAAGATAGGGGTAAGGTTTGCGTACACCTGGTGGGGAAGAGCTAGAAGCCTAGAAACTTTTGTTCAAATAGTGTATTTGTATTAAGAAGTTTATTAAATATGGACAAATATCAAGTTTAGAACCCATTTATTGACACTTGAAATCGTAGTTGTAAATTTCAGAACCCATAAGGTTAAAAGTTTGGTTTCACCTCTGTTGACCCTGCCCTCCCTAGACCCCAATTGTCGGATTACATGGGGTATGTTGTTGTTTACTGGTGGTGTTTTATTGTGTTACTCAAGTTCTGAGTTAATGTGAAATAGATAAAAAAAAATAGTAAAATACTATGTGGCAATACTGAATTTGGGATTTGAAAATTATCCAGGGACAGTGTTGTGCTTTCTTTACTCAGGGTGCTGCTTGAACATGGGCTCTATAATTCGATATCATAATCTGTTTGAGACTAGACGACTAGTATGTCTATTGGGCGTGGTTTTTGGCCTTGCTTTGATGATTCAGTATTTTGGTTTTCCATATGGTTATGCCGTGTCTTCTTTGTTTACTGCCAATGGGGGTCAAATAAGCAGCTCGCAAAGAGTAGATCAATCTGGCAACTTCAGTAGGTCAGACAACTTGAAACATGGTAGCGTTGTGAATGCTACTAACACAAATCTTATCAATGAAACAACTAATGAAACTAAGCTCTCTGATGCAAATAATGAAGAGGTAGAGGATGGTTCTATGCCTCCAATGAATGAACGTTCTGGTGATACCTTAACTGAGGACGTTGACCCTGAGGATGAATCCCCTTTTAAGGATTCAAAACTGGACAACAAGTCAAATGTGGAAAGTTTAGGAAGAAATAGTAGCTTACCTCCAGATAAGGCTGCTGACTCTGAAGATGATTTACAAGCTTCAAATAGTACATCTGAAAGTTCTTTATCGCGTGTGGTTGATACTGATGGGGGAGGCAGTATTTCTCCAGCGCCGACGGAAGCTAAGTCGTTGGAGATAAGTCCCACAGCATTGTCTATTACACCACCACCATTGGTTGTAACACCACAGGTCAATCTTGATGCAACGAAAGAAGCTCCTTTGATATCTTCCTACCAGAACATATCTGAAAAAGAAAGAAATACAGGCCATCTACTTGAAAGTGATAACTTACCTGCGCAAAAACGCACTGACCATGCTCCTACAGTCAGTCATAAAATTCCTGTTATGAAGGAGTCTGACAAGCCAATAGATAGTGTTGTATCAATAGCTGAAATGAATGTTATGCAGCAAGAAACTCGCACATCATTTTATTCGATGGTATGTATACATGTTACTTTGGTACTCTCCTAGTCTGATATGGCTTGTGTAATTGACGAATGAATTCTTAGATGTTTTAGTTATGTTCTTTTGATCTTTTCTGTAGAAACCACGGTGGTCCTCAGATGTAGATCAAGAGCTACTACATGCAAAAAGTGTCATTGAGAATTCTCCTCTAGCAGGAAATGAACCTGGCTTATATGCTCCTTTGTATAGAAATTTGTCAATGTTTATGAGGTAATAGAAAATGGTGATGCACATAATGAATCCACCCCTTGTGTAATCTGGATATTTTCTGACATTGGAGGTGTATTCAGTAGTACTGAATTAGATTAGACATTTGCGCTTCGTTACTCATCAAACAATAGTTATGCTTTGTGGGAGCTGCTATATTATTTTAGTTTCAATCATAATGAACACCTTCTTTCTTGGTGAATCCAGTGAATTTCTTGCTTGCTTTGAGCCAGTCATCTGTTGCATGTACTGAATTTTGGTAAATAGTCATAATAGGAAGATGCTTTCTTGCATACTTTATACAGTTCCTTACAAATGGAGCACCCCACGACAGGTGGGGAACACAGACCTCAGTCTCCTACCTTAAGTTTTTTAGTTTGAGATACGTGAGATTTTCAGTTAGTTATCCCATTGTAATTGGTGGCATTTGTGGCTTTACATTTACTTTTGTCTTTTAATATGGTTGAGGTGCATTTTTCTGATCTGACATACATCATGTATGTGTAGGAGCTATGAATTGATGGAGCAGATTCTCAAAGTTTACATTTATACAGAAGGTGCAAGACCAGTATTCCATACGCCAGTGCTTAAAGGAATATATGCTTCTGAGGGTTGGTTTATGAAGCTCCTGAAAAGAAACAAGAAATTTGTTACCAAGAAGCCCAAAAAGGCTCACTTGTTTTATCTGCCATTCAGCTCCCGTATGCTAGAGGAGACCTTATATGTCCCTGATTCTCACAGTCGTAGGAACTTAGTTCGATATTTAAGTGATTATCTCGACATCATTATCCAAAGACATAATTTTTGGAACAGGACTGCCGGAGCTGACCATTTTCTTGTTGCCTGCCATGATTGGGTAAGTTTTGGATTCTTCCTTTTATCGGAGTTCCTAAACGGATATTACCACATCCATTTTGATTCTCATAGATTTTGTATCCATCAGTCGAGATATTTTTTTTTCATCTTTAATGGAATGCTCAGCTGTGTGCTCCATTTTTCCGCATTTTGGATGAGGCTTATCTTTCTGCATGTGTACACGCAAGCTCGTCTTATAATTTTGGTGTCAAAGATATATCTACATTTTTTTTATAGTTGAGATATATGAATTTCTGTCGGATACTGAAGCGGAGATTTGCTTCCTCAGGCCCCTGCAGAAACAAAAAGAATCATGGCTAATTGCATAAGAGCTTTGTGCAATGCTGACATTAAAGAAGGCTTCCAATTTGGTAAAGATGTATCGCTTCCAGAAACATATATACGTGCAGAAAAGAATCCCCTTAGAGAAATTGGGGGAAAACGTCTTTCTAAGAGACGAACTCTTGCTTTCTTTGCTGGCAACATGCATGGTTACCTTCGTCCTGTCCTATTGAACAACTGGGAAAACAAAGATCCTGACATGAAGATTTTCGGCAAGATTAGTAAAGTAAGCTATGTACAATACATGAAGAGCAGCAAATACTGCATATGTGCAAAAGGTTATGAAGTCAATAGTCCTCGAGTGGTGGAAGCCATTTTCTACGAGTGTGTCCCAGTGATAATTTCTGACAATTTCATACCCCCGTTTTTCGAGACTTTGAACTGGGAGGCTTTTGCTATTTTTGTTCCAGAGAAGGACATTCCAAAACTGAAAGACATACTCGTATCGATCCCTGATAGGAGATATCGAGAGATGCAGCGGAGGGTTAAGCTGGTGCAGCAGCATTTCCTTTGGCACGTCAAACCCGTAAAGTACGATATTTTCAACATGATTCTCCATTCGATATGGCACAACAGAGTTTTTGGAGTAAGAACTAGGTGACAAATATACACATTTAAATAGTTTCAGAGTTTTAGATGTTTAATTAGTGCAGCATTCTTTTGAGAAATATGTAATAAGTTGCATCAATGTATCTGATTATTTCCTGTACATAGACTTGAGAAGATACAATTTGTTCTTTCTTTTTCTAGCATCTCTACTTGTTTCTTCTCTTATTTGGACAAAACTATACTAAAACTTTGTGCTTTACTAGTGTTGCTGTACTATACTAGAAACATTTGGCAGACCAAAGCGGCAACCCAATGCACTAAAGCTCCCGGTATGTGCAGAATCCGCGATCACAAGGGCCTATTGTATGCAACTTTACCTTGCATTTCTCCAGAGGCTATTTCAAGGCTTGAACCTGTGACCTCCTAGTCACATGTTAGCTACTTCACCAATAGAACATGGGTTGCAGTATAATTATTGATTTATGCAAAATATCTTTAGGTGAACTTTGGTGACCATAATGATTGCTGACTTTTTGGGAATCCAGTACTCAATCATTCACCTTAAAACAGTGGCCACAGCAATTTGCAAAATAATTCATTTTGTCTTCTAGACTTTTGGTCATCATAATGACCCATTTTCTGTTCCTCTTTACATTTCTTAACAAAAACAGTTTATTCTTTGTCCAACTTCTCACTGTATCATGCTGCCAAGATGATATAGTTGCAGTGGATGAGGCCAATAGGGCTTGAACACACAAGCAGGAACTTTTGCAATTCCTTAACCATTAGTCTAAATCTTACATTTGTGTCAAAAAATGTCAATACTTATATATATATTTGTAAATTTTACCTTGTAACTACGGCGAAGGGTGTCGCTGGACACCCAGAAAAGTTTCATGCCCTAAAGTACTACGTCCAATGGCTAAAATACCCTCAACCTAAATTTTAAAGACAAAAAACTGCTACGTTGGTACCACTTTTTTTACTCACATTTTCTACTCTGTAGCCAGCGCTGAAGCTGATGAATTCTGTAAGATCTCTTCTTTTTCTTTTCACTTTCCTTCTTCATTACCTCTCAATTGTATTGGGTCTCAGTATTTGGCCTTTCCATGTGTGTGCCTATATTTTAGTTCAACTGTACTTGATGCCAGAAATTAGAAAGAAACAGCAATTATGTTTTCCCTTCTTATGTGATTATTCCATCGCTTTTCAAGTGTAATTTAATTTGCTTTATCCTCTTCACTAGCAAAATCCCTCCTTTCTTTTCTTAGTTGTTGATTATTTAGTGTTTGTTTGATGTTATAAGAAAATTTTCAATATTGCTGCAGAGTTCTAATTGAATTTTGAATCAAAGTTCTTCTACTGCAAAATTACCATCACTCCTCAAGTAATCCCTTCGTTTCAATTTGTTTGTCTGGTTTGACTTGATACGGAGTTTGAGAACATTAGAATTATGTGGTCTTTAAGCAAAAGATGTGTAGAATGTACTAAAATAACCTTAAATCTTGTTGCACGAGGAAAGCTAAAATTAAATAGTTGTGAAAAAAGAAGGAAATAAGCATTCTTTTTGAAACAGACTAAAGAGCTAACGGGTAAGTGACACAAACAAATTGAAATCGAGGGAGTAGCATTCAAGAATGAGTGAATCTTAAAAATTAAGAGGAGTGCTATGTTGGATGCTAAATTTGGAATTGCAAAATTGTCCAGGGAATGGAGTGATTTGCTTGAACATGGGAACTGAAGTTCGATATGCACGTTTCTTGGGGACTAAAAGACTGCTATGGCTAGTGGCATCCGTTTTTGTTATGATTTTGATTATTCAATATTTCGGATTTCCAAACATATATGTTGTCCCCTCATTATTTTCTTCCAGCAAAGGTCAAGTAGCATTTTTAGGCAGCTTTCAATCTGGAGAGTTATCTGGTAATTCTAATATATCGGGAAACCTGACGTTTGCTAGTGGTTTGAACACTACTGCCTCAAATGTTGTTCATGAAGGAGCAGCCAAAACTGAGCTGCCAAAGACAAATGATGCAACCGTTGAAGACTCTAATGCTACCATGATTGAAGATACTGAAATTGAAGACAAATTTCCACTGCAGGTTGCTTATGGTTCTGAATTTGTTATGCCAACATCTAAAGTTACATCTGAAAATAATTTTGTACTAGATAAGCCAGATAAAGACGACATAGCTCACGGAGTGGCAAGAAATGAAACGATAGATGACAATCCTATAATCACAACCGCTGCACCTTTGGCAATGGTTCTCTCTCCTTTGACATCTTCCATCCAAAACCAATCAACAGATCATTCGTGCCTGAGGAATATTCCTGCTGTGATTGAAAGGTCTGACCGAGCAAGAAAAAGTGTGGCATCAATATCTCAAATGAATTATATGCTGCAAGAAAGTCAAACTTCATTTTGTTCAATGGTATGTCGGGGCTACAGTTCAGTTTTATCAAGGGGAATCATTTCATTAGGTCATTTATACAGCTTTGCACTTTCTCTTGTCCCTATCTTTCCCTAATTGAACTTACTTTTTTCATAGAAACCACGATGGTCCTCGGTTGTAGATCAAGAACTATTACGTGCAAAATATCTAATTGAGAATGCGCCTCTCTTAAAGAGTGAACCTGGATTATATGCCCCTCTATTTAGAAATCTGTCCATGTTTAAAAGGTTAGCAACTCCATAGTATATTTTAGTTGTGGATTTTGTTCATGTTGATATGATATTTCGTTCTTATCGAAGAACTGTGTTGTAAGCCAATGACTTTTCTGGAAGTTGCACACTATTGAAAACAGTTATCTTTCCGCGTTACATCATGAAAATGCAAGCTTTATGCAGTTAAACTATTGAAATAGATTCCTCTGCTCACCAATTGAATAACCTGTATTGTATAATCGCTATGGAAGTATTGTAGTTGAGGTATTAACCTGTAAATTATCAGGATTGATAGTTCAATTTATCTTTTAAGAGCTTGGACCTTCTATTTGCTTCATGTCCTTCTAAGAGTTGGTTAAACTATTAGTACTATATCGAGCCATGGATGACATACCTGTGAAGAAGATTTTGTAACTTCTTGAGTAATATTACTTGGTTTTTGAGGTATTAATGTGGTGATAATCCTATAGATTTTCTGCTTATCGTGTCAACCATCTATAAATTTCAACAACCATATAAATAGAAGGAAAGAAACATAACAAGTTCCAATGCTTGAAGCTGATTCAGCTGTCAAATGTATACTAAATGCAGGAGTTATGAATTGATGGAGAAGACACTCAAGGTTTACATCTATGCTGAAGGGGAAAGACCCATATTCCATTCCGGACCTCTCGATGGAATATATGCTTCAGAGGGATGGTTCATAAAGCTGCTTCAAGAAAACAAAGGATTTGTCACTAAGAACCCCAAAAAAGCTCACCTATTTTATTTGCCGATAAGTTTCCGATTCCTAAAGTTGACATTGTACGTGCCTGATTCTCACAACCGTACAAATATAATGCATTTTTTAAGTAACTATGTTGATATGATCGCGCAAAAGTATCGTTTCTGGAATAGAACAGATGGAGCTGACCATTTTATTGTTGCCTGTCATGACTGGGTATGTCTCCCATCCTTTCGTGTGATCTTAAATCCTGAATTAATATTAGAGAATCATCTCATCCTTCTTGATTATATTCGTTGTTTGCTTATTCTCTATCAATGCAAATGCCATGGCTTACCTATTCTGAAATATGCTTTGAGTGCTATAGCATAACCTGATTTTCATCTTCAGGCCCCTGCGGTGACGGATGAAATTATGAGTAATTGCATAAGATCTTTATGCAATGCTGACCTGAGAGGTGGCTTCCAGTTTGGTAAAGACGTGTCTCTACCACAACCGAACATTCGCTTGAGCTCGAACCCTCTTGCTGATCTTGGAGGAAAACCAGCTTCCAAACGGCGTACCCTTGCTTTCTTTGCTGGACATATGCATGGTTATCTCCGCCCTATACTACTGAAGCACTGGGAAAACAGAGATCCTGACATGAGGATTTATGGTGGAATAACTAAGGCAAGCTATTTACGGTACATGAAGAGCAGCAAGTACTGCATATGTGCAAGAGGTTCTCAAGTCAACTCTCCTAGAGTGGTAGAAGCCATTTACTATGGGTGTGTCCCGGTGATCTTATCCGCTAACTATGTGCCCCCGCTCTTTGAGACTCTAAACTGGGAATCTTTTGCTGTATTTGTCCAGGAGAAGGACATCCCAAATTTGAAAAACATACTTCTGTCTATTCCGAATAACAAATATAAGCAGATGCACGGGAGAGTTAAGCAGGTGCAACAGCATTTTCTATGGCATATTAAGCCTTCTAAATATGACATGTTTCACATGATACTCCATTCAGTTTGGCACAACCGAGTTTTTGGAATAAGACCTAGGTGATAAATGTACATATACGCTAGAGGTTGTAGACTTGAAGATGAAATTATAAATGGTGTACATTAGATATATCATATATGTTTCATTTTTGCTTCACTTTTAGCTTGTGTGGTATATAAACAGCAGGTTGGTGTTCTTATAAGATGTCTGAAGAGTTTGGTAGCTTTTAGTACGTCAGTTTTTTTTCCATGTGACTATTTCAGCCTGGTTGAATTGATCTGTTCATGTTAGTAAGCGACAGGATGAACCTCATGAGTGAGACTTTTTTGGTAACATCCTTGTCCCATAATTCCTATTTCCAGGAGAGAGAATAAAGAATAAGGAAACAAAAGTGTGGCATTCAATGTTACTGATTGTGTTGTGGAAATGAAAATGTGAGCTACAGCTGATAATCAGAATTACTTTTCAAGTGAACACTGCAATTTGGATTGGATGCACATGTGATGCACATGACACGGGCATGCAAATGAGTGTGGGTTGAGAAGGACTGACAGGGTTCTAAGTTGGAAAGCTTCTTAACAAAGGGTGCATTTGATACTTGAGCAAATGCCACATCAGGAAGGAGAGCAAAGTGAAGTGCTATGTAAGACATATCACAAATTCACATGGTATGCGTGTTTTTGGGCTCGATATGAGAGAGCCTAAATAGGAAGAATAAGAATAGGACTACATACACTGCACCTCTCATTTGCTACTAGTCTAAAGTTACACTTAATTGTGTAAGGAATGCAGAAAGTCCCCAAAACGATGAGAATTTTGTTTGATGTTTGGCATGATTACGAGAAGAAGAGGCCTAACGTGATGAAGAACAACCTGTCAATATAGCCGGATAACTGCCTAGCATAGCAACCCCACAAGGGAAATTAAGAAATAATACCCTTGTGGGAGGAGCAGTAAGTAGGCAAGTCTATTAGTTGTACTTTTGACGATTTGACAAACCCAGGGGCCTTGTAAAGGGACCTGATTAGGCGCAAATATACACACAACTATCAGGCTGAAAAAAGTACAATTGGTTGGTGCACAGTCTTCAATTGGGGCAGAAGTAGCAGAAACCTCAGCCAATGGCATGGCCTCGAAGGTTGTGACTATTCTTCATAAAGATTATGTCAAATAGTCATAACTTTAGTTTTTACAACTTGAACAAAAACTCTCAAGAACTCATGCAAAGGCTAATACAAAAGTGAAGATTCATCCTCAAGATCAACTCAAACTAGATAAAGCTGCAAGCTTAGTTATCTTAGGATTATATCTTTTGCACGTTCATTGTAAATCTGTTCCTACATCTATAAAGGATTCAAATAGTTATTTTGTGAAAAAATCTAAATCAATTGAGTCTAACTGATTTAGTGGGCAGCCGTGTGTGCTGCTTAGTTAAAGTCTAAGTCATTCGAAGCGTGGTGGTTTAGTGGGCAACCTATGTGTTGCTTAGTCAAATTCTAAGTTGTCTAGTGGTGATAGCTTAGTGTGCAGAGTGACATTTGCTTAGGCTCTTCAAGTAATAGAGTTATTACTTGGTTGTGAGATTAATAGCTTTTTCTCACTTTGGTTGTAACTGGGTTTCACTTTTGCTTAAGGAAGATTAGTGAAAACAGTTGAAAATCCTGTGTGACAGGTCGTGGTTTTACTCCCTTGAACAAGGAGGTTTCCACGTAAACTGCTTGTGTTGTGTTCTTGTTATTATTTACTCTTCTTATTGTTCTTGTTGAGTCAAGGGACCTGGTCCATTGACTGAGAGTGGACGCACACATTCTATCAATTTGTATCAAAGCAGGTACTCTCTAGCTGGTTAACACCAAGAGAGATATTTCTGTAAAAGACTAGCTGCTCTACTGAACCTCGAAGAAGGACAATATTCAACACAACCTCCTCGTTTCAATGGTCAGTTTTACAGTTGGTGGAAAACAAGGATGCACGACTATCTTATGGCTGAAGACAGTGAGTTATGGGACATAGTGCTGGACGGACCTTTCATTCCAACCGTAGAAGTGATAGATGATGAAATCACAAAAGTTGTTCCAAAGACTCGCCAACAGTACAACGAGGCGGATAGAAAGAAGATCGAGAAAAGCTACAGAACTAAGAAACTGTTAGTGTGTGGTATATGTGCTAAAGAGTACAACCGCATCTCTGCTTGTGAATTAGCAAAGGTAGATATGCTGACCACCTAATACGAAAACTTTAAAATGAAAAAGGGTGAAAGCATTCATGACATGTATACAAGGTTTTCATCCATAACCAATGAGCTGCGAAGCTTGGGAGAGCCCATTAGCTCTAGTAAGCAGGTCAGGAAAATTCTTTGATTCTTCCCAAGTCATGGGCAAGTAAAGTGGATGCCATAACTGAAGCAAAGGACTTGAAGGTTATGACAATGGATGCTCTCATTGGAAATCTCAAAACTCATGAAATGAATAGAAATCAGGACACCTCAAAAAAGGAAGCTAAGAGAGACAAGTCTCTAGTTTTCAAAATCAAGTCTGGAGACGACTCTAGTGAAGATGATGACATGACTTATCTCACTAAGAGATTTCAAAAAATTGTGAGAAAACATGGAGAGTTTAAGAGAAGAGGGAATCTCCCTCGTGCTGCAACTACTAGTGATCTCTGTCACAAGTGCGGAAAGGCAGGGCACTTCATAAGAGATTGCCTGACACTCAAGGCTGAAAACAAAAAGTATCAAAGACTTGCAGGTGAAAAAGACAATAGAAGGGACTTGGTACCTGAGAAAAATGCAAGAAAAGTTGCAGCTGTCTACGTTGTGAAGAAGGCTCTTACTGTCTGGGGAGATTTTTCAAGTGAGTCAGAAGAATCAGAATGTCCTGATAATGCATCTATGCTGGTTATTCAAGATGATGCCAACATATTTGATGGCATGCTTGCTTTTATGGCGAAATCAAATGACGAAGACGAAGAAGAAAAGGTGACTCTCCTTGATCTTAAACAAACCCTAAATACTTATTCTATTAGAAGGCTGAGAAACCTAGCTGGTGTTTTGATTGACTATGTTATAGAGTTAACCACTGAAAAGGACTCTATGAACAACAGTCTTGATAGTCTGGGTGAAGAAATAACAGTGTTAACTGTGCACATGTCAGTTACTGATGAACAATGGTTCTAGAATCTGAAAATCTAGAACTAAAGGAACAATTGAGCTTAATGATTGAGAAATTTGGAAAAAGAAAGGGGGAGGCTACTAGCTTGCAAGCAGAGCTAGAAGCCAGTATGAACACGACTGAAACCAGACTTGCTTTAGCCTTGGAAAGAAATAATTAGATGGAAAGGGACCTGGTCCGTCTTAAAGAAGAACTTCAAACTTCTCAAAAATGGACCCGTTCCACCAACCTACTTTCCAAAATCACCAGTCAAAGCAACTACAACAGAAAGGGATTAGGTAGCTTGAATATCACCCCTCCTTACAATCCCCACAATAAATATGTCTCTGTGTTGGGTAATTTATTATGTCTTCATTGTGGTCGAAATGGCCATTTGAAAGGGGACTGTCCTGCCTGGAAGGCCTCTCAATAAATGTTTTCAGTCTATTCTAGATAGAAGACAACTTTAAGAAGGGGACTTTCTCCTATATCTAAGTCCTCGAACAAGAAAAGAACCAACCTGCCTCATTGGGCAAGAAACACTCTCATTACGCCCTTATCACCTTTTTGGGAACTCACATTAAAGTGGGTTTCCAAATCTAATAAGTGATTTTTGTTGTAGGAGGGTGAAGGAAGTATGAGTCAGTGTTGGTTCATGGATAGTGGATGTTCGAAGCACATGACTAGAAACACCAAAAACTTCCTTTCACTCAAGGCACTTCAAGGTGGGGGTGCTCTTTTGGCAATGGAAAGAAGGGTATATCCTTGGAGTTGGCAGGGTTGGAATATCACTTGAAGACTCCATGGAAAATATTTACTATGTGAGTGGGTTAAATTACAGGCTTCTTAGTGTTTTCCAGATTTATGATAAGGGAAACAAAGTCAAGTTCTATTTAGACAAATGCATTGTCACCAGCTTGTCTACCAATAAAGTGATCCTGACTGCCAGAAGGCGGAAAAACATGTATATGACAGATCTAAAAACACCTCATGGAGACGATCTGACATGGCTCAGTGATCAAAGTGAAAATATTGTCCTATGGCATAGGAGGCTAGGTCATATGAGCTCGTCTCTATTGAATAAGCTTGTATCTAGGGACCTGGTACATGGTTTGCCAAAATTGAAGTTCAGTGACATCAAAGTGTGTAACGCATGTGAAAGGGAAACAGACCAGATCCTCTTTCAAACCCAAGAAGCAAGTAAGCTATTCAAGGGTTCTTGAGTTGCTACATATGGATCTGTGTGGGCCTGTGAAAATCTAAAGTCAAAACTGAAAGAAGTATATCCTGGAGATTATGGATGACTACTCAAGATTCACATGGACTATGTTTCTCAAGTCAAAATCTGAGACAACTGATGTGCTGATAAAATTTTTCAAAATGATCCAAATCAAGCTTAACTGCTTGATTACAGGGATCAAGTCTGACCATGGAACTGAGTTTGAAAATGTGAAGCTTGATACCTTTTGTGTAGAAAGTGGTATTAATCATAACTTCTCAGATCCCAGAACACCTCAAAAAAATGGTGTGGTGGAAAGGAATAACAGAACTCTAGTAGATATTGCCAGAACAATGTTCATCAAGCCTAATCTTTCTCAAAACTTTTGGGCTGAAGCTGTCAACACTGCATGTTATGTGACTAACAGATGCTTGATCAGGTCTCTCCTAAAAAAAAATATGTATGAGCTGCTCAACAACAGGAAACCTAAGCTCAATTACCTAAAGGTCTTTGGGTGCAACTGCTTTGTGCTAAAAAATGACAAGGATGATCTGGGAAAGTTTGATCCAAGAAGGGATGAAGGTGTCTTTGTAAGATACTCATCTTCAAACAAAGCTTATAGAGTCTTCAACAAAAGAACACTATGCATTGAAGAAAGTGTTTATGTGATTTTCGATAAAGTGGTGATCTGAAAAACCTGGAGATGAAGGATGATGATGATCTTATTGAGATTTTCAAAGTCCAAAATATTGAAGCTAACTGGCCTGAAGCTGAAGGAAATCTAGAGTTTGATGGTGTTGATCCTAGTCTAGCTGAGAAGATGAAGAAGGTTGACCAGCTTACTGTGGGACTTGGCCCGTCTCATGATGCAAGTCAAGAGGAAACTTATCCTCTTGAGATTGACGATTCTGAAGATGAAGAGGAACATGCGATTCAACACCAACCCTTAGCCTCTAAACCATGGTGGAAGTACAGTTCATTTCACCCCCTTGAGAATCTCATTTCTCCACTGAATTCTAGAATGCAAACCAGGTAAAAAAACAAGAAATCTGGTTGCGTTTTCAGCCTTCATTTCTACCATTGAGCCTAAAATGTGAAGGAAGCCTTGAAAGATGTTGACTGGGTCAATTCAATGCAATAGGAACTTCATCAGTTTGAGCGAAGCAACGCGTGGTACCTGGTCCCAAGACCTGCTGACAGAACCATCATAGGGACCAGGTGGGTGTATATAAATAAGCTTGATGAAAATGGGTTTATCACTAGGAACAAGTCCAGACTGGTTATTCAAGGCTATAATCAGGATGAGGGCATAGACTATGACGAGACTTTTGCCCCTGTTGCTAGAATGGAGGCTATCAGAATCCTCATAGCATTTGCAGCCTTTATGGGTTTCAAGCTCTTCCAGATGGATGTCAAAAAATGCCTTCTTGAGTGGAGATCTGAAGGAAGAAGTAAATGTGAAACAACCACCTGAATTTGAGGATACTGACTTCCCAAATCGTGTGTTCAAACTTTACAAGGCCCTGTACGGACTAAAACATGCACCTAGAGCCTGGTATGAAAGGCTGTCCAAATTCCTGTTGTAGAATGGTTTCAAAAGAGGCAAGATAGACAATGATTTGTTTCTAATGAGAAAGGAACAAGTATTACTCATCATTCAACTATACGTAGATGACATCATTTTCGGAGCCACCTCTGAAAGTCTGTTTGAATAATTTGTGACTTTAATGGGGAATGAATTCGAGATTAGTATGATGGGGGAGCAGAATTTTTTCTTGGGCCTACAGATCAAACAAACCTCAAGTGGGACTTCAATCTGTCAAGAGAAGTACACAAATGAGCTGTTGAAGAAGTTTCACATGGTAGACTCAAAGCCTATTGATACCCCTATAGGTATAAACTCTAAAATAGGAACAGATGAGGCTGATCCACTAGTGAATCAAACCATGTTCAGAGGGATTGTTGGTTCTCTATTGTATCTAACTGCTAGTAGACCTGACATTGTCTTCAGTGTAAGAATCTGTGCACGATTCCAAGCTTGTCCCAAAGAATCACATTTGAAGGCCGCTAAGAGGATTCTGAGGTACCTAAAGAAAATAGGGGACCTGGTCCTGTTCTATCCGGCAGGTGATTTATTTGAACTAGTAGGTTATGTAGATGCTGACTTTGCAGGATATCAGATTGACAGGAAGAGTACCTCTGGAATGACATGTTTTCTTGGATCGTCATTCATCTCATGGGGTACAAAAAAATAAAATCTAGTAGCTCTTTCAACAGGTGAGGCAGAATTTGTGGCGGTTGCATCTTACCGTGCTCAACTACTATGGATCAAGCAACAAATTCAAGATTTTGGAGCTCATATCCATACTATTCCTCTCATGTGTGACAATACTAATGCAGTCAGCATGGGAAAAAGTCCAGTTTAGCATAAAAGAACAAAGCACATTGATGCCAGACATCACTTCTTGAGAGACAATGTTGAAAAGGGAAACATCAGCATGCAGTATTGCAGGACAGAAGATCAAATTGCAGATATTTTTACCAAGGCTCTCAGTAAGGATCGATTTGAGAGTAACAGGTTGAAGTTGGGAATAATGAATATGTACTAACCTAATCCCATCCAAAGGCATCCAATCCTTATTTTGGCTCTGATCTGGAGGACAGGTATCCTCATTACTCGAAATGTATTGTTTAAGTGAGATCAACTATGTACCTATTACAGGTATACACTCGTGGAAATCGAAGGAGCAAATAATGATCAAAATCATTTAGGAATCAAATCTCATATGTAGTTGAGTACCTGGTCCCTCTCAAGGTTAGCATCCTGTACATTTCGCTTAAACTGATTGAATTAGAATCGTTGAAATCTCCACGTGTTAGTCATTGGTCCCTCTGACTGTTGTCCCATCGCTTTTAAGTCCAAGCGATGCGTCTACTCAGCAACATGGCACATGTTTCAAGTTATTTTTATAAGACCTTTCTTTACTCTATCTCTTCACACTTCAAATCTCTCTCTCTAAAGCCTCTCGCCCAAACCCTTATTCCTCATTCTCTCTCACTTTCTCTCTGTCACTCTTCATCTCCTTCTCTCAAACAGTATGTCTCAATCCCCATCTTCTTCAAAGAAAATGCTAGAAATAGAGCCTGTGGCATTTTACACATTTTATGATGCTCCGTCTCCTTCCAAAATGTTGACCATCTCTCCGGTCAACATTAGTGAAACCAGTCCTCTTAATCCCCATCTCCCTTAGACCTTAACAACCCAGCACCCGAACCCGGTCCCTGTTTTGCCATGTTATCTGACTATTTATTTGAGAGAGACCTTCCCGAGAATAAATCGTCTGAGTCGAATATTCTCACAACCAGTGAGAGCCTAGTTGTCGGGAGTCTAACCCAGATGAGGGGAGGGATACTAAGTGGAGAAGGAGAATAGTTTGTGGATGATTTTCTCGGGGGTTCTTAACCAATGTTTGACCAAACTCCTGAGTTTGGTATCTACCCTTCGTTCGATTCTACTGACATTGACGAGGATAATCGCCCCCTCTGATAGATTGTTCAAAAGAAAATGGTCCTTATCCCCACAAAAGGAAAAGAGAAGGTCACTGAAGAGACACCTAAAAGAATGCCTTTTACTAGATCTGATTCAAAGAAACTGATGGGTGATGCTATGAAATCGGGTAATGTACTCTTTAAGATACCTGATACTGATGTGGTGGATGTTTCCATTGAAGATTTTGAACATGAAGGTGTGGTAAAAGGTTCTGAAGAAAAAGGGGAAAAACAAGTAAAGAAGCCTAGTAAGGGAAAAAGTTAGGGAAAGGGAAAGTCTAAAGCATCTGTGGTAAAAAGGGTTGTGTCCAAAAACAGGAAGTACAAGAGGAAGAGAGAAACCTCTCTTGCCATCAAACTAGTACCTAGAACGGGACTTGGTCCCATGGGAAATGAGGATGACCACGGAGAATGTAAATAGTCAATTGTCAACAATCTACGTCTCCAGAAGGTTCTAGGAGGTCGAGTGTTTGACCCTGATATCATCACCAAGCATAGGATGAATTATCTGTATGATCTCGTGGTAATCCAGTCGTGGACTTACTTGTTCCAGACCAAATCACCCGTTTTACATGAGGAAGAGGTACGAGAGTTTCGCTATAACATTGAGTTTGAAGAGGATGGTAGCCTAAACACCAGGGTAAGGGACAAAAGTTTGCATCTGACTAAGGACCTGCTGGGGCAAATACTAGAGGTACCGAGAAAAGGGACCAGGTCCATCATTGGAAAAACTGGCACTATGGAATTTGTCAAAGAATGCTCTAAAATCCCTAACACATGACGTGTAGGGATTCAAATGAACTGTCGCTCCTGCATCTGATCTGTTCATCATGGAGTCACTTTGCAAGTTTGATCCTATAGATCTTCCAGCCCTCATACTAGAGCATATGTACAAGACTATGGTTAAACACAAGGGCAAACATGGAATGGGAAATGGCTACTTTTTGACCAAGGTGTTTCATTATCTGAACATACTAGTGGGAGTAGGTAAAATTGGAACTGCTAAACAATCCTTAACCCTCAGTACGTTGGTGGAATGTGAGTATATAGAAGGAAAAGGAAATCCACTGAGCAAGGTATCTCAACTGATAATGGAACAGGATCAGTTGAAACATGAGTTGGAAAAAATGACTGTGCATGTGAGCACCAGAGATGCTGAAATTGCTATACTAAAAGCTGTGTTGCTCAAGGCACAGACAAAGTGACCTGGTACTATAGAAGTTAAAAAGGTGAGGAAACAGAATGAGGTGCTCCTTGCCAAAATTACTGCTCTTCAAGAGAAAGCGATCAAGGATAATGACGGAGCAAATACTAGACTCACTCTTATCATCAAGTCTCTTTCCCACCAGCCTTCTTCCTCGTAGTCCTCTCCCCTGTCTTTATTTTTGTGTGGACAATGTCTAGGGTTCTCAATTTCAGTTTAACTTAAATGTATTGAATGCGAACTTTTGTGCTATGAAATTAATTCCTGTTTGTGTTGCAACTAATTTCTATCTTTTCCCATTTCTAGAATCATGATGTTGTTGCCTTTGGCTATGATAACAAACCTACTTGTTATGTTGGTTTACTGCACTTTTTTTTATGATGCCAAAAGGGGGAATTCATTGGGTGCTTAGGTTGGTGCTGGTTGACAGGGGGAATGAATATAATAAGGTGTTGTCGACAGGGGGAAGAAATTGTAATTTTAGACATTGTGAATAGTTTGTCATCATCAAAAAGGGGGAAAATGTTAGTTGCAGTTCTGATGATTTGACAAACCCAGGGACCTTGTAAAGGAACCTGATCGTGCGCAAATATACACACAACTGCCAGGCTGAAAAAAGTACAATTGGTTGGTGCACAGTCTCCCACTGTGGCAGAAGTGGCAGAAACCTCAGCCAATGGCATGGCCTCAAAGGTTGTGACTATTCTTCATAAAGATTATGTCCAATAGTCATAACTTTAATTTTTGCAACTTCAACAAAAACTCTCAAGAACTCTTGCAAAGGCTAATACAAAAGTGAAGATTCATCCTCAAGATCAACTCAAACTAGATAAAGCTGCAAGCTTAGTTGTCTTAGATTATATATTCTACACGTTCATTGTAAATCTGTTCCTAAATCTATAAAGGATTCAGATAGTTATTTTGTGAAAAAATCTAAATCAATTGAGTCTAACTGATTTAGTGGGCAGCCGTGTGTGCTGCTTAGTTAAAGTCTAAGTCATCCGAAGCGTGGTGGTTTAGTGGGCAACCTGCGTGTTGCTTAGTCAAATTCTAAGTTGTCTAGTGGGGATAGCTTAGTGGGCAGAAATGCATCTGCTTAGGCTCTTCAAATAATAGAGTTATTAGTTGGTTGTGAGATTAATAGCTTTCTCTCACTTTGGTTGTAACTGGGTTTCACTTTTTCTTAAGGAAGATTAGTGAAAATAGTTGAAAATCTTGTGTGACAGGTCGTGGTTTTACTTCCTTGAGCAAGGAGGTTTCTACGAAAACTGCTTGTGTTGTGTTTTTGTTATTATTTACTCTTCTTATTATTCTTGTTGAGTCAAGGGACCTGGTCCATTGACTGAGAGTGGACGCACGCATTCTATCAAAGTCATCCTTGGCTAACAAACAAAGACTCTTCACTTCAGTTAAGGCCTCTCTTCTTAACATTTTAGTTTCTCTTGAATGCCTTGACATGAGTTGTGGATTATTTGGTTCTGCATTTATTGCCCAAAAAGAAATGTCAGATTCATTTTGGCACCAAGTCATGTGTGACTTTCCATTGCCAATATGCTTCATACATAAAATGCTTCAGTTTCTTTTTCTACACAGTTCTGTGGCCTTGCTGCAAGAATATATTCTTATGGAATTGATGGAAGAATTAAATATATCCAATAAGACTTTTATCATATGGTTAGATATATGAAATTTGACAAAATCTTAAGCTCATAAGTGGATGCAAATTGGTTGGGAATCAAATATCAACTTGTTAGCAAGTTGACCATCAAAAGTTCAAAGCCTTTCAAAGATGCATTGTTTGCCAATACTTCATGTCATTCTAGTCTTGAATTTGGAAAATAGAAAATGATGAACAAGAGTTCTAGCTTTTAACAAAAAGAAGAAAAATACTTAAATTACCATCAGGAAAGATTTAACCTCTGCTGGGTTAGAAAAGTTTCTAAATGAATTTTCAAAAAATGCTCTTTCTATCCTAATTTATATTACAATTTTTTTATATTGAGATGTCAAAAAATGTTTGTACTACATAGTTGATGGCAATTGAAATGCCCCTAGACTCTCTCAACAATTTCCAATATAGATTGTTGAACAAATTGAATGAGTTAAAATTAACTCTCTTACTTTCAATGATCATCCTTTATGGACTGCCTTAGTAGATGGGAGATTTACTCTTAACTCTACTTGGAACCATATTAGGGAGAAACACAACACCTTGTTAGTTGATAAGATGTTGTGGCACAAGAAGTGTCAATTTATAATTGCATTATATTCTTTCTTTGGAATGTTCTGAGACATGAAGTTGTTATGGATACTAATGTTGGAAGATTTTGGAGTGTGTCTTTCTTCAAAATGTTCTTGTTGTACTGCTAACTTAGTAGAAGAAACTGCGGAACATCTTCTCATCAGCAGTTAGATTAGCCATTATTTTAATCATATGTTTGGTACTAGAGAAGGCAATCCAGGGCCAAGTTGAGGTGGAAGAATTATAAGAAATAAGAACAGAATAACCATTGTGGCATATGCAATGCCTCTTGGTGTTGAGATGACTAACAACTTTGTTAAGACTATGACCTTGTTAGATTGGACTCATATGGTGCATTAAAAAAGGAATCAGGAAACTAGAAATTGAGAGTGACTCTCTATATTTGATTAACTGGCTAATCAAGGATACCAAAATCCTATGCAAGATCAAGCTAGAGACATTAAACCGATGAGATGGGACTGAACCATGTAATTCTCTATGTCACTATTTTATTATTGATGTTACTATCTTATATTGTTGTCTTATTCAATCAAATAGTTTAAGTAATTTAGGACATAGTGTAGTGATTGCTCTCTGGTGGTACTCTTACCTCATTCTTGTAGGAAAGGTAATCACAAATAAATGTGTACGACTAGGCAATAGCGAAAGAAAACTCAAGTCCACAATTTTCTTTCTATTTAAACCAGAAGACAAATTAATGCAAGAGCAATACTGTTTGAGCAATAAACAAATCAACCAAAGTAAAGTCAACACACGAAACACCAAGTTCAACGTCTTCGAGATGAAAAGTAAAAACCACAAGGATAAAGCTCCACTGAAATCAACAAGAGTTATAAATGTGTTCTCCAAAATAGTCACCAACAAAGTGTCAAGCAATGGGCAACACAACTACAAGATAGCACCAAAAACTAGAGAAATAAAAGGAGTAAAATCACTAAACACAACTACTTTTCACGAGCTAAATTATGGAGCTAGAGGATTCCAAGTTCAGTGCTCTTAGTTTTCAATCAAAGATTAACTTGAAAGAAACAAGTTGTCCAAAAATCAGCTCAATCGGACAAAGAACGAAGAGGCAATCACGATTTGAAATTAGTAGCTAGGGCTTGTGTGAAAATTTGCACTCTCACTTTTCTTTCTATATGAATGCTGATCAATCTCTTGTGAAACTTGAAAATAAGACCTAAAAGAAAGTCTTAAAAATGCACCATAATATTAAGCTTATAGGCAAAAGTGGACTAGTCCAAATTGGGCTTTTATTTATCCACATAGCAAGAGAAAACAACCTAAAACCTAAAAATTCTCCCCCTATCGACTATGTGGAGGAAAACGTCATCCCAATGATCATGCAACATTCTTCAAACTTTCCTCTTTACAAAGCTTTAGTCATCATGTCGGAACCGTTACCATTGGTACAGATCTTTTCAAGTTCAAGCAACTTAGAATCTAACATATCTCGAATTCAATGACATCTCACGTCAATGTGTTTAGACCGACCAAGAATGTAGAATTCTTGTCAAGATGAATAGCACTTTGACTATCACAATAAAGCATATACCTCTCTTGAGCACAATCAAGTTCCCCAAAAAATCTCGTCATCCAGAGCAACTCTTTACAAGCTTCAACAACTACAATAAGCTCAACTTTTGTAGTAGAGACAGCAACACAATTTTTCAACCTAGATTTCCAAGACACAACCCCCCTCCCCCCGCAAAAGTAATCAAGTAGTTTGAAGTAGACTTAAGAGTATCAACATCACCGGCCATATTTGAATCAGTGTAGCTTAGAAAGAATAGGCTTTTTTGTACCAAAACATAAACTAAAAGTGTCACAAAGATATCTCATAATGCACTTTACGGCATTTCAATGCTCTCTTCCCGGATTAGAAAGAAAACGGCAAACAATACCAACAACAGGAGCAATATCTTGTCTTGAACACACCATTACGTACATCAAACTATCAAAGACTGAAGCATAAGAAACTTTCTTCATACCTTCCAGTTCACCTTCACTGGAAAGACAATGCTTTGTACTCAATTTGAAGTGCATAGCTAAGGGTGTACTGACAACCTTAGCTTTGTCCATGTTGAATCTACGAACTACTTTCTGAACGTACTTCTCTCATAATAACCACAACTTTTTGGCCTCTCTATCACAAACAATCTGCATGTCAAGAGTCTGTCTTACTGCTCCCAAGTTTTTCATACCGAAAGACTTATTCAAGTCTTGCATCATCTTTTTACTTCTGCAAGCATTGTGACCAACAACAAACATGTCATCAGCATAAAACAAATCTATAATAAAGTCACTATCAAAGATTTTTTTCACAGAAACACAATGATTTGAAGAAGTCTTTTTGAAGCCCTGCTGACACATAAAAGAACCGAACTTCTTGTACCATTGTGTGGGAGCTTGTTTTAGACTATACAAGATTTTCTTCAAGTTGTAAACATAATTCTTTTTTTCCTTGACTTCAAAGCCTTCCAACTGCTCCATATAAATTTCTTCATCTAAGTCACCATGGAGAAAAGTAGTTTTAACACCTATTTGTTCAATCTCTAAGTCCAGATTTGCAGCCAAGCCTAGAACCACACGAATGGATGACATTTTCACAACTGAAGAAAATATCTCATCAAAATCAATTCCTTTTTTCTAATTAGAACCCTGTATAACTAATCTAGTTGTACTGTGGAACTGTGTTACCACCTTTATGTTTCACCCTAGAAACCCATTTGTTTTAAAAATCTTTATTGTCTTTAGGTAACTTCATCAAATCAAAGGTATGATTATCATGTAGAGATTTCATTTCATCTTCCATAGTATCAAACTACCTTTCTTTTTCTTCACTTTTCATGAAATAATCAAGATTCTCAGGTTCTCTCTTGTCAGTCAAGAGTATACACTCATTGAGAGAATAATGAGATGAAGGTATTTTCTCTCTAATAGATCTTCTGAGAGAACTCTTTAGATCATTAATAATAGTTGGTTGTTGACCAACCACATTGTATTGCACTGGAGCATCAATGACATGCTGGTCATTCTAAATATGATCACCATCTTTAATATCAACGTGATTTTCACGATTTTGAAGATTTTCATCATGTGTAATAGTCAAAGGAGCTAGATAAACATCAACTAGGCTTCTATACTACTATGAAAATTAATTTTTTCAACAATGTTAAGATCTTCATGTTGACACCCAATTTTGACCCTCCCTCGATAATAATTAACTTTCGAGCTTCTTGATTTTTAGAACGATTTAGAATAATTAGCTTTATATAAGTCAAATTAGTTCCAAGGTTATTTTAAGTAAGTTTAATCGATCTTTATAATATTTCGAACAATAACTATATTTCATGTAATTATATATGTATTTAGTATATCTTACAAATATTTTGAAAATCGTAGCAAGAGAGTTCTACATTGATTAAATTAAGTATTTTATTAATTTATTTTAGTTTGGGCCATAGTTTAATTTTGGAATTAATTAGTTTGTATTTAAATTAATTATTTTATAAGTAAGTTAATTATTTTATTTCGTTAAAATTGAGAAGTTCGTTAGTTAATTATAGTGATTTGTCTTATTTAAGTTCTAGCCAAATTGGCCAATTTATTTAATTTGGCTACATTTGAATTTCATTTAGCTACAATTGTAATTTATTTGGCCAAATTTGTCAATTCAAAATCCAACTATTTTAACTCAATCCTTAAGCCCTTATTGCCTCCATTTTGAATGAAAGTTGGACCAGATTTCTAGCCAAATTCCTTTCACACCAATTCACTCCAGCAACCCATTTCCAAATACCTAGCCCAAACAACTCCAAACAACATCAACAATACCAGTACAACACCAATTCCCAGCCGACCCAACTTAAATTAATCCAGTCAATCCAGCCCACCTTCTAATTTCCCAGCCCAGTAACCCCCGACCCAATCCCATTTCCATTCTCTCTTCCAACGTTGACAGCAGTTATACACAGTAGCTCTCCAAATGCTAAAGAAGCAGTACGCGTGAACGATGTAACTCGACCCTGTACGCTCCTCGCCCCTCACATAAAGGCTAGTTCACGAAAAACAATTCTCCAATGGTAAAATCCAGGCAGCGTCTTTGTCGATACACGAAAAACAGCAAATGGCGATAGATGGAAAGTGGCGACGGGGTCAACACAGAAAGCAGTACGCTGCAATTTCCATGTCTTTTTCTTCAGATGTCTCTTTCAGTTTGAACAAATCGCAAGAGCAGGTAGCAGACATGCATTTCTTCCCTTTCCTCTTTCGGAATGGGTTGAAATTTTTTTTAAAAAAAAAGGTGTTTCACTAAATTGGTGAAAGGTATTTAGAGTTTTGAATTTCGAATTGGGCCCTAGAATCTGACTTTTGATCCCTTTCCCTCCAAGTTCGGAACCCTATCATCTATCTATATAACCCAGTACTATTTCGGTATGAGTGGGTTGGAGATTTTCGATTAGAAAATTTTGAGTCAAGGAAAAGGACAATAAACAGTGAACACATAAGTTTCTTTGAAGCCAAAAATAAACACCGAAATCAACAAGTATTCTAAAGTGCATCTCGTTTCCAGCTTCTTCTTCCAAACACTACCCCCCGCTGCCCGTTGAAATTCTCTAATTACTGGTGGTGGAGCAGAACTCCCCCTGCTCGTCTTTCCCAGTTTCGCTGCACTCAAAAAGATAATATTCACCTCGTTTCAAGTTCATTTTGTTCTTAATCTGTCGTTGCTTGATTCTCGACTATGTGAAGTTGTTTATATGTTAGTATTTGGGAATGTTTTTGACTTGTTGTTTTCTGTGAATCAGTGATAGAATTTGTTTAATAGTCCATTGATGTTGTTTGTTTTCATTTTCAAGATGGTTTAACGTTCGTTTGAGTTTATACGGCTATACGTGTTCTTCTTTAATTCGTGGTTGTCATGCTCGCCTTAGAGTTCATTTTATTCACTTGTTAATCTTCAGGATGTTGTTCTTTCTCTTTTTATTTACTTGAATGATTTTCATACTTTGTTATATGTCTTGAGGATATTCAAGGGATCTTATGGCATTTTTGGGGTATGGTTGGTTTCTTTTGGGTATTTGACCTTGTCTCCTACTATTGGGTGTAGTTCGGGTCTAGTTTGGTCAAGTTATTTTTTTCCCAAAAATTATGAATACTGATTCTTTTGTTTATTGTTAGATAGTCTGAAATATTGATTTAAATTAGCTTGACATAATAGGCTTCATTATTCCTTTTTGATTTCAATCTACATAAGTGCTTGTTGTCTGGTGATTAAATAAACTGTCATTTCCTTATTATTTATGAATAGCTTTGACTTGAGATTTTACTCTTAATGAGGATTGGTAATACATATGTTGTTTTGGGAAGATATTACCTCCAAGTTGGATTAATTGTTTCGCTTACTAGTAGATTTTGGTTTCCTTTAAAACATTTACTTTTTTTTGTTAATGTCAAAACTATTTTTTTTTTAATGTCAAAATTTTATTGAAGGATGGTTTTCCAGTAGCTCATTTATGCATAAAGGAAAGTTTAGTCAATCGGCTTGTCTCCAAAATACATCCCCTGCCCATGTGATATCTCTTCCCTTTTTCCTTGCAAATTATATTCAAAGGATCCTTGTGTTTGCCATGTATGAGAATATTGGTTTCTTTGTTTTTCCATGTTCCCTTTACTGTTTGTCATTTCTTGTTCAAAGAATGATAAATCAGTATCATTATCCCTTTAATGTTTGTTTAAGTCTTGTGTTGTTAATGGTGATTGGTGGGGCATTATTTTATTTTATTTTTTATCATATCATGAAATGTTAATTCTTATTATTTTGTTTTGCATTAAATCTACCCAAGTCCTCATGGACTTTTTTCCTTCCCTTGCTTTTTATCGTTGGGCCATGGAGGCCTAACAATCTTTTATTGAGTCAACTTGGTTAGTGAAATTGACGAACAAGGCTAAAAATTATATTTGCAGGTTCCGAAAAGCTGAAAAGACAGGTAGTGCAAAAAATGGGACAAAACCGAGTAAGACAAATCAAAAAAAAAAAAATTAAAGGAGACAAATGGGCCAAAGCCCATCATTTTGGAATTTTTAGACTTAAGACATGTTACTAAGATTTGGAATTTGGGCCTTTTGATACTTCCTTCTCCCTGTATTGACTAACTCTTTATGTGAATTGGTTTTAACTTAATTAATTTCCGAAGATAGCCATTTCTTTTTCATATTCAAATAAAAAATATTTATATTATTTTATTTTATACTTAGCTTTATTTTTATTATTGGCCTTGCAACTTAATTTTTTTCCTTTTAGAAAAATTCCCCTTCATTCCATTTCCCCTTAAGACAATTAAAATGACAATAATAATAATTAAAAAAAAATTGAGTAAATAAATAAAAACTGAATTTCCTTTACTTAGTTAAAATTTAGAAATTTTATTTGAAAAGTCATTTTAGTCACATCGCCAATCAACCGCAAGTTAGTGGACATTCCGAGGGCCTAACACCTTCTCAGAAAGTACATTGAACTCGAACCTATTTTCAATTGATTTTATATGTTTAAATCTTTTGAAAAACTTAAGATTTTTCTTGAATTTTTACTAAAAAAAATTAAGTGGCGAGTATGTTTCTTTGGAAATTCGATTTCTCTTAAATCATAAGTTTAATCAATTTTTTGAAAAATCTGGTCATTTTTCTTTTATTTTTATTTTCGAGTAAAACAATTCAATTGTTTGGTTTTTAGAGAACACAACATCACGACTTCTAACAAGTTTTTTTTTTCAAGTGGATCAAAAACACGATAGTCATATTCATCTTGATCATAACCTACAAAGATACATTGCTTAGTTTTAACATCCAACTTTGACCTCTTATCCTTAGGAACATGCACAAAGGCTATACACCTCAAAACTTTAAAATGATTAGTAAAGACATTCTTACCAGACCAAACTTTGTTAAGGACATCACCATTCAAATCAATAGCATGAGATAAATTTATAATATAGACAACAATTTAGTGCTTCTGCCCAAAAACAATCTGACATCTTAGCATCTGAAAGCATATATCTAACCCTCTCAACTAGAGTTATGTTCATCCTCTCTGCTAAACCATTTATTTCAAGAGTCTTTGGGGGAGCTTTCTGATGTTGAATACCTTGTTCTCTGCAATATTTATAAAAAGGACCAATGTACTCACCACCATTATCACAACGGATGCATTTCAATTTCTTTCATTTATGTCTTTCGATCAAGGCCTGGAAATTTTTGAACACATCAAGTACTCTATTCTTAGACTTCATAGAGAATACCATAGTTTGAGAGAATGATCATCAAGAAAGTTCACAAAGTAAAGTGCACCACCATGAGAGTTTACCTTAAAAGATCCACAGAAATCATAATGTACCAATTCCAGCAAATAAAGCTTTTTCTTGAATGTGGATGACTCTGAAAAGAAACTATTTTCTGTTTACCGGCTAAGCAACAAACACACTTCTTTAACTTTTCTTGTTTTACTCTAGAAATAATTTTTTTCTTAGCCAAACTATCAATCCCCTTCACACTCACATGACTCAGTCTTCTATGTCATAATTCTAATGAAGTATCATTCTCCTCCAAGTTTACTGAGTCTCTAGAAATGGAGTCTTGAAAAGCATACAAGTTAGACAATTTGTCACCATGAGCCACAACCACTGAACCTCTAGTAAGCTTCCACTGGTCAGCACCAATGGTATTAACATAACCCTCATCATCTAGGTATCCCATATATATCAAATTCAAGCAAGCATTTGAAGCATTTTTGACATTATTGAGAACTAGTTTAGAATCATTGTTACATTCCAAACAAATTGTCATAATGCCAAGAACTGCAACCTCATGATTATTGCCCATTTTCAGCATCCAAAATTACTGGGAGTATAAGAAGAAAGTAAGTTTTGTTGGCGTGACATCAGAAGTAGCACCAAAATTCATAAACCAACTATATTCATCGCAAACAAGATTAACGACATTTTTATCACAAGAAACAAAAAGATCATCTTTAGCAACAAAAACAACACAATTTTTATTATCGCCTTCTTTTTTTTGTTGTCGCATATCTCTCTTGTACCTGTATCAATATTTCTTGATATTCTTATTCTTGTGGCAATAGTCATTTGTATCATTCTTGTATTTAGATTTTGATTTGCCTCTATTTTTATCTGTCATTTTGAACTTGTTTCTCCCCTATCTTTGGTAACTAAAACATTGGAGTGTGAAACTGAAGAAGATGAGCCTTGAGATCTTCTTCTCATCTCTTCATTCAAGACACGACTCTTAGTATATTGCATGGTTACAATACCACTAGGAGCAGAATTAATCAAAAAAACTCAAAGAGTTTCAAAAGAGTCTGGCAGAGTATCATGAAGCCAAAGTTTTTGTATTTCTTTATCAAACTTTACACTCATTTCGGAAAATTGATCAAGGACACCCTGAAAATTATTTATATGATCTGAATTTGGATTTTCCTCTCTATATCTAATATTCATCAATTGTTTCAGAAGGAACAACTTGTTAAGCCAGTCTTCGAAGAATAAAGTGTCTCAGCAAGCTTATCCCATAAGACTCTAGCATGTGTCTCATTAACAATGTGATTTCTAACATTATCTTCAACTCATTGTCTAATATAGCCACAAACTTGTAGGTGCTCAAATTTCCAATCCTCATCATTCCTCAACTCGGGTTTATTGGAAACAAACACATGTAAATGCATTTTCTTGACAAATAAAATATCTTTCCTCTTGTCTTTCCAAATGTGATGATTGCTACCAGTCAAACAGACCATCTTGCTCATATTTGACTTTATCATTCAAATAGACCATCAAAACAACCTGATGCTCTAATACCATTTTTTTAGAAATACAAGCACAAATAAATGTGCACGATAAGTCAATAGCGGAAGAAAACCCAAGATCAAACTTTCCCTTCTACTTGAATGAAGAGGAGATAAACTAATGCAAGAACGATATTGTTTGGACAGCAAACAAATCAACCAAAGAAACAAGACAAAGTAAAATCAACACACGAGACACCAAGTTTAACGTGGAAAACCTCTTCGGAATGAAGAGTAAAAACCACAAGGCCAAAGCTCCACTAAAATCAATGAGAGTTACAAATGTGTTTCCCAAAATGGCCACCAACAAAGTGTCAAACAATGAGCAACACAACTACAAGATAGCACCAAAAACTACAGAAATAAAAAGGAGTAAAATCACCAAACGCAGCTATTGTTCACGAGCTAAAATCTGGAGCTACAAGACTCCAAATTCAGCTCTCTCCAATTCCAATCAAAGATCAAGTTGAAAGGAACAAGGTTCCAAAATTCAGTTCAATCGGACAAGGAACAAAGTGAGAATCGCGATTTGAAATTAGCTACTATGGCTTGTGCGAAAATCTGCACTCTCACTTTTCTCTCTATTTGACTGCTGATCAATCTCTTGTGAAACTTGAAAATAAGATCTAAAGAAAGTCTTACATATGCACCATTATATTGGGCTTATAAACAAAAGTGGAATACTCCAAATTGGACTTTTATTTATCCATATATGTAAGGAAAAAGATCTAAACCCAACAATTCTTGGCAACCGATATGAACTAGTTAGCTGTAGAATGACAGATATTCAAGTCCATCAGTCCATGACCCTGGCCTCCTGAATTTGCAAAGATGCAAACGAACTAGGTAGTTCTGTTTCGTGGTTTAATAGTTGCACATGAACCAAAATTTAATGTTTTATAGCTAAATTTCATGACTTGTTTAGTTTGTCCTTGTGTTAATCCTTTTCAAGGTTTACAAAATAGAGACCTATCTCAGAGTTCATTAGAGATTTCTCATATGTGATTGTTCTCCAACTGAAAAAATGAGTCATGTAAGATTATTCTCTTCCCAAAACAACTTGAGTGCATACATCTCTTGTCATTTAATGTGGTGCATGTAAATTGTAATTCTTACATGTCTTCGGTACTCAAATGACCTGAACATGTAACCCATCATGACTCTCTTATTGGAAACTCATTGAGTAATGTCAACATCCTGTCTATACACGAGAAGCTGGGTGGCCCGGGATTGCAATTTCAATGAATGTGAGATACTCCGGTTATATATGTACTCACGCCTCTTTTGCCGAGGCACTACCAGTGGCGGAGCCAAATTCTTTACTAAAGGAAGTTCAAAATATGAAGAAGTACATGAAGAAATCGAAGAAAATTCAACATCTACTATATATATACATAAAAAATAATTTTTTAATCATATATAAACAGTGTAATTTTTTGTACCGCGAAAGGGGTTTGAATAAATCCCTTGGGCCCTTACTAGCACTGTCTGTGGGTACTGCATTCACAATGGAGGTTCAGAGGCATTTGATGGCATGTGTTAATTAAGTGGCCAAGAGGAGCCTAAAACAAGGTATTTTTTTCTGTTGGTGAACTTAAGTTTGATCTTGAAAATGTCACTTATTCATGTGATGGCATGACCCATATCACTTGTGTACCAAAAATAAAATTGCCAATATCACTTATTCCTGACCTTAAACATTTGGACATTTGATCATGCAGGGGCAACAAGCTGTGACCCTTTAGTGTTGAATTGCAAGCATTATTTTGTAAATTTTATTATTCAGGGGACAAGAACATTAACTCCATTGCAAGTGCAAGTCATGCATTGAAGGTGCATGTTAGGAAGCTAAAAAAAAAAAACCAATTTCACTCTTGATTTGATAAACTTGGAATAAGCTATCACTTCTTCTCATTTCAAGTACTAATATGTATTAATTTCATCTATCTGCATCCTGTTGTTTTGCAAATTAATTAAAGCTAAAAAACAATGTTGATGGTAGCAAGTAATTTTTTGTTGTCATCACAAGGATGAAAGATTGGAGGTGTCAATTGTTGACAAAATGACATGATCTTGTGATTAATGGTTAACAATGTGACAACATATTCTCATTGTCACAAAGTCAAGCTAGTAATTAGTGATGTTTTTATCTTTCCATTTTATTTTAAAATAAGTGATATAGATTTACATAATCCAGAAACACTACTAGAGAATTATATCTTTTTCAACATATGTAACGAGAGTGAGTAAGTAAAAATAATGTCACTTTTTGAAAATGATATTATGTCGATCCCACTGTCCTTGATCATTGTTGACCACTACTTAGACTGGACAAATTTAGAAGTATTTATTGGATTATGATATGGTAAAACGTCAATATCTATAATGGTACGATCGATAGAGATATTACAGACATAATAGGATACAAGACAAAGTTTTAGGGTATTATTTACTGCTTCTTTTATGTGAGTGGTCCTTTTTCTGCTCCTCCTGTAAGAATTTGTATGGCTCCTTATCTTACTAATTACGTCATGCTATTGCTCTCTAGGCTTTCCTAGACTTAGGCTACTTAAGATTCTCCAATGACCTTAATTTCATATATACTTCCTGCCCTTAATCAATGCAGGTACTATGAAACCTTTTAACCTGTTCTACTTTAGATATGAAAATTCTAACTTCTTCGAGAATGAAAAAGTTTCACATCGAAATAATAAAATGAGTAATTTGTTTAAACAATTTTTATCGTTTTTATGAGTTAGTTTTTGATGGTGTGAATTAGGCTTATGAGCCATGACATAAAATTTGTCCACTTATTAGATGTTTAGCTTGGGCGTGTATGATTAATGAAACTTGTGATCTCTCTTTATAAGACTTAAAACAATTTTCTTTTCTATGAGCTAACTCATGAAATATGAAATAGGCTCAAAATCTAATTTTACAGTATCGATTAATAGATGTATGGTCTAATTTAGCATCGCCAAATAAATATCAACGATTTAGTAGACAACATGTATAGCAAGCAGCCAGGCACACGAGAATGGTTTACACTTTTAACAAAACAAGTTCTTGATTTGTGTGCCTCAACGTCTATAGCAAAGCAGGCAGGCTCACGAGAAACTGTTAAAATGTTTCTTATCAATATGTAAAGGTTTGTAATTTGATCATAGAATTCGAGATTAATTATATCCATATTAGTTACTGACAATTGTTATTTCACCTTTGTGGAATAAAAATAATAGGCATAATTAGTGTTTTAAAAGACTCTATTGGGACTTGCCTCGAGGCTCGCTCTAGAGCGGGGCTCTAGCAAAACTTTTCGAGACTCAAGTGTGGGGCTTAGTTCTGTAAGACTTATGCCCTAAGTGCCTGACTGTACCCCTAAACACGCCCACGCTCGAGGCTCGCCTTATAGATCTTACACAAATTATGTGTTTGAAACTTTAGTTAACATCGTTGAATGAATGATACTTAATATTTTTTTAATCTATAGAGATAAGAAGATCGAGAGTAACTCAAATAACAAGTTGTAGTATCACATCTTTACTATTTGGTAATACTATGAAGGTGATGATTTAGTAGATAGCATTTTTTTTAAAAATACGTATCGAAATTTTACTTTTTCACTTATTATTGATCTTTATGATGATTTTGTCATATGTCTCAAAATTATTATATTTTATTTAGTTATTTGAAAGTAATTTTATTTTTATTTATGATGGGGTGATGTTTTTATTATAATAGTAGTGAGTTTTATAGATTATACGGAGAAAGAATGTATGATGAAGTCAATTTTTTTTTTTTTTGTGTTCCCAATATGATAGTGCTGGTCCATATTTTTGTTACTTTTCAATTATTAGCCATACTTCGGCCGACCTCATTGTCAGTCCAACTATATAAACAATTTAGTCCACTGAAGTTGACATCACAACACCTTTTTCTGATGTATACACAACATGGGGATGTTTTATTGTAGCTTTTGATTCGTTTTGAGTTTTCATTGATTTGATTTATTCAATTTTCACTAAACAAAATATTAATACTATTTGGTGTGTACGGCTAATGTAGAGGTTTGTTGAGCGTTTGACAAATTAGTAATATTTATTTTACATATGATTTGATTTCGTCATTCTTAATATAAAATATCAAGAATTTCATTTTAGAAGAAAAGTTTTGTTGAATAAGCAAGTGTCCGTTTGGATTGACTTATTTTAGGTGCTTTTAAGTCAAAATAGTTTTTACGTAGTTTTGAAGTATTTGAGTAAAGTTAAAAGGTGCTAATAAACATTTATTTTAAAGCCAAAGTAACAAAAATAAGCCAAAAGTCATAAATTAAAAATCTTAACTTATGACTTTTGACTTATAAGTCATAAGCCAAAAGTCAATCCAAACAGACCCTTAAAATATTGCCTACATATCATTTTAAGCGCTCTTTTTTATTTACGTATATTTGATGAGTATTATTATTTTGCTTATTGTAATTAACCAATATTCTCATTCATTTGAAAAATGTTTGTAAAACATTAGAGCTAGTGATGACTTATATGCGTTCATTGTCAAAAAAACAGGTCTCTTTGACTCAATACGAATAGTACAAAAAGTAAATTTTTTAGATGAAGAATATATAGAATTTTAAGTTGGAATCCTTTTACTCTAGGGTGGAGAAAATCACGATCTATCTCACGGGATTTCAACACAATTCCATTAACTTCAAATGAGTCAAAATTCATATTACAAACTATTGCAATCTAGAAATTAAATTCTTAATTCCTTTCCCCGTAAAACCAAACAATACCTCTATTGCCTACTACATTAACTACTAAGTCGATATAGAATTCAAGATAATGACATAGCTAACTTTAGCTACAACTAAAAGTCAAACAATGAATACAACTTGAGATGATCTGGTTCCTTTATTACACATGAATAGATCTTACTGTGAATAAGCACAAAAATTATATTCTTAAATAACAACTAAACACGGAAGGTAACTCTATCAGGTCGATCTGTTGCCGTAAGTAAATATTTCTCGGAGAGAATGACTTTTGCTATGTAATCCTTCCCATGCAAAAACTAGGTTATGTCGTTTGTCACGATGATTAATATAGGATAAACTAATAACCCGGTGCGATATCATTGGCTGAGAGTTCTTATTCTCTGTAGTCGCGCACCAACCAATGTAGTTGTTACAGTAGTTGTTGCATCTCTTTATAACTGTCATTTTTACCTAGTTGCACTCTCAGTCCCGTATTAGATTTCATAATTTATTACAAAACTTCAGAATAACTTTAAAATAACAGCTAGCTAGTTAGGTAAAACCTTATGTATATGCTATTATCAAATCGATCTTTGTTGGGTATTTGTACAATACTGATAACAAAGAATAGAAATTGAAAAGCAGATGCATTGGATTTGATTCTCGATTTGGACCCTTAGATGAGTTGATTGGAATTACAAACTTATCTTAAATTTGTTAATATTTAATCATCATTATTTTTTATTTTAAAAATGTCGTACAAGATCTAGACAGCAAAATCTAAAATAAGATTTGGATATGAAATGAAATTTGATATAAAGAGAATTTGGACTATATTTTAGTCAAAACTGAATTCAGAATTTGAGAAAGGGAAAGCAATGGTGACTTTAATACAAAAAAGTCAATTTTATTTAAATTATTTCTTTCCAGTTGTAAGACACATTGCCTTATTGGGGAAAAACATCCCAAGTCGGCTGCCGTCAAAATAATTAAAATCTTACTAGTAATATCTAAAATATATACCATAAGTATATATTAGTTATTACGTTATCTAATATACAATTACGGCTCGTTTGGTGTAAGGGATTAAAAATAATTGTAATGGGATAAGAAAATAGTGATGGGATAAAAAAAATTATGTTGTTTGATTGTCATGTTTGGGATAACTTATCCCACCATTTATATCATAGTTATGAGATAAGTTATCCCATATACATGGTATATATTTTAGTTACCATCCAGTAATATCTGATTAGTTACCATCTAGTGACATTTGTGGGAGCTAGTCTTTTACGTTTTCCGTCTCATATTAGTTATTAACATTAGGGGTGTCAATGGTACAGTTCGGTCGGTTATTTTTTAAAAAATTATATCATCCTAATCTTTCGGATATTTTATAATATATAATCAAAATTAGACTTTTTAAAACCATTTCAATCATATCAGTTCCTCTTCAGTATCAGTATGGTTCGGTTAAGTTTCAGTTTTTTTTTTTTTACTTTAAATATCACCTCAAAATATACTACCATTAATATATTTCTTTCACAAATATATTCATGAAGAAGCACTTTAATTCTTCACCAAAAAGACAAGAATGTAAGAGTGTTTGGATAGGTTTTGTTATATTGTTTGACAGAGTATCTATTACAGTATCTTTTAATTTTAAACATAATTAAGTAAAGGCAAATTAAAGAATAAAGACCCAAAATTGTCTAGTTACTAGAGGCCTACAACCTAAGTTATATTTATATTTGAAAAATGTTATAAAATATATTTATATATATTTAACATATTGTTGATTTAAAAAATATATTTACATACATGTAAGGTAATTCGGTTCGATTCGGAAATTTTTCATAAATTAAAAAATCTATTCCAATTGTTCAAAATGGTTATACACTTAAATAAAAATTTACGATGAAAAAATAACAGAAATGGTTCAATTCGGTTAAGTTCAATCGGTTTGATCCATTTTTCATGTCACCCCTAATTAACATTATTAAAAATGTCGATCTCAAAATGTGACAACTAGTACGGTGTTCTAGTGGGGACGTGTGGATTTAATTTATACTATATTTATTCTCCAAATTTACCTTATGGAATTTTAAAGAAAAAAAAGACTTGAAAACAATCTAAAGTCTACCTATGAAATGCAAATTCTTATAGATAGGATTGCTTAAGTTTGTATAGTATGTATATGCTCTTGAAATTCCAATCATACATCATTAACTTGTTGAAGTCATTATGGATTTGCAGACTTCAACGAAATAATGAGAAGAGATGTCAAATTTCTAAAAAGGGGATGTGAAAACACTATAACGGAAGAAATATCTTGAGTAACAATAGTAGATTTGTAAATGAGTAGTTTTGAACTTAGTATTTTCGCTTGCTTTGTATGCAAATCTTCAAGGTCAAAAGTTAATAATTTTACTCCATATACAAACATTGTAAAATTTGAAGTTTTGCCTACGAGATAATCTTGATCAAAAGTTTAAGATCATTCCCTTCCAAGATCATTGTTGTAATTCACCTACATTCATAGCTACATAATAGCTAGAAGCAGGAGTGACGCAGACGAGATTGGAAGAGGAAGGAGAGAGGTGAGAGAGATCTCGGAGAAAGAGAGGAGGCGAGAGAGATACAATTGATTTGTGTATCAGATTGATAATTGTATATCTGATCGATAATTGTATCATGAATACAATTGATTTGTATCAATGAACACAATTGTATCAGAGACTATTGTATTCAATTTGTTGATGCAAATCAATTGTATCAAGTTTATTAACGAATACAATTTGCATCCAAATACAATTTGTATCGACAAATACAGTTGTATTAACAAATACTATTCTATCCAAATATAATCAAAAAATATTGTTTATTCATATGCATTTGTATTCATTTGTTGTCTTATGTATCGTATTTATGTGTTCACATGTGTATTTGTGCTATCATTTGTATATGTATCATTGACTGTTAATATTTGTATTGCAGAGAAAGAGGCGAGAGAGGTTTAATAGAGAGGAGAGAGGCGAACGAGAGTGCAGAGAGAGGGGGGAGAGGCAAGGGAGGGAGGTCAATAATTATTGCGTATAATTATAAGACTAGATATGCTCTCATCTCCTCGTACGCAGGGGCGGACCCACATGGATTCTGCTTGGTGCTTGAGCACCAATGAACCTCGTCTTGGAATATATATATCTATATAGAAATTAAGAGGTATTTATATAAAATTAACATAGAGCACCCAATGAACAAATGATTTAATTGATTCATTGGCATTTGGGTGGGTGCTTAAGGCTCTTTTAGCGTTGTTGAGCCTGAGTTTGAATCTCACCATCAACATGTCTTTTTCATATTTTTGACTCTGTCACTTTCAGAGCACCCACAACCTTAAAATTCTAAATCCGCCACTGATCATACGTACCCTAAACATATGCCACATTGAACTATCAATTGTATAAAAAGTAGTGAGATACCGACTTGGCCTATCCAACCTTGATATGAAGCAATTCTGTGCAAATGTTTTTGGATTTATTACATTAACTTACAAAATAAATATACTGCCAAACTAATTGTACTAGTACACATGCCCTACACGAAATATATAGAACTAACAATTCAAAGCCTAACGTTGTCCTCAATCGGACCAGATGGCCATGCCCAATTGTCAATCAAAATAATTAGAGGTCCCTAAAACTATATAAAATATATTATTCAAAGAATTAAAAAAAAATATGTGGCCATAATTAAGTGTGTGTTCATGAAAGAATGATCAAAGATAGAATATGTAATAATTTTCTACGCGTTCAAAAGTCCAATTGTTGTAACAACCAACAGCTCATTTTGTTGTTTGTACGATTTTCAACTTATTCTCAGTACTCTGCATTGAGAGTTGAAACTGCTCCAACACTTACATGAAACATGAGAATATTGTGGAGGCCATATTACAGATTTACCTCATTATTTGCTCTCATAGTCACACACGAAATCAGAATCTTAATTTTATATATGAAAATTGAATTCTATAACGACGATTTCAAGTGTTAATAACTAGGTTCTAAACTTAATATTTGTATATATTTAATAAACTTATTAATACAAATATATTATTTGAATAAAAATTACTAAATTCGACTGAATTCATACCCAAACTTTTAGCTCTACCCTGCTCATGGTCAAATGCATCCTCTCTTCTAAATGAATTGTCTGTCAACAATGGATTTATTAATTTGAGGGGGTCCTTGAGGGGGAGGGGGGGGGGGGCTAGGAGGTTGGTGCCGAAACCAATGATTGACAAGCTATTTAGTGGTGGAGACGTATAGACATCACTTAAAAGTATGTAATTCAAAGTAAATATCAATTTTTAGAAGAAGTAAAATTTAAATCTGTTAAAATTTCAAATTTAGAATACGCATAGTTGACACAAAATCTTGCATATATACGCGATTGATGCATGAGACCCACAGCGGAAAATAAACATGCCTAAGTACCTTAAGGTTGATTTCATGAAGATTAAAGTTAGGAAAAGAATCTTTGATAATTTGAGAGCCAAACAAAAAGATTCTTTGGACATAATCTTCTTAATTATACGTCTGTTAGTTTTTTTTCTTTTTTTTTTTTCTATTCTCCTCCCATTAGTAAGCTTCCACGTAGAGTAGAGCCGATAGATGGTATTGGTATGATTTTACCAGTCCATAGACAGCATTTAATAATTGTTTGATTGGGGATATTTACTTTGAGTTATTCTATTATTGATTGATTGGGGGAATTCAAATGCCCTACTTTTTCTCCCGATCGATATTTGATGTCCGCATTAGAGCTCTAACTAAATTTAAATTGTACATTGTATGACTATTTTGGAAGTGATGCTTTCAACGAGATTCTCCATGCCTAGAGCTTGAATCCGAAACCTCTAATTAAAAGTACTAGAACAGTCTCACCACTACCTCACAAGTATACGTACTATTGATTGTGTCATGATCCTAATTTACTAATTGTATTCCAATGATAATATACATACTCAATCTTTAAATTTTTCGTAGGTACACAAAGGACTTATGAGGTCAATGAGCTTAAAATTAGGTTTTGTGACTAACTCACAACCCCCAAATCCCTCCCACCCCATGTCAATGATTAGATATTTGGAGCATGGAATATATAAAACATGGGAACCAATATCGGTAAAAAGACAATTGAGATAGACGTAACTCATATACCATATCATGATATGAACATTTCATTTATCAAAGGGGGCGTATTTTTAGAATACGTGAATTAAATAATAAAAACATGTTATATATATCTTACAACTTCATCTATAAGATTAGATGATCAGACATTTCAACAAATAAAAATGATTATCCAAATCTTATAAAAAGCTAGAAATTTCATTTATTCACCAACGTAGAACATATCATTGTAGATGTATCATCTCCTTGACATTTTATCCATTTTTGGTCCAGACAAAGTACACAATGTAGAAATTAAAAGAGAAACCATCAATTATGAATTATGAACTTTTATGTATGTGTATATATATACATTCACAAATTTCTTTATAAAATCGTTTACAGTACTGTATAGTAGTATGACTTATCAAGATGATGGTGATTTATGAAGAATCAATAATGATATGGATCTTTAAATATTCATTCGTATAAAGGGCCCATTGATTTTGGCCGAAAGAAAAAAAATAGCCACAAAACATTAGAAATTTGTAGGGTATCCTTAATTAACTTTCATTAAGTAACCAAAAAATTAAACTTATTAGTATATATATCATAAATATCTCTTGGGTAAGCATATTTTGAAGGATGTGCTTAGGCATGGACACGTACCTAGGTTGGGCCCACTGTTTTAATTTTTTTAACATATTTGGGATTCAACTTTCACATATATAGCAAATATAAAAATTATGTTTGTATGTTATAGTTATAGTTTGCATAATTGCACTCTATAGAAAAAAATTATATTTGCTATAGAGTTTTTTATTTGTATAATTCGCTAGATACATCCAATTTTATACAAATGGTTCAGTTTTGTATAAATTCATTTATACATTGTAATTTGTAAAATAAGATCTGTATTTGTATAATTATAAGTATATAGGACGAAAATATATGTATTTGTATTTGTATATACACTTTTCTCTTGCTTTATACAAACACAAACGCATTTTATACATTTGTATACCGAATAAGTAGTTGTATACTGAAAATGACTAATTGTATACCGAATCAGATGACAAAAAAAATAGGATGTTCGCTGCGAATTACAAATAAAATAAACTATGGCTATAGCATTTAATTTGAATTAATAATTTGTTATTTCCCTATTAACTTTTGTACACTTAGGGTAGATATTTGTTAACACAATTAATTTAATAAGATGACTTGCGATAATACGTACAATAAGTTAAAACATATTGATATTATTCTTTTGCGCTAACTATATGTACAAACTACAAAGACAAATGATATCTGAATCATAACTTAAAAAATACAATGACTTAAGATGCTGAGAATTTTATAAATTATACTCATAGAATTTAAATTTTGAATATATTTTTAATCGTGTATAAATTAATTCGTTATGGGAATTATGGGGTGATGGTGGGGAGGTTTGGGGACAGAAGTGAAGATGTGACTAATGCTAGGTGACTCAAAGTGGGGGAAGGAGAGAGTTGCAACTACTAGTAACCACACACACACACTTTGAACTATGATTGTTCAATGCAACAATATATACACAACACCCCATTGGGACCAATATCAACCACCATGCATGTTCTTGGTATTTAAATAATGTGAGCTTTCAAATCTAACATGTATATGTTATTACCTAACAAAAGAAAATTAAAATCACCTAGTTACGTAACATCAAACTTATTTACTAGCTAGCCCGAACAAAAATTTAAGAGGAGATCCACTTGTCATGAATCATGATTTTTTTTAAATTGTAAAACGTGCAATACATTTCAATTACTTGGAGTTTTGTTTAATTTGGCAGTACCTATTGATAGAATTGAAGAGTTCCAAGAAATAACCATGTATAAGATTGTTACATCGCAGATTTTTTTTTTTTATTTAGTCATTTGGTATTCGAAATATCATAGACTGACTAATTTAAATTTGTGTCACGTGTAAACCATTTATATATAAGTTTACAATTAACGATTTTTTTCATTCGTTTTAGTTTTTAGAATATATCACCCCGGTTTTTATGTTGTGCAAGGCTCATTTAAAATGGAATAATTCTCTACTAAAAATATTTCAATTTCAAGACTCGAACATGAGATCTCTGATTAAAAACGAAGATATGTCATTTATTAAACTACTCCCTCCATCTCCTTTTAGATGTCGTCGTTTCCTTTTGCAGAGTCAAATGATAAGAACTCTAACTAATATTTTACAATGTATTTTTTTATCATATTAAAATGCAGAAAAAATTACAATTTATAGTACTTTTCGTATAGTTTTGAAATATCTAAATTTTTTTAGTTTAAAATATTGAATTAATGTAATTTAATTTAAATTCAAAAATTAGTCAAATTAATTTTCAAAAAATATAACATGACAACTAAAAGAAAATGGCAGACTATCAATATATCATATATGTTGATGTTATATATAACGGAGATTCAAGAATTCAAGAGTTAGACCATCTCCAACTCATCTCTATTTTACTCTCCAATCTCTATATTTGGAGAATAAAATAGAGAATTGGCACTCCAACC
Source organism: Solanum bulbocastanum (assembly GCA_037074985.1). Taxonomy (NCBI): domain Eukaryota; kingdom Viridiplantae; phylum Streptophyta; class Magnoliopsida; order Solanales; family Solanaceae; genus Solanum; species Solanum bulbocastanum. The sequence continues at coordinate 38,875,402 of CM073604.1, read as the reverse complement.
CACCTCCAAATCACTCTCTATTCTTCAAATTTAGAGAGTTGAATAGTAGTTCTCCAAATTTGGAGAACTACTATTCACACTCGCTATTTCGCTTTTTCAATATTTTATTATTATTTCCATTACTTTCTAATTAACATATTATTTTACATATAATTTCATTAATTAAATATCTAATATTCATAATTCTTTTTAAATGTTATATAATATTTTTAAAAATATATTATTTAATATATACTACTTTAATTTCAAATTAATAGTATTTTTAAATTTTTCTTAATTTTCATCAATAAATAAAATTTTATTTTATTATTACTTTTCATTATAAAGAATACACAAAATTAAAATGGTAAGATGAAAATTTTAATTTAAATACAAGATAACAATACAATAACATAATAATTTAAATGCAAGATAAAATACAATACATAACATAATAATTAATTCGCAATGAAACAAGAATCATGTCGAAAAGATGTTGAACATGCATTCGAAGTTTTGCAACTATTGCAGGACCGTCACGTTTTGGGAGAAAGAAAGTGCTACATGATATAATGACTACATGTATTATACTGCACAACGTGATAATTGAGGGTGAACGTTATCTTAATGCACCAATTCAAGATGTCGTAGAGGCTTCAACTCCAACGACAGAAATGGTGGTAGATGAAAATCTCCAATTTGAACAATTTTTAGCTAGACATAAAAAATTAAGGACAAAATGCTCATTTTGAACTCCATAATGCATTGATAGAGCATTTATGGAGCAACGTAATAATTTCAAAAATTGAGTGTTTATGTAATTGTATTTCACTTTTATTTGAATTTTTCCATTAATATATATATTTATATTATATTTATTTTGTATTTGCTCTTTCTTTTTTATAACTATACTTCTAGAATTGCATTCTCTATATAAAAGCCAATATATAAATCTTATATTTCTAAACGAAGGATGTTTTTTCATGTATTATTATGTACTAATATGATCCCAAAAACTTCTCGCTCTGATACTAAGTATAAGGACACTTAGATAGTCGGAGGAGTATAAAATATAAGGACACTTAGATATGGCACTTAGATAGTCGGAGGAGTATATGTATAGTATAGTATAAATATAAGGAAAGCAAAACAGTAAAAACAGTAAATACAGAAAATACAGTAAATACAGAAAACACAGAAAATACAGTAAATACAGTAATAAACAATAAATACAGTAAAAGTAATACAGAAACAGTAAACACAGAAAATACAGCAAATACAGAAAATACAGTAAATACAGTAAAAATAATATATATAATAGTATAATATTTAGTAGTAGATATATATAATATATAGTAGTAGTAGTATAGTATATATAATTATATATAGTAGTAGATATATATAATATATAGTAGTAGTACGTATATAGTATATAATATATCTATAATATATAATATAGTAGTAGATATATATATATAGTATATATATATTAGTAGTACTTATATAGTACTTAATATAATATATATAATATAAGTAGTAGTATATATAATAGTACGTATATAGTATATATATAGTAGTATATATAGTAGTAAATATATATATAGTAATAGATTATTAATATAAATTAGTAGTGCAGGTAAGTTGCTCTGTGTTCAGTCTTTGTTTCGTGTCAAGGTTTTGTTTATTTTGTACGTCCTACTCAGTACTCCCTCTCTCATTTAGTTTAATCAAGCTAGTTTATGACTTAAATCCCTATTTTCCCCATGTTTTATTTTTGTTTTTCAATTTTTATTTTTGTTTTTATTTTTTATATTTGTTTTTGGATTTTGTCTTACCCATTTCATATCTTCTTCTTAACCTTTGTTCTTAACAACTTCATCTTTAACCACACCCCGGATATAAAACTGGCAACACATTCGTCCTTTCATCAATCGGACTATAAAGCCAAGAGTCCTAGGAATTTACAAGTTAATCCATAGTCGTTATTAAGAAGTTAAGAAGTTAATCATATACTAAGGGTAATTTTTAAACATATGTACAATAATTACATTAAAACTAACAAATTAAATAACATATTTTTGAGGGGAATTTTCGGGAAGTAAACATAGTAAAACTTACATGATAAACTGACAGAGGTTTTCCTTTCGGGAACCCTCAAAGGACCTTGGAAAAGCTTTTAGCAAATTTAACACACAAACACACTTATTTTTATTTCACAAACTTTAATATACAAAGGAGGATTTTTGGTACATAAAGGAATATGGAAGTAGGATGGAGGAAGTATGGAGAGAGTTCTTTAACTTATATTCTTTCCACTCTTTTTTCACTCACTTTCTCAACTCTTACTACTCTCCTTATATAGGAAAAATAAGAAACTTAAAAAGACCAAAATGACACTACTAAGTGGCCTTAATTAATTTATGGCCGACAACTTGATAAGATTCGTTTAATAATGCAAGTCGGGTACTCATTGGGCCCCATCGTCACATGCATTATTAAGTTCATCCTATTGGACTTATTTTTCAGACTAACATAATTATTGGACTCGTGTTATGTCAACAGTTTTTCCCTTTTTTGAAGGATAGTGATAAAGTGACAACACACCTATTTTTTACATGACACATAGTGGGCATTCCCACCTACTAATAAATATTTACAAGACACGTAGTGGGCATCCCCACCTAACGTTCATAATATATATAGATATGTATATATATATATGTATATTGTTTTTGATGATTGATACCTAACATATATATAAATATATATATTAGTCTTCTTTTTCAATACTTGCTTCATGCCACTTTCTTTTGCCGTTTTATCTTTGCCAAACTTTGTTGACTATATATTTATTTATTAATTAATTTTTTATTTTATTTTTTTTTTTTTTTTTTTTTTTTTTTTTTTTTTTGGTAATAAGTAATGAAGTCTTCTATAATATGGTTAAGTGTCTAAGTTGTGTAAAGCAATAGTATCAAAACTCATGCCTGAATCATCGTCTTCTTGAATATGATTTATCTGTTCTTCATCTGATAAAGAAGGACTGTTAATATTGTCTTCTGAACCATTACTTGGACTAGGAATGTCTTTGATAATATGTTTGTCTTGGAAAAAATTTTCTAAAGTTTGTTGAATTATTTTTTCTAATTTTTCATTTTTTTTCTTTTTTAGAACATCATTTTTTCTTAAAGAGTCTTTCTGAAAATATTTCGGTAGTCTTTTTCATGAGGAAGTTGACCCCTCTTCTTCACTTTTTGGCAAAGTGACAGCCTTTAACGGATTTGATAAGTCTTTACCGGTTACCGTTTGAACCGAACTAGCTGTATCATGCTCCGATACAGTAGAGTTCTTAGCATTCAGAGGGGAATGCACACCCGTCTCATCCATTTTTAAGTGAGATGGAGAACTCATGTCTTCTTTCTGAGTTGTACTGTCTGTTCTTGGGACATATTTATTTTGAAAAGTTTCTAGTTGTTTCATAAGTCTCATATTTTCTTGGATAAGGATTTTATTTTTTGTATTGAGTCTTTTGAAACCCTCTGTCATGGCTGAACAATGGTCACAAAAAATTATTTTGTCTGAGTCTTTTTGGATATTATATTGTGGTATTTGGTTTGGGCTTTGTCTGAGAGCAGGTGAAATATAATAGTTAGGCCCAAGTATTCCTCTTGCATAGTCTAAAGCTTCAGTAAAATTATTAAATCCTTTAAAAAGTAGGTTTTTAACCCCATTTATAGAATCAACTACTTCTATCCATGTCTGAAAAATACCTTTAGTTTTACCATGTATGACTACATAATATTTAAATTTATTGTCTCTATTTTTATCTGAAAAGTATTGACATAAAGCATTAGAAACTGCTATAAAATACTTAGTATCTTGTTTATTATAAGTTATCCATAAGTTATCTACTAAACATTGTTGGTCTTTGTCTAAATTACAGTCTGAAATTACTCTAAATGATAAATTACACATAGGGTATGAAATTAAATTATACTTACCGAAATAAATTCTTTCCATAAAATTGTCTGTTGTACTTAATGGTCTGAAATTTTGTCTTTCTAATAATGTCTGAGCATAAGTATCTGGCTGGGCTATGCCCTTGCCTTTGTCTGTTGGTTGTTGACCAGTTGGTCTCATGCTTGGTCTCATGCTGAAAATAGAAATTAATTAGTTTTTAATTGTAGTCTACTTAATTTATCTGCTAGATCATTGTCTTTTCCTTTAACATATTCAAAAATAATATTATTATATATAGATATTATATCTATAAAGTTTAACCATCTTCTTTTACTACTAGCCTTACTATTTATTTTTTCATGAAATTTTACTATTGTTTCACAGTCTGTTCTAACTAATACTTCTTGTTTATTTAGAATGTATAATTTAAAACTATTTAGTCCATATATTACTGCTAATACTTCTGCGTCTATACTACTCATATTACCTTTTTCTTTATATTGTCCACTTTGGTAGGCACATATATTTTCTTCAATTTTTAGACTATATTTATTAGGTCTAGAGTTTAGAATAGCTCCCCATCATTATTTGCTACCATCCGTTTGTACTATTAAATAATTTGATTCTACAAGTATTTATAAATCTGGTATATTTTTAACTTTTTCTTTTATTTGTTGGACCAATTTAATGTCTTCTATATTAAAATGTTTTTGACCTTTACTACCTGTCTTAGAATATAATGGTCCTGCTATTTTTCCTAAATCTTGAATAAAATTTCTAGCATAATTTACTAAACCTAAGAATTTTTGTAATTCTTTTGTATTGTCTAACTTATCTAGCATTTCTAACACCTTTTTAGCTATGTGTGATTGTAATTTTACTTTTCCTTCTCCTAAAGTTACGCCTAAGAAATTTATATGTGTTTTGCATAATTCCATTTTCTTCTTACTAATTATTATTTCGTATTTTACAAATAATCTAAATACTGTCTGTAGATGTCCTAGATGTTCTTGTACATCTTTGCTAAATACTAAAATATCATCTACGTATACTAGTACAAAATTTTTATAATCTCCGAACATATCATTCATTTTTCTTTGAAATATGGGCGGAGCTGTCTTTAAACCGAAAGGCATAGCAAGCCATTCAAAATGACCTTCGGAACAAGTGAAAGCTGTCCATTCTATATTTTCTGGGTGCATTTTGACTTGCCAATATCCTGATTTACAGTCAAATTTACTAAAAATCTTTTTACCTTGTATTCTATTAATTAATTCATTTTTATCTGATAATTTATATGCATCTGTTCTAGTATTATCATTTAACCTTTTATAATTTATTACCATGCGAGCTTTTCCTCGCACTTGTTCACTATGATTTCTAACCATAAAAGCTGCTGATCTATGTCTAGATGTAGATCTTCTTATTACTTCTAATTTTAGTAATTCTTTAATCTGTTTAGTAAATTCTTCAGTATCTTCATTATTTGCTTCTATTGTTGCTGTTTTTATAGTATACTCAGGGTTTATTTTGTCTAATTTGCACATAATTTTATTACTTCCCCAATGTACTAAAGGTTTTTCTCCTATTATTTCCATTTCATCTAATATTGCTACTATATTGCAATATTTTCTAAGTCTTTATGATTGTTTATTTTTCCTATCGTATTTATTCCTTTTTGAAAATTGTAAAATTCTGTTTCTATATTTATTAATGTATAATCTTTTTCTATGTCTTCTATGTATGTATCTTCTAAATAATTTTCTTCTTGTTTTTCTTCATATATATTTTATGAAAAACAACTACCATTATTGCTACAATCGTCACAACATAGAGTAGTATTTTTTATTTTATTATCTTTATTTAATTCCTTAGTTGGAATTTTTCTAGTTTGTACAGGGTATATGTTGTATTTCTAAACAGCATTATTCCATCACTGGAAATTAAACAACTTCCATTATTTTGTGTAAGGAATTGTAAACCTAAGACTAGGTTAGTTTTAATATTAAGATCTCGGACTAATATCTTATGCATATTATATGTAGGTTTATAGAATTCACTACATGTATTTATAAAAATTATTTGTGCTTTTTCTATGTACTGGTCGTAAAGATTATATGTTCCATCCATTTGTATTGCCTGTATAGGTTCCTTAAAATTTTTTAAAGTTGATAATAGATTATGAGGTAGTATCTTTTTATTAAGTAGGCAACTGTACAACCTGTATCTACTAAAGCTAAAGTTTCTATTTCTACGTCTTTTATTTTTATTCTGACTAATATCTTTATTGTTCTAAATTTTTTATCTTCATTGCATATGAAACTAGTATTATTTTCTTCTATGTTCATTAATTCACTTTCTTCTATTTGGTCTAAATGTATTGTACCTTGTGATTGTGTAGTATCTATGTCTATTTTTTGTTTACCTTTTTCTAACTTTTATTCTTTGTTCTAAGTCATTTATTCTTGTTTCTAAAGTTATTAGTCTTAGATTAGTAGCCTGGTCTTTTATATGAACTTGTTCATCATTTTTATTTACCTTTTGTTTTAATTTATTTTCCATACAACTAATACAGGCTTCCATGTAATAGTATTTACATTTAGCTCTGTTAATTTTACTAGGATACCATTTACATATATTACATTGGTTACTATTTATTCCTTTTAGTCTTTCGAACTCATGACTACATTCTTGAGAAATATTCATCATAGTATTTATTATGATATTATCTAGAAAATCTTGATTTCTTTCTGTTCCTATTTCATTAATTAAATTATCATCTTCTGAGTCAGAAGTGTCTGATTGGGTATTTATTTCTTCTGTCTCTATACTTACTACTGAGTATATGTTTTCTGTATCTGACATGTATTCATCTACATTTAATAAGGTTTCTTGGAAGTCTTCTATTAACTGAGAATTCCTAGTTTTCATATTATTCTTTTTAGGGCATGTATTTGCTAAGTGTTCTATACTTCCACAAGTATAACATTCTAATTTATTTTTATAATTTCTATCATTTCTATATTTCCTAACATGTCTATCTCTATTTAAGTAAGGTTTTCTAGCTAAAGATTTTCTTAAGAAGTATTTTTTATGTCTATAAGGTTTTTGGTTATAGACTGGTCTTCTTTTATATTTTCTTATTTTATTAGGTTCTTTATCATAACTTTGGGTAGTATATATCATTCCTTTACAAAAGTTCATTTCATTTTGTTTTAATTGTTTTTGTATTTGTATATTTGTACATTTTTCAGTTAGTATTTCTATTATGTGATTTATTTTTTGTCCTATAGGCCATAATAGTGTGGGGTTTTGCACCACTCCTTCTCTTTTATACCATCTTTCTTCTATTTCTCTTCCTAGAGCTCCTGGTAATTTATTGAATAATTTTCTACCTAATTCTTCATTAAATGTATTTCCACTAATAGTGCAATAATAAAAATAGTCTTTAAGAAAATTCTTTATGTTTAGCCAGTTAGATATACTTAATTGTTCTAATTTTATTACAGCATTTCTTTGTAGTGCTACTAGGCCACTATTTGGGTCTTCTCCTATTAATACTACATGTATTTTATTTGTAAAGTTATATTGGTTTGGTCCTAATTCTATTAAACTTTGAAATTCCTGTGGGTAAGTTTGTTTATAAGATTCCCATAATGCTTTACAAGATTCTCCTAAAAATGTCTCTAAGTATCTATACATAGTTTCAGAGTCGGTTTCTTGATAATTTTTAATAAAGTCTGCTACCACTATTCCTTTCCATAAGTCTATTACTGTATTCCACATTTGTGGATCATGTGCTGCTATATTTAATATTTTTCCTTTATTTCCTCCTTGTATTCTAATAGGTTCTTCTATAGGCATTCTTTTTCCTATTGGTTTAATATTATCTTTTATTTCTTGATCAGGTCTTGTCCATGGTTTTCTAGGTAGATTACCTGTATTATAGCTAATACTTGGGGTTGCACTAGTTCTTTGAAACGGACTAGCACTATGTGAACTAGTTGCTTCTTCCATTAGTTCGGTATAACTAGTTATGGATAAAGTATCTATTTTATCTTCCTTTATGTCTTCAGGTTCTTCTATTCTATATGCTAAATTATCGTCTCTGTCTTGGCATATTCTAAAATGTTCTATTGTTTCCATTATATCCATTTTACCTTTTTTACATCCTTTACACTTAAAAACTGTAAGACTATTTTCTTGGTATTGTCTTTTTGCTTCTTCTATAGCTCTTTCTACCTCATACCCTTCTTCTATTAATTCTATATTCATAAATTCTTCCTGTTCTGTTTCTATGGTACTTTCTGTTTCAGTATCATCTAAGTTTCTTTGACTTGTATAATTATAGTCTGTAAACCTAATTGATGTTTCTCCTTTTGAGCTAGTATACATGAAATGTTGATCTGGAGCAAATACTTTTGGTGTACTTAATTTATCTAGATTCCATTCTAATCCTGCATATTCTTCTGGATTTATTTTTATTGGTTTTATTCCTTTATTTCCCATTATTTCTACGACATCATTTACGTGGAGTTTAAATTTTGTATTACTACTTAAAGTCATTTTTCCAATAAAACCTACACACATTAATAAATTATTTCCATTATTCATTTCTTCATATCCTTTAGTCTAGATTCCTATTTTAATATTTTTGCCAAATTCTTTTAAATTTATTAAAAAGTCTGGGCTAATATAAAATATTCCACCATTATTTGTCATGTCTACTTCAGTTAATCCTATTATAGATTTCTTTAAGTCTGACCATCTATCATCATATAATACAATTAAAACTTTAGATCCTAGATTCTTTCTAGTTAATCCTTTTATTCCTATGACTATTAGACCCATATGCATTAACATTAGTTTGGAATTTTTTACAGTTTTTATGGCAGCTGGGTTTACTAAGTCTAATATTGCAAATTCTTTTCCTATTGCTGATATATGTTCTTCTCTATAGTGTCTATATAATTTATTATTTCTAGAGAAAGTTTTTACATTATATAATGTTTTTGGATTTAACAATCTTAGTTGATTTTGTTGAAAAATTTGTAGATCTCTATCTATATCTATAATATCATTTAATTCTTGATTTTCGTCTGTATTTGAGGATCTTCTAGACAGTATTCTAGAAGTTAAATTATTTCCGATTCTGTTTTCTGAGAAACTTGGTCTACTACTTTCTTGGGTTGTTCGTTTGTCTGAAAGAAAGTCCATTTTTGAGATTTTCTGGTTAACTTTTGTTTTTCTTGTTTAGGTGTTATTTCTACTTGCTTAAGTTGAGATATTAATTCGTCTATATCTGTATTTTTATGAATTTGTTCAGGTTGTTTTTCTTTTAATATTTTGTCTACTTTTATGTTTAATTCTATTAGTAATGCTATTATAGTGTTGTTTTGTTTTAGAAGTATTTTGTCTGTTAGACTAGAGGGAACGTGACTAGAATATCCTACTACTTCTTGATGGAATTTTGTTGTATATTCTACTGCTTTTTTATAATTTATATCTTCTTCACTCATGAAAGTGATATCTGTTCAAGTCTTATTATTATTTTTTTTAACTGACTAATTTCAGTGTTTATTTTTTCTACTTTTTCTATGATTCTTGTTACTATTTGAGTATTTTTATTTTCTAATTCTTTTGGTTTTTCTATTATAGTTTTTACCAGTTTTTCTATTTCTATTTTAGTAGGTATGTTTTCTAAGTTAAATTTTGTATTTAAATATTGAATTTTTCTATCTATCTCTATCTCTTGTGCTTTTAAGAAGTCTATATTCTTTTCTAATTTATCTACTATTTTGAATTGTTTATTATGTACTTCTGCTATTTCTTCTAAAAATTTTATTATAATTTTGTCTTGTTGTTTAATTTTTTCACTAAGATTTATTGTTAAGTCTATTAATGTATTAAATTGTTTATCTTCAGAGTGTAGTATATGTTCTCCTTCAAGAAAATTACACTTTAAAATATTATTTTTATGTAATGATCTATATTTTTTCTTCGGGTGTATTTTTAAATCTAAGTATTCTAAATGAGTTAATGAATCTATTTTTCTATCCTAGTGAACTTCTAACTTGACTAATTTTTGTATAGTATTGTATTCTATTAGTAGTATATTTTATATTTAATTTAATGTTACAAATTTCTTTAACTATGTTAGCTTTATGTTGTAGTAACAAGTCTATAGTATAAGTTTTAGGTATATCTTTGTTAGTTAAATCTTCTTTTGACCTAATTAAAAATTCGCTTATCTGTTCTTTTTCTAATTCTTCTTCTACCCACCTTAAAAATTCTAGTAATCTTTTATGATTATGTCTGAGCTCACTCCTAAATTGTATTTTTTATATTTGTTTTTGGACTTTGTCTTACCCATTTCATATCTTCTTCTTAACCTTTGTTCTTAATAACTTCGTCTTTAACCACACCCCGGATATAAAACTGGCAACAAATTCGTCCTTTCATCAATCGGACTATAAAGCCAAGAGTCCTAGGAATTTACAGGTTAATCCATAGTCGTTATTAAGAAGTTAAGAAGTTAACTATATACTAAGGGTAATTTTTAAACATATGTACAATAATTACATTAAAACTAACAAATTAAATAATATATTTTTGAGGGGAATTTTCGGGAAGTAAACATAGTAAAACTTACATGATAAACTGAGAGAGGTTTCCCTTTCGGGAACCCCCGAAGGACCTTGGAAAAGCTTTTAGCAACTTTAACACACACACACACACACACATATATATATTATATAATATTTTCTTGCAATTTATGGTATTTAAAAAATTAGAATAAAATATAATTTTATATTAAATAAAAATTTTGAAAAAATAAAATTTTGTATCACATGAGAATTATATAAAGTAATTATTGGGAAAAAGAAATAAATGATTTATATTATGAAAATAAGAAAATAAGAATGAAATAGAAATAATAATATAATATTGAGGAGAAAGAAAAAGATTTTTTTCTAAAGAGTAAAATAGAGAATTGAATTAAAGTTGATTGTCTAAAAAAATAAATAACTCTATACTTAAAGAGTAAAATAGAGTGTAGGGTTGAAGATGGCTTATGGGCACAAAGTTTTGTCCTAGTTCGATCTTCACGTTTGTTCTTTTCTTTTATTGGTAAAATTTCAAGTCAATCATTACTATTTTTTGCTGTTTATTTAAAAACCTTGGCAAGACTAAAGATATACGTGAATATAATTCTTCTGCATTAAGATACTGATTGAACAAAAAAAAAAAAAGCAGTATACTGCCTAAATTTTATATTCCTGACCTTTTAAATTGAGACATACCCATATACATATTCGAGATATTAATTTTTTTTAATTTTTTAATAGAAAAATCATCCCATATATCTATTTAAGAATTAATATTACAATCTTTAGATGTACTTTTTTAAAATTACTACTTATAACAGTTTAATTACAAGTATTAACAGATTAGTTTTAATATGTAATTTAATTTAATTTATTTAATGAATTCATTATTATTTTTATAAGTAATAAGTAAGGGAAATACATTAATATTAGAAAATCAATTGTCATTTATCTCTTACATCATTTTAGGGATAACATTAATAGTAGAGAATCAATTATCATTATCTCTTACACCATTTTAGGAATCTTTTTTTCAGTTTTCACACGGCAACCCTCCACCTACACCCCCACCTTCATCTTTTACCCACACACAAACCTCACACCTCACCCCCCACGTTCCTCTTTTACAGAGAATTTACTTTTTTCACTCTCACCATCTTTAACGTTCGTCTTCTTCATTCAAAAAGAAATTCAGCAGAACTCTTCCACATGTATATGATTCAATGGTGGGAGGAGATTTATACACGAAGAATGTGGAGAAAGTGGTTGATAAACTTGCCACAATTATACAATTGTTTTTAGCTAGCTCATGATTTTATGGTAAAAAGTTGAACCTCTATTCGAATAAACTACCTACATATGTTGACAAGCCTCAATCCAAGCTCAAATTTATATTTATAAAGAATGTGCCTCAACAAGATCCAAACTCAAAGTATGTATTCCTACCTTATTGTGTTTTGCTCATAATAAATAATTCACTTTTCTTCTCAATTTTTTTCTTCAATGTTATTTCAGCGATTGTGGATTGTACGCATGTCTCCTTGCTAAATCTATTAGCAATGGAGTTTTTGATATGGGTCTCATTCACATTGATGCAAAGTACCACCGTACAAGGTACGTCACAATCATGTGGCAGCATGAAAGAAACAAGAACACTGATGACATAATTAGTGAAAGTTAAGTAACTGGAATGGTTACTAGCGAATTTGGTAGACCCCGTATAACTAAAAAACATGCTTAGTATACTACCAATTACCCTACACCAAGACCAAGAAAATGGACTTTGAAATAGTTGATTGCAGTTTAGACTTTTAATTATTAAATGTTTTGATTTTGGATGATGTATATTTCTTTTGCTGCAGTTTTTTACAACAATATATAATATGCATTGTTTTACATTGTCAGATTTATTATTCCCAGATTTATATCAGTTGGATATCAATTCATTTTTAATTTTAGTCTTTGTTCTAAAATTTCAAGTTGGATACCAAGTGTATACAAATTGTATACTTGTTTTAGATTGTCTAATTTGATTGAAATATCAGTTACATTTTATTTTTTTTAATTTTTCAGTGGGATATCTATTGGATACCAATTGAATACAACATTAACTTGTTTAATTTAGGTTGTCGAATTTGGTTGAAATCTCAATTACATGTTGGTTTTTCAATTTATCCAATGGAATATCAGTTGGATACCAAATGTATACCGATTAGATACAACATTAACTTATTTTAGGCTGACTATTTTAGTTGAAATCTCAACAACATGTTGGTTTTTCAATTTTTCCAATGGGATATCAGTTGGATACCAAATTAACTTGTTTTAGGCTGACTAATTTAGTTGAAATCTCAATTACATGTTGTTGTGTCAATTTTTTCAAAGGGATATTAGTTTGATATCAAATGTATATCAACTGGGTACAAAATTAACTAGTTTTAGGCTGACTAACTTAGTTGAAATTTCAATTTCGTGTTTTTCAATCTTTTTCAGTTGGATATCAGTTAAATACCAAATGAATTCCAATTGGGTACAACATCAAATAGTTTTAGGTTGGCTAATTCGGTTGAAATCTCAATTACATGTTATTTTTTCATTTTTTTTTCCAGTGGGATATCAGTTCATACCATATGTATACAAATTGGATACAACAATAACTAGTTTTAGATTGACTATTTCTGTTGAAATGTCAATTACATGTTGCTTTTTCAATTTTACCATTGAGGCATGAGTTTAATACCAAATATATACCAATTGCATACTAAGATTTGACTTAATTTTTCTAGTTGATATCAATTGCATACTAGCATTACCTAATTTTTACCTATACATTTAAAAAACACTGAATACACAAATGATTAATTAGTACACATAATAAATGTTCTGAATATATAAGTCATTAACTTAAAAGACAAAAATCAAAACATGAGTTTGTCACAATAAAACAATGAAATAAAAAAAATCATGTCTTTTTTCCAGCGAGGTAATTTGAACATGTCTTCCTGTTATGTCTCTCCCAATGACATATACTGCACGTAACCTTAGACCTCTCAAATTTCATATTAGCAAACCTCTCTAGCGTTCAAGTTGTGGTCTCACTATCGTCTTTTTGGATCGGACGACAATAATTTATACTCTGACACTTTTTGAATTGCATATTTTCCTGTTACATCATAAATTATTGTGTCGATATTACAGGTACCAAAGTACAAATAACTTTTATACATATGTTATATCAATATAGAATTTCATACCATTTTTATTCATATCTTCTATGCCTATTTCATGCCAAAAGCAAACACTGTTTCATACAAAAATCATGCAAATTAAAAAAGAATACAAAATCATACAATTTATAACTAGTAATTGTCTTTTATTAAATAAATAGTATGCCAAAAAAATTATATTTCTATTCAAATTTCATACAATTCTTATTCACACTTCTCATACATATTTTTACTCAATAGTCATCAATTATTCATACCAATATCATGCCAATAGAATACCAAATTAATTTCAACTTATAATGCTCGTTGTAATTTCTTAATTAAACAGTATACCAACTTCATTTCATTATTATTATCAAATTACATTCAAACCAGAAATCATACCATAAAACATTATAGAATATAGTATACACATTTCATACATTTTTTGACACACATTTTATACATGTAGCATGATAACATTATTACTATTTCATACATTGTCATTTATCAAGAAAACAATATACTCAATTCATTCAAATATAATTTCGAAATCGTACACAAAAATGGTATAAACCGTAAACCAATTACAAATTAATTTTATATATTTCTTTTTTACAAGAAACCTTAAATTAAAAAAAAATCATGAAATTAATTCCATTTTCACAATTAAAATTTATTATACACAAACAAAATCTGAAAATTACCTTTACAGTATCATTGTTCTTATTTTTTTTTTTTTTGACGTTTGAGTAGTATAACAATACAAATAAAAAATTGCAAAGAACACTAGCTTGAAGGATCCCATCTACCACCATGTTTAATTAATATTGATAAGAAGTCGTCCATTACAATAAAATAAAGATTATTGAACAAAATGAATTGGAACTAGTCGTGAATGACAACAATCACAGAAAAAAATTCGAGGGAGAGAGAAACGTTTGAAAAAAATATCTGCTTTTTGAATTAATTTTGACTGATTGAGTAATAAAAGGAAAACAAATTGACAAAAAAAAAAATTAGAGGGAGAGAGAAACGTTTGAAAATAAAAGAAAATCTGATTTTTTTTAATTAATTTTAACTGATTGAGTAAAAAAAGGAAAACAAATATTCCTATTTTGTTTTGAATCCCTAAATTTATGGCATTATTGATTATCCTTAATGTATTCAAATTAATGACTATAACTATATCCATTTTTTTCTTTTTATGATTTTTAAAAAAACTTTACTATTATTTTAAAAATCTTTTTTTTTTAATAAAATGTTACAACCTGAATTTTTTTATTGTTACAACTTGAAAGTTTTACTTTACTGTCATAACTTATAAATAATAGTCTTATATATGTCATTTATAATATTTTCACTTTTTTAATTTTCTTTCCACTAAAACTTGATCAAGCCGACTAGCATTCTTTCCTGTTCTGTAGTTTTAACAAAGAAGACGACTATTTGAGTGAGAAAAGATAAACGTTTTGCTTAGGCAATAGACATTAATAAAAGCCCTTTGGACAATAATGTAGTCTAGGCAATAGGCATTAATAAAAAGTCCCTGTAAATGCAATTTATTCATCATTATATAAAGATAGAGGGCTTTGAACATTTTGAAAACTTACGGCACCTAATGTCTTTGGTATTTATATTAAGTTTCGATTTATAATTAGATTTATAATTAAATTTGAATCGCATATTGCAGAGCCCATTTTGAAGGTGACACTCTCAATAAAATTTTCTCTATATTCATGATTTAAAGTTGAAATTTCTGATTAAGAGTAGTGGAACAATCCTATTATTTCACCGTAACGCGTGAGTATATCAAATTTCACTGTAAGGATTAGCAAAATCTGAATCAGATCAAAAAACATCCAATACATATAATATAATATTTCTCTCGAAAGTTATAGATGTTTTATTCTTTCCAAATCAAAAAATATTATCAAAAAATCCATTTTCTTTTCTTGTTTGTTGTTTTGTTAGAACTTGCTGGAAGACAAAGAAAAAAAATATCTTGTCATATGCAATTAAATATATTTAATCCCTCAAAAATCATATCAATTGACCTACTTGTATTTAATTATTTGTATATTTTGTCATATATAAAAGGACGAATGTATTATGCAATAAAATGGCCCATACGCTGAAATCCTCTTGTTGTTCTCTACCTATCAATTGGGACCAACTTAATATAGAGCTATACTTTTCGTCAACCAATAGTATTTTTAAATTTTGTATTTTTGGTTATCTCTTATTTTCAGAAAATTATTAATTTGTCTTATATATAATATGTATAAAAATGCCTTTTTAGTTCTCTACTATTATACATTAAATACAATAATTTGGATTAGGTTGTACAAAAATGTTATATATTTGTATTTTTGAAGCAATTAATATTTACATGTAGTATTTGTATTGTATATATTAACAAATTACTAGCATATATATTTTGAAAAATGATTAGGTTAATAATATGAGTAATTATATTTAGGACTTAAGTAATAAATTTTGTCCTAATTTTTAAAATTGAACAAATAAAGATGACTTTATTTTTAGTAGAGTAAAGTATTGAGAACACTCCTAATCTAGACGCAAATTATTAGTTTCATCCCTAAATTATTGACAGCCTTAAAAACACACCTTTACTTGAATAACAGAAGTTAAATGCACCATCGATCTTGCAGCATGAGTGAAATACACGCCTAAATTCTCGCCAAGTTTAGGGGTGATTCTAACACTTTCTATGCTCCTACAAGAGTTTGAGACCACTTGCTATGTTATGTGACAGATCGGGGATATATCCAAGTTTTGTTAGTCAAACAGAGGAATATTTTTAAGCTATCAATAGTTCAGAGACGAAATTAATAATTTATGTCAAGTTTTAATTATTTTCAATACTTCTCTTTTTTAATATAAAGAACAAATAAAGTTGCCTATGGGTTGTAAGTAGATTTTTGAAACAATCCTCTCATTGAAGTACATATTTATTGTATGGGAGTTTAATGCGTGAATTTGACTTGACCGAGAGAGTACAGCACTCTAATTAACTACACCGGTACCACACATATATTCTTACCAACAATTTCCCCTAGAACATCATCCTTAGTAATGCACTAATTAATGCTAATGAAAATCACACTCTTTCTTGTAAAATTGGTTTACATTGTGATAAATAATGGATTTTACGGTAATAATAGAATTGTTGCTATTTGTTGTAGTATTACCATTTTTCATATATACGAGAGAAGTATTGAAAACACTTCTAAACTCGACGTGAATTATTAGTTTCATTCTCGAATTATTGTCAGCCTTAAAAACACCCCTTAACTTGATTAACTGATATAAAATACACTCCAGATCTTGCAACATGAGTGAAATACACCCCTAAATTCTCACCAAGTTAGGGGTGTTTTGAACACATT
This sequence comes from Solanum bulbocastanum, assembly GCA_037074985.1. Taxonomy (NCBI): domain Eukaryota; kingdom Viridiplantae; phylum Streptophyta; class Magnoliopsida; order Solanales; family Solanaceae; genus Solanum; species Solanum bulbocastanum. The sequence continues at coordinate 38,858,236 of CM073604.1, read as the reverse complement.
TCTCAACTTTTTATTAAGATCCTTATGTTCCTAAAAATGTTTGAGACCAATTGTTATGTCATGTGACAAATCGGGGGTGTATTTAAGTTTAGTTAGTCTATTAGAGAGGTGTTAATAGTTCAGAGATGAAACTAATAATTTGTGCCAAGTTTAGGAGAGTTTTCAATACTTCTCTGTATACAACAATACAATTCACATTAATTTATCTTCCAAATACGAAGATTTTGTTTGTTATAGAAGGCAAAATTTAATCTACCGTTAAGCTAACTTTTCTATTCGGTAGTTTTATTGCAAATGATAGTTATGTTTTATTTTAATTCGAAGATCTTACACGACAAAACACTCTTTTATCATGTTAATTTTCTCTGACAGACACCCTCCTCCCCCGTTCCATTGTACTAGAGCAATTCGAGAAAAACGATTAGGCATATATTTTATCATTTCTATCCATCGCAACCTAAAGTTGGATATAACAAAGACATACACAATAATAATAATTATAATAAGGCACACAAAATAAGAGAAGATAGTACTTGGATAAAATATTTAACGACAATGATTACAATATTATCACCAACTCTCAAAAACCCTAGCTACTCACCAAATATATTCTTACCCACGTTTCTCACTATTTGTCCCTTCTTTCCTCATCCCAACTAAATTAGTAGGAAACTCTCCTTTTATGGGAGAATAATTACTAGCCCTCAAAAAATAAAATATTAACAAATAAGCGTGACAAAATCAATTCTAACTCGTTCAATTTTTCTACGGTTGGATCATGACCCATTGGTTGAGTTGACTCGATAAATTGAATAAAAAATAATTCATCAATCAACCGAGTCAAAATAGGATAAAAATAATATAACCCGCCGAGTCAAAATGTAACCCAACCCAAACAAGCAAGGAATGATAAAAAGAAAAAAATGTTTTTTCCAAATCCAATAGAGCATATGATATAACTAAAATACTCCCTCTGCCCCTAATTACTTGTCCATTTTAACAAATAAAGAAAGGACAATGTTTTTATACCTATTATACCCTCAATTAATTACTTTGAAAAAGGTAGAACTTTTTAAAAATCTTAAATTTTTAATTCATCCACTTCATAATTAATAGGGGTAAAATGATAAACTCACTATATGAATAATTGTTTTCTTAATAGGTGTATCAAGTTAAAAGTGGACAAGTAATTAGGGACAAAGAGAGACTACTAAATTGGTGGATAACTATAGGGAAAAGATGCGAATTAGTAATTTACTATTTATAAAAAGAAAACTACACTATATTATAATCACTCACTAAAATAATAGTCAATAAATACATATTCTTTGTATATTATTGTTTAATATACAAATGTAATTATATTAACTGACCGACCAGATTTATAACTTGCCCTTTTTTCTAAGACAGTTTCATATTCAACTTTGTTACCTTAGATTTTGAAGCACTTGCCTGCAAATATTTGAAGAAATTAATGGCAATATGAACATGTTATTTTCTTGGGTAGCATGATTATAATAGGTGGAAGACATTACTATATGTGACCAATAATAGTTGTTTCTGTATTTTCAATATAGTGATGTACGTCTTTATGTTTGTATCACATATATAAAGTTAAAAACGGTACTTTTGAATTTTAAAATTCGAACACTTCCATAAAATGTGAATTATGAAAATAAAAACAGATGAATAACTTAATGAGTAAATATTCTACTTTTTGTATGGCAAATAATAACCAATTTATTACGTTGATTGTAATAATTGTGATAGATTTAAAAAGAGGAGAAGGTTGTGTTATGTTTGTCAGTTATTAGAGTATGACCCCTTTTTTGACCATATGGACCCGACCCATTTTCACCCAAAAAAGAAACTTGGGTTAATTATGTTGATTAGTTAATTTCAGCCAATTTCGTGGATCAAATTGTACTTGTTTGAGTAGAACTTTCAGAGATTTTACAAATACTTTTTTTTATCAAAAAGGAAACAAGTTAAATTTGTGTTATCTCCTATATTCAAATTAGTAAAAATAGAAACAGAAAAGATGAAATAGCAGAAAATAAAAATCTGAGTCCACAGATTCTACTATGTGTCCTTAAGAAATTTAATCCCCTCAAGTATCCAAGGTTGTAGATTAATTCCTCCTAAGATAAAACAGATTAACTATTAAAGAAGTAGTATCTCAAACTTCAATACTTTCAGTGAACTCAAAAAAAAGCAACGAAAGCACACACAGAGACAATTTAATCAAAAGTCAAAGTCGAGCGACGATGGCGCGAGGGACACCTTCTACTTAACCCTATAAGAGCTAAAGGAAATGTTTCCTAATATAAGGACAACCATTTTCCTTTCTTTTACCAATATGAGATAAATGACTTTTCATTTTCAAAGTCTTTTTATTTGAAATGACTTTTCATTTTCCCTCCAAATTGGTTCCCCACACTTTCCTATTTCTCATTCACACCTTACTAAAACCCAACGATTTGATTGTTGTATATTACTACTTTGTGATGTCGAGGTGTTATTAGTTGTACTTGAACCGAGGATCTTTCAAAAACAACCTCTCTATTTTTACGAGGCAGTGATAAGATCTGCATATATTATATCCTGTTCAGGTTTCAGTTATGAGAATATTTCACTGAGTTTGTTGTTGTTGTTGTGATGCGGATGTTTTGCTTCTAGATTGAGATCTTTGGTAAAACTTCTAAAACTTTCCTTGAGCCATGTTGAAGAAGAATCCATAGAACACTTGTTCATCCAATGTCAATTCTCCATCAACATATGGAATAGACTGCTCACATGGATCCAAAGACAAGCTTTTCATTGTCTTTAAGCAAAGGTGTACAACTGTGGATAGTTTGCCAAAGGAGGTAGCCTACATATTAGAATTGTGGATAGTTTGAAAAAAAGTAGTTTTTCTTTTAAAGGTGATAAATGGTATTAAAAAATGTGTTGGGTTTGATTATGAATACAAACTGACATTGTTTATGACTTTTTGTGAGTAATTTGGAGTGATAACACCTTTTTAATGTTTTTCAAACTCTTGAAAATTCTGAAATTCAAAATTTTATAATTAAATATATTTTCCGAAATTCAACTCCAGGAGAAAACGAAAAATTTTCATGGTCAAACACCTCCTCAGAGTCCCATCGTGCATTAAAATACTCATTCATAGTCTAATTTTTTGAGCTTATTAGGGGATATGTTAGAGCTCCAATTTTAACAAGATTTGTTACAGACCAAAGCAAGCTTTATTAGCTTCCTGATTTGTAATGTTTTCACCGGTAAATAATACAATTATAATACCCCTAACTTGATAAAAAATCTTAGTTTTATTTTTGAATTATTGACAATCTGAAAAATACTCGTCTACTTGACTAGGTAAACTTAGATACACCTCGATCTTCAACATGACATAGTAAGTGATGTCAAACTCTTGTAGAAGCATGACCAAAGATATTAAATTGTAAGATTGGGAGTATATTTTAAGTTCAGTTAATCAAGTTAAAAAATATATTTAAAACTATCAATAGTTTGAAGATGAAACTAATAATTCGCATCAAATTTCTCTGCAAGTAAAAAAGGAAGTGATGTTTCAAATCCAGTAAGGCTACTTTCAGTAATTTGTGATCTTGAGAATCGACAGTTTTTTTCCCTCTACAATGAGAACAAAATTGTCTTTTAAAAATAGTTTATAATATGAAAAGAATTGATCAACTTGTAGACTATTACCATTTTACAATGTCGACAAAGAACTGTTGTGCATTAAAAATAAAATAATCCAATCCATTACTATTTTCTATTTAATTCTGCACAGAACGGAATACTTATTTTGTAAGACAAAAAAAAAGTACACAAAAAAAACAGCGGTTATTTGTAGTGTAACTAAAACATAATAAAGCATACTATCGAGAAAAAAGTACGAACACTACACTGCAACAATTAAATTTCTGTTTTTAGTGAAGGCATTACCTAGCAATTATTGGCAAAGAAAACGAAAGAACAATTCTATTAATTTATTTTATTACTAAAACTTACATAGTAATATTTAGTAGATTTATTTGCCATCACTAGGATACATAAAAAACTATTAGTACCTTTTATTTTTATTAATTACTCTCTTTCAATACTAGAAACAAAAAAAAATCACTCAGAATCAGTGAAAAATTATATTATAGAACATGATTTTTTTCTCATTTTCTATCGAATTAGCTCACTCGAAGGAATACATGGAGAAAAAAAGATTCTCACTGAAACAGTAAGGAACTTTTTAATTTTTTCTTTCCTCACCAATTCAATTAAAATATATGTGGAAATAGTTATTAAACATTTTTTAATGGAAAATTCAGTAGGAAAATAGTAAATTTTTGGTAGTGTTTGTTCCAATATATGTTGTGCATTTTCTTTTTTTTTTTTTTAAAAAAGAATAATATCTTTTAAAAGTAATTTAATTTTAGACTAATTAACTTTTCATTTTACTTTAATGAAATGATTTTACACCACATAAATATCTACAGTTTGTTTCGGACCAAAAGTTACATAAGGTTTTTTCGTATTCAGACAAAAAGCACCACAAAAATGAGTATTATTTTTAAAAAAAATCTATGATATTAACATGAAATGAATTTATAAAAAATAACAGAGAATTTATATGGATAGGAATGAGTAAAATAAGCGTGTGTGCATTAATCAGACATGACTGTTAGGGGCACATGTAGAATGGACAAATATGGTGGGTGATATAAGATTACAAGGGGAGAAATGAACAGTGAAACATAGGTGAAATGAAAAGTCTAGAAAAAAGCTATATTCTTACTTTCACAAACTACAAGTTACGATTATTTAATTCACAATTTCGATTCAATTCAATATAAAATGATTGGTTGTTTCCTACTGCGCAAGGGGACCCTGTCGTACCATAGGGCATGACCCCTTTCTTCTATGGGTCCCTCATGCCCCCTCTTCTTAGCCCCCTACCCCCTTTTCTTCCTTCCCTTATAAGTGTTGTGTGGGTGACTATTGTTTTTTGGGACATATTGAAAGAAAACAAGTTAATATTCTTACTTTTTCGCATTCCAAACTAAAATTGAGCTCAATATTTTCTTCTTCTTTATGTTGGCGTAAAGATGAATTCAGTAGCAGCTCAAGATGATGATAATAATAATAATAATAAAGACATGGAAATTATTAGTAACAAGTCGATAAAGAGGAATCGCGATAGCAGCAAGCATCCGGTTTTTAGAGGAGTTCGAATGAGAAATTGGGGAAAATGGGTGTCAGAAATTCGCGAGCCACGTAAGAAATCACGTATTTGGCTTGGAACTTTTTCAAATCCAGAAATGGCAGCTAGAGCTCATGACGTGGCAGCTTTAAGCATAAAAGGTAATTCAGCTATACTCAACTTTCCTGAACTAGCCGGTTTGCTTCCTAGACCGGCTACACTTAGCCCGCGTGACATTCAAGCAGCCGCAGCTAAAGCCGCAGCTATGGACAAGTTTGATAATAATAACAATAAGAATGATATTGATATTGGTATTACTTCGCCCAATAATTCAACTTCATCATCATCAAATATGTCCACATCTTCATCTTTATCATCGCTGGTATCTGCAATAGATTTGGTCACATCAGAAGAATTGACGCAAATAATTGAGTTGCCCAGACTAGGAACATCATTTTTCGGGGATGAATTGAAGAATGATTTTGTTTTTGCCGACTGTTCCGCCGTCGAAACAGGTTGGTTATATCCTGAAGATGGGGGAATGATTTCTAGCTGTTTTGAGCCTTCTTTGTTGTGGAATTACTAATTATAACTATTTAATTAAGTGTCTGGAGGAATCGAAATTCATGAAAATCTCCTTGCTCGAAAAAGTAAAAATCACGTAGGATTTCTTTATGTTTTTTTTTTTTTGGGTGGTTGTATAAAAGAAAGGTTTTGCCTTTTCTTCAATTTTTCTGTAGAGGGGCTAAAAAGACCTTACATTTCCTTTTTGTGTAACTTTTTGTATTTCTACTTCTTCTTGAAATAAATAAATCTAACTGTACAGTGTTAGGAAGGGAAGAATTAAAAGTGTCATAAATGCATGCCTTGTCAATGTTGGTCTACTCACCTATCTGATCTTCCTCTTTTATTTCTACTCTTTTAAATGAGTGATGTTTACTGTTGAGCTAATGCTATAAAACAAGAACAAATTATTACAAGTTCAAAGATTTGTTCTTCACTAGATTTACATTTGAATTTAAGTTTAATACTATGGTGATCCACTTATTCTGTTTCAATTTGTTTGTTTTTGGAGCTAATGCTATAAAACAAGAACAAATTATTACAAGTTCAAAGATTTGTTCTTCACTAGGTTTACATTTGAATTTAAGTTTAATACTATGGTGATCCACTTATTCTGATTCAATTTGTTTGTTTTCGGTTACTATTTAGATAGTTAAAAGATACTTCATTTGTTTTAATTTATTTGACTTATTTTTTCTTTAGGTCCGTTTAAATGGAAAGACTCTTTTCCCCTTTTAACAACCTTCTAATTCCGGTTTTGTATTTGAAATGTTTGTGACTACAAGATTAAAGAGTATTTTAGTTCATTTAACATATAGACCACAAATTTCAAAAGTTTTTATTTTATTAAACTTTGTGTCAAGTCAAAATAGTCCAAACAAATTGAAACGGATGAAATATTATTTTTTATCATAATTTTTCTAATATTTTAATTTTATGAAATTGTAAATTATTGTGACTTAATGGTAATTTTTATGTCGTTTCAAAGTATATAAATTTTAGTCGTTAAAAAATTTAAGATTTTTGTTTGAATTCATATTGAACATTAGTTTGTTTGAACCTTATACTCTGAATCAATGAAGCCAAACAAATTACTTTATCTATCCCAATCTATGTGTCACAGTTTGAATTTTGAGATTCAAACAATTTAACTTTAACCATGAATTTGGGCTACGAATCTTCATGTTTTTTGAAATAAAATTTATATATTTGAAAACTATGTAGAAAGTAATGTATGTCACAATAATTGACATGAATTCAAAATATTTAAAAGATATATGAAAAAATTATGATCGAGGATAAATTTGTTTGAATCTCATTTTAAAAAAGTGTGACATAAATTAAGATGGAGGAGATAAAAAAGGGAGGGTAAAACTTTTTTTTTTTTTTTTTTTTTAGAAAAAGTTATTTGTGAATTTTAACATAAGATAGTACTAATATGTAGCAGGTTAGTTACCATAGGTACTAGATTATCAACTAGTTTTTTTTTATAAGAAATGTACTTTTAATAATTATCTAATTTGTGACATAATTATTGAAATAATTTATAAACTAGTATATATAACACCTAACCTCTACACAATTACTCTGTTCGAATATATGAGAGAGACACACATACATTTTCTTTCTTCATTTTACCTCTTAGTTGCGTGCGCCATAAATGCGATTGAACTATTACATCGTAACATTCAAATATCCTCTCAATGTGAAACGTTTAATTGGACACCAAATTTTAAAATGAAATGATTTTAAAAAAAAGGAAATTCAATATAAATTTTATAGTATTGAGAGATAATTACATCATATTTCTATATTTTAAAAAACTATAAAAATCCCTTAAAATTTGGTGGAATTTGGATACATCCTAACACGTCACGATACATCACGTTTTGATTTCGAATACATCATTTAATGTCTCAATATATCGCATCTCGATTTTGAATACATCACTTAACGTCCAGATATATCACGTAAAATGATGTATCCCACCCCACCCCCACAACCCCAAATAGATAATTAGAGGGAAAAAGTAAAGGTAGGTACTAGCCATCAAGGTTTCTGAATAGAGAAATACATAGGAAAATTGTATATGAGTTGTGAAGAAATAGAAATTAATGAGCTTCAAAATCCTATTTATGGTTGCCCTTCCAAATGTTGACTGTCAAGGGAAAGAAGTAGTAACAATTTGCTTTCTTTGGTCATGTGGCATTTTTGGAGAAAGTAACGATCAATGTGTTGTTGGTATAAAGTATATTATAACCATGTGATACTGACAATTCTTTTTTATATTTTTCTAAAAATTATATATTATTAGAGTTAATTGATTTATTTCCTAATATAGTAACAGTATCTTTCTTGGATTCATAATCATTTTTTTCCAATTTATGTCAAGTGGGAATTAAATAAATAATAAAATATAGTAAAAGGAAAAGCAAACAAAAGGGGAAGGGAAAAATGAGTAGTTGCTTTGACATAAGAGTTACCGGCTTTATTACAGTCAGTTCTTATTTGGACGTTTTCTCTTTATAAGTAATTCCAAGTATATCAATTATATTCTCTGTCTCAACCCTTAGAAGGGCATCAGACATCATCATAATGCTATTGCAGAATATCCCCCCAAAAAGTAAAATAAATAGTAGTTTCCATATTCCATTTTAAAGGAAAAAGGGTCAAATATGTCTTTAAACTATTCGAAAATGTCTAGATATACGTCTGTTTGAAGTTTGGCTCACTCGTGTCCTCGCCATCCAACTTTTTGCATAGATATGTCCTTGTAGACGTTAGATGTTTTGCTGGAAAAAACCAACTCATTTTCCCTTTCTTTAAATGACAAATGGAATTGACACGTCCCTTTTTAATTACCACATGGCATTTATATGAAAAAACAAATAAATTAATACACTTCTTTAAATGACCTAGCCAACCTATAAATCAACCCCTTTAACCTGTTCGTATATCATATCCGACTCAAAAACCATCCCTTTTAACCCATTATCAAAGCTCTAATTTGAAGTTTGCCACAAATCAGGGCTTTGATAATGGGTTAAAAGGGATGGTTTTTGGCGGATATGATATACGAACGGGTTAAGGGGGTTGATTTACGGGTCAAATAGGTTATTTGAAAGATGTGTATTAATTTATTTGTTTTTTCATATAAATGCCATGTTGTAATTAAAAAGGAATGTGGCAATCCCATTTGTCATATAAAGAATGGGAAAATGAGCTGGTTATTTTCAGCAAACCAACTAACGTCTACAAAGGCATATCTATGCGAAAAGTTTAACGACGAGGGCACGAGTGAGCCAAACTTCAAACGGGGAGTGAGCCAATCTTGTTGACTGATTTATGAAATGCTTAAAAGCATGAATGTGGACTTGAATAGTAGGAATTGTTGTCTCTTTCGTGTGGTGTGATATTGCTTGTGTGCCTTGATTGTGAACACCGTGATGGGACATGTGATGATTTATGATGTCCAGGCCTTTACCGGCGAGTGTTGTGATGCCGAGGTCATTTTCGGCAAGTGTTTATAAGGCCAATGGGAAATAGTTTCCGCTAGTGATTTGATATAAAACCAATGGAAATGGTTCCGGCTAGTGATATTGTGCTGATGGGAAATGATTCCGACAAGAGATTGATTAGTGTGACTTGATGCATTTGATGCTTATGCGTGGCTTGCTTGTTACTTGAGATTGATGTACTTGTTGTGTGTGACTGAACTACTTGACTTGAGATTGACTTACTTGGTTCATTTGATTGTTGATTGTGACTATTGAACCGTGGATATTGATCCTTGTGAACCATGTATTATAAAATTGCTAGATTGGGCCAATTTCTATGCAGGTTATAGTTTTAGGAGGTTCGGTTGGAGCGTAAGGGGTATTCAATTTCTAACTAGATGCCTTATTTATTAGGTTACTTGTTGGGTACTGTATCGTTGGTACTCACTCCTTACTTCTACAATTATGTAAGTACCGAATTGTGTAAGTACCAAACCCTGTATAGTGTGATCGCTTTTTTTTTCTTTTTCTGAGCCCGTGAAGGACTTGAGAGGTAGATGTTGTCATTCCGGCTGCCCCTCTTTCCCTTTTCTTTAAACTTTGTTTTACTTGAGAAACAAAGACTCAGACTTATACTTCTTAATTTCATACTATATATTTAGTGGCTTGTACATATGACAACTAGATTTTGGGGATTTTAATAGAATGAATAAGTTTTCTACTTTATCTTGTTCTTGTTTTATTATTTTTCGCATTTCTTTCGTTTTTGTTGGGTTGAAGCTGATTTGTCTTGATGGGAATAGACGAGTGTCATCACATTCAGTTTTGGGTCGTGACATACACCTCCCTAAAGAAGTGTAAGTTGTTGTTATTCAAATAAAGAACATAACATATGTTAGGTTCAATCCCATGAGGAATGAGGTCTAGACTTAGGCTAGTTTGTTGTTGATTGTATTTTTAGTCTTGTTATTTTCATAAAAATGGGTTTTGTAACAAAAAAAGTTTAATTGATTGATTTTACTAACAAGTAAACAGGATTGAATATTTTGTAGAATCAATAGAAGATAAAACTAAGGTATACGTGTTCCCCACAAGTCTTTATTGTAGTAAACCTTATAGTAGTAACCTTGTCGAGTGTTTAACATGCAAAGTTGGTAAGTTAGGTATTTCCTAAGTGGTTGGTCGCCCAAGTAGGAAATTTCACTCGCAACTTGGTCGATCTACGGGTGTGTATTTTACTAACCCTTACCCTTGACCCCATATTAGCTCTCACAGAGGTGGTTCAAGCTAGCTATTAGATATCGGTTGTAGTTGTCAAATCTTCATTGTTTAATCTCTTTTCCCATTCGTTACTTCCTTGGTTGGGAAAGTAAGAATACGGCGGGTTCTAACGTTGGTCACCATTAAAAAGCAATTATAGCAAAGAGATTAACAATACATGCATAAACACTATTCAAGAATCACTAATTATTAGGTCTACTTTGTTAATTCCTCATGGTTCCCATAACCCTAGTTGTGGATTTAGCTACTCATTCTTGAGTTATTACAATTCATAATAAGGTTGTTGAAATAAATTGTGAACTTATAATTAGAGTAGTTGAATTTCGTAATCTTGAATTAACGAACAAAAGATGTATTATAAATTGATGCTTCAAGAATTAAAATGGACAAATTGTTCACTAAAATAATTCTCAAAACCAAAAACAAAGTATTCAATTATCTAACAGTAAAAAGAAAAGAGAAATAAAATGATTATTTATAAACATCTAATCCTAAATAAACTAGGAAAAGGAAACATAGAAAAATGGGCTTCGACAGTCAAGTCTACGGTTCATGGTCTACGGCTCGTAGACCAAGCCCGTAGAATTCAGCTTCTTCAAAGTCTATTTGGACTCTTCATACGGATATGATCTATGACTCATAGACCTTTGCACGGTCTGTCCTGACAACTCATCGTTCAATGTACCGGGACTCACAATTTCTAACTCTTTCTACGACTCAGACCTATGGCTCATAGATCATTCTTTAACTCGTAGTCTGCTTTTGTTGCCATATACTTAGCCAAAATATCACCATCATCTTCAGCCTTCATATACGAGTCAATCATACGGCTCATAGGTTGACCGGTAGGTCTTCGAAAACTAGCTTCTTCACTTAAGTTTCATCCTCAGACTGTCGCAACCTACTTTCTTGCAAACATAGATAAAAATAACATCAAATCTACTTACAAATGCTTAAGACACATGCAAAACTTCATATTTAAAACATTATAAGTACCGGAAGTCCACGGTATATCAGGAAGAATTAGCCTATCTCCCCGAACAATTAATAATACTTTTGAGAGTAGGGTAGGCAACCCTAGCTTCGTGACACTCATACAAGGGGACTTTGGCTACTCCTCCCAAATCCCAACAAACAATAATCCTTGTATGTGTGATCACACTAGTAACAAATATGAACCAAGAATCCACATGGAAAATAATATATTAAAAAACCATATATATTGCACGTCTTGGAAAGTTACTAAATTCAAACGTCTTGCATTGTGTGTGAAATAGGACAGGGTCACACGTCTATAGGCCAACCAGTTTGCCTTTTTATGTGTAATAGATATGTTCTTGGCATATTGCCTAAAAGAAATGAAATAGTGTCCAATGGAAGTGGCCAACCACTAAAAAAGCTAAGAGAGCGATAGAAGTCAACTTATCCTAAGGTGCATTTTTAATCTCATATACCAATTATTAAATATGGACAAATATATACATCTTCCGTCCACAAAAAATTCCCTTACCTTTTTAGGTTATCATATAAATATATTATAGTTTGTTGTTATATTACATGAGAGAAGGAGAAGCAAGGGGAAAACGGATAGTGAGAATCAAACTCACAAGTGGAAAGTCTTCACTACTATCATAATTATCACTCGATTATATACTTTTATGGTTATTTATATTTTAAATAACACAAAATTAAGTCCATTCTCACTTTTCTAATTAGTTCTTACTACAACTTTGTCCTACAACTTGTCACTGCAATAAAAGAGACGTTTAGTAGCAATAGATTTTTCTTTTAGCAACAATATAAATATATATATAGTTTATTGAATTTCCTTATTAATTTTTGCAAAATATTCCTTTTCTATGCTAGATCCGAAATAAATTCACCTGCATAATTAAGACATCCTAGAAATTTTTGTATTTCTTGTTTAGTTATCAATTTATCAAGGAATTCTATAATCTTTTCTGAGATATGAGATTGTAATTCTATTCCATTTTTTGAAATAATCATTCCTAAGAATTCTATTTCATTTTGATTTATTTCTGCCTTTTCCTGGCTTAGAATAATTCCATTTTTCAAACATATATATATCTGAAAATTCTTTTAGATGTGTTAAATGTTATTGATATGTTTTAGAACATATTAGTATATCATCTATATAGACGATTAGAAATTTCTTTTCGGAAAATATTTTGTTCATCTTTCTTTGAAAGATTTGAGCAGCATTTTTTAATCCGAAGGGCATAATTAACCATTTGTAATGTCCATTAGGCGTGCTAAAAGCCGTTAATGAAATAGATTCCTCTGTTAATTTTTTTTGCCAAAATCCACTTTTACAGTCGAACTTTGAAAAATAGGTTTTTCCTTTTGCAAGGTTTATTAAATTGTTTTTATTTGGGATAAAATATCCATCAAATATACAATTTTTATTTAGTTCTTTATAGTTTATTACTATTCGAGTTTTTCCTCTTTTTATCTCAACATGATTTCTTACCATAAATGTTGGATTACTATGAGGGCTTCTAGCAAAATCTCTTTTAATAAAGGATTGGGATGATAATAAAAACAACATCTCTATGATTGATATTACAGGAGTAAAAGAAAGACTATCACAGTCGAAAGAAAAAGTATAAATAATTTTAGGATAAAAAATTGTTTCTATAAATAAAATATTTGTCTATGATAAATTAGAAACTGATTTATTATTGGGTAATGATTTTCTTCAACAATTCCAAGATTATCATGAATTAGCCAGCTTGTCCGAACAAGCAAGGAAAATGCAGTATGAAATCAATCAGCTCAGCAAAAACCAAGCTTGATTGTCCATATTGGACATTTCTTGAGATAATAGAGTTAATGCCATTATATTCAGAATGATTAAATCTTTTAACTATATTTATATAAAATGTTGGATATAAATACTCATATTTATTATTGCTACAAAATATAATAGAACAACGATATATATATATTATTGCTGCTAAATAATTATCGCAAAATTCTTTATTTGCTGTGGGTGTTTCCTTAAACAAGAGTGTTGCATAAAAATCCAAGTAAAATGGAGGCGGTACACAAAGTCATCCCTATGAAAAGCCTATATGAAGTTGTTTCTTAAAATTGGGAGAATAGGTAGACATGAAGTATTTTGTATGTACACATCTATTTCAAAAGCTAATTTGCCCCACCATTTCAAGGAGTAGCCATTCTACTCATACAATTCAACTTTTGGATACCCACTAAATAATAATTGAGAGGAAGCTCAAGGAAAAACTAGCCAAGTGAAATTGAAGAACCATCTCACCCATTCAATCAACTATATATGCAAATGTATGACAATCAGACACCAAAATCCTTATGCACATAACTCAATTCTCTATTATTGGACACTATATGTAGATTCATCCGTACAAAAAAATCAAATCAATCAAATTAAAGAGACCCCATCATCAACAAACAAAAAAAAAAACTTAGCTGTGAGGGCACTTTCAACCTCATGTATTTAGGTCCCATTAGCCTTGCTTTCCTTCCCCTTTTTGTCTTCTTACATTATCCCCACTTTACCCCAAAATTCAAAAAGATAAATAGTTTTCTAACAAAAAGTCTATATCACTTTTGCTATTATTATTACTATTATTTTAATGATTATCGTGTTCAGATGACTAGCTTAATTTTGCGCACTTCAACTAACTTCACAAGATATCTATCACTTCTTATCAGCGACAGATATCAGATAACTCTCTCCATTAAAATTAGAACATCTAATTTGTTTCATCTAATGATTTTTTTTCCCATCTATATCCCATCTAATGATTTTTTTTCATATGTAAAATCATCCTAAAAATGGAGTATATCTACACTTCACTCGACTGTTTCACGCACAAATACATCCTAAACATATAGAAGGAAAAGAAAATCACAAATTTGTTCTAATATGGAAATTCAAAAACTTATAAACACCAAAAAACTTAAATTCTCGATGGAAATTTCATATTATTTTTCGAATTATTTACGTAAACATGTCCATATTTCTATGGCATGGTCCCTCATATCCGTTTGCATCTATATAGGCTTTATAATTATCCCTCTTAATAATGTACAACTTTCATCTTTTTCCTTTCAGTTTTTTGGGGTGGGGGGCTGGGGGGGGGGGGGGGGGGGGCTTTAGTAGAGTGTAAGAATAGTGATGAATATAGGGTATTGTTGTAGTAATGGTTGAGGAATAGTAATGTTGAAATTAGTTATGTTGCATTATTTCTTATTCAATGTTTGGCTTGATATATTAAAAATTCCCTTGAAAATGGCATGCATTGCATAATTTTAAACAAAAAATTATTTGTATACAAAAATATCCTCCACGTTATTTTATTCGTACACTTTTAGGAGTAACAATATATTTAACCATGTTAATACATACGTTAATAACCTTGATATTGCTACTACAATGGTTTTTATATATTAGTTATGCATGGGATAATACTAATTATTGTATAACGAATACTGGCATAATTTAGTTATACCTAAATTGGACCAAATAAGGAATTAGTAATACCAAAACTAAACTATACATTATTTTCTCGATAACTCAATTATGAACTTTCAAATTTTGATTAATTGAATTGTTCATTTTGATTTCTTAGCTTGTGAATATTCACAAGTTTATCACAAACATTAATCACTTCACTACTTAACTACCCATGTGGTATGTCAATTTGTATCAATATTTCATATTTGACAGTAATAGAATTTAATATATAGTCCATTACAATATATTTTATACACAAAAAGAACAAAAATTCTTATTTTAATTAATTGAAGGTTAAATTGTTGAGTCTCATGTCCCAATGATCAAAAGTAAAATTTACCAATAATTTAGGTATCAAAAATATCATTATCCTGAAAATAAATTAAAGTTTATTTGTTTTCAAAACTATTTGTTGGATAACTAATAAGAGAGCTTGTAATTGATACCACCCATTTTCTTATGTACACTTTGTAGAGATTAGTTAATTTTACCCATTCCTAAAAGAGAAAGACTTAGAACCTTCTTAGGGTGTTAATTGTGTCATCAAAGTCGAAATTTGCGACTTTTCTTCAAATCTTACTCATAACAGTATGATAATTATTGAGATTAATAAGTTTTATGCATAATTAGTTAGTTAGTTTAAACAGTGTTACTTTTCACAGAGTGAGTTAGTTAACAGTTTTTGTAGTTAGTTAGCTTTCCGTTAGCCCGCTGTCCTAATTAGATATTTTTCCAGTTTTCACTCTGTATATATATAGCTCAGTGTATCTAGTTCTAATTCATTTTTCATATTTTAGAAATGAGAAATGTGTCTTCTCAATTAGCTCTCTCTTAATTTTGAGTTCAATATGTTCTAGAATCCGCCATTAATGGTGGTTCGTTGCTTTCATCTTGAGTTTTGACATGGTATCAGAGCAAGGGATCGATCAACCCTGCTTATCTCCATCATTCTCGTGAAGATTTCTCAGTTCTCAGCTCGTTTCAGGTTTACCTGTTCCTTTTCTTTCAACTGTTCTTCAGTCTTTCTTTACTTCCCTACATAATCTCTTCTGCATTTCTATATATTGATTCTGCTGCATTACAATGGTAGAGGTCACTAATTTATAAGTAACTAAGGGAATTGAAATAGGAAGTGTTTTATACCTACATCCATCAGATAATCCAGGAGCACCTCTTGTACCAATCGTTTTCGATGGAATTGGTTATCAATCCTGGAGAAGAGGCATCATCAGATCTTTGTCAGTAGAGAATAAATTGGGTTCATCAAAGGAGATTCTAAGAAACCACCTTCTACAGACACACACTATAAACAATGGGAGAGGTGTGACAATATGGTTACATCTTGGATCCTAAATTCTTTGAATAGAGAAATTGCTGATAGTGTAGCATACGTGGACAATGCTTTAGAATTGTGGACTGATTTGGAGGATCATTATGATCAAACCAATGGTGCCAAGCTATATCAAATTCAGAAAGAGATCAATGATCTCATTCAGGGAGTTCTAGATGTCACAGCTTATTACACCAAGATGAAGAAACTTTGGAAAGAATTGAATAGTTTATGCATCAAAAACCACTGCGGTTGTGCATGTAATTGTGGAGCAAATGATGTCATGCACAAGGTTGAATAAGATAGACGATTGATTCAATTTCTTATGGGTTTTAATGAGGTTTACACAATAATCAGAGGTAACATTTTGATGATGAATCTACTGCTATATGTGGCACAAGCTTTTGCCCTATTAATACAGGAAGAAAAACAAAGAGAGTTTAAATCAAACAGCCAATTATTTGCTGAGTCCAGCTCTCTTGCTGCTAGCTCTTTAGGGACCTCAGGATGCTCTTTAGCTGTTAATGTTTCAGGTACTTCAAAAGTTCAAAATTTCTAGAAAAATTACTCTTCTGCTTCTCCAAATCATAGAAGAAGACCATTTCGTGACCACTGCAAGAGACTAGGACACATTTAAGAGAAGTGTTATTAGTTACATGGATATCCACAGAACAACAATCGATCTCAGAAATCTCAATTTGATGTACAACAAGGTTATAATCAATTCCAAAGACAACAACAATATGGAAATTCTAGTTCCAATCAGACATATAGAAACAAGAACAAAGGGAAAGGTGTGGCAACTAATTTTGTAGGGCTATCATGTGACTCTACTATGGAACAAGGATGGTTCTCTGGGTCAAATCACTAATCAGGACATTGGCATCTCAAAGGAGCAGTATGGACAACTTGCCTACCTACTTCAGCAATTTCAGGCAGAAAATTCAAACAACATACAGACAACAAATTATGTTGTGAACTTTTCAGGTGTCATTGTATGCACTTCTTCTATAGTTTTTGACAAACTTTCATGTAAATGTTATAAAGCCAAAACTGACTTGTGGATCTAAGACTCAGGTGCATCACACCATATGACATTTAACAAACTTCATCTCACAAATATTTTACCATTACTTGAACCTATGTTAGTTTGATTACCTAATGGCTATAAAATTAAGGTCACAAAGGTTGGAAATGTGCAACTAACTTCAAAGATCACACTGTACAGTGTCTTATTCATTCTCTCTTTCAAGTACAACTTGATTTCAATCTATTCCCTAGCTCTACATCTTAAATGTGTTGTTTCTTTCTCTAACACATCTTGTCTCTTGCAGGCCCTTTCACTAAATAGGCCTCTGGAATTGGTAAAGCTCATGATGGTCTATCTCTCCTTTGCTCAGACTGTCTGCAAAAGAGCAAACATTCCACTTCATCGGAAGATCCTACTACATGTTTTTCACTTCATAGAACTGATAGGTTGCATTGTCAATGTATTTCTCACTCATGTTTACCTCATCAAAATGTAATAAACAATTCATCTGACAATAAAAACAATATTATTTTTGTTGATAGCAATGTTGTTACCACTGGTGATGATACATACTTGTTATGGCATTATAGACTTGGTCATGTTCATTTTGTTAAAATGAAAAGTATATCTTCAATACTTGTGGTTTTCTCACACAAACAACCTTTCTTTTGCCTCATTTGTCCCATGGCAAGGCAGACTAGACTACCTTTTCAATAGAGCACTCATAATAGCACTGCAATTTTTTACTTAGTCCATGTTGATTTATAGGGGCCATACCAAACACCCACACATGACAACTTTAGATTCTTTCTTACCCTGGTGGATGATTTCAGTAGGTCCATTTGGACACATCTACTCAATCATAAAAGCAATGCGCTACATGTTATTAAAACCTTCACAACCATAGTTGAAAACCAATTCAAATCTACCATTAAAGTAATTAGATCAGATAATGGGCTTGAATTCACCAATATTAATCCAATTCTTTCAGTCCAAAGGTATTATACACCAAAAGTCTTGTCCATACACACCTCAACAAAATGGTATGGTGGAAAGAAAACATAAATACATTCTTGAAACAACTAGGACACTTCTTTTTCAGTCCAAACTCCCTACAAAATACTGGGGAGAATGTATTCTAACTGCTACCTATATAATTAATAGACTCCCTTCTACACCTTTAAATAACCAATGTCCATATGAAGTTTTGTATGGGGTGAAGCCTTTTTACTCACACTTAAGAAATTTTAGTTGTTTGTGCTACCCAACTATCCCAAAAACCCAAAGATCCAAATTTGAACCTAGAGCATCTTCACATGATTTTATAAGATATCCATTTGGTATGAAAGGATACAAGGTCGTGATTCTAGCCACTAAAATGTTGTATGTCTTCAGAGATGTCACTTTTCATGAAACAATTTTCCCTTTGCAATGACTAAAGATCCTACTCTCTTCCCTTCTTCTCCTTTCCATCCTCATTGTTTTACTGATCAGTCTGCATATCCCACTTTTGGTTCATTATTCAATCTTAATGTCCAGAGTGATCATGAGATGTCAAGTGGCACATTTACCTCCTGACCCTTCTAGTCCACAACATCATCCTTCTCCTAGCAACACCTCAACAACACCTCTCCAACAAGTTCAACAACCTGATATAACAACCAGGAAGTCTCATAGGACTCACAAATTGCCCACATACTTGTCAGACTATATTCACTCTATACCTGTTTCACAACCCATAGACAACCATATACCAACAACTCTTACTACATTAACTGCTTGTTTTTCCCTCAATCACCATATATCTCCTGCAAAATAGGATTCTAATAATCAAGTTTTTGCTTTAAATATTCGTCATGATTGTGAGCCATCTAGCTATGAAGAAGCTGCTTTTGATCCTGCCAGGCAAACAGCCATGACTCAGGAATTTACTGCTTTGCATGATAATAATATTTGGTCTCTTATTCCTTTGCCTAGTGGTAAGAAAGCTATTGATTGTAGATGGGTTTATAAAATCAAACACAAAGCAGATGGTAGTGTGGAAAGATACAAAGCAAGACTAGTGGTTAAAGGGTATATTCAGCACCTTGGCATAGACTATATAGAAACATTCTCACCAGTTGTTAAAATGACAAATGTAAGAGCTTTAATTGTTGTTGCTGCAAACAAACAATGGAATATTTACCAGCTTGATGTTAATAATGCTTTACTCCATGAAGATCTGCATGAGGAAGTATACATGAATATCCCTCCAGGTCTTGATGTGACACATACAGGGCTGGTTTGTAAGCTCAACAAGTCCTTATATGGTATGAAACAAGCAAGCAGACAGTGGTATGAAAAGTTGACTGCAACTTTGAGTTCAAAGGGTTACACTCACTCACTATATGATTATTCATTGTTCTATAGGAAAATAGGTTGTAATGGTTTTCTAGGTCTCTATGTAGATGATATTATACTTACAAGAACTAATTCTGAAGAAATTGTCAATCTCAAAAGTTTTCTCCATGACCAGTTCAGGATCAAAGACCTTGGAAAACTACACTATTTCTTGGGTTTGAAAATATTATATAAGGATGATGGAGTCATTATATCTCAAAGAAAATTGGTACATGGCCTTCTTAAGGACTTCCATTGTGATAAACTAACTCTCATGGCTTCTCCCTTAGATCATAATGTTAAGCTTAAGGCTCATGAGGCAGACCATTAAGTGATCCTACCTTGTATAGAAAGTTAGTAGGAAAGCTGAATTTTCTCACTTATATCAGACTTAATATTGCCTGTGGAGTTCAACATTGAGCCAATATATGCAAGATCCCAGGGAAACTCATCTTCGAGCTGCTTTTCACATGTTGAGGTATCTCAAAAATAATCCCACATTTGGCATCTTCATGTCATCTTCTCCTGATTTTGAAGTTCAAGCCTTTTGTGACTCCGACTGGGCATCATGCCCTAACTCTAGAAAATCTGTTAGTGATTACATTGTCATTCTGGGAAACAGTCCCATCAGCTAGAAGTCTAAGAAACAGGAGACCATTTCATTGTCCTCTGCAGAAGCTGAGTACATATTATTACGAAAGGTTGTTAGAGAATTGGTTTGGCTACAACAATTGTTCACTAAGTTAATTGTTACTCTCATTGATCCTTTCCCAGTATATTGTGACAGTCATGCTGCACTTCACATAGCCAAGAATTTAGTTTTTCACGAGAGAATCAAACACATAGAGGTCGATTGTCATTTTGTTAGATCCAAGCTTCAAGAAGGTTTAATTTCATTGCATCACATCAGCACTGGTGATCAATTGGACGACATCCTCACAAAGGCTCTCACAGGAATCAAACACTCTGCTATGATGGACAAGTTGGTTGTGTTCACCTCACCTCCAACTTGAGGGGGTGTTGAGATTAATAAGTTTATGTATAATTAGTTAGTTTAAACAGTGTTACTTTTCACAGAGTTAGTTACGAAACATGAGAAAATTAAAAAATATTTTCCTTCATACCAAACACACAAATTTTAGAAAATAGGTTATAATTTTGAACTCTTTCGGGAAAGGAATTTTTCACGCACGTAAAAATTAACCTGATATTTTTATTATATTCCAGATTTACTTTTTGATTACTATTGAAAAACTCATTATTTAGTACATAGGTAGCATCTTAAATAACATTTCTATTTTCTATCTTTGATTTATTTTCAGATTGCGACCCTTGACGATGTATCCAAAGTTGTAGACTTGTAGTAGTAGCTTCTTGACTTCACTATTTGGGATATTTTGTGCTATTTTTCACACTTTTTTTGTTTTCTTTTTAATTCCACTATTTTTTGGGTTTCTATACTTATTTAAAGATTTGAAAATGTTAAAAGTGTGTGACCATCTCATCTAAAAGTTTAAGCTATTAAAGAGAGCACACTTTTATTAGTTAATGATATTTTCAACACACCCCTCACGTGCGGGTCTGATTCTTTTTGATGGATCAAGCTAATGAAAATTCTTTTAGGTGGCGGTGAGATTTGATCTCAAACCTCTGCCTACTCTGATACCATGTTACCTTACCTTATTCATATTTTCGAATTGATTTTAAAACAAAGTAATGGTACATCTAAGGATTGATAGTAGCTCATTAGATAATAGGTACGGCTAAAGAAAATTGATCATAACACTTAAACATGCATGAGGTAGATTTATTTGTTGAATTATCTTATAATTAATAAAGTGTGAGTTGATATTGCATTTTGGATTATCCATATCATGATAGAGAGTATCAGAAATATCATTTATCATATGGTTTGTCAATAACTTGAATACATAGTTTTAATAAAATTGAACTGAAACGTTAGTTTAGTAAGGACAATTTTGATTATCATATGATTTTAATTCAAATAATACGGTTGCCATCATTGATCAATTGTTTGAGAATCTCACGATCTAATACAAGCAAAATCTCCTTGTAATTTTTCATTATTCGTACATCAAATGCATACAATCAAATTTTATCTTTTATAATCATAAAAATATGACAAAATTGATTACTTTTTTTATTTATATAACAAAGAATCAGCTAAAGGCACAAACATAAATAAATAAAGGGTATCCCTGAAAATATCTTAAATTAGAGCATATTTTATCTTATATTTAAATCAACCAAAAATAAAAAATTAAAGTTTATAAGCAGTTTACTTTGATCAACATTTTCTTACTATTTTTATATTTCTAATATATCAGATTTTATTCTTCAAATCAAATACTCCTTCTAAAACTCTCTACATTTCATTTTTGTCATTTGTTCTTTTCAATTCATCATAAGATATTTTTAAAATTTATATTTTTTGTAAGTAACTTTGACGACACATTTAAGTCGTTTTAATAGGAAAAAAAAAAGCTTAATAACATTATTTTACTACCAAGCACTTCAACACTTTGAATATATCTTTTAACACTTATTTTAATCAGCTAAATGAAACAGACTCTAAATATAAATATATATATATATATATATATTTAAAAATAATCTTATCTGTGAAAAACTTCATTCGTGATTTGAATTCGAGGGACCGTCTAGTCATTGTTGTCTAGTTAGATATTTTCTATTTACCTATTAATAATCATTTGAAGAAAAAACAAGCACTTCATAAAAAATAAATAAAAATTAGCTGGATATGTACGTACAAAAATTAATCGAAAGATGAGATGAATAAATTCCCAAAGGTAGTAAAAGACATGCCTTTAAATGTATGAGTTGTATTCTTTAATTTGACACCAAATAGATGAATATATATTTTGACAATAATTTAAATGTCTTTCTGGCATTTAAAGTTTGGTAGATTGGTCAATCATGTAGCTTGTCGACCTATATATTCATCATTTCTGTACTCTTAATAGTCTTGAAAAATGTTTTAATAATTTCACTTCTGTGTGACATGTCAATATTATACCGTATATTAGCTTTTAATACTTATAAAAGAAATTCAACTTATAAATTAACTTTATCGACCATTTTATTGTGTTTAAAGAGTTTTGATGCTTCTTGAATATAGGAGTACAATTTCACTAATTTAAGTTGAATATGTCTCATATTTAATAATTGTACGTTATAACAAATAAGAGATTTTGTATTAATTATTTAACGAAATTAGTATAATTATCGTTATATCGTTAGATGGTACAAACACTCCTTATAAATGTTGCTAAATGTTTAGTTACTCTGAATGCAATTGCTGCTAACAAAAAATCTATTGCCACTAAGTGTCTCTTTTGTCGTAGTGGTAATTTTTCTATTAAAAAAAATGTAAGCAAGAAAAATCATATTTATTAAAGTATATTTTCTAAATTTCTATTATCACGTAAGTTTCTAAAATTTTCTTAATTCTTTTTTTAAAAAAAGAAGAGAGAGAGAGAGAGAGAAAGACATTCCATTAATTAACAAAATACTTACTCCATAATACATATATTCATTCGAAAAAATAATTAAACGTCATTCCACGAAAACATTTATGCTTGGTAAGACGAAGTCCACGTATATCCATCAAATAGTCCTAAAATATATAATATTCAAAGTATGAATTATTCTTTAAATTAACAAAGGTTTAATCATTTTTTTTATTAATTTATTTTTCTATTTCAATTTTTTAATTGAACCAACTACATACCAGACTTAATTAAGATGAAATATTTAATTACTCCAAACGTTTGCATCTTGTCTCCTAATAAACAATGAAAAATGGCCAAAAGCCCCCAATCTATAGCCGGATTTTCAACTACACACTCATACTTCACGGGGGTCTTATTACCTTTTGAACATTTTTTTTACATATTATCTCACCCTTATTTGCTGACATGTCCACATAAATCAAATATAATAAAATGTTTGTTTACACGCGTTGTCAAGTATTGAATAGACCCCATAACTCTAAAATTTCCCTTAATCTTTTCATTTTCCTCTTTCTTTCTCTAAACCCTAACCTTTTTTCAACCACTCCATATTCACCCCCATTCTCTTCATGATATGAGATTTTGTTCCAATTGAATTTGAAGAACAATTTTTGAACCCTAACTATGAAAGCTTATTCAAGTCCATATTTGCCATTATTTATCCTAACAAAGCAAAAAACAATGAATTTGAAGAACAATTTTTGAACCCTAACTATGAAATCGGAGAAATTACAAGCCTAAAGTTTCAAGCTTTTTCGAAATTGATACTACAGTTGAATGCTTTGACAAGTAAATTCAAGTTTTAAGCTGATTTGGGAGAGAATGAAGGAATATACAATTGAAAATTGAGAAAAAGAGGAAGAAAAAGAGAGTTTGATTTTGGGAGAGGATGAGATTATACCATTGGGGATTAATTATAGCTGATTTGGACTCACACGTGTACTTTACTTCAGCTTTTGATGTTTTATTTTCTCTTCTTACGCGCCTAAGGAGTTGTTCTCACCTTCTTTGACATGTCAGCAAATAAGGGAGGGTGAGATAATATGTAAAAAAAATGTCCAAGGGGGTAATAAGACCCCCGTGAAATATGAATGTGTAGTTGAAAATCCGATTATAAATTAGAGGGGTTTTTGACCATTTTCTCAATAAGCAATCTTTGCATTAGCGTCAGACGCACTAATAAATAAATATAATAGTATAAGTTTCTAGTACCCCTAAAGAGGAATTATTCGTTTAATTAAATAACACAAACTTGGAATTTCTTAAAAGTAAAGTTCTCTTATTGGTAACTACATCTTTGTCTCTAATTATTTTAGCAGGCTTGTAGATTCTATATCCTATATTTTTATAAATTTATCAACCTAGTGGGAACCTAAATGATTAATTTTGGAATGGGAGGAAAAAAGAGGCAAGAAATAATAATAATAATAATAATAGGAAAATGAATGTAGCTTTCGGCTAGCTTCCTATAAAAATAATAACAACAATAATAATAAATAAAGTCCAACTGATTGATTACTGCAATAATAGGGTCATTTTCGAACGTTAATTATAGAAGTGAGGAATCTTTCATGATAATCTTTCTTATAATTATATCATTGAAAAAGATTTGGGTTCTTATTAATTACTTTTTCGATTTATCTATAGTTGTTCGTATTTAATTTGAGATATTTCTTAAAAAATAATAAATAAAATAAGACATATTAAGCCCTGATTTTAAAATGATTAATACTCAATAGTATGGAACATAAATTATTTATTTATTTTTAATAAAATAAACAAATAAAAATAACGGAGAAACGAACTTAAATTACGTGCCACTTTCAAAACCACTTGCTTTTCTCAATCAATACTTAAGTATATTTAATTACATGTTGTTTGACTTAGAAATCCTCAGAGGGTCCCGCCCTAGAGTGGCAAGGGAGGGAGTTGGAATTATTTCCTCGATCTATATTTACTTATTCATATTAGCTTGTTCTATCGCGTGAAAAATAATAATTTTATCATATCATATTTAATTATTTTAATAATAACTATTGTTTGATCATGATTTTTTAAATTATATTTTACTTTTTTATATATAAAAATATGAACATGACTCATATTCATAAATTTTAAAATCATCAAACTTATTCATTAGTTTGGTATAAAATTATTATTTTATAATTTATTAGATTATATTATTTAAAAGTTATTATGTAAATTACAGTCATATAAACAAATATCTTGTGATAATTAGGGTTAAGCAAATAAGACATCATCAATAACAAAAAACCTTATGTTTGCTAAATTATGCTTTCACAAGACAAATTGTGGGGTTGTCAAAGCTATTTCGGAGTACATATCAACATATTTACAATTTACAAAGAATAAACTAATTTTAAAAAATCTTATTATTTTTTTAAAATTGAAATATTTTTTTTAAAAAAACATGTTTAAATATGAAATATCACTTATTTTGAAATAAATAAAATAATAGTACAAGTTTGTTCACTAATCTTCGAGTCCCACATATATTGAACGTATGGTCAATTCGTCATAATTGTTTGACATTATTTTTTGATTCCTTTCATTTTGCATTAACTAAATTGTCTGTAAAAGACAAACAGATTAAAGTCTTTTTCTGAGTCATCATTATTCATTCTCATTATTAATATAAGACAATCGCTTTAGATTAATTATGCCACATTGCACCTACTTTAATTTGTAACTTTTCATCTATAACGATAGTAGTGCAATGATAAATATTTTTTTTATTTTTAATTAAAAAGTTTTTGAATTGAATCCTCATTAATTAAAAAGTTTTTGGATTGAATCCTCATGAGTTCATAGTCGTCTTTGTTAGAGAGAATGTTTACCCTTCAATGTGGGACTCACATGTATTCACTATTTATGCGGATTGCAGATCGTTACTAAAACAAATGGAGGAATCTGTTATGAAATGGAAGAAACTAGAAAGAGAAATTAAAGAGAGAATGAATGATAACTCTTTGTATTGATTCTTGCATTGATTCAAATAGAAGAATACATTTCTATTTATAAATAATTAAGGAGAATCCTTCTAGATACTAAACAAAAATAAAACTAAATATTTTGCAATTAATGTAAACCCTAGACTTGAAAGGAAATTAAAAACTATAAAATATTTTTAGACTAAAAATATAAAAGTAAAAAGATTCTATCAAATTTCAACATTCCCCCTCAAACTCAAGTTGGTGTATCTAACTTGAGTTTGAACACTTAATTATTCTTTAAAAATATCTTCTACTTACTTTTGTTGTGGCAATTAATAGAATTCATTCTTACATTCTTCTTCTACTAATAATGTTTGTGCTTTGTCTGAAGTGTCTTTGAACTTGCACACTTTTGTAACATGACCTGTTTGTTTGCAACTTCCACATAATACATCAGATCTCCACCAACAGAATTTTTCTAAGTGTGTTTTCTTTTGCAATATTTGCAAGGAGGATAATCAACTTTTCTTTTTTGATAATTTGCATAAAAGATACCTTCAACAATTTTATCTTGTGTGAAAGCTCATCTTTGTTCTTGTGCTTGAAGAGCACTTATCAATTCCACAAGAGAGATGGTAGAGAGATCGTTAGACTCTTCCAAAGCAGAGATTTTAGACTCAAATCTCTCGGGAATGGTTACAAGAATCTTTTCAACTATTCTATTATCTTTAAAATCCTCACCAAGCAACCTGATTCTGTTGACAATCAAAGAAATTCTGTCAGAATAATTAGTGATAGTCTCACCTTTTTACATCCTAAGAGATTCAAAATCTCTTTTCAAATTCAGAATTTGATTTTGTCTGTCTCGTTCACTTCCCCTATACTCATTCTCAAGTTTTCCCAAGCTTCTTTTGCTGTCTCACATGCAATAATTTTAGAAAAGATTGAATCTGCAACTGAATTTTGAATTACAATTTTGGCTTTGTATTTTTTGATTTTCTCTTCTGAGTGAAGTTTGATTTCAGCATCAGACGGTTTTTCAGAGAGTTGTTGTATGGGTTTGTCTTCCATTACAGCTTCCCACAAATCATAAGCCTCAAGATAAGACTTCATCTTAACGGCCCAAATTTGATAATTTGCACCATTGAAGGTTTGTGGGGCATTGAAAGAAAGAGTATTGCTTGCCATGGTTTGAAAATAAGGTTTAAAATAGTATAGATTAAAAATTGGTTAAAAGTAGCCCTGCGTTAAAAATAAATGCACAGGTTAAAATTGGTTTGAAAATAGATATGAATTAAAATGGTTGAAAATTCTTCTTCAATGAACTCACAGATCCATTAAGATCGATGTAAGGCTCTGATACCACCGTTATGGAATGGAAGAATTAAACTAGAAAGAGAAATTAAAGAGAGAATGAATAATAACTCTTTGTATTGATTCTTGCATTGATTCAAATAGAAGAATACATTTCTATTTATAAATAATTAAGGAGAATCTTTCCTAAAGAACAATCCTTCTAGATACTAAACTAAAGGAGAATCCTTCTAGATACTTAACTAAAATAAAATTAAATATTTTGCAATTAATGTAAACCCTAGACTTGAAAGGAAATTAAAAACTATAAAACATTTTTAGACTAAAAATATAAAAGTAAAAAGATTCTACCAAATTTCAACAGAATCAAGGACAGAGCACATACCAAGGGAGGCTAATACAGTGACAGACCTACTAGCAACAAACGGAAGGAAAGCAAGGGGTCTAAATTTAGATAATAGTAAACTATATGTTTTTGACGCAATCTCCATTTATAAAACATGCTCTAGAAGTCTAGATAGAGATGCTATGGGAACTACATCATTTAGATTAGTTCCTCTTTTGTATGAATAAATCCTGTTTACTAAATAAATAAAATCCTTCCGATTTTTAAGCAAAAAAAAAAAATTGTAACTTTTCAGTTTTCATCCCACAGATCTCCCAAAGATTCTTACACCTTTAAATTCCATTCAATAACATTGATTCTATATTTTATTTTTACTTATACACTATTTTTAAAATAATTTCTTTTGTTTTTATTTGTTATTTTTAAATATCAAAATAATAATAATAATATCTTTTCTTATTTTACTTTAATATTAATTATTTATTACTTAAATTAATTTTTAAAATTTAAGACTATGCATCAATTATATGAACATTGTATAAGATATTAATTATTACTACTTATTAATGATATATGAACATTGTATAAGATATTAATTATTACTACTTATTAATGATCGTGCAAATTTTAAAGTGGACAAATAAAAATAATTTAAATTAGTAACACCGAATTTAGATGAATTTATAACTTATAATTTATAAGTCAAAAATGATAGAGTTAAGATCTTAGATATATCAATTTCAATTAATATTATTTATTTGTCTCTATATTATTAGATAATGACATAAAATATTTATAGTCATATTTAAAGTTTTAATAAAATAACACTTAATAAGGAGTATTATTTTAAGAAGAATATCAAATTAATCTAGATCAAACAAAAATAAAATGTAGGGAGAAATTCTTCTGTCATACGTAATTCAGCACACTCTCTATTTTGTCATGTGTGCGTCACAAATTTGTAATCAATGGTTTAAATAATTTATTATAGAAACTCACGAAAATAAGAACACTCTTGAATTTTGAATGCTAAAGTATAATGTAAAATTAAGTTTAATAATACCTTTTAACTTAATTTATGCGATAATACTTTTGATTCGGAACAAGTTATAAATTATTTATTAAAAGTGAAATAAAAAAATTAAAATTAGATAATTTTTAAATATTAGAAAACGAAATTCTCTTTAACTAAAAGGATAAATTATCCATGAATTTGTTTCAAATCACCTTAAAAATTTTACCAAAAAATTAAACACACTTTTAATTGATAGTATAAAGATTGTGGTCACTCTCATAGAAGCATGATTTTAAGTTTGTATGCTGAATTTTATGTCTCTTGAACCCAATTATTTATTTAATGGCTACAAACTTAGATGAAAAGAACCATTATTCATCAAAAATAAAGCTTCAAATTTAACACTCTTTTGATAACCTAATTATCTTTTCATCTTAAACAAAACATCTATTTAAATTAAAGTTTGAGTAATAAGACATTTTTCCTTTTAATTGACCTATTTTTGAAAGTTAGGTAGTCGAGAAATTATTATATTTTTCACTGAAACAAGTTGTAAAGTGAATTAATAATTTTAATAGTTCAACTTATTGACTATTTAAACTTTAATCTTGTAGGTGAGATTTTAATTTTCCCTTGTAATTATCTCCCCATTTCTGCAAATTTTTTTATTAAGAAAAAACAGTGGATTGCTGTAGTCTAGTTATCCGAAAGAAAAAGAGCTGGTGGGAAAAGTAAATTAAGTTCAATAATATTTTTATACCTTTCTCCTTCTTATTTTAAAAATAATTTTAAAAAAAATGTACCTGGTAAAAGGAGATATTTAATAATTAATATTTCAAGTCGGCAATTGTTTTTTTTTTAAAAAAAAATTAATCAGTTTTTCTAATATTTTTATTTACGAAGTCGGCAGCTTCATTGTTACCAAGTTGAGGAAAAAAGCGATGTCACGTATGTTGAAAAATAAAACCTGAAAGTAATGTCTCTTTTTATGAGGCAATTAGTATTAGTAGCTGTATTCCTCCGCTTCTAAATAAATAATATCATCTTAGTAATAAATATAATATATATTTTATTAAATTATTTATACTTAACAAATATTTTATAAAAAATAAACTTTATTAAGATGGCGTTTAAACCTTTAAGGATGTAATAAAAAATATATTAATTTTTATTATAAGTTCTTAAGGCACTTATTTTGAAATAGAAAAAATAATTAAGTAATTATTTCCGAAACTCTAATAATTATAGCGTTAAAAGGTAGAGAAAATAAAAACAAAGATATTATTTTTTAATGACGTAGAGTACGTAGCCAATTTTTGGTATTTAAAAAAAATAATAAAATCTATATCTATGAGACTATGACAAAATAATTTTAATAAATTTTGATTGTAAAATTATGTGTGAATTATGAATTGTTTTTATCAGAACATTAGAAGAATTTAATCAAAGCTCACGATAATTAAAGTTTGACAGGATAGTAAGCTTTTAGTTATACAATCTTAGGCTAACTATTTAAGTAATTAGTGATCATGATTACTATTTAATCATCATAATATTAATACCGTTAACATTAATGATTACTAGTTAATCGG
The DNA here is from genome assembly GCA_037074985.1 of Solanum bulbocastanum. Taxonomy (NCBI): domain Eukaryota; kingdom Viridiplantae; phylum Streptophyta; class Magnoliopsida; order Solanales; family Solanaceae; genus Solanum; species Solanum bulbocastanum. The sequence continues at coordinate 38,827,643 of CM073604.1, read as the reverse complement.
AGTACCATAATATTGTTCTTATTGGTTGTTTTTTTCAACTAAAAATCATATCAAACAACACCTTGTACTAAAAATGAGTCAATGAAAAACTATTTAATTGAAAAGTACTGAAAGGCATATATTTATATTCTTGTCTAAACAGTCGGTAACAAGAAAACAAGAAAACAAGTTTAGGTAAGATTTTATTTATTTTATTTTATTGGTACAATTAGGTAAGATTTTGTTATTTGAAAAAATGTTACTCACTTTTAGCCGCAAGTATTGAAAATTTTGATACAAGAATTCATACTTGTGGCACCTGAAGTAGGGTTTTTATTTTCTTAGGATATATACCACAATTTAAAACAATTGATTATGACAATTGTTTTCCAGTCTCAGAAATGGTAGACAATATGCATGTAGTATAATTAATTCTTCATTAAAAGGCTTTTAATTTTCTGTCAAGTTATTGGGAAAAGTGAAACAACAATTTTTTCTTTGTTTATTATTTATCTACTCATTTGTTGAGACAAGTCAATGTTGCAACAATTCAAAACATTCTCCTTATACATTTTATAATTAACTATCATATTATTTGTTTAGTGTTTCATACGTTGGATAATTACAACGGACAGTTAAAAATTCTATATTTTTGTGTACTGGAAATGTGGTACAGTTTTTATATAGAACAAAGGACACGCATCTTTGATTTAATTATTAATTACCAGTTAAAATATTGCCATTTTAATAATTGAAAAATTAGGAAATAATGCTAAAGTAAACGAATATAAAGTTGGAAGAAGCTTTTAAGCTTCTTAGAGCCGGTCGGATTATCTAGACCAGTGAAATAATTAAGAAGGCGATTGAAAAGATATGAATTTTTAAATTGTAGTATAATAAGTGCTTATCGTAGATGTGAGCTTTCCTTCATCTTGTAGATGAGAGTCGAATCCAATGCTATTAGCTTTAGTTACAAAAATCGATTCAGTGAAAATCAATATAATAAAATAGGTTTGAACACAAAAAATTATTTATCGTCATTATACTACTTGGAATCAAAATACCCTACAAACCTAGAAAACAAACCATTTATTGATTACAAAAATAAGATATCAACTACTGAAAAAGCTCTATTCAAGCCCTAAAATACTACACTTAATGGATTCTCACATAACATTAGTGATGTCAGTCAATATTTCTCTACTGTGCTCAAACCATCTATAAAACGATACCTGCATATCTATTTTTTTTATTTTTTTTTGTTCTTTTGGCCAATTCATCGGAAATTCTTTACAGGAATATCCTTGCTGATTCCAATTCTCTATTCACTCCAATTAATTTTTGCCTAATACAATTTTACTTTCTGGAATGCAAAAGTATTTTGCTTTAGAAAGAAACTCTGCTTCCTTTAGTCCCACATGTTAATTGTTTTGATAAATGGTTTTATACAAATATTTAACATATTTAACCAAAAAAATAAATAAATCATTAATTACTTTTTAAATCTACCCTCATTATTTCAATTAATGTTAGTGATAATGAACTGAGAAATCCAGTGAGAGATGCCGCTAGATTCGGAAATACTTTTATAATTAAATTTTATTGCCTCTCTTATATATTAGTTGTTCATTGTTTTATATGTTTATTTAAAAATATAAATTAAAAATATAATCGTACTAAGTTACTTTTTAATTTCTTTTTTAAAAAAAAAAATTACAAACTTGTTTATGGCAAATAGAATTAATTTTAAAGGTAAAATTCTGTTAATTTTATTTTTATAAATTATTAAATAATTTGTAGTTATTATTTATAATAAGACAAGACAACATAAATATTACTCTCCTCGTTCCTACTCCCCTCATCATTTTAGGTTTCACGCTCCTTAATAAACTAGGTATATTCATCATTATACTTTTATTTAGAACTCTTTTGAAATCAAGTTTTCAATAAATGAACCTGAATTAATTTATTTTGGAGATAAGTGTCAATAACACACCTAAACTATCTTTTTTTTTTAGTTTCTTACCTTTGGAATTGCGAATTTCATATCTAAACTATCACTTATTAGTTTGAAAAACACACATCTCTCTTTTTTATTACACTTTCTTCATGATGTGTATACTACACTCTCTCTTTTATTTAAAAAAAATTGTCACATCACATTCCACATAGACAAAACATTTTAAAAATTAAAAATTAAAAAAATATTATTCAAAAAAAAATATTTTTTATGAAGTGAAATGTAAAATATTTTTTTACACCACTCCACCACCCACTTCCTCTCACCATACCCCTCTCCACTCTCCCCCACCCCGTCCCAAATTTTTTAGATTTTTTTTAAAAAAGAAATTATAAAAGTTTTTAAATTTTTTTTTACTTCATCACCCCCACCCCCCTCCCTCCCGCCCCTCCTTCTTCAAATAATAATTTAGATATTATTGTACTTTTTTAAAAAAATAATTCCACACCACCTAACTCTTCGGTTCTTATTTTCTTCTTGTTTTGTGTTATATATATATATATATATATATGAAAATATTTTTCACTAGCCGCAAAAAAAAATTGAATAAAATTTTAATTTATGTTATAATCTGTACGCAAATATAAAATAATTCCTAAAAAATATAAGTACATATCTAACATAAAATGAAAAAATATAAATAAATAAATAAATTTATAGCTGAGGATTAAATAAGGTGGGGTAGAATTTTTTTTAAAAAAAATTAAAATAATATCAAATCTTGTTTGGGAATGAGTGGGTGGTATTTTTTTTGGGGAGTGGGGGGTGAAGTATGAATTTTGTTTAAAATATTTTATAAAAGAAATTTAAAAAAAAAAGAAAAGGAATGACAGACTGTCGGGGGGGATGGGGAGAAGGCGAGCGGGTGGAGGCGGTACGGGGGAACGAGGTTGTAGAGTGGGTAAGGAAAAAAATTATTATTTATTTTTTAAAAAATATTTTTTTGGGATAATAATACTTTAATCTTTAATTAATATTAAATTTATTATTTATTTTTTATCAAAGTGAAATATTTTATCCATGTGAAATACCATGTGACAAGATTATCTTTGATGTGTGTTTCTCAAACCAATAAGTAATAGTTTAGGTGAAACTCAATATAAAAGGAGATAGTTTAGGTGTGTTTTTTATATTTATTTCATTTATTTTGATTGATTAATTTAACCAATGAACATGAATAAATTATTTTGTTTTCCTATATTGATCAAATTCATACTTTCAAAGCTCTAATATAAAATAGAAAGAATGATGTCATTTATACATTGATTTTATGAAATGATAAAGTAATTCATTTGTCCAACAATAGTTGTCCACTATTAACTTGACACACACATTCAGAAATATAATATTACTATATTATCATTTGAATATATTAAATTTGATGCTTTTGAAAATGTATTAGATATTGAATGATAGTAGTTAATAACAATGATAAAATAGATACAAAAGATAAAATTGTCTTTTGATTTTCAATATTGGACAAATATTATTGGACAATTATTTTTAGTAGACAAATAAAAATGTACAAAGAATATTACGCTCTCCCTAATTATTTGTTCACTTTTAAATTGACATCTATTAAGAAAACAATTATTAATATAGTAAGTTTACCATTTTACCCCTATTAATTATGCAGTAGAGGAATAAAAATAAGATTTTCAAGAAATCTACCTTTTTGAAAAAGTAATTAATCGATGATATAATTGATAAAAATAATTATCTTTTCTTGATTTATCAAAATGGACAAGTAATTAGGGACAACTACAAAAGAAAAATGAAGTACTCCCTCTGTCCAACAATAGTTGTCCACTATTGATTTTGCACACTTCTTAAGAAATTATAAATAGAAAAGTAATTTTACATATCACCATTTGAATATAATAAATATAATATCTTTATAAATATAATAGAGAAATGACTATAATTAATGATAAGAGTAAATTAAGAACCAAGTATAAAATTATCTATAAATTTTATAAAGTAGACAAATATTATTAGATATCTATTTTTAATATAATAAATAAATATTATTAAATAGAGAAAGTAACAAACATCTATTTATAATAAGAAAACTATTTTTAATAAGAACGATAGATAAATAGGAATGGATACCATATATTAATGTCGTAAATGTATGTGCTAAAGAAGGTACACGTTTCGCTATATCCGCTTGCCGACAGTCGTTATCAATGTCAGCATCAGCTACTGATTCTCCAAAATTTTGTGGGCCCTTATTTCGTCAAATGTTTTTTTTCATCCGTCTCATTTTTTATATACTCCTACTTATTGAATTATATATTTTAAATAAATTTATTTTTTGTTTGTTCATGTTAGCAAATTAAAAAAATTATTTTATTTTTAAATTTTAAAGCATAACTAATAAAAATAATTTTTTTAATAAATATCTTTTTGAAAGCAGTGTTAATAACTCAATAATATGAGTCATAAAATAAAGTGGATGGGGTATTTGTTTTCTCCTACCCACTACACGTACTTGAATAATAAATTTTGTGGATAATCTTACTGTCCTTTAGAGATAATATAGCTGCGTAATCGTAATATTCCCTGTCTTAAATTGTTTATCCACATTACTAAAAGTGTTTATTTTAAATTATTTATTTATTTTTAAAAATAAAATAGAATTGACCAAGTTTTTTCTATTTTATTTTTAAAAGAAATTCACTTTTAAAAAATAAATATCGTAAAGTTTTCAAAAATACTGTTCATTGATAATTTTGATATTGATGAATAAGACACATAAATAAAATATTAAAAAGAATTAAAGGATAAATTAGTGAGAATGTCAATTTTATTATTTTTTTTAAAAAAAAACTTGTAGAGAAAAAATGGACAATTAATACTCTCTTTATTTCACATTAACTGAATATGTAACGTAATACATACTTATTAATAAAAACACAAAAAGATATGATTTAAATCCTACTTTCTATTGTTGTCTGTTGTGAAATTATAAATATAACTTTATAAGTAATGTAATTTAGTTCTTATAAAATATCTAAATTTATTAAAGGAAAAATAAATATGAAAAAATTTCAAACATCTATTTTAAACTTTAAATAATTTAATTATTTTAAATAATAAAAAAATCTCAAAAAGTCAGTTAATACGAAATAAAGAGGGTATAAGGTAAGAAAATATCAAATTTGATTCCATAGTGGAATTCAGCTCTTCTTTTAGGCACCTTTTTCATGTCGACAACGAAATCTTACGTGTCCTATAATGCCGGTTTGGTTGGTTTTTTTATTTCAATATAAAGATTACTCCCTCTAATTTAATATAAATTACTTTTTTTTTAACTCTATTTTATGTGGTATTTCTAAAAAAAAAAATTATTGTCTTACTATAATTAGTAATGATTTTACTTTGAAGTTTTCTTTTTACACTATGAAATAATTTATAATCAAACATATATTTGTAGATTGTGTCAAGTCAAATGATGTCATAGAAAATGAGATAGAGAAAGTAATTGTTGACATTTTAATAAATGAATGATTCAAAGTTTAAAAATATATTTATTTATCGTAGTTTTTCAAATTTTCAGTTGTAATGGTTTTTAGAAAATAAACTATTTTCAAATCTCAAATAATGGCTAATTTTACAAAGAGTTTGGAAAGAATCAAAAGAATAATATTATTAAATTATTTTTTAATTAATTTCTTTTAAATATGTTTTTTAAAGAATATTTCATACCACAACAATTTATTTAATCGGTCATTCTTGTTGTCAATAATTCATATAGATACGAAAACATTATAGATGTAACATTATTATTGTAATCAAGTTAATTTTTATGTGCATTATCACACTATTGACACTTTTAAGTTAGTTTTTCTTCTCTTTTCTCTTTTAGATCTCTTGCATTCATGTGACTTTTCTCATGTAGTTGAATCATCCTCGTCGGTCACTAGAATTGTAATTTGTATCCAATTTTTTATTTACTCTTGAGAATTCATACATCCCTGGATAATTATTTCTTAAGCACAATTTAGATTCGATCTCAATAAGAAAATAAAATAGAACACCTAATAATGTATTTAATTTCACATATGCAAATCTTAATTTGACACACTATCAATAATTCGTTATTTTGAAAAACAAAATAGTCAAAATGTTACTTTTGTTTACCTCACCGTTAACTTTTACTTGTTAGAATTTTCAAATAAAATATTATGTAACATGTTAGTCAGAAATACGTTTATCCAATTTCAAAAAAGTTCCAAGAGATTTTTCTAGTGTTTTTTTTTAAAAAAAAAAAAAAAGAGAAGAAATTTATGTTTGTTAAATATGACGACTAATTAATACTCTCTCCGTTTAAATTTATGTGATATAATTTAATTTAACACAATTTTAAAAAGAAAAGAAATTTATGATCTAAAATAAGTTTTATATATATATATATATATATATATATATATATTTGTCTGACTACAAATTATTTTATTAAGAATAAAATGAATATTTTAAAATTAAATTATTATTAAATATAAAAATATGTCATTCTTCTGAGATTACCTAAAAAGATGCTCATATAAATTACGACATATGGAGTAAAAGTGTGAGAGTTATAATAATACCGTAGAGAATAGAAGTAGAAATAGAAAAAGAATGGGAACTATTTAGTTGGACAAATATTTCCACCATATTGTACGAATTTTCAAGTGAGATACACCATTTCTTCAAAATAGTATATTTCAAGCGAGATACATGTATCAGTGCACGAATACATAAAATATTTGATACAAAATACACATGTACATAGGGAGAGAGGCGAGCAAAAGAGTCAGTATATTTCAAATACATGTGAAGCATGTTTGAATATAATGTATCCGGAACAAATTACATCAAATTTGACTCGCTTGTACCCGAGATACATGATAATATTTGGTACCAAATATACAAATACATTCGGAGAGATGCGAGCGATATAGGAGAGACTCGAGGAAGAGATTCAATGTATCCTAGATATATGCGAATCACGCTTGAATAGAGTGTATTGGGAATAAATTATTCCTAATTTTACTTGCATGTATCTGAGATATACACATGATGTTTGATACCAGATATACAGATGCATAGGGAGAAAAACGAGCGAGATAGGAGAAAGGCGAGCGAGATAGGAGAAAGGCGAGCGAGAGAGTTAATGTATCCTAGTTATATAAGAATCGATACCAATATATTTAAAATAAATCACTCCTAATTCGACTCATACTCTAATGTATATGTATCTAAGTACACCAGATACACGTACCTGACAAAGATAAAAGTGACACAAATAGTATATCCCTAAAATAATGTGAGCGCACCTTATTAACACATAAACACGTGATATTTGTGCTGTTTTCTCAAGTAGAATTAGTGAGCCCTCTTGACAAGTGGCTCTGGAGAGGTGCAAAAGCCATATATCTTCTTGTACACAGAAAATGAACCATGGTCCTACGACACCTCCTGCACTGCAAGCACCCCCAGTCTTTGTAGGGGAGGTGGTTGCCATAATAATTAAATTTCTGAAATCATCAAACAGCTATGTTCTCCGTAGTAAGTACTATATATATTCATAGGGTGCAAAAACAACAGAAAACGTGTTGAAGTGAGGGTAGAGTGTGTTGTATTATTTTTGTATATATGAGGGGAAAATGTCACATCCATGCCTCGGAAAATTGTAGATCAACTTCACGTTCCGCCGGCACCACGTTCTCAATAAATAATCAGAGGATAATAATAAGTCGTGGGTTCGAATAAACTCAAGCAACTTTAGTTTTGATTATTTATTTGTGTTATTAGAAAATTTATTAAATACTTATAAATATTTAGTAGTGAATCTCGTAACTAAGTAAAGTTATGAATTTAATAGCAAATTTAAAATTTATAAACTTAAAATCTTGATTTCACCTCTACGTGTATATGTGTTTTGACAATATATATTTCCTTGGACGGAAGACAAAAATATGATGAACATACACGGTGTGCATAATGGATGAGATATCGAGTTCCAAATTAAGTAATTAAGAAATTCCTAATAAGAAATTATTCTTTTTCCGGCTCCTTCATTTAGTTTGATCGACTTATTTTAATTTAGTATGAAGTTTGAGAAAGTGGAATTTTTGAATTTTATGGTCTGAAATTAAATATATATCAAATGTACCTAAATATCTTTTAAATTTATTGTCTCAAACATGTCATGTGGTAATGTGGAAATTGAAATTAAAACATTGTAAAAGAAAAAGAAAAAACATATTTTTTAAACAGTCTAAAAAGAAAATAAGACAACCAAATTAAAATTTGAAACAAAAAGAATATAAGGATTAAAATCTGTTGAAAAATTAAGAAGGACGAGCACTTCCAAACTACTCGAATTCGTTTTTTTTTTAAAAAAAAATCAGTGAAGAAAATAGGTCTTCTTTAATTCGTTTTACTTGCTTACAAATTCTCATAATGAAATAAAATAATTGAACTACGTACGTAGGTATTTATAGATTTTCTTATAGTATATATGAACTTTACTAATACACTAGTTTAATCGTATGATTTACTTTAACTTCCCTAATTCATGAATAAAACAATCATGTATCATAATTCATAATTAATCATTGAATTTCGATAGCATATGATTGAAGATATATATATCTGCTTCGAACCAAATATTATATATATAAAAAGAAGAGGATATTATCTGCTGGTGGTCTCATCATATCATTATTTGGATTCATTTCATTTTTATTTTTATTTTTATGATCAGGCAGCCTCATAATTCACACTGCAATGATAAAGGGATGACGATATACTGCCTTGGTAGGTTTGGATTTTTCTCTAGTTCAATTCATCATTTGTTATGACATTTGTTACGTTAGGCTAATCTAGTCCGTTGAAGATATAATAAAATAAATAAAAGTATGTTTTTTTTAATAATTTATGTATCTAGATAAGTAATTATACAATTTAATATAGTATCAGAAGAATAAGTAAAAGTGTTAGGTTCGAGTCTAATCGTAATTCATTATTAATAAAAAAAATCACATGTTCAATCGATAAAAAAGAATCAAAGCGGCACTACGTGAGGAAATATGGAAGATATAATTTTGAGTAAATAAAAATATACTTTCACATTATTAATAACAATATTAACATACCTTATATTTAATAATATTTTTCCTTCCGTTATTAATATGAGACTTTTGTTCTTACCCAAGGTTGGTAGCAAACCACTGATACTTTTACGTTTTATTCTAGTATAGTATAGGAAAGAAATGAAATTGATTTCAAGAATTACTTTTGACATTTACTAATTAGTGGTAAAATTAAAACATTCCATAGATCTATAAATTTTTTTTAACCTCATGATAACGTGCAGCAGCTACAATCTCTGTCACAGTCTCTGCCTTTTGGGTGAGCACTCTGTGGTGAGCACTTTGTCCGCACTGGTAAACCCCAAATGTGTAATAGCCTACATATCACACAGGAATACAAACCGCACTAGGCAAGTCCAATGCGACGACTCGAATGATTTATAATAATTGGTGAATTTAAGCTGGACAGATGAACTAGACCCCTTGCACATTATCAAAGCAACGTTCTAACTTTTAATATGGAAAAGTGTTAAATATATCCTGTATTTTATAAGAAATAGTTTAAATATATATACTTCTTGCACTATGATGCTTTATTCTTATTTTTACCCATGATGAGGTTAGAAACAAACAATCAATCCCTAATTTTAAATACCTAAATCACTTTGGACAAGGATGGTTAAATGGGTGAGTTTGTAAAGTGAATCAGACATTTAAATTTGGAGATAATGTTATTTATTTCTAAGTTTGTCACGTGTCTGTCTTTTAAAAAACAAAGGATAAATTAGCCTAAAAATATAATATATATATAAGGGGTATATATATTTAGATAAAAAAATATAATGATATAAATATATTTGGCATGAAAATATAACGAGAAATATATTTAAACTATTTTCTATAGTTAAAAAATACGAAAAATTGTAGAAAATAGCAAACTATTAATTCAAATTAAATGTTATAACCACAGTTTCATTCAATTCTAATTTGTAACAAACAGTTGCCATTCGCCTCTCTCCCTAGAAATCTCGCTCGCCACTCTCCTTCACCTCTGTCACTTTTATACAAATACAAACGTATAAATTGTGTTTGTGTTTGTATAATGCGAGAGAAAATTGTATATACAAATACAAATACATATATTTTCGTCCTATACACTTATAATTATACAAATACAAATATTTCCCTACCAGCTCTCTTTTTCCTTTCTCTCTTTCTCGCTTTATACAAACACAAATTATACAAATTACAATGTATAATTTGTGTTGTATAAAGAGAGAGAGAGAGAGAGAGATTTAATATACAAATATTTTATTTCGATTCAATTGTATACAAATTCAAATTTCATGCAGATATACAAACACAATCATTGATACATATACATAGTAGTTACATATATATAATTATCTAATTAATATACATATACAATTGCTGTGCTTTTATACATACGAAATGCCTGCCTGCGATTTATATAAATCTGATGCTCCATAGCAAACATAAAATTTGTTATGAAGCGCAATTATACAAGTTATAGTTATAGCATAAAAATATAATTTTTATGTTTGCTACGCCTAAAATTTACCCTAAAAATATATGAGGCCATTTTCTGTTCTCAATGTTATCGTATAATGGAAGTATCATGAGAAGATGTTCATAATTTCGACAATTATAATTTAACATGTGCCAATGTGCCCCATTTTATGTTATAAACTAGTGGAAGGTCCATTATTTTTTAGAAATATCAAGTGTAATGTCACAAGATCCCCCTTGAGGCCTCAACTTCCAAACAAATTTGATATTTGTGGTACCCCGTTTTAATTTTTGGCTCAATACAATGAACACCACAAATTAAGCTTATGATTTGATGGATGGACCAAAATTGGTAAAGCCAAGAAAATCCACACACCATTTGGGCGTTTTCAATATATAGACGCAGTATATACTTTAGGGAATTCCAGAAGTGGGTGCTTGCGCGGGGGTGTAGGGTACACATGAGCTAGCATTATTTGGGTACATTTTGTTGACCTAAAACATGAATGAATAATTAAAAAAAAAATTATATTTGTCATGTCATACGCACCAATACACCAAGAAATTACACCCTTTTCACGTGATAATCTGACTCGTAGCACAAAAAAGTTTAAGATAGAACGTAAGATTTTTAAACTTGTGGTTTATAGAATCATTCATGTGTATATACCCTAGTTTCAAATTAATCATCTCATTAAAAATAGAATGAGGAACCTTAAGTTAATTTGTCTGAGGTCATAAGTTTAAACTTTCATTAATCTTAAATATAACAATCTAATTTATTCATTTATTTGAATCTCTCTTACCTGAATTTCTGACTTCGCTATTATATAACATATAAGTCCATAGGGTGGGGAGGATGGGTGATTTTTGCAAGCGCGCAAAAGACATAAGAAATAAGCCCCATGTGAGTGACAGGATATGACATCCCAATATTAGGGTTTGTGAAAACACAATACAAAAGGTGATGGAGATGGACCATCCCATTCTTCTAAATTATCAAATCCAGGTACATGCAAAGAAAGGCTTCACTTGTCACCATGCAGCTTTCCTTTTGATCAATTTTACTTTTTAGTATGTTTGAATTGACTTATTTTTTTTAAAAAAAATTAAGTTAAAATAGCTTTAAACTAATTTTATAATGATTGACAAAAATAAATAAATAACTTGTTTTTACGCTAAAATAACAAAAATAAATTATAAATTAGAATTTTGTGTATAAATTATTATAAGTCTATAATCCAAATAGACTCTTGATTTTAACATTGAAAATTAAACAAATGAACAAGAAATCCTATAAATTACAGGCTCATTTAGTGTTCCTTTCTGAAAAAATTAGCTAAATACACAACTTATTTTATCATATTTTTTTAAAATTTTCTACCATTTGAAAAAAATTATAAAAATTCCTTCTCTCTCCTATATTTGGATGCATCACTCTTACGCGATGTATCAGGACAAGTTTGTCTTATATCAACAAAGATAATGTATTAGAACGTGATGTATCGGACGTTGAGTGATGCATCAGGACAAATGTGTGTTGTATCAACAAAGGTAATGTATCAGGACACGATGTATCAGGACACTGAATGATATATCCAAAATCGGGATGCGATATATCGGAATGTTGAATAATGTATCCGAAACCAGAATGCATATATCGGGTCGTTGAGTGATGTATTCGAAATCCTTAAATTTTAAGAGATTTTTGTAATTTGAAAAATAATAGAGAAAAGATGTAATTAGCTTTCAACACTACGAAACTCGTGTAAAATTACCATTTTTATTTGGGAGATATGGAAACTAAGAATTTTTTATGCCACAGTTTAAATTTAACCTCTTTAAAAAAAAATTCTGCAAAAGATAATTCTTTGCTAGAATCGAGAACAAAATCTAACAATAAGTTAGGGTGATCATCAAAATTTCTAATTAAATTTTAGTTATCACCCTAACATATTGCATAAAAGTTTGCCAATATTGTTATGATAATTGCTAAGATTTGGCCACAAATTCTGACGTATCACCTAAATTTTTCAAATATTTATGGTGAAAAATCTTGACGATTCTTAAGGATTTATGGTATTTGCCATGTTACAATTCGTAGATGAAGGACCAAATTCAGATGAAGACTTTGAAATCAGGGGAATACTTGGCAATATGAAAAAGACTGAATTAAGTTTCTCATTTCAATAGATAAAGAATGAAATTGGTTTCTCAATATATTGGTTGGATTTTTCTTCTTTTTAATAATTTTACTTAGGCATAATAATAATTGTATAAATGAATGGACCCAAACCTAATAGCACACCCAATTAAGTGAGCCTTTAGACTCTTTATTTTGGGGTGCCTGTGAAAGGTCACCTATTTACTTCATTTGTCTCGATATGATTGGCATCATTACCTTTTAAATGTAATAAAAGATTATATTAATTTCATGTGAGTTCAAGTAGATACATTTAGATATATATATTTATGCTATCAAATACATTAAGATAGGGAGAGAGACACGAGATAGGAAGGAAGTGAGCGAGATAATCTATGTATTTGAGATATATGCGAATTACACTAGATACATATATCTGGGAATATTAGACACATGAGGAGAGGAGAGTCACAATCGAGATAGGAAAGAGGTGAATGAGAGAGTCAGATACATGCGAATTCACTTGGATACAATGTATCTAAAACAAATTATACATAATTTTGATTCCATATATCCTAGATACATGTATCTTAAGTCTAAATTTTAATAAGTTTCGTAATAATTAATGAAAAGTGAAAGAAAGGAAGGTAATTCAGTACTACTTCCTCCATCCCATTTTATGTGAGGTACTTTGACTCGGCACGGAGTTTAAGAAAGAAAGGAAGACTTTTAAAACTTGTGGTCCAAAATGAATGACAGAAATTTGTGTGACTGTAAATCATTTAATTAAGCGTAAAATAGACATTTTATAGTTAAATTGTTACTTAATATAGAAATATGTTATTCTTTTTGGAACTACCTAAAAAGAAAAGTAAGTCACATAAATTGACACGGAGGAAATACTAAACTAGTAAAATTTCGTTAAGTTACCTTTTATGAATCATTGTGATAAATGTAGACGGTTGGGATGATCCCACTTTGACTCTTTGGTACTGGTGAAAGATCTTCCATCTTTCCTCAGTTTGATGGAAACAAATTATTTTGAAATTAGTTATTTCAGAATTATTATTTCACCTGTAAGATAAAATAAAAATAATATTATAATTCTGAAATGATTAAAACAAAATAAATTATTTGGTGATTTATTACAACTAGATATATTAAATTTATTTAAAAATTAATCTTGAAATTAGTTATTCATTATTCTTTGTACCAAACTAGTTATTTGGGATGCTAAGATAGCATGAGTCATTAATGGTCCAATGGGCCTAAATTAAATTTAGGAAGACAAGATCCACAATCCACTCAACTTTTTCGCTTTTTCTGACCTCTGAATTTTAAGGCTAATGTTATTTGGGCAGCAACGTGTGAGAAGAAAATACCCATAAAACCCAAAAAAGTCTATATTCTCCTTATAATAGTTTTGGGCTTTTGCCTCCAAAAATTTCTATTTATCCTCTAAATTATAAACTATATTTCTTCTTCTCAAATTTGAGAAGTTTTTTTTTAGAAAAAGGATTTGATATACTCCTCAATTTTATTATTTAGAGCTAATATACTTTTTATTATGAAAATAACTCATATATACCTTTACTAGTTACACAAATGATTCACATATATCATTTTCCACTAACGGAAGTGAAAAAGATAATTTTAAATTATTTTTTATTGAAGAAAAAGATAATCTATGTAGAAGTATATTTGATCCTTCTCACACATTTTTTCTCCGTGACTATTTTTATTCATCAACTAATTTGAATTTATTATTTTGATGATCAAATTTAAATATTTTTCACTTATTTTCTTGTAAAATTTATTATAGATGCCCCAAAATATTTATATGGATATAAACATTAAATTACAATATTGCCGCAAAAAAATAGTTTTGATTTTTTAACTTTTTAATCTTTTTCCATTCACACTTCTTTCTTTTTATTTCTCTTATTTTTATTACTAAATAATGAAAGAAAAAATAAAATAAGAACAAAAAACTCAAATAATAATAATCAGAAGTCAACAGATAATTTAGGTGTGAAAAGATCAAATACACAATTTTTTTAAAAAAATTTAAAATTATTTTTTCATTTTTGTAACGATAGGGGTATATGTGAGCCACTTTTATAACGAAGGAGTATATGTGAGTCATTTTGTAGCGATAGAAGTATATGTAAATCACTTTTGTAACGAGATGTATATTAGCTCTAATTGACAAAGTTGAGAGGGTATATCAGACCCTTTTCCTTTTTTGTTTATAACAAATTAAAGAAGTTATAAATCATATAAACGGAATGAAACACAATAAGTAGTATATAATTTCTAAAATATTAATTGTGTCAAATTCTTTTCAGGACACTAAACTTATTATTTTCTATGTCCTAAATTATATGAGTTAGTTTGACTTGATATAAAGTTTTTTTTAAAAAAGAATCTTTTTGTAATTTATGATCTAAATAAATGATAGATATATATGTAATTATAAATTGATATAAAAACGTATAATTCTTTGTTTTAACGGATTAAAAGAAAATTGGGACAAGGGAGTAGTTACTAGTTACTACTATGATTTATCAATCATTGTGATAAATGTAGACTCTGTGGATAAGCCCACTTTGACTCTTTGGTAATATAGTCAAAGTGTTCCATCTTTCCTCATTTTAAGCTTAAGAGTGAAAGACAAATTCCTTTCCATAAAATTGCTACTGCCCTCCAAAATATCAACCTAGGACAGCATGACTCATAAATGGGCCAGTGGGCCTGAATTCAATTGCCATTTTACCTAATTAATGAAGAGAAAAATTTAAGTAATAATTAAAATATTAGGTTGAAATTAGGTCTTATTAATAAAATTTTTATTAATTATAAGAAAAAATTACTTAACGACACATTATTTATTATTATATTTTCTTATTTTTCCTATCATTTCAAAAAATATCAAAAATCCCCTATTGTGCTTCCATCATCCCCTTTTTCGGATACATTAATTTGAAATTTCATACCCATGATTTTCTTTCCTTTTTTCAAACCACAAATCTCTCCACAATTACCTATATTAATCCATTTTTGAATTTCAATTTTTTTTTCTTTCCAATTAATGATTTCAAATTATTCAAGAGGTAGATTTATTTCCATCACTTCAATTTTCAATTTCTTTTAAACTTTTTTTTTTACTTTTTTTTCATCTTAAAAGATTATTGAATTTGTTACTCTTGGTCTCTTTACTGGAAGAGGGGTGAAAACGTTGCTAATGCAGATAGTTCATCTTAGAGTGCATTTGGAATGGTTTCAGGAATTTTTAATGGCGGTCTTGATACACTTCATTCCATTGGTTCGATCTTTCAGTATTGGGCTTACCCAATTAGTCTGAGAAGGATACATCTTTGTTGCTTTCCATTGATTAGATTGTTGTCCTTTTTTTTTTTTTGTTTATCTTTTCTGATACATATAGGTTTAGATTTTTAATGTATCCAGTTGATTTTGTTTCTTAAACTAATGTATATTGTCTTCGTTTCAATATTATGATACATTACAATTCTATCATGCACAATGTATCGTGTTCAAATATTAGTTTTGATACATAACCTTAATTAGTATTGATACTTGATAGAAAAACTCTACCAAATGTATCATTTATCATGTATCATCCTTTTCATCTACAAATTTCTGATACATATGGATTCTGCTCTCAAATAAAATAAGTTACATAAATAATAATGTATCATGCACTAATTTTTTAAGCATGATACGTAAATTTGAATTTATACTAAATGTATATGATACATAACAATTACCAAACAATAATGTATCGATCTCAAACCTAACATCTTATGGGCAACAATTTCTTATTTAATGTAGTTAGTAGAAATACAACACTTATCAATTTAAACAAGATACATAAATAGTAATATATTAATAAATCTATCCATCTCGAAAATAGTTTCGGTATAATCGACTTTGACTCAGCCTTCAGCTTTGATTAGGACATAGGATATATAGATCTATTTTGAATGACGACACAATGAATAACAATTGTTATGGAAAAAACATGAAAGATGCAACAATATCTTGTTAACAAAATTAAAAGGATCTTCGATGAACTGGAGAAGAAATTTAAAATTCGTCACTTATGTATCGTTCATAACTCACCTTGCTTTTTCAGATTCCTGAATGTATTCATCATGTATCAACTATTGTTTTCAAATTTTTTCAATCTATTACAATTTGGTGAGAATTGAAAGAAGAAAACTTGAATTGTTTGAAGCTAGACGGATTTGAAATAAAATTGAGAGAAGAAAATTTGAATTTTGATTTGAAGCTAAGCGGATTTGGAAGAGAATTGAGAGAAGAAAATTTGAATTTTGATTTGATTGAATCTGTTAAGATTTGGGAGAGATTGAAATCAACTAGATTAGTAGATAAGCTTTTAGGGGTGAATTTTTTAGCAAAAAAAAATCACCAAAAGCCACCGCAAACGACCTCCGATTCAACTCCAAAATCACCACCGAACAGAAAAAAATGCTTCCCTACTAGTAACTCTATCTCTATTGTTGATTTCATTTTCTTTGGGGTTTCTTTTTACTATTTGTGATGTTGGTTTAATTAGTTAATGATTTTTTATTTTATTTATTTTTTTCATATTCAGTGAAATTGTTTGAAACTTTCTGTTGTTTAGCTTAAAAAAAAATCAATTAGATTAGCGTGATTTGGGGAACTCACATTCAATTGTATATTCTCTTTCCTTTAAAAGTGTAACTGAATTTATTTTAATATTCTCTTTCCTTTAAAAGTGTAACTAAGCAACACTTTACAAGCGTTATCCAGATTTAGTGTGGCCGTAAGCCTAAAATGGTGTAGTGAATTCACAACCCTTTGAAAAAATCACAACCCTTCGAAAAGTCACAAGTCATCGAAAATGTCACATCCATCAAAAAAGTCGCAACCTTTTGAAAAAGTCACAACTCTTTGAAAAAATCACAACCCTTTAATGTGAAAAGGATTCTATTTTTAATATGATACAAATAATTAAACTAATAAATAAAATAAATTGAGTATTTTTAATTGAGGGTATTATAGTAATTCAACATTCAAGTTTGGGAGGTCATGCTTTTAAGATAGAGTGTGTGTGTGTGTGTGTATATATATATATATATATGATGTTATATTGTTTATTCATTTTTTCATTTTAAAAGGTGACATTGCTTACGAAAAATCTTGCATACGTCACTGCTTACTTATATATTCAACATCTTTTATGTTTTTTTTTTTTTTTTTTTTGCCAATATGGAACTTCTTATCTTAAGTTTGAGTGTCACATACACCTCTCTTATGGACTCATCGTCCTTGCTAATATTTGTCCCACCACATGAGATTTGCTAAGACTCAACGCTAAGGTTTTCCCCATTTTATTGGGGCTTGCCTAAACTTAGTTAAACTTTAGCTCACACCGACAAGGCTAACATAGAAGTGATAAACTTTAATTAACACTATATAATTTTATACACCCTATGCCAAACGACTTAAGTAAATTTGAGGTGGGAAAGATGAATCTGCCTCCACATAGTCAAAAGTATGAACCAATGGTACATCTTATAACATGTGCCAATGTATCCCATTAGTTCTATACGAGAATTTTCATATTAGTGTGGAGTGAATAAATGAAGGTTCACATCTAAAATTTCGTGTTACAAGAATGTGCAATCAAAACATTAAGGTAAGTTCAATAAAATAGTAATTAGACTAACTATGTTGTATGAGACGAGTGGTGGCGAGTCAAGAACTTCCACTTTTAGAAGAAGCAAGTTGTGGAAATAATTAGGATATGAGATGGATGTATGAACATTCTAGGAGATAGTATATGATTAGAAATTAACTTCAATATCTGCATTGGAGTTTGACTAAATTTGAATTTGCTTTGAAAAGTCCCACATCAGGGGTAAAACGCTCCCTATAACAATGACTCCGTACCTAGGAGAACTCGAACCCGTAACTTCTGATTAAGGATGAAAAAATAATTACCACTCTAGCACAACCTTATGAATAACAATACACTTTTAATATGTACTAGAAGGAGTAGTTATTAATGTAAAAATTAAATCCTTTCAAGGAAAACCACAAAAATAGTTATTGATTGCAGCAGGACAAAAAATGTGAAATAATAGAATCGACAAACTGCAGGTGAATACGAAAGATCAAAGTTAAGAAACCAAAGTATAGAGACAGAATAGTGATCAAACAAAAATATTTTTGAGTGAAAAATGAATGAAATTTGGAGTGGGCACGTCATATAAATGATACGTACCTTATGATAACATTGATATAAAATCTGACACAAACAAGATGCATGTTTTACGCTGAGAATATGATAGCTAAATAGTCCTATAGTATCACCATTTTCATTATTAATTAATATAGTAAATAATACAGTATATAGTTGCAGTGGAGACAAAATTATCAAGTCCCATGTGATTGTCAGAAATAGACCTAGTAATAATAATTGAAGGGAAAAAAAAAGTAATGGACCTTAGTTTTATCTTGCTTCCAAACTATCAGTAACTTGCATGCAAACAAACAAACAAACACTAGATATCTAGTTTTCTCTTTTTCACTCATTAATAGTATATTTCCCTCTTTTGGCTCTTTCTCTTCCCAAAACTGATGAGGACTCACTTTCATTACATCATGTGTGACTTTTAATTGTGGAAACATACAAGCAGGAAAATTGACAAAATCTCAAAAAAAAATTATTTTATTGGTCATTTTATAATTATTTTTTAAAAATATTTTTACCCTCAATATTAATTACTTATTCTTCAAATTATTTTTTAAGATCTAAAACTATACATTAATTAATATGAGTATTATAATAAAACACTACCATTAATAAGTATTTCTTAAGAAGCGTACAAAATTCAAAATAGACATGTGAAAAAGAAGGAAGAGAGTAATATGTTTAAGACTTTAAGTTTCAGTGGTTTTATGGCAATATAAATATTATGAATAATTAAGACTATAAATTTTCATTTACTCCTAAATTATGCAAAATAAAATAAAGATTGTTCTTCTCCGTTAATATACCTAAAGCGTACATAATTGTATTACCTAAAATAAAATGAGACATATTTTTATGTGAATATGTTTGTTTTGTGCTTTCTTTTCTCTATCTTCCTATGAATATTTTTGTTGTGAACTCTCCTTAGCTTAATACAACCTCTAATTATGTGATCCTTCAATTCGCATATTTATTATTGCTTGATTGTACATGTTCTTATCCTGACTGATGGTATTTGGGCATTGACGTACTATGTTCAAAAAAAAATTTATCAGTGATAACTGGTAGGTCTTGAAATGTATGATAATATTGATGTTGTCCCTCTTATTCTTTAGTTGTGTTTACAAGGTATTTATCTAGTTGATTACCTTCTTTGAGAAACTGATGAATTTGAACTCCAGGGTTCAACATAATCTCTGATTTTCTTCGCTTTCTCAGCTATTTTTAAGGTATTTTTCACACTTCTTTCAAAATGTTCTTTAGGTTGAGTGGCTCAGTTTCTAGAATGACATTATGTATTTTTTGTGCCAAACAATAGCTTAAGTTTTTCAATATAACTCTAATTTATGCTTTTATGTTGGATAATATTCTTATACCCTTTGCATGTGCATATACCAGATCTCATCCACTATTCCTTTGCCAAAATTCATAAGATTTTAGATTTGAATTATTTTTACTATCTCTATCAGTGTTGCACTATATTGGATTTGGATTATTTTTACTATCTCCATCAGTGTTACACTATATTGGATTTGGATTATTTTTACCATCTCCATCAGTGTTACACTATATTGTGTTCTCCTCAAGTATCCTTAATTTCGCAACACAACAATGTAAGTTGGGTTTGTAACAACTTTTTTTTTGTCAAATTAGGTCATAGGTGCACTTGAATGAAATCTAGAAAGGATAGTTTACCTAAATAAATTGTTGAATGGTTAATTAACTAAGTTTGGTATATCATCCTTTCGAGAGTAATATCTCATTCATATCTTCTTGAGTTTATCCTCTTTCACAACTCCCATAATATGATTACTTGAATATCTCTATAGCTAGCTTTTACTTTAGGATTTGTAGGATAGTTCACCATTTTCTTATGATTTGTTGCAAATGCAATTCTTCAATATATATATATATATATATATATATATATATCATAAAGAAAAGTAATTTCATAGATTGGTGGCTACGGTAAGTGTTATAAAAAAGTGTGACATTGTTTCTTGGTTGTAAGTTTCACATCACCAACACCTTGACACAATGCTAATTATCATTTGATTCAAATTATTATTTGTGGCTATTCTTCTCTTTCAAGTCTTCTAGAGGAAGAAGTTCGTCTTAAAAAGTAGGCGCTTTACAAATATTTAATCAAAGTCTTTCCTTTTCTTCTATTTGTAGTCTCACTATCTTCTAAATTAACTTTACTGTAAAAAAAAACCCTTTGATGCACCCCATCCACGTGTTCACGATCATCTTCAGCTAACTTTTGGTGAGCCTCCTTACATTCAAGAGGAATGCTCATTTACTTTCTAGTTAGTAGTTTTGAGATGTCGTGAGTCTTGTCCTTGTTAATTAGGTCTTGAGCCTAACTCACACCCCAAAAGTTAGCTCAAAGGGAGGAGGATTTTCCAAACCTTATAAGGAGTTTATCCATCTCATTAACCACTAATGTGAGACTTTTTTCTTTAACACCCACCTCACGCCCAGTACTTAACATCTGGTGCATGAACAATTTTTTGGGCAATTTTTGACCCACCTCACGCCCAGTGCTTATCATTTGGTACGTGGGCTATTTTTGATATTTTAGGCCCCATCATTGGGTGAGATGGACTCTGCTCTGATACCGTGTTAAATTAGGTCCTGCGTCTAACTCACACCCCAAAAA
The DNA here is from genome assembly GCA_037074985.1 of Solanum bulbocastanum. Taxonomy (NCBI): domain Eukaryota; kingdom Viridiplantae; phylum Streptophyta; class Magnoliopsida; order Solanales; family Solanaceae; genus Solanum; species Solanum bulbocastanum. Next base: position 38,805,959 of record CM073604.1, on the reverse strand, counting down.
CTAGCTCAAAGGGAGGAAGATTGCCTAAGCCTTTATAAGGAGTCCACCCATCTCATTAACCACCAATGTGAGACTTTTTGCTTTAACAGTCCCGACATCCTTCTTTGATAGTAGAGGCTTCATAGATAGACAGAGTCGAGGTGTCTCTCAATATTTACTCTCTTTGAGTTGTTTTACAAACTAGAAGTATTGCTATTGAGTATTTTTCAGATTTTATGAGATGAGTATTTGAGTTTAACTAATTTAATTCTGTTTTGAGCCTACCAATCACTTGAGTAAAATTTTTGTTAAGTAGTCAGTCAAGCTAATGATTTTCTTCGGGACCAGCAATGGTTCTAGAGTGCCGGCCATGTCTAGGGTATAGACTCAGAGCGTGACAATAACTCATACTAAGTTGGTACTCATTCTCAAATAGGAGAAAGATATCAATTTCACAGACATAAGGCTCATAAGTTTTAAGTACTTTTATTAATAAGATCATTTTTAGAATATTACATGAGAGGTTAGTGACAGTGTTGCAAAAACTAATCTCAAGGAAATATGTAAGATTTGTTAAAGGAAAAGGCATCTCTAAAAATATATTATTAGACCAAAAATCATAAAAGACACCAATAAAAGAAAAAAACTCTATAATGTGGCAGTTTAACTGGGCATGCATATGTTTATGATAGAATCTCTTGGATTTAACTAAGCTACTAAGAATGTTTTTTTTTTTTTTGCATATCGTTATTGATATGATGTGAATGTTGGGCTCTAATAATTGATACTCTATACTAATTAATGAACACTCATTTGAATTTTCAATCTCATAGGGGATTGAAACAAGGAGATCATTTATTGCCCACTCTCTACATCATTGCAACAAAAAAATTGGCTAGAGAGCTCAATAACTTACATGAAGACATTGAGTACAGATTCATAATTCTCAAAATAGTGCCCAGTAATCAATTATCTATCATATGCATATGACATTTTATTATTTTGCTCTACTCTAAGGATGGATGAAAAAAATAATGAAGATTCTAAGAAAATATAAGTAAGTTTTTGAACAATTCATCAATTTGATAAAGAGTTTTGTCTATTTGCATGAGAAAATGCCTATGGCAAAGTGTAGTAGAATTAAGAGAATCATTGAAATAAGAAAAGGTTCCTTTCCTTTCACTAATCTTAAGTGTCCAATCTTCTATGAATGAAAGAGTAAAAGACACTATAAAGACCTGGTGAAGAAAGTGACGAAGAAGATTAAGTTAATAGCAGAAGAGACTTATCATTTTGAGAAATATATATATTGATATCGTATGTCTTGAAATTTATGCTTGTTTATCTATTGTCAATATGAAGCCTCCTAAATGCTTCATTGATCAGCTTCATAAGATTATTTCTCAATTCTTTTGGAATAACAAGTTCAGTAATTTGAAGAGAAAAAAAAACATGATGCAGCCAAAATGCGTGAAAATAGATTTCCGGGTGCAATTGCTACCCAAATAACCTGCATGATCGACAAGTTGGCCTAATCTACCTTAAGGGTACATAACGAAGGGGGTAAATGGAAACAATATTTCAAGAATTATTTGAGAAGACCAACGTTCTACCTTATAGGTTTAATAACATGGGACAAGCATGAAGTAACTAACAATACTATCTCACAGTAAATCAATGTAAATGAGGTTACATGAAAACTAGGAATCACTAACTACTTTAGTCCAATATAGATGGAAGGCGAAAAATCTCCAGTAAACGGATTAGCAAATGCAGCTAAAATTTGAAGCATAAAGATGTATTAACATTCATGAGATTCTCTGCAATTGTACAATTTGCTAGACCACAGAGCTGAATAGGGAAACATAGTTTTCTTGGGTGGTGCACAGAAGATAACCTTACTTCCAGGGGCCATTGAGGGTCATCGTGCAACCTTGCCACCCAGCAAAGATAAAATGCTCAAATGCATCTCTGCCGAGGAATGTAAGTGCAACTACTCTAATTTTGCACAGTGCATATGTATTCATCTGGCCAGTCTCCTCTCCCTAGATTTGTCTCTATCTTGATCATCTCTCTCCCTGCCTACACTCTTCCTTTCCATCTCACAATGCTTTTTCCTGTCACTATCACGGTCTCTGCTGGAAGATTTCCACGGAGGGCTTCCACTTCTGCTCCAACGCTTCCGAGAAGCTTCACGAGAATAATCTCTTTTCTCTCTCCTCTCCACAGATGACCTACCTCCTGTTTATATGAAAGCAGAAATATGCGACAACTTGTATACAAAAACATAAAATCAATAATATAACAAAGAAAGAAGTGACAATAATTCTTTTTGATTGATAACGTGAAAAAACTCTTCCACAAAATTTCTTACCCCAGAAAAGAGTGATGACAATGAATAGAAGGGAGACAGTCAAGTGGCCTTTCTTACAGCGAACAAAAGCTTCCCAATATATGCTTTTCCTTGAGCCAAGGGTCTATCGGAAACAACCTCTCTACCTCCCAAGGTAGGGGTAAGGTCTGCGCACACACTGCCCTTCCCAGACCCCACTAGTGGGGTTACACTGAGTATGTTATTGTTGTTGTAATATAAGCTGCCTGACCAGTATCTGCTCAACCAGATACCCAAGTCTTTTTTTTTTCTTTCTTTCTAATACCAAATCTCCAAGAACCAGGTAGCACATAGTACAATGCTCAGGATATAGGCCCACTCCTCTACCCTTCTCTACCTGAACACCAAGTTTTAGTCTGCATCAAAGCTCGAGCTCGTGACATGTTCCTGATCCATACCACAAGCTACCACCAAACCTAATCCTTATGGGCACCAGATACCTAATCTTCCCATAAATATGATGATGACCTACTCTATCCAGTAATAAGTGATTCATCTTATAGATGCCGAGAAAAATATTGTTAAAGGGACATTGCATCTACAACATAATACTGTGACAGCTAAATCCTCACTTAAGTGCTTAAATGTGTGATGTATTATTTGCCTCTTTGTATTACCATTTTTTGTACTAACAGACAGAGTCTAGGAGAAATAGAGTCTCCTAAGAAGCAGCTTAGTAACCTGTGATCCAGAAATGTCCTGATAGTGCTGTTGAACGCAGTAAATATTAATTAGAGCAATTAAACCAGACTGCTTCAGCTATTGTTTACAATAAGATGAGCTATACATCAATAAAGCATCTGAGAACTAATCAAAGGGACGACATGGGCATAAGGCAAAAAGGTTCTGGAAAAAAATAATTGTCAACAAAAAAGATAGAATTGGAGTATGACACAGCAGTATAAACCTAAGATTTGACCTGCACATGAAATTAAATACACATTACTGCTGTTTATCAGCCTCCTCTCTTGAATATCCAACGGCATGGGAGTTAAATCACAGCACAAAATGTTGATCTATTGGATTTAATTTTCAATAAATAAATAAATACACAGACATCTCAAACTACTGACAGTTTTAGAGCTTTACCTTTTGTTGATGTATCTCCGCTGAAATTCAATAAACCATATTCAGATTGTAGGCGTTGCCGATGGATTTAAACTTTACTCTCAATTTCATCCAAACTTTTTATTCCTTGTTCTTCAAGAGATTCACGATATTCAATCAATGCAACCTCAAGACACCTCAGCTTTTGTCTGATAAATTAGTTATGTACCATATCAAAAAAATCCGAACAAGAGAAAAAATGAGGATAGCAAATTGAAAGCACCATTTTACTTATGAGGCATAGAATCCCACAAAAATTTGAAACAGAAAGAGAATGGGCCTCCAAATACTCTGGAAATAGGGAAGTATCCTAAGCTTTCAACACTTGGCATATTAACATCCCTGCTTCGAAGAATATTATGAAAGTCAACATGCTGAATCTTTCATTTCGTAAAAGTGCACCCACGTCTCATTCCACAGGTAAACTACTAAAATCAAAATGAATAAAACAGACATCCAATTGCTGGCCTTGAGAGGGTGAGGAGGTATGAAATTCTTTCCTGGCAGATCAAACTAGAGTAGTTTCCTACCTTTTAAATTTTTTTCTTCAATGATTTGAGATACAAAAGTTAGCAAGTAATTTGAAGTAATTTTCGTTAAGTTCCTAATCTCAAAGTCTTGCAAGCAAAGAAAGCTTAATCCAAGAACAATTTCACTCCAAAGTCGTTCAAATTGATCCTCCAGAACCCAAGAGAGTATCTTCCTGAACTAGGGAAGTATAAATGGATGACATGACAATAAAGTAACACCTATTTTCGGAAATAATCCCACAAGGAATGCTCAACTTCCCATACCTCAACTCTTCGGTCATTCCACTTTCCGGGTACGCTAAATTGCTAGTGTCAGTTGTAAGCTCTGCATCCTTGATCTTGCTAAGCCCATCACCAGCATTCTCACTTCCAGAAAATGAATGTCAACCCCAGGTCTCTTGAACTTCTCTTTTGTTCATCATCCTCCCTGGCCCATTTAGATGTAGGCAAAATTGTCTCATTTTTGCTCTCACTGGAAAAGTCAATTGATTTTTAGTGTGGAGCAGAATTTGTTAGGGGTGAAGATACATACTCTCTTTGTTTGAGTTGTACGTCAGAAGCCACTTGACTACTCCGTTTGGAAGGAGCCATCCTATCCAACTCAAGGTTGCTATCTTTCTGAGTACTGGGGAACCTAGCCGAACTTGAATGGCTCGCAAATTTCAAATCTTCATCTAGTTCATGACCTCTCTGCTTTTCAGTGTCTTCCAGATAAAGAAACCGAGCAACCATCGTTGCCTTACCTCCTACTATAGACAAACCATTGTGCCTGCATCGTCTTTCTAGCTCAGTAAGGGGAAGGCTCAACAGTTCCTTCATCGCAGCTCCTTTCACAATTGCCAAAGCACCATCAGGGTTAACTTTGCCACCATCACCCGCATCATCAGAGCTGGTCCTTTGTTCCACTACAGGTGCATCACCATGCAGAGAATGAAAGGGGGTCACACCAGAGTTCCCAGTTCGAAGAAAGGTAGCTCGTAAACCATTCACATAGGCATCTGAAAACAAAAACCAATCAGCCCATACTTGACGCAGTTTCAGAACTCTCTCCTGTAACATGTAAGGAAAAGCTTAACCACACATCAAGAAGGAGCCAAAAAAAGATACAAAATATGCAGCAAGTGCAGATCAAATGTAGGTGACAGGCACAGCTTACTTTTAAGTGCCTCGGCAGTAATTCGCCCTGTTATATTTCGATATAAATCATTGAAGCTTTCCATTATGTCTGGTAAAGATGCTTCAAATTTGATGCGATAAGCAGATGCATTCTTCACAGGAGCACTACTATTATGAAGAATTATCAGAGACAAGCATGAGCCTAGAAACTTTTGTTGGTATTGGAGTTACCTTAAGAGTCAAAGACTCTGTCAGAAGTTCAACAACCTGCAAATTATAATCAGCAGTGCAACTGTATTAGAATATGCTCATGAATGAGAACTATCCAAAGTGTACATGTAACAGATCATGCTAAATCTTATCTTAATGTTACCAGACAAAAAAACAGCTGAAATAGATGCAAGTGCAAGGGGCAACGAGAAGCATTATGAACACTGACTCAACAGAGTACAAAATCAGCAGTTTTGCCTCTGGAAGGTTAAATATGAAAGAAAAGCTTCACGCATAAGTGAGCTCTTCCACTGCTGCATGAAACCAGCTTAAAGGTTACCTCTCCAGCAGCATCAGCATTGTCCAAAGCAAAACCCATTGCTTCTTTTATTTGACTTCTTTCTAGTGTCAATGAACGGAGCATATCCTCAAATTCATCCCTCTGAGCGTCAGTCAATGTCCGTTCAACCTCCACTCGCTGAACAAAGTATAGAAAGAAACATCAATCACAAAGAAACTTTATGCAAACTCTTAAATGCCTTGGAACAGAAAGCTAGCAAAAGGGCACACCCTGCTTCTTCCAGCAGCATATGTGCTCCCAGCTTCTTTTTCATGATCAGCTCCTTTCGGTGTTGGTAGAGAGGGTGGTATCCACCTGCATATGTAAATTTGTTATATTTGAAGAAAGAACACAATCTTCAAATAGAACTTCTAAAAAGGCTGCAGGACTTCATCAAAGCCTTTGCAAAAATTGGAAGACATTCCATTTAGATGATTTCATTCTTTCACAGCAAGCATATCCTGCAGGGGAATATCGGTAGAAGCTTCCTTAGAAACAGAGTGACTTGAAAAGTGATGCATTCAGGAGCTGACATGCACATGCATCAAACATCTGATTCTTCAGCAAAAGCAAAGGTGAATATGAAATGTGTAAATGAAAGATGATTTAAGCTGGAACAATGCATTACCTCCCACTACCAGTTATCATGATGAAAGGGACAGTCCTCCACCGTTGAAGAGTATCTCCCTGTTTTTTTTTAATAAGGAACAAAAAATTAGTAGTGAGAAAAGAATGGCATAAGAGGACAAAATTTCCTAATTCCTGCAAAGGGTATCAGACAAATGAAGTATTTCACTGATTGATTATATCATAAGTACAATTAGTCATATTGCTTTGCATAACATAGAAAGAGAAACAATAATTGACAAAAACAAAATTCTTGTCACCTTCAACTGCATGAAACTATTGGCTTTCCGACATTGAAGCGTTGTTTGAAGTATCCACATGGATTGTAAAAGTGATCAATGAAGTGATGTCATAAGTATTATTAACTCCATTTAACAGGAAGAAAATAATTGCAATAATATATATCCAAACTTTACAGCTGCAGCAAGTTACCTGAGCAAAAGAATAAAGCCTCCAAACATAGTAAGTATGCTCCTTTGAGCCAAGCTCAAACAAGAAACTGAAGAGAGGATTTCCACGGTCTCGCTCCATTATGGCTTGTTCAAAAGCACAACCTCCGTCGAGAACACACAGAGCATAGTATCAATAACGTGGCATAGATGATCATCCTCAGGCGGAACAACCATAATATCAGGTACATTTGGAGTGAGGACCTGCAGAACCAAAAAAATGCATCAGATGAAATAGGAAAAAGGTGCTTAGTAAGCATCTTCATTATAGATCGGAGATACTCAAGAATAATACATGTGTACAAAATCACACATCAGAAGACATGCTGATTGAAAATTGAAATAGCACTAAGAAAGTGCTTCCAAAAGTATGAGCATCAATAGTCAGCTTCCAAAAGAAAAGCTGAATGTCCCTATTTATAAGATCTAAGACATGTATTCTGAGTCCCTTACAAACTCATGCATGTAATCTATATTTTGAACCTTAAACATTCCATCACCTTCGTCGGACTTATTTCTCTATACCGCATATATAGGCACTTTCTTGAAATATACATATCTTCTTTTCATGTCTTGGAAATCTTAGGAAAGTCAAGGTCCACATCAGACTTAACCCACTCGACTGCTATATTTCCGTATCAAATGTTCATAACGAGAATATACACTTAAGCATTTACTTTATATGCTCAAGCATTAACAAATAGAGTACTCCCTAATTCAATATTTTCTCATGTACTAAGAAAACTTTCTGCTGATACCTTTTTTCCTTTTTGAGAATGTAATGAAAATTTTATCAAAAATTAGCACTGAGAGAGTGCAATGGATGAGTAGTACAACCATCAGCAATATGATTGCATCTCAGTACACGTTGCTATATGTGAAATGAACTAAGGACATTAGGCATCCTGTACATTTTCATCTTACACCAAAAGGCTAAGAGAGCTAATTAAGAGTGCTTTAAGTTGCAAATATTTTCATTTTTGTTGACTAAGAGAGCTAAACATTTGTGCTTTAAGTTGCAAATATTTTTGTTTTTGCCAACAAATTATCTCTAATTACTTTCATTCCACAGAGTGCACCATATAGCCACTTGTATACTGTTCCACAGTTTTTCGTCATCTTGCTGTGGTCATCTTCTATTCCAACAATGCAGCACACTATGTTGCCAGGATACAGTTGTGGGCACCGGACACAGGTGCAAATCTAGAAGTTGGATTGCCATCACTTAAATCTTAGTAATCGGGGATGAGGAGAGGAGTATGAGTACAGGTTTTAAGATACAACCAACAATTTATTATGACATAAATAAGTACATACATATCGGCACTGAATTGAGGTTCTTAAATTAAAGCTAGGATAATTAAGTTCTTTGTGAACACAAAATATTATGTTCATAAGTTATCTCATATATTAGCAAAATGTTCTAATACTTTATGAGGTCGTTTGGTATGTTGGACAATCATAGAGAGTCCCGTGATAAACATTTAGTACTGTCTTATCCCTTGTTTGGTTACTAATACCGGGATAAATATACCATGATTTGTAATTAGTATTAGGATAAGTTATCCCTGTCAGAGGGTGGAATAATAGTACCGAGATAAGTTATCCCGGGATAAAACAATGAAAATGACAAAAACACCTGTGAGGTCCCTCAAACCCTTTTTCTACTAAATAAGGTAGAGAGTATTTTTGTATGTTAATACAATAAATCAAACAGTCAATAACTAATCATGGCTTAATAGTTAATATCAATATAACTAATCCCAACATAACTAATCTCAGCATAACATGTATTCAAACCAAACGATCCCTATATGAACACATATATGATATAACCAAAAATCAAAACAAATACCCAATTAATATATACTTCTTGGTCATAGGTGTAGTCAAAACATCCAAGTTGGGTTGACTAAAGCATGTAGAGATTCCACACCACACCAAAATTGTGTCAGATGCAAGGATTTTGAAGGAACTGAGCAGCATAGGTAGAGGTCTTTAGGGCATGCACCATTTAACATGAAGTAATTTCAAAAACATGTACTAAATCTGGCTTGGGTGTATCTATTATTTCAAGTACATAATGGCATTTTTTAATATATCCCTTCAAAGTATCAATTAACCAAGGCAATAACTCGAATTTAAAAGATCTAGGTACATATCTATTGCATTAGCTACTATAACAGTACTTAAAATGATCTGAGACTTTCAAAAGCAGGTTATCCAGTATGTGCTGTTTTCAGACATCGGATTACTATGTCAGAAAAGATGTCAGTAAATGCTTTTGTTGCATATTGGATGGCCACAAACTCTAGGCCGAAATATCATACCTAGTTTAGTTTATTTACAAACACACTTTGTAAGCAGATGCGACAACACTTAGAAAGCCAGAGAGAGCAACAGTGTGAATGCACCAGCTTTTTGAACTCCCACCCTCTGAAAGCAGAAACTGAACATTTTTAAGGTCGCATGTTACGATATAGAATAGGAGCTCTAACCATCAAAACTCTGTTAAGTCAACATTTCTCATTATTAATATCTAATTGATTGCAATTTTTGATACATGTCCGTAAAGAATGTTAATTGTTTGTGTTCTTTTCTCTTTATTGTTAATATTTGTACAATAAAAGGTCAATTATACTAACTTTATTGTTAACATTCGTACAATAAAAGGTGAATTGTACTACCTTCCACATGTATGGATATTCGTTCTTTAATTCATAATAATGATTAGTGGTTACATATTACTATGATGGCTAAATAAAGCATTTCAGCCACCCTAATCCTTTTAGGGATAGGAGCAAACAAAGCAAGTACTCAAACTAAATGCTAGATGCCTAAACTCATCCAAAGTTGCATAAATAAATATTATTTTTTTAAAAAAAAAGATACTTTTTCTTTACAATAAAGGTGTCCTGGTCATCTTGCATTTTCCTTGACCAATTCACCAAGTTCCTGCTATCTCCCACAAGCACAAGTATTGGATAACTCTACTCGCCAATTCTGGTATGAACTTAGACAATAGATTCCTAATGTCTATCAATTTAAGGCACACTTCCAATATTAAAAAGTATCTCCGGCCAAAATTTGTCAAGTTGACTTTTTAATTGTCAAACATGTTTTTAGATTTATTAATGCAATATTCTTAATTTCCAATCCCACATGTACATAATTCTTGTCATGCAGTTCACAATATTTATTTTGTCACAATACACTGAAATTAGCCCTAAAAGAGGGTTTGACTAAACACTAGTTCAGCTTTGAAGGTCCAAGTCAGCAAAAATTATTGGACAAAGGTAGTATTAGCCGCACCACTACAGAGATGGCCACTTATTTATACAAAGCTCATATGCACAATGAAGATGCTACAATAGGATCAATTTTAGACAAAAGCCCCTTCTTACATCAGGTTTTTTCCCCTTAAATTAAGACAGGTGCAAGGAACTAAAGGGAGTGAGTGGCTCAACCTACCTTCTCTATCAAGTTATCCCAATATGCATACTAGTATTCTTTCTTCACAGAGAAAAAATGAAAGAGAAAAGCTATTTTAGCACATATAATATTCATCACACTATTATAAAATAATCTCCAAGTCATGTCTTCCCAAATAAGTCTAAAAATTGCACCATGGAATGGTTCTCCAAATTGCCTTGTTCTCATTGTCTATCCTCACTTGTGTTTCTTTCTTTCACTGGGCTCGGCATCATCAAAGTCACATCAAGCAAAAAGTTGAGCTTCCTAAGCTGTGTCATGAATTTGCAGTTAATAAGATAGGCTCTATATCTTCCTCGCATTCCTTACACAGGCAACATCAACTCATCACAAGCCTCCGCATCTTCCTTAGTCTTCCTTGATTATGTGTCGATACTATTGCATCTCACACTACCACCAAGTAGAGGAGTTAGCTCCAAATAGTTCTCTGTGAAAGACTTTTTCCCTCGCCCCTTTCATTCCTCTTGTTTTTGCTAACTCAAAGATTTCACAAGATTAACTCCTTCCATACCATGTCTCTACCTTCACCTCTTGTAGGCCACTCATATAGCATGCGAAGAAATTTCTCAATCTCCTCCTATTGCAGTCCTGTAAACTTCTCTTAAAAGTTATATTCCATGTGATTTCCTGGCTTTCTCATCGCAGATAGTCAAACACCATAGCATCCCTGTTGATTACCACTCTAACTAAATGCTTCATTTAGAGTGGCTCCAGCACACAACTTGTTTTTTCAGAACTGAATGCCCATGCTATTATCAATCATGAATCCTAGACTGAAAAAAACTGCTCTTCCACAACCTAACTCCATAAGAGTTTGTCACATCTCCAGAGAACCATCAATTCTCTAAGAATCCATATTTAACAGTTATCGAGTTTCTGATCAATACATTCCTCTCCTAGGAAAATCTCCATGACTACTTTTCAAACAATGTCATATTGAACATTGATAATGTTTGTATCCCTAATCCCCTGATTTTGGGTCCATTATTTGCATCCAATTTTCGAAATGATACCCTTTCACCCCCTCCTTTTATTTTCACGGTATGTCCCTCATTATTTTCTCTAGTCTACCTAATGTTGGACATTAGCAAGAAAAAAAGGCCAACAAATTAACCACAGATTCTTAGAATTAACTTAAAGTGAAATTATGAAATTTAGGTCGTTCAACACTCACGAGTTTTTTTTTTTTTTTTTTTTGAAATAAGGGTAGTTGTGTATTCACAGAAGACTCATCATCAAATGATGATGATCATAGGTCACTTACAATCTCATCAGAGCATAAACAAAACCTACCCCTAGGGAGATTACAAATTGCCTATGAAATCTACAAAAAGTTCTATATCCCCCCCTCATATCCTGTTTACACCAAAAGTATAAAAGAGTAAGGCTATTCATCCTTTTCTTCTCAATGTTGTTAGTCTTGTCCTCAAAACATCTAGCATTCCTTCTTCCATAGAGTCCACCAAATGCAAGCAGGTATTAACTCCCACCAGTCTTCAGTAGAGTGTCTTCTTCCTATCTCCTTCCAGCTGTCTAGCATACCCTTGGTGGTCTGTGGAATTGCCCAGCAAACACCAAGGATGCAAAAAAACATGTTCCATAGATTGGTAGCTACCTTGCAGTGGAGGAATAGATGTCCATTGACTTCAGCATCTTGATCACACATAAAACATCTTGAACAAACTTGTCTTCCTTTTTTCTGAAGCACTTCATGTGTTAGGCATGCCCTTCTACACACCAACCAGGCAAAACATGATACCTTTAGAGGTACTTTTGTCTTCCAAATTAATTTCCAAGGCCAGATTCTGTTTCTTCTTTGACCAACATTGCTACTGGAGTAGCAAGACTTCACTGCGAACACTCCTTTCTTCTTTAATTTCCATATAGGCTTGTCAGGCTCATTGGAGGTGCCTAGGAAGGTATTTAGGATCTGAAGTAGAGCAGTGATTCTCTATATCTCCCAATCATTGAGGGCTCTTCTAAACAAGAAATTCCATCCCTGAGGGCTCCACATCTGAGAAATTGTGTCCTTGTTCTGCTGACTGAGTATAACCAAATCTGGGAATAGAGTTGCAGGCACTCTTCTCCAATCCATAAATCATTCCAGAAGTCAATTTTCGTGCCATTTCCCACCTTAAGTGAGATGCTATCCTTGAATTGTGGCCATAGTCTTCTAATGGTCTTCCAAACACTACACCCAAAAGTTCTCAGAACCTCCTCAGTAGACCAATGACTTTGTAGTCCATATTTGGCAATGAGGACTCTCTTCCATAGTGCTATCTCTTCGGTGCAGAATCTCCTTAACCATTTCTGTAGAAGGCATGAATTCTGGAGGCTTAGCTTTTTATATCCAGTCCCCCATGCTTCCTACTAAGAGTTACAATGTCCCACTTGACTAGCTTGTAACCTTTATTTTCTCTGTGTTCATTCCAAAGAAAAGATCATCTAAGTTTGTTGATCTTTTTCTCAATGCTTTTTGGAATAGGGAAAATACTCATCATGTAGGAGGGAAGAGCGTCTAGGACTGACTTGACCAGGGTCAATCTCCCTCCCAAAGAGAGGTAATGACTCTTCCACCTTGTAAGTTTCCTGTCACATCTCTCCAAAACATCATTCGACACTCCTATGTCCTTGTTTTGTGCACCCAAAGGCATGCTGAACTACAGTTTTAACAGTAGCTATTACGTGGGAAACATTTCCAAGAAAAAGGGTGAGATACACCCCTACAGGATGTCTATACATATCAAACCAACAAATAAACATGCAAGACAATTTATTCCAACATGAAACATATGCTTCATCCATTGTCTTTGTTTTTAAGATGTATTCAACTGATCATACAATAGTTTAACATACATAACTCATCAAATCATTCACTCTATTATTTATTGATTATTAATTCTTCTCGGCTTGACCATTTATCAAATTCTTAACTTGTATATAACAGGGCATTGTACTCAAAATAATAGACAAACATCCTTACTCCTGATAGCCATATGTCCTGGAGGAGGAGCAGGGAGTGCTTGAGAAGGCAAAGAGACAGATTTACCCCACCCAATCTTCAACTCATATTCATAAACAACTCCTGGATAAGAATAATGTGGTTTAGATATCAGACATACATTGCTAAAATCAAATCCAATTGGAGTATTGCAGAAGATACAGAATATAAGCAATAAAATGGATGCACAAGGAATTAATACACATGCTAGCATCCCCATGCAAGACCACACTACTATTTAATTTCCAACTTCATACCAAATTTATACAGGTCATGGAAAAGACACTTTTGGAATGAGCACATAGTTGAAACTAGAGGAGGCACCACCTAAGAAGCAAAGTTATTAAAGGCTCGGTTGAGGCGCTAATGCCTGAAGCTAAGTTAAAGCCAGGTTATGTACTTTGCCAAACTTAGGTGGTGTTTTAGCCTCAATCCTCACGTGCTAAGACATGCATCTCATCACCTATGGACTTTGCGTTTAACAGGACAGCACTTAATTATAAATATATTTGGTAAACTATTTCATTAACTGCTAAAAACGTTATGAATGAATAGTTAGTGATTAGCAATTAGATATTATAAATTTAGTACAAGAAAACTAACCATATAAGAAAACTACATTTTTTTCATTATAGTTTTTTCAATTCTTTTGTCCAAATAATTGTTATTCGTGTTAGCAGATTTTTTTCCTTTGTGACATATATTTCTAGTTCTTTCTTTACTAGTGTTTCTTCATTGAAATCAACATTTTGGTTTTGCTTTGCACCTAAAATCCCAACAAACTTTAGCGCTTTTCTGCACTTCGCCTATATATATATATATATATATATATACTGGGCCAGCTTGAGCGCACCTCAACTTCTGCGCTTCTCTTTTGACTACTTCATGAAGAAGACTATCGACAAAACAAAGAATGGAAAATCACTGATCCAAAACCTTGTTCCTTGTGAATATCCTTCTACTACCAGATGTATATCTCAAACAAAAAAAGAATCAGAATAGACACAGAACAAGGAGAGGAAACTCAAGAAAAGGACAACGATGGAGACAGTCAACTGGAACCAATAGACAAACAAACAAGTAAGATCAGCAACATTTGTTGCTTGTGTTAATACAGAATATAAAAGCATTGGCTACATAATTTTTCTTCCTTTTTTCCGCTTCGTACATTTATGCATTGTAGACTCCACTTGTATGTTTTTATTTTTCTTTTTTTTATAAACCGAGAAATCCCCACCAAGCTGGTGGCGCACGGTTCGGAATTTGGTGGATAATGGCCCTTCTCCACTCAAATATCAGTCTTTCGTTTGCGGCAGGGTTCAAACCCGTGACATGAGCCTACTCTACACATCACATGTTACCACTAGAACAAAGCCTTAGGGGAAACTCCATATGTATGTTTTTAAACAGACATATATCCTATTTAACTACTTACTGTCATCTTGCTGAGGCAACTGACCACTTGTCATTGAGGATCCTATAATTCTGTACTTCAAAAAAAAAGTCCACTTGGTCAAGCACTAAGAGCCTAATGAACAATTCCTAAACGTCTGGAGGGGAGGGGGGGGCAAATAGAAGTGTTCTACAAAGAGCAACACAAATCACACTTATTAAACAAAAGAATAGATAAAGAAATAAATTTACATTCAAATCAAGAAGCTGAAGGTAACCTTCCATCTCATCTGTTGCAGCCTGAGCATCAGCTCTATTCATGAAAGATACAAAACCACAATTCCTCTGCCGCATTCCTTCTTCTTCTGTCCTTGGCCACATTATTTTTACACTTGCAATGGGGCCAAATCTCCCAAATGTGTGCAAAAGAAAATTCTCATCAACCTGCAAATAAATAAAATAAATAGGAATCACACAAAAGAAACACCTAAAGCAAAAACCAATGATATGAAAATTAAGCACGAAAACCTTACCTGAGGTGATAGATTTCCTACGTAGAGATTCGTCGTTTGTGTGTCTCCATCATCAAATGATCTAGGCCTTCCACTACGATCAAAGTCATCGGGCAGTTCATCAAACCGACTAGATTGCTGAGGAAAGAGTAAGATTTTAGGATATATAAATATCATCATTGCGACACAACAAGAGGTCATATCAAACCTCCATTTGGTTAGGCATAACATATTTTAAATCACTATTTTTCCAAGTAAATATATTTGACAAATGATCATTGCCTAAAACATTTTCAGGTATAGACCAGATGTAGATATTGGAGGCATTGTTCAGACTATAGAGGACTGGGATAGGCCTTTGGGGTGTTTAGTGATCCAATGAGTAGCAGAGAGTGAGAAGGAGTCCTATATTTTTTGTGGACGAAAGTGATAAAGTTAAAGAAAGGATCATCAAAGATGTAACTGTTTTCCTCCATCCGATATATAACACAAATCCATAAAGGAAAATTCATCTTTTTTTATGAAAAGGGAACCCGCAACCGCTAACCTTTGGGTGTGCACAGGATAACATAAAGGAAAATTCATCTTAAGATGACCAAATGCATGAAAAGATCATTTTATGTTTCAGATCCTAGATGTTAAGGAAGGAAAATGGATCATAGATGCAAATAGTATGACAAATTGTGAACATGTGATAATATCATATATTCATAGTCGTTGAAGTGTTGCTCTGAGAAAACTGACAGTGCGCACTCATAGCACATCAGCAATTACAACAAGATGTGTACATGTAAGATTCATGCAAAACTTGTGTATCTACTCCAGATGTGGTAAAAGTAATCGTCTAAGTACTGTAAATAACTTCTCCAGTTCCCACAAAAGATTCAGATCCAGATATCATTGAGAGAACATGACGTAACTGTCTACAACTTTTTTTAATGCACCCAACACTCCTCAAGTTTTAACACGTTCAATCTGAATAGAAGCTATTACATCATACATTATCTTGACTTTTTACCAAATCTCCTCAGATCTGATTCATGAATTCAAGAATAAAAACAAAAGATTAAAAAAAAACAATCTGAACATTTTTTTCTTTGCCAATCATAAATCCACTTACAGCAGAATTTTCAGTATGACGATCACGCCACTGTTCATGGTCTTGGTTACGCCTTTCCCTCATTTCTTGTTCATGTTTCAGTTCCTCCATGAAATTATCAATGTTCCTGGCCTTGCCCTTCTCTTTTTCCCTCGGCTTGTCCTCCTTCTGCTAGAAGTAACCAACATATTTAGATATCTAGAAGTTACAAGTTAACTACTCTTGCACCAAAGAGATTTCAAACACCCACTGACCTTCTCATGATCTCTGCCCTTAGTTGCCATAGGAGGTGGTAAGAAAGAAGGCACACACCTGCAGTACACAAGATACATTCCAGAATAATTGCTACCAATAATCTTATCCTTGAACAGTGACATGATCAATTAAATAAAAGGGGAAGAACGAAAAAGATAAAGGATCAAGGAGACGTGATATAAGATGAATTATACATATATACAAGTAAACCGAAAGTAGCATCACATGATTACCACCCATGAGTAAGTATTAGTATGTTTCTACAGAGCAGCAATAAAGATGAGTAAACCATTAATGACACATTAATTTGCACCAATATAACCAATTAAAGAAGAAAGAAGCCAGTGATCAGCATATTTAATTACAAGCAAAAACGCTTTGAATCAATTCACTGTGTTTTCTTCTTATGGGCATAGAGAACTTATTGCTTTCTAACCTATTCTCAGTTGTAGGATATATTATCTTCCCCCACAACAAAGAAAAAAAATTGAAATGTTCACGGAATATTTAGATAGATAGCAAAACCTACCACAGGATCCTATAATTTGCCTGGTTTCTTATCAAATACACATACACAAATTCAAAGGAGCCAAAAAAGGGAACAGCAAGGACGATATGGAAATAGCTCCAGCTT
Source organism: Solanum bulbocastanum (assembly GCA_037074985.1). Lineage (NCBI taxonomy): Eukaryota > Viridiplantae > Streptophyta > Magnoliopsida > Solanales > Solanaceae > Solanum > Solanum bulbocastanum. The sequence continues at coordinate 38,788,824 of CM073604.1, read as the reverse complement.
TTGGATTTAGTTACAGCGAATGCTATACTACACTAAGGGGCCATTTTGTAGCCAGACAAGGGACCAAATCATAGCAAAATGAATTCAAAATAGGACTAGATTTCAGATGCTAATTTGCTCATTTTGATACTAGTTTGAGGGGAAAAGGGCATTAATCCAAGGTTACAGAACCATGCGATGAACTCTTGAAAGACCATAATGCATTTCTGTAAAAATAGATATATGTGCAACCAACGGGTGCCTAGTGGTGAGTAGAGTTGGCGCTGATGATGATGAAATGGAAGAAGGTGAAGCTGTTGATTTATCGCTTTCTGCATAAACAGTCTCTACTCTCTTCAAGTTCTGGATCAATGGCAGGAAAGGTCCTTTAGATTGTTACTTCCGCAGAAGTCAAGAGACGGGACATGGAGAAGCGCTTAAAAGAAATTTGCATGATGTTGCCAAGGATATTTTGAGGGATTGTGCAGTTGCAGCTTTTTCACGGTGGGTGTACGATGCAGGGCTGCCATTTAATTGTGTCAATTATATTTACACTTTTGGAGTCTTCATTGAGGCTGTAGGCCAATTTGGTCCAAGAATGAAGCCCCCTACTTATCATGAATTTAGAGGTCCTTATCTAACTAAAGTGGAAGAGACAAAAAATTGTGGAGAAGCATCAGGTAGAACGGAACAAGTTTGGATGTTCTATATGATGGATAAGAGGACGGCAAGAACTGGAAAAATGATTTTCAATGTGTTGGTGAATTCTCCAAAAGGAAGCTTATTCTTGAATCTGTTGATACGAGTGACTCGTCCACTGATTCCATCAAAATGTTTTCCTTGTTTCAGAACACTATAGAGAAGGTTGGAAGAAAAGAAAGTTGTTCAAGTTGTAACAAACAATGCAAATGAAAACGTTAAAGCGGGTGATATGTTGAAGAGAGTGTTCCCGTAAGTTTAATGGACTCCATGTGCAGCTCATGGTATATAATTGATGTTCAGGGAAATTTTCGAAGAAAGACCCTTCTCTATGGGGTACATTTTTAAATTGTTCAAAGGCCTTTGTTATTAAATATGAAGAGATTCACAAAACAAAAGAACTTGGTGAAACCTAACAAGACCTCTGCATAGTATGCACATGCAAAAGGCCAATTTAAGAAGCTTGTTCATTTCAGAAAAATGGAACACTGGTAAATTTGCAAAAGAAGTGATGGGAAAGAAGCTGCAAGCATAATTATTTCTTATTCCTTTTGGAATAATGTTTTTGATGCTCTTGAAATTGGTGGTCCTTGATTAAAGTACTTCGTTTGATGGATGGGGAGTAGGGATGGCAATGGGGTGGAGTGGATTTAAGACTATGCGGGGCAGGGCGGGGCGGGTTTAAGGTTGTGCGGGGAGAGTTGAAGTGGTTTTTTTTAAAACTAATGCGGGGCGGGGCAGGTTGTGGGTATATGTGATTTTATACGGGTTCAAACTTAATTTTAACTTTTTACATGTTATAAGAGTGAGAGAGCACTATTTATTAAGATAATTTCTTTAAAGCTACTAAAATATTAAAAATAGCAAATGAAAATGGTTTAATAAAAATAATACAATTTCTTACATGTTTCTCAATTGACCTCTAAAAAATAAACTTTTAAGTCATTATCTATAAAATGGTCTAAAATCCCCCCAATCTATACCCGAAATCCCAACTACACACTCCAACTTCAAGGGTGTCCAATTACCCCCTTGAACTTTATATTTCTCTATTTTCCACACACTTAAGTGTTGACCTGTCATAGGAGGTGTTCTCACCTCCTGTAGGCGCGCTGGAAAGTGAATTTTGACGAAAATTTCCTCTTTCTCCAACAATCATCTTCCCCACCCTTAAATAAACCATTGTTTCTTCTTCCCCACCATTAACCCTTGTTCCTTTTGTAAAAAAAATCACAATTTTCTCAAAAAAATAAGTAGGGTTTAGTTGTTTATGTTCATTTCTACTTCAAATCTTGAATTTAGGGTTTGTAACCTACTCTAATTTCTTATTTAGGTCTATAATTTGAATTTTGAATTTTCTCGAAATTTATCAAAAATGGAAAATGAAAACTTGAATAAGCTAAATCAGTTGATAAACTACGAAATCAAGTTGAAAATACACAACAAAATCCTTTGATCATCAACAGAAATGCATATGCAAATGGAGAAGGAGATGAAAAGGAGAAAGGATGATTTTTGGGTCTTTTACATTTTAGGAGGGAAATGGGGAAAAAAGGGAATTGGGAGTTGAAAAGGTGGGGGACCCGGCGCATGCAATCACGTTGGATTATTTGTTTGGTTTATGTGTTGAGGTCAGCGTTTAAGTGTGTAGAAAATAGAGAAATATGAAGTTCAGTGGGGTAATAGGACAACCGTGAAGTTGGAGTGTGTAGTTGGGATTTCGGGTATAGATTGGGGGGGGGCTTTAGACCATTTTCTCTCTATTATATTAATACACGTTAATGAAAAAATGAATTTACTTTTATAAATTTTATTTTTACTATCAAACTTAACTAGAAAAAGAAAATATTAAAAGAATTATGCAGGGCGGGTTGAAATTGAAAAAAGTTGTTATGCGGGGCAGATTAAAAAATTTGCTGATTAAGCTCAACCAGGCCCGCCCCCGCCCCGCACCGCCCCATTTCCATCCCTAATGGGGAGCAAAAACCACAACTGGGTTATCTATATAAAGCTACAGACAGGGGAGGAGACTATTCAAGCGTCATTTCTTGACGAGCAAAAATATGCAAAGGTCTTTGAGATCATTGATAAAAGGTGATCAGATCAACTTCATCGACCTTTGCATGCAAGCTATGATTATTTGAACCCATCATTCTTATGATAAGAGTGAGAAGGATTTACACGATAAAAAAGTGTGGAAGGGATTCCATGATTGTGTTGGTAAGTTGGTCGCCGATAAAGATGTGCAAGATACAATACCAGATTAGATTAGCACTTAAACACTAAGTTGCTCAGACTCTCCAAAAAATATTGTCACACCCATGTCGGATACTCTAAAAGTGCACTACTTTTGAAGAATCCAACACGCACACGATGACATTTATGAAGAGTCAGAAAAATATAGCTTCTAGGAACGCTAATGTAATTTTTGGATTACCGGTGGCTATTAGACAAAGAAAGAAGAAGTCACCAGGGGAGCAAGTGCTTCTATGTTTCTTTTAGCTTTAACTTTAAGTTATTTCTTTACACTTAACTATTTTTTTAATATTTGTTCTACTTCAATAGTTGAATGACGGAGGAATTATTGTTCAAAAAGTCTTGATTTACAAAAGCTCACCATCCAAGTTCTAAGTCTTACTTTTAGTTCATTCGGATGTGAGAACATTGAGGTGTTGCTACCAGAATCCCTGAAAATCATAAAGATGAAGCATTTTTTTAGGGAGATCCTAGTTTCACTTGGGGTGTTGCTGGCAAGTGAAGTTGAGGAGAACCATAATGGTTTAATGGTTTAAGGGGGAATAATTCCAGCTTATATAAGAGAAGAAAATTAGTGGCTGCCTATCCCTAGTTGATGAAGTTGAAAGTGATAATGGAGTTGAAGATGATGATCAATATAATGATAATGGAGGAATACCAAAAATTTGACAATCTAGTAGAGATAGAAGAATAAGAATTAGATGTTGATCCATTAATAGCTTTGATTTTGTTTGTCCTATGGTCTCTCTCTCTCTCTCTCTCTCTCTCTCTCTCTCTCTCTATATATATATATATATATATATATATATATTGGTTTTTTCTTTTAAATGTGTTCACTTCAATGAAGTAAGGGCATTGGTCTTTTTCTCGCTTCACACTCTCCAAAACATGGCAAATTTCATATCGAAAAATGAAAAGAAGAAAAGAAGGAGAATGAAGAACAACTACCATGGAGAACAATGAATGGGGTAGAAGATGAGATTGGAACCCCAATAAAATCCATGATGGCCCATCAAAATATTTTCTTGAAAGTTTATTTTTCCTTTTTTTGGGAATCAAAATGTTATCTTGAATTAAAAGAGAACAAAACAATATAAATAAACAAGAATAAATAGCCAACTCGTTCTATTTGAGAGAGTGAAATGCACTCTCTATGCCAACTCAACACTTAGGGGTTATTTATTCCATTTTATAATAGACTAGGGGGTAATAGAAGTATAGAACCCCCGTGAAGTAAAACTATATAGTATTTTTTTTTTGAAAATGGTAACTTTGTGTCTATTGATAGAAACAGATCAGTACATAGGTTGTACTAGGGCCATATTTACAAGTAAATCCAGATCCTACGATCCCATGTCTATAATGAATCTAACACATCACTGACTCTGATTTCATCCAAATCTGGACTAGATTAGGAAATTTTAAGTTACTACCAAAAATTTTTCCGACTCAAAATTTTTCCCCGTTAGCTTTTCTATAACGACGGAAACCGGTCATTACAACTTATATAACATATAAAATCATTTATTTTGTTATATCAAATTTATTTTATTAATAAATGCAGTTGAGTGATTTTGGAAAATATAAGTGTTAGTTGAATATTTTACTGATACAAAATAAAGTTAAATGACCTTTTAATATTGTCCGACAGTTTTCTACCTTGACCCAATTACTTGAAATAGAAAATTTCATAAATACTCAAGGGTATAACTGGAAAGAAGCTTTTTTGTAGAGTTCTAAATCAAACACAAGATTAGGTGAGAAGCAAAGAACCAAACACTTGATAAAAAATAATCTCTGCATTACTAATCCCTGTGTTATTGATCCCTGCATTACTAATTATTGCATTATTAATCTTTGTATGGGTAGTTTGGTAGAGTGCATTAGCAAAAATAATGCATGCATTAGCTATATGTATTAGTAGTCCCTTGTTTGGTGCATTTTTTCATGTTATGTATAACTAATGCTATTGTCTATTGAAGAGTGTATTAATACCATGGATTTCTAGGTATTAGTACTACAAAGGATTTAATGCATGCATCATCATGGTTAAAGACACAATTACCCCTCAAAAGTACTTTTACATCTTTTCCACCATAATTGTGAAGGATACTTTTGTAAATAAATATGTTTATACAATGCATACTATTTTTAATACACTAAACCAAACAATGCATAAGAAATAATCTATGCATAACTAATGCAAGTATAACTAATACAAGCATTACTAATACACTCTATTGAGCATTATTTTTATACACTCATCCTCTTGTTGTAACCAAAGACATGCATTATTTTGACTTAAATTTTCTCACTTTGCAATATCTCATATCGGCTTTGTTTTTTGCTCCAAGCACAATTTCAACTTCCAAATAATTTTTCTCAACTTCAACTTCAAATACTCTTTTTCAACTTCAACCAAATATTTTCCAAACATCTACTAAAAGGAAGCACTAATTGCAATTTTTCAAATCCTCCCCCATATAATGTGTTGTTTAGTTTAGAAACTTTTTTCCCAGAGTTGCATTATTTTTTCTTCATTTGCGCCTTAATCATTAAAGAGTAAAGATTTGAGTGCACTGTGCTCTTGAACACTATTAGACCATTACACTTATGTTTCCTCTAAGTCTCTAACAACACGTCAGATCATACTTTTACAAAGAGAAAAAGGATCAAGTTTACCCTTAAACTATTTGAAATAGGATGATTTTGCCCTCTATTTTTTTTAGCTCAAAATACCCTTGTCACTACACACATACCTCACATATGCCCCACCTCAATTAAAACTTTGCAAAATCACTTTTTTAGAAGGTAATAATTAACAAAATCATTTTTTTTTGCAAAGATGGAATTCAAACTTGGGTAAAAGCCCTCCACACTGAATTGTTTTTATCAGTCTCCTTGACAAAAGACCCAACGAAAGAGTCCAGCCAATTGTCGAATCTATCATAATTTGTCAATATGTTGATGAGAGGATTTTGATAAGTGCTTCAAAGGAAGAGACTAGTGTATGCTTTGACATTGTTTCCAGATGCATCCAAATATTAGCATGGAGCAGTCCAACAATCATCATTAGTGGAAATTTTAACTAAGCAAGAATTTTCACGATTTAGGAGAATGTGAGAGAGGTGGAGTCTGGTGCTAATGCATAAAATGATGAGCTCAGTTTCAAGGCTAGCTCAAGCTCATATCCTAAAACCAAAGACATAAGCACATGATCAAAATGTAATATGGTAAGAAACCCATCAATATACTCCATTATTTTTGTGATTTCAAGATCTACTGAAGAGGGTGAGGCTCTGCTGGCTTCTACTACGTCTTGCCATTAAATAGTTCAAGGGCAAAATTGACTCTGTTGCTTTTCTAAAAGAACCAAAAAGTATGAGCTATAAATATTAAATCAATTTTGTTGTGATGTGTTAAGACTATGGGGGCAGAGGGAATTTTCAACCGAATGTTAGTAATTGATTATTACACAATTCGAACAATTTCGAATTTATCTCAAATAAAAAATGAAAACCCTTAGTTCGATTAAGGTTAGAAGTTTTGTATAAATATATATCCATGTTATTATGTTTTTCATTTAAGTTCTTTTCACACATCTTTGAAGGTCTGACAGAGCATGAAGAGTATGCCTATGAGGAAATGCTTATGATACTATAATGCATGCCCGTTAGGGTATCCCATTAGTAAATCGGTTTGATCCCATTTATCATATGCTGATATTATTGACCGTTTAGGCGTATATACAAAAATAGACGCTTCAACCTACTTGGATTATACCTAGACAAATAGAAGCAAGTCGACAAGCAATGTCACAAAAAGCAAGTCATGTGGGAAAAATATGGGTAAGTCTATTTTCAGACAAACCAGTTGCACTAGGACCCGCAAAAACATGTATACCTTATTTAACAAAATGTTATGCTACTGACACTTAAACAATGGGGTTGTTATGGTCATTATTGAACTTGTTGAAGAGACGAAATATTACAAAGGTATCTCTTTTTTATCGGAGGTTGAATCGTTCTAAAACTAAAAATAGAAAAAAGAAAAAGATTGATCATCAGAATTTCATTGAAATTGTTTGTATGGAAATTTCCCTAACAATTGAGTGATCAAACTCCTAATGGAATAGTCAAAAGGAAAATTTAGTGACCCCAATCTTTGTTTCTTCTGTTCTTTCTTTTTTGACAAAGGTAATAGTTAGTGACCCAATCTATAATTGACTTTTTCATAAGAAATTGTCATATAGCAGATAGTGGAGGCACCAAGCTCCCTCTCCATATACACATAGTACCAACATAGTTACAATTTGAAGGTAAAGTCCAAGCCTCCAAGAAAGACCGAATTTGCATAAATCAAATTTTTAAGGAGACTAACTGACACAAAGCAGCCTGGAAACACATAAACATATAAAGGCCTAATAAGAACAGTGATATCATCACGAAAATCTTGGTATTCAACATCCTAAATTACAGCAACATTGCAACATGGTCAATCAAAAGCATTAGTTTACCTACTTCCCTTCTTTAAACCTGACCCCTCATCTTTAGATTTTCCACCTGCCATCCTCTAATGGATAGAAAAGGTCCATACGTTTAATAATTTGTTCATGTAATAAAAAAGTCATTTATTTGTAAGAATTAATAAGACAAGACTTATATACGTAATCAAAGAAAGAAGAATATCAAACATAGTACAGATTCTTGCAACGGACCTTCAGAATCCATCTTCAATTTATCATTTGGATTGATGGTTCCTGTTATTTTGTTACTGTGTGATTGAATCCATGTGGCATCTCCATGTACACATCCTCAAGAAAGGTCTCCTTGCAAAAAAGCATTATGCACATCCATTTGATAAAGAGGCCAGTCTTATGAGGCTGCAACACCAATGGTAGTCCTAACTGTCACCATCTTGGCTACAGGTGAGAATGTCTCATGATAGTCTAGTCCCTCCTGTTGGTTGTACCCTTTAGCAACTAATCTTGCCTTGTACCGTTCAACTTGTCCATTAGCTTGAAGTTTAACTTTATATGCCCATTTAGATCCAATAGCTTTCTTACCAGGTAGAAGATCTACCACAGTCCAAGTTGCATTTTGTTCTAAGGCATTGACCCACTCTTTGCAACCAGATGCTTCCTTGAAAGAAGCAGGCTCATTTACTGAGGACAATGCAGCTAGGAAAGCCATATAGGAAGGACTTACCCTTGAATAAGTTGCATAGTTAGTAATAGAATAAGGAACATCTTTATGAGACTGTTTGGTGGATTTAGACACAAGATAATCTTTATGCCATATAGGAGGCTTGATAGACCTGCTTGGTCTAACATGTGTAGATTCAGAGGTTATAATGATAGGTGCAGATGCAGATTTTTCATCAGTAGAATCATCAGTAGAATCAATGGCTTCATTACACTCTTCATCATCATAATCACTCCTTGATTCACCACCTTCTCCACCATTTGAGTGATCATGGAGAGTATCATCCTGTAAGACAACTGTTGGATCAACATGAGACAAGTAAACAGGTGTATCATCATTAAACTCCTGGAACCAGATTGACTCAAATGGCTTAAGTTGTTGAGAATTCAACTTTGTCTTGAATGGAAACTCTTCCTCTATAAATGTGGCATCCCTGCTGACCTGAAATGTACTAGACTCCAGATCCAATACTCTATACCCCTTTTGTGTTTCTGCATATCCCATGAAGACTCCTTTCTTTGCTCTAGGAGCAAACTTGTCAGATTTGGGAAATATAGAAACAAAACAAAGACAACCAAACACCTTCAAGTGATTCAGTTGTGGCTTAGTACCATATAACATTTCATGTGGAGATTTTCCTTGTAATACTGCTGTGGGAATCTTGTTAATCAAATAAACTGTAGCCTTTATACAGTGTCCCCAATAAGAGATAGGAATGTTAGCATGAAACCTCAAGGCCCTGGCAGTGTTTAATATATGTCTGTGCTTTCTTTCTACCACCCCATTTTGTTGGGGTGTATATGCACAAGAACTTTGATGTACAATACCTAGAGAAGCAAATAATTCATTGCATTTTGAATTCATAAACTCTGTCCCATTATCAGACCGCAACACTTTCACTTTCATGACAAACTGAGTGTTTATCATTAACAAGAAATCCTTGAGTACAGAGTAAACTTCAGGTTTTGAATGAATTAAGCAGGCCCAAGAAAACCTGCTGAAATCATCTACAATAGTAACAAAATATTGCTTCCTATCATATGTGGGAGTCCTGTAAGGACCCCAGACATCTACATGTATCAATTGGAAAATAGAACAAGAACTATGGACACTGTCAAGAAAAACAGGTCTACTTTGTTTAGCTTGGGTACATGTGTGACAGCATGGTAAATCAGTTAGGTGATCTTTGATATCCGAAATGTGTTGCATAGCAGCAAGAGAGGGATGACCAAGTCTTAAATGCCATAGTGATGTTGTAGCACTGTTATCCTTTATTGTAGCATTTACAACAGCTTTTATTGGATTCTTTAACAAGTATAAACCATCATGTTCTCTACCAATCCCAATCACCTTGCCATTTGAGAGTGCCTGCATCACACAGAAATTAGGAAAGAAACTGATACTACACAATAGGTCCTTAGTCAATCTGGTAACTGACAACAAGTTAAACTTGAAGTCAGGCACATGCAGTACATTCTTCACCTTATAGCAACCCAAAATAATAGAATGACCTGTATTAGCAATCTGAGCTTTATTTCCTGTTGGTAATTGGACAGTATTGGACCTCTGACTATTCATACTGCTCAACTCTGCTAGCATTTCTTTAGAGGATGTGATATGGTGAGTGGCACCAAAATCAATTATCCAACTATAATCATAAGCATCCGATGTCAAAGATACATTACCTGCTAAGTTTGCTTTGCAATCACCATTATCTCCAGTGTTTGCAGAACTACTGATATTGTTGTTGTGTCTGAGATTTCTTACATGATTGTATTCCTCCTCAGTGAGAGTTAATCCAATATCTTGCCCTTCAGTGGTAGCACAATTTGCATAAGATCTAACACCTGAACCAGTCTACTGATTGTGAGGAAAATTAGACCTATGACCAGTTTGACCATTACCTCCCTGCGAGTCACCATAGCCCTTGAATCCAGTGTTGCTACCATAAGAATCACCTTGCCCTTGCTTCCTATTGCTTTTGAAATCTGTAGGATATCCAATGACCCTATAGCAATCTTTGGTGAGGTGAGTTTTATAACCACAGTGCTCACAAGCAGTGTCAAACAGCTTCCTTCCCTTGAAACCTTGCTTCCTATTGACCATCATTGTGAGAGGTTCCTTGTTAACATCCATAACTCCTAGTAACCTCTGACTTTCCTCCTGTATTACTGTGGCATAAGCCTGATTAACAGTAGGAACAATCTCCTTAAGTAAGATATCACTTCTAACATGACTATAGGATTCATTAAGGCCCATGAGAAACATCAATAAGCTTTGCTGATTTAAATGCTCAATATAAGGCTTAGATTCATCACAATTGCATATAGATCCCTTAATTTCGAGTAATAAGCTGTGACTGAATCAGTACTTTGTTTTAAAGTCGCAACTTCTGCCCAGAGTTGATACACTCTAGTGAGATTAGATTTGTCAAACCTTTCTTTGAAGTCGTCCCAGACACGTTTAGCATTCGAAGCATACACAATTGTAGTAAGTAATACCTGAGCTACAGTGCTACTGATCCATGAAAGTACCACAGCATTACATCTTTCCCATTGAGTTGCTAAATCCCCTTTGAATGAGCTCTTTAGGCAAGTTCCATCTACAAACCCAAGCTTGTTCTTCACCAATAATGCAAGCCTTAGATCTGCTCCATAATCCATAGTTAGTTGGACCTGTGAGTTTGACCGCAATCAAGGTTGTTCCTGGTGCATCTAATGCATGAAGATAGAGAGGATGAGAGTGTTCTAGAGTAGCTACTGTTAGATCCTCCATAACAGAAACTTAAAAAATGTGATCTAATTGTGAAATCAATACGCAGCTCTTGTGAAATCAATACGCAGCTCGAGATTGTATCCCTATATTGCTGCTCTGATACCATGTTATTTTGTTACTGTGTGATTGAATCCATGGAAGCTTGTTCTTCCATGGATGAACAAGACCAATTGCAGAAGAGAGAGAGATAGTTTTTTTTATTTAAAAAGGATCAAAATACAATGAAGAATGAGTGCCTTCTTTTATAGATCACACCTTTGCTATTTGCATTCTAACTACCTAACAAATGCTTTGGAACCTGGTGTATTGTCCACTTGGAACGATTCCACAAACTCTTGATACAGACGAGCTGTTTCATCCTCTGCCCTCTGCCAATAGAAGACATACATAGTGAGCAAAATGGAAATTGCTTGACCATTAATCATCCATCCCATTTTCACAACAAACCAAAATTGCTATAGCTCATACCTTTTTCTTTGCCTCTTCCTCTTCTCTATGCTTCTGGAAAGGTGTCTTCTTCCGGGCACTCATCTTCTCACCAGATACTTCAGTTGGAAAGCATAACTTTTCGTAAACATGTTTCGGTTCAGAAAAACATCATTAACAAAGTAATATTCCAACAACTAACTTGGAAGGCACTTTTCCCCTCTTTTTTGCTTCCAAAGATTTTCTTCGAAATGGGAGTCGTTCTTCCAAAGTTTGTACTTGCCACAAGGGTTCTTGACTTTGTCATACTATCATAGTAAAACCATCTGAACACTACTTGGGGTGCTTATGGAATTTTATTATAGACATTACCATCTACAAGTTAAAAGAAAGATCTGAAATTTTGGTTTAAACTAAAAATTGTCAACAAATCCTTGGCTTAGGCATTAACAGGTTAAGGTTGAGAGTTAAAACCAGAATATCCAGTGCAAAGTGCAAGACAAATGTCATAAATAAAATCAAAATCCAGTCTCATTCTCAGCTTCCTAGATTTCTACTACTGGCTTTGTCCATCTACTGGTGGGACTTTCTCTGGCATATGTGTCAGTCTCCACCTGTTAGTAGTGTGTAAATATACTTGTACCACTAAGAACAAAAGATGCCGCCTTTTTAGATAAAACTTGCCCAAAACCCAGAAAGCAATCCATAAAAGCACATAGAAAACAGTCAAATTATCAGTGGAAACAAACAAAAGAACAGCATCTAAGCAACTACTCAAACCACAAAACTTTTCCAAGTTAATAAGCTGAGACATTGAAGAGAAAATTGGAGATTACTTTGGAGCTCAGAAAATTGAATTCAGGGCTCGCCGGAAAGCACTCACTCTAAACTCTTTTCGACGATTTTCTCACGTCGTTCATTTGCTCTCCAGTTAGCCCTGCAGCTTTTCCTCTTTCTGCTGTCTGTATGGCGAATCAAGAATGGGCTAGCGGGTGATCTTGAATTTGTTGATCTGCTTGAGAAAATACAGAATTGCATACTGTACCTAAGCGTATTTATCATACATAAATATACTAGCTGCTATTTGAGTTTTATAGCAAATTTTCAACCTCATTACTCTGAGTTCTCTCCCATTTTCAAACTCATAAATATGTGTTCGTATTAAGGAACAAAACAGATTGAAGAATTAGGGCATTTTCCCTAATGCATGCCCAATTACGGCATTTTCCCACTTTTAACACTTTAGCTAAACCATCTTAAGCCTTTTCAAAAAAAAATTGGAGGGTAAATGGCGAGCTTCATACCTTCTAGTAATTGACGATTTCCTCAAACTGTATTTGCAGTGATGGGAGGTATTTACTGAGCTTTCCCCGCCGGTGGTGTATCCTTCAGCCCAACCGAGAATAAGAGCTTCCGCACTGCATTGGAACACTCGGGTTCCGTCTCATTCAGAGCCGATGCCCCATCTTATTTCTCCAGAATGGGAACACTGCATTGTTGCCCATGCCAGGTAACCAGCTTTCTAGTTTCAGTGGAGAAAGTGTATGAGCAATTACTGAGTCTAGGGTAACTGTTCAACCTTTTTAAGCCTTTTCCATGTTTGCCGGTGGCCGTGGAGCAGCTCGTTGTTGTTTGTGTACCATCGCCGATGAGCTCACGTTAGCAAACGTTACTTAACGTGCATCGAGAACTTCGTGACTAAACGTGCACCGAGAACAATTTTTTGACATGTATTTCTTAAGTGATAGTTTAAAGTATTAAACTCACGTTTTTAATAGTTTACGTATGAAACTAAAAAAAAACTAGTTTATATATGTTTTTTACAGTTATTTTTTTATTAACTAGGTGATAAATATCTATGGAAAATTAATTATCTAACACTGACTTTTCTTGTGGTGTACAATATTGTACTTAATTTCCTTATTTTCATCTTCTAGTAACAATTCTTTTGATCTATTTGATATTAATAAAAAACACACCAAATTATACAAATATTCTCGTCATATTTATTAATTCTCCCTATAGTTTAAAATAAATACACATTAGCTATCACTAATTAATAATTTCATATTAAAGTTCAAGTTAAATACACATAGATATGTATATTTTTACTACCAAATACACTATGCAATACAAATACATAGGGAGAGAGCCAAACAAGAATGGAAGAGGGTTGAGCAAGAGAGGATAGATGAGGGAGGCAAGCGAGAATGGAGGGAGGCGAGCGAGAGAGTAAGTGTATTCATATATAGGTGAATCACACTATGTATATGTATTTGGAATATCAGATATATTCTAAAATACAAATACACAGGAAGAGAGGTAAGCGAGAGAGTCAATATATCTCATATACATGTAAATCTACTTGAATACAATATATCTGAATTAAATTATACTTAATTTTGAGCTTATGCATCTAAACTATCATATATATGTATTTGGGACCGAAATTTGACACGAATGATAACGAAAAAACTCATAGGATGACACTAATTAGGATGACCAACTTAAGTTAGTATCTTTAAGAATTCCTGGTTATTATTTCAAAAGAGAAACAATATTCTCCATGTTCATACCTCAATTTTACATATTCTCTTTTCCATGTCATTACTATTACCATATAGATTTTATTTTTTTTTTGCAGAAATAGAAAAAGATATATTTTATTTAATGTGTCAGTAATTAACAAGTGAATAATTTTCTTACATACATTAAAAGGTGAATTTTCAATTATTGCAATTTGCTTCTTTTGACGAAGATTTATTTTTCAAAATTTTCTAATGAATAAATAGTAGAATATTTTTATTTGGGCGATACCATAATATAAACGGTTACGTTTTTGGGTCTAATAGACTTTTTGAAAATTGATGTTTACCGATAAATTAAACAATGGCAAAATAGTCATCTCACAAATATTTTGTATTATGATAAATATGTTAAAAGAATCATTGCAAATAAATCAAAATAATAGAGGAAAGTGAATATTATAAATCATTAGAGCAGTAAGTGTTATAGAGTTAAACTTGGAGAGAGATCTAACATTATTTCATATATATGTACACACATTATATATATATATATATTTTATTTTATTTTTATTTTTATTTATTTTTTATCTGTAGATATACAATAAGATAAACTAAGTTTTAGCTTCAATCACACACTCCATACTTCATATACACTTCTATAATTTGCTAGTGTCTCTCTACTCCTTGAATCATTCAATGAACTCAGTAAATGTAGCTCAAATCTAGTTTGTTTGGACATTTAGAGAGAGGGCGAGAGACTTGCAATTTCGATTAAATTTGACAACTAAATCGTCAATTGAATTTTTATGATATATGCTTGGTATTTCTTTGGGTCTACAGAGACGGAACTAGACTACTAGCGTATATCATAAAATTTAACTTGGTAACCCAAGTACTAAAGCTTTGCGGCCCAAAGACATGGGTTCAAAACCCACTTACTCTCAAAAGGAGACTATCATTTCTTCCTTTTAAATCCAAAATCATATTTTCAAAAAAAAAAAAAAATATATCTAGGATTTGTTACCTTTGGAAAAAATACATTGAATATCAATACTCATTGTTTAAAGTTAAGGTTATTATATATTACAAAAGGATGCATAAATATTTCCTTCATACCAAAAACACTCTAAAATTAAAGGAGAAAATAATATATATATTTTTTTACATATTAAGAAGTCATGGATATTATAGATATATATTTTTCGTTGTCTGAACCATTTTATTAAAGTCTATATCAAATATTGGTGAGTTGGATATTTTATTTGTTTTCATCCGATTTATTTTTAATCGGTGATCTATATTTCGACTCAATTCACTAGTTTACACCCTAATCGAATCCATAAATCTTAAACCTGACCTCTGCCTCTGCTTCTGTAATTCCCCCTTACAATAATTGGTGAATTTACCCATCTTTGACCCACACCGTATGTCATTATAGGCCAGAAGCTAGACTCCAACACTTCTTCGCACTAAAAAATATGTCAAACCAGTCCATAGTAAAGTGTTTAATAATGGGTTAATAATCACTCAAGTCAAATGAACAACAAGTGAAATTAAAGAAGCTTATTCCCATTAGCATTAATTTAGCTTTTTACAACTGTTACATTATCTTTTTTTTTTGTCACGACGATTAGCAAATTAACTTTTTGCAGTGTTTCATCATTTTGATTCTTCGAAAATTGATCAAAATTACCTTTCAGTTATAAAAAATAGAGAGCGCTTTTGATCTTTATTATATTTTAGTATAAAAAACGTACTTACTATCAAAACATTGAACCACCTCTGTTCTTATTTCTTAACGGCTGAATTGCAACAAATTATAATTCTTACGTTGATACAATGCATGTAGGAGTCTTTTTATCTTTACAACGTCATTTTTGGTACCAAGAATGATTAAGATTTCAGAAAAGGGTCAAGTACCTTTCAACTATGCTAATTAATTTAATTAGATAAGAATTAAGATTTGATATGGTCCAATTTTGAGACGGCAAGGACATTTTTGATATCATAAGATAACATATGGCAAAATCACTCTATTTTCAATGCATAAAAAGGATATTTCTAGCCATTTTTCGTTGATTCTTTGTCTAGTTCCGTTTGACTATGAAATAATGATCCCTTTTTTCTTGACTTTGGCTAAATCCTTAGAAAATATCAAGAATCTTAATCGTAGTCTTATTAATCTTAATAAATAAAAAAACTAAATATATATTTGAATAACTCAAATTTAATCACTTGAATTTGTTAAAAGTGTGTCTCGTCCAAATTTAGCCCAGACAAATTAATTAGAACACCACTGATCTCCATCTTTTCATTTTTCCGTTTTCCAACATTAAAGTTTTCTCAATATATTTTATTTCCCATGTCAGCATGAAGTGTTTGTGAGATACAAGTCAACCAAGTTTAAGTCTATATGATCATTAATTAAGTTTAAGTATTTATCTTATAAAATATAATCAGCAATAAAAAAACTATCGATATAATGTACCGAATCAAACAAGTAGCAAAAGTGAGCACTTAGCTAATCATGATTTTAGGGAATTTATTGTCCATTGATTAAATTAAATCTTCAATTGTGAGCTGAAGTAATTCTTTATTTTGATCTTATTATAAGTGTTGTCTTTTGTGGGGAAACCCTAATTTTGTCTGCCACCATTGAAAGAAATTCCATTATTTTTGCTTAAAATTTGTGGGAATCAACGGAGGCATGAAAAGATAGAAGCAAATAAAATGGTTTGAATTATACTTCCCTGTTTCATATTATAATTAACACTCGTATTAAAAATAGTTATTTTGATTTATTTGTCTGATTTATAAAAATACTTTTTTGAGTATATCTTTTTATTTTTATTTTTAAAATAAAAATAATATAGTCGTCAAAGTTAGAGTTTCAAAGCATCATATAAGGTTTTTAGTTTGCGAATACTCTTATAACTAAAGTTATCTTAAGTGGTGTGTTAGGTTAACAAAGGATAATATGAAATAGAGAGAATAATTATTTAATATTGAGAGTAATATGAGAAAAAAATAATAGAACTTCTTTATTTATACTAAAATGAGCAAACTCTATGGTGATCATAATATATCTAGTTCTTTGCAGTTCTTATTTTCTTCATGCTTGTTAATTAGTAGAGGTTCGATACTTCATTAGAATTTGGTAAGGTAAGACCTAGCTTTCCTTGTTTGTGCTTATCCGTGAGTTTTTTATTTTATTTTTAATAAAATGCCACAAGACACTGTCTAGTGATATAAATTTATGAAAAAAATATATATATTTTAATATAAGAGTCAAGTAAAATAAAACGGATGAAGTATAACTGTTTTAAAGTCCAAGGACATGACATGACATGAATTCATAGCACTTTAGATCAAGTGGGTCACTAATTGTTTCACCTTCTATTTTAGCCCTTCAACACATTGGAGTTTCCACCATATCGAAGTTTTAATAAATTCCTCAATCTTCTCTTACATTGCTTCTATTAGGTGTCAATCACATTTCACAAATGTCATTCAATTATATTTGAAAACTTTAAATATTTCCAAGGAATCTTTAATCTCCCACTAGTGTAAGCAAATTCCAAAATGGCACCAAGTGATACTACTATAGGTTAAAAATAATGTACAAATTAGTCGGGCATGATTAAACGCAAATAATTCAAGAGTAGATACTTGATCATTTCCATTAAATTTAATATAATTAATAACGAATGCAATGATATATGGTTCAGCTCATGAAACTTAATCTAAACCCCATAAAACATACTTTTTTTTTGTTCATCTTTTACTTGTCAAGTTTAAAAAATAAAGAGATAATTTATTGTTTTGTAAATGTCTATTTTATATTTACTGTTAAATACTATTTATTTTTTTAATATTTGAATGACTTATAATTAATAAGGGTGATATAGTAAAATTGTTTATTTATTTATTTATTATTTCTTAAAGTTTGTGTCAAATCAAACATAACAGGTAAAAATAAATGGAAAACTAATAGAATTTTCTCGTCCCTCAAATATTAGTAGTAAGCAGTCTTCTCTCTCTATACTTATCGAATAAGTCTCATATCCGCAATTCAAAGAAATGAATGATCTTTCTAATATGTTCACTAATCCTCGCCTTTTAAACTAGCTTTAATTAAGATGGACACTAAAATTCATTTCTTTTAACACTATCCTAGACTTTATAAACAAGTGTCCAGATATACACTTGTACATGGCCAGCTAGAAATTAATGAATTAAAAGTAATACTGTATCAGTTTTTCTTCTGTGGCAACACTATACTGAACTAGAATTAAAAAATTAAAGTTATTGGAGATCAAAATAAAAAGAAGGAATTGGAGCAAAATAATGTGTTGTTTGCCACTAAAAAGTTAAAAGTGAGGTTTAATTAAATTGATGAAATTAATTAAAGAGAGATTATGAAGCAAAGGAAATCATATTAATTAGGTCATTAGGTGGCAGACAACATATATCCCATATGGCAATTCTTAACAGTTTGACAGATCCGCTATTATAGTAGTATGATTAAAGGAAAGCATAATTGAAACGAAACTTCCCTAAAGAAGCATGGACCAAGAAATATAGCAGCAAAATTATTCAAGGGATGGCATTATCAATGCATTAATTGGACTTGAATTAGACCAACAACTACAAGAATGTTTGTCTCTTAACCCCTTTGAACGGCCACATATGCAAATTTTCCTTTTATATCATATTATATATAAATTAACTCACAATGATCGTTCAAGATCATACCTAAGAGATAAATTACATCATTCTGACACCAATGTAGGACTCAATTCCAACACACGCTAAAAATTGGGTATCTAAGCGTGGAAAATTAAATTAAGATGGGGATACCCATTAGATTAATACGAATTGAGATGAATCTAACTTTGATACATGCCATAAAAAAATTAACATGCACAAATAAAATCTTTCAGTGTCACTGTTTATATTTTACTCCGTTAAAAAAAAAGTCTTGTGAAATTCTGTAACGACCCTCGATCATGTCATTTTGTCATTTCTACTTTTTTTTTCTTTGTATGACCCTCATTATGTCCTTCTTTAGCTTTTATGACTTGTAAGGATGGGTGACACGATTTGTCGAAGCAATCAAACGCATTTCAGAAAAGATAATTAATTTTGAAAGTTTGACCAAAGTTAATATTTTGAATTAACAAGGCCGGATTTGAGTTTCGAAGATTTCACTAGGTCCAGATTGTGATTTATGACTTAGTTGGACTACTTGCATAAATTCTAAGGCGTTCAAGAGCAATTTGGACCTTTGAGTTGATTTTTAGATTGTAGAAAGTTTTGAGTTGATCACAATCAACATTTGATCAAAATGACCTCGGATCAGTGATTTGATGATTATTTGTTCCTATCAGAAAGGTTCAGTGAAGTTTTGAGTATCAATTTCAAGTTTTCGATTGTTTAGGACTCGACTAATGCTTGAGGTTCTGGTGCGACCACATCTGCGCTTCTAATGCCATTTTTGTGGAGTTGGGGGTGTGGGGTGTTTCCACTATGGCAGAGTGGGGCAAGGCCATGGGAGTCCACGAATTCAACTCATTGTTCATGGTTCAATTATGGGAGTTTGGGAGCTCAATTTTGGATAATTTCAAAGTGGTTTGTTTAATTTGATCTTGGGGTAAGAATCTAACCCTATATTTGGTACTTTTTCGCTAATATGTCATCTATTTTCTAATTTAATCACGTTAAGGTGTTGAAAGTTAGAAATTTTGTACCTAAAGTTAAGATGTCCTATTTGACGGTTTTTGGATTGATGCGAATTTTGTTTTTGATAAAATTTCACATTTGAGACCCTTTTACTATGGGTAGATTGATTTTGAAACAAAATTTCAGTTTTGACCTGAAAGTAGACTTTTTTACTCAAATTTTGCATAAGATATTTATATAACAAAATGAATATCAATAGAGCATGATTTTAATAGATTGAGAAACTCCTATTTGAGAAAGTTAGTAGTCTAAGGACATCGTGTTGAAAGCATGAACTAGAGATAGATATTGATGATGATCCACATCAGGCTAAAGAGATGATCCATCTCAGACATCTAGTGCCGGCAAAATTAACTTATATTTTGGTAACCCGCTCAATCCGTTCATATTTAAAATATGGATTGATATCCATATTCAATCCATAAAAATATGGGTAATATGGATAAAATATGAATTAGCCAAGTGAGTTAATCTTCTAATTTTTTATTCACTCAAAATTCATGATATTACCAAATAGTATATTGTAACTTCTCTTTCTTTTTATGTTCTTCTATAAAACTAATTATTTTTCTCTATAATTGAAAATGTGAAAGTCTTTGACCTTCCAAAAATATCTCTTTTAAATGTACATTTCTTTTATTAATTCTAATTATATTTTTTTATTTATTTAATTTTATATTGGATAATAAATAATAATGTAAAATAAGCAAATCATGTACTGGTATTGACATTGATTAAAGTGCATTAAGCATGTTTTAGGATGTGTTTAGTATGAAGGAAAACATTTTCACCCCTACCCTTGACCCCCCATCCACACCTTACCAGCCCCCACCCACCAAAAAAAAATTTAAATTTATTTTTAAAAAATATTTTGAACTTTAAAATTTCATTTTTTCACACCTATCCTCGACCCCCCCGCCCACCCACCCCATATCAGCCCCCCACCCCAAAAAAAAATAATTTTAAGTTTGTTTTTAAAACATATTTTCAACTTCAAAATTTCAATTTTTTCATCCCTACCATCAACCCACCCCCTACCACCCCCCACTCCCCAAAAAAAAAATTAAGTTTGTTTTTAAAAAATATTTTCAACTTCAAATTTTTATTTTTTTCACCCCTACCCTCGATCCCCCTATCAGCCCCCCCCCCCCTCCCAATCCCCCCAAAAAAATTTAAGTTTGTTTTTAAAAAAATATTTTCTACTCTAGTAAAAATAAAAGATATTTCTCAAAAATATTTTTCATTCATAAACCAAACACTATAAATCTTTTCCTGAAAATATTTTCTACTCACCAATCAAATATGAGAAAATAAGTCAAAAATCTACTTGTTTTCTAGGAAAACATAAATTTATTTTATATTGAAAAGTTATAGGATTTTTTTTTTTTTACTTTTATGATACAATAAAACTAAATGAATGATTTTCAACATATTTCATCTAAAAAAAGACTAAAATATTTTCTTCATGTTGAATTCTTAAGTAGAGTACTATTTACTCATGAAATATAAGTAAACTAGTATTTTACCCAACCCATTTGTTACCCAATCCATTTTTACCCATATCAAATATGGGCGGATTGAATTATTACCCATTTTATGTTGACCCATTTTCAACATGCCCAAATTTAACCCAACCCGCCCATTTGCCACCCCAACAGACATCATGTGAATTTGTTGCTATACTAGTATTACAGGACACCATGTTCTATATTTAGAGCTTTCTTGAGGGTACTGATAGTTTTGCAACTAACTACATCTGAGGGTTCTCAGACTCTTGATCAAATTCCAGTTCCATGCCTTCACACTTTTTGGGCTGAACCAATTTTTGTTATGTTTTCTCTTCGTATGGATACTTCACCACTATTTAATCTTTCTGTCCATCGAGGCTAGGACAATATGTTTGATCGATTTATGAAGATGTGTTCTTCTTATTTTACTGGAGATCTTGAGGAGGATGCTTATAATAAGTTCTTGGTTAGTTATCATGAGTGGTTGCATAACCTTAAGTAAATGGAAAGCCTAAATTAATTCACCTACCTTGTCTTGGACTTAGTTTTAATTAGAAGTATGTTCCTTACAACTTCCAGGGGGAGAAAAATGCATTAATTTGAGGGGCTTCAACAAGGTAACATGATAATTATTATGAGTCAAGGTTCCATGCTTGGCCTAATATGCGTTGATAGAGTAGATTCTAAGGTTTGTTAGATGGCTGATCACTCTGATGAGGCTGACTACCGCCGAGTTGGTATCTTCTACTAGAGCCTTCTTTTAGTAAGCTCTTGATCAATCTTTATCATTAGTTCTATGGAGCCAACGACAAGAGATCTCACAAGATTAGTAGCTTCAGTGGTACTTCATCTAGAGGATTTTTTTATATATATATAAAATTACTTTTAAATATAGAAAGGTGAATTTTTCTTCCAACGGATGAATAAGAAAATTGTGTGCAACAGACCGGGAGATACATTTAAAATCATTACATGTTAAATAATCTAATAGATTACTTGCACACTATGTGTGGCTTCAAATTATTATATTTGTATAGTACAATAGGAATCATGGGGTGATTGTTTTAGTTGTTATTTTATTATAGTTATATTTGTCTACCCATAGTTTGTATTATAAAACAAATCTTCATGAAAAATCATGATGACATTTCCTCATCATTTCAGTTTGGAAAAGTATACTTCCTCATTTTAAAAATTACTTTGCTCTTGTCTCTTTTCAATATTGTCGAGGAACATAAAAAAGGTCTTTCCAACACCGTATATATTATTATTATTATTATTATTCAATCTGCAATAATTCTTACTACATAAGCAGTCGTGTCAGAATATTTTTTATCAATACTACAAATTAAATTAAATTATATTGCAATCGTCAGATCACACTTTACTTAAAAGAAAATATTTTGGTAGATGAGATGCTTATTTAAAATATAGTTCAAATTAATTAGCATACATTTACGTTCATAAATGTCCTAAGAAATATGTATATAACATAACCCCACATCTGAGAGAAATAAAATTTGTTGAACACTGAGCCTATAATATACTTTCTCTGTTTCAATTTATGTGACTTACTTTCCTTTTTGGTCAGTCCCAAAAAGAATGACATATTTCTATATTAAGTAACAATTTAACTATAAAATATCTATTTACCCTTAATGAAATGATTTACAGCCACGTAAATTTCTATCATTTATTTTGGACCACACGTTTTAAAAGTCTTTCATTCTTTCTTAAACTCTGTGACGAATCAAACTACCTCACATAAAATGGACAGAGGAAGTATATAATTAAAAGAAAACAAAGATCGATGGCATATTCCTATAAAGGTTTTTCTCTTTCTTTCCAGATTTTTACACTTGTCCTTGTTACATAAAGAATAAAATAAGTTTATGCTAATAATTGTTGTATAAAAGTTTGTAATTTTCCACATCTAAGACAAGGGAATTAAAAAGTATCTTTTTGTTCAAGCTTACTAGCATTTTGAAAAAAGATTAATGTAAGATTAAATAAAAAACAAAGTGTGTGTCACTAGGAAACAAGAAAGTACACGTTTGTTCTTTGGATTCTATTACCTTGAAGCATCCAACGTCCAATTTTATTTTTTAAAATGGTTCTTTTGTAATGTACTATTCAAATCAAATACGAGTACATCAGTAATGCTATTCTATCGTATCAGATATAAAAATAGATGTTCTAGCAAAATAAGGAATAACCTGATTCAATGACTTCTTAACAACTGACAAAGAAAAAAATGCAACTTTTTGATAAAAGTTTTACAATAAAAACTAAAGAATTAAAATAAGAGTAATTCACCAAATTTTCTTCTAGAGCTTACTTTACAAGTAAGTTATCAATTTCCACAATCAATCTTTTTCTACTGAATCGTTCCTTTAGCCAAATAAGAGCATCACGCACTCCTATGATCTCAGCAGACGGCAGGGCTACCAACACGGTCAAGAAATATAGTTTTATCAGCAGTAAATTGACGGAAGTGATCACGTAGCATCATGCCTATTCCTGCTAAATCGGTATGAATATCATAAAAAACATCAATATGACATTTGATTATGTCAAACAAAAGTTGTTCTCATCTAGTAATCATATTAGTTGTAGCAACAACATCTCCTAAATTGGCACTCCTTCATTCCTTCAACTCCTTCTCCGCATAGTGCAATGTGGCAGCGAGCACATTTTATTTATTATTTCAATATAAATTATTTCTAGCTTCCCACCAACTTCACAAAATCATGACTGCTTTCTTTATTTTTATTTTCGTATTACTCTTTGCTCTTTAAATCACACTACAAAATCTTTACTATACCGTATATTTGAGATTAAAATGTAAAAATCGATTGCTATATATAGTTTGTGTAGATACTAATATATATAATAGTGCTAATTTAATCATATATATGAAAATATTAAATGGAAGTAAAAGCTATATCAATGCTTAAGTGCGTTGAATTTTGAATACGGGTGGGTGACGATGCTTTTCTTCGGTGGATGGCTACCGTACTATCGAACAAACATAAAATGCTATCATTGTTCCTTGTTTTTTATATTAAAAATGGAATAAACCCCCCCCCCCCCCCCTTGCCCCCCACGTAACTTAAAATTTAGATTTCGTTTAAAAGTAAATTCATTTAACAGTTATATATTCATTAATAAATTTAAAATAACAAGTATCTGTTATGATATGTTAATTGCATCAATTATATAAAACAAATTATTACACTTTCAGGTCAAGGAGAAAAATACAAGCACACGTGTCTTATCATGTGCTTCCAAGCTAATATGTGCATTACTTTTTTGATTTCTTGAAATTATGGTTTATAAAACCGAAATCTCGTAATTTACCTAGCAGGCTAGTACTATTGAAATTTCGAGAGATAATTAAAAAAAAAAGTGTGAATGGAATTTTGGGAAAAGGATCATATAATATGTCATTGAATTTTGAGAAAATGTTTATTTGTGTCATCCGTTAAAAGTTTGGTTTATCTATGTCATTTTTGTTTGAGAAAATAATCATTCATGCCATTATTTGTTAACAGAAAACAATTTCAATGTCACTAATTAATGACGTGGCCGAAGCATAATTGACCACATGTAAAAAATAATTTTACAAAATCAAAACTATTTTCCTTTAACAAATAATGACATGAATGAGCCTTTTCTCAAACGAAAATAATATATATGAGTCAAACTTTTAATGGATGACATAAATGAGACTTTTCTCAATGTTCAATAGCATATTTGAGCTTTTTATATAACTTTTAAATATTTTAAATTATTAATTATTATAATTTACAATACTTCTTACAATACAATTTTCAATAAAACTTACTATTTTTATATCTAAATTCACGATAAACTTTAAAAGTTTGAATCTTGAAATTCTTGTGATGACATATAAATTTAGACGGATGGAGTATATACATAATAAATTGTATTAATAATTTGTAATCATAAAGTAAGCATGTCTTTTAGTATGAAGGAATTCCACCTATGAAGATTCTAATTGAACTTACCTATAAATCCACACATCTAACTTAATATTTCTCAACACACTCTCAAATTCTCTCTAATAATATTCTTCACATCCATGGCTTCTTTTGCTTCTTCAACAACCAAAATTTATGGTAACAAGATCCTTGCTGACATGTTTGATCATGGCAAACATGAAACTTATTTTGGATCAAAGTTGAAAAAAAATGAAGAAAACAAGAAAAAATTGGACTTGAAATTAGTTACAAAGGTTGCTAGCCAATTGCCCGTAATAGTTCCACCACCAGATCAAGAGGTGATTAATAAGGAGAAGAAGCTCGCTGCATGGACTAGCGTACGCCAAGAAAGATGGGAAGGAGAACTCGTCGTTGAAGGCGAGTTACCTTTGTGGCTGGTATGTTATTATTAGTGTATATAAGTTAAATATGAACGTGTTTAGTGTTTAATTTTTGGAATCACTTGTTATAATTTTTTTCACAAAAGTATTGAGATCAAAGATGCGTGTGTACCTAAGACATTTTTCTCTGATTAAATTTACATATTGAAAACAAAGGTTTCTGAACTTAATTATTCTGCTATTTAGTACACTACAATAGAAACAAAGATTTTCCTCACTAGCTAATCACTCGGGAAATTTATGTTATAAAATATGATTTTCTGATTCATTTTTCATCGAATTAGCTTATTGAAAAAATGTGTGATGGAAAACAAATGTTCACTAAAATACTAAGAAACTCTCTAGTTTTTCTACATGAAAACATTACTGTTCTTCTTTTTTCTAATCTATTCAGTCCAAAAAATCGATAAAAATAGTCACTGAATATTTTTCAGATAAGAAAATAATGATTTCTTTAATAGTGGTAACGCTAATTAATAAGAATAATAATATTCTTAGCAATCTTGTAATGATCTCACCACGTTCAACAAAGGATATTCTCTTCTTTCAAGATGATAAAGAATGTTATAGTATTAAAACGACAAGAATATTTAAGATCTGAGAAGATGATAAAAATAAAATAATCAATCTCTTTCCTTTAATTTTTATATATATATTTTGGAAAAATAAAATATTCATTTATTTGTCTTAATTAATAGTAATAATAAGACGTACATCAGCTTACCCTCATTCCACATCATGTCACATTCATTTCAAGTCCAAATCTCAGCACATAAAATTATTTTATTTACTCATTATAAAAAAAAACAAATAAATAGTTTATTATTTTCTTGTCTATGTAGAATGGCACGTACCTAAGAAATGGACCAGGACAATGGCACATAGGTGACTACAATTTCCGTCACCTTTTCGATGGCTACGCTACCTTAGTCCGTCTTCATTTCGAAAACGGACGATTAATAATGGGTCATAGACAAATCGAATCGGACGCATATAAAGCAGCAAAAAGCAGTAACAAAATATGTTACCGAGAATTTTCAGAAGCACCTAAGCCAGACAATTTCTTGTCCTACATAGGCGATTTGGCCAAATTACTCTCCGGGGCATCCCTAACCGATAATGCCAACACTGGAGTCGTTAAACTCGGGGATGGACGAGTAGTCTGCTTAACTGAGACAATAAAAGGTTCAATTGTAATTGATCCGAATACACTTGATACAATTGGGAAATTTGAATATAGTGACTCGTTAGGCGGATTAATTCATTCAGCTCATCCAGTTGTTACAGATAGTGAGTTTATAACGTTGATTCCAGATTTAATTAACCCTGGATATTTGGTGGTGAGAATGGAGGCAGGGACAAATGAGAGGAAGTATATAGGAAGAGTGAGTTGTAGAGGAGGACCAGCACCAGGATGGGTTCATTCCTTCCCTGTTACAGAAAATTATGTTATTGTGCCTGAGATGTCACTAAGGTATTGTGCACAAAATTTGTTGAAGGCTGAGCCAACACCACTCTATAAGTTTGAGTGGCATCCTGATTCTAAAGCATTTGTGCATGTTATGTGTAAAGCCAGTGGCAACATTGTAAGTCATTTCTTTCTCATCACTGTAATTTTTATTTTTTTTACACTATGATCTGGTGATCTAAAATTACTTGACTATTCTCTTCTTTATTGTTTTTAGTGTCATTTCTTCACTATTGTTGTATTTATCTATTTACATACTTGATTTTTGATATGTTTTATTTGAAATGAGTGTCTATTGGGAAACCACCTCTCTACCTTCTCAAGATAAGGGTAAGCTTACATACAAACTAATGGCGTAGGCTGTAGCCCGTACAAGTAATGAAGGGTGGTCAACTATTAAACACCTTTTTGTTGAAAAATTATACTATGTCTATCGAAAATTATAGGAGGAAATATATAGGACAAAAATGATTTTTCATATATATATATATATATGTTAAATCTTTAACAAAATTTCTGAGTTCGCCAGTGATACATGCCACCCTTTTTCAAACCCCTCTCGTAGGATTAAACTGGGGCATGTTGTTATTGTTGGGTAATCCAAAATTAATTTAAAGAACGCTAGCTACAAAAAAATTACATGTTATTAGTACTCTAATTAATTGTAATACGTAATTTTTCTCTTTATTCATATGCCTCTTTATGATATATAGTAATCTAATTCTGAGATCCTATAATAGTTTGATTTTCTTTTATTAATTTAAAATTGAAAAGGTGGCAAGTGTAGAAGTGCCATTATACGTGACATTCCACTTCATCAATGGATACGAGGAAAAAGACGAAGATGGGAGAGTTACTGCTGTTATTGCAGATTGCTGTGAGCATAGCGCCGACACCACCATCCTTGACAAACTCCGCCTTGAGAATCTTCGCTCCTTCAACGGCAAGGATGTCTTGCCCGATGCAAGGTACAGTATTACATCACTTCAAAAATATCCTTGAGCTTAATTAATCTCTACATATTTAGACATTAATGGTGTTTGGTGATAGGGTTGGAAGATTCAGAATACCATTAGATGGAAGTCCATATGGAGAATTAGAAGCAGCATTGGACCCAAATGAACATGGAAAAGGCATGGATATGTGCAGTATTAATCCTGCTTATTTAGGCAAGAAATACAGATATGCTTATGCTTGTGGTGCTAAGAGGCCTTGTAATTTCCCTAACACCCTCACCAAGGTCAGCTTTTTTTTTTCCCTACAATTGTTATTGTTTCATGATCAAATAATAACTGACAATATTTTGCAGATTGATTTGTTTGATAAGAAGGCAAATAATTGGTATGATGAAGGTGCTGTGCCTTCTGAACCATTCTTTGTGGCTCGACCTGGTGCAACTGAGGAAGATGATGGTAATTAATTTACCAATGTTATTTGGCCCTGTTCTGACGCATAGCTAAAGCTTTGTGCTCTCTAGTGAATGATAATGCAATAATAATAATAAAACAAAGAACAAGTAGTTGGAGCAACATTCTTAACAAGGTGCAACATTTTTTGAACTCTATATGCAGGTGTTGTAATCTCAATGATCAGTGACAAGAATGGAGAAGGATATGCTCTAATACTGGATGGATCAACATTTGAAGAAATTGCAAGAGCAAAATTTCCTTATGGTCTCCCCTATGGGCTACATGGTTGTTGGGTTCCAAAGATATAGTATCACCCCACATCCAAGACAGTGTTATATCATAGCCTAATACACTTTACTAGTCATAATAAGATGATAGTACTAAATTTTCCACTTCTTGAAATAGCTAATATTGTAGTATTTTGTGCATATTTGCTCTCAGTAATAGAATGTGTTGATCCATATTAATAGCAAGTATATATATGAATGCATATGCTCTAAAATGAGTATTCATAAGTAATTGACATGAGAGATCTTTGTTAAAACATCAAAGATTCAACAAGGAAAAACCAAGAATGTTCCTTAGAAGTCAATGAAGTTAGTGAAAGACGAGGGTTGAAATCCTAACAGAGAAAAAACATTAGGTGATTTCTTCTCATATACCCAAATCTTAGTAGACAAAATGTTCTGATAACTGAAAAGGTGAAAGACACAGTCGAGGTGCACTTGACGTCACCTTTATACAAAAAAATTTGCCTTCTGGAATTGAGGAGTTGCAATCACTTATGGTATTGTATCAGATTGAAGTATTCAAACTATCATTATCCACTAAGCCAGAATCAGTTCGAGTTGTTCTCCCGATTGAAGTAATAGAAACTGACATGTTAATGCACTAAACCAGATGCTTCAAAACTTGCATTTCTAATACACATATGAGATCAACAAGAAACCCCATCTCTAGAAACAAGTTCCCAAAAGGAGATTCAGTAACATATGACATACTTCTGCAGCAGAAATTGGAAATAGGGATACTAACTTTAACTATAACATAGAATCATTAGTCTTTCTGACAAGTCCATGTGAAGAAACAAGAACTTCGGTAGATTCAATTAATCAAGTCAAACGTACACAAATAACTCTGCAACTTAGCTCTTAGCCTCTCACTTTACTAACTCAAGCTAAAGATGTTACAATGAGATTCATCATGCTAGCTGTTAAACAGAAACAACAGTATTTTATTGCCAATATAACTTACAACTTCAGATTGTATTTTTAAAGCACATTCATTTTACAGACAAAAGGGAGGCAATATTATAGGGTTACCAATGCATGTAAAGAATCCTTCTATCAGTTGAAAGATCAAACCCAATGATAAAATTGGGCCAAACAGCAATGTGTTCCTAAGATGAGAAGATCTGTAGATTTTTTGTAGAAGTAAAACAGCTAGATGACACCATATATGATTGACTACAGGACTCTAATGAGCTGAATGTCGTTATCATTCTTCAACAGCCTCAACAACCAGTTGTTAGGTGTTCATGCCACTGTTAAGTGGAATAATAACCTAATACTTTTGATCTGTATACACAGCATCAACATCATCAAGTTCAAGTAATTTGGACATTAGTTCTTTGTTTAACTCCATAGCCTCATCATCTACCTGCAGCCCAAAACCAAAGTACTAACTACAACAAACATAAATATGTGTACTAATAATTGGAAAGATCAAATTCAGCTATTAACATAAACTGATAGTTAAAGCATTTGAACTGCGCTAATTTAAACTGAAAAAAACAAGTTGTGGATAAAAGGTCCATGTAGTAATAAACCTAGAAAGAAGCTAAAGTCGGTTACCTTCAAAAGTTTGTAAGACAGCAGAGAATAGAATGAACTACTCTATTTATAGCTGATCAACCACTTGCACGTAAGCCCATCAGTCTCAAATGGTGAAAACCAGCCAACCCAAGCCAAATACTTCATGGGCTCAGGTTGGCTTGACTAAAATCACTCTAGACTTGAGGTATGCTTGAGCTCAACCAATACTGATAAGGGAACTACTAACCTTCTACCTTAATCCTCGACTTCCATATCCTCCTATAGTCCTATCTAGAATCATGTCCTCAGTAAGCTGCAGATGTGTCTTATCCTGTCTTATCCCCATGGGGATTTCTCGATTATGAAAAATTGATTGTTTGAGTTATATGACTTACGCCACATAGGCTTTAATGTTCTCTTTTGTTGTTCTTTTTTTTTCTTCTCTTGCTCGAGTTAGTAACATCTATTTTTCTAGTAATGTTTTTTTTATCTTGTTTTATTTGTTTCTGCTTCTTTTTCTTGTTCAAACAAATGATTCTTCTTTTTCTTCTAATATGCAAGTCCTCTTTTCACTACTTTTGACTCTAGACCTCTTTTTGTGTCCCTCAATACTACTCTCTGAGTACAATTACTAAAGTAATCAAATATGAAATAGGATGTTGCATATTAGTTCTTTTTTATGGATGGTTAATTGAAAATTAAAAAGTAATTTGTTATAAATACTTATTTAATAATGCTCACTTTAAATTAAACTAAGATCTTCATTATGGTATATTGGATGCTTAAATTAGTAATTTTAGTTGTGATCTGATTATTATAAATACTAGTTCAACATATGCTTGGTACTTTTTTATTTTCGCTTAATGATGCACTCCAAACACCATGTTACTTTATTCTCTTTTTATTCTTTGCACTTTTTTGCTTTCAAAACACCGTTTGAGAGTTTGGAGTATGATTCATCAAGCTATCATATTAGTATTAAAGAATGGAAAGATGTCGACCAAGAAGAGAAAAAGTACCTTTATTCCCAAGGGAGAAAGATGGAAGTGCATGGAATATGATTCCATTTGCGGTAATGTGGGTTGTTTGGAGAGAAAGAAATAGGAGAGCTTTTGAAGGTGTAGAGTCGAGTTTCTCTCAATTGAGGAGTAGTCTCTGTTCCCTAATTTTTTTTTGGTACACACAGAAAGTTCCTTGTTGTATAGACGACTGGGTGGAGCTTGTAGAGAATCACATCTTTTTGTAATTCTCCACTTTTTGCTATATCTCTTGTATATGGCAGTTGTGGCCATGTTTATTATCGAAAATACATTTACTTGATAAGAAAAAAAAGTAAATTTGAGACCTTCAAGTTTTGGAGCAAAAACAATTGTTTTAGTTGCTGTACCCCTGATTCGTCCTTGTTGAATATTATAATCAAATCATGTCAAAACAACTGGACTAAAACTTCTTTTCTTGTATAAGAACAAATTGATCTTGGATGTTGAAGTTTGAATGTTCACTACTAAATCTATGAGATTTTAGATATTCTTATGTTTCGCAATAAAGATTAGCCATTTGAAGATTTGAGTTATCAGAAAAACAACGCTACATGGTATGAAAAAGCTCATAACCACATCAATTAGTGGACCATGCTGTGATTATATTTACATTACAAAAGGTCAACAATTTTTTTTTTTTGAAACTTGGTAACTTTACAAAAGGTCAACAATTCACACACAAATTATTAGATTTCTTTTCTAATGTCATGGTTAAAACATATTATCTTATCAAAAGATCAAAGATTAAACAAGTGCTGTTAAATTAGAAGAATAAAATTTTGATATGCTGTACTCACAAACCTCAATTGGAGTTGTAGGAAGTAGCTCAGATCCGTTGTCAGGTCTAAATTTTATTCCTTCCTCTTGTAGTTTTGATAATATTACTGGATAGTTCTCCGCAGAAGACACGACTTTGTAAACCCTACTAAAGTAAAACAAATAAAAAGGAAAATAGTCAGATGTGCTGATATTAGATCATCAGCAGACAAGAGACGGTTATTTTAGTGGTAAGACTCCTCCACTTCCAATGAAGAGGTTGGAAGTTTGAGTCACCCATGGGGGAATGGAAAAACCACTATTGGCCTGTGGGAAGGGAGGGTTTTGGGGTGAGGCTTAGCAGATGAAAAGAATTCATCAGCAACCATGAAATTGCAATTGAAATAACGTAGGTGTGCCAAAATCAAGGCTGCAGTAGACTTGGCAATAGCAGTAACGGGTTGTTGGAGTTTATTTTCAGCACTGAAAGAGAATCTACTTATGAAGAAGAAATCCCAGAGAGGTTTCTTTGACTACAATGTATATGCCTGAAAGAACCATAAAAGTAAACTCTGGGTCCAATTGCAAGAAACGAGAGAGCAGTATCCAACCAGAGAAACATACTCACTACGGGATGAAGCAAATAAGAAGATAATCTTTGCCAATGGAATATTCTTCCTAAACTAAAAGACTTTATTTATATGCAACCAAAACAGCTAGCATACATACCTCTCAGATGAATCTGCTTCTGTATCATATTCATCCATTGAGGGTTCAATGATATCTTCAGCACCAGCATCTAAAGCAACTGTTAAGAGCTGGTCTCGGTCGACATCAGTGACTTTAACATTAGCAACCCGAGCACGTTGGAATTTGAACATAATGGATCCTGGATCTGCCATCTTCCCACCATTGTCCTTCACCACCTCTCGAACTGCTGCCACTGACCTCTTTACTTTATCTGTTAAGACCTCAATGATGATACCAACTCCACCATAACCATATACCTGAGTATATAACAGGAGTTCATAATTCACTGAATTGCAATAGTCAAGAGAGTTACCAAAAAGGTTGATGTGTAAAAATTGTTGTTTATTAGGTAACAAATGCATATAAGTCTAAATGTTCAATACCTCATAGATCTTCTCGATAAAAGCTTCCTGTCCCTTTTCTGAAGCTCTCTTGACATTGCGGTCAACAATGTCTTTGGGTATATCAAGTTCCTTAACTTTCTCGATCAGAGCAGCGAGAGCCGTATTAGATATTGGACTGGGACCACCTTTCTTAACCCTGGTCATTCAGGAAACAGTACTCATTCAGAAATGCAAGGTAAGGCTGTGTACAATAGGCTCTTGTGGTTGGGCCCTTCTCGAGATCCTACGCATAGCGCGAGCTTTAGTGCACCAAACTGCCACCTTTTTTTTTTAAATCATAAAAATCACAAAAATAGACGTCTGGAAAAGGGTTCTAGCTGGCAACAAGATAACGCTCAAAAGTTCCAATTGGGACGTTAAGACCTCAAATAGAAGAGAAAAATTCCATTCATTTAGATATTGATTTAGACGAATGACTATTTTTCATTTCCATAACTTACGCAGAAACAATTTCCTTCCCGATTTTTGAGTACAGCTTTGCCTTCTTAAGATCCTGAGCAGTCTGCATAAAAGAAACATTGACTTAAACAATATCCAAAATGCTAGAACTGTGCTAACTCCTGTTGCTGGACAATCATTTGAACTATAATGATATGATATACATTGTTGATCACCGTAATACATCAGTATTGGCCACTTAATCCTTGATGAATTAAATTAATCGAGAAACACAACCACAATAATCACATATATTAAGAACACCTATAATATTGTGAAATACACGAAAAGAAGGTGTGCACCTTTATCTGCCATAGCAACACACAATTACAGACAAACTAGGCAGAGTCTTCCTCACCTTTGGCTTATGACGGCTGATACCTTATGGAAAAAAGTCTTAGCTTAACCCAGAAGAGGGGACCTAGCCTCATATTTATAAGCTTAAAAGTCTTAACCTAGTGTGCCTCCCCATTACAGGCTCACTAGTCTCCAACAGACCTACACTCTTCCCAGCCCACACC
This sequence comes from Solanum bulbocastanum, assembly GCA_037074985.1. Taxonomy (NCBI): domain Eukaryota; kingdom Viridiplantae; phylum Streptophyta; class Magnoliopsida; order Solanales; family Solanaceae; genus Solanum; species Solanum bulbocastanum. The sequence goes on along the minus strand of CM073604.1, from coordinate 38,754,702 downwards.
TATTACATGAAATGATAGGGGCTCTTGGCATTAGAGAATGTTACATAGATTATGAACCTTATTAATCGTTCACGAGACGAGTAGTCCGGAATACTAAAATTATTTGTATCACGGTTAAATCTGAAACAAAGCTTTTTTTTCGACTGTGATTCTATTTTGATTGTTGCGTATATGCACTACATTATTTTATTAAAATAATCCTAGTGAATTAAGTTCAAAGTTGATCTTGATTTTGGGGTCTTAATTTGTTAGCGGTGTTCGTTTAACACATGTGCTTCCGCTAGTAACAACAATCTGATAAGAGTCATTTATAAATCCTCTATTGAACGAAGAGTTTATGAAATCAAAGATCTTGATCTAGGGTATATAATAAATTGTTTTATCTTTGAAATATTTCTGTGAGCGTGTGTGTTTTCAAATTGATAGTCTTCTTGGATCCTTTTTTTTTCTTTTGATAACTGAGAAATCCGTTTGTGACCCACTCTTTGGACCAATCACAGCCTTCTAAACTCGGTGGATAATGGGCCCGCCCGTCTACCCTTCTCCACTTAAATACTGGGCTTCGCATGGTGTGGGGATTGAACCAGCGACCTAAGCCACAAATCCTCCACCTTTTACCACTCGAGCTAGGCCTTGGGGGCGGATCATATTAACAAAGTGGGTCTAGATTTCTTAAATTTATTTATTGATATTTGTTGGCTTGACTAAAATCACTCTGGACTTGAGGTATCCTTGAGCTCAACCAATACGGGTAAAGAAACTAGACATTACTCGGCTATATTCTAACCTTCAACCCTAATCCATAACTTACGCAGAAATGATTTCAGTATTCTGGACTATCCGTCTCATGAACAGTTAATGAGGTTCATAATCTCTGTAACATGCACTAATGTCAAGTGTAAATTAATTGAGAAATACGATCACATAAAATTAAGAAAACCTAAAATACACGAAAAGAATGTGTGCACCTTTATCCACCATAGCAACGTACAACTAAAGACAAACTAGTTGAGCCTTCCTCTACTTTAGCTATTAACGGTTGGCACCATATGAGAAAAGATCTTCGGTTAAGCCCTGAGTCATAAGCCAAAGGAGAAGAAGACTCAACACAGTTTGTCTTCAGTTGTGCACTGCTATAGTGGATAAAGGTACACATTTTTTTCATGTATTTCACAATATCATAGGTTTTCTTAATCTATGTGATTATTGTGGTCGTGTTAATTTACACTTGGCATCAAAGCATATTTACATAGATTATGAACCCTATTAATCGTTCATGCGATGAATAGTCCAGATTACTGAAATTGACAAAATTTATATCGCGATTAAATCTAAAATGAAGTTTTTTTATAGACTGTACTTCTGTTTTGATTGTTGCGTATATGCACAACATTATTCTATTAAAATAGTCTGGGTGAATCAAGTTCAAAGGTGATCTTGGCTTTGGGGTCTTTAACTCGGTGGCAATTTTCTTTTAACACCTATGTGCTTCCGATAGTAACATAATAATCTGATGAGTGATAAGAGTCATTTATGAATCCTCTATTGAACGGATAGTTTATGAAATTAGAGATCTTGATCTACAATTTTCGAATCTTGGTATAAAATAAATTGTTTTATCTTTGAGATATTTTTGTTGGCGTGTGTGCTTTCAAATTGATAGTCTTCTTGGATCATATTAATAAAGTAGGTCTAGATTTCTTTAATTTATTTATGGATATTTGTTGGCTTGACTAAAATCACTCTAGACTTGAGGTATGCTTGAACTCAACCAATATGGGGAAGGGAACTAGACATTGCTTGGCTACATACTAACCTTCAACCCTAATCCATAATTTACGCATAAATGATTTCACTATTCCGGACTATTCGTCTCATGAACAATTGATAAGGTTCATAATCTATGTAACATGCTCTAATGCCAAGTGTAAATTAATTGAGAAACACGATCACAATAATCACAAAAAATTAAGAACACCTAAAATATTGTGAAATACGCGAAAAGTATGTGTGCACCTTTATCCACCATAGCAACGTACAACTGAAGACGAAAGTTGAGTCTTCCTCTACTTTAGCTTATGACATTTGACACCTTATGAGAAAAGATCTTAGGCTAAACCCTACGTCAAAAGCCAAAGGAGAGGAAGACTAACGTAGTTCGTCTTCAGTTGTGCGTTGCTGTAGTGGATAAAAGTACGCACATTTTTTTTTTGTGTATTTCATAATATCATAGGTCTTCTTAATCTATGTGATTATTGTGGTCATGTTAATTTACACTTGGCATCAAAGCATAGTACATAGAATATGAACCCTATTAATCGTTCATGCGATGAATAGTCCGGATTACTGAAATTAACACAATTTGTATCGCGATTAAATTTGAAATGAAGTTTGTTTATAGACTATGATTCTGTTTTGATTGTTGCACATATGCACAACACTATTTTGTTAAAATAGTCTGGGTGAATCAAGTTCAAAGTTGATCTTGGCTTTGGGGTCTTAACTCGTTAGCAATTTTTTTTTTTTTAAAATGGTAATTGTTTCTATTTCTGTAGAACATTACATAGGTTGTACCGAAACCCGTATAACTCGTTAGCAATTTTCTTTTAACAGATACGTGCTTCCTCTAGTAACAACAATATGATAAGTGATAAGAGTCATTTATGAATCCTCTATTGAACGGAGAGTTTATTTGTCGGCGTGTGTGTTTTCAAATTGATAGTCTTCTTGGAATCTACATAAATACATGACTTGAGTGTTGTCCACCAACAATTAACATTCAGCCTGTTTTGCTAAAAACATAATAATAAGTTAATATATAGTCCACATTTAATAAATAATTCTAGTTTTCCTTCTGGGTCGAGCTCGTCACACTGGGCTTGCCTAGTGTGGATTATCTCTCCTGTGTGGTTTACAAGCTATTGCATAGGAGCAGGGGTTTTACCATGTACGCACCAAAAGGGTAGCGGCTACTGGTTTCCCTTGTAATCAAAAACATTTAATACATAAGTCTAACCTAATGAACTATCTAATCTCAATAAGTGCATCACTCTTCTTCTACTATTGCAGTCAAATCACGTCAAACTTCATTATAGAAACCTCAAAATCACACGAATAAATATTTCCCAGGTTGTTGACTCTACATAACAATGAAATCACAATTCTTCCACAGATCGTTACTACATATAAATTTCTGAACACTTCAGAGTTGAGACATTGGGCCGAAGGTCTACCAGAAACATCCGCTCTACCTCTAAGGCAGTAGTAAGGTCTGCGTACCCCATTTTGTGGGATTACACTAGCTATGATGTTTTATTGTTCAGAGTTAGGATAGACCAAAAGACTACATTTTTCTTTGGTAGATGAAATCAAGTTAGGAAGAAAGATTCTAACTTGAGGTAATCTCTAAGATCCCAATACATTTGAATAGTATTGAATCGAGAGTTTGTATCAAAGCAAATACAACAATTAGAATTGTTTTATTTTTTTGCTCAAAGAAAAAGAAACGAGAACTATATGATTTAAATGTAAATAGCAAGAACATTTTATACCTTTCTGCCAGCAATTTTGCAGGAGCGTCTGCCCATATAGAGAGGAGAGGAAGTCCAAATCTTTCTCACTGAATTGCTCGATTGAAGTTCCAAAGGCAAGACCTTTATATCAGAAGATGAATAACATGAAGAAGACGAAAAGTTCCAACTCAACAAAAAAACACCTACAAGAAAATAATCAAATTAGGAAAATAAGGTATAAAGATTTGCTTTTTATTCATGTATGGGAGTACTTACTTCTGAGAGTGCAAGAATGGTGGGGTTTAAGATAAACCCCATTTGAGATTCTGCAGAGAAGTGAACCAAAAGCTCGAATTGAAGAAGATGAATACACCATTGCTATTCTATAGACTTCCAATTGGGTTTCAGTGAATTTCTACTTTACCATTAGAGTTCTAGTGGATGCATTTGTGCTGCTCAATCTTCAATCCTCAATCCTCAATCCTTAATCCTAAATCCTTAATTCTAAATCCTAAATCCTAAATCCTAAACAATCAAGATACGATAAAGTCGATAAAGTTTTCTTGAATAACGGTGCCAGAGGAATGGAGCGCTATATAAGCAGCCGAGTTGACACTTAAAACCCCCGAAAAGGAAAATATTTTATTTTGAACCAGGGTATTAAAAGAAAACCTAAAATACTTTCGCCCGATTGAAAAAATTAAATCCACTATAAAAGAATTTACTTTATGTCTAGAAATATTGGAAATCCTCTAATAGAAACTATATAATGCATTTATTCTTTTTTACTTTAAAGGCAAAATAGTTTGATTAACCTCAGTACTTGTACTAGTTTATATTATGAACTCTTCTACTTATGTCTTTGTCATCTGGACCTGTACACTCAATAAAATGCAATATATCAAAGCCCTCTTACCATTAACCATCCTTATGTGCATTAAAATGGTTGAATTGGCAAGAGAGTTAGGCTACACGCCTATTAAGGTAAATGAACACCATATTAAAATTTAAAAAATATTTAAATTATAAGAGAATAAAATAATAAACTTAAAAAGGAAAAAAATCATTCTTCTTCAACCAACCCATCTGCTTTTTCAGTCATCCATCCTTGCCCAACCTTTTTTTTTTCTTCCATCTTCTTTGGCAAAATGGTCTGGTACACCAGAGGCTGCGAGGAGCCTTTGTACGCCAGAGGCAGTGAGGTGTTTCTTGGCCTTCTGGTATGCCGAAGAGGATGGAGAGCATAGGGGGTCCCTAGTGGTTTGCAGCGGTCGGCAATGGCGAGGAGCTGGTGCAGCGATTTGTGAAGGTTGGAGAAGGAGGAAAGAAAAATGGTGAGGGTGTGCGATGAAGATGGAGACTGGTGAGGGAGCTTGTATTTGTGGTTTCGCCGACAAGAGGAGCAACAGCAGCAACAACGACTTTCTCGGGCAGTTGGGACATTTCACGGTGAAAATGGAAGATGATGCTAGGAGACCCAAACTTTTAATTTAAAATAATAAATAAAAATTTGATTTGTCAAAATTGCATCAAAATTTTATGATTTTTCTTTTGTCAAAAAAGAAATTATTATAAAAAGGGATATAAAATGCTGTGGCAAATTTTATCTGACATGGAGTGTGACATCAGCGTGATTGAGAGTCACGATGAGTTGAAAGGGTTCAACAGGTTGAGTTTAGATGGGTTCAAGGGTCCAAATGACAAAGAGGTAAGTAAAAGGGTTTACAATAAAAACGCATACAAATACAAGGGTTCACAAGACCATTTTGCCTTCTTTAAATAATATGTGATTCTAACGTGGATCCTGAATAATGTGGTGTGACCTAGGTGGCGGATAAGAAAAGGAAAGTGAGATTGACATAGTTTGGACATGTGGAGAGGAGATGCATAGATATACTAGTGATGAGATGCAAAAATTTGGCTATAGAAGGCACGAGGAGAGACAAAAGTAGGTCGAAAAAGTATTGAAAAGAGATGTTAAGAAAGAATATGACGCAATTTCAAATAACCAAGGATATGGTTCTAGACAAGAGGATGTGGAGGACTCACATTAGGATAGAAGGATAGTAGGTAGTGTAGTGTTGTCTTGCTTAGAGTGACTGGCGTTTGCGGTGGTACTGGTGTATTATGGTAGTTTTTTTTACCTATATCATTATTGTTTCTGGTGTGTCGTTATCAGACTCATAAAATTTCATAAATAATTCCTTAACTATAGGAGTAGGTCTAAAATGGTCCCTTAACTATATTTTTTTCATATTTAGTCATTTGATTATTCAAAAACTTATCAGTTTTGGTCCATGAACTGTACACTTATCGATTTTAGTCTTTCAAGTATTCAAAAACTTATCAGCTTTGGTCTTCTAAGTATACACTTACTGGTTTTAGTTCTTTAAGTATTCAAAAGCTTATCAGATTTTGTCTTTGTCCATTTTTCTTTACACAAATAGCTTAAGTTTATATTAACGGAACTCTTCGTGAAATTAAATCTTTAGCTCATTTTAAGTTGTTTCGCTATCCCCACTACTTTTTCTTCAAATAATTCTTATGAAAAGAATAATAACCTGAGTGATTCAAAATAAAATTAATGGGGAATAATATATATGTCTTAATTTTATTCAATGGAGGATAAAATAAAACAAATATTTGTTGTTAATGAGTTGAATATGTTGTGTTCCTTTCTTTGGCGGCTAGCGGTTCATAACCGGAGCGAATTTTTTAGTTTTATTTTTCATACAAAAGAAAAATAAGAGATTTGATCTTATTAATCAAATTTCTCTACATAAAATAAAATGAATAGAATAATAAAATCAATCTACTTTTTTTGCAAATCTACCATTTTATAAATTTCAACTTCTGAAAAATTAAACAAATTTTCTTCAATAAAGTTATTGGAGTACAAATTTTGAATTCAACGGGTAATAATTTTTTTCTTTTTATAATAAAGTTTAGCATATTCAAGTCATTAGTAACAATAATATGCTTCATTTTATCGTCTGTTGAATAAAATTATGACTTATATTTTTTTTTCTTGTGAATTTTATTTTGAATCGTTGAGGTTAAGATTCTTTGTACAAGGGTAGTTTGAAGTAAAAGTAATGGGGAGAGAGAAACAACTAAAAAAATGGCTAAATGATTTAATTTTTGAGACGTAGATTCCGTTAATATAAACCTAATTTATTTATATAAAAATGGACCGAGACCAAATCTGATAAGTTTTTAAATACTTAAAGGACTAAAACTGATAAATGTATAGTTAAGAGATTGCAATCGATAAATGTATACTTAAAAGATTAAAACTAATAGATAAATGTATAGTTAAGGGAGCAAATATAATAAGTTTTTGAATAGTTGAAGGATTAAATCTGACTAAAGTATAGTTAAGGAACCATTTTAGACCTACTCCTATAGTTAAGGAATTATTTATAGCATTTTATCTTCGTTATCACATGAATTTATAGTACTTTTGCATTGTTTTTAATTATTTGCTATATTCTCTACATTGTCTCCTTTTTCTATATCAGGATTAGCTGCACTTGAGCTGAGGGTCCTTCGAGAACAACCTTTCTACCTTCACCAGATAGTGGTAAAGGCTGCATACATTCTACCCTATCCAAACATCAATTGTGAAATTTCACTGAATATGTTATTGTTGTTGTTTGTTACTGAAATACGTCAAACTCTAATACTTTTTTCGAATTTGAGATCTCGCTTTAGCATTATTTTTTTAAAATGAAACAAAGCATATTATTGTTAAAGTTTCATAGATTTTAAAAAATAAATTAAACCAAGCATATCAATTTCTTTTTCACAACACTGGGTTGTTTCAGCAAATCAACTAGGAAATGAATGATAACTGGAATATATAAATAAAACCAAGACCAATGTTAACATAGAGCAGAAAATGTTTCACAGAAATCAACTGAAGGTCCCAGTATCGTTCACTAGGCAATCATTTAAGCTTACAACAGTACATCCAAGCCATCGACTGAATTTTTCCGGACAATTTTAATGGATAGATATCTGTCTTGAAGGCATCAAAGTATTGTTACAATCACTGTAGAGATGCCCTTTTGCATTCTCTCCCATTGTGCATTCAGCGAGCGGACAAATTTAGCAGTAGAAACTTCTGACTCAATTCTGTCTGCACCTTGTTGGTGACATAATACTCCTCCATACTTCTACTCTAACCTGAGTCACATATAATGCAAGATTCTAGGGAAACTGCTATTAACCTGGTGAGAGATTTCATACTCTGAATTGTGAAAATGCCTTTGTTATTCATACATCCTATTTTATCGAAGCCATCCCCCTACACAGGTGTGGCAATAGTTCTCAAAACTGAGTACTTTTTTGCAGTGCCCAATATTTCGCGCACAGAAAAATGCACTTGTTCCAAGTAGCAACAACAGGCAATAAATAGCAAATGCCAGCTTTTGCAAACTACTGCAGCACCGTCCGTCATCATTGTTCAACAGTTCAAACCTGTCAAAATTGAGCCAACATCAGTTCTGCATTTGCAACAAAAGTTCTTTCGAAATGTTTCACACCCTAATTCTAGGAAAAGATGAATGATGAGTTAAGAACAAAAATGAAAGAGAGTTGGAAGTCAGAACCATCAGGGTATGTTTATAAATTTACCACCCCCACCCCCACCCCACCATCTAGAAAAATGATAGACGAAAAAAAGAAGAAGGTAGTGTCTGGTTTGATTTATTAAAAGCCCTGACCTATTTCTTTACGGAAAAGGAAACAGAACTAATATACTCAAAAACATAATAGTTTGCAAAGCTTGGAAAAAGATACAGAAATATTACTGGTATATCTTACTCAAATCAGCATGTAGTGAATATCGAGAAAAGAAAATGAAAAACATGGGCAATCACATTTCGGACAAGTTTCACATAACCTAACAATATTTCATGCCTTTAGATGCATCAGTTTGTTATCTCATTTTGACAGCCTATCATTTCATACGTTGATACTTTACATTCAACTTACGCCCTTTGAAATACTTTGCTGTCATTTAATATCAGAGATAGAACTAACAAGTTTATGATCAGGTTTGAGCACATGAAGTGAAGTAATTTTTTTCTCACAACGATTCAGAATGACTACTTCCTCCCTTGGAACCTCTTGGTATAACTATATCACCAGAAGGTAAATTTTCATGTGTTTAAATTCTGGTGCATATAAATTTTCATGATTTTTTGACTTGTTAAACCTCAAAAAGATATTTTGCATGTTAGATTTCCAATAAGAGGTACACAATTATTTTGAACCTGAAGGGTTAAGGGCAACCCAAATGCTTTTCCTTTCAGACTGAAACAACTTGAGGCTCATTTTGGATCAAACTTCTCCACATGCCAACTAGTTTGTCCGTAGTTTGCCAGACCAGTATGCCTTAATACATCCTCCAAAGTAGTGAAGACTGCATGAAGTAACTAGAGAAATAACTTGAGGAAGGTGGTTTTATAAACTCCTTAGTTAAAAGATCGGCCCTCAACTAAACCTCTTTGCAGTTGTGCAAGAGGAAAGTTAGGTCTAAAATGGACACACAGACCACATATCCATGAGCTGACTAAGCAAGTAAAGAAAAGAACCACTCATGAACAGGTACCAGACCACAACGAAGCTTATGCACATGGAAAAATAGCTCAGAAGTGCATCAATGCAACAAGTGTTCACGGTTTAATGAAAACTAAACCAAACCAAACCAAACCAATTAAGAAAACCGGCATTTGGTTTTAAGCTTTAAATTCCGATTATATTTAATTTGGTTTTACTAAGAAAAATCGAAAAACCACCAAACTGAATTGATAAATTCTATACATAAATTGTAGAACTATTTGAACATATGATATTAGTTTTTCATTAATAATTATAAATCCTACCTTTTAATGATTAGTTTAATTTTATTATACTTCCTTCACAATTCAATGGAACTCTATATAATAGCAATGACCACATAATAACCTTCAACCCTAATCCATAACTTACGCAGAAATGATTTTAGTATTCTGGACTATTCGTCTCATGAACAATTAATAAGGTTCATAATCTATGCAACATGGTCTAATGCCAAGTGTAAATTAATTGAGAAACATAACCATAATAATCATGCCCCCAAGGCCTAGCTCAAGTGGCAAAAGGTGGAGGATTTGTGGCTTAGGTGGCAGGTTCAAGCCCCACACCATGCAAAGCGAAACCTGGTATTTAAGTGGAGAAGGGTAGAGGGGCAGGCCCGTTATCCACTGAGTTTAGAAGGCTGTGATTGGTCCAAAGGGCAGGTCACGGACGGATTTCTCGGTTATAAAAAAAAAAATAAAAAAATAATCACATAAAATTACGAACACCTAAAATATTGTGAAATACGCAAAAAGAAGGTGTGCACCTTTATCCACCATAGCAACATATAACTGAAGACAAACTAGCCGAGTCTTCCTCTACTTTGGCTTCTGACGGCTGGCACCTTATGAGAAAAGATCTTAGGTTAAGCCCGCCATCATAAGCAAAAGGAAAGGAAAACTCAGCATAGTTCATCCTCAGTTGTGCATTGCTATAGTGGATAAAGGTACACACCCTCTTTTCGACTATTACGAATATTATAGGTATTCTTAATCTATCTGATTATTATGATTGTGTTTATTTACACTTGACATCAAAGCATATAACATAGATCATTAATCGTTCATGAGATGAATAGCCCGAATTACTAAAATTAACACAATTTGTATCGCAGTTAAATCTGAAATGAAGTTTGTTTATCAACTGTGATTCTATTTTGATTGTTGTGTATATGCACAACATTATTCAATTAAAATAGTCCTGGTGAATCAAGTTCAAAGTTGATATTAGTTTTGGGTCTTAACTCGTTAGTAGTTTTCTTTTAACACATATGTGCTTTTACTAGTAACAACAATTTGATAAGTGATAAGAGTCATTTTTGAATCCTCTATTGAACGGAGAGTTTATGAAATTAGAGATCTTGATTTATGGTTTTCGAATCTGGGTATATAATAAATTGTTTTATCTTTGAGATAAATTTGTCGGCGTGTGTTTTTTCAAATTGATATAGTCTTCTTGGATCATATTATCAAAGTGGGTCTACATTTTTTAAATTTATATATGAAAACTGCCTATATCACTCAAAATGAATCTTGGCCATCTTAAAATGTGTTGTTGAAGAGGGAAAAAATAGAAAAAAGAAACCTAAGGTTTCCTTGTTTGTTTCCCATCATTCCAAAGCAAGCTTGAGAAAGGGGACCTAAGCCTCATTTTTATAGGCTCTAAAGCCTTAACCTAGTGTGCCTCCCCATTATGGGCTCACAGGTCTCCAACAGACCTACACTATTATCAACCCACACCTATCACATGAAATGATACATGCCCATATGGAATCCACATAAATACATGACTTGTGTGTTGTCCACCAACTATTACATTCAGCCAGTTTTGCTAAAAGCATAATAATAAGTTAATATATAGTCCAAATTTAAATAATAATTCTAACCTAATGAACTATCTAATCTCAAGAAATGCATCACTCCTTTTCTATTACTGCAGTCAAATTAGGTCAAACTTCATTACAGAAACCTCATAATCACATGAATAAATGTTTTGACTAGGGTATTTTTTTAGTTTGAGAAATTACACAATCCTACCTGAAAAGGAAAAGAATTTTTTTTGTTTGAGAAATTACACAATCTACCTGAAAAGGAAAAAAAATTATTTTAACCAAGGTATTATTTTTGTTCAAGAAATTACACAATCCTACCTGAAAAGGAAAAACAATTATTTTTGACCAGGGTATTTTTTTGTTTGAGAAATTACACAATTTACCTCAAAAGAAAAAATAATTATTTTGACCAGGATATTTTGGAAGCAAGAACAAGCAGGGTTTGTTTATAAATTTATAAGCCCCCCTACCCCACCACTCCACCAAGAAAAATGATAGACGAACAAAAAAGGCAGCATTGGCTTTGATTTATATAAAAGCCCTTTAGTATACTGTAAAGAGGAAGTTCACAGAAAAGATAACAGAATTAAGAAACTCAAAAACATAATACCTTACAAAGCTTGGAAAAAGATATAGAAATATTAGAGCTATATCTTACTCAAATCAGCAGATAGTGAATATCAATCAAGAAAAGAAAATGAAAAACATGGGCAATCACATTTCGGACAAGTTTCACATAACCTAACAATTTTTCATGCCTTCAGATGCATCAGTTTGTTATCTCATTTTGACAGAGCCTATCATTTCATACATTGATTCATTACATTCAAAGTACGCCCTTTTAAATGCTTTGCTGTCATTTTATATCAGAGACAGGACGAACAAGTTTATGATCAGGTTTGAGCACATGAAGAGAAGTAATTTTTTTTCTCACCACGATTCAGAATGACTACTTCCTCTCTTGGAACCTCTTGGCTATAACCATATCACCAGAAGGTAAGCTTTTATGTGTTTAAGTTCTGGGTGCATATAAATTTTCATAATTCTTTGACTTGTTAAACCCAAAAAGATATTTTGCATGTTATCTTTCCAATAAGAGGTACACAATTATTTTGAACCTGAAGGGTTATGGGCAACCAAACTTCTTTTCCTTTCAGACCGGAACAACTTGGGGCTCATTTCAGATTAAACTTCTCAACATAACAACTAGTTTTTCCATAGTTTTCCAGGCCAGTATGCCTTAATACATCCTCCAAAGTAGTGAAGACTACATGAAGTAACTGGAGAAATAGCTTGAGGAAGGTGGTGTAATAAACTCCTTAGTTAAAAGATCGGCCCTCAACTAAAACCTCTTTGCAGTTGTGCGAGAGGACAGTTAGGTCTAAAATGGACACAGAAACACATATCCATGAGCCGACTAAGCAAGTAAAGAAAAGAACCACTCATGAACAGGTACCAGACCACAACGAAGCTTATACACATGGAAAAAGAGCTCAGAAGTGCATCAGTGCAACAGGTGTTCACAGTTTGGTGAAAAACCAAACCAAACCAATTGGATTATGAAAACCAGCAATTGGTTTGCTTTGGTTTTAAAATTCTTACTATATTTGGTTTGGTTTTGATTTTACTAACAAAAACTGAAAAAATAACTGAACTGATAAATTCTATTCATAAATTTTTGAACTATTTGAATATATGATAGAGTATTAGTTTTTCATTAATAATTATAAATATTACCGTTTAATCATTAGTTTGATTTTATTCTACTTATTTCACATGCATTACAACACTTATAAATTCTAATTCTTGAAAAATATGCCCAAACCCAACACGTCTAATCGTCTTATATGTGGTGTGATGTATTGCCAGACTTAAATTTTCTTTGCTAAGACATCCATCTACTCTTCAATGGCTTGCCCAATTAGACCATTCTATTTAAAATTATATATTGCTTCTATGGATGTTAGACATGTAAAATGGAGTAACCTCTACAGTTATGCAAATTAACATGCTAAAACTTCGGAATATTGTTGAAATTCATAAAATATTCAGATACATTCATCTTGTGATAGTAAAGAGAAATTTGTTGATTCCTAATGTTCATTTGAAATAATTGTCTCATGTCAATGTTATTTTACTATTGGCAATTCATCATTAGCTAGTTATAAACCGAACCAAACCGATGGTTTTTTATTTATTTGGTTTGGTTTGATTTGGTTTTAGAAATTTAAAAACTAACTAAATTGATTTGGTTTTGGTTTAAATCAAAAACCGATCCAAACCAAACAATGAACAGCCCTAAATGCAAGCTCAATTTTCTCAGGAACGAGGTTCCAAGATATGTTTCTATTGTGCTATTTGGAAAGTCAGATGATTTGCAGCCCAAATATCCTAGTAAAGTAGGACATTTGTCAGAGGTGTACATGATCTCATTCCACCTACCTGAGTTGAACCAGCTTTTCAAGAATTACAGAATACAGAAGAGGAACTGTGTATTCTGACAACGTCAAGCATTACAAGAAAGCTATACCAAAGCATAGTTCATGATACTGCAGCAGTGGTATAGGTTATTTCCTGTTTCTAGAGAAGAATTACATTCGTTTAGAGTACAACAGGTTATCTTAGAGAAACTGAAGCAGGCCACAGAGTAGAAGTGGTCCTACTTTCAACAAAGCTTGGATAAACTTCCGTTCAGTTTTTGCTTAGTTCCATTTAAGGAAGTGATTCTTGGATTACCCTATCTCAAATTTCAGCTATATTCAGGATCAAAATTGTAATGTCTATGCACAAGGTTAAGCATCCATAGGCCATGACAATAGCAGAGTAGCCAAGTTAATTAAAAAGTACCCTGTACATTTGTTTTACTAATACGACTAGTTCAACAATAAATAATGGGATCTGGGCAGAATATGCACCTGAGGTAATGATGAGGAACTGTGAATGAAAGACCCGGGTTATAACTGCTAAGAGGTATCCATAAATGAGAGAGGACACTGAAAACATATTAATCCATTCGAAACGAGACATTCAACTCCCCTTTCACCTGTTATTTCCAATCTATCCAACAGTGTTCTCTCATGATATTATCCTGCACTTCCATAGGTACCCACATCCTTAATCTTTTGTCAACCACAATGTATTCTAATGATTGACATCCTAGTACCAACTCTTCCAAATCATATCCACTAAGCTTTTCACAACTAGTCAAAATGAGCTCTTTCAATGACCCATGCTTTGTCAAAGTACGAACGCCTTCACCAGTGACAAATTCACAGCCAGTCAAATTAAGAGCATCCAGATTCTTGCAACCTTCAGCTAGAGCAACAACAGTAGCATCAGACACATTTACAAGCCATGAAAAGTTCAACCTCTTAAAACTCTCACTTGAAGCAATAGCCTCACCAGCTAAATCAGTCACATTCGGTCCACATTCTGCCAAATCCAATTCCTCCAAGCAACATAATTGCATCAAACTCAACACCCCACAATCCGTAATCCTATCACATTCAGCAAGAACTAGTTTCTTCAAGGTCATCCTAAGAGGTCCTCCTGTTAATGATTTCAAACCCGCATCAGATACCAACCAACACCCCTGTAGATTCAAGTACTTCAAAGAGCTAACACTTCCAATAACTCTAAGTGCTTCATCACTAACCTTCTCACAAAAACTCAAGTCTAAATATATCAACTTAGGCAAAAAGCTAACAAGAGAAACAACCCCAGCATCCCCAACTCCATTTCTCTTTCTCAAAGAAACTGTATTGAGATGAGAACAACCCATTGCGATGAAACACAAACCATTTTCATCAAAATCATCCAAGATTAACCTTTCATCCCTTTCATCATAAAATCTGTTCTTTTTCTTGAAATTAAGGTTAAGAATTTGGATCCTGGGACATTTTTCAGCTAAAATTTCAAGATGGGTATTCGTGATTTCTTCAGATGTATCAAATTTTAGCAAATTTGGGAATCTTGGAAGGAAATTAAGCAAAAGATTGGGTTCAAAAACACGTACAGATGATCGAGTTAAGCCTTCAATTCTGAGCCACTGCTTACAAACTTGAGAAATGGATCTTCTACAGGCAGAGTCGTGAACCCTACTCATTATCGAAGCTAAAACATCATCTCCCAAATTTTCCATTCTCAATTGCTACACAGTGCAGATAGTGTCTTTATTTGTAGTGATTTTTTTTTTTCATTGTTCATTTGGATCATTTATAAATACGGAAATATGCTCTCTTGCATCACCTTATACATGCCTTTAATATTGGACAGGTATAAAATCAAACCAATAACACCTGTATAAAATTAAAGAGAAAAGACATAAAATTACTAGTGAAGTTATTTTGAATTTTCAAAAAAAACACTTTAACTTTGAAAACGTCTATCACCTCTACAAAAGTATTGAATATTTTTATAAAAAGACCATTTTGACCCATTTTCTCATTATGTTTGTGAACACGCTGCCACATTTAAGTTGTTTTCTTTATTAATTATTTACTCCATTCAAATTCATCATCTTCCCCTACAAAAGAGTCACAGGTACTGTATGATGAACTGATGAAATCAACTCAATAAGGTAGGAATTCGTTTTAATTTCCAATAGAAAAAGATAACTTAAAGTTGTCCGAGGTTTCATTTCTTCTTAATTTCATTTAGTTTTGAGAACCCAAAAATAAAACCAAACTCTTAAATCAGTTGTTTTTTCGGGAGGATCAACATCGACCTGAGACTTGCCAGCTTCTGAACTTTGATCGGCGGCGGCGGGGTCGCAAGATGTTTCCGAGACTTGTCCATTGAAGCTCGGGTGTTATCCAGCCATGGTTTGAAAACAAGCCCAATCGCCAGCCACTCAAAAGACATGGCTCCAAATACCACTACTATCGATTTCAACGAATTATTCTTTGCCATTGAAACCACAAGCAGCTTTTCCGATATACATGCCGATGAGGGTTTTAGTTTGCAGATGAAACGATTTGCTATTGTTACTATTCTAACCTGTTAATCTTAATTCATTGTTTACTCCGCTAGTTCAAGAAATTTGACCAACAAACATCAAAATTGTAGGAGATGATCTTCAACAATGCCTATGATTGAAGAAAATGATGAGAGAAACTAAGAAATGAAAAATGGATAACAAGAGTTTTCTTTTTTGACACGATTTGGGTCGGGTCGGGTTTGAAGAAATTAATTTAAATTAAATTAATAAAAAGAGTGAGCACCACGCGTCTGTTCACAGTAGAGAAAAATGGGTCAAAATGGTCTTTTTACAAAGATATTCAATATTTTTGTGAGGTAATAGAACGCTCTCTAAGTTAAGGTGTTTTTATGAAAAATTTGAAATAACTTTAGTGGTAATTTTATGTCTTTTTTTAAAATTAAACAAATAACACACATTTTACATGATATATTAAATGACAAACCCTATATAAAATGCATGTTGCATATTAATGTTTGTTTGGTACCAAAAAAATATATTTTCTCTGTTTCTAATTACTTGTTCACTTTTAAATTGATATACCTATTAAGAAAGCAATTATTGACATAATAAGTGTACCATTTTACCCCTATTAATTATAAATTGGATGGATTAAAAATTTAAGATTTTCAAGAAATTCTACCTTTTTCAAAATAACTAATTGAGGGTATAATAGATAAAATTATTTTGTCCTTTCTTGATTTGTCAAAATGGACAAGTAATTAGGGAAAACTATAAAAGGAAAAATAGACAAGTAATAAGGGACAGAGGGAGTATGTTTTTCATGAAAAATTTTACTTATATTTGTTTATAAGTGGAAAATAAGTTAGAAACCAAACTCAACATGACTTGGATTCAGCATTCAAACTGTGATTCAATCTCAGTCCTGATATCCAAACCTAGACAAGACCGATTCAAAACATTTATTTAGAAAACATTTTCTAAAATATTTAAGCCAACCAAACATGAAAAAATTGAGAAACATTGTTTTCCTTTATAACCAAACATGAAATAACTGAAAAACATTGTTTTCCTTTATACCAACCCTTAAAGGAATAGTATTTAATTATTGTTTTTTTTTATTTTCCACCTAGTGGCCGTTACTCATATTGGAGTAAACGTTCCCGACAAAGACGAGTTTTAGGGAACAAAACTAAACTGATCGTTTTTTCCAATATAATGACTATTTTTATTATAGGTTGTATATGAAAGATTAAAATGATCAGTTTTTCATATATTAAGAACTATTTTAATTACATAGCATATATGAAGGGCAAGATGAATCACTTTTTCTAGTAAAGACTATTTCAAAATATGTGGAGAACTAGATGAATCACTTCTTCTATAAATTAAAAACTATTTCAATTACATGGTATAAATGAAATCACTTTTTTTATACATTAAAAATTATTTCATTTATATATGACAAACGGATGGATCACTTTTACTATTTTGATAGTTTTCCCAACAGTTTAGTCGAGTAAAAGTGAAGTCCACAAAAAAGTCCTTCTCCGGAGTTCAAATCCAATTGCCGCATCAAACTTTATCAGTTGTGTCTGCTTATCCTTCTCATACACCTATGTTCTCATGGAAGTCTCAATTTGCACATTCAAACTTGTCTTGTGATTCGTCACCACAAGACAAGTCTTACTGGAAGTTCCTAGACGACTAGGATTTCCAACTCATCATGTGATCACAACCGCGTACCTGGAAGGAAGTTTTCAGGTCTAGCGTGATTACTAATCCTTTGGAAGATAATGGATTCAACAAACCTACAGAACGAATACAATTATCGCAGCTTCAGGAACAAGATTGTGGCCACTGGCCACCACCAGATAACTCCTGCAGAGTAACCAATTGCTATGAGAGAGGAGTAATGACTCCATGCTTATGCCAACCAACCTCTTGCGAGCTAGACCACTGTTCATGGTGCAACAACAAAAAATTGACAATCAAGTCACTCTCACAGCTTCGGTAAACAAAATGGATCTTCAGCAGATTGAGAGCTAGACAACTGTTCATGGTGCAACAAAAGAAATTGATTTGTATGTTTTAGAATAATATTAGCATGAACTCAATCTGTTTCTAAGTAAAACATGAGTTTTGCGCTCCAAACTACTATTGTTTAGAAATTTCTAGTGTTACATTGAGGTAAATTAATAATTATGCAACAGACACTTTAGTACTTGAGACTTTGGGTAACTGAATATACTAAACACAAGCTTATTAATAAGAGGTTTTTCTTCTTCTTTTTATTCAGTCAGGGTAATCTGATAGTTTTGGCCATGAAAGCAACTCAAGGGCACTACGGATGATGAGAAAGCATATGAAAGCGTAAATCAAGCCATGAACATAAGAAGAAAAATCTTTCTCCTGTGACCACAAGTAGCCCCCCATCAAATCACAATGGCGAGTTATAAACTTAGCTGCTGAATGCATCACAATAACTGAAAAATAATGGGCCATTTAAGGTAACCAGCACCTTGAGAATGTTAACACAAGAAGGTTCATGTTACCAGAACAAGAAGTATCTGCAGATACCTGCTCCAAGGTCCAAAGGATGGGATGCTACAAGGTACATAATATTGTTGTTACCTACCAGTACAAGAGAACCATGTGAGCGAGCCATCTCAGCTATTTTCTGAAAAAGATCAGAGACGAGAAAACACATATAAGAAAAGGAAGCAATTATCAATTGGAATTTAATAGACTTCAACATATCAGCAGCCATGAAAGAACACTAAACAATATTTCTTAATACAAGAGAAATGACATTTGCTAGTCAAATGAACAATAACCAGTAGTCCACCCAAAAATGACAGTACGTATATTGAGTTTTGGGTTATTACATATTATTCTCCACCAATTTGAAGGCTTTTGGGCTTACTACTACATAATTATTACCAAATCCACCAGAGAACGACAGTACGTATATTGTAGAAGTGAACAAATAGGAAAAAAAATCATTAGAATTATAAAGCAGTGTCGTTTTCTGAGTAAATAGCAAAGTATTACAACCCTTGCTCCAATAAATTAATCAAGGCACTGAGGCAATGCAAAATATTCCATCGCAACCACATAACATACAACTATATGCACATAGTTTGGTACTTGTATAATAAGAATCATTAAAGATAATCTAAAGCAGACCACAAGAGCAAAAGTTTATTAAAAATAGAATATCAACAAAAACTAAAATAGACAAAAAAAAAAAGGAGAAAATCAAAGCCAAACCCAGGACTTGAGTATGCAAGCTGGCGACAATCAGAACTGACGAGAGGCAAGGCAGATAGAGAGCCATAAACAATAAGAAAAATCAAAACTGAGGGAGAAGAGATAGAGATAGATAGAGTGAGGGAGATATGATTTGGATTACCTGGTGGCGACAGACGTTGATTGGATAGTCATCAGCTTGAGAACTCCTCTTTTTGATGCTATACCGAAAGACTCTTCCTCTTCTACAAAATCTCATAGAATCACTGTAAGGCTTTTCATATTACTTGTTGATCGAAGGTGCCATGCTGTCTCCACCATTGGCTTTCTTCGCCAATGCCAACGATTCATCCACCACATCAAACACACTCACCTTCCTCTTCCGCATTGTTCCTATCCAGAACATCTTAAATCCACCACAAATCCAAAATCCGTGACGAAACAATTACAGATGCACTGAATAATCGGAGAATAGGAGACTGGGATTTTAGATTTCCGTCTATTCTTGGTTTACAAGGAGGGAGGGAACATACAAAAAGGTGGAGGGAAGATAAAATTAGGAAAAAATCACTTTCAGTTATTTGTATTGCTCTATTTAGTATCAATATTTTGTGGCTAATCTCTTCAATGGCAAGTGAAAAGGTCTTCATTCCCATTTATTGTCTAATTGTTGAGCTAAGGAATATAGCGACATTCAATTAATTGCCACTAAAGACATTTCTTTTGGTAGCTAGGTGGATGACTTGTTTTCTAAATCTTGCCCAGAAGCGCAAGCGTGTGACTTAAGTTATTTTGGATGTTAAAGAATGTAACATAATTTGCAGCTACACATCTAATGTAAGTTTTGTTGCTCATTGCTAAAGTATGTCGTATTTTAACAACTCTATACACAAGGTGGAATTGTTATTGTTGCTCTATTTAACTTTAGCGTATCATATTTTGTTAGCTATTATGAGGCAATGCAATCATGTTAAAAAAATTCATCTCTCTTTACAATTACAAGGTCACTGTTCTAGCTTCTTGAAAGGGGTCTTCTTATAGTAACTTGAATCACTACGGGCATTGTTCGAGGTAGTGATAATGAAGGGGTAAAAATGGAGCGACACGCAAATTAGTTTGAGATTGAGACATAGTTTTGTTGTTTTACCAAATGAGTAATCATACGCATGTGTTTCACAAAGAAGTGATACCTACAAGCATTATTCATGCAATGAATATAAAGGGGGAAGAAAAGCATTCTTCATGCAATGAATACTACTTCAGTTAATACATTAATATTTTCAATCAAACCAAACAATGCATTAAAATAATCTATGTATAATTAATGCAAGCATAATTAATACATGCATTGCTAATGCAAGCATTACTAATACACTCTATTTAGCATTATTCTTATACACTCTACCAAACGACCCTTTAGTGGCCTACAGTCAAAACTTAATAAGATATCATAAATATTTTAAAATTTATGGGTTTTTTTTCAAATTTACCCCTTTAACTTTTTAAGTCATAGAGTTATAAATTTATCCTCGCAAGGATTAATTTATTCAAATAAATTTGGCAAAAACGCAACTTTTTTTCCAAATTAGTAATGTGGGATTGCAAACATGTAACTAAACACCGTACTCGGTATGTGGAATCTTTAGCAAATGTAACGCTACCAAACATAGTACTAATTATGTTAATTTTGATATATGAATAGTTCCACATTCAAACAAGCACCCAAATGACCCATTAGTTTGTGATTTTCTGATGACACAATATTAACTCAAAAAATGAAAATTTTGTTGAGTTATGATTGACAACAAAAATATGTTAACTATATAGAGCCGTTTTATCTTTATTCATCAATCACATATTTTACATATAAAAAGATAGACAACAAGAAGTTGAAACAATCACAAAAATATAGTTTCTTTTGCCTTTTCCTACCCCCTTCATATTAATTGCATGAAGATTACTTGTAGGTATGACTTGTTTGTGAAGCACGTGTTTATCATTATTCATTTGGTAAGACAACACAAACTATGTCTTAGTCTCAAACTATTTTTTGAATATCGCTCCAGATTTGTTTCCTTCATTATCACTACCTTAAACAATGTCCGTTAGCGATACAAGTTACTACAAGAAGCCCCCTTTCTCAAAGCTAGAACATGATCTTGTAATTGTAAAGACGAACGATAAATTTTGATTCACCGGATACTTTTGATAACTCAAAAGGAATTTTTTTTAGCTTTACTATCATGATCACATTGTTTCACAGTATCTAACATAATATGATAAGCTTAAGTTAGATAGTAGTTGAGCAAACAGTAAGAATTCCCCCCTGTACATAGAGCAGTTAAAATACAATATGATTTAGCGTTGAACAACAAAACTAACTTACAATAGATGTGTAGGTGCAAATTATCCTACATTTTTAACATCCAAAATAAGTTGAGTCATACGCCTCTGCTTCTAGGAAAGATTCTCAATAATCTTATGAACATCACCAGATTTAACTGGATTTGATGGATCATGCGGATGCTTGTCAAAAAAGTGTGACGGTAAATAAACAACCAAAAGCAATAATAAAGGGGACATAACAATTAAAGAGTAATATCTTCCTCATATCCTATTCTGAAGAGCGTTATTTTGGACTTTAAGGTTTCAGATTCCATGGATTTACTCAAACTAAAGATCAGAAATTCTAGTGTACAAACTTCACATAGTCATCGGGGAGTTAAACATGCAAATTGTTGACAAGACACAAGCAAACAGTGAAAATCTTTATATCAAGTACGTCTATATAAATATTTGCTGGCCTGTTATTTTCTAATGACTGTGACTTAACCAGTCTGATAAGGTAAGATAGTCCATGTGCAGAGGGTTAACATAGCAGAGAAATTACAAGAAAAAAATAATAATGATAAAACCAGATCACTATACAAATATGGATATCATCACTTGAAATAGGGTGGTTTCTTTATCAACACAACATTTACTGTTGGCACTAAACAGAAAAGCAGAAAAAGACCAAACAATTTAGTCTCAGGTCGCACAACATTGAGGGTCCAGAACAACAGTAAACAATCTACTTGTTGCATTTAATTGTTTCTCTGTCAGTATATTCGTCGCATCTCTTCCTAATATTAACATCATCAGTGAAATTTGGAACCTCCTAAGAGGCTTCCAACTAATCCAATGAGACATCAGAAAGTTCCATTACTTTCAAAAAGAAAATTAATTTACAAATCTTTTAAACATTTTCATTTTATAAATCCTTCAGCCATCTGTTTCTTTTTTTATTCACTAAGGATGTAGTGAAGATTAGAAGGCAGTAGTGCATTCCAACACAACATATCTTGAAGATGCATCAGCCAAGAGAAGGTAAATGACGTTGTAAATACTCTTTTAAGAAATCTAGTCAACTTCTGGGTAAAACAAGAACATATAGAATAACAAAAGAGTAAATATAGAAAAAAGACTCATTCACAAAGGATTTGGTGTGACCCAAATTGGATGACAAACATGGCGGAGGGAAACACCATCATAATGTAGCTGGATATTGCCATCTGCTAATTTAACACCCCCATGTCCAAGCTGCCACCTTCTTTAAACTAGAGGTAAGCACCCAAACAATGATCAGTAAAATAAATATGATTGGGCTTGATTCCAGGAAAGCTCTGTCCCCTAATCCCTAGTTGGTGTAGTTTTGCAAGCATCTAAATCAATCTGGAAAACCAGAAAAGTTTTTGTCCTATAAGTGTAGGACTTATTCCCTCATCATCAGCTTCAACTTGGATGAGCGTTAGTGGAATCCTTTCGCAATCATCTTTGACGCACATCAAAACCTCATTGCGCAACCACAAATAATGATCCTAGTGATTCTAGGATGTAATACTTACCATCAATCCATGGTTCTAGCTGCACTATGATATGAGTTTTACCAGGTTCAAAGCCAACGACATCACAAACTTGGATGCAACTGCTATAATCGATTGCATAAAAGTTCGCCATTGAAATATTACTATTAAAATTGTCCTGGAGGCTAGAGTTTTAGGATTTGCAAACAGTATCAAAATTAAGGTAGTCTTCAATCAAATTCATACGTCTATCAATTATAACTAAAAGATCACGTTGAATTTCCGATCAATCAAATTTACACATCTAACAAATGATTTAATAATATTGGGGAAAGATTAGAAAATACCTAATTAATGTGAATCGATCTCCCTACGAACACTGATAGGACGGAGAAGTACATCGGAATCTTCATAAGCCAACTTTTCCGGCAGAGATGGGCGGAGATCCCCATGAACACTCATAAGAAGCACACTGTTGAGAGTAAAGCAATTGTCAGATATTTTTCTTACATTATCTGACTAAACAGTTGATAAAATGATCAAAATGGTCTTTAATTTATTGGGATCGGATAATTTGAGTCCTTATATCAAGTAATAGTACTTAATGTATATATATATTATCACTTCACTCCTCCATATATATTACATAATCTAAATACATGTATTAGTTAGTGTGGATTTTAAAATTATCAATCAAATGTCAAATTAATTTTGGAAAAATCGCCCCACATATTTATTTAAGGCTTAATATTACAGTCTTTAGATGTACTTTTTTTTATATTACTACTTATAACAGTTTAATTACAAGTATTAACATGTTAGTTTTAATCTATAATTTAATTTATTTTATTTTATTTAATTAATTAGTTAATAAGTAAGAGAAATAACATTAATATTAGAGAATCAATTGTCATTATCTCTTACACCATTTTAGGGATAACATTAATATTAGAGAATCAATTGCGATGATCTCTTACACCATTTTAAGGGGAAAAAAATTCCACTTTTCACAAAGCAACCCCCACCCACACCACCACCTACCTCTTTTACCCACACACAAACTTCACACCCCATTCCCACGTTTCTATTTTACAGAGAACTATTTTTTTCTGTCTCACCATCTTCAACGTTCGTCTTCTTCATTCAAAAACAAAATCAGCAGAACTCTTCCACATCTATATGATTGAATATTGGGAGGAGATCTACACACGAAGAATATGGAGAAAGTAGTTGATAAAATTGCCACAATTATACCAATTTTTTAGCCTGCACATGATTTTATGGTAAAAGACTGGAAATCTATCCCAATAAATTACATGCATATGTTGACAAGCCTCAATCCAAGCTGAAAGTTGTATCTATAAAGAAAGTGTCTCAACAAGTTCCAAGCTCAAGGTATGTATTCATATCTTATTGTGTTTTGTTCATAATAAGTAATTCACTTTCCTTCTCAATGTTTTTCTTCAATGTTATTTCAGTGATTGTGGACTGTACGCATGACTCTTTGCTAAATATATTAGCAATAGAGTTCTTGATATGGGTCTCATTCACATTGATGTAAAGTACCATCGTAAAAGGTATATCACAATCAGTACGGAAGAAGCAAGAACAATAATGACACAATTAGTGAGAGTGAAGTAACTGGAATAATTGCTAGCAAATTTGGTGGACCCCGCATAGCAAAAGAACATGCTTAGGATACTACCAATTATCCTACACCAAGACCAAGGAAATGAACTTTGAAATAGTTGATT
The DNA here is from genome assembly GCA_037074985.1 of Solanum bulbocastanum. Lineage (NCBI taxonomy): Eukaryota > Viridiplantae > Streptophyta > Magnoliopsida > Solanales > Solanaceae > Solanum > Solanum bulbocastanum. The sequence goes on along the minus strand of CM073604.1, from coordinate 38,729,944 downwards.
ACAGTTTAGACTTTTAATTATTACATTTTTAGATTTTGGATGATGTATATTTCTTTTGCTACAATTTTTGACAACAATATATAATTTACATTGTTTTACTGTAATACCTAAGAAAATTTTTGAGCTAAGACTTGAACTGTCCTTCATTGTGAGTAGGATTTTACTAAGGAATTTAAAATTTCTCAAGTATTAAGGTCAGGTCACTAGATGTAGCACCTTGAATTTCAAAAAGAACTAAATTGGAATTAGCAAAAATCTAAAATTTTGCAAGTTAAGCTAAGTATAAGTTTTGGGTTGATTTCAAACGACCATAACTCCTAACTCAGGATGAGTTAGGTGTACTATTAGATACAGTAGGAAATATCTTTGAATTATCTTTCCAACGCCACCAAGTTTGCTCAGTTTCGAGTTCATATGAGAGAGATATGTGCATTCGAAGTTGGGTTGTCTAGATAAGGAAAATCAAAATCGAATTTTAGAGGGGTATTTTGGTCTTTTCCTTACCAAATCAGTTTTAATTCATTTTTATAAGGTTTTAAGGCTCTATTCCTATTAGGTTCAGTTTTATAATCCTAAAATTAGCCTAGTATTTTAGTTGAGAGTTCAAGAAGAGAAAAGAGGAGATGATTAAAGCATTTGTCGAGAGTCTTGCGTTTTGTTGCGAATTTTCGCCATGGGTTTAATCCCCAAGAGTTATGTAAACTTCCATAGTGTTGGGTTTGTTCACCCACACGCCAATCATGTTATTTTCAGCGCAATTTTGTTCTTAAAGTTAAAGGATTAGAAATCTTGAAGAGTTCTTGATAGGTGTTCTGGAAGTTCATTCTAAATCATGTTTTGTTTGGGTATTGATGATTTCTTCAGATAAAAGTGAGTTTTTTAGGGCTGTATTGAGTAGATTAGAGTGTACTTATTTTAAGTAATCGAATTTAAGTGATTGGGGAAGAAACCATTCGATTCTAGGAGAAATAGGGTCAGAAAACAAGCAAAGAATTTTGTCGGGTCTTCTAGGTTGGGGCCTGGCACGTTGCGCCATCCAGAGCGCCCCAAAGTATGCTTTGAAGTTTAGGGGCTAGCTCCCCACGCCACCCATAGCCCCAGGGTCGCCTGCCCCGTCCAATTTGCAATCGGTTGCTCCGTTTGAGTTCTTTCGAAGGGTACTTTTACTCATTTTTTATTCTAAGTGGTCTAAGCTACTTCTAAACACCTAAAATCATTCCTAACATGATCATAAACTTGAATTCATAATTCAAATTCAAGGTAGAGTTAAGAGTTAAGTTTTGAGAATTCTTTCGAACATTCTAAGAAAGTCCCTTTGAGTCCTTTTGTGGAGTCTTCTACAACTTCTAGTAACTTGTAAGTGAGAATGAGAGTGAAGAGAATGTATTCATGAGTATACACTATCACCTAGATCCTTCATATCATGAACCATAACTCTTGAATTCATAATTCACATTCAAGAAAGAGTTAAAAATAGAGTTCAAGAAAGCCTTTGAGTTCAATTGTGAATCCTTTGAGATCAACTATCGATTTGAACTAAGTTTTGAGGTAGTAAGTAAGAGAATGAGAAGTGTCGTATACCTGAGTTCCATGTAGTTTGTAGACCTTCTAGTCGAGTCGTTCATGCCTATAAATTCTGCATGGACTCCATAAATTGAGTATCATTGAGAGGGTAATATATTCAAGTTCTAAGTCTTGAGTATTGAGTTCCCAATACCTTTTGAGATTATATTTTCTAATCATGGCACTATTTTATGTTACCTATGAAGTCCTTGAGTCGAAGTGTTTATGCCCATAATTTCGTATGAACCCTATAAGTCGAATAGTCTTGAGATGAAAAGTATCTTTGAGTCTTTGAGTTGAGTAGTTCATGTTCATAATTTCGCATGAACCCTCTGAGTTGAACATTCTTGAAATGAGTAGTATCATTGAAGTTCTTGAGTTTCAAGTATTGAGTTCTATCTATGGTTATTGAAAACCTTGCATTGATCGTTCACATCCATAAATCGGCATGAACCATATTTTAAGAAGTCTTTTACAAAGGCTTTAACTTTGTTTTAAGACTTTAGCTTTGAAATTGAGTAATGAGTAATAGCAAAGTTCATTTTCTTTAAAATGATATATGGGGACTAAGTATTCCCAAGAGTAAATGTTTTCACATTTAAGATGAGAGGAAATTGAGATTTTCAAAAGAGTTTTGAGCAAGAAAGGGAACATCAATTCCAAGAGAGCTTTTAAGCTAAATTTTTGAGTAATTATCTCAAACCAAAGAAAGAAGTTTTGTTTTTACAAACATATGAGCTAAGATATTTTGGGAGTAGTATTGAGCACCAATATGGGGACGAGTTTGAGTTCAGATAACTCACGTCTTCATAAACCATGTAACCATCATAGGTAGTAAAGGATCATACTTTTTAGATGACTCCTTAAGATGCTTTTAGCATAAGCTAGTGGATCCACTAAGTTAAGCGTTCTATATGATGACAAAGTATAGGACAGTTCTGGCAGCGTAGGCAAGATGTTGTATCACCACTTAGGCTCATAGTAGTGATTGTCGGTTAGAGAAACTCCTATAGAAAATATATTACTTTATTATATAAGTAAAGTTTAGTTTGTTATTGCATTTTCTTTAACGAACTAAGTTGATTTTACTATTTTATAAAGTTTTCCATATATTGCATGTGTATTGTTGATTTATATTGAGTTGAGTATCTAGAGTTGAGTACCCAGAGTCGAATATCATATCTTTGAGTTGAGTATCTTATCCTTGAATACTTCTGAATTGAGTAAGTTTGAGTAGTTTTGAGTATCCTTGAGTATTCCTTGAGTTGAGTAAGTTTGAAAAGAGGTAAGTATGCCTTTTTTTTTTATCAAGTTTCAAGCTTATGTTTATGTTTTAGAATTCCCCTTACATGCTCGTACATTCCACATACTGAGCCATTTGGCCTACATCTTTTCATGATGCAGACAGAGGTATTCAGGATCATCAACAGAAGATTCGTTGATACATCCGAGAGTTTGAGTTAGCTAGGGTGAGCCTTTTTGTTTTCGGAGGATTTTATTTACTTTTCAGTTTAGTCATGATGTCGTGGGTCTTGTCCCGACTTTCATCTTTATCAGTTAGAGGCTTCATAGATAGTCAGTACAGTTGAGAAGTCTGTATTATTTATTTATTTTATTAAATGTTTTAAAGACTTAAGTTGCCTATTTTATGGCAAGTTGAATATATTATTTTTATTCTAAGTTGTTCATTTGAGTTAATGTTTTACAAAGTTGAGTTTATTGAATTTTTATTTCAGTTTTAAGCTTTTACATGCTTAAGTTAGTCTTCCGCTTGTAGTCAGCCAGAATGAGGGTTTGCTTGGGGACCAGCAATTGTTCTTGAGTGCTGACCACGTCCAGGGTGTAGACTCGGGTCATGACATTTACATTGCCAGATTTATTCTTCCGAATTTATACCAGTTGAATACCAATTTAATACATTTTTAATTTTAGTCCTTGTTCTAAAATTTCAAGTTGGATTCCAAGTGTATACAAATTGGATACAACATTAACTTGTTTTAGATTGTCTAATTTGGTTGAAATATCAATTACATTTTGGTTTTTCATTTTTCAGTGGGATATCTGTTGGATACCAATTGGATACAACATTAACTTGTTTTAGGTTGTCTAATTTGGTTGAAATCTCAATTACATGTTGGTTTTTTCAATTTTTTCAATGGATATCAGTTGGATACCAAATGTATACCGGTTGGATACAACATTAACTTGTTTTAGGCTGTCTAATTCAGTTGAAATCTCAATGACATGTTGGTTTTTCAATTTTTCCAATGGGATATCAGTTGGATACCAAATGTATACCAATTGGATACAAAATTAACTTGTTTTAGGCTGACTTATTCAGTTGAAATCTTACATGTTGTTTTTTTTCAAATTTTCCAATGGGATATCAGTTTGACACCAAATGTATACCAATTGGGTACAAAATTAACTAATTTAGGATGACTAATTTAGTTAAAATCTCAATTACGTGTTTTTGAATTTTTTCAATCGGATATTAGTTAGATACCAAATATATACCAATTGAGTACAATATCAACTAGTTTTAGGTTGACCAATTCGATTGAAATCTCAATTACATGTTTTTTTTTATTTTTTCCAATGGGATATCAATTCATACCGAATGTATACTAATTGGATACAACATTAACTAGTTTTAGGTTGATTATTTCGGTTGGAATCTCAATTACATGTTGTTTTTTCAATTTTACCACTGGGACATGAGTTTGATATCAAACATATACCAATTTCATACTAAGATTTGACTTAATTTTTCCAGTTGATATCAATTGCATACCAGCATTACCTAATTTTAGACTATACATTTTAAAAACACAGAATACACAAATAATTAATTAGTACACATAATAAATGTTTTGAATATATAAGTCATTAACTTAAAAGACAAAATAAATCAAAACGTGAGTTTGTCACAATAAAACAACCAAATCAAAATAAAAATAAATCATGTCTTTTTTTCAGCAGGGTAATTTGAACATATATTCTTGTTGTGTCCCTCCTGACGACATGTACTGCAATAACCTTAGATCTCTTGAATTTCAAATCAGCAAATCCTTTCCACCGTTCAAGTTGTGGTCTCCCTATAGTCTTTTTGAACCAGGAGACAATAATTTGTGCTCTGACACTTTTCGAATTGCATATTTTCATATTTGTATCGGCATTACAGGATACAAAAGTACAAATAACTTTTATACATATGTTATATAAGTATACGAATTTCATACCATTTTTATGCATACTTTCTATACCTATTTCATGCCAAAAGTAAACACTGATTCATACAAGATTATGCCAAAAAGAATACATAATCATACAATTTATAACTAATAATTGTCTTCTATTAAAGCATGCCAAAAAGAAAAATACATGTGTTATATTTCTATTCAAATTTTATACAATTATGTTCACACTTTTCATACATATTTTTACTCATCAATAGTTATCAATTATTCATACAAATATCATGCCAATAGAATATCAAATTAATTCCAACTTATAAATATTAATTCTAATTTCTTAATTAAACAGTATACCAAATTTCATAACTTTACAACGCTAATACTAGTAATATTCCATACACTTATACTCAAATCATTTAGATGCTAATCCAATATCACACAAATCCATGGTATAAACAGTATACAAAATAACAAAAAAAAAATAACAAACACAATCGTACCAACATTAACTCCAGTTTCACAAAAATGATTGCGTATTATGAACAAATTAATGTTCACACAAAAGACATCACAACTTAAATCTAGTATACATAAACAAAATCAGAAAAATGTTATTTACAGTTTCATTGTTCTTTTTTTTTTCGTTTCAATAATATACAAATACAAACAATAAATGGTAAAGAATATTAACCAAAAGGATCTCATTTACCACCATGTTTAATAAATATAGATAAGAAGCCGTCTATTACAACAAAATGAAGATTATTCAACCAAAAAAATTTGGATCTACCCGTGAGTGACGCCAAATTCTGGAGAAAAAAAATGAAGAGAGAGAAACGTTTGAACAAAATGAATAAAATCTGATTTTTTAATTAATGTTAACAAATTTGGGTGAAATAAGGAAAATAAATATTCCTAATTTGTTTGAATCTCCTAAATTTATGTCAATTAACAATTATCATCAATGATTTCAAAATTAATTAATACACCTTTATCCATTTTTTATCTTTTTAGTTTTTTTCATAATCGATTTTTTATCCTTTTTTATCTTTTTATTTTTTTCAAAACTGATTTTTTATAATTACTTAAAAAAACTTTTTTTTTATAAATTGTTAGAACTTGAAATTATTTATTGTTACAACCTGAAAGAATCATTATACTGCTATAACTTGAAATTATTAGTCTTATAAATGTCATTTATAAAATTTTCACATTAATTTTATACATGAATAACTTATTTCCTAACTAACTACCAAACATTGTACAACTTATACAAAAATTAATACACAAACAATTTATTTTCTTACTAGCTATTGAATGACCCTTAGATTTAAGACTAAAATAGATTGTGTGTAAAATTAATTGGTTTTCTTATTTTAATAAATTCACCCTATATAAGATTTTCTTAACCCACAAGCGTGGTTGAGTTGGTATAGCACGAGTATTCCATAAGAGAGAATAAGAATCGAATCTCACCTGATCTTTTTCTGATCGATTGATTTTTGATTTTTCTCACTTGAATAGTGCAAATCTGTCATATAATTTGCAAGCTATTGCATAAAGAAGATTTACTTAGTGTGCCCCCAAAAGGTCATAGTTATAGGTTGTAACACCTTGGATTTGAAAAGAATGGAAAAAATGTAGTTTTGGGTTGCAGGTCTGACCAACGGCTCCCACCGACGATTGGTAAGAGCACTTACAGACGGTAGGTGGCATCCATAGGTGAGAAGGAAAAAGAAGTAAAATATTTTCAAAATTGCTAGGACCTACGGTGGCCATGTATGGTCCGTAGGTAAACCTACCAACCTACATGGGGCCCATTGTTTAAAGGTCCAAAAAAAAACGAGTCCCTGAACCCCACCAATGGTTCACTAGGACGTTCTGTAGTTGGACCTATGAAACGTAGGTCCAACTGTCGGTGGGGGTCCGATAATTTTATTTTAAGGGGTTCTGGGTATTATCCTAATTATTCTAACTCAATACTACGTCGTTTTACCCTTTATCCTAAGCCCTATATAAACATTTTAAACCCCCAAATTATCCAATTGAACTCATTCTCCTAAATTCTCAAAGTTGATCAAAGTTTTTCCCCAAATATTTCTCTCTCTAAGGCTTGAAGAAGAATTCTAGCGTTTAGAGATCAAGTCTATGATTCTCCATTGATTGTGGGCTTTTGACATCAAGGTATGATTGCATTCACCTATGAAGTTCTTTTCTCCATAGGGTTCCTAAATTCCCTAATTTTACAAGTTCAAATCTCCAATTGAAAGTAGGGTTTTTCTTCAATCTCATGGTTCCTTTATATGTCTTTTTATGCATGAATTGAGATAATTGCATGTTTCTAAGTTGAATTCACTTAAATCCATGCATAATCTATGATTTCTAGGTTTTGACTATATGATGAAGCTTTTGAACTAAAAAGGTGAATTTATAAAGATATGCATGTTTCTTATTCAGACTTGTGTGTTTCTCAAATTGATTCTACTACCTCTTATACTCAAGGTGGTTGAAATAGCAAAGCTCAGATCATTATCGATGAGTTACTCTCATATGAAGTCTTCAGAAATTTAAGAGACTACTGTCACATCCCGCCACTTCGTAGTTAAAATTTTGCGTCCGGAAAGGGACAAAATGTTCTAGAGTTAAGGAGAGGTTTGTGGAAGACTCTAGAACCCTTTAGAAGGCTTTGGAGAACTCTAGGAAGACTTAGATATTTTCTTGGAAAATCTTGGTAAGTGTAGAGAATTCTAGAGAGGGACTAAAGTGTAAATATCTTTAGGGACTTGTAAGTAATTTTTATTTGCACTTAGGTCCTTGATGGCAAGTATAAATAGAGGTTCCATCCACCAAGCAAGCAAGTTGTAAAGCATTCCTCCAAGCAATACAAAAAGCCTTCTTCCAAAATTCTCGAAGTCTTTCCTTTCATTCTCTTAGCGATCTTAGTTTCAAAAGGCTTACTTGAGCTTACGAGATCTTGAAAGAATAGTGAGTAAGTTGTCAAGTGCCGCACGGAGCTTTAGCCAACTCTCTAAGTCCATGACACTACAATGGGGCTTGAGAGAAGCCCATGAGTGAGCTTAAGTGTTTGGATTCAAAAAAATACTCTTTTATTCATGTGAATCATGCATTTGAGATAAAACTGATAAGTACCCTAAAGTTTTTTTCTCTAAACCTCTTTTTAGGTGAGACCATTGTGAGGGAAGTGTGTTTTAAAATGCTTGGGTATTTTTACTCGAAAGACAGTGCACGATATTATGAGCAAATAGTAGTAGAAATGCCCAGAATTAGAATAATGCATTTAGAGGTGTAGTAATCTATGAAAAGGAGATAGTGATGAAGCAAATTATGTTGTTGTATTCATATACCCAATAAGTTATCAATGGGTAGTTTTCCCTTATGGGTAGGCTAAGAAGTGATGATTTGGTATAGATTTCATTATAGAAGGCAGAGAAATAGTTACTAGTCAGGATGAGTTAGAGTATACTTTAACCAGAAAGAAGTTTATGTCGATGTGACATTGTGTTAGTCTGACCAAGTATAGGTATTGATTAGAAAAGAAGAGTATTCATTAGGTGATACATCTAATCTAGGCTTATGATTTTCAAATGTAGAACCTCATGATATTCAAAGGGCTATAGAACTGATTAGACACTGATTTATGGATAAATAATACTTAAGTTGTAAAAGGGAATGTGACGGTAATATATAAATAAGTAGACTGAAGATAAAGATTAACTACTTGTCATGAGGTCTTAGTGGGTGAATGCTTCTTAATTTTATCTAGTGGTCGTAAGTTAGTATAGTATGTGAGCGATTATAAATATATATATATATATATATATATATATATATATATATTTGTGTTTAAGCCTAGACACTAAGCTTGAATTTGAGATAAGTGTCGTGATAAAAAAGATGGCAACATGAGGGTGATGATGTTAGTTTTATGATCTAATCTAATAGGTTTGACATAAATTAGGTGAAGAATTAAGGTGTTACTTTACGATAAATGTGAGTGATACTAGTGTGGTATTATGACTCTTAGATAAGGTCCATGAAGTGTGGATAGGTCATTAGATTAGCAAGAGCATTAAGATGTGTACCCGAGATTGTATGTAGTCAAATAAGGTTCTAATTAAGTTTATAATTTTTCATGTGTGCCTAGATAGTAAATTCAAGTTGTCAACAAAGAGTAGGCTGATGTAAGTATTTTTCCCCCTTACGATTTAGATAAAGCGGTCTTATAAGCCAACACTGGTAATGATTATAGAAAGACTTCTATAGAAGCAGAAAGATGTTAAGAGAAGTATCTCATAAAAAAGCTTTAGAAAGAATCTTAGTACCTGCACATAGAGAGTTTAGTAGCTAAGAGATTAGCATTTCCCTAGTATTAAAGTGAATAAAGACTAGTTTTAAAAAGATGGAATAGATCCATAACTTTAAAGTAGTCAGGCAGGCAATGGGTACGCTTGGGGATCAACAATAGTTCTCGTGTCGGCCACGTCCAGGGTGAAAGCTCGGGGCGTGACATTATTAGTTGCTCCATGTACTGATTGCTACGATTTGGTACCCTCCTCTAGTGTATGTGACCTTAGTTATTAGTTATAGTTGTATGTGGACCTTTGTTGTATTTAGGGTTCTTTTGTGTAGTACTTTTGGGCTAAAGCAGAAATCCTTTGAGTCACCCTTTTGGTTGTCGTTCCTTTATAATTCCTTCATATCCTGAATTATGGTGATTATGTTATGATGTTGTTATGTCTATATTGGTATATTATTGGACTTGGTGTCACCCCCCGAGCATGCACCCTAGATGTGGCTGACACTCAAGAACCATTGGTAGTCCCCAAGCGAACCATTGTCCTGGCTCAATACTCAACAGAAGACTTACTCAAACAATATATGAACTCAAGAGTAAAGATTTACTCATTTGTCTTAAAAATAAATAAAATCAGAAATGCTTGGAAACATTCAACTAGCCAAAAGAAGGCAACTCAAGTTTTAAACATTAACAATGAAAATGAAAAAGACTTTTCAAAACACAACTGTCTATGAAACCTCTAAATACTATGATAGATGTAGGGACAAGACCCACGATATCTTAATAAGACTGAAAGGTAAATGGGGAATCCTCCGAAAGCAATGAGGATCACCAAAGCAAATCTGGAACTACAAGTGGCATCAACAGAGCGCCTGTTGATGACCCTGAATATCCGTAACTGCATCATGAAAGATGCAAGCCAAATGACGTTAGTACATTGAATGTACGATCATGCAAGGGGAACTCTAAAGCATATACATAAGCTTGAACTAATAAAAAATAAGACATACTCACCTCGTCTCAACTCAACTCAACAATACTCAATTCAACCATACTCAACTCAACATGAACTCAAGAATACTTAACTCAATATGAAAGCAACAATAAGGATGCAATTTATATAAAGCTCTTAAAACAGTAGATAATAACTTAATGTATATGAAAATATAACAATAAACTCTTTACTCTTATTTGGGAGATTCTCTAACTGACAACCATCACTATAAGCTACATGATGATACAACGTCTCAACCACGTTGTCAGAAATGTCATATAACTTGTCTAAGTATAGGACATCCCCAGCTAAGTGGATCCACTAAACTATACTTAAAAACAATAAGGTTTTATCTAAAAAGTATAATTTTTACCTATGTTGGCTACATGGTTTATGAGGAATGTGAGTTGTCTGAATTTATCCCCATATCGGTGCTCAATACTAATCTCAATAATATAACTCGTGATCAATGTTTAAAAACATTCCTCATCCTCAAACTTGAGATTATTACTCAAAAGATTCTCTTAAAAGAGATAATACTCAAAACTCTTCATAAGCTCATTTATAAATCAAGGTTTCTTCTCGTTTTAAATTTAAAAGCATTTACACTTAGGAATACTTAGTTCCCTTATTAATCATTTTGAAACATGAACTCAACTTTCATCATTCTTATACTCAAGTACTCAAGTATTACATCAAATTTAAAAAAAGAATGAAAAGGACTTCTCAAAGTGACTCAAAAAGGTTTCTCGAACTTCACTCTTAATACATACTTTAATTTGAAAAGTGAAATTAAGAGACATGATTAGGATATACGAAGGATCTCTTGATGATTTGCGAAGGTTTAGATAGTTGGTATCGAGAAGGGAATGAAAGCTCAGCTAAAAAAACAAGTACGAAACGAGAATGGAGAAGGGAGCAGGGGCAGCGTGTTACGCCAGGCCTCCATTTACCGGGGGGGTCAATTTCGGCGCACTGCTGGCACCCAACACCAGCCCCTCAGGCGCATCTGGGGCGTGCCGCCCCAGCCTCTACCCAGAAACTTTTGACGAAGTTTTCTTCTCAATTTCAATCCCTAAATCATCTAAAATAGAATGGTTTCTTCCGATTCCTTTTATATTTATAAATTCAATACCATAACAACAAGAATCAACACCAAACTCCTCAAAAACAATGGCTCATTTGCAAAACTCTCAGCTCAAGAACTCAACAAGACTCTATTGACAAAGATGAAGCCAAAACCTCAAAAACATCTCAGGAACTCATATCAATCAACCTCAAGAATGAAATTATGAATGAAAATAACATGATTGGTGTGAGGGTGAGCAAACCCATCACTATGAAAGTTTACATACCTCGAAAGAACTAAGTTCTTTGGCGAAACCCTTAAACTCGATAAATGCCCAAAACTTTCTTATTTTTCTCCTCTTGAACTTTGCCCTAACTTTTTTAACTCTTTAGAATGAACCAAATATGATTTGATCTAATTAGATCCATTAACTTAAGTGGGTAAACATGTAGGACTAGTGGGGTAAGGAAAAGACCAAAATACCCTTTCTTAAAACGGATGAATTTTCTTAACTGGATAGGTTGTACTCAAATGGGCATATCTCCCTCATCCAAACTCGGAATTTAGCAAACTCAATAGCGTTGAAAAGAGGACTCAACGACCTTCAATTTGATATCTCATAGGACACCTATCACATCTTGTGCTGAAAATTATGGTCGTTTCAAGTTGACGCAAAACATACAATTTAAGAATAACTTATACCAAGTCTCAATTTAGCTCTTTTCAATTTAGTTCTTTGTAAATTTAGCTCTTTCTAAGACAGAGGTGTTACACTTGAGACCTTGGTCGAGGACCAGTTGAATTTCACGTTAGTTTTATATGTAGGAGTAAGGTAGTATTGGTAATGTAAATTTAGTTATTTAGTTGCTATAATTTGGATTCTGGTGATGACATGCATTAAATTAACACTGATTTTCATGTGTTTTAGTACAATCCTGATTCATGCACTGGATTTTCACTACTGTTTTTTAGAAAGCCCGATTTCACACTTTCACTCTTTAAAAATTGATTTTGACTGAAGTCGTACCACCTGGATCATTTTAATAAATTGATTTTTTGGATAAAGGAGGCCTTGATATTGTACTCACTTTTTGCTTGGTTGGTCGAAATGTCATCGACCATTTTCTATACTGATTATGGTAGTTATATCTCTGGTACCTTGACAGAGCACATCTGGTACTGTGATGGATAGGTTATAGGAGTCCTAGATCAGAATCAGGCAGTATATATAGACTTCTCAAGTCTCATATGGGTCCTTCTGTCCATATGACACATTGAATAGAATTAGGAGTATTCGTGTAGATCTTATCTAGCATGCCAAGAGGCAGGAGGTAGGTGTATATACTTGATTGTGTGACATTTTATTATTTAGTAACATTTGGTTTCTATTACATAACTTTCATTCTTATACATCGCTTATCACCAGTATAATTGATTGTTCTTTATACCCGCCGGTCTTATGGGGAGTTGGTTGGGCTATGTTTGTTGTGTTGTACATTTCGGTCTTATGGGATCTTATTAGGTTGTTGTTTGACTATAATTATGTATCTTGTGTCAGTTTGACTATTGGTTATATAAATGGCTTGGACTTGCCTCTATAATGGTGCTTCCTGATTTGGTCAGGTTGGATTGGCCCCTGATTGTTGTGTTGAGTAGCGATGGTTACCATTGTTATACCTCTGGATAGTTGACTCTTGTAGTAGTTAGATTGTTCGGCTAGCGTCTCCAGGTACATTCCCTTGTTTCGATCACCTACTTTTTTTGTTCTACTCATTTGTCTCTATTCACTTTTATTGTACAATATCTTTTCTTTAGCTGCTTGTGTTGTACGATCCTTACTTATTCTGTTATTTATGTTTGCCTTATCTTTGGAGTTCAGTTAGCCTATGCCTACTGAGTATCATTTATTCAGACTCATACTACACTCATGCTCCTTGCAAATCATAGTATAACTTCTCGACATTGATGTATGTCTCGTGCTAAATAGCTTTTTTATTCGGAGACTTGAGTGGGCTCCTAACGTTCGGAGTGATCAATCTCCCTCTATTTTGACTATGACTAGTCTTTATTTTGCATTCAGAGATAGTTTTGTGTATATGTCTAGGGGTGTGCAAAAATCGAACCGACCGATAAATCGAATCGAAAAAAGTGTTATTGGTTTATTGTTGGTTATTGGGTTAACGGCTATTTAATAGTTTTACAAAAAAATTATTGGGTTATCGGTTCGTTATTGATTTTTTAATATTGGGTTAACCGATAACGCATTAAGAATATAATGATGCATCATCAAAACCATTTTCTTCCCTGCATCATCAATACTTTTTAATTTTTTTTTTTTGGAAAACATTAGTAGTATTAATATGATGCAACAACTATATTTTTTCATTCTCAGTTGTTGATTTTCTCTACAATGAGGCTTAAATCCTTTATCTGTTTGGAAAGACAGGTTTTAATAAATAATATTTTGTTTTATGACATAAAAAAATTTAATATATTTTTCAGATATTTCTCAAAAAAATAAAATTGTGATATTTTTTTATTTAAAAATTGTATTTTCGATATTTGAAAGTCATTTATGTATTTCAGATTTTTTAAGGTATATTTATTTATATTTACTCTATAGTCTATATATATGTAATTGGAGTAAGCATGTGTGCTTTGTCTTGTTGGTATTTCTCTATCACACTTACATTAGAGTGGGGAGCTGTCCTAATCATTGGCCCAACTGCCACTTTTAACTAATTTATTTATTTATCATGCTAAATATTATGATATAGGTCATCAAGTTTAATTATTTTTTTAGTTTTCTATTCGGTATTCGTAACTTGTATTAGAATTCTGATTAATTTGAATTGCGCTATAAGACATATTCGGTGATGGCGCTTTCAAGAGGATTTTCTCCATATTCGAAACTTTAATTCGAGATTTCTGATTAAAAGTGAATCAATTCCACCACTAAACCATAACTCATGTTGGCATCATCGGTCATCCAATAATATCAAAGTAAAGGTTACAGAAATTGTGGTAGAAGCAAATTGTTGAATATAGAAAACCATATGATCAAATGCTTTCTTGTACATGCTAAAACTGAAATAGCTAGACCAAGTGCCAAAAATATAATATAATATAATAGTGACTAGAAAATTACATAAGTCACTTTCATTCTTGCTGTATATGATTGGCCTTAATTCATTTTTTCCAATTTTCAATAATCTTCTCCAAAGAATAAAAATAAGTCACCTTCTCAGTTCTCATCAAATTATAAAATTAGGGTGACAAGTGAGAACAAGCTAAAGTCAATTGTATAAAATTGCAAGTGCTTACGAAAGTAATAATTATGCATATGTCTCAAATAAATTAAGTCAGTTATATTCTTATTGAAGGTGTCTCTCTATTTAAACTTATATAATGTTATATCAATAATATATATAATATTTTTTTTACTTGTATATAAATTTCTGATATGATTAAAAGACATTTAGATAAACATATTATATATTATGATATTCTACACGTTCTAAAAACTCACGTGAGTTCGGCCTAATTTCGTCTAAGTGATGGAAGGAGTTACTTTACTTGTTTCTTCTATCTTGCATTAAATTAAGAATTGCAAAGAATGTAATATTTAGGTAAAAAAATATTTGATTAATAATGGTAAAAACTACGACTTGCACCTCTGCATGATTTGTCCTAAATTCACTAAACCAATGAACCTCAATAGAATTTAGATTACAATAATTGCAACCTAGGAACTATATAACTTTAATCCCTAGAGCAAAAATCTTTGCAGGTCGTGGTTTCCCCTATCAAATTACTTGTAATTTGAAATCAAGTTCCTATTTCGATGTATCTCTAAACAATTGCTTTCAGAAAAGCTGAAAAAGTACAATTTGATAATCGACTTAATACAAAAAATCTAGAACCCAATTTTATAAAGTGTGCATAATTAAAATTTGTACCATGCACATATATGCATGAGGAAATTCAGATATTATTGTCATTCGAGCTAACCAATTCATCAAAATAGCCTCTTCTTGACTTCTTCATATCTATTTGATTTTGTTATCTCATATCAACATACTTATTGAGAATTGTCTTTAATATATTTCACTTGATTTAAGATTTTTAATTTCTTTTTGGACTGACGATAGTTTAAACGTATATCCCTTCCTCTCCCTTCGTGTGTATCTTTTGATACAAGTTGTGTAAAGCTTCTTGTTGGGCTTTACTAATAATTTTTTGGGGAAACTTACATAAATATACTATATTAAGAAAATATTTATCATTTATATATAGCAATAACATTTTTTTTCACTTGATCATTTTTAATATATTTATTATACAATTTTAATATATATTACAGAGTCTAATTTATAAAACACATACTCCTATAATACAAGTTTTATTGATGAATAACACATTTTCACATTTGTCACACATTTTAATACACTTATAATATAATGTGTCAATTTCTTATCAAACAAGCATAATATCTTTTAAAACAGTTATAATACATATATATTGCATACATAATTCACTTTTAATATATATTGCATATTTATTATAGTATTGCTATATATTGCTATAAATGGTAATAGATATAAAGTATCAATAAAATTAATAATTATTTATTAAAAGCTACCCATTCAAGTAATTTTTCCTATTTTTTTAGCTTTCATATTTTCTTCGTAACTTCAATTTCTTTACTTTTGGTAACTTATAATAGCAATCTCTTGTAACTTTAACTTTTTGTATCTCCTCATGACCTCATCCCATCACAATTTTGCTTCTTCATATTATCAATATAATTTTTACTACCTAATAAAAGCTCACCTCGTTTTAAGTTCACAAATATTAATACTTTTAAGAATGATCTACTTGAAGTAGTATTCATTTTGAGAGAAACAATAGAAATAATTGGATGTTAAACTTCAGGGTTAAATATTTTAGATCATTCAAATACCTTTTAAGCTTATATTATGATGTAATAATTAAATAGTATCGGTCTATTCCATTGTTTAATCCCTTTCAACTAAAGTTAGTTTTAATTTACCTAAAAAAGAACGAATCGATTGACCCTAACCGTATCGAAACGATTTATATTATTTTTTCAATAAAATTGTGGATTTTTATTTAAGTGTATAACCGTCCCGAAAAATTAGGATGATTTTTTTAATTTATAATAAAAATTGAAAAATTCTCTAAACTAAACCGAATACCCTTACATGTATGTAAACATATATATGTTTTTTTATACATTAACAATATGTTGATTTTAATATATAAATATATTTTATAACATTTTTCAAAATATAAATATAACGTAGGTTTTGAATACTATGATAGATATTCCATCAAACAATACGGCAAAACTTATGCAAGTACTCCTATTAAATGTTTAAGACCAAACAATATGGTAATAAGGTTTTACAATCTTGACATCTTAGTGAAGATTTGAAGTGTTTCTTCAAGAACATACTTGCGAAATTAATATTTTAATAATAGTATATTTAGAGGTGATATTTTAAAAGTAAAAAAAAACCCAAAAATTAATCGAATTGTACCAATACTGAAAAAAACCAATATGATTGAAATGATTTAAAAAATCTAATTATAATTATACATTATAAAATATCCAAAAAATTAAGATATATAATTTTTAAAAAATAAACACTGAACCGTCTCATTAACACTAGCTCCTAGGAATAGGTATATGGTTTAAAGATTAACCTTAACCAACCACTATTTCGTTAGTTATTATACATTTTTTTTGTTAATTTTGACTAAATATGCATCATTTTTATAAACATTAAGGACGTTTAATTCTTTATGTCATACGATATGAACTATTACATGTCTTTATTTTTTGTCAAAATAAATGTTTCAATTACCCATAAATCTTTCTCATTTTTTTCTTGCCTAAAGAAAATAACTTGGCCGCCTCTAATCGATTAAGTCATTGTATCTACAATACTTAAGTGTAAATTTAAATCAGAATTCAGAACGATGATTTTGATCCTTTCCATCACAAAACATATCAAAATTATCTCTTTTAAATTTAAAATTTAGCCAAATTTATCGCTTTAACCATAAAAAAAGGTCAACACCAAATTAATTGAGATTTTAGTACTAAAAAAACATATGTAAAACTGTCTGTTAACCCATTAGTATTATTTAACTAACGATTTTATATAAGGCCATGTGCATGTATAGTAGTAAACAATAAAAAATGGTCCTACAACACAATGAGAACATGCCCATATTTTTTGCCACCGCTATCACTATATTAATTAATTATCATTTCACACTCTTAAATTATTAAAACAAAATAAGGAAAAGAAAAAAAAAAAAAAAGGAAATACACACATTCTTGTAAAATATGTGGGCTAGTGTCCCAAATATCAAGAACTAGTTTAAAATCCAACCAATATCCTTCACATTCCAGCAAATTGTCCTACATACATGATACACTAATACACTATATTCAAGTTTAGTCTCACACAAATTATTCTGTTCGTTTCGATTTATATGATATAATTTAATATGATTAGAATTTAATAAATGACTTTTTTTTAATATATGTGATTTGAGTAAATCACATAGATTTATATAACTATAAATTATTTTATTAAAGATAAAATAAATGTATTAATATTAAATTATTATTAAATATAAATATTTTTTTTAAGCTGACTAAAAAAAAAAAGCGAGTCATATAAATTGAATTAAATTGAATTTGGAAGTTGTTGAGATTCTTCACTTCACTCACAGATTTGTTCTCAAATTTCTTTTTACACTTCAAGAAATAAAGGTTGAACTCCCAATTTATTTTTATTTTTAAAAAGAAATGGTTCCACGCATTTTTTCAATATATTAAGTACTAAATTTATGTCAAATAATGCAATTTCTAAATGATTGGTGTTTGTCTGTATGAAACTATATATACGAAAGGTCAAATGTCAGTAATTAATACATTATTCTAAAATAAGTTTCGTTTTAATTCGTTTTACGTTTATTAAAAAGGTAATAAATGTAAAATATAATTTACCAAGTTATTTCTATTTATTGGATTTGTTGAGAACTAAATATTATTAAGTAGAAATAATTCTTTAAAATAAGATATAGCGATACTTATTTTGAGACAATCATTTTTTCAAGAGCGACACTTATTTTGAGACAGAGGAAGTATCCAATATTTGAGTTGTGTATTCTTTTTTGAAACAATATTAATAAATAGCATGTTTGACAAAACACACTTTATTTTTGATTAATAAATCTTATAAACACTTCTAGACAATTAGTGTTTGACCAAATCTTTTTAAAATGTATTTCTAAGTACATTTTTCTCAAAAATACTTTCAGGGAAAAACTATACATTTAACTTCTGATAGATTTATTCCCGAAAAAAAATATTTTCTTCGAAAAGCTTGATCAAACATCTTACTTTTTTTAAATAATTTTTTTTGACCTCCACCAAATAAATTATAAATAAATTAATCACTTCAATTCCTATAGAAATACATTTAATTTGGAAATTATGAGGATATATATCTAATAATTCTTCCTAGATTTTCCTACTATACTCATTTATGACTGTTTAATCATCAATGTTAAATTGCAAAAATCATTTAACTATTATTACCTCAGTATATTTTTACTTTCTTTTTTAAAGTTAAATTGATACCACTAGACATGGTCTAGTGATTTTTTATTAATAATAAACCTAATAAATCCTCAATAAAAATAGTACAAGCGGGAGACTAGATCTTAATTCTTATCTTATCAATATACTTATTTACTATATTAAAAATATATTTCTATTTTTAATATATTAAAATATTTATATATTTTACCTTTAACATGAATTAATTATTCTTCTAAATATATTTCAAAATATAAAAATATACATTAATTAATATGTATTAATGACAAAATATTATGTAAATTATTTTATAAAAAAAAAAATGCAAAGCCCAAAATTAAATAAGTAAAAATGAACAAAGGAAAGGAATCAACTTTTTTTTTTTTACTAATATGATTTACAAACCTTTACATAAATAAAGTCCAATAATTAGTTTTCCTGTTAAAAATAATCAATGCAAGTTTTCTCAACATACTGTCATTAGATACCATAATTATTTTTGCTGTTAAAATATAGTCAGTATTACTTATTTTATTTCCAAAAGAAAAAGTCAGAAATTTGAAAAGCAAAAAGGAAAAAAATTAAAAAAAGGAAAGAGAGGTACTCCTATATTCTCTTCTCTCTTTACTCGTCTCTCCCAAAATCTTAAGTAGAAATTACAGACCTTTTCTCTCTCTAACAATGGCGTCTCTCTTCAGAGACCGTACTTTAGGCTATTCCCGGCGAGATTCCACCGCCGCCGCCGCCGCTGTGTCCACCATGTCTTTGGGCAGCGGCCCCACCAGTAGCTCTGGCTTCTCAACTTCCAGCTCCGCTTTATCTCCACTTCCATCACCATTCCCTGACCTTACTCCGTCACTCTCCACTACCGACCTTCGAGAAACTGCCTACGAGATCTTTGTAGCCACTTGCCGGACTTCCACCGGAAAAGCCTTAACCTACATTCCCTCTAATTCCTCCGATCGATCTCCGTCACCGTCACCATCAGCGTCGAATTCCAATTCGTCTTCACCTTCTATGCAAAGATCTCTTACTTCTACTGCTGCTTCTAAAATGAAGAAAGCTTTGGGCCTTCGATCTAGCTCCAGTTCGGGAATTAAGCGGACCGAGGGTAGCCCGGGCTCTGGTGGAAAGCCCAAGAAGCCCGTAACCATAGGGGAGCTTATGAGGATCCAAATGAAGGTTTCTGAGAATTTTGATTCGAGAATTCGTAGAGCTCTTTTGAGAATTACTGCTGGCCAGGTAGCTTAATTAGAGCTAATGTGTAGTCCCTTTGCTCTATTTAGTGTAAATTCTTTATAAAGCTTGAATTTTCTTGTGGGGTTGCATCTTACAAATTTGCTATCTGAGTGAATTATCACTGGTTTATGCATTTTTGTGTGTTATTCTGGTAAATGAATGGTAATTCTCGGTAAAGTTTGCATTTTTTTTGGTGGGTTGGATTTTACATGTTTGATCTGTTAGGGAATTAACACTAGTTTTTTCCATTTTTATATGCTTCTTGGGCATATTAACGTTTAATTCTTGATAAAGTCTTCATCTTGTGGTGAGTTGCAATTTACAAGTTCGATCTGTTAGGAAAACTGCTCAATTAATGTCATTAACGGCAATTTTGTTTCTGCCTTTAAGAACAGCAATATTATTCAGGTTGGGGCGAATTCCGAGCACCGTTTCTGTCCTTGTGGTACCAATTTTCTGGGGTTAGAGCTTTTGACCAAAAAATGCAATGTTCAGTTTGAACTGAGGAAATTTTTCGGGGAGTTTTTCCTGGAGGATATTGGATTAAATGAATCCAAGCAGTTCTTTCTGAGAGTCGAACGTTCCTTTTATAAACAACTTCAGAGCGTCCTTTCCTTTTTGGACTTGTGTATGGGTACTATCCTGTATAGATATGGATATGTTTTGATTAGTATGTTTCGAGGTATTTGAATTACGGGATCAAATCACCTACAGTTATGTTATACCCATTTGACATGGGTACATTAGGTGAATAATGTGTCCATTAAATAGTCCTTAATTATTCCTTAAAGGTAGCTATAAAAAAAAAATCCTTCCTTAGAGATTGACTAGTAGTGCATTTTTTTTGAGCCAGCTTTTGACTATTTATTGCATTAGCAGTATCCTCATTAACAATATTATATTGATTTGGTGGTGTGATATTATCCGCCAATCTGTGCTTCTGTGACTGAATTTAGCAGGATGTGTGGAGTTTCAGCTGTATCATTTGTATGATGATGGGCCTGCTAAATGCAGCTAAGGCATAAATGTAGTGACTAACCTTGATCACTATTCTTTAATGTATTTTTCTGCTCTCTTATGT
Organism: Solanum bulbocastanum; assembly: GCA_037074985.1. NCBI lineage: Eukaryota > Viridiplantae > Streptophyta > Magnoliopsida > Solanales > Solanaceae > Solanum > Solanum bulbocastanum. Next base: position 38,708,841 of record CM073604.1, on the reverse strand, counting down.
CATTTTTGTTGAATATCCATCATGTTTGTCTTTTGCTGTTGAGTTTTTGTTTTTACCTCTTTGTCCTGTTTGCTCTTTGAATATTGTACTCTTGGACATTTTTTCCATGAGTGAAACAAAAATCAATCTTTCTGTTGCTATGCTGATCAGTTCGACTTAAAAGTATTGACTTTCTTTCTACTCTGTTCTTTTCAACCAAGTTTTCATGCAAATTTTATGCACTTTCTCATGAGCATCGCTGATCTGTTAATGCTTAATGAATGGTTAATTTTGATACAATTTGCTGTAACAAGTCATGTTTTAATGTGCATGATACAGGTTGGAAGAAGAATTGAGTCAACAGTTCTCCCGCTGGAGCTCTTACAACAGTTCAAAGCTGCAGATTTTACTGATCAGAGAGAATATGATGCCTGGCAGAAAAGAAATCTAAAAGTGCTCGAAGCTGGACTTCTTTTACATCCACACATGCCACTGGATAAGTCGAATTCTGCTGCACAGAGGCTGCGGCAAATTATTCAAGCTGCCTTAGATCGTCCGATTGAAACAGGGAGAAACAATGAGTCGATGCAAGTTCTCCGAACAGCTGTAATTGCTCTTGCTAATAGGTCATCTGATGGATCACTTTTTGATTCATGCCACTGGGCTGATGGTTTGCCTTTGAATCTCAGACTCTATGAGATACTTCTGGAGGCATGCTTTGATGTAAATGACGAAGCGTCTATCATAGAGGAAGTTGATGAACTTATGGACCTCATAAAGAAAACTTGGGGAATTCTCGGACTTAATCAAATGCTTCACAATATTTGCTTTTCATGGGTTTTATTTAATCGTTATGTCGCGACTGGTCAAGTTGAGAACGATCTGTTAGAGGCTGCTGATAGTCAGCTAGCTGAAGTCGCAAAAGATGCAAAGACGACAAAAGATCCTTCATATGCTAAGATCCTGAATTCTACATTAACAGCAATGTTGGGATGGGCTGAGAAAAGGCTTCTTGCATACCATGACACTTTTGATGCCGGTAATATTGAATCAATGCCAACCATTGTATCTATAGGGGTATCTGCAGCAAAAATTCTTGTTGAAGATATTTCTAATGAATATCGGCGGCGGCGTAAGGGCGAAGTTGATGTGGCTCGTAGTAGAATTGACACTTACATCAGGTCATCACTTCGCACTGCATTTGCTCAGGCAAGTTCCATCTTCTTTTAACTTTTATTTGGAACATACCAGTAATTAGGCTTGATTTCTTTTAAACAAATTTATACTTGCTGATTTAATCAGCAAGCAATACCTTTTAACTAACTGTTTTCATAACCTTAAGTCAATAGTGTGTGAATTTCCAAATTAGGATTTTCAGGTGTGGGTTCATAAATTTTGTAATTTCTGTTGTCTGGCATACTTTTAACATCTAAAATTGGATCTCCCCTCCATTGGAAAATTATACTGTGCAAGTAGGGCAAAAACTAATTTCTTTTTTATATATAAATCGTTAAATCCTCTTTACATAAGGGAGGATTCTAGTGTAATGACAAAGGGATTCAAAAATTGGTTCAGGTTTCGGGTTCAAATCCCAAGTGACATTCTAGTACTTTTCTGAATCCCCTTGCACAAATTTCCAGTTCCGACACTAAACAGAAGTATAAGTGTAGTATGTCTGAAGGCATGTGAATGTGGGTAAAATAGTGCATCTATCTCCTTTATCTGAAAATACTTCATCTATTTCAAATTACTCCACTTTTGTTTGGGTTGTTCCAATCTGATTCTACTTTCAGGTCCAATTTACATGATATACTTTCTACCTTGGTAGTGTTCCGTCCACTGCCTTTGTTGACAGCATGTCTCTAAGTTGTATGCAGTTTTTTTCCCCTGTAAATTTCTCCTAAATTCTCATATTTCAGGACATAGGCTGCTAATTTTCTTCAATCCTCACTAAACCCATCTCAAACTCAAATGAAGTTTTAGTTCTCTCTAAGTTTTGTCACTATTCTCATCTTTGGGGTATATTTGTAATGATTTGCTTCTACTGTCACCAGTTGCTTATAGAAAGGGCAGTGATTGTGTTTGGTGCAGTTCCTTATTGCATAGCTTAAAAAGTCAGCTTAATATTTCATCAGAATGACCATCTGAGTGCAATTTAAAACTAGAAATTTGGTTATCTTGATTGCAGTTAATGGAGAAGGCAGATTCAAGCAGGAGAGCATCAAGACACCAACCAAATCCTCTTCCTGTCCTTGCCATCCTTGCAAAGGATGTTGGTGAGCAGGCATCTAAAGAGAAGGAGATTTTTAGTCCCATCTTAAAGAGATGGCATCCTTTTGCTGCAGGAGTAGCCGTTGCCACCCTACACGTGTGCTATGGGAATGAGCTTAAACAATTTGTTTCGAGTATAACAGAATTGACTCCAGATGCTGTACAAGTACTGAGAGCAGCAGATAAATTGGAGAAAGATCTTGTGCAGATTGCTGTTGAAGATTCAGTGGACAGTGATGATGGTGGAAAGGCAATTATCCGTGAGATGCCGCCATTTGAAGCTGAAGGTGCAATTGCCAACATGGTGAAAGATTGGATTAAGATGAGAATAGACAGACTCAAGGAATGGGTTGACAGAAATCTCCAACAAGAGGTATGGACTCATCAGTTTGATATTTGCTTTCAACTTCCCATACACAAGATGGAAGCAACTATCTTATAATTTATATCTGCATCATATGGTTTGGCAAATATCTTCTGCAATCAGAAGGCAACTTTGTCTCTGCATAGGCTTATAGTACATTTACCTTACTCAAAACCCTCAGCACTATATTTTATGATTTTGTGGCAAGAACCAAGAATGTATACAAGTCAAACGCTTGGAATGTCACCCTTACCTAGGAAAAAAAAAAAAAAAGAAAAAATCACTTCCAAAACCCTCCCTGTTACATGATTGTGAGTCTTAAAAATTGAGATAATTATTCTGATCAGACCTTTTCTTGCTTGAGAGGTTAAGCAACCCCATACAAGCTTCAAGAGATTTCTTAGACTTCAACAAATTATATTATAGATAGCTGCAGACCTGTAGAAAACTGAGGTCTTCCTCTCTTGGCCCTGTATGAACTTGTTCGGCGCAACTCCACACTCCTGTAACTCCTTTCTGCTCCTGATCAACAGAAAAGATGATTTATTATAACCTGCCTTTAGATTGTAGAAATAGCTGATATTTTTTGTTTTTAACTACAAAAAATAACTATGCCTCAATCCAAACAAGTTGGGGTTGGCTATGTGAATCCTCGCCAAAAATTGATCTCAGCCAACATTTTGTAATATAAAAATAAAAATGAGCAGTAGTAGAAGTTTTCTATATTTCCTTTTGGCACAAGAATCTCTTATAGGGCTAAAAGACTCCTAGAAAGTATAGGATCTCAAGTAAACATATTAACATGACTAAGATAAATTTCCAACTAATTGGCATCGCCTATATTCCAAACATGACTTAGATTCTTGCTTTCAATTTGGTGTTGCATTCTTATCTTGTTTTCGTGATTAAAAAGGTCTGGAATCCTCAAGCTAATGAAGGAGGATTTGCCCCCTCTGCTGTTGAAGTCCTTAGGATTATTGATGAAACTTTAGACGCATTCTTCCTGCTGCCAATACCAATGCATCCAGCATTGCTCCCCGACTTAATGAGTGGCCTCGATAGATGTCTTCAATATTACGTATCAAAGGCAAAATCTGGCTGTGGTAATTTCTAAAACATATTGTGAATAGGACAGACATTTTTATAGCCTAGCAATCCCATTAATGTGTGGTGTCATTTGTAGGATCAAGGAACAAATATGTTCCAACCATGCCTGCACTAACCAGGTGTACGACTGCTACAAAGTTGTGGAAGAAAAAGGATAAGACACTTAATACAAAGAGGAACCCACAGGTTGCTACGGTGAACGGTGATAACTCATCAGGGGTGCTGCAGTTGTGTGTACGTATAAATACTTTCCACAGAATTCGGACAGAGCTAGAAGTTCTTGAGAAGAGAATTATTACCCTTTTGAGGAATTCTGAATCAGCTCATGTAGAAGACTTCTCAAATGGGTTAGGAAAGAAGTTTGAAATCTCACCTGCTGCTTGTATTGAGGGGATCCAACAGCTCTCCGAGGCAGTTGGCTATAGGATTGTCTTTCATGATCTAAGTCCAGTTTTATGGGATGGACTGTATATTGGGGAGCCATCTTCTTCTCGCATTGAGCCTTTCCTTCAAGAACTTGAGAAGAATCTGACAATCATATCAAACACTGTTAATGAAAGAGTTCGGACTCGAATTATTGCAGACATAATGAAAGCATCCTTTGATGGTTTCCTGGTGGTGTTGCTTGCTGGAGGACCTTCTAGAATTTTCACGCAGCAGGATTCACAAATTATAGAGGACGATTTCAAGTCCCTGAAAGATGTTTTCTGGGCAAATGGGGATGGATTGCCTGTGGATATAATAAACAAATATTCAACAACAGTAGGGGATGTACTCCCTCTCTTCCGGACTGATGCAGAGAGCCTCATTGAGAGATTCAGGCGATCAACTTTGGAAACTTATGGTTCATCCGCAAAATCTAGGCTTCCCTTGCCCCCTACCTCAGGGCAATGGAATCCAACTGAACCAAACACCCTGTTACGCGTCTTGTGCTACCGAAATGATGACGCTGCTTCCAAGTTCCTTAAAAAGACTTACAACTTGCCTAAGAAACTGTGATTAATTGGAAGGCATGATCAAGGGAAGCAGCTTCTTTGTTAAAGATCAATCTTGACTGATGCTAGTGATGTTCCGTAATATGCTTCAGATTGACCAAGAAGATCCTCAAGCCAAGGGTATGGATGCCTTTGGGCATATTTAAAGAATGACTATTTTCTTGTATAGTATAAGTTTGGGTCTTTGATTTCTTCATTTCAGCATATTGCTTTCAGAAGGTAGGAATCCAAGGCAGCAGCAGTAAGTGATTATTGGAGGTAACAATTTGTGGAAATTTGATCCTATTATATTGCTTGTTTATAGAATTTCAGGTCCTATCAACAGAGTAATTGATTCAAGATTCATTGCCTTCTACATATCTATATATATTCATTTATTCCTTCTGATTTCACTATGTAGACAACAGAAATTTGGATGGCTTTTGTTAATAGTATTTATATACACTGGTATTTATTGGTATGCTATCTTAGTTTATTTTCTGATGAAGTCCAAATTTGAACACATCAGTATTGACCATGAGTGTGGTGAAGTATGACTTAGGATTGTAGTGATATGAAACACATTAAACTAAATCAATTAAGCAGTGGATAAGTGGCAGCAGAACCTACTTATAAAGTTACAGAAAGAAGAAAGGATAAACTGAGAACGGTAAGGCAATATGAAAGTTTGCCCTTCTCTATCTTGACAAAAAGTTGTACGTCAAACACTTGCGTGCGCATTGGTTGGTTCGGTTAGGTTGTGTGTATCTGGCATTGGTTGGTTCGGTTAGGTTGTGTGTATCGGGCTAAATTAATAACTAAATCAATATGATATTTGTTATTGATTTTTTGTTCTTAATATTTCGATTTAACCGATAAAAAAATGTTCCTCTAATTTCAATTTTGTTTTGCTTTCTCTTATTTTATCTGTTCCTATATACATCCTCTTGATGCATAAAAGTCTATACAAATTGCAAGCAGAAGCGAAGTCAAATTGTATGTTATTACTAAAACAAACTTGTTTTCTTTCTGGTCAAATAGCAAACTTGAATGCAGTAGCAACTATAACAATCTCTAAAAAAAATAAAAAAACAGTACATAGTTTGCACTGATCCCACCAAGCCAGCGACTTTAAAAAGAAAGCAACAACACTAAAACAACAATTGTAAAATACAAAAAACAATAGGGTATGTATTTAAAATCATATTAAAATTGGAAAGTTTGAAAAGTGAAAAGTTAAATTACCATTTTATTCCTACCCTAAATTAAATTATTATAAAATATAATTAATTGAATGTTCTATCATTAATTAAGAAAATCATCATATTCAATATAGCCTATTCAATACTCTAGAATAACTTTTCATCTTCCTAAACTAATTCAATGTTTGGAAAAGTTCTTTTCAACTTCCAACTGTAGCTTTAGAATTTTATAAATTGCCAGATAAGTAAATCATGGTAAATTCATTGAGGTTCTATTCTGGAGTTTCAATACCACAAGTCCTCCTCCTCTCCTTCTTTTTCATTACTTATCTTCAACGTGTCTGGATTTTGATTACCAAAAAGTAGAAAAATGAAAAGCTACGAGATTTAGGAGTTGAATAAATTACAATCCTTTAGCCTTCCAACAATCCCAATAATACCAAATATAATACAATCCCATTAATACCAATTTCCCATGAATTGAATAGTAAATCATCATATTTATACATGAATCAACCATCATAAAGTTTCTTGAATATGTATTCTTTTTATTAATTTCATGTTGCAGTTAAATTCGTGAATTTTTTGTTTTGTTTATCTTCCAATTGAAAATATGAATGGTTATGTTTGCCCTTAACAAAAAGAAGAAAAATCATATAGATCTATATTATATTCTTTTTTGTGTTTAAATATTTGTATTAATGTGAAGTACATTACATAGATTTATTACCCCTAACTCTTCATTATGTAAATATATGCAACTCCCACTAATTATATTTATTATGATTTTTACTCCCACCTCTCATCCATGATCAACTGGATTAATGTCATATTCATAACAACTCTAAGTGTTTTTCAATCTTATCCTATGAATAGTGGCATTTGACACAATATTGTACACATTTAAAACAATTGGAAAAAAAGAAGAGAATCTCTATGCTCTCTTCTCTTGTCTCTTTTTATTTGTTTTTTTAATGTTTATGTTTCTTGTTTGTTGTTATTGTATAACTTTTTATTGTTTTATTGTTATTATTATTGAGAATTTACATTGGTTAGTTGTTTTGTATACATCAACCTAACATGTGGTATTTTAGTATCCTTAATTGAATATTGTGTTTGTACAATAATTAGTTATTTTTACTTTATGCACTTTTAGTCAATTTTATAATTAAGGAAGTATTTTTTTTATTAGGAAGATGTATGTGCTTTCTATTGTAAAAATGGTGGATATTTTTTAGTAAATACCAATAGATAATTTGAAGGGGATAAAATATGTCATTTGCAATACAAAATTTATATGAAATATTTTGGAATAAACGTGGAACACACGTTTCCTCCTAAACTACTCTTAATAAAAGAAGAAGATAGCAAGTGGTTGATACTTTTATTAGATTACACTTTTATTAATGCAGTACAAATGATGAATATTGCAAACTTCCATTACAATTATCATAATCTTATTTGAATAATGTTGTAGAGTAGTTATTTGACTACCAGTTATTAATTAGCACACAACTCCTTTTCCATCCATACCACTTGAACACTTGAAGTCATCAAACTCTTGTTTATAAGTACTGGAAAATCTTGAAACAGCACAATCAGTGGAGAAAATACCCGAGGATTCAAATTCTTTATCCCCACCTAAAACAGGCATTTCAATTCCCATTTTCACTCTGCTCACATAATTACTCCCATAAGTCTGTCCCAATACTCCATTTACCTTCTCACTCAATGAGTAAAACTTGAACCCCAAATCCAAATGAGCAAAACAATCGTCCTCAGTAATACCATAGTTATGAATCCTCGATTCCTTTTCAGTTATCGGCACCACTCTAGCTTTTATCTGAAAATTCCCTTCAACTTCAATCACAACAGAGTTAGTATCGCGGTTTCTTGTGATTGTAGTGTTTGAATTTGGCTCTAAGTACTTGACCCCTTCGCGATTAGGAAGGGTGATTGATTGACCATCGAAGGCTAAGTCTAGACGATCCAATGCATCGTTCCATGTTGATGTTTTTTTGGCACTGATGAACAATTTATGATTGTTATAGAGAATTCCAAGAGATTGTATCCAAGTGAAGTCTCTCTTCATGTTTTCGTTTCTCCTACCTATGAAATGTGCATTGATGTGGAGATTTGAATCGGTAACTAGGCAAAAATCATCGTCTTTTTTGCCATGGAAGTAGAATGTGAGTCCATCAGCTCCTACGAATCTTGGATCTTGACATACTGCCCCTGGCCTATTGCAGTCTGCACATCACGACAACGTCAAAATGTCAAGTTTAATTTAACACAAAATGTTAGGATTGGTGATTTCTCATAAGGTCACTCAACTAATACGGTATCTCAGAAAGTAATCTTTCTTTATGATTCAAATTTTCTTCAACAAAGAAAGTGACTTTCTGAGATAATATCTATTAGTTTATACTTTATTAAGTGACCATATGAGAAATCAACTCTTCTCATAGTACGTCATCTATAACATAAATACACCCTAATTAATCGCTTCATAATGATAAATGCACCATCTTCAGGGATAATATATTAAACCTGATTATATATCATATATAGTATAGCTTATAGATTTAGGAATCATACCACAAACAGGGCTGCAAGTGACACAATCAACTTCACAAGTATCAGGACATGCACTTGGGCATTGATACTTCTGGCGGTAGCATTGAGGGTACAACTTATTCTTACAAGAGACACTTTTTCCTCCTGCAGCTTGATCTGGTGGCGGTGGTGAGTTAGGAGTAGAAGGAGGCGATAATGGTAAACAGACAGGTTGACATGAGTCACAGTCGGCTATACATGAACGCAGACAATTAGCAGGGCATGCAAAGGTCTTGTGATAACATTTTGGGAATTTCTTGTCTTGGCATTTCACTTTCATAGGTGAACGAGGTTTTGGTGGTGGAAGTGGTGGAGGAACACAAATAGGTTGACATGAGTCACAATCAACTATACATGTACGAGGACAATTGACAGGACAGAAAAGGTCTTTGTGATAACATTTTGGGAAGTTCTTGTCTTGGCATTTCACTTTCTTAGGTGAACGAGGTTCTGGTGGTGGAAGTTGAGGAACACAAATAGGTTGACATGAGTCACAGTCAGCTATACATGTGTGAGGGCAAGTGACAGGACAGAAAAGATCTTTGTGATAACAACTCGGGAATTTCTTGTCTTGGCATTTTACTTTCATAGGTTTAGGAGGTCCGCCCTCAGCCAAAACCACAAGAAGGAGGAGGACAGTGGCGAGAAGCCCAAAACTTGTTTGAGCCATTGAACTAAGAAAATCAATAATAGGAAGTTTTTCTCAAGGGTGTAATACTTGGAATGTATGTATATGGCCTCCTTTTATAGGTGTTAGGTTTAGAGTGAAATTACCTAATTATAATTAGACAATTCCCTCCATTTTATTTTGTTTGTCTTACTTTTCTTTTTAAGAAAATGTCTCTCTTTTTTTGGGTCTCTAATTATAACTTCCCACGTGACATAGAATATTTATTAAGAGCACAAGATTAAAGAATATTTTGCTACGTTCTACATCTCTTTAGTTTAAGACTACAAGATAAAAAGTCTTATTTATTTTCTAAAACTCTATGTAAAATTAAAATGGAGGAGTTCTATATGTTTTTTTGGCCCCTTGAATCTAGCATGCATGCATGGCTACTTGGTTGTTATAACATGCCTTGTTCCTTAATGCATGGCTTGGCTTCTCTTTGGGTTTCAGCAATCCAAAAGTCAAGCAAAAATATGTTCAGTATGATATTATCAGTTTAAGGTCGTGTTTGGCCTCAACTTCTGCATTTGGTTTTGGCCTGATGATTTTGAAAATTAAATTTGGAGATAAGTTGTGTTTTTGGATTGAATTTTTAAAACGATATTTAATTTGGAGAATGAAAACTTCTTGTTGATTGAGTTGGTTTGCGGAAATAATTTTGATTGGCCAAGCTTCTAAAAGGTTAAAAGTGCTTGTAATTTGTTTTAAAACACTTATTTAATAGAGTGAAAATGTTTGGTCAAGCTTGTGATAAAGAAATAAGTCCTTCTGAATAATAGCAGAGCTAATTTTATCTTTTAAGTGTTTTTTTTTTTTTTTTGGCTTTTTAAAACAAAAGATTACCCATATTCATATTCATATTCATATTTACCAAATTATTAATAGCAACTTCCTTTTTTGTAATTTGACTTATAAAAATACTTTTTGAGAATATCATCCAAAAACAAATTAATTGAACAAAACCACTTATGAAAACACAATTGCTACTTTCTCAAAACACCTTCAATAACAAATAAGTTGATTTCGACTGACCAAACAGGCTATAAATTTTGTTTTGAATAAATTAATGGCAATGTTTTCTCTAAACTAAACTAGCACAGCTAGAAACGTGGAGAACCTGATTGGATCACCATCTTAATAGTTTATCATACTAATCACCAGAATTATTAGTTGACATGACACAAAAAATCATGTTAGAAATCCGAAAAGTTTCATAAGAAAATTTATCGATTGATCGAGTAGTATGATCTTGTTTACTAAACTTACTTATACTGGGAGGTCCTTATATATACTTGGCAAAGTCGTAAGTATAAAAGTCCAACTTACAAATAGAGTCAAGTACAAGGATCTCTTAGGTCATTTCTCATTTTTTTCTATAGTAATGGCAACTCATTGCTCCTATATTATGCTTTTGAATAACAAATCCAAGTATGAATATGAATCGATTATTGCTTTGTATAGAAGGTTTGTTAAGCCATTCAAAATATATGATATGTTAATGTTATTAAATTAAGAACAAGTGGTTTGCTTATTTTTGGTTTTAATATTGCATTTGAACTTGTCAACATCTAAATAAATTTGTACGAAACTAAGCTGTCTGTTTTACTAAAGAAAGCAAAGGTGTGTTTGACTGTTTCTCCTCATTCTCTTCTTTTCTAGGGAAGTATTTATTTGGCAGATAAATTAAAGTGTCGGCAAACCTATACTATTTTAATTTCTAACATCCATTATCCATATATAGAAAAATATATTTTTATTTCATATTAGATTGAGAAGTAGCCCTCTAACAAAGGTTTACTTATCTAAAATAAAGTACAAAGCAAATAGAGTCAAATAAGTGTAAATGCAGGATCCTTTATCCTCCAAAATTACACTCAAATAGCAGTACAAGTTGTAGACCTTTTACTTCAAAGCAAAGGTTGGGGGATTTTTTCTTAAAAGAATATATATATATACTAGTTTTTCGACACGTGAGTACCAATTCAGAAAATATATGTTATAGTAAATAGTATTGCTTATATAAGCAAAAATTTGAATAATAAACTTTGCACAAAATAATATTGCAGATTCTTTTGTGAATGTTCAATGTGGATCGTCATATATATCTCTTATTCACGCGAACATATGAAGATGGTCAATCAAAAAATTTATTAGTTAAACGCAATAATGCATATATTTATTTTAATTTGATGAGGTTCAATCATGTAATTAGTCGTATTTCAGTAATATCACCTTATAGACAATATTTGTTGTGTATTTTTCTTGTCATCTAACCAAATGTGTTTTACACTTGTATTCCACGTTAATCCGTTTAGATGTCATATGAACATGTGAAGAGAACAACTACATTTTATTTTTTAGAACTATTTTTGTATATTAATTTTTATTTTATAAGTTATAACATAATAGATGATGTTCTTGCTGTTGGCTCTCATATTTGACTTCTCGATTGACTGTGTATATAAATCAAAGATAGTTATCAGACTATCCATAGTTAACTGGGAAAGGTTTCTTTTTTTTTTTCGAAAAAAACTAAAAATTAAAATTAAAGAATATATTCTATCTGTGAGATCATATATATAATCACTTGTTTATCTTACACCCAACAAATATATAGTTCATATACTTGTAAACAATTTTCAATTTATTCAACAAAGCATGATTCTTCCAAGGAAAAATAACAACATTGTGTTATCACATATATAGGGGCATTATAATAATATCAAAAATTATTGGTCAAAAGTTAATATAAGAAAGGAAAAAGGTCTGAAATATATCCGAACTTTGACCGAAATTGTTGTAACAATTTACCTCCCCCCCCTACATTATTTAATAGTGTATTTTAAAGGTATATATGTTTTAAAGGTATATATGTGCCCACGTGGACATCATAAATATTACATCATTATAAATAGTAACGTGTCCACGTGGGCACATATATACCTTTAAAATACACTACTAAATAGTGCAGAGGGGTAAAAGGTCCTCTATAAAGTTTGGTATCGTAACAACAATTTCGGCCAAAGTTGGAGTATTTTTCAGACCCTTTTCCCTATAAGAAAAGATGAAAGATAGTAATAATTAATGTAATAACTATGAGAATTCATAATATTATAACTAAAGAATGTAAAAGAGTGTGAATAACGTTTGCAATAATTAGTAATAACTAAGAGAATATAATGTTATAATTAAAGAATTTTCATGTGCTAGATGAATTTCTAATAAATTTTATACTTACATAAATAAATAGGACTTTTAATTAATGTTACTATTTTTTTTTTATAGTTATTAGATTTTATTTAGTGTAGGGACTAAATGAAAATGTTTATTCCATATTATTGAATATAAAATTTATTTTGTAAATGATATTTAAATGATTCATATATATTCATATATTTTCACATTTGTTGTGAGTTTTTTTTTAAAAAAAGAGAACTCAGAAAAATTTCAAATAATATGTTTTGAAGTTAGAAGATCTTGTTTACATGATAATACATCGTGACATATATAACACTTTTCTTCATCTAAAATACTGAAATATTAAGAAATAGTAAATAAGTGAAACAAAAGGGCAATATTAGTATAGTAATAACTATTTTGAAGAAAACTTCGTGACAATCTAATTCACATAAGTAGCATTGATAAATAAAATACTTATTTTGTCTTGAGCATCAAAAAAACAAATCGTGAAAATTTTCTAACTCTTGTGAAGTTTAATAATTTTGGAAAAAGTTATTCAAAAGCATATATCTACATCACAAGAAAAATTGTTAAGAAAAACAAATGAATTTTGACTACATCATATTAACTTCATATATTAGAACATTACATACTAATGTATATATTAAACAAAAATAATTATTATTATATCATCAAAATTATTTTCTCAAGTACTCAAGGTTGTCACGCCCCGAGCTTACACACTGAACGTGGCTGGCACTCAAGAACTATTGATGGCCCCAAATGAACCCTTGGCCTAACTTACTTACTCAGCAGAAGACTTAGACATAAGAAAGAGAATCCAAATACAAGATAACTCAATATGTCTCAAAACTAAACTCAAAATGTTTTAAGAAAATAAACATTTAACTTAGCCAAAATGGCAACTCAAATCTGAACATAAGCCAATAACAAGATAATGACGAATGAACTAAGATCTGACTGATTATCTATGAAGCCTCTAAAACAACTGAGATGGATATCGGGACAAGCCCCACGACATCTTAGTGAACTGATAATAATACTGAAAGCAATAAAAGGGATTCTCCGAAAAGCAAGGAGGCTCACCATAAGACTCTGAAATGCTCAACCGGATCAATGATGCGCTGGATGCTGATCCTAGTTACCTATGTCTGCATCATAATAAGATGCATGTCAAATGACATCAGTACATTGAATGTACGAGTATATGAGGGGAATTTTAAAGAAGACTTATAAGCTTGAAAGGAACTGAAGAACTTACCTAGCTCAACTCAACTCAACATAAGTGAACTCATTTCAATATAAAGCAGTTTAAAACAATTGCAATATAAAGAAAAGTTGTTTAAAACACGATGTCAACTCTCTGTGTATACAAAGATACATATAACTCTGAGATGTATGTAAAAATACAATAAACTATGTATATAAGAATACAGTTACTTATATGGGAGTTTCTCTAACCGACAACCATCACTTACGAGCTATTGTGATGATACATCATTTTGCCTCACACTACCAGGGATTTCCTATACCTTGCCAAGGGTATAAAACATGAACTACTAAGTGGATCCACTAGTCTATGCTAAGAAGCACTAAAGGAATAATCTAAAAAGTATGTCCCTTTTCTACCCTTGATGGCTACATGTTTTATGGGGGTTGTGAGTTGCCTGAACTCTCCCCCATATCGGTGTTCAATACTACTCCCAAAATATAATACTAGCTCTTATGTTTAAAAAACATATTTCTTTCTGTGATTTGAGATAGTTGTTCGAAAACTTAGCTCAAAGGCTATCTTGGAAATCAAGGTTTCCTCTCTTGCTTCATTTAGAAAACGGTTACTCTTTTTTGAAAATAGCTCAAAGGCTCTTTGGAAATCTCAATTTTCGTTCTTATTTAAATGTGAAAACATTTTAAACTCCTTGGGAATACATAGTCCCCATATACTTCTTTGAAGAAATGAACTTCAATCTTTACTCTTTACTCTTTACTCAACTTGAACTTTAAGTCTTAAAACAAAGTTAAAAACATTTGCAAAAGACTTCTTGAAAAGACTCTAAGAACTTATTAGACTTGACTCTTAACTTTCCTTGAATTTGAATTTATGGATTCAAGGTTATGATTTATGTTTCTGGATGATTTTTATGTGTTTAGAAGTCATATAGAGTAGTTAGAATCAATGGAAAGTGTTAGTACACTTTAGAAGGACTTAAAAGTTGTATGGCGAAAAACTGGTGAAAAACGACGATTTGGCCACATTTCGGGTGGGCCGCGCCTGCCCCAAGTTACTGGAGCTCCTTTCTGGCGCACTGCAAACGCGCCGCCCTAGCCACTCTAGCGTTATGGGGTAGCGACACGCCTGGGTTTCCCCAAGTGCATCTGACGAATTTTTCAACTCGTTTTCTAATTCTAAATCATTTTAAATCGATTTATTTTCTCAATACTTTCTTAGATTCAGATACCCAAAATATGTAAACTAGAATCTAAATCGAAACAACTCTTAACATCGCTAAAACGTTTCAAGAAAACCCATCAATCACATGTACGTTCAAGAATGAAAACAATTCAAGAACATAACTCAAGAATATCAAGTCCTAGCTCCTTTAGGACGAAAATCGTTGAATTAAACATGTTTGACGCGTGGGTGAACTAACCCAATGCTATGTGATCTCACATACCTCGTAGGGATCACCCCTTGACGAAATTCACAAGTGATTCCTTACAAAGACGACGAATCTTGAACTTTCTTCTCAATTCTCTTCTTTTCTCTTTTCTCCAACCCCTAGCGTGAATTAAATTTTTCTAAACTGGACAAATTCAGTTTTGACCCTTAATTAATTCACTAAAACGAATTAAATTAATTGAGTAAGGAAAAGACCAAAGTACCATTTCAAAATCCTGATTGGACTTTCCTTATTTGAACAACCCAACTTTGAATTGGCATATCTCACTCATATGAACTCAGAATCGCGCAAACTTAGCGGCGTTGGAAAACTTATTCCAAGATCTTTCCTACGATATCTAGAAACGCACCTAACTCATCCTGAGTTAGAAGTTATGGTTGTTTGAAGTTGACAAAAAATCTAACTTAACATACTTAACAAATTTCCAGATTTTTATATTGTCGTGCCGTGATTTTCCTATATGTAGAAAAAATTACTTTTTGAAATGTTCTAAGTATAAAACAATTTGAGAAAAATACTTAAAAAAGAGTCGCCACTTAATTTTTTAAAGAAATTAAGAAAACTTATAATTTTCAAATATTTAAACAGAAAAAAATCATTTGAAAATACCAAAGAGGGTTCGGGGTTCAATTTACACTTCGAGAAGAGTTTAAGCATTTGAAATGTCCGCTAACATACGGTTAACCTGCGACTTGACCAAAATATTTTTTTGTTGACTAATTATTTGGAAAAATGATTTAACATGAAAATAATAATAATTTGCAATAATCGATTAACTTCATGAAAATAATTAAATAAACAACAAATTTTTTATTTTATTTCCTTTTATTTTTAGAGAAAGGGACCTAAAAATGAAACATTTGAATTAAATTGCTGTGAATAAAATTTTGACAAAACTAGGTTAATTAAAATTTATTTGATACATTTTGAAATAATAATTTAAATTAAATTGTTAACTTAAGCATGGAACCATTAATGGGAGAATAAATAAAAATATTTGACTACATATATTCAAAATAAGTATAAGACTTGACAAAAATGAATTACATAAAAATATGCTAACATAAAGAATATAGTTCATCTTTTGGGGAATTTAATTAAGTTAATCAATAATTCTAAGGTTAGAGTTAAATAAAAGTAGTCAAATATAATCAAAACAAGTAGGAGGGTAAAAGAGATAAGGAAATTGGGCCCTTCTTGGGCCAATTTCGCTGCCAGCTTTTGGGTTTTAACCCAATCCCCTTTTTGTATATATTTTCTGTATATTAGTGTATATCAGCATGTATAGCAGCATTTTTCATGTATATCCTGCTTCCAAACACCTGTGTTTCGTCTCAGCCCTGTATTTTTACATTTTTGACCTGTATATCAGTATTTTCGTGGTGTATACTAGTGTATACTGCCGTATATAGAAAGCATACTGCCTTCTGGACTTTTCGAACACTTAAGATTCAATTTCCTGCCCTGTTTGCTGCGGTTTTATTTGCCCGGCTGACTCAAACAATGAAGAAAAGGAATAAATTGAGCCTTTATGGCTCGACTCGAGAGTGCTAGGAGGAGAAGTACACCATGGACTCGGAAGGGATTTACATGCACACAAAGGGAGGGTAAAGAATTAGAAAAAAGGGTAAAACTTCGAACAAATATATGATCAAATAATAAACTCACAATGAGGATAAACACAAATTATTTTAAGAGATGAGAACACTAAGGGTGGTGATATTGTATTCAAAATGAAAGATAATCGTGGAAACTAATTAAGAATGGGACAAGCCATTAGAGAACTTCCTAACTAAACAAAAATACATTTCAACTAAAGAGATAAAACAAGATCAAAGGTGAATTAAACAAATTGATTACTATGCACAACTGCATAAGGGAAGAAGGCCACGGAGGAAAATTATCATTTTAAACACATCTAGATATAACTCTTAATATTAAACTTTAAGAACTTAATAACTATAAGGAACATTTCTAAGTCAATGGGCAAAAAAAAAAGAAAAAAAAAGAAAAAAAAAATAAATAAATAAAAAATCCAACTCACTGCAAAACTAAACTGACTACACATTTTAAAAGTTTATGGCATCAGGTAGCATTTCAAAACAGTGAACGAAAGTATATGACAATTAACTTAAAAGACACATGAAAGGATATAGAACGCATTAAGGGAAGCCATAACGACTAATCTAATTTGAGCTTGAGAGCCTATTTATTTATTGATTATTAGCAACATTTGGACGTTAATAAACAAACCAACAAATTCAGGGCACTCACTAAACATGATTAATGCTATAGAATTGAAGTTGGATAACTTTAAAGGCTAGTAATTATCTACTCTTGCACAATAATAAAACCATCAAAATCTGGAAGTACAACACTTAACAGAGAAAACCAAGGTAGTAAAATCTTACACTTCAACTATTGAGCCTATTTAATCACATCAAACAGATAGTCAAGATTTATTATGAAAGTAGACTTTATTTAACATGATCGAATAGAATGTAGATGCTTGCTACGCTCACACGGTTAGGAAACAAAGTTTTCACGGAAAGGATTAGAGGCTTTAGCATCGAGGTTATGGGACGCGGAAACAAGCAAGTTATAATAACACTAGGCCTTGCAGCAAAAAAAAAAGAACAAAAACAATAACAAGACAAGGACAACATTCTAGGATGTAAAAGCAACAATTAGATTTAAATAGCATGAGATTGAGCTAATATTGATAAGAGTTTATTATAATGAAATAAAAAAAAACGACAGAAGGGACAACTAGGGCTACGATTTAGCAGTGAAGAAACATAACTTATACAGTTAGCACACTCAAAGTTGAAATCAATCGAACAGTGGATCATCTCGAGCAAACTAAACAGATTAAGCTAGCTTTATGGATACAAAATCGAGCCAACAAATCTAAAGACCAACATACAATACTAAAGTGACTTCATTGATGCTTGAATCATGCTTACGGTTCAAAAACTCACAGGAAAAGGGTATTAAAGCAAAGAATCAAAAGCGAGGTACCAAACGTTCTTAATAACAAACTTCATACCAAGTATCAAACACATAGCACCCCATATCGAAAACAAAATGTAAGAGGAGGCGAAGTTACCTCCTTTGAGATAGCAAACTGAGAATGAAACGAGCCAAAGAGAGAGCGACTTCTTACTCCGGTTTAGACTCGAGCAATATATAAGGAAATTTGAACCAACCTTTAATCAAAGCTTTTCTTGGAACTTAGAATAAGAAAATTGTTTCGAAATTTCTTAAGTATAAAACGACTATTGCCAAAAAACCAAACACCAATCCCTTCCTATGCCCCCTTCTCGCTGATAAGGAACACGAGCTTTTTTATAGCAGACAAAAATTGGACGAGGGCAAGGGCAGAAATGGTAACCCCCATCCAATCTTTGATTAAAATTTTTCCCCAAGACCGAGGAACTGCTTCTTGTACGAAATTTCAATTGAAATCCCCCAAAATCCGGATGAAAAGATCGAAGTGGGCGGTTGTTGCAGAGAAAGGTTGTTGCAGTTGTTGGTCTATGCGTGAAGGAGAAGAAGACGCAGGGGTGGGGTCGGGTTGTTACTGATAGCAATTTTTCGATCTCTTCACATTTTTGGACTGCTTGGAGGTTTTGGGTTTTTTTTTTCTTTTGCTGGAGGAAGAAGAAGGAAATGTACAGGGGTCATATGGGTTTATTTCTCGTTTGTTGTATGTTGTTGTTGTATTAGAGGTTGGGTCTTTTGGAATTAGGAAATAGACTGGTGTCTGATGAAGAGTTGGGCTGGGAATTATGAAGTGGGCTGTTCGAAAATGGCCCAAATAAGAAAAGGGGTTGGTTCTTTTAAAAGATAAATATTGAGTTTAAATTAGATGAATTAACATTAATTAATTAACGAGCTTCTTAATCTTAACGAAATATAATAATTATTTCTATTATAAAAATAATTAATTTCATTACAAACTAATTAATTCTAAATTATAACTATAGCTTAAAGTAATAAAATATTTAACTAAAATGTAAAATCTTTATGATGATTTTCAAATATTTATAAAATAACATGATTGTAAAAATATACGTTATTTATTATTAAAACTATTAAAAATGAAAAAATTACTCTAAAAATAACTTGATAGTATTTTGAATTTTATAAAATTCATTAATTCAAAATTATGACCCTTACTACTAATAAAGTATTAAAAATATAAAATCTATTCGAGATGATTTTTGAATCCCCATAAAATGCATTAATTATATACATAACTAAATAAAACATATATATTATTAAAAGTGACAAAACTATTTAAAGTAACTTGCAAACTATGTTTATTTTATTTTATTTCTGGAATTTTTATAAAACTCATTATTTTAAATCGTTATAAATCGAAGAAGCTTGATGATTAATTTATATCGTAGAGGGCCAAAATTGGGTGTCAACATATATTATTTCCAAAAATGACTATTTCCACTTTTCTAGTTCTTTCTAGTTCGGGGTGTTACAATATCTCCCCTTGGGGACATTTGTCCTCGAATGAGCTTACTCTTAGTAGGCTAAGGGTGTAACATCTAACATTCAGGTCAAACACCCAACAAGCAATGCAAACACAACATGCAATCTCATAATTTAAAGAGTACTAAGAAAAGAATTAGTACCTTGATCTGGAATTTCTCTGATTTCAAAGAGATGTGGATATCTCTCTTTCATATCCTCCTCAGCTTCCCAAGTAACTTCCTCAACAAATTGGTTCCTCCAAAGGACTTTGACTGATGCTACCTCTTTTGTTCTCAACTTTCGAACTTGGTGATCTAGAATCTGAACAGGAATCTCCTTATAAGATAAGCTATCCTTGATCCCAATATCTTCGGTTGGTCTGATTAACGAAGGATTGCCCATGCACTTCTTCAATATGTAGACGTGAAAAATCAGATGAACCGCTGCTAACTCTTGTGGTAGCTCCAACTCGTAAGCTACATTACCTATCCTTTTCGATATTCTGTAAGGGCCAATATACCGGGGACTAAGCTTCCCGTTCTTACTAAATATCATAACACCCTTCATGGGTGAAACTTTCAAGTATACTCAATCATCTACTTCAAACTCTAACTTTCTTCTCCTAACATCAGTATAGGATATCTGACGACTCTGCGCCGTTTTCAACCTCTCTTGAATCATTTTCACCTTTTCCATAGCTTGATGAACTAAATTTGGTCCTATTAACCCTGTTTCACCAACTTCAAACCATCCAATAGGAGATTTGCATCTTCTCCAATAAAGAGCTTCATAAGGAGCCATTTGGATGCTAGAGTGGTAACTATTGTTGTAAGCGAACTCGATGAGAGGTAGGTGATTATCCCAATTACCTTTGAAATCAATCACACAAGCCCTCAACATATCCTCTAAGGTCTAAATAGTGTGCTCTGCTTGCCCATATGGTTGAGGATGAAAAACAATACTCAAGTTCACCTTAGAACCCAAGCCTTTTTGGAATGACTTCCAAAACTGTGCAGTAAACTGTGCACCTCTATTTGATATAATCGAAACAGGGACTCCATGAAGTCTTACAACATCTTGAATATATAACCTGGTATAATCGTCTACCGAATGGGTAGTTTTTACTGGCAAAAAGTGGGCTGATTTCGTAATTCTATCAACAATCACCCAAATAGAATCATGCTGCCTGCAAGACCTTGGTAAACCTGTGATGAAATCCATCTTAATCATTTCCCATTTCCATTTCGGAAGTTCTATATTCTGATCCATACCACCAGGCCTTTGATACTCTACTTTAACTTGTTGGCAATTTGGACACTTGGTAACAAACTCTGCAATACCCTTCTTCATGCTATTCTACCAATACACTTCTCTCAAGTCACGATACATCTTTGTGGAACCCAAATGAATGGAATATCTGGAGCTATGAGCTTCCTCCATGATTCTCTCTTGGAGTTCATCCATCCTTGGCATACACAATTTACCTTAATACCTCAATACACCATCTCCCCTTGTTCAACAGCCATTACTTTTTGCTTATGAACATTTGCCTTCAATTCAAGCAAAATGGGATCTTGGTCTTGCTTTTCTTTTACTTCTGATACTAATGATGATTCAGCCCCATTCATTACCACCACCCCTCCTTCTGTGGAATCCATTAGTCAAACTCCCAAGCATGCAAGTTTATGCACATCTTTCGCTAATTCTCTCTTTTCTTCCTCAACATGAGCGGTACTACCCATAGACAACCCGCTCAAAGTATCATCAACAACATTAGCCTTACCTGGGTGGTAAAAAATACTCATGTCATAATCCTTAAGTAAATTTAACCACCTCCTTTGTCTAAGATGAAGCTCTTTATAAGTAAACACATACTGAAGGCTCATGTGATCGGTGAACACATCCACATGCACACAATAAAAATAATAGCACCATATTTTCAAAGCAAAAACTACGACAGCCAACTCTAAGTCATAGGTTGGGTAGTTCTTCTAATGAACTTTCAACTGTCTGGAGGCATAAGCTATAACCTTGCCATTCTGCATTAACACACAATCCAAACCAACTCTAGACGCATCACAATAGACCACAAAGCCTTGCGTACCTTCTGGTAATGTCAAAACTGGGGTAGTAGTTAACCTCTTTTTCAATTCCTGAAAGCTTTTCTCACAAGCCTCTCACCATTGAAACTTAACTATCTTTTGAGTTAACTTGGTCAAAGGGGATGAAATGGATGAGAACCTCTTTACAAACCTTCTATAATAGCCAGCCAAACCCAAGAAACTCCTAATATCAGTTGAAGATGTGGGTCTAGGCCAATTCTGCACTGCCTCAATTTTTTGAGTATCAACTTTAATTCCCTCTCCAGACACAATATGGCCTAAGAATGCCACACACTCAAGCCAAAACTCACACTTAGAGAACTTTGCATATGGCTCCCTATCGTTTAAAGTCTGAAGAACTACTCTGAGATGACTAGCATGAATGTTGCAGGCGCATTGGTCAAACCAAAAAACATAACCAAAAACTCATAATGACCATAATGGGTTCTGAAAGTTGTCTTTGGAATATCACATTCCCTTACTCTTAACTGATGATAGCCTGATCTGAGATCTATCATAGAGAAACAAGTAACACCCTGAAGCTGATAGAAAAGATCATTAATTCTCGAAAGAGGATATTTGTTCTTGATGGTAACCTTGTTCAACTGACGGTAATTTATACACATCCTAAGGAAACTATCCTTCTTTCTAAAAATCAAGACAGGAGCGCCCCAAGGTGAGACAATTGGTCGAATAAAACCCTTATTAAGGAGATCTTTCAACTGCTCTTTAAGCTCTTTCAACTCTGCTGGTGCCATTCTATATGGCGGAATAGATATAGGACGAGTATTTGGAAGAATGTTTGTAACACCCCTAAATGCTTACAAGAGTCTCATGGTGATTTACCGTTGCTTAAATACTTCAATATGGTTTATTCACATTTTGGGAACTTTAAAGTAGTGAAAAATTTCTAACTTGCTTAATATAAAGTGTATCGTAATTGATGGATTTGTGTTGGGGTATATACATAATATTCTATCCTAATTATAGGTAATTAAATGGGGTTGAAGCATATACATATAAATATGTAAATATGCATTTTTGGGCAGCACAAAAGGATAAAAATATAAAGTATGGTTGGCAGCACCTTGGCCAGCCAAGTGTCCCAAGTGATAAGCATCACTTGTTGACTATATAGTCCACTTCTCTTTGAATAATTTCGTGGGAATGGAAGATTAAAACCCTTAGAAACTAGCTTATCATCTGTTCTTCAAAAATCACAAGAAAAAAACCTTGGTCTTTTGGCTGGAATCAAGGAGACAAACTACCTTGTTGGTAAGTGCTGAAATCTGTTTCAGAGCTGGGTAGTGTTTGATAAATTGTGTATATCTTG
The DNA here is from genome assembly GCA_037074985.1 of Solanum bulbocastanum. Lineage (NCBI taxonomy): Eukaryota > Viridiplantae > Streptophyta > Magnoliopsida > Solanales > Solanaceae > Solanum > Solanum bulbocastanum. Next base: position 38,685,850 of record CM073604.1, on the reverse strand, counting down.
TGATCTGGAACTCCGTTTTGGGTGAATAAATATGTTTTGGAAAGCTGATTCATGTATCTACAACTCTTATGTTTAAGTGAAAGTCTGATTTAGCTGTTATGGATGTGAAAACTGGGACGCAACACAGGACAAGTTCTGTCCAGATTTCTCTGTTGTTGTAGTTGAATAGGTTGTGTTACGTTTAGAATATCTCGTTCTGTATAACTCCGTTTTGGGTGAATAAATATATTTTGGAAAGCTGATTCATGTATCTACAACTCTTGTGTTTATGTTAAAGTCTAATCTAGCTGTTATGCATGGGAAATATGGGACGCAACACAGGACAAGTGTTGTCGGATTTCGGGTTTAGAATTCCGGTAGGAACCACTGTTAGTGTATTGATGATATCTTTTTGTAAAAAATGTATTTTTCAGTGATTCTTATTGCGTTGCAATCTTAAGAGATGTATCTACAACTTTAATGAAGGTTACAAAATCTATTTTTGCTGATTTACTGTTCAAATTTAAGTTGCAACATGGGGTACTAAACTGGCCAGAATCACTGTTTTGAAAATAGAATTGTGTCTGTGTGGGCTGAGCTTACTTATGATGATAATCCTATTTTATTTTGATATTATTGAGATATTAGGAATTAAATAAGTTGTTTAATTGCATTTTTAAGGTTGTATAGACTTGTGAACAAGTTGAGGAACTTGATACGTTGGTTGGTCTCCGGTTTGAGCTTGCGAAGTTTATTGGATTATTGCTACGCTAAAGTATTGAGGTTTGTGTATAAACTTGTACTTGAACTCTTGTGATGGCTGGTATAAATGAAATTTGATCTTGATACCTCTGCTACCTCTTGTTACTTTGCATTGTCATGTTGGTATGATGCTTGTGTAACCCGCCCACTTGTACGGATTGTTTAATCACTTGGCACTCTTGTTGGGACTATGTCCTTCTTGTGGCTGCGGCTTTGTCACTATTGGCAGGCCTCTTGATTCAGATCATTTGCCATCTTGACTCTGGATTTGTAGTTCGTATTAGGAATGGAAGTTATCCATTTTAAGTACGAACTAGAAAGCCATTTTTAATATGGTTCTTGGTCTTCTTGATACAGGGCTTCGGTCCTTCTTGATACAGGGCTTTGGTCCTTCAGGGAAACGACCCTTCTTGATACATGCTTGTGCCGGGTGTGACGACATGAAGTATATATATTGGGAGAGCCTTGCTATTGAAATTCTTGGAAAATGGTGCTATGAGCTTCTTGACATTTGTATCTTTGAATATAGAACTTTATACTTGTTATCTATTGTTACTTGATTTATTTATTATGTTTCAAGTATGATGCTCATTGACATGAAAAAGGTGGCTTGATGAATATTGAGGATTTCGACCCTATAGTTTTTACACCACTAAGCTTTATGCTTAGCGATAGTTGTTTCTATCGTAGGGGCTGATCGAGAGGAGTGATGAAGATGGCCATGGATGATGGAAATATTGAGAACCTTAAAGAAGATCACATTTGCATATAGGCATATATAATTGTATAAATGTTGGTACTTATAACCGATCTATGTGATGTATATTTGCATTCGATGTTGAAGCCTAACCATATCATGTCCATGGGTTGTAATATAAGCATGACTATATGTTTGTTTTATTTGGGGTGTGTACACCCAAGCTTGTAATATGTTACATGTGCTACTTGTTGTAATGATCGTATAAAGCATGAACCCAACTAGTTTGGGTACTCGAAAGTGGATAATATTTATTACCATTACTTACTTGCATGAGGAAATAAAAATGATATATATATATATATATATATATATATCTTGTAATTTATGTGCATACGGTAAATGAAAAGGGGTCGCTACAATGTTTATACCAAAGTCTATTTCTCTCTTAAGACGGACTCCGAGAAGATTATCTGGAAATACTTTTGGAAACTCTCTTACTACTAAAACTGACTGAATAGGAGGTATCTCAACACTAGAGTCATTAACTCGGACTAAGTGATAGACACACCCCTTAGAAACTAACTTCCTTGCCTTAAGGTACGAAATGAAACGACCCTTAGGCACTGTTGAACTACTTTTCCACTGTAAGACTAGCTTATTTGGAAACAGAAACTTGACAACTCGAGTTCTACAATCAACTGTGGCATAACAGGCATGAAGTCAGTCCATACCAAGAATGACATCAAAACCTACCATGCCTAACTCAATTAAATCGGCCATAGTACTCTTGTGATTGACAGAAATGGGACAATCATGATAAACTCTCTCTGCTAGAATAAACTCACCAACATGTGTAGAAACACTGAATGGTTCACTAAGTTGCTCAGGAATAACATTAAAATTCATTGTAATATAAAGAGTTACAAAAGACAAACTCGCTCTTGGGTCTAGCAAAGCATAAACATTAGAGTTAAAGACTTGGATCATATCAGTGACAACATTTGGCGAATCCTCTTGCTCTTGGCGACTGGTGATAGCATATAAGCGGTTTGATCCTCCGCCAGTACCGGAAGTAGCCCCTCTAGGTGTAACTCTGTTTGGTGGAGCAACTGAAGAATACTGAGCTCTATCGCCCCCACTACCATTACCATGCTTGTTCTTTGGACACTCTCGCATGAAATGACCATTCTGACCACACTTGAAACAATAAGTGGAGCCCTCACGACATGTACATGAGTGGTTTCTACCACACTTAGTGCAGACAGGAGGCTTACTACCCCCTTGCGCTACACTACCCTGGGAATAGTTAGACTTGGCTCTGAAATTCTAACTATTGTACTCACTTTTGTTCTTAGGTGCAAGTGCACTAGCATATGATGGAGCAGGTCCCTTCTGTTTCTATTGGAAGGATGACCGGTTAGCATTACTCTTCTGCTGCCCGGACTCATTCTCTGTCTTAACTCTCTTGTTCTTAAACTCTTCTCTATCCCTCAGCTTCTCTTCCTCAACCTGTTGCACATAAACCATCAACCTTGAGATATCTATGTCATCTATCATCATTGCAGCCCTACCTTCCTTACTCGACAGACGAGACAACCCAGTAACAAACAAGTTCATTTTACTCCTCATGTCCGCAACCATCTCCGGAGCATAACGGGACCGTTGGGTGAACTTCAACCCATACTCATGAACACTTAGTGACGCTTGCTTAAGGGTAAGGAACTCTCGTACCTTAGCCTCTTTCAGCTCTCGGGGAAATAAACGCCCCAAGAAGGCCTCCTCAAAACAAGTACAACTCGCAGATGGTGCATCCTCAACTCGGTTTTTCTTTCATTGATCGAACTAAATCCTAGCGACACCCTTTATTTGATATGCAACTAGTTCCACCCTCTCGGTATCAACAACATGCATGACATCAAATACCTTTTGCAGCTCTTAAATAAAGTTATCTAGATCCTCAGTAGTGTTTGAACTAGTGAAACTTGAAGGGTTCATCCTCAATAATGCACGAATTCTTGAAGTGTCAGCCTCTTCTTGTCGAGCTCCTCTTTGTTGCCCAACCTGATTAGACAGAACTTAACTTAACATCCTAATTGCTTTCCTAACTCAACATTAGTAACTTCTCCTTGAGGTTGCACTTCAGGTGCATTGGGTACCCCTTGCTCCTCAACATTATGCCTAGCAGGACGACCTCTGACAGCTCTTTGTGGAGACATGATTAATTGAAAAAAACGCGCAAGCATAAATTAGAAAGAAACTTTTTAGAGATCAAGCTTTAACGCACGAAGTGAGTGTGAAAGAAGAGAGAAAATTTCCTAAGTGTTGTAGCCTCCTAATTATAGATGTGACGTGCTTCACACCGATAATTAGGACTCTATAGAACGGCTTCATAGACTCCCTAGGACTCTTGAACTCTAGGCTCTAATGTCAAGCTTTTCACGCCCCGAGCCTACACCCCGGACGTGGCTGACACTCGAGAACTATTGTTGACCTCAAGCGAACCCTTGACCTGACTTACTTACTTAGCGGAAGACTTAGACATAAGAAAGAGAATCCAAATACAAGATAACTCAACATATCTCAAAACTAAACTCAAAATGCTTTAAGAAAATAAACATTTAACTTAGCCAAAATGACAACTTAAATCTGAACTTAATTAAGACAATAACAAGATAATGACGAATGAACTAACATCTGTCTGACTATCTATGAAGCCTCTAAAATAACTGAGATGGATGTCGGGACAAGCCCCACGATAACCTAATGAACTGATAATAATGCTAAAAGCAATAAAAGGGATCCTTCGAAAAACAAGGAGGCTCACCACAAGACTCTGAAATGCTCAACTGGATCAACGGTGCGCTGGATGTAGGTCCTAATTACATGTGTCTGCATCATAATAAGATGCATGCCAAATGACATCAGTACATTGAATGCACGAGTATGCGAGGTAAATTCTAAACAAGACATAAGCTTGAAAGGAATTAAAGAACTTACCTGACTCAACTCAACATAAGTGAACTCATTTCAATATTAATCAGTTTAAAACAATTGCAATAAAATGAAAAGTTGTTTAAAACATGATGTCAACTCTGTGTGTATACAAAGATACATATAACTCTGAGATGTATGTAAAAATACAATAAACTGTGTATATAAGAATACAATTACTTATGTGGGAGTTTCTCTAACCGACAACCATCACTTAAGAGCTACTGTGATGATACATCATTTTGCCTCACACTGCTAGGGCCGTCCTACACCTTGTCAAGAGTATAGAACATGAACTACTAAGTGGATCCACTAGTATATGCTAAGAAGCACTAAAGGAATCATCTAAAAATTATGACCCTTTTCTACCCATGATAGCTACATGATTTATGGGGGCTGTGAGTTATCTGAACTCTCACCCATATCACTGCTCAATACTACTCCCAAAATATAATACTAGCTTTTATGTTTAAAAAACATACTTCTTTATGTGATTTGAGATGATTTCTCAAAAACTTAGCTCAAAGGCTATCTTGGAAATTAAGGTTTCCTCTCTTGCTTCATTTAGAAAATGGTTACTCTTTTCTGAAAAATAGCTCAAAGGCTCTTTGGAAATCTCAATTTTCGTTCTTATTTAAATGTGGAAACACTTTAAACTCTTTGAGAATACATAGTTCCCATATACTTCTTTGAAGAAATGAACTTAAATATTTACTCGTTACTCAACTTGAACTTTAAGTCTTAAAACAAAGTTAAAAACATTTGCAAAAGACTTCTTGAAAAGACTCTAAGAACTTACTATACTTTGGCTCTTAAGTTTCCTTAAATTTGAATTTATGGATTCAAGGTTATGATTTATGTTTCTGGATGATTTCTATGTGTTTAGAAGTCTTATAGAGTAGTTAGAATCAATGGAAAGTGTTAGTACACTTTAGAAGGACTTAAATAGGTTGAACGATGAAAAACTGGTGAAAAATAACGATTGGGCGCATCCCGGGCGCGCCGCACCAGCCCCAACTTACTGGAGCTCCTTTTTGGCTCACTGTAGGTGCGCCGCCCCAGCCACTCTAGCTCTGTGGAGGCGCGACACGCCTGGGCTTCCCATGTGCATCTGACGAATTTTTTAACTCGTTTTCTGATCCTAAATCGTTTTAAATCGATTCCTTTTCTCAATACTTTCTTAGATTCAGATACCCAAAACATGTACATTAGAATCTAACTTGAAACAACTCTTAACATCGCTAAAACGTCTCAAGAAAACCCATCAATCACATGTAAGTTCAAGAATGAATACAATTCAAGAACACAACTCAAGAATATCAACTTGTAACTCTTTTAGGACGAAAATCGCTGAATTAAACATGTTTGGCTCGTGGGTGAACTAACCCAACGCTATGTGAACTCACATACCTCGTAGGGATCACCCTTTGACAAAATCCACAAGCGATTCCTTACAAAGACGACAAATCTTGAACTTTCTTCTCTTTTCTCCTCTTTTCTCTTTTCTCCAAGCCTTAGCGTGAATTCAATTTTTCTAAACTGACCAAATTCAGTTTTGACCCTTAATTAATTCACTAAAACGAATTAAATTAGTTGGGTAAGGAAAAGACCAAACTACCCTTTCAAAATCCGGATTGGACTCTCCTTATTTGAACAACCCAACTTCGAATTGGCATATCTCACTCATATGAAATCGAAATAGCGCAAAATCGGCGACGTTAGGAAGATTATTCCAAGATTTTTCCTACAATGTCTGGAAACACACCTAACTCATCCTGAGTTAGAAGTTATAATTGTTTAAAGTTGACCAAAAATCCAGCTTAACATACTTAACAAATTTCCAGATTTTTATATTATTTCCAAAAATGACTATTTCCACTTTTTAACTCCTTTCTAGTTACAGGGTGTTATAGAGGTTATGAAATATACCATCTTAGGATAGAACGATTTACTTCATCAGAATAGTGGTACCTCATATTCCGCTAAACTTCCGACTCACTCAACAACAATAAATTACACGAAGTTTTTTTAAATTCAAGAAGAAGAAGAGTAGAAGATAAAAAAAAATGTGATTGAAAAATGAGAGGAAACCCCTCTTTTTATAATCAACAAAGGGTAGTATGAACAAGTGTTATTTGTGTCTTATATGAAAAATCATGACCTTTCGGAGAAGTTACAACCCTTTGGAAAAGTTACAACTTATTGAAAAAGTAACAACTCTTTGAAAAAGTCACAACTCATCGAAAAATCACAACCCTTTGAAAAAGTCACAACTTATCGTAAAAGTCACAGCTCATCGAAAAAGTCACAACCTAAGTTAGGGAGATTATAGTAATTAAATATATATATATATATTCTTTTTTTTTTTTGGCTGTCAAACCCATCGGTGGCCCCTAAAGTTGGCACCAAGTTTCACTTAGACACCTCAATCGGGCGATGTTTATTTTAAACACCTTATGTAGGGTGTCGCTATATCATTTTGACACTTTTTTGACAATAAGCAAAAAGCTGAAGAAGAATGTAATACAGTCGTTGATGACGTGACAAACAACCAATTAAATGATTACATGTGTAATTTTATGTTAAAAATTATTTTAAAATCTATTTAGTAAATAAAATAAAAATATTATTCTAAAAAATCAATTTACCCCCCCCCCTCCCCGAAGGTAGTTGTCTTCTCTACTACACCCAACAATTTTTTCTTTTTTTTAATCAATTTTTTAAATTGTTTCGGATCTCTTTTTTTTCTTTCTTTTTAGTATTGTTTTGTGGGAAGAAAAGAGGGAGAGGAAGAAAGAAAGAGAGAATAAATATGAAATATGAGTGTTGGTACCCATTTTTTCGGTAAAAAAGTTGGAGGGAGGTGATTGTAGATTTAAAAAAGTAATACACTGAAGAAGAAAAATGTCTTGAAAACGGATTTGAATAAAAAATTCAACCTCCGTTGAAGGAGTTTAAGCTTCAAAAAAGGGTGTGAGGTGGTAGCTTGAAAATGGAGATGAAGAAAAGAAAATAAAATAAAAAATAGCTAAATTGAGTCTTTCATGCTCTATTGTTGAGTGTATCACACACACTTTGGCATGTCAACAAAAGGTGACAAAATGACACAACGGGACCCTACATGAGGTGTCTAAAATGAACATCACCCAGTTGAGGTGTTTAAGTAAAACTTAGTGCCAACTTTTGGGGGACACCAATTAGTTCAACCTTTTTTTTTAAATACTGGAATTTCTTTTTAATTTTTCATGCAAAAAAAAACTATTAGTCAAAATATTTGTGGGAATAGTCATCGAACATTTTTCAGTGTGGAATTTTAATGTAGAAATCGTTGTAATAGTTGAGGATTGAAATAATATTTAGATAATTGTAGTATCATTTTTTTGTGTGGGTATCAATTTATTATTTCTATATTTTTCTTTTTTATTTTCCTTTTCACTGTTTCTTATTTATTATTATTATTATTGAAAACTTTGAAATCTTTCGAACGGTAAAAATTTTTGAATTCTGCAAATTTATTGTTGTTTGCTTACAAAATGATTAAAAAGTGTTTTTTTGGTGTCTTCTTTAAAATTTTAAGTATTGCAACAAATAATCATTATATTGAAGCAACACAAATCATTATGTCAATTTATCAAATTCTTGAGTCATTTTTTATTGTTCTAATTTTTATTGTATATTTTTCATTGAAAATTTGCATTGTTCATATCCTTACTTCATATGCTATAAATTATGACGATTTTTCTTTAAAAAATAATTGTTAGAACAAATTATAAAATAATAATTAGTGGCTTTGCATCTAAAAAATCTAAAAAAATAAATTTTAAATAAAAATATATATGGAGATCTTTTTTTTTTTTTAAAGTTAGGGGCCCACTTTGAAGTTTGGCTTTAGGTTTCTAATCTGGTTAAGCCGAATTTGCATGATGCAATATATTGAGGGAAGTGTACCCGATTTTGGGACTGCCATTCAACAACCCATCCCACTTTGTTATTTCCTTGGACAAAAGTGTCTAAATGAAATATGAAAATCGGAGTTAAAGAATTAAAATGGAATAAAATTAAATTAGAGAGTTGAAATAAAATTTTATGAACAAATTTAAGGTAGCATGTTTTGCCTAAAAACTAACTGACATTTTTTGACCCTCGTAGTAAATGTGAAATCTCCATCTGTTCTCCGTAAAGATTCCAAATTGAAATTAACTCATTCCCTCGCTTTGCCATAAACCCCTTCTTAAAACCCTAGATAGTAGATACACAAGAAAAACATTTTCTGAAGAATTCGCGACAATCCGGCGAAATGCCAGGGCTGACGTCAGAATCCGATGTCCTTGCAATGGTTCCAGTCTCGCCGGAATCGGAAAAACAACCCCTGGTCAACTACCCTCTCCGTCATGGCCTCAAATCCGCAATTCATCGACTCTCCTTTTCATGGGCATGTGGCAATACTCTCCGAGTCTCAGTTTTCCGGAAGCCTCCGTCGGAGAAGGCGGACGGAGACGGCGAGGCTGGCGGAACAGTGGTGGAAGTGAAGCTTAGTAACAGCGGAGATGAGGAAGTTGATGCTGCAAGATGGAGGAGAATGGCCTACACTTCAGTGACTCCTTTCGCTCTTCTTCAGAGCCGGAAACATTCTTTGTCTGCAGCATCCAGAATGTCGTTGGATATTCCTCCTTACAAGGCAGAGTGGTGAGTTTGTCTGTTCTTTCCGGATACGTAAAATGGTGGAGTGGTAAACCTGTAACTTGATTTTGCTGAAATAGACCTGAAATAATCTCAAGAAGTTTCTTTTAATCTATATGCGTGTTTAGTATGAACATTCACGAGCTTAAACCACATCAAAGCAATTCTAAGTTCAGGGAATGTGAATGAACAAATTCATCCATTGTTTTGTAGATATTTTCTCGATGTCCTTCTTAGTTGGTACAACAGGAGTGTTTTCCCCCTTCTCGACCCTTCTATTACTTTCAAGATTGTTTAATTTGATTTGTGAATATTGATATACTTCCTCAATAAGGTAAGCAAGAATGGCTTTCCTAAAAAGGGAAAATTCCTCAATGTGATCATCTTTATAGTGTTCGTCCAAAAGAGAGAAAATGTCTGTAATATTTACTTTCAACCCCTCTGATTTATTCAACCATACTACATCATGTATATACAGTTTCAATGGAAAGAGTTTGCTTTGTAGTGAAACACTAGGAGATGTTTCGCCATGCAATTTATTTACTTTTTTCTGGAATAATTTTTCACATTATTTCAAAATCAGTGTTTGGTTGTAAAATTTTCAAATCTAACTTGGAGTTGGATTCCAAATTTGAGAAAGTGCTCCAAACCTGTTTGCCTCAAAGGTAGAGGTAAGGCTGTGTACATCCTAATTCCTACCCTCCCCAAACCCTACTTTGGGATTACACTGAGTATGTTGTTGTTGGAGTTGGAAAGAGTGCTCTCTTCTCTCCTTTGCAAATAAAGCGCTCTCTTCTCTCCTTTGCAAAAAGTATAACCAAACACAAACGCCAACTTCATATATTTCAAATAAAGTAAAAAATATTTGGAATCAATGACCAAACGCCTACTAGCTCTATCTAGCTATCAACCTTATCTAACTTTAGACTCAATATGATATTTGATCTATCAAATTCTTTTAATAAATTTGAAGATATCTGACTGTTTTACCTTGCAAACCTAAGACAAGGTGCTGCTGCAAGCTTAGTGCCTCTTGTTCATTTGTATATACTTGCGAACTTCCAGGTTCCAATTGTTCTCCATTTCTAAGTTCTTAGCCTTTGCGGTAGCTTCATTGATAGTACCTTTTTTCCAATCCAATTGCTCGTGATGCAATTTTGGAAAAAATATGGTGGAAATCCAGAGGACATGTTTTCCCTTTCTACAACATGAGTTCTAAGTCGCATAAACTTGTTAGAAAAAAGAGTTCTATGTCGCATAAACTTGTCAGAAAAAAGAGTTCTAAGTCCATAAGCTTGATATTTCTTTCTCTATTAGGGACCTGATAGAGTTTTAAATTTTAATCCATACTATAGCAGCCTGGGTGGCTATGTCCTTTCATTGGGTCACTATTTGACAGTTACTACATTTTACATGTAATTAGGTGGGAGCATGTCATAGAGTACAGCAAAGAGATAAGTTCTCTTCTCACTGATCGAAAACCGCCTCCTAAATCAATTATTGAAGATCCCAAGTCGGTAGTAAATGTGAGTAACTGTCATCACACTTTTGTTTGGCTGTCCACACTCTGCCCTTCACTATTTAGTAGTTATCTGGTTGCTGTGTGTGCCTGTTAGGCAATTGCAGCGCCAATGTGTCTGAAAGCTGCGTGGGAGCTATTGGAGATATTTTACGTAGACAAACAATCTCAATCTTGGATTCCTGAACGGTTGCTAGATTGGTTAGCTGTATGCTCCTTTTCTATTTGAATAAGTTTCCTCGATTTTCTCCAACAGATGTCATGGATCTTATGCTATTTTTCTAACTTAATACATGGTTCATTCAACAGGACTACAATTCCTTATTCTCGGGAACTCTACCAACTATTCACTCAAAGCTTGTGGATTTTCAGCAGGAACTTGTTGGAGTACAGGTTTAGCTGTCAATTGATATCCCTGTGAAATTTACATTTGTTGGGCCTATTAATTGATAAATTATTAGTCACAGCTATTGATGGATAAATTATTAGTCACAGCTATTGATGGATAAATTATTAGTCGCAGTTAAGTGTTCTAATTTGACTAGAGATAGATATAAATGTAAAAATTAAAATTTAGTTGTATTTAAGAAGGTCTGAGTTTAATCCTATGCTCTTTGTAATTATGATTACTTCCCCTTGTAATTTGTTGGTTAGTTGCCAGCATACCCTCATTGCTGAATAATCTAACTTTACTTTCTCAAAAAAATAAAAAGAAGCAGGTGTGAGTTCAAAAGTAGAGTGAATATCAACAGTTCGAAAAAAATTAGCTTTCTTGAATGAAACAGTGGGTCAATGGTACTTCTTTCATAGTACAACAACAACATACCTAGTGTAATCCCACAAGTGGGGATCTGAGAAGGGTAGTATGTATGCAAACATTACCCCTACCTTGGGAGGTAGGGAGACTATTTCCGATAGACCCTCGACTCAAGATAAAACATAACAAAGCAGGCAGGGAAAAGAAATAACAGAAGTGAAGAAGCCATAACAAAATGACAAAGCACTCTGTAAAAGGAACAATCTATACAACAAAATAATACTATAATCGAAGTACAAGGAATAACAAATAGTGATAGAGATTGAAGAACAAGAAACTATATGAGTATTGCTGCAACTACTAGTACATAAAGGATAAGTGAGACAACACTCAACTACCAACTAGCCTTCTACCCTAATTTTGTGCCCTCCATAGCCTCATATCTAAGGTCATGTCCTCGATAAGACAAAGCTGCGCGATGTCCTGTCTAGTCACCTCTCCCAATGCTTCTTAGGCCTACCTCTACCTCTCCTGAAACCATCCATAGTCAACCTCTCACACCTCCGCACAGAGGTATCTGTGCATCTTCTCGTCACATGCCTGAATTGTCTTTGCAAACTGGACATTCAAAAGGCTTTTGATCATCTCAACTGGAACTATTTATTGAAAAGCTTACAGAGAATGGACTTTGAAGCTAGGTGGATTTACTGGATCAGACATTTCCATCAGTGAGTTAGATTTTCAATCCTAATCAGTCGCTCCCCCAGTGGTTATTTTCCCTCACGACGAGATTTGAGACAAGGTGACCCCCTCTCTCCATTTCTATTCATCATAGCAATGGAAGGATTGAATGATATGGTGAAGACTTGAAAGAGCAATGACTGGATTATGGGCTTCAAAGCCAATCTCAACATTGACAATGGACTTGAAATCTCTCACTTACAATATGTTGATGATTTTTTGCTCCTATATGATGCAAACAAATCTCCACTTAGAAGGCTAAGGGTGATTGCTATTTTTTTATGATGACTAGGGAAATCCGCTACCGCTACCCTTTGGGTGCGCACAGGGTAAAACCCCCGTTCCTATGCAATAGCTCGCTAACCACATAGGAGAGGTAACCTGCACTAGGCAAGCCCTGTGCGACGAGTTTGACCCAGAAGGCAAACATTTTGCTTTTGCTGGCAAGGGGTTTCGAACTTGAGACCTCCAACATGGAAGTCCTAAGCCCAAACCCATAGCCCAAACCACTGGGCCACCCCTAAGGGTTAGGGTGATTCTTATTCCATTTGAAGCTGTCTCTGGGATGCATGTACACTGGTCAAAAAACTTTATATATCCAATCAATGAAATTCCACAGATTCACTCTTTAGTAGATATATTTGGTGGTAAAGTAGGTGAGCTTCATACCATTTATTTAGGAATGCCCCTTGGAGCAAAGAGCACGTCAATGGGTACTTGGAATGGGGTCCTGGAGAAATGTGAGAAGAAACTATCAAATTGGAAAAGTCAACGTCTATCTCTTTGTGGGAGACTGATTCTTATCGAAAGTGATCTTGATGCTTTGCCCTCATATATGATGTCCCTATTTTCTATGCCTACCAATGTTGTTGATAGAATTGTTGCTTTTAGAAGAAATTTCGTATGCTAAGGGAACTCTGACAAGAAGAAAATCCACTTGGTGAAATGGGATAATCTCTTAAACAACAAAAAGTGCCTAAACATATGCGATCTTTAAGTACAAAACTAGAGTCTGCTTAGCAAGTAGAACTGGAGACTGGCATCAAAAGAGAAATCTCTTTGGAAGGATGTGGTCAGAGGAAAAGATCAGAGGAGAACAGTTGGACTACCAAACAAGAGAACATCCCTTATGGTTTCAGTATGGAGAACCATTAGATATCTTTGGCCAATTATTCATAGTAGATCCAACTTCAAAGTTGGAAAAGAAAATATCCTTTTTAGAAGAATGCTGGTTAGGTCACTCACCTTTAAAACAATCTTTTCTTGATATCTATAGCCCCTGTCAACAGCAACAAGCTACTTTGGAAGAACTGTGGACTGACCAATGGTGGAATTTTAGCTTTAGAAGATACCTAAATGACTGGATTGGAAGAATGACAAAATTTATTGAATATCCTAGAGTAGTTCAATGGGTTTTCTACCAATGAAGACAGCGTGGTATGGTTAAAAGATACTCCCATTCCAATTTATGTGACACCATTAGAGTTTCACAAAATTTAAGAAACAAAGGAAGACTTTTAAAATATGCGGTCTAAAACACTCTTCTACCATTTGTGTGCTATAAGTCATTTTAATAAGGGTATAAGAGGAATTTTGAAGTTAAATTGTTTCCAATGGTAGAAAGGTGACATTCTTTTGGGCACGGACTAAAAAGGAAAACGTGCCGCATAAATTGGGACAAAGGGAGTAGTTAAGGTATATTCCTAGTCAAGTCAGTCCTTAGAGAGCTCAACAAGCCAAATGTTTTTCTGAAATTTTGGCCATGGAATTTGATATGGAATGTCAAGATACCCTATAGAGTAGCTTGTTATGTTTGGTTGCTGGCAAATAATGAGACCCTTAATCATAACAACTTAGCACGGAGGGGTTTCCACTTATATTCCGGATGCTTCTTATGTGGATAGCAAGCAAGACAATCAATCATCTATTTATACACTGCTAATGGACAGATCAACTCTGGAAAAAAATCACCAACTTGAGAAGCATTAGATGGGTTATGCCACTAGAATTAACTAATGTTCTAATTATATGGAATAGAGAAGGAAGGCTATCGAATCAGAAAGAGAGATGGAGAGTTGTCCGAACCTGTATTTGGTGGACCCTTTGGAAAGAAAGGACCCAAAGATGCTTTGAAGACAAAGGGAAATCTATGGAGAATTTAACGATGAAGGGTTTAGTGCTTTACTAATTTTGGTGTAAACTAGAATGTCTAGAAAATATAGAATCTACTTTGATGTCCTAGATTACATATATAAAGTTTTTTTCCCTCCTATTGTAGTCCCTTTTGATCTGGGCACCCACACAACTTGTGTAAGTATCCTTGATGAATATATTGTTAACCATTTAAAAAAAGACAAAGTACAAGAAGGATAACTAAAGACTGAACACGTATGCAAGCATCTAAAGTTGGCACGACATTTCACTTAAGACACCTCAACTAAGATTTGTACCTTTTAAACACATATACTAGGGTCCAACTGTGCCATTTTAACACTTGACGCTGACTTGGCAAGTTGCATGAATTTCACACCAAACAGGCGCGTGAAAAGGCCAAAAGAACACATTTTTTTTCCATTTAAGCCTAAAGTTGCAAATACAATTCCAGAAATTTTTTTCCACAGCCTTTTTCTTCAAAAATTTTCCAGATTTTTTTTGACAAAGGTAATTGTTTCAATTTCTATAACACAGTACATGGGTTGTACTGAAACCATATTTACAAAAGAACTCAAAATCTATTGTCATGTCCTTATAATGAGTCTAAGACATAAATGCTAGAGACAATATTATTAGAGTACATCTGGTTACACCAAAAACATAAAGTCAAATTACAAATCATTTTTACTTGTTGTATAGTATTCTCCATATTCTCAAAAACTCTTAAGGTTCCTCTCCTTTCATATTGTCCACCATATAGTTGCAGGTACAATTCTCCAATTGTTTCTATTCGTAGTGTGTACTCCTTTGCATGGACCAAGATATGTTTTTTGAGACTTACGAATAATCTCCATAGTTGACTTGTGACCTTGCAATGTATAAATAGATGGACCACTGTTTCTGCAGTTTCTCCACAGAAAAAATATCTGGGGAACATAAAGGGATCCCCTTTTTCATCAAGTTATCTTGTGTCAGCACTACTTCCTTAGCCAATAACCAGACAAAGCAAGCTACTTCGTGTGGGATTTTGCCTTTCCAAATGTGTTTCCAAAGCCATCGAAGTATCTGTTGGTTTGGTTGGTTCATCTTCTTATAGGCTGCATTTACTTTAAAAGTCCCGTTACTATTTCTCTGCCACTGTAGGATGTCTTGTCCAGCCTTCAAACCACTGAATTGGTCGATGGTGCTGAAGAATTCTGTTACTCTTGGTATTTCCCAATCATTGAGCTGTCTCCTAAGCACAAAATTCCATCCTTGAGGTGTCCATAATTCTGCTATTGTGCTTTGTTGATGTAAAACTAAGTTATAAATATCTAGGAATAATGTCTCCATGTTGCCTGCTTCATGCCAATCATCCTTCCAGGAGACAGTTTTAACTCCATCTGCCACTTTGACTATGGTATTTACTTTGAATTCATTCCACAAAATTCTGAAAGATTTCCATAAGCTAACTCCATAAGGACTAGTGACTTCCTTTGTCATCCAATTATCATTCTCCTCATATTTAGCTTTAATGACTCTGACCCATAGACTTCGATTTTCATTTGAATATTTCCATAGCCATCTCATTCTTAAAGCTTTACTCTGATTCTTCAGATTTTTGATCCCCAATCCCCCAAATTTTTTCTCATTGATCACTAGGTGGTAAGAAAATTCCTCCAGATGCCATCCAACCTATTGATGATTCCTGGTGGGATAGGAAATAATGACATCATATAAGTTGGAAGTGCATCAAGCACAGTGTTTGTCAAAGTCAATCTTTCACCCATGGAGAGATATTGGGACTTCCACCTTGCTAACTTCTTCTCACATTTCTCAATCACCCCATTCTAGATTTCCATAGACATAGACTTGGCCCCCCAATTTTTTTTCCAGATCTTTTGTTTTTGTTTTTATCAGAAGTTGCATTTTTTTAAAGTCTTTTGTTTTTCTTTTTGAGAACGTTATTTGTGTTTTGTTCATTAAATAGATTTTAAAATAGTTTTTCCTCTTTTTTTTTTTTTTCTAGATTTTTTGTTTTTAATTTTTTCATAAGCTGCGATTTTCCCCAGATTGGGTGTAATTTTTTTTTGAGGATATTATTTTTATTTTGTTTATTAAGTAGATTCTAAAATAATTTTTCCTTTTTTTAAAATAAACTCAAAATGTCACATGTAATCAGCTAATTCGCTGTTTTGCCACATCAGCAATTAGTGTATTACACTCTAATTATTTTTTTTTGACTGTCAAATAGTTTCTAATTGGACAATTTTTGAAAAGGTTGAGTGTTCAATTGAAACTTGTCTTAGTTGAGGTGTCTAAGTGAAAAATTGTGTCAACTTTGGTCGTCTATGTATGTTTTCAGCCATAACTAAACTATGATGGAAGGAGTTGCCGTTCCATCTTTCTGTGTTCATTTCCAATTTATTTGATCATTACAGGTTGTTGAAGAAGATCCTAACTATTGGGATGCAATGTCATCAGCATTGGCCGTTGGCTGGCTGGAAACTGTGGTAAGCATATTATTTGTGGATATCCACCATTATAACTGTTCATTCAAGTTTGTTGCTTGTGTGATACTGTGATGTATATCAGGATTTTGTTGAAGGAGCATGCATAAGTCTATGATTGGCAATTTTGCAGGTAAAATTGTTGCGCTTGCATGGCTCTTACCGGTTTGATCAATTATCTAGTCGAGAGGTAAGAATTTTGAACTTAACCTGACAAAAGAAAACTAAGGAGAGGCAAGAATTTTGAACTTGTGATCAGTAGCAATCTAGCATAGCTCAACTCAACCTAGATATTCACGTAACATTATAGTCTATACTTACTTTTCCCTCATAAACAACCTGTACATCAGTTAACTTGGGAGCAGTTATTGCCTCTTCCTTGTATTGATATACCTAATCATGGGGCAATGAGTTATCTTTTCAGAGCTTTGACACATTATTAGGTCTTGTACCTTTTCTATCGAGTTCCAAAGTCTATCACTCTTTGTGTGTTTTGCCTACAGGATGCACTGCCATGTCAGATGATAAAGTGGATTTTCTTGTTCTTTTTGTATAGCGTTGTTCTTTCTTTAGCTTCTAGTTGGCATAAGCTACCTATTAACAGCTTGAGAGATCACTGTATATCCTCCTTTTCATCACTAATCTTTAGCATTGACAACATTACAATTTTTTTGCGCAACTAGTCAAGTTAAAGAAGATTACAAATAATGAGACTCTGTGGGTAGAGAATTCTCTCTATGATTGTGCAAGTGGCAGTAATATCATCAGATTAAGTCTAGGCAACTGCTCACTTGCTGATTGGGGAGCTGGTGACTGACGCCCTGGGGAACGAGAGCAATGAGAATTCTATTTGATTGCTCTCAGATAGTTTCTGAAGTATTCCTGTCTCCCTTAAAAGGTTCTTTGAACTATGATTACAGCTTTCCTGTTTCCTCTTTTAACCCGTTCTATTCTTGCTCTTAAAAGACAGAGAATGGACTGGTCGAAGCAGTTGCTGTTCTTATATCCAAGATGCCTAGAATGCGTCCTAGTCTGAGAGAAGACAATTTGGGCGAGTGTTACCAAACCAAGCCTGACTTCATGAAGGTAATTTAGGTCTTTGCTAATGATCAGTGGCCTTTACCGGACAACATTTGATGCCTTTTTTCGCTTTTAGGCTTGGGAGAAGTGGAGAACACAAATAAGTAAACTGGACTGTAGTTCCTACTGGCTTCAATGTGATCACCGGCAGACCAGAGAAGGGCTGAAAAATTTGATCCAGATCCTGTTGGGAAATCCGACTGTTCTATCAAATGCAACTTTCAACTGGATGGAGCTTTTTATATCCCATTTCTTATACATTAGGCCATTTACTGCAGTCAGTTCCTCTTTCTAATTAATCTATACATCTAAGGTTACTTTGTCGCACAGTCATCCAAAAGTTGAGCCACTTTGTCGCACAATCATCCAAAAGTGGAGAGCCAGAAGATTCTTTTGCTGTAATGTTTGTGCTTAAAATACACATTCTATTTTTGTGGTGTAGGGTCTAGAGAGCATGCACAATTCAGCTCAGAAGTGCATGCAAGTAAAGCCAGTTTCCATCTCCCATAAGCTGTTTGGTCTTATACTTGGAATTCTTGGAGAAAATACTGAGGTGAACCACTCTAAAGATTTAATTTGTAACTTTTAGTTAATGTTTAATATAGTAGAAAACTCATGAGCATATCCTATATGTTCAGGTTGTTCTAGCAGAGTGCTCAAGATCATTTGGTCCCTGGTTTGTTAATCTTCTCTTTCTTTGTACTTTTCGTTTGGGTGGCTTGAGTACTTCAGCATTTTGTTCTCCGTTTACTTGTCTGATGCAAGTCTTTTTTTTCATCTTTCAAGGATGATGGTGCATGCTGTAGAGTTGTTGACAGCTGGGAGCACTCATGCAGAAATTCTTTTGCATGAAGAGCATTCCAAACTTGGGGGAGTTAGCATAGAAGAGCTGCATAGACTTATATATGCACAAGTTCTGTCTTCTCATGCATTAACATGGCAAGTATGTGTGGATGCAAACTTGGGCAAATGAATGCCTGGTTTACTTGTACTTGTACTATTACTTAGAACTTGTTTCTCAAAAAATAAACAAATACTTAAAACTCTTCATTTATCTCCTTTTAAGTGTGTAAGATTCACCTTTCTCCCTAAGTAAAGAAAAGCAAACGACATGAGTTAGATTCAATATGGTCCCCCCAAAATGTATGGGAAAAATTAACATTTTGATATTTCTGGATTGGGGACAACCTATTACTTACAACTACAATTGAACCTTAAAACAATATCTAGGTGCTAGAGAGCTTTTACCTATTAATTCCCTTACACAGTTTGGATACATCATGGAATTTTATAAGATGCTTTTGCTGAACCTGTATACTGGAAGCTCAAATCTGTGGAAAAGTTAAATACCGGTGTCTGAAAACTCAGTTCAGATTTTGGTTCTTGTTCTAATATATTTTGGATCTTTGTTTTTCACTTCCCTTCAGATTGCGCCAATATACTTGACTTCATGCATAAAACAAGGAATTGGATTATTGGAGAATTTGCTGTACAAGCAGCCTGTACAGCATAGCCAAATTCTGTTAAAGGTACAGCTTCCAGGGTAACTTTTCTTTTGATTCCTCACCCTCGTGGTTTTGCTCTCAATTATCTTGCTTTACAGTCTCATTTCAATCTAGTGGTTCCTTAATTATTCTTGCTTGGTTAATTTTGCTTTTCTGTGCAGAGTATAGAGATCTGCCGCCTGTATGAACTTGACACTATAAATTCAAACATTATGAGGGTATGCCATGAATTATTCATATTGGCTGTCTTTAATCTCTAAGATGTTATTACTTTCTTAAGCTAAAAAGGACTCTGATGTGATTTCCCTGTTATTAATTTGAATTTTTGTGATTACTTTGAACATACAAGTGCTTCACTTTCAACTTCTGTCTTTTTTTTAAAAGATGATGCAGCAAAAAAGTTGAAAATATTGATTGAAAATGTCTCGCAATAATTTTATAAAGCATAAGAGGGCTTTATATAGCCAGCTTAAAACAAAAAATCAGCATAATTTAATATTCAAAAAACTAAAATATCTCAACAAACTAATCTATCCAATAGATATTTAAAATTAAAAAAAGTAGTTTAATCCTAAACCTAAGCAATTTATTATGCTTAAAGAAATTACTGCAGTAACTGAAAGCAATTTTCAACACTTCTCCTTTGCTTCAGTTGTTGCAATTTAAAAAATTGCTCCTCTTGGGGGATACTCATAGGAGTGTTTCCAGGATTGACAGATCCTTCACTGTGCACAATGGGAGGAGGAATTTACTCACATCAAACTGTGCCTTCTACCTAAAAATAGGATCAGATCACAATCCTATTCTGTTGACTTGTGGAGAATGGAGATTGGGAGCTGAAGAAATCTTACTTCAAATATGAAGCTTGGTGGCTGGAATTGGAGGGTTTCAAAGACAAAGTGAATGAGTGGTGGGGTTCCTTCATTGTTATGGCCGACCTGGATATGTCTTAGCTTAGAGCTGAAACTGTTAAATACAAAGCTAAAAGAGTGGAGCAAGAACAATGGAGGAAATTGGAAGCAGAGGAAGGAGGACATTCTTAATCAAGTTTCTAGTTTGGAAGCTATTCAAGATCAGAGAGCCCTTACTGATGATGAATTATTTCAAAAGACTAATTTGGACATGGTGTTTGGGGAGGTGGCAAAAATGAAGAGATAGCATGGAAGCAGAAATCCAGGATACAATGGTCACAGAATTGCTACTGCTCACAAGAGATTTAATTCCATTAATACTTTGGAAGTCGATGGGTTCACTGTCATTGATCCTGAGGAAATTGAGGAGG
This sequence comes from Solanum bulbocastanum, assembly GCA_037074985.1. Taxonomy (NCBI): domain Eukaryota; kingdom Viridiplantae; phylum Streptophyta; class Magnoliopsida; order Solanales; family Solanaceae; genus Solanum; species Solanum bulbocastanum. Next base: position 38,665,211 of record CM073604.1, on the reverse strand, counting down.
CTGCTCAGAATTTTTACCAAGACCTGTACACGGAGATTGAATCTTGGAGACCTGAGCTGCAGGTACATGAAACATCAATAATCTCTAGTTGAACAAGTATGGCTACAAAGAGAATTTGAGGAGGAGATTGAGATTCTGAGTTGTATCAAATTGTTTGCTATGGAGAAGGCTCCTGGACCAGATGATTTCTTTCTTTCTAGGAAATGTTAAAGGAAGATATCATAAGAACTGTATGATTCTTCCATCCCAACCAGGTTATGTTGAAGGAAGATATCATAAGAACTGTACGGTTCTTCCATTCCAACCAGGTTTTTGAAAAAGCTGTAATGCCACCTTCATAGTGTTGTTATGTAAAACTAGCGTAGCTGATTTGAAAGACTACAAACCAATAAGTTTTGTAGGTTGAGTATACAAGATTATTGCAAAGCTACTAGCAGAAAGGTTGTAGAGGTGGTGAGCAAACTGGTCAACAAGCATCAGATGATTTCCGTTAAAGGGAAACTGATTAATATTCTAGAATGAGAGGAGTGGCACCTGGTGTAATGTGCAACCTTGATATTCAGGAAGTCTATGACCATGTAAATTGGAAATTCTTATTAAATATTCTTAGGCAAATGGGATTTGGCAGTAAATGGCCGAGTTGGAATGAGTATTGTATTAAAATTGTAAGGTTCTCTGTTCTTGTAAATGGATATTGGACAACCTGTGGGTTTTTTTCCATTTGGGGGGGGGGGGGGATGGGTTGCCCTCTATCTTCTTTCCTGTTTATTTTGGCAATGGAAGGTTATGATAACATGATAAAAATTACTACGTAATAGATGGATCAAGCGATTTCAAATTGGTGGAAGAGGTGGGGAGGTGGATTGGGAATCAGAAATATGAGACTTAAAAGACAATAGTCTTCTGATGAAGTGGCTATAGAGATATAATGAGGAGTAAATTGCCATCTAGAAGGAATGATCATGGCAAAGTTTGGTGAACTAAACCCTTGGTGCACAAAAATAGTCACATTGAACCTTTTGGGGTTGGAGTATGGAGAACTATTAGGGATTTGTGGCCACTGATGGAAGCATATCTGAAATTCAAGGTGGTGGGTAATGGGGACAAAATGAAATTCTGGAAAGAAGGATGGATTGACCATATTCCTCTGATGGAATCATTTCCAGATTTGTTTTAGAAGGCTGCTAAATGACTGGGAAGTGGAGAGGGTGGCATCATTACTTGAGAAATTAGGAGGCTCCAGTAGTATTACAGCATAACCATATAGGGTCTTATGGAAGCATAGCAAGAATGGAGGTTTCTCGGTCATAACCATATAGGGTCTTATGGAAGCATAGCAAGAATGGAGGTTCCACGGTTAACAATGCATACAAGATAGAGATGCAAGGTGTATCTAGAAGGCCACAATACCAATGAAACTTATTTGGAAAAGTTTGGCACCTTCTAAGGTGAAATGCTTCACATGGTTAGTGGTAAAGAAAGCTTGTCTCACTCAAGAAGTATTACAAAGGAAAGGGATGCAGATGGTGCTCATATGGTTTCTTTGCAACAAACAAGGAAACTAATAAACATTTGTTTCTTCATTGTGAATTCATTGCCCATCTTTGGGAAATTTTCCTCAACCAAACTAACACTAGAGGGACCACGCCAGAGCACACCTCAAATATTCGTAGCTGCTGGATTAGAATGGAAGCAAGCAAAAGTCAGAAAAGGTGGTGGAGGATAATACCGGCCTGCATCTGGTGGACTGTGTTGAGAGAGAGAAATTAGAGATGTTATGAAATTGATCCTAGTCTATTCAAAAAGTCAAATGAAATTGCATTAATCTTTGCTTTTTGGTGTAAAAGAAGTTGTCTAGAGGAGACATATCAAATTGTAGATTTATTTGGCGTTTTGTAAGTTGTTTTTTTCTCTCTTGGTTACTCACTTTTTGGAGGTGGCAAGCATAACCTTAATGCTGAGGAATACAATATTATTAGTTTTAAAAAAAATAAAAAATTGCTCCTATTCAATTTTTGCTTTGGCAGTTTGTGTTTGTGAGTTCTTTTGAGTGTTGTTGAACATGCACACTTTTGTAACATGACTTTTCCTCCTCCCGTTTCTTCTTTTGGTTTTGCACGTAAAAAACATCTTCAACAATCTTGTCTTGTCTAGAAGCTCCTCTGAAAGTGCTTTAATCTGGACAATTGTAGGATTTCCAAAAAATTGTTGTAAGGATTTTTCTTCCATCACAACATCCCATAAAACATAGGTTTCAAAATACGATTTCATTTTCACAGGCCAATTCTGATAGTTTTCACCACTGAATTTGTGGGGCAGGGTATTGAAAGAAGAGATGGATGCTTGTCATGTTTGAAAATAGGTTAAAATTGATATTGGTCCCAAGTCGGTATTAGTTGAAAATAGCCCCATTCGTAGAAAATAAGCACGAGTTAAAATTTTTTTTTGAAAATAGTTCTTTCGAAGAACTCACAAATCCCGTGAGATTAATGAGGCTCTTGATACCACTGTTGGTCAGTGTTGTCAAAGGCGCACTTAAGCCCTGAAGCGAGACTCAAAACATGTTGAGCACTTCACCTCGCTTTATGTGCGCTTCAGTGTTATCATCAAGGTTCTAAGGCATATTTTTCCTTGCCAATGAGCCTCTTCTGAAGAAGTATCACTAAACAATTGATATTTCACTTTATCTTAATCTTTTTCAGTTTCTTTGTTCATATTGTTTGCAACAAATTTTAAAGTGACAGAAAATAAATGGCAATCACAATAAAATAAGAAGAAACATAACTTTATTGATAAATATGCGGGTACAATTCTTATCCACCCTTGATTCTACTCTCCTAAGATTTATCCATGATTCGAGGACTGTTAGTGGCGTATTTCTCGAACTAGGATGATTTAAATTTGACCTCTATATGAGTATTCCATAACTTTTGTGCAATATTCGAGATCTTGATCTTTAAAAATATCCAAGAGTTTATGGGATATTTTAAGATGTCTTTTAAGGGAATTTAGTACCCTTTATATAGGCATAAACTAGGGTTTAGGGTTGAGTAGCTTCGAAGAATTCTAATTGAAACTGAACACATCTTCTAGAGTTCCAATTCGAATTGAACACGTCTTGTAGTCCGCAAAATTTCAATGTCTACAAATGCCCTTTGCTTCATGGCTTGTCGGAGTGTAGACTCTATGAAACTAAAAAACGAGACTTGAAGTACTCATTCTTCCAGCTTTGTAGCTTCAGATTTTCAAATTTGATTTAAGAGAGAAGAGATGAAGGGCAGATTTGGTCCCACTGGGCGTGCCAATTTGTTTGCAACAAATTTTAAAGTGACAGAAAATAAATGACAATCATAATAAAATAAGAAGAAACGTAACTTTATTGATAAATATGCGGGTACAATTTTGTTCCTCCCTTGATTCTACTATCTTAAGATTTATCCATGATTCGAGGGCCGTTAGTGGCGTATTTCTCGAACTAGGATGATTTAGATTTGACCTTTATATGAGTATTCCATGACTTTTGTGGAATATTCGAGATCCTGATTTTTAAAACCCAAGAGTTTATGGGATATTTTGAGATGTCTTTTAAGGGAATTTAGTACCCTTTATATGGCATAAACTAGGGTTTAGGGTTGAGTAGCCTCGAAGAATTCTAATTGAAACTGAATACATCTTCTAGAGTCCCAATTCGAATTGAACACGTCTTGTAGAGTCCGCAAAATTTCAATGTCTACACATATATTTGTCATTCCTTTTTATAATAATTTGCCTTGAACTAAACATATATATTTGTATTTTTTTCTCCCTTTGCGCCTTTTCATTAAAGCCCACGCTTTATTTGCACCACACGCTTAAAGCCCCAACGGACCTTAGAGTTTTTTTTGGTACTTTTTGCCTTCGATAACACTGCTGTTGGTTTTTAAAAGATGGTGGAGCAACAAAATATTAGAAGTGATTGAAATGTCTCTCAATAATTTTATCAAGCATAGGAGAGCTTTAAATAGCCAACTTGAAACAAAAATTCTGCATAATTTAAAATTTTAAAAACTAAGATATCTCAACAAACTAATCTATCCTATAGAAATTTAAAATTCAATAAAGTAGTTTAATCCTAAAGTTAAGCAGTTTATTATCCTTAAAGAAATTGCTGCAGTAACTCTAAGCAATTTTCAACATTTTGCATTTCATATTTTTCATTAGATTGCTGGTGTGCATCACTGGAAACATGGGAGAAAAGGCTCTGGTGTCTTCTGGCTACAGCAAGCTCGAGATGAATTTCGTTTAAACAGAATTGCCAAGCAACTATTTGATTTCGTCGGGAAGTCGGTATCTGATGAAGGATTCAAGGTTTGTATTACTCGGTTATAGTGGTTGAGTGCCTTGTATATTTTCTTAATTCTTATATAACTGTGTTAACTTTTCTGTCTGTAACAGTTCATGTTTATACCCATTTCTCTAAATTGCAGTTTTTTGTATGTTATGTGTGCTGAGCGTGTTTCTTAGTTCTTTTATCCAAAAGGAATACATTTTTTAGACTGTTGGTTTGGTAGGCGGTTCAACTGTTTTAAGTACTTCACAGGTATTTTATGTATCCATGTAGTCCGAGTTATCCAAGTATGTGTATTGTGAAAAACATGCTATCTGATGGGTGAGATTGAAGTCTAGAAGAAATGTAGAACCTTTGATATGTCAAATATGGGTACACTACGTGCGGATGTATGGATGGTGGTGGGCAAGCTTGACCAGGTGCTTGATTAAGGAGCTTAAGCAATGTGGGTAGTGGAATATCATGATGAAATCCTTAAATATTGTTCAGATGTGATTCATATAATGTTAGAAACCTCAAAATGCTATGGAATTCCAATCTTGCTAAGTTTGTATTTCTTAGGATCTGGGTTTAAGTGAATCCAGCCCCAGCAAAGAGAAAAAAAGAGAAGTAGTAAAGTAGAAGGAAGATGGCCAAAAAATGGCTTGTCGTAGTTAATTTGGTAGAATTGGTTCACCATTAGAGTTGTCTATTTTGATTATCATGAATCTGATTGCTTTCTGAGATATTTGTTCCAAGTCAAAGTCTAGTCGATTAGCTCTGAAGCTGCATCTCTTTTCTCATAGTATTAGCTGGCTCATTCTCTTTGATCATTCTATTGTTCTTTCTCTGCAGCAATGGGAAGGTCTCATAGAGTTGCTGGGTTCCGAGTCTAGAACTGCTGGTGGACTTGAGTTTCTGAACAAGTAATTGCTTAATACTTACTTTGAATTAGTGGATGTCACCTGTAAACATGGTGTCTAAGCATTTCAAATCTGTGAAGATTTTATGTTTACTACTGCACAGGTACAGGGACTTTAGGAGATCCCTACTGCAGGTTCACGGTGCTACACCCACTGATGCTGCTCGTAATGCAGCTGAAGCTCTCGTCTCTGTATGTCTGACACCTTTTTATAATAATGAAGAATAACATTTTATTGATATAAAAATTTCATTTTTTGGGTGTATTAAGATTTTGCATTTGATATCCAGGCCTGTTGAATGTAAGATGTTAACTTAACCGGCTACCTTAAGAAACTGAAATAAATTAACATAAATGAAACTTGGCAGCCAGTATGTTGTGTAGATTCCGATTGAAATAGTTGTTAGGGTGCTTATATCTATTACCTAAAAAGCCTTCTGTTTGGCCTCCTCTGAGTCAATTTATTTTGTTTAATCTGCAGCTCATGAAAAATCCTTCCACGCCACAACGCTTTTGGTTACCTCTTCTATATGATTCAGTGAGTACCTCTCTGACTATTGATTTAGTTCTTTGCTCAACTTGCCAGATCAATTCTCTTTTTCTTTTCAAAATCATAGGTGCCAAATAGGTCACAGCAACGCAAGGTAGGAAACTCAGTACTAAAAGATATAAGATGATGTTTGAAAAACTATAAGATATAAGATCAATATCCCATTTTTATTGTAGATGTTTGGTCAGGTAACGCTGTTGATTGCTGTATAATAGGTTGGCTTCTAAAGACAATTAAAAAAGGTTGACATGAGTGAAGATGAAGATTATGAGTGCGATCTAGATCACTTGTAAATATTCGAAGGTGTAATCACTCTTTTCTTTTGTTTTTGTTTGCAGTTACAGGTTTGATGTAGCTTGTTTTTTTTTCTTTCTAGTTTTGACTAATGATTCATTGGGGGTTTATATTAGTTTGCTCCTGCTCAGGTGCTAAATTCTTGCTCAAGTAAGAAAAGAAAAGGGAAGCTGGCCAGGGGGCACGGATCTTAGTTCATATCAAATTGGCACTGATATATTATGCGGGGCATTTGTGCTCAAGTATTTCAAATGACAATATACCTAGTGGGTTAGAAAATGGGTACCTGTGATGGTGGTGGATGGGTTGACAATCTATTTATTTAATTCAGGCTGAAAAGTTCACCATGCTTTCAGATTTTATATGTTATTTAATAACTGGTGCATGTTTCATCTTTAACCTCATTCCCTTTTCCTCCTTTTCTTCCTGTGCAGTTGAAATTGTTAATGTGGCAGGAGCGACCGTTGGTTAATGTTTCTCAAACTCAGTTTCTCTTGAATAAACTGCAAGAATTGTCCATGGCAAGATTGAGGCCAGACTTTGTTGAAGCTGACTTGCCATCTGATGCCTTGAGCTCTGTCAGGCTGGCACTTGCCACTAACCTGGGTCGTGCAATCCTCGAAGAGTGACTTTATCACTCCTGTTTTCTTGGTTGAGAGGTCACTGGTTGCATCTTTACGACATGCCTAAAGTGTTATATTAGTACCTTCTTTCCTCTTTAGTAGTGTGTTTCGGGAGTGTGAGTAACTTACGAAAATGGTACACCCTTTCTTGCAGCAGAAAACAGAATCCAGACTGTCCGTTTTGTTATTTGTTCTTTTCTTGAAGTGGTAAACTTGAAAAGCTACATATGTGAAGCTGGCACTCCATAATGAATGCTCTTACCTCCTGTGAGCCACTTCTGTCACCTACATGCTGCAGACCTAGACAGAGAGCTAATCCGTTGAAAGCATTTGGATGAGAACTTTGGGCTATGGAACACTTGACAGAGTGAAGATGACTATAAGTATAAGGTTTCTTGTGCTGCTCCTACTAAGAGATCCTTTTATTTATTTTTTCTTTCTGGATTTGGGGTTGGGTGGGGTGGGGGTTGGGGTACCTACTATGTACTATATGCTTTTGTAAACGACCACGAAAGCCCCCCTGCCAGTTGCCTGGTTAAAGTGTTGAGGTAGAACTCTGTAAAAAGTTGTTGGCTAATTGTAATAATCATGTCCTATAATTGTTTTGGTAATTTATATCATATGCACTATCAATATTCTGAAGGGTCATTTGGTCGTGGTATTGAAACAATAATTCCAAGTTCCTACACATTCCTGCACAAGTTCATACAGTGTTTGGTTAGACGCAAGGTAAAAAGTAGTCAAAAAATAACTAAATAACTAACACAGCATTTGGTTGGCTGTACCAAATAACACACATTATACTCCCTCCGTCCAATTTTATATATCATCTCTTTTTATAAATAGTTGGACTACAATACTTATTATTTTATAAAATGTTATGCATAAATTATCATATTTTGCCTATTATACCCTTGATATAGTAGTTAATTAATTTTGAAAATGTATTCATCATTTATTATAAAGTTGACTTAAGAAAACATTAAATAAGGGTAGAAGGGTAAAGTTATATCATTTCTTAATGCAAGTGCAAAGTAAAACGGTGACAAATAAAATGGGATGGAGAGAAGTATTATGTGGGAGCTTATGAATTGTATTATTAAAAATGCAGGTGAAATATGAAATAAGAATGTGCATTAACATAGGTATTAGAACTATGTACAACGTTTTAATGTCAAATAATTTAGGGTCATTCTCATTGATCATGTCCACTCAATAGTTCATTGATCATGTCCACTAAATTCTTTCATGCATAACATTTCATTCATTGTTGATTATTGCATTATAATCCTAGCGAACCAAATGATCCCCAAGTATAGGACCTCAAAATTTGATGAAACATTATTTAGAGAATACACATTTATCTGCGGAGTTCTCTCTCTTGTGCATTTTATAGTCTTAGGAGATGCGAGATAGCACTTCTTAGACCAGAAAACATTTATTCTTTTCTCAAATTTATGTTTTCTACTATCATTAACCCAAAAATGTCTAATACACTTACTAGCGATTAATATTATTTATCAAAAACATTTAAAACCGAAAAGGAATGCTTGCGTATCGTGTTATAAAATTTTGATAACTTTTTTTTGTTGCTTTTGTCAGCTTTCCCAATTGCGTGTCCAGAACCTAAATGATGTAAAAAGAAGTCACAACAACTAACATTACGCAGAAAGCTCATGCGCTATATGACTTAAACAAATGGCCTAACCCTAACGGTCGTTAGCCATTTTTCTGAAATGATTTTACTGTCAATTTGTATAAATAGCAGGAGTAGTACTTTATTTGATCTAAAAGTTCATAGTAGTGTAGAAATTCATGCACTATGTAATACGGAGTACTTTTTTTTTAAATCAATTTGTTGTCCAAATGCCAACACTACTTTTAATATACTCAGGAGTTCTTTCTATACTGAAAGGTGAAACGAACCAAGACATTATAACTATACCAATAAAACCACAACACTTTCAATTATTATTTCTTCAAAACTAACTACTAATTACAATCATCAAGAGGTTCATCTATAATAGGGAACTACTTTCCATCTCTCTGTTTTACACTTATTTGGATGAGTAATAAATATATGAAGGCATTTTCAATCACATGCACAACCAAATAAATACCTGATTCAAGGTAAGGCAAACTTAAATTTGACACCAAAACATTCTACATTACTTGTTTCGTTGAGTTGATTCTGAAGGCAAAGAACTTTGAGACTCCAGTAAAATCTCCTGAATCCGTTTCTTCAACAGTTTATCTTTGACACCTGCTAGCATACTACGATAAAACATCTCCAGTCGGACAAGCTTTCCACGATCCAAGGACTCCAACATGTTTTCCCACTCCTTTGCAATGTCAAATGAACCTCCACCACGTAACGAGGCTGGCATATCTCGCTCTTCAAAAGGTTTCCCAAAGGTGGCACCATGAAGAATGCTAGCATACCTTTCCATTAGAGAGAGTTTCGACTGAAGAAGCCTTACATCCTCTGCTGCCATAGACAGTTTCCTCTCCAATTCTACCACATCTTCAGGTTTCTTTTCTGCACCACTTTTATCGCCACCCTCTTTCACACTCTGTTCTCTAAAATCTGCATCTAGAGGTGGCCAGAGTGCCATAGTCGGAGAGTAGCAATCAATCATCTTACCATTTCCAAGGACACCACTCCATCCTCTACCCCAAGACCACATCTTATATCCAGCATCTGCCAGAAGAACAGTATGGGCAGCACCACAGACAACTTGAACAGGTTCTGGAAATTTAGGCCCATATAGCCCAGTACAGGGAATCAACAGAGGAAGAATTGCATCACCTGCATCAGGTCCACTATAACTTGCTTCAGGACATAGGCCAAGGCCTTTCTCCATTCCCCATGACCACACATCTCCAGCAGAAGAGACAACACTTGTGTGAAATAAACCACAGTCAACAGAAATGAGAAACGCATTCCGCGGTAATCCTTTCACTGGTTCAGGAGATAACATACTTTGGGTTGTCCCTTGACCTAATTGCCCATTATCTCCCTGGCCAAATGTCCAGCACACACTTTCTAATGTTTCACTTGGACTTTTCTGAGCTAGTAAAGCAGTGTGAAAAGCTCCACAGGCTACCTCATACACTGTCCAAGGGGCACCTGAATTGAAGGGCTCAATAACTTCAGGATACTGTCTGCTCTGCCTGTCTCCCAAGCCTAACTGACCATGGCTGTTGCCACCCCAAGAATAACAAACAAGATCACTCCCTTTGTAACCTTCCCCAGCAGTGACTAATGCCACAACATGCTCATTTCCACATGCCACCTTAACAACTGTGTGTCCATGGAAATTCCAGATAGGTATTGGGTTGCAACTGCTAGTAAGGGAGAATTCACTCTCAATAGACTTGCCTTTCTGTGGTTCAGGAAAGTTACCCCACATCCATAGAGATCCAAGATCATCAATTGCTGCTGACATCATTCCGCCACCTTTAACCGAGGAAATCTACAGGAGAAAACAGAATTAGCCCTTGAATTTCAACCTATTTCCTCATTAATTTCGACTTGTTCGTACCATCAGTTTCTTTCTCTCTGAGCCACTAGCTGATGAATTAGGGGAACCTAACTCAAGGAATCCCTCCAATAAATGAGGAACCAAGGAATTTTCTCCGTCAAAACCAAGTTGTCCATCCACAAGGTAGTCAAGGAAAAGAATGATTAATAGCACATGCACAAGACAATTACAAATTTAATAAGTTCAAGCAAATAATACTAAATGTATAAATCAAGGAAGCTCTCAAGGATACAGACATTGTATCCCCAGCCCCATACTGATCCATCATCTGCGAAAAGAAAGAAAGTCAAAAAAAAAAAGAGGAAGGGAAACAGTGTCTGGGAGTTCAAGATAATTAATGTTTTTCCTTGTAAACAGCATTCTTGCTCTTCTTAGTATCAGCATTCTTAATAAGCCAAAAATTGTAGTACCTGAAAATGTTATTGTTACACCTTTCACCTATAAGAACAAATATCATGGATTCATAATTTTAGCATCTTGGATAATGCAAGCAAATAATCAGAAGATAAGGGCATAGTGTTCTGAGAAAATTGTCTTAAAATATAAATGCTTTCAATTCCCCACTGTATTACTGATGAACGTTCACAGAGATCTTACCTGCCCGTAGCTGTAGAAAAGAATGAAAGCGAATCATTGCAAACAGCAATACCCTTGAAAGCCAAAAATTCTGTTTCCTGATTTCTTTTCCCTTAACTGCTCCCGCCAGTCTAAACATGACAGGAAGCACCCTTTGATGTTACTCCAATTAAGATCACCTTATCTTCAGAATGACATGACATCATTTTGAATCACCCTCTCTTCGTTTGACTAGGAAACACTTAGCCAATTTGAGTCTTTAAAGAAGAGTGAACTCGATTGAATCCTTTAATAGGGATTAGATAGTTAGATTAAACCCATAGGCCATGTCAACTTACCTAATATGTAAATCTTTTCAGTTTGTGGAACACGAGTGAGTTAGCAGCTATCTACCTAATTCATGGTAGAAACCTTGAATACTACAATACTCCTCCCTTCGTCTCAATTTATGTTACAGAGTTTCACTGGACAGAGAGTTTAAAAAACTAAAGAAGACTTTTGACATGATTAATACATGCCAATAATATCATTTTAAATGAGTGGCGGTGAGAATTCTCTATGTCTTTTCATTTTATGGTGGTAAGGGTTTAATGTGTCATCTCATAAAGAATAAAATGGGAATGCTACGAATTAAGTAGTATAAAAAAAGAAATGGTCATTCTTTTTGGGACAGATTAAAAAGGGACGTGTCCCATTAAATGAGACACTGGGGGTAATATTAAGGACTCTAAGACAAACTTTGCTACTAAATGATACTGTGAAAGATAAAACACAATTCTTTCATCTATATTCCAAACTGATATATTATTAATGGAAGAGCGCCAACTCTGATCCACTAATAGATTATTGAGTTGTGGTAAATGGTAACACAGGGCCATATTACCTATGCCCCGTGTTCGGTAGAACTCATAACTATCCGCTCGATCCTCTATATATACCTATATGTGTATGTTAAAAAGCAAGTACAGATAAAACTAGGTAAACCATACTCGTAATTTAGGACCAACATCTCGTCTAAACTGTAGATCCACCACTACATATATGCACATTTCATATAGATCAAATGAACTATTCTGAAAGAATACACAAATAGCAAATTGTAGAAGATGATACTTGACAATCCAATCCCATGGCTTTTATATCTAGAAGCAACAAGAAAGTTCAATTTCAATCTAGTGACAAATGAAATGGGGATAGCCAACCTAAATCACATTTCCACAGAGATGAACTTCAAGATTTCATTTCACAATCAAATAATTTTTAGAAAAAGCAAAAGTTGGAACAAATTGAAATCATAGAAAAAGGGTAACCTGAAACGGCAAGACTGTGATAAGCACCAGCTGCAATAGCAACAATCTTTACCCTTTTATCTCCATCAGAATCAAAGTTGATTCGGGCCGGGAATAAGTGGTCAGTTTCAGAAGCATCACCAAGTCGACCGAATGTTCCTCTTCCCCAAGAATAGACATCCCCATTTGCTACCATTTGCAAAAACATTGCAACACAAAATTAAATTTTGAGATAATATTGGTTTAAGAATAAAAGGGTAAGTTGAAAAGATATTTGTTTACCAGTTAGAGCAAGGGTATGAGCTTCGCCGGCGGCAAGTGCTATGATTTTGTTAAACAAGTTGCCGGATCCTGATTCTGATGATTCCACTTCCTCCGTCATTTCTTCTCCTCAACTGCTATTTTACTCACAGATATCACTCTGTTTTATCTATGATTTTTGGGCAATGATTTGTTACTCCCATACTTCCAAATATGAGACTCAATGACTTTATTCAAATACTCATTTTACTAATTTTGTGGTTTTAAATATTTCACTTAAAAAAAAAATTAAAATTTAAAAGTTTTATAAAAAAAATTTTGAGACGCGCTAAAAAGGATGCAAGATAAACTAATTGAATAAAAAAGATTATTTAATATATGTGTAAAATTTGGTATTTCTAAACTTGATTATCTATCAATAAGGATTGTGTGGAGTGGTAACACTCACACATCCTTAAGAGGTCTCGGATTTGAGTCATCTTGGGTACATCTATATTAATAAGGATTGTCGTGGGGTGGTAACACCCACCCATCCTTAACAAAGGTCTCATATTCTAGTCCTCTTGAGTACATCTTGGTTACAGAGTGTCTTTGTTAGGAAGTGCGATGAGATAAAAAAAATCGATTTTATAAAAGTATTGACATATTCAAGTTTAAATATCTACTTGTATATATTCAATATTGAAGGACATGAATATCAGCTTAGATCAAGTTAAATAATTCGTTTATGTATTATCAGTGGCGGATCCAGAATTTGAAGGTTGTGGGTCAGAGGCGTATTCAGAATTTCGGAAGGATGGGTGCACTATTACGAAAAAAATGCATCTAAGATATACATTTAATCGATTTGCCCTTTACGTTCTTAACATTGAACCGTTAAATTTTAAAAATTATAGGTCCAATAAATATAATACTACTAGTTTTAAATTTTAATATACACATTTGATTTAATTATAAAAAAAATTACACTGTTATTTTGTTTTAGGAATGAATTTCCAATATAACACACTTGAAAATTTTGAAAGATTAAAGCAAAAAATAAAAAAAAAATGATTGAAATGCCAAAAGTGTTTCCGAAAAACCACTTGGAGGAGTGTAACTAAAAAAGTAAGATAGATATAAGATTTAAATTTATATTTTTGCTTAGAGTGGTGCACCCAATTATCATAGTATAATTATATGCTACTTTTAATGTGGGTTCACACCTCTATATTTAAATATTTTTTGAAAAATATAACACTACTATATTTATAATCTAGAGTGGAGACCATGGGTTCACGTGAACCCACGGAACCCCCTCTAGATATGCCTATGTTATGGGTGCTCACTTCCTTTAACGTAAAGTTGCTTGCCAAGAAGGATTTCCTTCTAAATTCTTATATTTTTATAGTTAAGTTAGTAAATGAAATATTAAAAATAGAAAAGTGAAAAAACAATAAATCGAAAAGGAAAAAAAACACCAAGCAAATATCAATGAATAGGTATAAAAAGAAGAGTAAAAATGAAAAAAGAAATTCAGTTCGCTGGGAATCGAACCCTTGAAGTTAAGTAATTCGTTTATGTATACTTATGCCCGAAATATTTCTCGTTCAAGCTTTTTAGGTCTCACTCCTTTAATATTATGGTTATGTTAAGCACTTGTCAAGAGATGTCATTGGTCTTGGGAGTAGCGATAATTTATTCAATTAAATCTTCACTTTCCATTTCTACAGATTTTAATTACGATATCTCAGTCATAATGTTTTGAACAATTTTATTTTTTTTCAAAATAAATAAAGAGGAGGAGATAAAAGAATAAAACTAAGGATGATGTAATTTTTTGGAAGTACATGATACTGACATGAGAATTAAGGAATTTAGAATATTATTTAATTAATGTGTGAATATGGCATAAGGACACGAAGAAGTATAGTTGATTAGATACAATAATTTATAATCATTTTTACAGTAATTAAAATTGAATTTAGGATTTCAGTTAAGATAGAGTCGAACTTGATAATTACAAGACGTACGGGATTCATCTTCTATCTAATGTTAATTTAGGATTTAAATATATTTTTCATTATATTTCTGAATTTAAATACATATATTTCTCACATTATATTTTAACATAATATCTTTAATTTTGGCGAAAAAAATATGTGGCAAGTTTAAATTTCCCAATATTAAATATTCAGATTACTTTGTAAATCCACTTATTTAACACATTTCCTCCACTCTGAGGTCTTTATCTTTTCTTTTAATGAAAATGTTTCATCAAAGAAAAAAAAAACTCTTATCTTTTTGTTTTATAAATTGGAGATGTCTATCAATATCAGCGTCCCACTTAATCTTTTGTTTTATAAATTAGAGATGCCTATCAATATCAGTGTCCCACTTAACCGAGCGAATCGACTAAAATTGAACCAAATAGCACAAATGGGCCATCAAGGCCAAATCAAACAAAAAGAAATGCAACGCAAACTCAAAATTTAACGAAAGTACTATAAATTCACAAGTAACAACACAACCAATATATAAGATCACAACTAAACAAGACCCACAATAGATTTCTACAAGTTGAAAAGCTACTAGCATCTAGTCGAAACATGACCCCGACATACCCATTAACTATACAAAGCAAAAAAGAAGACTCCAAACTCATCAACTCTAGAAGAAATAAAATGTACCAATTATTAGATGAACTCAACCACACGCAACAAGGACTACCTCCATGTCTACTTGATAAGTGAATGCAACGCCTCCAAACAATGGTCAGTACAAAATAATGTATCGTGCATACTGGAACTTAAATCACAGTACGATAAATATAATCTACATAGAATTAATAACTTACTAAAATCATAATAACGACATTATACCACACCAAATTTGAAATGTCTTTAGATACGCTGCCTTGAATATATGTACATACTTTTGTAGTTATATATAATTAACACAACATTACAACTGATCATCAAACCCTAACTCCCACAATGGCTTTGCCTATCTTCCGCTTGCATATCATCATAAGCAGATAAATTCAAATACTTGTCTTGTTGCTCAGAATTAGCCCTCACATCCCTCCATCTTGCTCTGCATATAACACACTTAATTGATCTTCTTCTGTTACTTCTCTTCCATGCCATCAAACATTCTTCATGTAATGGATTCCTACAAGTACCACAAGCTGCTACTCTTTCTTCCTTGTTCATTTCTTCCAAACATATTGGACATGTTACACCTTTCTCTATCTCTATTTTCAATGGAGAACTTTTTGACCGTTCTTGAAAAAATAACTGGTGGAATCTGTTGAGACATAATATAATTAAATAATTAGAACTATGCATGCTATTAATTGCTAATTGCTTAAATTTTTAGATGATATGATCACATACTATAATTTGATATGGTATTATAGCAAATAAAAGAAGGGAAGTCTTGGAGTAACGGTAAATTTATCCGTGTGACCTATAACTAGTTACGTCATTACTAAAAAATGCAATTTTCAATGGATATTCCTATCAAAATAGAGTCGAATATATGGGATTTTCCATGGGAAGTCTGTTGAAAACGTTGTTGATGAGGCAATTTCATATGAATATTCATATGTTTTTGGTTTGAGTCCTGAAATTAGCCACTGATTTTTGTGTCAGGACAAATTGCTTGCATTGCACCCCGCCTTAGTGTGTGATCATTCCTCGAAACCCTACATGAACACAAAATGCATGCTTTGTACACTCGACTATCCTTTTATTAAAATAGACAATATAGGTCCTAAAGGTGATAAATCTCACTTCAAAAAAAAAACATTCACATATTTGGTCCAAGAAAAAGAAACAAGCCTAGACATCGTGATAGACCTGTTGAGACATAATATAATTAAATAATTAAAAATTGTGATCCTGCATGTCTAACCTTTCTCGAACATTAGGGTTTGCTAGTGATTCAATTGAGATAGGTAAGCTAAGAAGGCGTTGGAGCTCGCATGGCCTGAGAGTTCGCCGGAGAAGACACATGTCATCAACTGAGACACCCAATACACGGATGAACACGAATAGTATGTGTTTACATGGGGCGGTCCGATCAGGGCAGCTGCATGATGGGGTGGTGGAGAGGTTAACAGTGTATACATTTCCGGTTGCACCTAAGATAAAAAAAGTGGTGTCGTAGTGGTGGAGGAGGCGGAGATGGTGGCTTACTGCACGGATAATTCTGTCCGCGAGTGGTTGTGTTGGCATCAAATGGTGGCGATGGTGGTGGGGGTGGTTGTCGGAAGGGGTGGAACTAGATCCAATGGATTCCATTTTTGGAAGTTAGAGAAAGTAATTATGGAATTTGGATTTGGTATGTTTTGTAGGAAAAGGAAAAGTGAAAAGTGTGATAAAGATATATTCGTTGTAGAGTTGATAGGATAAGTTAGGGTTATACGTATCAGATACCTTTGACTTGCTTCTTTCTATTTCTGTTAAAGGCACGTCATGTATGTACCAAATTCCAAAAGGAAATCATGACTTGTAACTTTTCTTGTAGTTAAATATATAGTGGATCAAGAAAGTAGAAGTCGGGAATGTATCAAAATGTCTTTTAAGGTTGTAGTCTTAAAATTGTTATGTGGAAACTTAGAATTAAAAAGTTACAAAAATAAGACATTCGTTCTTGGGGACGACTCAGTTGGTTTGGAGGGTGGTCATCCACACGGATGATCCGAGATCAATACCCCCTCAATGCCTTCTGTTGACCATATATTCGTTTATGGTGTCTGTTTACTTATATAGTAGGTGATTTAGTGTATAGAATTTTAGCTCATACACAGAGAATTAAATCATCGGTTTTTATAAGTATAAAGATTTTTTTTTCCCACAAAAATCTAAGATGAAAATTGAACATGTCATCGGAACAATTGTAGCACAAGATTATATGTAGTTTATCTTGATTATGAGAATGATATAGTTCCAACTTCTTGTGCTAGTGCATTTTGTATGTATTGAACGGGACATAGTAGAGATAATTGCTTTAGACTGACTGACAAAAACATATTTTCTAAATTATTAAATGTACTTATATTCTTAATCCTGATGTAACTATTATGATATGTATATGTTAATTATCGTTTGATTTATTAAAACGTGAGATTTTGAGATGGGTCAATATGTCTGGTAGATTGGATCGATGATGATAATATATATTGATGAAATAATAAGTTAGTTGACTGAATTCATGTCTCGATATAGAGATTGATGATATGCCTTTTTGAAAAACTTATAAGTTTTCATTGTGCCAAACCTTGCAAGTGAATTTATGAATCTGGCACATGAAATAAGTTACGCAATGCTCTAAAGGAAACTAGTATTGAATTAAATTCGTTAGTCATTTAATTTATTGATTAGTATATGTAATCTTAACATGGGGATTTACATAGGTGTTTAATGGGAAATTTCAAAATATAAGTGCAATTACAAATTTCTAGTGGAATGATTTGTAGTTTATCATGGTAAGAATAATTCAAATTAATTATTTGAAATTATTTCAATAATAGGAAGCCTCAGTAATTAATTCTGTGGTACCTACCGTGTTCATATTTAACTAGAACTCAGAATCTATTCTAAGGGGAAAAGGGAGAAGCATGTGTCTTTCTCTATTTTAAGGAAAGGGAGAAGTACATGTCTTTTTCTATTCTAAGGAAAGGGAGAAGTACATGACTTTTTCTATTATAAGGAAATGGAGAAGTATGTGTCTTTTTCTTTTCTAAGGAAATGCAGAAGTACATGTTTTTATCTATTTTAAGGAGTAAGGAAAGACATGGTGTTCCCTCTCCTCCTTTGACTAGGAAAAAATCTCTATAAATAGGGATTCTTCTACCCCTTGAAAGTGAATAAGTTTTATAGACGATACTTGCCCACCCAAATATTGAGAAAGTTCAGAAGTGAACTTGGGATCACTATAGAAGGCCGCAAAACTGCCGTCCAGTTTGTGGACTAGCTAGCTTGTGGATTCGCTTGAAGGTATTTGCTCACGCTTCAAGAGGTAATCCTTGAATTAAATTTCAGAAAGTTTATGTTCTCTAGCATGATTGTATGTGTTCTAGCACAAACATATGTGTCGTCTATTATTTATGTAAGAAGTATAATTCTAATATACTTTTTTTTAGCACAAACATATATGGAACCGTAAAATAGTTGCATTTTTTTAAAATAAAAGATAATTGATTTAACATGCTTATCAAGCATTGCAATCTAAAACAATTAGAAATAATACTTTAATCTTATCCTCGCATCACATGGGCACATAGACAAGTTTTGTATTAAAAGTGACAAATTTTACTAACTTATTTTAATATATATGGGCCAAGTGGTATAGGGTATTAAATAAAGTAAATTAAAGACTTGACCCATTAACCACCAACTAAATAAATTAAGTAGTTAATAAATATCCATCAATTAAATAACTGTAGTTATCAAATAGTTCAAAATTACCAAATCGACTTCACCGACTAATAAAAAATGACCGGGGCAATTGTCGAGAGGAATAAAACAGTAATTTTTTTAATAAAAATTTTCAAAAATGATCTTCCGGGTCATTACATAGAGAATATATGGTTAAGAGAGTAATGTGAATTTCTTACAACCAAGCTCGTCCATTGAAAAAAAGAATATTGATGATATTCGAGTTGAACTAGTACTGTGAGTGATACTAATAATTGCACAATGGGTATGTGATTCATAGAGTTTAAGTTACATATATGTTGTCACTAGTAGAAGAAATTTATTTTTATTTTTTCTTATTTGGTTGCACTAAATATTTAAAATATTTTAAAGAGAATAATAGAAAATATGAATTATTTCATACACTTCTTTTTGGATTCATAAATCTTATATTAAAACGAAATAGGAGACAAATTGTTTTATTTGACCAAAGAAGTATTTTTGAAAAATAAAAAAATAAATAAAATGAAAAGAAAAAAAAAAAAAGGAAAAGTCCTAACCCTATTTGGAGTCTTTGTTGAAGGAAGCTGCTGCAACTATTTGTGAAAAGCGAGAAGGAGAACGAAAATCGTGGATCTGTCTTTCCATTCGAGTGAAGCTAAAGGAGTTGGAAATATTTTAATAGAAGAAATAGAAATGGAAGGTAACTTTTCTGAACTTAACTTAAAGATTTATATTTGTAAATTTCATTACTATAGAATTGAAATTGTAAGTTTAAGAAAATAAGGGTTAAAAGAGATAGATGAATCTATTAAATTCTTAAAACTCGAGTGGGTACATTCAGTGGCGAAGCCACAAATTTTATCAAGACTATTTAAGATTTTTTTTTTTTGATAAGTGAATTGAATGTTATTTGTTTAACCTAGGGATTCTACCATGAATGATCCTACCATTTGTCAATATCAAATACAAACAATCGAGTTTTTTTTTTTTTTCTTTTTGATGCATTAATTTTATATGATTATTGTATATAAAGTAAAATATTGATTGAACAAATGCGTCTAGCTTTACAAAACATAAATCGCACCAGCAGAGAATGCTTTTTTCTTAAAAAAGAAGAAGATGATAAAACACATGTATTAATTTTAACTTTGAGTTTAAAGTTGTTAACATATATTAACACAAATTTTTAATGTAAAATGTTGGGACAAGTCATTTACTTGATATGATACCAAAATAGTTATTTGAGATGAACTCACTTTTATAAGACATGTTTCTTGATACTTGAGATATGATTACCATTATAAGAAAAGTTTTTTACTTACTTAAGAATAAGCATTTTGACATATGTTTTTGGTTAAAATTTTATATACTATGATTTGATAAGAACTTAAATGTCTTATACCATTTTGAAAGGCTTTTACTGGTTATAAAGAAAAATATAAATGGGAGTAGACCTTGATGGATGTCGTAGTTAACGACAAGTTCGTTAGACTAGGTGCACCTTGTATTCACAAATTACTGATATAGTCCTTGCTAGTGGGAAGGTAGAACTTGCATACCGTAACTGATATCCCTCGAGTAGGAATGTACTGATATGAATATTTGACGCCTTTTGAGGATTTCACCGTTATTGGTTACTTCTTAAAGAAGAAGGTCACGCTGATTAAATGATTCATTCTTGAAAACCTCCCAAATATAAGATTGATATGAAAGTATTTTTAAGAGTTTACTATTAAATGTTTACATTGATTTTTCTTATATGAGACACATAAGATTGAACATGGCTATTGTTTCCTTAAGAAAAACATTTATTACATGATTCTGATTATCTAACTAGCATGTTTTCTGACTTGTCCCTCATTAAAATGGTTGTGATTAAGTGTTATTACTCATTGAGCTAGCATCTCACTCCTTCATAAATGTTTTGATAGAGAACTCAGGTGATATTGACAAGGATTTCATTAACTAGAGAGTGTTAATTAGTTTCATCTAGTGAGTCCCGCATAACTTCACATAGCAAGAGATTTATAGAATTGCTATGATTTCTTTTATTTCAAAACTCTTAGAATCGCTCCATTTGTCCTTTCCTTTATTAGATTGTTCTCTATTTATTATAGGAAAATGTCTTTTTTAAACCGGTTTGCTATGGATGGTTTTAGTATAAGTAGTTCTTCGGCCGTTGCACGTGTATGTCTAGTAAGTTGATATACCATTTTATAGAATAATGTTAGTAATAAATATCTAACATAATCCTAACAAATGATAGATGATCTAAAAATTTATTTAATTGGAAGAGGATAAATATGTCAACTTAATATATCGTCCCTCAAACCATATATTTCAAAATCAACTACTTTTTCCGCCCTAATCTCTTTCATTTGAATTGTTGTTCTGAAGAACTTATGTCTCATGAGACATAAAATTTATTGTTAAAAAGGATAAAAAAATTCAAGAACAACTCATTCAGATGGCAAAACGTGCAATTTTATGTAATTGCCTCATTGGTATCCAAAAGAAGATAAATAGTTTCAATATTCAAATATTCTAACGTGAAATTTTTTATAGGTACTTGCTGCCATTGAATTTCTGAAAAAGTTGCATCATCATACAAAAGTGTAGACACCTCATTTGTGTTCACAATAATTAAAAGACTATAGATTGTCACAAATTCATTGTTGTAAACAACTTATTCACGAACTTCCTCGTGATTTCAAGGAAATTTGACAACATGATTGCATAAAGCGCTACTGCTTTAACTTTGGTGGGTAAAATCAGCAAAATCTTATGGATCTGTCAATATCATTTAAATCATTGTTGCTTATTTCATTTAATTAATCATTGCCTATGTCATTGTACTTTTGGAGCGTAACAATTTTTATTTGTCTAACTTGGAAAAACATATTTACCAATATTAGAGGAGTAGTTTGTGGTTGATCAAGGTTCCAAAAGTATTACCGGGGAGAGACTGACTTTTTAACTTTTGAAAAACAAAACTGTCAAAATAAAAAAGGAAAAATAATCTAAACGGAATGAAACAACATAGATAATAGGATTTTCTGACCTTGAGAAGATAGGGAAGTTGAACAGCCACAATGTTGTGCCTCCCAGAGAATGATTAAGAGGGTGATTTGAATTTCATATAGCCAAGCTTGTTCTGTCGAAAGAACAACCAGTATTGATATTCTAGAAGAACTGTGAGTGATACTAATATTAGTATCAAAAGTGAGTTTGATATTGAGGTAATGTGGTTGTCTTAAATCTTGGGTAATGAGATTGTCTTAAATCTTGTGTATTGAAGAAGATAACCAAAATAAGAGTTAAAAAGATGGTGAAAGACGTGGGTGAGATTTTTTAAATCTCACACAATGATATAAAGATAACAATAAAATAGTTTCTATATATCATTGTGTGAGATTTAAAAATCTCACCCACTTCTTTCACCATCTTCTTAACTCATATTTTGCTTTATCATCTTTAATACACATGATTTAAGACAACCTCATTATCTGAGATTTAAGACAACCTCATTATCCGAATATGAAACACACACCCCTGATGCTACTAGTACACTACAAAAGGAACCCCTAATTAGCAACAAAACAATTTGTTGATAAATTGATCAAATTGGTTGGCAAATTGAGTTACCAACCAAATGCCAACATATATTAATCCGTTGCTAAAAGGCTCGTCGGTAAATACTACCAACCGATTTTAATTTGTTGGTAAACTTACCAACAAAAAATTAGTTGGTAAACACCCAAAGATGTTACAAAATTTTGAAACATGGCCCTGAAATTTCCGTCAGTAAATTCACCAACTAATTTTTGGTTAGTATATCGTTAGTACCTTTACTAATGAATTGAAAAGGAGTTGGTAAATTTTTTTCTTCATTTTTCAATTCCTTTCGTAATACATTGGTAATTATAGTAACAAATGTTTGATAGTAAACTTTTCCAAATACATTGGTAATTGGTTGACAATTTTAGTAACAGAAAATTTATGTTGGTAATTTACCAATAAATTTTAAATACTTTCTTTTTTTTGGTTTCCCATCCGATGTACTTTTTTTTTTTTTTTTTTTGGTTTCCCATCCGGTACCCATGTTGGAGCCCGACTAAATCCGAATTCATGCCGGAAAGTCCCATATTGGGGGGTAAAGCGCTCCCTAACAAAGGCGACTCCGTACCCAAGGGGAATCGTGTAACACCCTAGAAAAAAATTGAGCTAAGACTTGAACTATCCTTCGTAGTGAGTAAGTTGTTTTGCCAAGGAATTAAAAATTTCTTAAGCATTAAGGTCAGGTCACTAGATGTAGCACCTTGAGTTCTAAAAGAACTAAATAGGAAATAGCAAAAATCTAAAATTTTGCAAGTTAAGCTAAGTATGAGTTTTGGGTCAACTTCAAATGACCATAACTACTAGCTCAGGATGAGTTAGGTGTGCTACCAGATACCGTAGGAAAGACCTTTGAATTATCTTTCCAACGCCACCGAGTTTTCTCAGTTTTGAGTTTGTATAAGAGAGATATGTGCATTCGAAGTTGGGCTATCTAGATAAGAAAAGTCAAAACCGGATTTTAGAGGGGTATTTTGGTCTTTTCCTTACCAAATCAGATCTAATTCGTTTTTAGTAAGGTTAAGGGTCTAATACTATTGGGTTCAATTTTATAATCCTAAAATATACGTCTAGGGTTTTAGTTGAGAGTTCAAGAAGAGAAAAGAGGAAAGGATCAAACGTTCGTCGAGATTCTTGCATGTTGTTGTGGATTTTCGCCATGGGTTTAATCCCTAAGAGGTATGTAAGCTTCCATAGTATTGGGTTTGTTCACCCACACGCCAATCATGTTATTTTGAGCACAATATCGTTCTTAAAGTTGAAGGATTAGAGTTCTTGATGACTTCTTGATAGATGTTCTTGGAGTTCATTCTAAATCTAGTTTTGTTAGGGTTTTGATGATTTCTTAGGATTAATGTGAGTGTTTTTAGGGCTGTATTGAGTAGATAAAAGTGTACTTATGTTAAGTAATCGAATCCAAGTGATTGGGGAAGAAACCATTCGATTCTAGGCGAAATAGGGTGAGAAAACGAGCAAAGAATTTCGTCGGGTCTTCTGGGTTGGGCCTGGCGTGTCGCGCCAGTTAGAGCACCCCAAAGTATGCTCTGATGTTTAGGGCCTGGCGCTCCACGCCACCCATAGCCCCAGGGGTCTCCTGCCCCGTCCAATTTGCAATCGGTTGCTCCATTTGAGTTCTTTCGAAGGGTACCTTTACTCATATTCGATTCTAACTTCTCTAAGGTACTTCTAAACACCTAAAATCATTCCTAACATGATAATAACCTTGAATTCATAATTCAAATTCAAGATAGAGTTAAGAGCTAAGTTTTGAGAATTCTTTCGAACATTCTAAGAAAGTCCCTTTGAGTCCTTTTGTGGAGTCTTCTACAACTTCTAGTAACTTGTTTTAAGACTTGAGCAAGTGAGTATGAGAATGATGAGAATGTATTCATGGTATACTTTGTCATCATAAGATCCTTCATATCATGAACCATAACTCTTGAATTCATAATTCACAGTCTAGAGAGAGTTAAGAGTGGAGTTCAAAAAAGCCTTTGAGTTCAATTGTGAATCTTTTGAGATCAACTATTGATTTGAACTAAGTTTTGAGTAAGTAAGTGTGAGAATGAGAAGAGTCGTATACATGAGTTACTTCTTGATATTTTGACCCTTGAGTCGAGCCGTTCAAGCCCATAACTTCCGCATGAACTCCATCAGTTGAGTACCTTTGAGAGGAGTAGTATCTTCAAGTTCTAAGTCTTGAGTTTTGAGTTTCTAATCCCCCCTGAGATTATAGTTCTAATCATGGGACTATTACATGTTACCCATGAAGTCTTTGAGTTGAATTGTTCATGCCCATAATTCCACATGAACTCTTAAGTCGAACAGTCTTGAGATGAGAAGTATCTTCGAGTCCTTGAGTTGAGTAGTTCATGCCCATAATTCTGCATGAAACCTTTGAGTTGAGAATTCTTGAAATGATTGGTATCATTAAAGTTCTTGAGTTCCAACTATTGATTTCTATCTATGGTTATTGAAAACCTTGCATTGAGTCGTTCACGTCTATAATTCGGCCATATTTTAAGAAGTCTTTTACAAACGTTTTAACTTTGTTTTAAGACTTAAGATTTGAGTTGAGTAAAAAGTAAGAGTAAAGTTCATTTTCTTTAAAATGATATATGAGAACTAAGTATTTCCAAGAGTAAATGTTGTCACATTTAAGATGAGAGGAAATTGAGATTTCCAAAAGAGTTTTGAGCAAGAAAGGGAATATCGATTCCAAGAGAGCTTCTAAGTTAAGCTTTGAGTAATTATATCAAACCAAAGAAAGAAGTTGTTTTAAAAACATATGAGCTAAGTATATTTTTGGGAGTAGTATTGAACACCGATATGGGGATGTGAGTTTATATTAACTCAAGTCTCCATAAACCATGTAGCCATCATGGGTATTAATGGGTCATACTTTTTAGATGATCACATAAGTTAAGCTAGTGGATCCATTAAGTTAAGCGTTCTATATAACGACAAAGTATATGACAGTTCTGTCAGCATGGGCAAGACGTTGTATCACCACGTAGGCTCATAGTGGTGGTTGTCGGTTAGAGAAACTCCCACAGAAGCTATATTACTTTATTATGCAAGTAAAGTTGAGTTTGTTATTGCATTTTCTTTAACGAACTAAGTTGTTTGTTTCTGTTTTGTAAAACTTTCCATATATTGCATGTGTAATGTTGCTTTACATTGAGTTGAGTAGCCAAAGTCGAATATCTTATCTTTGAGTTGAGTGTCTAATCTCTGAGTTGAATATCTTATCCTTAAGTACTTCTGAGTTGAGTAAGTTTGAGTAGTTTTGAATATCCTTGAGTATTCATTGAGTTGAGTAAGTTTGAGAAGAGGTAAGTATGTTTCCTTTTTATCAAGTTTCAAGCTTATGTTTATGTTTTAGGATTCCCCTCACATGCTCATACATTTCACATACTGAGCCATTTGACCTGCATCTTTTCATGATGTAAACACATGTATTCAGGATCATCAACAGGAGATTTGTTGATACATCCGGGAGTTCGAGTTAGCTATGGTGAACCTCCTTATTTCTGGAGGATTTTATTTACTTTTCAGTTTAGTCATGATGTCGTGGGTCTTGTCCCGACTTCCATCTTTATCAGTTAGATGCTTCATAGATAGTCAGTATAGTTGAGAAGTTTGTGTTATTTATTTATTTTAATAAATGTTGTAAAGACTTAAGTTGCCTATTTTATGGCGATTTGAATATACTATTTTATTCTAAGTTGTTAATTTGACTTAATGTTTTACAAAGTTGAGTTTATTGAATTTTATTTCAGTTTTAAGCTTTTGCATGCTTAAGTTAGTCTTCCGCTTGTAGTCAGCCAGGGTGAGGGTTCACTTGAGGACCAACAATGGTTCTTAAGTGCTGGCTACATCCATGGTGTAGACTTGGGTTGTGACAAATCGAACCTGAGACCTCTTGGTTATGGATGAACAAGTACTTACCACTCCACCACAACCCTTGTTGGTAATAAATTTTAAATACGTTAGTATGATTATTTGTTTTTCAAATAAATTTACTAATTGAGTGTTAGTTTGTTGGTAATATATCATTCAAGTTCAATGTTAGGTTAGTAATTGATTGACAATATGTTCAAAATATTATTAACTGAATGATTATTCTATAGTAAAATATTTATTAATTTATTGCATTTAAAAATCTAAGAGCACAAATATAAATCCAAAAATATTAATATCAATTTTATAAATCATATTTGAATGAAACAATGCAAAATCTATGATAACAAGTTAAATTAATCTCAATATGACACATATCGTTATATCAAAAAATTTAATTTGAGCACGTTTACTAAAAATATTGACCAAATCTAAATTTTGGCCAAAACTTAAAAATTAAAACACCTAACTGCACAACTGAAAATGGAAGCCTCAAAACCTGAACCAACCATCCTATTAGATATAAAAATGACCTCTCGAAGATAATCGCACTAACGGAATTCTTATCAGAGCACGTTTACAAAAACTGTTAAGCAAAGTCAAATTGTGGCCAAAAGTTAAAAGTTCGAATGCCTAACAGTACAAACTGAATATGAAAACCTCAAAATCCAAACCAACCATCCTATAAGACGAAAAATGACCTTCCAGAGCTAACCGCGCTAAAGAAATTCTAGTTTGAGCATGTTTCCCAAAAAAATTGACCTAATTCAAATTTTAGCCAAAAGTTAAAAGTCAAAATGCTTAACGACACCAACTAAAAATAAAAGTCTCAACACCCGAACCAACCATCCTATGAGACCAAAACTGAACTTATATGGCTAACCGCGGCGACAAAATTTCATCTAGAGCACGATTACCAAAAATATTGATTATAGTGAAATTTTGGCCAAAACTTAAAAGTTAAAATGCCTAAGGGTACAAACTAAAAATGGAAGCCTCAAAACCCGAACCCTCTATCTTATTACATAAAAAATGACCTTCCTCATCTAACTGCACTGACAAAATTCTCATCTGAGCACGTTTATCAAATATATTGACCGAAGTTAAATTTTGGCCAAAATTTGTAAGTTACAACACCTAACGGCACACACTAAAAATGAAAGCCTCAAAATCCGAACCAACCATCCTATTAGATAAAAAATGACCTTTGGATTTAATTACGCTGACGGAATTCTTGTCTGAGCACGTTCACAAAAATATTGATCAAAGTCAAATTTTGGCCAAAACATAAGATTTAAAACACCTAACGGCACAAACAAAAAACGGAAGCCTCAAAACTTGAACCAACCTTCCTGTTAGATAAAAAATGATTAATATGTTGGTAAATTTTACCAATGGATTAATGATCAGTTGGTATATTACCAACTATTTTAATGATGTTAGTAATTTACTAACTACAATCTTTATTCGTCGGCAAAATTTCCAACTAATTGTATATTGGTTGACAAGTTTACCAACAAATTACATTTCATTACTAATTTACCAGCATATTTATATTTGGTTGGTAAATTTAGCAATACAGTCTTGCTGTTGGTAATTGTTTGGTTAGTAATTCATTGATAATATGTTAATAAATTATATAAACAATTTTTTTGTCATATTTACCAACCGATATATACTTTATTGGTAATATTACCAACAAAAGGTCTGCGTAGTAATATTTCAGTTGGTAATCCATTGATAGAATGTTGCTAAATTTGGCGCCATTTTTTCCCCCCTTATTTACCAACTAAAACACTTAGTTAGTAAGATTTAGTTGGTAATCTGTTAGAATTTCGTTGTTAAGTTTTAAAATATAGTTCAGTTAGAAATGTGTTAGTAATTTGTTAGTAGAATACTAACCAACTTAAGTTGTTAGTAAAATCTATTGGCAATTTGGGATTTTTTTGTAGTGGTAGTCGCTCACAAATCTTCACCAATATCAATATTATTTTTTTTCTATTGTTGTATGAGCTTGGCTATAAGGAGTTCATATCACTTCCTTAGCCATTTTTTTGGAAGCCCCAGCATTACGACATGTCAACTTTCCTATCTTCTCAAACTCCAAAAATTCTATTATTGGTCATGTTTTATTCCTTTTTTATTTTGATAATTTTGTTTTTCAATGCTAAAAGAGATGAACTCTTCCCATCAACACTTTTAGAACCTTGGTCAAACACAAATTACTCCTCTAATATTAACAGATGCATTTTTTTAATTTGATTAGATAAACAAAAATTGTACCCTTCAAAAGTACAATGAAATAGGCAACAATTATTTTAATGATACATGAACCAATCATTTAAATGAAATAGGCAATGATTTTTTAAATGACACTAATAGTTACAATTTTTTTTTATCGATTTTGCCCGCCAAATTTGAAGTAGTAGCTCTTTATGCAATCATGCCACAAGATTTTCTTGAAAACACGAGGAAGTTTATGAATAAGACTAGTGACAACAAAGAACTTGTGGCCGCTCATAGTCTTTTATTTATTGTGAACACAAATGAGGTGTCTGCTCTTCATATAATGGTGCAACATTTTTGGGAATTGAACAGTTAAAAATACCTATAAATATTTTCACATATAAATATTTGGATATTTACACTATTTTTCTTCTTTCTTATACTAATGAACCAATTATATAAAATTGCATGTTTTGTCATTAGAATTTACTAGTCTTTGATTTTTTGCTCTTTGACAATAAAATTTATGCCTAGTGAGATATAATATAACACCTATCCTTTTTTAGTTTTGGGTCATTTCAAACAATCATATCTTATAGCATAAAAAGAGTTAGGTGACCTATAATATATCAAATTGAAGGTCTTTGAGTCCTCTTTCCAACGCCGCCAAGTTTGCTAAATTTTGAGCTCCGAGTGAAAAGTTATGGTTGTTTGAGTGAAGCCTCTTTAGCTAAGGCTTTTCATCCGTTTAAGGGAAGGAGTATTTTGGTCTTTTCCTTACCCCACTAAGCCTTAAACGTTTTTCATACCCAATTTAAGCGTCTAATCAGACTCTAAGATATTTTATACATTCTGAAAGCTTTTAGGGATTTGAGAGCAAGTTCAAGAAAAGAAAAGAGAAGGGTTTCAAACATTCTTTCAAGAACGGACAATTTCGCCAAGAACAAGTATTCTTTCAGGGTATGTGATAAGTCCACAAATTGGACTCATTTAGGGCTATACTTTAATAGAAATTGTGTCCTCAAATGCTGATTTTATCTCAATTTATGATGAAAACCCTTAAGTTTCAAGTATTTGAAGTTTGAAGGAAAGCATGGACACTACTTTACAAAAAGGAACGAAGAGGCTGAAAAGAACGAGAAAATGACGGCCTGAGGATCGCAGAGTCCACTTGGCGAGTTGCCAAAGGGTCTCACTTCATTTTTTGAAAATTCTCGCCACCTCTTATTTTGAAAATGGCTATTCTTGTACAAATTCAAGTCTCGATTTCGATCAATACTGACGAATTGAATGGTGCTCTCAATTAAACAAACATGAATGTGCAGGTATGATGAGACCAAATGAAGTTGCAGAGACAATACGTGAACTCTTTGCATCTCGTTGTGATTAGCCATTTATCGAATTGATTCTCTTGTAATGACCGTTGCACACTAGAGAAAGTGTGTGGTCTTGTTTGACTTAAGTATCGATGCCTTGTGTGATGAGCTTACTTTGAACCTTGCATGAATAAACCTAGAATTTGCCCCGTTAGTCTGATTGATTTAGTAAGGTGTGCTCTTGAAATGATCTTAGTCAACTTTTGAAAAGTGTGAGACAAAGTTGATATATACCACTTTTGTGGCCTACCCATGAGCGTGTGAAACTCTCTTGAACACCGTTTGAGCCTTACCTTTCTTTGGAAGAACATTGACCTTACTTGATCCACTACCTATAATCCTCTTGATTTGTGGTTTAGTGAATAACCAACTTAGGCCAAAAGCCTAAGTTGAGGGTTGTGGTGAAAAGGAAAAGGAGAAGTCAAGAAGTGCAAGTAAAGTCTCCCTTAACTTATGATGTTGCAGAACAATGGAAACCCTCCACAAAAATAAAAATAAATTATGGAATAAAAGTACAAAAGAAATTGGGTTTCCAAGCAATCCATGGAGGTAAATAAAAAGATGACTTACAAGCACTAGAAAAAGAATTGATAAAGGAAAAAGAAGGGAATGCCTTAAGAATACCACATCTCATGAGGAAAAAGACACTGAGCCTAAATGACCATACCTTTGCACTCAGCCCCATTACAAGCTTTGTAAAGACCTTTTTTTATCTTGAGTGAGTCGAACCGAAAGTTGATTCGAAAATAAGAGCAAACCTATTGGTGAAAACATGCATTGTGGTCCTCTTTTTGAGTGTGAGCGTTGCATCTGATTCCTGATCTTAAATTGATTAACCTCTGTATGTGAATATGAAATCATTCTTTGTGTGAGGACATTTAGATACTTTTGTTAAGCTTGAACTTGCATAAGTAGCAAGTATTGCGAGCATGAGAATATTAGGTAATGGT
This sequence comes from Solanum bulbocastanum, assembly GCA_037074985.1. NCBI lineage: Eukaryota > Viridiplantae > Streptophyta > Magnoliopsida > Solanales > Solanaceae > Solanum > Solanum bulbocastanum. The sequence goes on along the minus strand of CM073604.1, from coordinate 38,634,368 downwards.
ATGTCACAACTTGAATCTTTGAGTACACAATTGACCTTTGCATGAGTAATTTGAGTCTTGTTGTGTATGTTCAAGATTTAGTCTTGTGTAGCACTATTTGAGACATCTTATTTGAACTGCTGAACTTGAGTTTTGCTTAAGGACAAGCAAAAGTTTAAGTTGGGGTGTTGATGAGTCCATAAATTGGACTCATTTATGGCTATATTTTAATAAAAATTATGTCCTCAAATGCTGATTTTATTTCAATATCTGATGAAAACTCTTAAGTTTCAGGTATTTGAAGTTTGAAGGAAAACATGGACACTACTTCGCAAAAAGGAACAAAAAGGCTAAAAAGAACGAGAAAATGACGGCTTGAGGATCGCCGAGTCAACTTGGCGAGTCACCCAAGGGTCCTTGGGTCTCACTTCTCATTTTGTTCCAGTGTGCTGAGCCTGAAGGAAAGGATCAAGTCGGCAGAAAAAGGGGAGTAATCGTTGCATCACCGAGAAGTTTTGCGAAGCAGTACTATGCCGCCCAATGACCCAGAGCATGATGATGCCAAAGGATGGTGCAAGATGACGATAAACTACACCAAAGGGTGAATAGCCGAGTTGATCGGAGATTCCGACTTATGTCGTCGATTGATCCGCTGTAGCACAGATCTTTGAAAACTATAAATACTCGTTGAGAGTTATAGCTTAGTATCAAATTTTAGTATCACAAGATTTTCAGTGTAAAACAATTAATATAATTTTTAGTACTTATTCTCTGAGTTTGAGAGGGTTTTGAAACTTGAAGAAGAAGAGGGTTTCATCTCCAAGGATTTGGACTTGGGTCTCGTGGATGCTTCATTCTTGGCTTGTAACAAGACTTAAATCTTTATACCCATTTGAATGCAAGCTCATTTAGGTATAAATTTCTATCTCTTGATGTGTGGCTAAAAACCCTAATTCTTGGGGTGTGATTTAGCGAATATGGGTTAAGATTGTTGTTGGGTCTTGCTTGTTGATAGATTAAATGTAATTTAATAGTGATTTCATCTAATAGTTGTGGTTGAATTTTTAGTTGAAAATATAAGTTTATATATGTGTTTTCGGCTTGCTCGAGAGAGAGGTTAGGAAACCAAGACTACTAGATTGATGGCCTAAGGAGTTGGTCGACATGAGGTTCAGCCCGATAGGGTGAGCCCTAGTCCCATATCCTAACACGTAGCTCGAGACAGTGAGTGGGGTAAGGCGTAGGCTAGTCTTCATGCAGCAAGTGGGTGTCCGAGAGGAACCCATTTGAAACAGAGTAAGTTGCTTGAGAGATAATTTATTCCCACGTATAGCTTAGCCTAGTCACTATTACTCTATAAATTTCCTATCGAAAGCATGCACCCAATAATTCAGATTTACCTGTATTCCGGTCACATCCCAAGAATCCCCTCTCATTCATAGATTTCTTTGTTATTTTTACTATTTTTGCTATACTTGTGACAAAACCTCCAAATCAATATTTGACACTTTTGTGTCCCCATTTAATTTACAATATTTTTAATCGTTAATGTCTTTAGCTACGACTAGTTAGAACTAATTTTATTTTTTTATTAATTCTCAAAATCACTCCCTTTGGACTCGACCCCAACCCTTGGTTGGGTTATTATACTATTGCATGATCGTAGGCACTTGCATCGGAAGTTGTGTCGTTAATTACGCAAACATCAAAATGGCGCCGCTGCTGGGGAGTGATGTTATTTGAGAATTCTTAGTTCAGTAGAATTTTTGTTCTATTGAGTTGTAGCTTACTAACCTTATTTTTAGTTTTGTTTTTCTCTAAAGTGTTGTATGCAGAAACCCTGAGCATGGTTGGGGGAAATGATGGCAAGTTAGTTGGGACGAATCAAGAAGTCGAGGGCAACTTCAAGTTAGCTGCACTGGCAACTCATCTGAACGACTTAGCCACCAAAATCTCACAGGTGGAAAGCTAGTGCAAAAGCCAAAGGATTCACATACATCCTTATGATCAAGAAAGGTCTAAGAGCAATGAAAATAAACGTATTGAGGATACACTATTAATCATTCTCCAAATACTTCATGAGCAAGACAGAGTGCTAGAGGTAATGAAGGAAAGCGTGGAGGTACTGAATCAGATGAGTGGCTCCCACTCAAGATTAATCAAGTCGATTGAAAACCTCTTGGACCACACATTGCCTTATCTCTACCCAAGCAGTAAGGGCGGGTTGCCTAGTGGCACTAGGTCTAACCCAAGAGACGAAGTTTGACTAGTAGCTCACGTCGAGCCACGACGCTAAATAAGGCGTTTCTTGGGAGGCAACCCAAGGTTTTAAATGTTTTTGTATGTCTCAGAAATAACAATGTGTTGAATGAATAGGTTAAAGTATGGAAAATGTGTGGAAATTGCATTGGGCGAACTAATAGTTCCATTCGGCGAATCGCCAACCAGGTTGGCGGTCTTAATGAAAACCGTCGTTTAGATCTTCACTTTGATTGAAGGTCCTGTAAAACTCGGCGAGGTAAATGACCATTCGACGTATCGCCCATTGGATCGGCGAGTGTAACTAATATCGCTGAATGGTTGCGAACTGGATGGTTTATAATGGCCAAAGGTCCAAAGATTTGAGTTTATTTACTTTCCCTCACTTTAAATCTTCACAAATTCATACCAAGGTAGTATTTTCAATATTCTTACATTCTACTAGTATTTTAGTTGAGTGATCTGTGCTTAGAGTTGGATTTCTTTGCTACCTAGCTTTTCAATAACATTTTAATCGGCACAGAAGGTTGGTTATCCAAACCCCGATTTTACTTTTGAATAGTTTGAACTCTTTTGCAATGATCATATCTTATTGATGTGTGTTGGGCCTTTCTGCTAGGATCAGAATGCTTATTTCAATTTGAAAATCATGCCTGTAGTGTTTTGATCGTCAAATGCCCGTATTTGTTATGTTTGTAATTGATTAAAATCTCATTGGGTTGTGCTTGCGCGTTGTTTTGATTGTTTGGGTGAAGTTGTAATAGCTCGTATTTGTGCTAAATGACAAAAACTGCTTAATGATAAAATGGATAACCATATTTTTAAGAGCAAATATTGTCAAATAGCTAAACTTGGAAAAACTGGAAGAAGTTTGAGTATTCCATAGTGATAGGTAGTATGGGTCTTGTTTGAATTTTGTTAGTGCATATTTTGATTTTACTTTCGGGGTTTGCGGGATTGAATTCGAGAAGATGGATTGAAAATGGGCACGTTGGACTATTTGGCGAGTTGAGTCGAGCTCGCCGAATCGTTCGTCGGTTCGCCCTTTGTCTCCATTTCGCCCTTGATATTAGGTCAATTTGATCGAGACTGTAACTTTCTGTGGACAAACCCTTACTCGCTGAAAGTAGGAAGCAAGTCGCCGAAAGGATTCTCCTATCGTCGACTTGCTATACTTTGATGCCAACCTTTTCGGCGAGCCCGAGTTAGCTCGCTAAAGAGGTTTGGCGACTCGCCGTTCCAGTCGGCAAGTCTTCCTGCAGTAGATTGCCTGTGCGTCTATTTGATTTTTCCCCTAACTCTTCCCAATCATATGCAGGTATGACTAAACCTAACAAAGTAGGTAGCAACATACCACCCCGAGGCAAAGAAAAAGGGATCATAATCAATAAGAATGCAAATGCATCCAGGACTAAGGCCACTAAATTTTCCACAACTGGTGGGAAAGGCAAGGGCAAGGACAAAACCGTTGAGCTATCAGATGCAAGTTCAGATAGTACTGGTTTTTACACCAATGACCCATCAACATATGACAATGAGGGTATGGGTTCTGATAAAGAAGAACTGATGGAGGCACAAAGGAATGAAGTACGATCTAAACACCTGCACGACCCATTTCGGGTCAGAAATCCTTAATCTACTACTCTGACTCCTCCAGTTCTAGAGCAAGCAATAGTATTGGAACCTCCAGTATAAGGCCCCCCACCTAAATCAATGAACAGATTAAAGTCTGAGGGTCTGAGAATTATTATTGAGGGAAAATGGTTGTCCATAGATGGGGTGATCAATAGGTATCTCGAATTAATTGAGTGACTGAACTATCACAAATTTCAAATCTTTACAAAACCCCATGGCTCTTACATACCAAGATGGGTAAGAGAATTTTACAATGCATTGGTACCTCAACGGAAGAGGCTAGTGTCGTCTTTCAAAGTAGTTGACTACGTGGTTGTTAGAGGGAGGAAGGTAGCTTGTGACAGTGAAGTTATAAACATAGCCTTGGGTGTGTCCAATAAGATTAATGATCACTGCCAGCACTTGATCAGAACAAAGAAGCTGGATGAGATAAAAAAATGGTTAGCCCCGCTAATCTCAGACGATAATGCTCTGAAATAGATAGCAGAAGGAGTTTCGATTGCAAAGAAAGATCTAAACGTAGCTACAAGAGACTGGTTCGGGTTCATCAGCAGCATAATTATGCCATCACAGAATGAATCAATCCTTTGCCTCGCTAAGGCAACTTGTCTTGGATGCATCATAGAGAAAACCAGGATAAATCTAGAAATGATCATTGCTTCTGAGATCCATACACGTGCAAAGCAGAGCCAGACATATCTCCTTTTCCTAGTATTAATCACTTTCTTGTGCAAAAGAGATCGGGTGCCTAGAGATGCAAAAAAGGACGTGTAAGTGGTTGCCACCGCCTCCATCGATATCCGAAAGGTCGTAGCTTAATATCTTAAGGACCAAGCGGAAATGAAGCAGAAAGAAGTTGTGGCCACTGGATTTATACTTGCAGAGACATCTTTGCCTACTTCGGCCCTTGGGTCTTCAGGTATACCCACTCTTGCTCCTTCATAGACTCCAGGTCCTTCTGCTTCTGTGTTACCACCTAGACCCACTGCTGCGGTTGCATCCTTTGAACTAATCACTCAGGCATCCTTGATATAAATAGGACAACTTGCTTAGTCTGCTGATTTTCTGGCTGCTAACATAGAAAGCTCCATTCCAAGAATGATTCAGGTTGTACTCGATGATGCTGTGACACCACTGAGCACTATTATTGATGTTCTAGCAGCCAGGATAGCCATGTGTGAGCGTGAGCAAGGAGCCACAGAAGAGGTGACAGGCTTAAAGGCCACTATTGTAGAGCTGAGGAAAGATGTAGACTACCTAAAATCCACCGATGTGTCTATGATCTTTGGAACAGTGGAGATTCTAGACGTGCCTGAGATGCCTCAAACCACCACTGGACATGGAGATAGAGCAAAACAGATAGTCGATCTTAACTCAGAGGCAGAGACTGACGAAAAGATATTTGAGGGAGCTGCAGCAGACGACATAGCCAACACCAAAGAAATCGTGATAAATGTTGTTATGCAAGCTTCCTTGGCAAAAGCTCCTGCTACTAGATCTAGTGGAGCTGGTCCTTCTGGAATTCACTCCGGGCACTGAAGCCCAGATAGATGAAGTGACCAATTAGACAGGAACCCCTCTTTACCTACCTCTCTGTCTTTCTTTATTTTACCCTTTTGGATTCTATGGTTAATTCATTTGAGGACAAATTTCTTTTATTTATGGTGGGGTGAGGCCCACAACTTTTGCATTGATAGTTATGTTCTGTGTATATATTTGGGTTGTTCTGCTTTAAAATTGTGTTTTATCTGCTGTCTGTGGATGTTTGAGCTTGTGGCTCCTTTTGTTTTAAATTGCTAAAACGATTTTGACCTTTCCGTGAAAAATTTTCATTTTTCGAAAATTCTCGCCACCTCTTATTTTGAAAGTGGTTGTTCTTGTACAAATACAAGTCTTGATTTCGATCAATACCGATGAATTGAATGGTGCTCTCAATTAAACAAGCATGAACGTGCAGCTGTGATGAGACCAAATGTAGTTGCATAGAAAATATGTGAACTCATTGCATCTCGTTGTGATTAGCCATTTATCGAATTAATTCTCTTGTAATGACCATTGCATACTAGCGAAAGTGTGTGGTCTTGTTTGACTTAAGTATCGATGCCTTGTGTGATGAGCTTACTTTGAACCTTGCATGAATAAACCTAGAATTTTCCCCATTAGTCTGATTGATTTAGTAAGGTGTGCTCTTGAAATGATCTTAGGCAACTTTTGAAGAGTGTGAGACAAATTTGACATATACCTCTTTTGTGGCCTACTGTGAGCGTGTGAAACTCTCTTGAACACCCTTTGAGCCTTACCTTTCTTTGGAAGAACCTTGATGAACCCTAGACCTTACTTGACCCACTACCTATAATCCTCTTGATTTGTGGTTTATTGAATAGCCAACTTAGGCCAAAAGCCTAAGTTGAGGGTGTGGTGAAAAGGAAAATAAGAAGTCAAGAAGTGCAAGAAAAGTTTCCCTTAACCCATGGTGTTGCGGAACAATAGAAACCCTCCACAAAAAAATAATTGTGGAATATAAGTACAAAAGAAATTAGGTTTCCAAGCAATCCATGTAGCTGAATAAAAATATGACTTAGAAGCACTAGAAAAATAATTGATAAGGGAAAAAGAAGGGAATGCCTTTGAGAATACCACATCTCATGAGGAAAAAGTCACTGAGCCTAAATGATCATACCTTTGCACTCAGCCCCATTACAAGCTTTGTAAAGACCTTTTTTTATCTTGAGTGAGTCGAACCGAAGGTTGATTGGAAAATAAGGGCAAACCTATGGGTGAAAGCATGCATTGTGTTCCTCTTTTTAAGTGTGAGAGTTGCATCTGATTCCTGATCTTAAATTGATTAACCTCTGTGTGTGAATATTAAATCATTCTTTATGTGAGGACATTTAGATACTTTTGTTAAGCTTGAACTTGCATAAGTAGCAAGTATTGCGAGCATGAGAATCTTTGGTAATAGTATGTCACAACTTGAATCTTTGAGTACACAATTGATCTTTGCATGAGTTATTTGAGTCTTGTTGTGTATGTTCAAGATTTAGTCTTGTGTAGCACTATTTGAGACATCCTATTTGAACTGCTGAACTTGAATTTTGCTTGAGGACAAGCAAAAGTTTAAGTTGGGGGTGTTAATGAGTCCACAAATTGGACTCATTTAGGGCTATATTTTAATAAAAATTATGTCCTCAAATGCTGATTTTATCTCAATATCTGATGAAAACCCTTAAGTGTCAGGTATTTGAAGTTTGAAGGAAAGCATGGACACTACTTCGCAAAAAGGAACAAAAAGGCTAAAAAGAATGAGAAAATAATGGCCTGAGGATCGCCGAGTCCACTTGGTGAGTCCCCGAAGGGTCTCACTTCCCCTTTTGTTCTAGTGTGCTGAGCCTGAAGGAAAGGATCAAGTCGGTAGAAAAAAGGAGCAGTTGGCGCATAGAAAAAAAGTTCTGCAAATCAGTACTATGTCGCCCAATGACCCAGAGCACGATGATGTCGAAGGATTGTTCAAAAAAGCGATAAAATACACCAAAGGGTGAATCACTGAGTTGAATGGCGATTCCAACTAATGTCGCCTAATGATCCGTTGCAGCATAGATCTTTGAAAACTATAAATACTCGTTAAGAGTTATAACTTAGTATCAGATTTTAGTATCACAAGATTTTCAGTGTGAACCAATTAATGTAATTTTTAGTACTTATTCTCTGTGTTTGAGAGGGTTTTGAAACTTGAAGAAGAAGAGGGTTTCATCTCAAAGAATTTGGACTTGGGTCTCGTGGATGCTTCATTCTTGGCTTGTAACAAGACTTAAATCTTCATACCCATTTGAATGCAAACTCATTTATGTATAAATTTCTATCTCTTGATGTGTGGCTAAAAACCCCAATTCTTAGGGTGTGATTTAGCAAATATGAGTTAAGATTGTTGTTGGGTCTTGCTTGTTGATAGATTAAATGTAGTTTAATAGTGATTTCATCTAGTAGTTGTGGTTGAGTTTTTAGTTGAAAATATAAGTTTATTTATGTGTTTTCGGCTTGCTCGAGAGAAAGGTCGCGAAGCCAAGACTACTAGATTGATGGCCTAAGGAGTGGCCAGCCTGAGAGGGTGAGCCCTAGTCCCATATCCTAACACTTAGCTCGAGACAGTGAGTGGGGTAAGGCGTAGGCTGATCTTCATGCGGCAAGTGGGTGTCTGAGAGGAACCCATTTGAAATGGGGTAAGTTGCTCGAGAGAAAATTTATTCCCACGTATAGCTTAGCCTAGTCACTATTACTCTATAAATTTTCTATCGAAAGCATGCACCCAATAATTCAGATTTACCTGTATTCCGGTCACATCCCAAGAATCCCCTCTCATTCATAGATTTCTTTGTTATTTTTACTATTTTTTCTATACTTGTGACAAAACCCCCAAAATCGATATTTGACATTTTCGTGTCCCCATTTAATTTACAATGTTTTTAATCGTTACTATCTTTAGCTACGACTAGTTAGAACTAATTTTATTTTTCTATTAATTTTCAAAACCACTCCCTTGGAACTCGGCCCCAACCCTTGGTTGGGTTATTATATTATTGCATGATCGTAGACACTTACATCGGAAGTTATGTCGTTGATTATGCAAACATCAATATGTGAGCTTCTCATAGTGTTGGGTTTGTTCTCCCTCACACCAATCATGTAATTTCATTCACGAATTCGTCCATAAGATTATTTATATAGAGATTCTTGAGAAGTTCTTGAGTTTTAACCCCATTCATTAACAATGGAGGTTTTTGAGTTCTTGAGGTAAGGGTGTTGCGAATGAGTATTGTTTCTTGGTGAATTTTTTGTGGGATTTCATTAAAATTGTGTTGGGTTTTTGAATTAAAGAGAGTTGGGAGGAGATCATCTGATTTTAGATGAGTTAGAACTTGAATTTGAGCAATAAAATTCGTTGGGTTTTTGGCAGAGGCATGGGGTGTCGTGCCACTCAGTGCGCCCCAAAGCCTGCCAATAGTTTGGGGGCTAGCCCCCTATGCCACTCAGTGCGCCAGGTTCGCCAGGTCCCTTACCCTTTTGTCCTTCTTTCCGTGTGTGTTCCCTCGAATTATACCTATGTTCTCTTCATGATAGTCACTCTTAAAATCTTCACTAATCCTTGAGAGATCATGCATATCCTAATCACATCTCTTAATTTACATTTCAAATTAAAGTAAAGTTAAGAGGAAAGGTCAAAAGGACCTTTTGAGTCAAATTTGAGAATCCTTTTGCAATTAACTAAAGATTTGAACAAAGTCTTGAGTGTATGAGTATGAGAATGAGGAGCATTGAATTAATACACACGAAAAAACAAGAAAGTCGCGTAATTCCTTAAAGTTGTTTGTAAATGCAAAAAATATGCCTGAAAAAATAGTGAGACTATACATAACGTTTCCCCAACTCACTACGAAATTCCTTATAAAATTTTGTGAAAAAAAAATTGTGTTCTGCGATGCCCCAGATCCATGGGATAATACACACAAAAACTAAGAAAGTCGCGTAATTCCTATAAGTTTGCTTGTAAATGTGAAAATGTACCTGAAAAAATGGTGGGATTGTACCTAACGCTTCCCTAACTCATTACGGAGGTCTTCATAAAGTTTTTCAGGAAAAAGTATCGTGACCCGGGCCTACACACTGGACGTGGTCGGCACTCGAGGATCATTGTTGGACCCCAAGTGAACCCTTATCCTAGCTTACTACAAAGGGAAGACTAACTCAAGCGGTACCCTTATATGCAAATAAAGAATAGATCGAGCCTTAGCTTAAAATTTTCGGTATGTTACGAAAAATTTTAATGCTCTAAGGTGCCCAATCCATAGGCTTATACACACGAAAAATCAAGAAAGTCGTATAATTTCTAAAAGTTGCTGGTAAATGCGAAAATATGTACTAAGAAAGTCTCCGCTTATGATTTATTCAGATGTATTATATTTCTGTCTCTCAGTTCAATTATTGTTTCACTTATCCATATTACATACTTGTACATTGAATTTACTAATTTCATTCAACTTGCATCGTTTTATGATGCATATACGGTGTTCAGGATCATCAACAAGCGTTTCGTTGAGATCACTCGATCACTCGTCAGCTTTTGGTGAGGAGTCCTAGATTTTGGAGGACTCTAGTCTTTAGTTTACTTTTAGTAGTTGTTTAAGGTTGTCGTGGGTCTTATCTCGACGCCTATCTTAAAACAGTAGAGGCTTTATAGATAGATATTATTGAGAGTCTTTCAGTATTGCTATTAAGATGTTTTGTTAAAACTATTATTACTTTTATTTAGTATTTTAAACAATTTAATTGAGTACTTTACTTAATGATTTAATTCAATTTTAGAGTATATATCTGCTTGAGTCAGTCTTCCGCTAAGTAATCAGTCAGGCCTAGGGTTCGCTTGGGGACCAATAATGATTTTTGAGTGTCGATCATGTCCAGGATATACACTCGAGAGTGACAATTTATTATTGGAAGATGTCTTTTTTCAAAATGGTTTTATATGAATAGTCTTAGTATAACTAGTTTCTCGACATGTGCATTGCACACGTATGCCGAGTCCAATAATGTATGATTCTATAGGATAATATTAAGTAATAAATGTCTAATGGAACCCCAGTAAAAACTAAGTGATTAAAAAATTCATTTAATTGGAAGAGGATAGATACGTCAACTTCAAATATTGTCCCTCTATCCACCATCTATTCCAAAACCAACTGCCTTTTATTTTCCCTAATATCTTTCATTTGTATGTTCTTCTAAAGAACCTAATTTCCGACGAGGTATAAATTTGATTGTTAAATGGCCAAAAATCAGAGACTTGTCAATCCTATTGGATAAACATTCCATTTTATGTAATTACTTTATTAGTATTTGTAAAAAGAAAAATAGTATCAATCTCAAAATATTCTTATGTGAAAATTTTTATAGGTATTTGCCACCGGTCGAATTCCCAAAGAAGTTGCATCATCATAAAAAGCTCAAACACCTCATTTGTGTTCGCTATAATCAAAGGATTATGGACTGCCATAACTTCATTGTTGTTGCAGAGCATTGATGAACTTTCCCGTGATTTCAAAGGAATATTTTGGCATGGTTGCATAAACCGATACTACTTGAACTTGGTGGGTAAAACTGAAAAAATCTTATGTATCTGTCAATATCATTTAAATAATCATTGCCTATATATCATCAAAATAATCATTGTCTATTTCATTGTACTTTTTGAGGTTAACAATTTTTTTTGTCTAATCAATTAGAAAATATAGTTGTCAATATTAGAGGAGTAATTTGTATTTGGCCAAGATTCTAATCCTGTTATTACGGAGAGACTATCTTTTTCAGCCTTCAAAAAATAAAATTGTCAAAATCAGAAAAGGAAAAATGATCAAAGAGGAATGAAACAAGATAAATAAAATAGGATTTTCGGACCTTGAGAAGATAGGAAAGTTCAACAGCAACAGTGTTGGTGCCTCCGGAGTGATTTAAGTTACATAGCTCATCTCGTCAAATAGAAAAATAGTATTGATATACGAGCGGAACTGACTGTGATACCAATAGTAGCATCGCGGGGGTGAGGGGTGGGGGTGGGGGATATTCGGGTAATAAGGTTGTTCTTGAATCTTGTGTATTGAAAAGATACGCATAAAAGGAGTGGAAAGATGGACAAGTAAGCAGGTGAGATTTTTGAAATCTAAAACAATGTTATATAAGAATTATAATGATAAAATAGTTTCTTAAATTGATGGATATTTACGGTCCCGATTATTCTCTATTTATTATTGAAAAAAAAAGTTTTTTATGGATTGTCTTAGTATCGGTACGTGTGTTGCATGTGTATTGTACGATCTTATTGAATAATATTAGTGGTAAATATCTAACAATAACTTAGTAAAAGTTAAGTGATCTAAAAATTCATTTATTTGAAAGAGAATAAATAGGTCAACTTCAAATGTTGTCATTCAAAAACCAACTGCCTTTTGTTTTCTTTAATCTCTTTTATTTGTTTTGTTCTTCCGAAGAACTTATGTCCCACAAGGCATAAATTCAATTGTTAAAGGGCAAAAATTCAAAGATCAGTCAATTCAAAGGGAAAAAGTTCAATTTTATGTAATTCCTTCATTAGTATCCAAACGAAAAAAAATAATGTCAATATCAAAATATTCTTATGTGATAATTTTTATTGGTATTTGCCATCATTGAATTCCCAAAAAAGTTGCATCATCATTCCTAAGTGTGGACACCTCATTTGTTTTCACAATAATTAAAAGACAATGGACTAACCAAAGTTCATTATTGTCACCGACTTAGTCATTTACTCTCTACTAATTTTAAGGACATCTTTTGGCATGGTTGTATATAGTGCTACTATTTAAACTTTTAAAGAGGATTAATGTCAACTTCGAACATTGTCCCTCCACAAGTGTTTTCCAAAATTAACACCACATTGTCCCTCCACAAGTGTTTTCCAAAATTAACAACTTTATTTTATAATCTCTTTCCTTTGTATTGTTCTTCTAACGCATGTGTTGATGTTGTTGCATAAAGCTAGCATATTTCTAAAATACCAGAACACAAAATAACATAATTTACCTAACACACAAAACTCATGATGCAGTCCATCGGTGTCAGCCAGTAAAGAAGGAACCCATTTGTTTTCATCGACTAAAAAGCTGTCAAAATATAAAAGAAAAAGAATTAAAAAAAGGGGATTAAATAAGGCAAATAATAAGATTTCCAAACTTTGAGAAGATAACAAAGTTGAACAACTACAACACTGGTGCAAATGTGACTCCTAGAGAATGGTTGAGAGAGTAATGTGAATTCCCTACAACTAAGCTCGTCCCATTGAAAAAAAATATTGATGAATGATGATATTCGAGTTGAATCAATACTGTGATTGATAGATTGATACTTATAGTTGCACGAGGGGTATGTGATTGACAGAGTTTAAGTTATATATATGTTGTCAATAGTAGAAGACATTTACTTTTATTTTTTCTTAATTGGTTGCACTAAATATGTAAAATATTTAGAAAATATTTTAAAGAGAATAATAGAAAATATGAATTATTTTAAACACTTATTTTTGGAATAATAAAGCTTACATATCATGTAGTTTATGATATTATTATGCTCACCTTCTTTATTTTTATTTTAATTACTTTTCTAATAATTTAGATATTGCATCAATGTAAAAAGGAAAAAAAAGAAGTAATGAGATCGGATAATAAGGTTATCTTAAATATTGTGTATTGAAGAAGATAAGAATGAAAGGAGTGAAAGGAAGGCCAAAGAATGTCATATCATATTCTGAAAGCAAAGGACATATATTCCATTTTTAGTATTAAAAAAAAATAAGAGACAAATTGTTTTATTTGACCAAAAAGTATTTTTGAAAATAAAAAAAAATAAAATGAAAAGAGAAGGCTGCAACCTAGCCGCAAACAAAAAGAAGGGAAAAGTTTTAACCCTATTTAGAGTCTTTGTTGAATGAAGTCGCTGCAACTATTTGCGAAAAGGGAGAAGGAGAACCAAAATCGTGGGTCTGTCTTTCTATTCGAGTGAAGCTAAAGGAGTTGGAAGATATTTTAATAAGAGAAAAAGAAGTGGAAGGTAACTTTTCTGAACTTAACTTAAAGATTTATATTTGTAAATTCCATGACTATAGAATTGGAATTGTAAGTTTAAGAATAAGGGCTAAAGATATATATGAATCTATTAAATTCTTGAAATTTGAGTGGCTATATTCAGAGGCGGAGTCAGAAATTTTATCAAGATTGTTCAAGATTTTCTTTTTGATAAGTGAATTGAATGTATTTGTTTAACCTAGGGATTCTATCATGAACGATCCCACCATTTGTCAATATCAAATACAAACAATCGAGTATTTTTTCTTTTTGATGCATTGATTTTTTATGATAAAAATATATGATTATTGCATATAAAGTAAAATATTGATTGAACAAATGTGTATAGCTTTACGAAACATAAATCACACCAGCAGAGAATTCTTTTTTTCTTAAAAAAATGAAGATGATAAAACACATGTATCAATTTTAGCTTTGAATTTAAAGTTGTTATCATATATAAACACAAATTTTTAATGTAAAATGTCGGGACAAGTTGTTTACTTGATATAATACCAAAATAGTTATTTGAGATGAACTTGCTTTTATAAGACATGTTTCTTGATACTTGAGATATGATTTCCATTATGAGAAAAGTTTTGTTACTTACTTAAGAATATGTATTTTGACATATGTTTTTGGTTAAAGTTTTATATACTATGATTTGATAATAACTTAAATGTCTTATACCATTTTGAAATGTCTTTACGGGTTATAAAGAAAAGTATAAATGGGAGTAGACCTTGATGGATCCCGTCTCTTATGACATGTTTGTTAGACTTGGTGCATCTTGTATTCACAAATTACTGATATAGCCCTTGCTAATGGAAAGCAGGGGGCGGACCTAGGTGGACCCTAGGGGGTTACCCGAACCCCCTCGTCAAAAAATTACAATTTATATATAACGTTAGATTTTGATTTTATGCGTATATATATATTAAAATGAACCCCTTGAAAACGAAGTGCAGGCTTGGCTAAGTGGATAAATGGTTCAAGAATTGCCCTAGGTCACGGGTTCAAATCTCATAGACAACATTTCCCCCCCTCCTTTTAATGCTTTGGAAAATGGAACTTTTGGGCTTAGACTTTCTTCTTCTTTTCATTATTTTTTCCTTTTATTCCATTTCTTCTTTTTAATTTGTTTTTGTTTAAATTTATTAGACACATTCTTTTAATTTTTTTTTTATTCTTTTTATATCTATTATTCATTTTGTTTGAACGTAACTCTTTTTTCATATACTAACTTGAATAAATCTTTTTAAAAATGATGAATTATATTCAACTTGAAATTGAGATAGAAATATAATTTATTTTAAAAAAAGGTAAATTAGATGTAATTGAACGAAGAAACTTAAATATCGTTAACATCCTTTTAAGAATATTAATTTATAGAATTCTTGAAATTTCTTTTATATTTTAATTTTGTTTTAGAGAGATGGAAACTAAACTTATTTGATTTATTCGTTATTTATTTTTTTATTTTTTACAAATTATGACTAACCTAGTACATTGAACTATATGAACTAAAAAATTGATGATGCTATTTATTTATCTTCTGAATATGTATTATAATATTAGTAACTCTATTCTTACACACTTTTAGAGAATCTTGCCGATTTTCATAGTAATATGTGATTGAATGGATGCAAATTTAAAAATTTTAAAAGTGAAAAATAAAGTAAAACATTACAAAATAAAAGTATAATAAGCATAAGAAATTTTAAGAATGCTCGATGGAGCATGATAAAAGTAGAAAGAAATGCTTAATACAGTATACGATAAAGTAAGTTAAATTTAGCAAGATAAGGTAAATATCTTTCTTCCCCGTCTCGCTCCCTTTTTCATCATTTAATTTTCACGTGTTTTAGGAATTAACTTATGTAATACAGTCGATACACTAAAATTATTATGAATATATCTTTGTCCTCGATATCTTTGATTAGTTTAGCCTTTACTTTTATGAACCAATGAAATATCTGTGGTTCATGTACAAAGAGCATGCCGAAGGCCTACCACGCTCACCGTGCACTTGCATTACCACCTAAACTTTTTCTTTATACTTTGAACCCTCTGAGCAAAAATCCTGGGTCCACCACTGATGGGAATGTAGAACTTGCATACCGTAGCTGATATCCCTCGAGTAGGGATGTACTGTATGAATATTTGACTCCTTTTGAGGATTTCACTGTTATTGATAACTTCTTAAAGAAGAAGGTTACACCAATTAAATGATTCATTCTTGGAAACCTCCCAAATATAAGATTGATATGTCAGTTTTTTTTTAGAGTTTACTACTAAATATTTACATTGATTCTGCTTATATGAGACACATAAGACTGAACATAGTTATTGCTTCCTTAAAAACATTTATTACATGATTCTGATTATCTAACTAGCATGTTTTCTAACTTGTCCCTCATTAAATGGGTCGTGGTTAAGTGTTATTACTCACTGATCTAGCGTCTCACTCCTAGCTAAATGTTTTTAAAGTGAGCTTGTTGGCGGCAGCAATGGGGGTTATTTTCCGGTGGCGTTTTGGTTATTTGGTGATGTGTCTGGTCGCTGGAGGTCTGGGTGGAGTCAGGGGGTTTTTCCGGTGTGAGGAGAAGGAAAATGGAGGGCGTTTTAGGTGGTTTTGGAACTGGAAAGAGCTGTGAAAGCTCATGGCTGTTGTGGTTGTTTGGTTCACCAGAAAATATGGAGATGGGGGTTTAGGTGGAGATCTGGAGGTGAGCTTTGGGGTCTGATTTGAGGCTGCTGTTTGTTGGAGTTTGACCGGAGAAAAAATGGGTTTGGAGCTGGTGGTTTCAGCTGTTGGTTTGGGGTTGTTTGGCTGTTCATTTTTTGGGGTTTGAGCGTGATTTTACCACCAGATTTTAGCATGGAGAGGGTGGTGTTTGAGAGCTGCTGGTGGCAGCAATGAGGGAGAGAAGAGATGAGGAAAAATGAGGGTTGGGTTTGCCGGAACTTGGCCGAAATCCGGGGTGGTGGTGACCGGAAAATAATGGAAAGTGAAACTCTTTGTAAATAAAAATCTGAAAATTCTCAATCCTAATCTAAAAATATTTCACCATCCTTTAACTTAATGATCAAGCTATTTCTTAAATAGGAAATTGAAAAACACCAATAGTACAATATCCTTATCTTAAAATTGTGGGCCAAACCACCGGTTAATAAAATATTTGTGTATGTAATCTTATCCATATTTGAACGAATTTCTAGATTGTACAAAATAACAAAATAAATATTAACAAATGCAACGAATAAAATGAATATTAAAAAAATGTAATGAACGTAACTAATGACATGTAAAAAATGCAATTAACAAAAATAACGATTTAATCAAAATAAACAAATACTTGAACGTAGTCAGTCGGTTGTGAAAAAAAATAATGTAATTAAAAATAACTGATAAAAAAAATTCTGAAATTTTGGCAAATAAGGATAGATATTGATAAACTTATATAAAATTATAAAAATGTATTTTGAATTATTGAATAAATGAAACTTAAGAGTTGCGAATTTTGAAAATGTTAAGCCAAAATTAGATGTCAACAGCCCTTGCTAGTGGGAAGGTAGAACTTGCATACCGTAACTGATATCCCTCGAGTAGGGATGTACTGATATGAATTTTTGACTCCTTTTGAGGATTTCACTGTTATTGATTACTTCTTAAAGAAGAAGGTCACGCCGATTAAATGATTCATTCTTGAAAACCTCCCAAATATAAGATTGATATGTAAGTTTTTTTTTTAGAGTTTACTACTAAATGTTTACATTGATTTTGCTTATATGAGACACATAAGACTGAACATGGTTATTGCTACCCTCAAAAACATTTATTACATGATTCTGATTATCTAATAAGCATATTTTCTAACTTGTCCCTCATTAAATGGGTCGTGGTTAAGTGTTATTACTCACTGAGCTAGCGTCTCACTCCTAGCTAAATGTTTTTACAGAGATTTCATGTGATATTGACGAGGATTTCGTTAACTAGAGAGTGTTAATTAGTAGCATCTAGTGAGTCCCACACAACTTTGCGTGGCAAGAGATTTATAGAATTGCTATGATTTCTTTTTTTTCAAAACTCTTAGAATTGCTCCATTTGTCCTTTCCTTTATTAGAGTCATGATTATTCCTTCGTTTTGTAGTCATCGGACTTTTTTGAACTTCTTTTTATTATTGAAGATGAATTGGTATTTTTGCATGGCGATTAAATTATCGATGGATATTATATCTGATTTTAGAGTTGTTATTAGTTGTGTTGTTGATTTTTGAGACAAGAAAAATAAGGATAGGCCTAAAAATAAAGGAAACTCTGCCTGATTTTCTATAGAATTCTGGTAATACTTGCTTTGGAATTCTCCCCATTAGCATCGTTCATCATCCTAAATTGGATTGTGACAAAAAAAGCATGTGAGATCTTTTAAATCTCACACGACGATATAAAGCTAACAGTAAAATAGTTTCTTAAATTGATAGATATCTACAGTCGAGATTGTTCTCTATTTATTATAGAAAAATGTCTTTTTAAAAATGATTTGCTATGGATGATTTTAGTATAAGTAGTTCTTTGGCCGTTACACGTGTATGCCTAATAAGTTAATATATTATTTTATAGAATAATGTTAGTAATAAATGTCTAACAGAATCCTAGTAAATGATAGATGATCTAAAAAATTATTTAATTGGAAGAGGATAAATATGTCAACTTAATATATCGTCCCTCAACCCATATATTTCAAAACCAACTACTTTTTCCACCCTAATCTCTTTCATTTGGATTGTTGTTCTGAAGAACTTATGTCCCATGAGGCATAAAATTTATTGTTAAAGGATAATAAATTCAAGAACAACTCATTCAAATGGCAAAGCATGCAATTTTATGTAATTGTCTCATTAGTATCCAAAAGAAGATAAATAGTTTCAATATTCAAATATTCTTATGTGACATTTTTTATAGGTGTTTGCTGCCATTGAATTTTTGAAAAAGTTGCATCATCATACAAAAGTGTTTGCACCTCATTTGTGTTCACAATAATTAAAAGACTATGAACTATCACAAATTCATCATTGTCACCAGCTTATTCATGAACTTCCTCGTGATTTCAAGAAAATTTGTCAGCATGGTGGCATAAAGCGCTACTGCTTTAACTTTGGTTGGTAAAATTAGCAAAATCTTATGGATCTGTCAATATCGTGTAAATCATTGTTGCTTATTTCATTTAATTAATCATTGTGTATGTCATTGTACTTTTGGATAGTAACAATTTTTATTTGTCTCATATTTATCAATATTAGAGGAATAATTTGTGATTGGCCAAGGTTCCAAAATATTATCGGGAAGAGATTGACTTTTCGACTTTTGAAAAACAAAACTGTCAAAATAAAAAAGGGGAAATAATTCAAACAGAATGAAACACCATGGATAATAGGATTTTCTGACCTTGAAAAGATAGGAAAGTTGAACAACCGCAATGTGGTGCCTCCCAAAGAATGATTAAGAGAGTGATTTGAATTTCTTATAGCCAAGCTCGTTACGTCAAAAGAACAACTAGTATTGATATTCTAGCAGAACCTGTGAGTGATACTAATATTAGCATCAAATGTGAGTTTGATATTGAGGTCATATGGTTGTCTTAAATCTTGGGTAATGAGATTGTCTTAAATCTTGTGTAGTGAAGAAGACAGGCAAAATAGGAGTTAAAAAGATGGTGTAAGAAGCAGGTGAGATTTCTTAAATCTCACACAGTGATATAAAGATAACAATAAAATAGTTGCTTATATCATTGTGGAGATTTAAACACCTCACCCACTTCTTTCACCATATTTTTAATTCATATTTTACTTATCTTCTTTAATACGCATGATTTAAGACAACCTCATTATCTGAGATTTAAGACAACCTCATTACCCGAATATCAATAACACCTCTGATGCTACTAGTAGTCACTCACAAATCTTCAACAATATCAGTATTATTTTTTATCTTTTGTGGTATGAGTTTGGCTATAAGGAGTTCATATCACTTCCTTAGCCATTTTACGGAAGGCACCAACATTACGACATGTCAACTTTCCTATCTTCTCAAACTCCAAAAAATTTATTATCGGTCATGTTTTATTCCTATTTTAATTTTCAACAGCTAAAAGATATGACCTCTTCCAATCAACACTTGTAGAACCTTGGTCAAACACAAATTACTCCTCTAATATTAACAGATGTGTTTTTTTGTCAATTTGATTATATAAACAAAAATTTTTACCCTCCAAAAGTACAAAGAAATAGGCAACAATTATTTTATTGCTATAGGAACCAATTATTTAAATGAAAAGGTAGTGATTATTTAAATGATACTGATACAAAAAAATGGATCGATTTTTTCCCGCCAAAATTAAAGTAGTAGCGCTTTATGCAATCATGCCAAAAGATTTTCTTGAAAACACGAGGAAGTTTATGAATAAGTCCGGTGACAACAAAGAACTTGTGGCCGCTCATAGTCTTTTATTTATTGTGAACACAAATGAGGTGTATGCTCTTTTCTATGATGATGCAATTTTTTTGGGAATTGAACGTTGTAAAATACCTATAAATATTATCACATATAAATATTTGGATATTGACAGGACTGGCTCTTGCCTATGAATTTTTAGGCCAATGCCTTTGGGGGCCTCAAATTTCAATAAAAAAAAATCATGTTTAATTTTTTCATGAAAAAGATCAATTATTTATAATAAAAAGTATATATATAATATATATATATATATATATATATATATATATATATATATATATATAAATTTAAATCAATTTATGACTTAGAAGAACTTCTTGCTAAAAAGTTTTCTAAATGTAAGGCTAGTCCTATGGATTTGTTTGAAAGTTTTGCTAATGAAATATCTGATACCAACGAAACAGGATCTCAGAAGATGGGCGGTAGTCCGCGCAGTCATCTTTAATCTAGCTTGTTAACATCCGAATTCAAGCAATAAATACGAAACGAAATATATATAAATTTTTATATAATTTTATGACTGTATGGAAGAATCTAATCCTTGTACCCAAGCAAGGGGTCTGTCGAGAAAATTCCTTATGGTGATTATACCTATGGTCTGCTGATAGGAGTATATATATATATATATATATAAATTATATTTTCTTCACCAACACTCACATTCTTTATCCTTTTTAACTCTTTCTACACTCTATTTCTTCAAATCTTTGATAGTTAGAGTAATATTCTGCCAAAATATGAATCAATAGCCGAAAAGTGTTGAACAAAGTATATTACAAATATTCTTTTATTTCTTTGTAACTTTTCATATTAAAGTAAGGTATACCAAGTTATCAACTTTTTGAATCAGATTCTATGATTTTTACTCTTATCTTTATTTAAAATGTATCAACTTATTACTTATAGAACTATATTATTGATTCATATAATAATTATCTCAATAAAATGATGTTTTTCAATGTTGAATTGATAAAGTCTTGCTTAAAAATAATAATTAAAAAAATTATTTTAAAAGATCATTTATAAAAAAAGATATTAAGGAATAATTTACATCTAAAAATTTAGAAAAATATATAAATACAGATAAAATTTATTTAAATTTTAGGCCTCTAATTAAAATTTTGCTTTAGGCGTCGAATTATGTTGAGCCTCCCCTAGATATTGACACTATTTTTCTTCTTTGTGATACTAAGCAATTATATAAAATTGCATGTTTTGTCATTAGAATTGGCAAGTCTTTGATTTTTTTGCTCTTTAACTATTAAATTTATGCCTCATGAGACATAAGATCTTTATAAGAACTATGCAAATGAAAGAAGTTGATTTTGGGATACACCGGTGGAGGGACAATATTTGAAGTTGACTTATTTATCCTCTTTCAATTAAATGAATATTTAAATCAGTTAGCTTTTACTGGGACTCTGTCACACATTATTACTAATAAATTATATTATATAAATCATATATTATTTGACTCTACATATATGTGCAATGCACATGCCGAGAAACTAGTTATTCTAAAACTACTCATAGCAAAGTATTTTTTAAAAAAAGACATCTTCTAATAATAAATAGACAACAATTTTGAGAAAAGATAGCCATCAATTTGAGAAATTATTTTACCATTTGTTATTTCATTGTTTGCGATTTTAAAACTCTCAGCCACTTCTTTCACCATTTTTTCACTCATTTCATGCTTATCTTCTTCAATAAGCAAGACTAAAGATTGCATGAGTGGAGGGATAAAATTTGAAGTTGACATATTTATCCTCTCTAAATAAATAAATTTTTAGATCACTATGCTTTTACTGGGATTCCGTTATACATTTATTACTAATATTATTTCTAAAACCGTACATTATTTGACTCAACATAAATGTGCTACGCTGGTGCAAAGAATTTAGTTATACTAAAACATTCCATAACAAATCATTTTAAAAGAAGGCATATTCCCATAATTAATAGAGGACAATCTTGACTATAGATATCCATCAATTTAAGAAATTATTTTACTGTTATCTTTATACCGTTGTTTGAGATTTAAAAAATCTAACCAGCTTCTTTAACCATACTTTCACACCTTTCATGCTTATCATCTTCAATAAGAAAAATTTTAAGACAACCTCGTTATCCGAGATTTAAGATAATCTTATTATTCAAATATCAAAGACACACCCCTGATGCTACTATCAATATCACTTAATTTATTTTTCAAATAGCAATATTACTTTTTCCTTTTGGAAGGACATCTTAGCTGTAAGGAATTCAAATGACTCCCTTAAACATTTTCCGGGAGGCACTAATGTAGCGGTTGTTCAACTTTCCTATTTTCTTAAGGTCCAAAACTTCAATTAGTTGTCTTGTTTCATTCCTTATTGATTTTTTTTCTTTTTGATTTTGACAGTTTTGTTTTTCAATAGATAAAAGAGATAGTCTCTTTCAAGTAACACTTTCAGAATCTTGGCCAGACAAAAATTACCCCTCTAATATTTACAAATATGTTTTTTCAAGTTGATTATACAAATAAATATTGTTACCCTAAAAAATTTCAATGAAGTAGGCAATAATTATTTAAATGATATGGCAACGATTATTTAAATGAAATAGGCAATGATTGTATAAATGATAATGACAATTACATAAGATTTTGTCGTTTTCCCCCATCAAAATTGAAGTAGTAGCACATAATGAAACAATGATGAAAGATGCACTTAAAATCACAAGAAAGTTCATGAATAAGCCGGTGACAACAATGAACTTCTAGCAGTTCATAGTCTTTTTGATTACTGTGAACACAAATATGGTAGCTACACTTTTGTATGATGACACAACTTTTTCATAAATTCAACGATGAAAAACACCTATAAAAATTTTCACATAAGAATATTTTGATATTGACACTATTTTTCTCATTTTGGATATTAATGATGCGCTTACATAAAATTGCACGTTTTGCCATTTGAATTGATTGATCTTTTATTTTTTGCTCTTTAAGAATAGAATTTTATGTCTCGTTAGACATAAGTTCTTTAGAAGAGAAATACAAGCGAAAGAGATTAGGGAAAGAAGAAGAAGTTTGTTTTGGAATATATGGGGTCAATATTTGAAGTTGATTTATCCTCTTCCGATTAAATAATTTTTAGATCACTTAGCTTTACTAAGTCTTGATTAGATATTTATTGCTAATATTATTCTATAAAATAATGCATTATTGACTAGGCATACACAAGCAATTTCCATGTCGAGAAACTATGGGTAACATGTTTGAAACTAATAGCATAAAGGCAAAGCTACTTGCACTATTACATGACATGAAATTAGCTTTAAAAAGAACTCTTTCCTTTAGAGATAAGCTTGAATTGTATAGAAGATATAAGTTTTATCGTCTCAAACCACCCTCCGTACACTAGTATCACTCATGATTGCAGGGAGCTTTTACGGTATCTGGGGAACCCCCTAATCTTGCATAACTTTCAGGAGGAGAATCAAGTAGAAGATGCACTAACTCTTAGCAAATCATTGGCCTGACTTAACTCGAGAACATGGGCAGGACTGGCACTTGAGAACCATTGCTGGCCCCAAACGAATCCTTGGCCTGACTTAACTCTTATCGGAAGACTTACTCATGATAAAATACTTTAAAAAGTAAACTAACTTATCCAAAATGGCAACTCAAGATTCAAAATAACTCAATAACAAGATAGTGACAAATGAACTAACTAACTGTCTATGAAGCCTCTAATAACTGAGATGGATGTCGGTACAAGATCCACGACATCCTAATGAACTAAAATACTGAAAAGCAATTAAAAAGGATCCTCCGGAAGCAAGGAGTCTTACCAACAAACTCTGAAGCTCAACTAGAATCAACAATGCGCTGGATGGTGATCCTGGTTACTTGTATCTGCATCATAACAACGATGCAGGCCAAATGGCATCAGTACATTGAATGTACGACCATGCGAGAGGAATTCTAAAACAAGACATAAGTTTGAAAAGGGAACTGAAAGAACAAACCTGGTCTCAAATGAACTGAACTGAATTAAACTCATTTCAATATAAAGCAGAATAAATAAGTGCAATAAAAAGAAAAGCTTTAAAACATGGATAACAGCTCTGTGTATTTAGAAATACAATAGTAACTCTGTGTGTATGTAAATATACAATATAAAGTCTGGAATGTATATAAAAATACAATAAACTTTGTGTATATAAGAATATAAAATATTGTTGTGGGAGTTTCTCTAACCGACAACCATCACTTAAGAGCTATTGTGATGATACAACATTTTGCCTCAAGCTGTCAGGGCCGTCCTATACATTGCCGAGGGTATATAACCTGACAACTAAGTGGATCTACTGGTCTATGCTTAAAAGCACTAAGGAATCATCTAAAAAGTATGACTCTTTTCAACCCACGATGGCTACATGGTTTATGGGGGTTGGGAGTTATCTCAACTCTCCTTCATATCGGTGCTCAATACTACTCCCAATATATACTAGCTCATATGTTTAAAAACATAACTTTGTGGTTTGAGATAATTACTCAAAACTAGACAAAGGCTCTTTGGAAATCAGTGTTTCCTCTTTTTCTTAATTGTGAAAGTATTTACTCTTTACTGAAAACTAGCTCAAAGGCTCTTTTGGAAATCTCAGTTTCCTTTCTTATTTAAATGTGAAAACATTTTACTCTTTGGGAAGACATAATCCCGACATACTCTTTTGAAGAAATGAACTTCAATCTTTACTCTTAAATCAACTCAAAAGTCAAGTCTTAAAACAAAGGTGAAACATTTGTAAAAGACTTTTGGAAGACTCTATGAACTTCTCTTGACTTGGCTCTTAACTTTCCTTGAATTTGAATTTATGGATTCAAGGATTGTGATTTATGATAGGAAAGATCTCATGATGTTTAGGAGTGCTTCTAGATTGATAAACATGAAAGAGGGTCAAGAAATTACTATCTGAAAGCAAGTCCGCGACGCGGAGATGCATTTAAATATTTGGTCACGAAATAAATTTTGAGCCAGAAAGGTCCATTACCGCTCTGCGATGCAAAGAATATTTTTCCAATCCTGAGGAATAGGTTCTCGACGTGGACCTGGTACCCAAATTTTCCCGACTTGTTCCTTCTTCATTTTCTAACCCCAATTCGCCTAAACTCGGTTCTTTTTCTCAAATTCTCTTTAGATTCAGATACCCAGTATATATACACAAGAATCTAACTCAAACAACTCAAGGAAACAACACTATAACCTCAAGAAACTCCTCAATCTCAACCCAAATTCAAGAACGAAAGCAATTCAACAACACACATAAAAAACATTCAATCTTCCAATCTTTTTAAGATGACTTCACGCTGAAATAAACATGTTTGGCACGTGGGTGAACGAACCCAACATTATGAAAGTCTCACATACCTCGTAGGATCAAATCCTTGATGAAATCCACAATCAAATCCTCACCAAGACGGCGAATCTTGACTTTCCTCTTCTCTTCTCTCTAAACCCTAGTGTGAAATCTTTGAGTGCGTAAACTGACACAATTCAGTTTAGACCCCTAAGTAATTACCAAAAAGAAATAAATCAATTGGATAGTGAAAAGACCATAATACCCTCCTAAAATCCAGTTTTGGCTTTCCTTATCTAGACAGCCCAACTTCAAATGGGCATATCTCATTCATACGAACTCGAAATCACGCAAACTCAGTGGCGTTGGAAAGATAATTCAAAGATATTTTCTATAGTATCTTGTATCCCACATAACTCATCCTGGGCTAGGATTCATGGCCATTTGAAGTTGACCAAAAACTAATACCTAACTTAACTTTGTCAAACTTTCCAAATTTGATTATTTCCAAAACCGGTTTTTTTCTAATTCCAAGTCTTTCTAGTAGCGGGGTGTTACAATATCTCCCTCTTGGGAACATTCGTCCTCAAATGAGATTAATCTTAGCAAGCTAAGGGAGTAACATCTAATATCTGGCTCAAACACCCAACAAGCAAAATGTAAATACAACATGCCAATTTAAAATAAATGCCAAGAAAAGGATTAGTACCTTAATTTGGAACTTCTCCAGATTCAAAGAGATGTGGGTATCTCTTCTTTATATCTTCCTCAGTTTTCCAAGTAGATTTCTTAACAAACTGATTTCTCCAAAGAACTTTGACTGATGCTACTTCCTTGGTCCTCAACTTGTGAACCTAGCGGTCTAGAATCTGAATAGGAATCTCCTCATAAGACAAGTTGTCCTTAATATCAATATCTTCAGTTGGTATGATTAATGAAGGATCGCTCATACACATTTTTAGCATAGAAATGTGAAATACCAGATGAACCGCTGCTAACTCTTGTGGTAACTCCAACTCATAAGCTACATTGCCAATCCTCTTGGATATTCTGTAAGGACCAATATACCGGAGACTAAGCTTCCCCTTCTTACCAAATCTCATTACACCCTTCATGGGTGAAACTTTCAAGTATACCCAATCATCTACTTCAAACTCTAACTCTCTTCTCCTAACATCAGTGTAGGATTTCTGACGACTCTGCGCTATTTTCAACCTTTCTTGAATAACTTTCACCTTCTCAATAGCTTGATGAACTAAATTTGGTCCTATCAACCTAGCTTCACCAACTTCAAACCATCCAATAGGAGATCTGCATCGCCTCCCATAAAGAGATTCATAAGGAGCCATCTGGATGCTAGAATGGTAACTATTATTGTAAGCGAACTCAATGAGAGGTAGGTGATCATCCCAATTACACTTGAAATCAATCACAAAGGCCCTTAACATATCTTCTAAAGTCTAAATAGTGCGCTTTGCATGACCATCGGTCTGAGGATGAAAAGCAGTACTCAAGTTCACCTTTGAACCGAAGCCTTTTTAGAATGACTTCCAAAACTGTGCAGTAAATTGTGCACCTCTGTCTCAAATAATTAAAACTAACGCCCCATGAAGTCTAACTACCTCTTGGAGATACAACTTGGCATAGTCCTCTGCTGAATAGGTAGTCTTTACAGGAAAAATGGATTGATTTTGTCATTCTATCAATAATCACCCAAATAGAATCATGTTGCCTGCGAGACCGTGGCAACCCAGTAATGAAATCCATATTGATCATCTCCCACTTCTAATTTGTAAGTTCTATATTCTAAGCCATACCATCTGGCCTTTGGTGCTTTACTTTAACTTGTTGACAATTCGAGCATTTAGCAACGAACTCAACAATATCTTTCTTCATACTATTCCACTATTATACTTCTCTCAAGTCACGATACATCTTTGTGGAACAGGATGAATAGAATATCAGGAGTTATGAGCTTACTCCATGATCCTCTCTTGGAATTCATCCACCCTTGGTATACACAATCTACCTTGATACCTCAATACACCATCTCCCCTTTGTTCAAAAGTCATTACTTTTTTCTTATGAATATTTGCCTTCAATTTAAGGAAAATAAGATCTTGGTCTTGCTTATATTTCACTTCTAGCACTAATGATGATTCAGCCCCATTCATCACCACCACCCCTCTTTCTATGAAATCCATTAATCGAACTCTTAATTGTGAAAGTCTGTGCACATCTTTAGCTAACTCTCTCGTTTCTTCCTCAACATGGGCAGTACTACCCATAGACAACCTGCTCAAGGCATCAACAGCAACATTAGCCTTACCTGGGTGATAGAAGATACTCATGTCATAATCTTGAGTAACACAAACCACCTCCTCTATCTGAGATTAAGCTCTTTCTGACTAAACACATACTGAAGACTCTTGTGATCGGTGAACACATCTACATAAACACCATAAAGATAGTGACGGCACATTTTTAAAGCAAATATTATGGCAACCAACTCTAGATCATGGGTTGGGTAATTTTTTTCATGAACTTTCAACTGTCTAGAGGCATAGGCTATAACTTTACCATTCTGAATTAACACACAAGTCAAACCAACTCTGGATGCATCACAATATACCACAAAACCTTGAGTACCTTCTGGTAAGGTCAATACTGGGGCAACATTCAACCGTTTTTTCAATTTCTGAAAGCTTTTCTCACATGCTTTAGACCATTGAAACTTAACTGTCTTTTGAGTCAACTTGGTCAAAGGGGACGAAATAGATGAGAACCCCTCTACGAGCGTTCTATAATATCTAACCAATCCCAAGAAAATCCTAATAGCAGTTGGAGATGTGGGTCTAGGCCAATTCTGCACTGCCTCTATTTTCTGAGTGTCAACTTTAATTCCATCACCGAAAATAATGTGGCCTAAGAATGCCACAGACTCAAGTGAAAACTCACACTTAGAGAACTTGGAATACAAATCTCTATCCTTTAGAGTTTGGAGAACTATTCAGAGATGGCTAGCATGACCTTCTTCATTCCTTGAATAGATTAGTATGTCATCAATGAATACGATAACAAAAATATCTAAATAAGGCTTGAATACTCCATTCATAAGGTCCATGAACACTGCAGGCACATTAGTTAAATCAAACAACATGACCAGAAACTTATAATGACCATAACGGGTCCTGAAAGTTGTCTTTGGCATATCACATTCCCTTACTCTTAACTGATGGTATCCAGATCTGAGGTCTATCTTAGAGAAACAAGTGGCACCCTGAAGTTGATCGAAGAGATTATCAATTCTCGGAAGAGGATACTTATTCTTGATGGTAACCTTGTTCAACTGACGATAATCTATACACATTCTAAATGAACCATCATTCTTCCTCACAAACAAGACTGGAGCGCCCCAAGGTGAGACACTTGGTTGAATAAAACCTTTCTCTAGGAGATCTTTCAACTGCTCTTTCAACTCTACTGGTGCCATCCTATATGGCGGAATAGATATAGGAGGAGTATCAGGAAGAATATCTCTACCAAAGTCTATTTCTCTCTCAGGAGGGACTCTAGGAAGATCATCTGGAAAAACTTCTGAAAACTCTCTTACTACTGGAACTGACTGAATAAGAGGTATCTCAACACTAGAGTCATTAACTCGGACTAAGTAATGGACACACCCCTTGGAAACTAAATTATCCCCTTAAGGTACAAAATAAAATGACCCTTAGACACTGCTGAATTACTCTTCCACTCTATAGCTGGTTCACTGGGAAATTGGAACTTGACTACTCAAGTTTTACAATCTATTGACGTATAACAGGCATGAAGCCAGTCCATATCTAGAATGACATCAAAGTCTACCATAACTTACTCAACTAAGTCAGTCATGATACTCTTGTGAATGATGAAAATAGTACAATCACAGTAGACTCTCTCTGCTAGAATAGACTCACCAACAGGTGTATAAATACTAAAGAGCTCAAGAAATTGCTTAGGAAGAACATCAAAATTTATCACAACATACGGAGTTCGAAGGATAAACTCACTCCTGGATCTATCAAAGCATAAACATCAAAGTTAAAGACTTGGATCATACCAGTGACAACACTTGGAGAATCATCCTGCTCTTGGTGACTAGTGATAGCATAAAGGCGGTTTGCTCCTCCGCCAGTCCCTGAAGTAGATCCTCTAGGTGCAACTATGTCTGGTGGAGCAACTGAAGAAGACTAGGCTCTATTGTCCCTATTACCACTACCCTGCTTGTTCTTAGGACACTCTCGTATGACCACACTTGAAGAAACCAGTGGAGCCATCATGACACATCCCTGAGTGGCTCCTACCACACTTCGCACATGCAGGAGGTTACTACCCCCGTGTGCCATATTACCTTAAGAATGGGCTAGTCTAGCTCTAAAACATTATGAATTCTGACTATTGTACTCACTTTTGTTCCTTGGTGCAGGTGCACTAGCAGATGATGAAACACGTCCCTTCTATTTTTATTGGAAACATGATCGGTTGGCATTACCCTTCTGCTACCTAGACTTATTCCCTGTCTTAACTCTTTTATTTTGAAACTCCTCTGTGTCTTTCAGCTTCTCTTCCTCAACCTGTTGCACATGGATTATCAGCCTTGCTATGTCCATATCTCTTATCAGCATAGCTTCCCTACCTTCCCTACTAAATAATACAACCCAACAACAAACAAACTCATCCTACTTCTCATGTCAGTAACCATCTCCAGAACATAGTGTGAAAGTTGGGTGAACTTCAGACTATACTCAAGAATGCTCAAAGAATCCTACTTGAGTGTGAGGAACTCTCATACCTTTCCCTCTCTCAGTTATTAGGGAAATAAATGCCCCAAGAATGCCTCTTCAAAAGAAGCCCAACTCACAGGTGGTGCACCCTCAACTCGATTCTTCTTCCATTGATCAAACCAAATTCTAGTGACACCCTTCATTTGTTATGTAGCTAGTTTTACCCTCTCAGCATCGGTAATATGCATAATCTCAAAGACCTTCGAAAGCTCTTCAATAAAGTTTTATGGATCCTCAGTAACACTTGTATAAATGAAGCTTGGAGGATTCATCCTTAAGAACTCACAGATCTTTGAAGTATCAGCCACTTTCTGTCGATTCTCTCTCTGTCCAATTTGATTGGTCACAGCTTGACTTAACATTCGAATAGCTTCATGGAATTTAACATTGGTGACCTCTCCTTGGGTTTGCCCTTCTAGTGCATTAGGTACCCCTTAATCCTGTGGTTCAACATTCTTTCTAGCGGGACAACCTCTGACAGCTCTTTGTGGAGGCATGATCTGAAAGACATGGGCAAGCACGAATTAGAAGAAACCTTTTAGAGATAAACTATATCGCATGAAATGGGTATGAAAGAAGTGAGATAGTTCCTAAGTGTTGCAGCCTCCTAATTATAGATGTGGCGCGCTTCACACTGATAACTAGGACTCTATAGTCACGTCTTCATAGATTCCTTAGGACTCTTGAACTCTCTGCTCTGATACCAAATTTGTCACTCCCCGAGCCTACACCCTAGGCGGGACTGGCACTCGAGAACCATTGTTGGCCCCAAGCAAACCCTTGGCCTGTCTTAACTCTTAGCAGAAGACTTACTCATGATAAAATACTTTAAAAAGTAAACTGAACTACTCAATAGATAACTTAGAATGTATTAAATAACATTCAACTTAGCCAAAATGGCAACTTAAGATTCAACATAATCCAATAACAAGATAGTGACAAATGAACTAACTAACTGTCTATGAAGCCTCTAATAAGTGAAATGGATGTCAAGACAAGACTCACGACATCCTAATGAACTAAAACACTAAAAAACAATAAAAAGGGATCCTCCGAAAGCAAGGAGGCTCACCAATAAACTCTGAAGCTCAACTAGAATCAACGATTGTTGGATGCTGATCCTGGTTACCTATATCTGTATCATAACAACGATGCAGGCCAAATGGCATAAGTATATTAAATATACGAGCATGCGAGGGGAATTCTAAAACAAGACATAAGCTTGAAAAGGGAACTGAAAGAACAAACCTGGTCTCAAATCAACTAAACTAAACTAAACTCATTTCAATATAAAGTAGTATAAATAAGAGCAATATAAAGAAAAGCTTTAAAATATGGATAACAACTATGTGTATTTAGAAATACAATAGTAACTCTGTGTGTATGCAAAGATATAATATAAACTCTGGAATGTATATAAAAATAAAATGAACTTTGTGTATATAAGAATACAAAAATACTATTGTGGGAGTTTGTCTAACCGACAACCATCACTTAAGAGCTATTGTGATGATACAACATTTTGCGTCACACTGCTAGGGCTGTCCTACACCTGCCAAGTGTATAGAACCTGACTATTAAGTGGATCCACTAGTCTATGCTTAAAAGCACTAAGGAATCATCTAAAAAGTATGACCCTTTTCAACCCATGATGGCTACATGGTTTATGGGGGCTAGGAGTTGTCTGAACTCTCCCCCATATTTGTGCTCAATACTATTCCCAAAATATACTAGCTCATATGTATAAAAACATAACTTTGTGGTTTGAGATAATTACTCAAAACTAGACCAAAGGCTCTCTTGGAAATCAATGTTTCCTTTCTTGCTTAATTGTGAAAGCATTTACTCTTTACTGAAAACTAGCTCAAACGCTCTTTTGGAAAACTCAGTTTCCTTTCTTGTTTAAATGTGAAAATATTTTACTCTTTGGGAATACATAGTCCCGACATACTCTTTTGAAGATGTAACACCTCGAAAACCAGACCAAGAAAACAATCGCAGAAATATACATGAAGCAATGAACCACGGTAGGGTCCACGGTCTGTAGTCTTGATGACTGGTCATGGTGGCTCCCGTAGAGTCGAGGCAGTGAACCTCCCTAGCCAGCCCCTTAGACCTCCACGCCTAAGTGAGAACCACGAGGACCTTCATGGTCCGTGTTCCTTCACACGGCCCATGGGGGCATTTGTAGAGCCTTACCAATAAGCCCCCTAGCCAGTCCCTCTAGACCACAGCCTAAGTGGAGACCACGAACACTTTCACGGTCCGTGGTCTTTCATATGGGCCGTGGTAGGGCTCGTGGACTCAAACCCTGAGCTAGGTAGAGCCTGTCTGCAGTTTAAGTCAGGGTTATTTTGGTATATTCCTTATTTGTTGGACACCTAAACTACGTCATTTTAACCCTAAATTATGAGGCTTTATTCAATTTAAGCCTTGAAACATAACTAGAACTTACCTAAGTTAGATCATTAATCAAAACATAGAAAATTAGAAGCGAGAGAGGAGAAAAGGTCGAGCAACCCTAGTTCAAGAACGCAGCAAGTTTCCTCCAGTTCCAACCCTGAAATCAAAGGATTTTTTTGTGGAATTCGTCACCAGGTATGTGGGATATCACTAGTGAGTTCCTTTCACCCATTAGGTCCCTAGTTTTCAGTCAGTTTCTTGATTCCCTTATTATAACTAAACCTAGGGTTTCTTGAATGTTAGAATTATTGGGTTCTTAGCTGTTAGAATGATCCAAATCAGATTAGTATGTTAATATTCAGTTTATTGCATGAATTCCAGAACCCTAGCTATGTATTTCTTTAGTTCTTGAAGTACACATGCTAGGTAAGATATTTCAGTTATTCAGTTATACATTCCTCAGTTATTAATGCATCAATATCAGTTTAATTGTTGCATACTCAATTTACATGTTCAGTTTGAGCTATCCAGTAATTTACATAAATTCAGTCATAATGTGTTAATTATTTAATCCGTTTGGAGTAGCATAATACTAAGTTGGACTAGGGTTCAGCGTACCAAAATAGTCCCAGAACTACTTGCCACGTAGGTTGTAAGTCCCCTCTGTGGGCATCATTTTAGTGATCATGCCAGTATACCTCTATACCTATGGCAGGGTATATTGGGTCCTCTCGATGGGGCGTATACATTGGACTCCACATTTAGCTCATGTGGTTTTACTATATGTTATTAGTAGCTCCCACAGTTCAGTCAGATTCTATTGCATTGACCATTTATCAGTATATCCAATATTCAGTTTCAATATATTATAAATTAGTTATTGCATTCAGTTAGCTCAGCATTCAGTGTTTATATCATGTTCAAATTATATCATTGCTTATTTGATTTGTTAAGTTATATGTTATTTCAGGTTTATTCTATCCTGCATGCTCAGTACCTTTTAAGTATTGATGTATACTCTGCGCTACATCTTCTCATGATGTAGGTTCAGGTTATCAGCATCCAGATCACACTTAGATCAATTCCCGATCGTCAGTTCAACAATATCAGTGGTGAGTCCTTATTCTTCAAGGACCAGTGACATGTTTATCTTTTCAGTACTTTTAGTCCTTTGGTTTCAGTTTTGCTAGATCTAGTTGGAGTATGTCCCTACATTTCTAGTCAGTTTAGAGGCTTATTTCATCCATAGATAGATTCCGCTTAGTATTGAGTTAATATCTTCCTTGTATTAAACTCATCAATTTTCGTATATCTCAATTATAGTATATGGGTATTCCCCATCTTTTCATTTTGTTTTGATTATAGCATCCACACAGTTTCTATTATTCATTTTATATTTAGTATGGTCATGATCATGCTAGCAGGGTTAGCTTGGGATCACTTGTGGTCCTAGGTCCCGTGTCCGTCTCTCAGGGGTAGCTCGGGGCGTGACAGAAGAAATGAACTTCAACATTTACTCTTTAATCAACTCAAAACTCAGGTCTTAAAACAAAGATGAGACATTTGTAAAAGACTTTTGGAAGACTCTATGAACTTCTCTTAACTTGGCTCTTAACTTTCCTTGAATTTGAATTTATGGATTCAAGTATTGTGATTTGTGAAAGGAAAGATCTCATGATGTTTAAGAGTATTTTTAGATAGTTAAACATGAGAAACGATCATGAAATCATTGTTTAGAAGCAAGTATGTGACGCGGAGATGCATTTAAATATTTGGTCATAAAATAAATTTTGAGGCAGAAGGGTCCGTGACTGCTCCGCGATGTGGAGAACATTTTTCCAATTCTGAGGAACAAGTCTGTGACGCGGACTTGGTACCCAGATTTTTCCAACTTGTTCCTTCTTCATTTTATAACACCAAATTAGCCTAAACTCGATTCTTTTTTTATCAAATTCTCTTTAGATTCAAATACCCAGTATATATGCACAAGAATCTAACTCAAACAACTCAAGCAAACAACACTATAACCTCAAGAAACTTCTCAATGTCAACCCAAATTCAAGAACACACATCAAGAACATTCAAACTTCCAATCTTTTTAGGATGACTTCACGCTAAAATAAACATGTTTGGCACGTGGGTGAACGGACACAACGTTATGAAAGTCTCACATACCTTATAAAATCAAATCCTTGACGAAATCCGCAATCAAATCCTCACGAAGACGACGAATCTTGACTTTCGTCCTCTCTTCTCCCTAAACCCTAGCGTGAAATCTTTGAGTGCATAAACTAACACAATTCAGTTTAGACCCCTAAACAATTACTAAAAACGAAATAAATTAATTAGGTAATGAAAAGTCCATAATACCTCCTAAAATCCGGTTGACTTTCCTTCTCAAGACAACCCAACTTCAAATGGGCATATTTCCCTCATACGAACTCGAAATTGCGCAAATTCAGTGACGTTGAAAAGATAATTCAAAGATCTTTCCGACGGTATCTTTTAGCACACCTAACTCATCCTGAGCTAGGAGTTATTGCCTTTTTAATTTGATCCAAAAGTCATACTTAACTTTGTCAAACTTTCCAAAGTTGATTATTTACAAAAATGGTTTCTTTCTAATTCCAAGTCTTTCTAGTAGCGGGGTGTTACAAAATACCTGTAAAAATTTCACATATGAATATTTGGAACTTGACATTATTTTTCTTCTTTTGGATGCTAATGAAGCATCTAATTAAAATTGCATTCTTTGTCATTTGATTGGCTGGTCTTTGATATTATTCCCTTTAACAATTGAATTATATCTCGAGGGACATAATCTCTGTAGAAGAACAATACAAATGAAAGAGCTTAGGAGAAAAGACAGTTTGTTTTGAAATACTTGAGTGGAGGGACAATATTTGAAGTTGACATATTTAGCCTCTTCCAATAAAATTTATTTTTAGATCACTTAGCTTTTACTGGGATTTTGTTAGACAATTATTTCTAATATTGTTCTATAAAATCACACATTATTTGATTATGCATAAACATGCAACATTTGTGCCGAGAAACTATTATACGTTTTCATAGCAAACTGCTTTAAGAAATGTATTTTTCAATAATTAATAGAAAACAATCTCGACTGTAGATATCCATCAATTTAAGAAACTATTTTACTATTATCTTTATATCATTGTTTGAGATTTAAAAAATCTAATTTGCTTTTTTGACCATATATCCTTCCTTACACTTATTCTTCAATACACAAGATTTAACACAGCCTTATCACCCGAGATAATTTAAGACAACCTTACTATTCGAATATCAAAGACACACCCCTGATGCTACTATTAGTATTATTAATACATAATTCTTTTCGAATAAAAGTACCATTTTTTACTTTGACAGGAAAGCTTGGCTATAAGGAATACAAATCACTCCATTAAACATTCTTCGGGAGGCACCAATACTGTGGCTATTCAACTTCTCTATCTTCTCAAGCTCCAAAAATTCTATTACATGTCTTGTTCCATTCCTTCTTGATTTTTTTCCTTTTTGATTCTAACAATTTTATTTTTCAAAAGCTTAAAGGAATAGCCTCTCTCCAATAAAAAATTTAAAAACCTTGGCAAAAAATAAATTACTCTTCTAATATTGACAAATATGTTTTTTTTTTCAAATTGATTTGACAAATAAAAATTATTACACTCCAAAAGTACAATGAAATATGCAACAATTATTTAAATGATATAGGCAACAATTACGTAAATGAAATAGGTAATGATTATTTAAATGATACTGACAGATACATAAGATTTCATCAATTTTTCCCGTCAAAATTGAAGTAGTAGCGCTTTATGCAACCATAGGCAAATACACACGAAAAATAAAGAAAGTCGCGTATTTCCTAAAAGTTAGCTTGTAAATGCGAAAATATGCCTGAAAAAATGGTGGGTCTGTACATAACGCTTTCCCAACTCATGAGTCATGACGGAGGTCCTTATAAAGTTTTTTCAAAATAAATCTTTGGGTGTTCCGAGGCATTTGATCTATGGGCTAATATATACGAAAAAACTAAGAAAGTTCCATAATTCCTAAAAGTTGCTTGTAAATGTGAAAATATGCCTAGAAAATATGGTGGGACTATACATTACGCTTCCCCATCTCATTTCAAAGGTCCTCATAAAGTTTTTTTCAAAAAAAAATTTAGGGTGCTCCGAGGCGCTAGATCCATGGGCTAATACACATGAAATTAAAGAAAGTCGTGTAATTCCTAAAAGTTGGCTTCTAAATGCAAAAATATTCTTGAAAAAAATTGTGGGACTGTACGTAATGCTTCTCCAACTCATTACGGAGGTCCTTATAAAGTTTTTTTAGAAAAAAATTGGGGTTCTCTGAGGCACCATATCCACGGGCCAATATCCACAACAAACCAAGAAAGTGTCGTAATTCCTAAATTTTGCTTGTAAATGCAAAAATATACCTTAAAATAGTGGGACTATACATAACGCTTCCCCAAATCATTATGGAGATCCTCATAAAGTTTTTTCAGAAAAAAATTTGCGTGCTTTGAAGCGTCAGATCAATGAGCTAATACATATAAAAATCAAAAAATTCGTGTAATTCCTAATAATGACTTGTAAAATGCGAAAAATTTGCTGAAAAAATAGTGGGACTGTACACAACGATTCCCCAATTAATTACGGAGGTCCTCAAAAAGATTTTTCTGGAAAAAAAATTAGGTGCTCCGAAGCACTATATTCAGGGGCAAATACACACAAAATTCAAGAAAGTCGTGTAATTCATAAAAATGGTCTTGTAAATACGAAAAAATGCCTAAAAATGGTGGGACTTTACGTAATACCCAACTCATTACGGAGGTCCTCATAAAGTTTTTTTAGAAAAAAATGTTGGGTGCTCTGAGGCGCCAAATCCATGGGTTAATACACACGAAAAATCAAGAAAGTCGCATAATTCCTAAAAATTGACTTGTAATTGCAAAAATATGACTGAAAAAAATGGTGGGACCGTATGTAACTATAACACCCTGCCCTTTTCGAAGTATCCAAATTAACTCGTACATTTGTGGAAAGACTAAGAATGATTAATAAGTTAAGAAGGATGTGTTACGACATAATTTAATTGTCCGAGTGTCGTATCTCAAGTTTGGAAGTCAAACAAGTTGAAAAATAAAAGTTGGCGAAAGTTAATTACCGCAAGTTTCGTTTTAAGGATTTCTCTGAAATTTGGGTCAAATGTCTTGGAGCTTTCTCCTAATCTATAAAGAGTTAGAACGCCCATGAGCTATCAAATCAAAGGTCTATGAGTCTAGTTTCCAACCCACTAAATCAGTTATCCATAATACTTTAGATATTCACATTTTTATAAGACTGCGCATGCAGGCATGTCAAGGTAGAGTCGTAGCCATTACGTCGGTTTAGCTTTATAAAAGCTAATCTAGCTTTGTTTTAACTTAGAAAAAACAACCAAAATTCATATAAACTCAGAAGGAAAGTCTCTTAATTCTTCATGGATATTGATTGTTTCAACTCGAAAGTTTCACGGAAGTTGTTCTACATTGTGATCTCTTTATTTTGATATAGTCCTCTCCATCAATTTCATTGCGTATCTTCATGGGTGTGGTGGCAGCGAGATAGCAGGTGTTTCTTTAGCATTTGGCAGCAACTGTGGATATATATTGTCAAGGTAAGGATCTCATACACATATCTATTTGTTGAATTGAGATTCTAAGCTTTTAGTTACAAAAAATTATAGTTGTTGAAGACTGGTAGTAGTTTCTTGTTGATTTTTGGTTTCGGTTGTTGTTACTGCACGGAAGTAGATTGTTTAACTTTGTATTTCAAAGGTTTTTTTCAAGTAATTCATTCCTCTACGACCCTCCTTCATAATCTTATGTGCTAGCATTATTTTTATAGATTTTTGAGCCACAAAGTGGTGTTTTGGATATTGTTGCTATGGTAATCCCTTTTCTCTTATTGAGTTGGGTCATTATTGTTGTATATTGATGGTCTAAAGGTGTTGGAGGTACTTGGCATTGGTTTGAGTCTTAGCGGAGTCATGTAAAGAGGTTGTTGGATCAAATGACGTGAATTATATCTAGAAATAGTGTCACGGGAACTCTTCGCTCCATTGAGATGTGGTTAGCATATTATTGTTGGATTTAGCTGGCATTTGTTATTGTTATTGACCTCATTTTATGCTTTGGAGTTGGCTGGTCGCAAGTGTGACATTAACACCTTATTAATTATCTATGGCACGTTTTCGTAGCCTTGTTGATTCTAGCAATTGTTGTGTTATGATAGGTTGGGCAAGTTCCATACAGACACATTTGAGGCTTCAGTTGAAAGGTATATGTTAAGGTTGTTCCCTTCTTTCGGTATGTTTCCTGAAAGCTTAGTAGCAATATAACAAGGTTGTTATTGTTGATGTACTCGCAACTATAATTATGGGTGGTTGGCTGATGAAATGGTTATATTCCCCCCTTGTCAGGATTCTTATTATGTTGGTGAACCTATGTTGGGCACAACTTAGAGACTACTCGTTTAGGTTGGCTATAATTAAATTGCTCGTCTTTAGCCTATTGAATTGTTTGTTATTTCCCCTAAGGCTATTGTGGTTAGCTGCAAAAATGTGATCTTTGACTGCGAGGCTATGTTGTTGCCTAGGAGGGGCTATATGATCTTTGCCTATGGGGATATGTTGTAGCCTAAGATGTCTATGTGACGTTTGCTTGTGGGGCTATCTTGTTGCCTAGGAGAGGCTATATGATCTTTGCCTATGGGGTTATTTTGTTACCTAAGAGGGTTAGTTTCCTACGGAGCAATGTTGTTGCCTAAGAAGGTTATATGATCTTAGACTATGGGGCTATGTTGTTGCCTAATAGGTCTATGTAATCTTTGTATACGGTGCTATATTGATGCCTAAGAGGGCTATATGACTGCCTACAGGGCTAGGAGATGTCTATAGATTGAATTGGCACATTTTGGGATCATGAGAGCCTATGTAGGTGGACTTGTTTGTTGTTTGTACCCGAGTTTATGGGGGCTTGGTTAGGTTCTTGCTTGATTATTTTTGTATGTTTGGATTCAGGAGCAGGTCATTATGCTTATGTTAGTCTTGATTTCCTTAGTTGATTACTTTTAGTATATATGATACTTGCTTATTTAATCTATTGTGCCTTTCATACACAGTACATTATTTCGTATCGACACTCCATTGCATGGAGCGCTGCATTCCTGCCTGTAGGTCTCGACAAACGACTAGTACGATTGAGTTTCAGCAGGTTATCTACCCCTTTTCTTCTAGAACTTTCAGAGTTTGGAGGTTTGTTGGAATTTGTTGTATATAGGTTAAGATAGGTCAGGAAGATATCCCGACCAAGCTTTATTACTCTTAGAAGCTTGCAGACTAGTGTGTTGGGAGTTATAGCCGCGTTATTGGCAAAGTTGGCCTTGCTTGTTTGTTGGTTCACTTAAGTTTGATGGTTGTTTGGTGTATTATCTTGATATATAGTTATTTTCAGCTTTTGTATAGAGATCATGATGACTTTGATGACCCATATAACGTTATATTTTCCTAGATATCATGGTGGCCTCAACGACCAGAACAAAACTTACGTGTTAGTTGGCTATATCTTTATATGAATTGTTGGGCATAACTATTTCTTTAATAGAACTATCCCCAGAGGCCTTGCCAACCAAGTTCATATTTTTAAGTCAAGATGAAACAACTTACTTTTTGGAAAGAACTAGAAAGACTTAGAATTGAAAAGAAACCGTTTTTGGAAATAATCAAATTTGGAAAGTTTGACAAAGTTAAGTTGTGTATGAGTTTTGGGTCGACTTCAAATGACCATATTATTATGTAGACCCTCGAGTTCCATGTTGTTATGTAGACCCTTGAGTCGAGTCGTTCAAGCCCATAAATTCCGCATGAACTTCATAAATTGAGTACATTTGAGAGGAGTAGTACATTCAAGTTCTAAGTCTTAAGTATTGAGTTCCTAACCCTTCTGAGATTAAATTCCTAATCATGGAACTATTACATATTACCCATGAAGTACTTAAGTTGAGTAGTTCATGCCCATAATTCCGCATAAACCATATGAGTCGAGAAATCCTGAGATGAGAAGTGTCATTAAGTCCTTTGAGTTGAGTATCTTGAATTGAGTATATTGAGTTGATCTATGCTTCATTGTGTCGAGTACCTTATTGTTGAGTTTCACTGAGCTGAGAACCTTATTACTGAGTTGAGTATCTTATACTTGAGTACTTATGAGTTGAGTAACTTTGAGTAGTTTTGAGTATCCTTGAGTATTCCTTGAGTTGAGTAAGTTTAAAAAGAGGTAAGTATGTTTCCTTTTATCATGTTCATGCTTATGTTATTCTTTAGAATTTCCCTTACATGCTCGTACATTCAACGTACTGAGCCATTTGGCCTGCAACGTTTCATGATGCAAATACAGATATTCAGGGTCATCAACAAGAGCTTCGTTGATACCTCATAGAGTTTGAGTTAGCTATGGTGAGCCTCCTTGCTTTCGGAAGGTTCCACTTTTACTTTTAGTTATATCAATTGTTAAGATGTCATGGGTCTTATCTCGACTTCTATTTTTGTCATTTAGAGGCTTCATAGATAGACAGTAGAGTTTCAAAAGTCTGTTAATTTATTTTATTAAATATTTTAAAGACTTAAGTTGCCTATTTTATGGCGAGTTGAATAATTTATTTTTATTCGGAGTTTTTCATTAGAGTTAAAGCTTTGTAATTGAGTTTCATGAATTTTTATTAAGTTTTTAAGTTTTGTATGCTTGAGTTAGTCTTCCGCTTGTAGTCAGCTAGGATGAGGGTTCGCTTGGAGACCAACAATGGTTCTCGAGTACCGGCCACGTCCAGGGTGTAGGCTTGGGTTGTGACAAACTTGGTATCAGAGCATAGAGTTCAAGTTTCCTAGGGTGTCTATAAAGTCGTGTCAGTAGGTGTCACGACCTAGGGGTACCCCCTAGACATAACATGGCGTACTTGACCCCAAAGAGGTCTCCATACAAGCCCTTAGCATAATATAACATACGACATAGAAAAGTAAAGAAAATTTAAAACTTCTTTAAAACCATACAATTGAAAACATTTTCATAAAGTAAGCAGAACTCTTTACTAAATTTTTGTCATCTATTAAATACTTGAATAAAAATCTTAGGACGTAGCCCGTACAAAGTCTAAAAACATAAAGAAATGACATAAAGGAAATAATGGGTTTGTACTAGAAGCTATGAGGACTCACCAAATCTTCAACTCTTCTTGCTCCTTAGAAACCTAAACTCCAAAGGAACTCAATCTCCAAAACCCTACATTTGATTAGAATGTAGGCAAAGTATGTGTTAATACAAAATGTACCAAGTATGAAAGCTAGCATAACAACATAATAGAATCTAAAAATGTTTAATCAACATAAGACATAAGCATAAGAGATAATAACATAATTATAGCATAATCTCCAACATAAGCATCATATAGTCATAGGTCAACATAAGACATAGTAAATAAGCATAACAGATACATCATTTTCATGGCATAGTCCTTATTTAGACTTTCATATTTACATACTTCAACCTTTAGTCTTCCATATTACAAGAGAACTACTTCACAAGCCACTTCAAAGCATACTTGTGCAAGGCAAAAATAGCATCCCATAATACTATCCAAGCTAAGTACCTCTTTTTGGTCATTCTTGGGCATAGTCAACATACATAGTCAAGACCTAGGTTTTCATGTCATAAGAGCACTATGCTCCTAAGTAACCTCAAAGCAAACTTGTGCAATGCATGGGTGGCATCCCATAATACCACTTACACTAAACATATCTTCAGAGTAACTCTATTCATGTTTACTATTCATAGGTGTCATTCTAGATCTACTTCTTATTGACAAGGAACTATCATCTTTATTCAATCATATCATGGAAGGCAACTATAGCAACAACCCAAGCCAAGTCTATACTATATAAGAACAGCTAGCCTCAAGTCATACTTATGCCATGTATGGATAACATCCCATACTACTATCCACACTAAGTACTCCTTTAGACTATCATGAATACTCACTAGTTAGGGACTAGTCCCTCTTGACTATTTGCCTCTATTCATTTAAGGTACTTCTCCATTTAGTATTAGGCAAGTCACAATACATGAATGGGTTTTATTTCCGAATTCAAGGCTACCAAGGACTAACTCCCTAATGGGCTAGACCATGCTATCATCATACTACCATAACTATATTAAGCTAAGCTAACTACCTTGGAAGACATACTATCATACAAGTCCAAGCTATTCTAGGAAAGGTACCATCCTAGATACCATAAAATAGTCCTAGACCAACTAAGTCATGCTACCATTACAAGTATACTATGATACAAATGCAAGCTATCCTTAGGAGAGTATGATTCTCAATCCTAAGCTACCCTTAGGAGAGTATGAGTCCTCAATCCCAAGCTACCATGCCTAACCCTAAGTCAAGTTACCCTTGAAATGCCTCTTATAGTGCAAAGTCAAGCTACCCTTAGGAGAGTATGGATCCTCAATCCTAAGCTACCCTTAGGAGAGAATAAGTCCTCAATTCTAAGTTATCCTTGAAATACATCTTACAATGCATAGTCAAGCTACCCTTACAAGCGCATCAAGATGATAATGTAAGCTATCCTTAGGATAGTATGATTCTCAATCCTAAGCTACCCTTAAGAAAGTATAAATCCTCAATCCTAAGCTATCCTTGAAATGCATCTTATAATGCATAGTCAAGCTATCCCTTAGGAGAGTAGTGATCCTCCATCCTAAGCTATCAATCTTGGTCTTATCCTACTAAGCCAAGTTATACATGAAGGGAACATATGTCACAACTTCAAGCTATTTTAGTCTAACATGCTTTGATTCATTTTAGGTTATTAAGCCAACCTAGAATCATTCTATGTGAGATAACCTTGGATCTCCTAGCATATTGATGCCTAAGTGTGTAAGAGTGAAGCAATACACAACAAAATCACATAATATTGGTTTTACCTTTAAAGCCCTAACATTGATGACTGCAACCCCTACTTTAAGATTTCTTTCTTAATCTCATCATCATACCTAGATTTCAAGGTAATTCAATCACATTATTCATTAGTAGGTGATTCTAGTCATGATTGATTCATAAAGGTTCAATTTTCTAACTTTTCAAGTCATGATCCATCAATTGGACTATAGTCTAATTCAATTCACTTCTATGTGTTCCTAACCTTGAACAATTATTACACATGACATTGATTTAAGAAGATTGGCTATAAACCTTCAACTTCACTTCCAATGGCATAAACCCCCACAAATATCACATTCATCAATTTAGACTAGGTTTTACCATATAAATCACATGAGTTCATCATAATATCATAATTCTATGTCAATACAATCATAATTAGGTATTATCCACTAGATTGGAATCATACCTAAATCCTACCCACAATGTAGAAGGAAACCTAGCTAGATTGGGTTTTTGACTTCACAATTGGGGGATAACCTAGGGGGATATATGGGTGGAAAAAATCATAGATGATTAAGCTAGCATACCTCAATTCATAGCCCTAATCAATCTCTCATCAATGGAGAAAAATTTTCCCTCTTCTCTTCTCTCCTTCTTCTTCTTCACTTCTAGAAAGAAGATTTTTAGAGAGAATTTGGGGTCTTAGATGAATGAGTTAAATGAATTAGTTTATGGGTCTATTAGGTATTTATAGATGGTTAAATAACTAACTAACTGACCTCCCTCAACCCTTAATTAATTACTAACTTAACCCCTAAGTCCCTTAACTAAAAATAAAACTCAAAATCCGGCATGACTTACGACTCCACCACTTACAGATCATGGGTGGAGTCACGGAGCGTACTGCATTTCCATGGGTGCTGGTTATGGGGCTAAAATTGCAGGACATGACAAGCCTTGACCCACGACCCCAACCTACGGGGTGTGGGTCCATCTACGACCAGTAGATGGCATCCGCAGGTGCTGCCAAATTACAGTTTTTAGG
The DNA here is from genome assembly GCA_037074985.1 of Solanum bulbocastanum. Classification (NCBI taxonomy): domain Eukaryota; kingdom Viridiplantae; phylum Streptophyta; class Magnoliopsida; order Solanales; family Solanaceae; genus Solanum; species Solanum bulbocastanum. The sequence continues at coordinate 38,589,696 of CM073604.1, read as the reverse complement.
AGCTGTTTTGAGGTCCTCCTCAAGGACCTCTTGGGTGGTCCTTGGGGGGTCGTACCTTGATGCCCTAATACTAGAGGTAGTTGAAAAGCAAAGTCAGTCCTTTATGGATGAGTTATTCTTAGCAACAGTCTTGAGGAACTCATGTGACTCCAGAGGGGCTTGAGAGAAGCCCATGAGTGAGTAAGTGTTCAGTTTTAGAGAAATGCACCCATAATTATATGAATTGTGTGTTTGAGCTAAAAGTGAGTTGTACTCTTTTCCTTAATCCTTGTTTTAGTTGAGATCCTTTTTAAGAAGTATGTTTAGAGCTTGGGTAAGATTTTCACCCGAAAAGGTAGCATGAGTTGCAAGATCATGAGCAGTAATAGTGAAAGAGCCCAGAGTTAGAGGAAAGTATGCAGAGGTTTAGTGATTTAAGAAAGGGAGATAGTGTTTTGAAGAGTTATATTACTATAGTCATGCACCTAGTAAGTTATTGATAAGGAGTTTTCCTTAATGGATAGAGTAAGAGTTGTTAGTCATGATGAGATAGAGTATATATTTGTTAACCAGAATAAAGTTGATGTTGATATGCCATCGTATTAAATGAGACTAAATTCATGTGTTGAATAAGAGAGTAGAGTATTTATGAAGTGGTACATCTAAGCTAGGCTTATGATTTGTTTGAAGGGGTCATGATGTTCAGAAGGTTATAGAACTAATCAAGTAATGAGGTATAATATGGTAGGCGAGCAATCATATTGATATTCGGGTTTAGTAATAAATACTAAGCTTGAATTTGAGATGAGTGTCATGATCAAAAGAATGGCAACATGAGGGTGATGATAATAGTCTTGATATTTGATCTAGAAGACTTGACATAGAGTAGGTGAGGAATTGAGGTGATAAGCTGTAATAAATATGAGTGCAGTACAAGTGAGAGACCCTAACATTTGGATAATGGCAGTGAAGTGTGGCTAAGTCCCAAGAGTAACAAGAAGAATTAAGAGGTGTAATGAGAGGGTGCATAATCAAAATAGTTTAAGAGAAACACCTTAGAAAGAGGTCTTAGTACCTGTCTATTGAGAGTTTGGTAGTTATGAAATAAACTTCTCCCGAGTGTTAGAGTAACAGAAGATGTAGACCAGTTTAGAGCTGATGGAATAGGTACATAGCTTTCAAGTGTCATCTTTAGACCTAAGGGGGGGAGGGGGGGATGACAAGATGAGAAATCAAGTCAAGTGTTTGAGAGTAAGATGGTAATGAGTTCCAAAGATTTTGGGGGATATCTTTTTAGAGGTCCTTTTAGTAGTGGAGTGATGTTAAAAAGAGAAGGTTAATGATCTTATCGTGATAGTGATGGTGTGTTTATTCCGTCTAAGGTTATTAATGGGGAGGAATAAAAAGATGAGGTCTTCTATGAGAAATTGTTAAATAGGAGCCTTAGTTGGTTTCGAATAGTAATGCGAACAATTCTAATTAGTATGGCAAAGATGATAAGAGTAACCCTGTCTCATACCCAATCCAGCCGAGAGTTTGACAAAGTTAAGCTATGTATGAGTTTTGGGTCGACTTCAAACGATCATAATTTATAGCTTATGATGATTTAGGTATGATACCAAATACCGTAGGAAATATCTTTGAATTATCTTTCCAACGCCACCGGGCTTTATCAGTTTCAAGTTCGTATGAAGGAGATATCTCCATTTGAAGTTGAGCTGTCTAGATAAGGAAAGTCAAATTATAGAAGGGTATTATGGTCTTTTCATTACACAATTAATTAAATTCGTGTTTGGTAATAAGTTGGGGACAGAACTGATTGGATTCAGTTTACGCTTCATAAAAATAAGTTAGGGTTTTGAGAGAAGAGAAAAGAAGAGAATAGAGGAGAAGATCAAGCATTCATTGAGATTCTTGTGTTTGTTGCGGATTTTTGCCACGGGTTTAATCCATAAGAGGTATGTAAGCTTCCATAGTATTGGGTTTGTTCACTCACACGCCAATCATGTTATTTTCAGCGGAATTTCATTTTTGAAGTTGAAAGATTAGAGTTGTTGCTGAGTTCTTGAGAAGTGTTCTTGAAGTTCATCCTAAATCTTGTTGTGTTGGGGTTTTGATGATATCTTGAGAGGGAAGTGAGTGTTTTGATGGTTGTATTGAGTAGATTAGGGTTTACTTATGTTAAGTAATCGAATCCAAGTGATTGGGGAAGAAACCGTTCGATTCTAGGCAAGTTAGGGTTAGAAAACGAGCAAAGAAGTTCGTCGGGTTTTCTGGGTTAGGGCCTGACGCGTCACGCCAACCAGTGCACCCCAATTATGTTCTAAAGTTTAGGGACTGGCGCCCCGTTTCACTCAGTGTGCCAGGGTCACCTGCCCCATCCAATTTGCAATCGATTGCTCCGTTTGAGTTCTTTTAAAGTGTACATTCACTCCCTTTCGATTCTAACTACTCTAAGCTACTTCTAAACACCTAGAAATCATTCATAACATAACGATAACCTTGAATTCATAATTCAAATTCAAGGTAGAGTTAATAGTTAAGTTTTGAGAATTTTTTCAAACATTCTAAGAAAGTCCATTTGAGTCCTTTTATGGAGTTTTCTACAACTTCTAGCAACTTGTTTCAAGACTCGAGTAAATGAGCATGAGAGTGAGGAGAATGTATTCATGAGTCTACACTATCACCTATATCATTTATATCATGAACCATAACTCTTGAATTCATTATTCACATTCAAGAGAGAGTTAAGAGTAGAGTCCAAGAGAGTATTTGAGTTCAATCGTGAATCCTTTGAGATCAACTATCGATTTGAGCTAAGTTTTGAGGAAGCAAGTATAAGAATGAGAAGATTCGGATACTTGAGTTCCATATTGTTATGTAGACCTCGATTCGAGTTGTTCATGCCCATAAATTCCACATGAACTTCATAAATTAAGTACCTTTGAGAGGAGTAGTATATTCAAGTTCTAAGTCTTAAGTATTGAGTTCCTAACCCTACTGAGATTAAATTCCTAATCATGGAACTATTACATGTTACCTATGAAGTCCTTAAGTTGACTAGTTCATGCCTATAATTTCGCATGAACCATATGAGTCAAGAAATCCTGAGATGAGGAGTATCATTGAGTCCTTCGAGTTGAGTATCTTGAGTTGATTTGTGTTTCATTGTGTCGAGTACCTTATTGTTGAGTTTCACTGAGCTGAGAACCTTATTACTGAGTTGAGTATCTTATCCTTGAGTACTTCTGAGTTGAGTAAGTTTGAGTAGTTTTGAGTATCCTTGAGTATTCCTTGAGTTTAGTAAGTTTGAAAAGAGGTAAGTATGTTTCCTTTTATCATGTTCATGCTTATGTTATTCTTTAGAATTCCCCTTACATGCTAGTACATTCAACGTACTGAGCCATTTGGCTGCAACGTTTCATGATGCAAATACAGATATTCAGGTTCATTAACAGGAGCTTCGTTGATACCTCATAGAGTTTGAGTTAGCTATGGTGAGCCTCCTTGCTTTCGGAGGGTTCCACTTTTACTTTCAGTTATATCAATTGTTAGAATGTTGTGATTCTTGTCCCGACTTCGATCTTTGTCATTTAGAGGCTTCATAGAGTAGAGTTTCAAAAGTCTGTTCATTTATTTTATTAAATGTTTTAAAGACTTAAGTTGCCTATTTTATGGCGAGGTGAATAATTTATTTTTATTCAGAGTTTTTCATTTGAGTTAAAGCTTTGTAATTGAGTTTCATGAATTTTTATTAAGTTTTTAAGTTTTGTATGCTTGAGTTAGTCTTCATCTTGTAGTCAGCCAGGATGAGGTTCGCTTGGGGACCAGCAATGGTTCTCAACTGTCGACAACGTCCAGGGTGTAGGCTCGGGTCGTGACACAAGATATACTTGTTTGTGTTTATCTACTATATGTGGCATCTATGCTCTATTAGAAATGGTTTAGTAGGGTCAACTAAGGCCTAAGTTTTGGCATTAAGTGCCAGTAGCGCCCCTTGAATTTGGGGCGTAACAGTAACATTTCCCCAACTCATTAAAGATGTCATCATAAAGCTTTTAGAAAAAAGTTTTGGTGTTACGAGGCCCCAAATCCATGGGCTAATACACCCGAAAAATCAAGAAAATCACACAATTCCTAAAAGTTGCTTTTAAATGCAAAAATATGTCTGAAAGAAATGGTAGGACTGAATGTAGTGCTTCCCCAACTCATTACGAAGGTCCTCGTGAAATTTTTTCAAAACAATTTTTGGGTGCTCCGAGGCGCCAGATCCATGGGCTAATACACACGAAAAACTAAGAAAGTCACGTAACTCCTAAAATATGGCATGTAAATGCAAAAATATTCCTGAAAAAATAGTGGGGCTATATGTAACGCTTCACCAACTCATTACAAAGGTCCTCATAAAGTTATTTCAGAAAAAAATTTGGGTGCTCCAAGGTGTCAGATCCATGGGCTAATACACATGAAAACAAAAAATGTTTCGTAATTCCTAAAAGTTCGCTTGTAAATACGAAAATATTCCTGAAAAAAAATGGCGGGACTATCCATAATGCTTCCCCAATTCATTACGGATGACCTCATAAATTTTTTTCAGAATTTTTTTTTTTGGGTGCTTCAAGGCGCCAGATTCATGGGCTAATACACACAAAAAAAACTAAGAAAATCGCGTAATTCTTAAAAGTTGCTTGCAAATATGAAAATATGCATAAAAAAAATAGTGGGCTTGTACGTAACGCTTCCCCAACTCATTACGGAGGTCCTCATAACCTTTTTTTAGGAAAAAATTTGGTGCTCCGAGGCGCCATATTATTGGGTTAATACACACAAAAAACTAAGAAAATCGTGTAATTCCTAAAAGTGGGCTTGTAAATGCGAAAAATGGTGGGATTGTACGCATCACTTCCCTAACTCATTACGGAAGTCCTGATAAAGTTTTTTCAGAAAAAAAAATTGGGTGCTCCGAGATGTCAGATCCATGGGCTTATACACATGAAAAAACAATAAAGTCATGTAAGAGTGACTTGTAAATGCGAAAAATTGCCTGAAAATAATGGTGGGACTGTACGTAACACTTTCCCAACTCATTACAAAGGTCTTTTGAAAGATTTTTTAGAAAAAAAATTTAGGTGCTCCGAGGCGCCAGAATTATGGGCTAAACACGAAAAACCAAGGAAGACACGGTATTCCTAAAAGTGGCTTGTAAATGCAAAAAATTGCCTGAAAAAATGGTGGACTGTACATAACGCTTCCCCAACTCATTATGGAGGTCCTTATAAAGTTTCTTCAAAACAAAATTTGGGTGCTCTAAGGTGCCAGATCTATGACTAATACACACGAAAAATCAAGAAAGTTGCGCAATTCCAAAAAGTTGCTTGTAAATGCGAAAATATGTCTGAAAAAATGGTGGGACTGCACGTAATGCTTCCCCAACTCATTACGGAGGTCCTTATAAAGTGTTTTTCAGAAAACTCTTTTGGATGCTCCGAGGGGCCAATTTCCATAGGCTAATACATACAAAAAAAAATCAAAAGAGTTGCGTAATTCCTAAAAAATGGCTTGTAAATGTGCAAATATGCCTGAAAAAAAAGTGATGAGACTATACATAATGCTTCCCCAACTTCTTACGGAGGTCCTCATAAAATTTTTTTAGAAAAAATTTTTTGAATGCTCCTAGACACCAGATCAATGGGCTAATAATAACTTAAGAATATTTGATATTGACATTTTTTCTGATCTTTTGGATGTTAATGAAGCAATTAAATAAAATTACATGTTTTACCATTTAAATTAACTATAGGTTGATTTTTTTTTCTCTTTAACAATTGAGTTTATGCCTCCGTGGCACACAAGCTCTTTAGAAGAATAATACAAATAAAAATAACTTGGTATCTAGAAATTTATGAGTGGAGGAACAATATTTGAAATTGATATATTTAATTTCTTTCCAATTAAATGAATTGTTTTACCACATAGCTTTTGTATATCTCTATATTAACTTGGTATCATGAAATACTCATTTAATCCTTCAATGAAATACTCCTCAGTTATTCTTAACTATTTATTGTTGTGATATATTTATTAGTTTTCTTATATTTTTTATTAATTTAATTAGTTAGATAATATCTTTATTTTTACATTTTATTCTATCTTTTTAAAAGAAATAGATAAAAACAACATAATCATACTTTTGTGTTCTAGTAAATTTCTCAGCCCCGTCACTAATCTCTTCTTCTTCTTTTCTCTCAAACAACCAAAGCTCAATGCGTATCTTCGATAGCACTTCCAATTCTACCAAGAAGGTACAAAACTCACTTTTCTATTTTGGGTATTAATATTAATATCAATTTCAATATTACTTTACTTGTTTCTGTAATTTAATGCTGAGAGTAAAAAAAAAATTAATAAATGGCAGCAGAAGGAGGAAAAAGAATGGTTAGGTGCAAGTTTCAAGCCAGAAAATTTTCTTCCAGGAATTGTAATTGGTTTCATTATTGGGTTGTTGTTGGATTTGTCAAAACCCTCTAAAAGTAATACTTTGAAGAAGACAAGTAATTTGTTGAACAGAAATCAACCTGAAAAGATTTTATCCCCAGCTAAGGCCGATGAAGAGCTCAAAATGGTTTGTTTAATTCCTTCTTCTTTTCGATTTTATCCCTAATTGTTGGAATTAGTAGAATTTTGTAACATTTTATTTGTTCAGTTCAGGTAGAGTGTAGTTCTCAGAGTTGATTTCTTGTATGGTCAGTCAATTAATAGTAATAGTTTTTCCTCCGTCCCTCCGTGTCGTGTATAATATTGGAATTGAGAAACTACTAAATATGGAAAGAAACACTTTTTTGGGACATATAGAAATAGTAAGACATTTAAATTGAGACACAGGAGTAATTCAAAAGGTCACTTTTTTTTTTTTTTGTTGAAGAAAAGATGAATTTTTGAGATAATAACTATAAGTTGAGTGTCTTGAAAACTCAACTCAGTTTTTTCACTTCTATCTGTGCATTTTTTATTACTATTTGGGGTTTGTAGTAATACTTGTACTGAAAGAACATACAACTGAACAAGGGACTGCAAAGTGAATTCCCTAATAAATATGTTATGATAATAAAATAGGCAGATGAAAGGATTAATAGTTTTAAGAGGATTGGTCACTCCCTTAAAGGAATAATAAGAAGAGCATTTAACTCTAAAGTTTGTAACATTTTTAGCATATTCTGGTAACTCTTGCTTTGGCCTTCATAATGCAAAAGCAAACTGGATAGTAAGAATTGTTGGGTGATACTAACAACAACAAACCCGGTGTAATCACACAAGTGGGGTTTTGGGAGTGTAAGATGTATGCAACCTTAGTAGAGAGGTGGTTTCCAATTGACCCTCAACAACTCTCTTCCTTTATCGAGGCTTGGGACCGGCATGAGCGAGCTCACACGGATGGAGTTAAATATTCTGGAAAAATCTTTTCATGTGTACTCTTTCAACAATAATGAATTTTCAGGCTTTGGAAATAGGTTAACTATCAGATACCCCTATGAAAATTTGTAACTATATTGCTGTAGCCGAGGTGGGAAAATCTTCAATTTTTGATACCTAGCACTAGAGATACTTCAACGTTGCTGCTAGGCTTCTTGAAAATTAATTAGGAGCATGTACATTTTTGAAGGATTGAAAATTGGCATCTTCACCAAACACTTTGCCCAGAAAGTAAATTGAACTTTACTTAAGAAAGAAAAAAAAAAAGGTAACTTCAACACAAAAAGAAATGAATCATGAGCCTAACTCAACCCCAATTGTTAGCTCATGAGGGAAGGATTGTCCAAGTCCATATAAAGAGTCTAATTTTTCCTCATCTTAGGACTGGACATCTGGTATGTGGATAAGTTTAATATGGGGGCCTAACTAGTGTTGCTCCCTGATAGTAACCAGAAGTAAAGAACCGACAAAATAGAACAAAGCAAGTAGATTTACTGGAAATAGTTTGTGCAAGTATCTTAAACACAACTATACAGATAAAGTTGTCCGTATGGAGAGGACAAAACTCCAGAAAATAGTAGTTTTGATTCTTAATTACATAATAATAATAACTAATCCTGATTACATATATACAGAGAACATAAAAGGATAAGACTAACACTATAAACTATAAACTAGGAATAACAACTGCTAGACAACTAGACAACTGTTGTAGCAGTTGTTTGTCCAGAATTCAACTCTTTATTCTTTTGTCGATATTTTCTTCTAAAGTACACCTTGAGAGGTGGGTTGGTATCACTCCCCCCACCCCCCACCCCCCGCGTGAGCCCCTTCTTTTGACATATGATTTTGGCTGTAACTAATGAGAATGGGCACAAAGGCAATTGCCATTCATGTTATCTCATTTTCCTAGACAAAAGGAGGAACCTTGTTTATTACTCTATATCGTGTTTCTGACAACACTAGAATCCAGCTTTTTTCCCTTTTAATTTGTGTAAGTGCGAGACACTGTGTGTTTACTATATTCTTCTTTTTTCTTACAAAAAAGGATACTGTATTGACCTCATCATATATTTTATTGTTTTATAAAGTATATGTTGTTTTTTATTGCATGTTGAACAATTTGGTACTCAATTCCCCCATCCCCACTCATTCTACGCACACACTCCGTCCCCCTCTGTATTCACACACACAAAGAACCATATAAGGAAAAAGAAATTGATGTTGGATCCTTCTTGTCTTCATCGAAACATATGTAGTGATATTTGTTGGGTCTAAGTATATGCTTGGCTGTCTCTATGTTGAATAGATTTCTACAAATGCTATTTTATGACCTTGAGATATTTAATAACAGGTATTAGTTGTCAGACAAGACCTGAAAATGGCACAAGGAAAAGTTGCATCTCAGTGTGCTCGTAAGGAACCTCTAGCATTTTGATGTTTCAATTGTTCCATATTATTCAAGTTTCTCATGATGTTTTCGTGGTCTGTGTCAATTTAACGGCTTAATTAAACGACGCAGATGCTGCTACTGGCATGTATGCAGACCTTATGCAAAGGTATCTCTACAAGGATTATGCTCTACTGCTGAGACAATCAAAGACATTAACCCTGAGTGTCATTTTCCATAGAAAGGACGGGTAGAACTAAGTAGTTTTACAGTTACACCAACCGCATTGGCTCTTAAGCTCCTTGCTGGTGACGTGCAGCTACGAAATTCCATTTCAGTGTGTTTGTTATTAAACTTGGAACTTTATTGTCTTGAGATCCCACTCCCGAGGAGCATTCTTTTGTTAGATGAAAAAACTACACTATGTCCTTGCCCTCCGCAAGCCCCTACAATATCTAATCCAAATTATGCATTTCTACTCCCGAGTGATTAAATTTTATGCATGTCAATATATGAAAATACAGAAATCTTTTGCTGGAAAAATTCTTCTCCTTTAGAGCTGTATTATTCTCAACCCATAAAAAAAAAAAAAGAGCTGTATGGTTCCCATCAAGTATCCAAGAAAGCATTTGGCCTGTAACAACCTGAGGACCCCATTTCTTTTGCAGATTGCCAGTTTCTTGTTTTTTCTTTTTTACTATAGAGTATGAAGTGGCATTGTTTGATAATTTATTTTGATTGAATTACCTAATGCAGTGATCGGTATCTTTTGAGGCAATGGGAGCAATGTGGACAGCCCAAAATAGTTGTTACCTGCAAGAATCAGCAAGAAATGTAAGCAGGTGATCCTACTCTATGTTTCTCTGTCCGCAGACACCACCAATGTTCATGCCTACTTGTGAAGACTGTCATCATGTTTTGAAGAATGATTGGCACTGTTTTATAAATTAAAACCACTGCTTAGTCCCAAACAAGTTGAGGTCTGGTGTATGAATGACAGTGTTATCAAAAGCAAAAAGCACAAAAAAGCTCTAAGATCCACTGGGGCTTTAAGCACAAAGCGCAGAATGAGTTTTAATAATAAAAGGCGCAAAGGGAGAAAAAAGACAAATATATATGTTTAGTCCAAGACTAATAATTTATAAGCATGAATGTCAAATATATGCACAAAGAAATTGAAAAATAATTACATAAAGTGATATATCAATTGTTTAGTGTCATCTCTTCAGAAGAGGTTCATTGGCAAAGAAAGTATGCCTTAGAACCTTGATGACGACATTGAATAAGCGAGGCGAAGCCGCGAAGCACTCAACATGTTTTGAGCCTCACTTCAGGGCTTAAGCACACCTTTGATAACACTGATGAATCATCATTGACCATGATTCTCCATTTAAAATTGACACTGTTTTTTATATGTTTGGAAAATGTTCTATTAGGAATAAGTTGAAGGAAGCAGCTGAGGACATTGGGCTTCCAACTTTTGTGGTTGCTGATGCAGGACGTACACAGGTATCCTTCCCAAGGAATAATGTAAAACTGATTATACTTCTGTGAAATATATAAAGAGTATATTAAGAACATGTAGGAGAGAGCTAGCGTTGGCACAACAGTAGAGTTGTTCTTAGGTAATGTATCTTCACAATTTTAAATCATGGAAATAAAAGCATCGCAAAATTGTTAGGGGAAGACTGTATCATATGATATATGTCCCACTTTCCACCTACCTCCGCACTCCTCGGGGAGAACTTCATTCATGGAATAAGCTCTTTCATTCCAAAAATAGTATAGATAAGACTGAGTTATAGAGAAGAGAAACTGTTATAAAATACTAACTATTAGAATCCTGTGAATATTCTATAACATATATGTAAATGCAGTAGGTAGCTTGAGTTACTCCATAATTAAGTATTGATTTCCGTTTCTTTTTTGGACATGTAAACTTAGTCATTTAAACCCCAATAGCTTGAGTAAATAATCAAGCAGAGTTCTCTCTCAAACTCTTGTTTTCTCACTTAGTATTCGAGAGACCCATCTCACCCAATGTTGGGCCTCCAAAATTAAAATTGCCTACGCACAAGATGTCTAGACCTGGGCATGAGGTGGGGTGTTGAGAATGAAAAAAGTCTCACATTGGTGGTTAATGAGATGAGTGGTCTCCTCATAAGGTTTGGACAATCCTCCTCCCTTTGAGTTAGCTTTGGGGTGTGAGACCTAATTTTTCATGGTATTAGAGTCACGTCCATCCCAATTTACCCATATTAAAAATTGTCCAAGCACCAGATGTCTAGTCATGGGCGAGAAGCAGGGTATTAAGTCCCACATCGGTGGGATGAGGAAAAGTTGAACTACTTATATGGACTTGGACAATTCTCCCCTCATGACCTAGTCTTGGTACATATAATTTGTATGCACCAGTTTGAGGGGGAGTTTTAGAATCCCCTGAATATTCTACAACATATATGTATTTACCATGGGTAGCTTGATTTGCTCCTATTATAATTAGGTATTGATTTGTAGTGATTTTAGTCCTTTTTAGGGAATGTAAACTTAGCTAAACCTCAATGGGAATAATCAAGTTGAGTTCTCTCTCAAACTGTTGTTTTCTCACTGTTACAATCTCTTGGAATCAATGTGTACATAGAGAAGAACACAACATATATAGAAGTAAATGATCTATATAAGCGATACCAACTATTAGGATTAGTAGGTATTAGTATTACACTTACATTAGGTCTGGTGTTTGTTAGGAGACTTTTTAGTCTGATTGATACTAGTATATTCTTGTAGGGTTAAGAATTGATTAGAGAACTTCTAGTTTTAATGAACTAGCAAATTGCATAAAAAGACAAATTATCGATTGTTGGGATGTATATAAGGGCGGTTTATATAAATGATCTAACTAATTTGGGATTAGGCATAGCTAATTGATCTGCTAAGAACATCTAAAGACTGACAAGGGTATAATACAGGATCTATGCTTGTTGGCAGCTCTCAGTTGCAGAAAGAATAATATAGGCATGTTATCTCATTCTTTGCATTACAGAAGATGAATATGAGGTTGTGATTATGTGGGTTAAGTAGTAAACCTAGAGAGATTCTTATTGAGTAGCTTCTTGAGTAGAGTCCTTTTCATTCTCCCTTTTTTTTGTGTGTGGGGACCAAATGGTTCTCTTGCTTGGAAGCTTAACACCAGATCCTAAGATTTTACTGCTGCAGCTGATGGATAACTTCTTGCTTGTTTCATGTGCAATTGACAGTCCTCAGAACATGCTTATGTTTTTTTGGAATTTGTATATACAGGTCGCATCAGGCTCAAGGACAGTTCTTGCAGTTGGACCAGGTATACTTCTTAATCTGTTTGTTGATATTCGTATGTTTTTTCCCTTTTTGTTATATTCTAATGCTTTATAACAAAACTAGCTTGCTAATAATATGTTATTGTGGTCGTACTTCTGCAGCTCTGTTGTTTTTCTGATGATATACTTTCCTGTATTTTGTGGTACTGAATTTGTATCTGTTAGAGTCTATATGTAAATTTTCAGGTTTTCATCTACGTAGAATGCTCGCTTCTAATTGGTTATCAAAAGAATTCTCTCTTCTAACAAGCCTGTTCTATGGCAGTCAAAATAAACCTCTGCACATCCTAATTGCTCTTGTTTACAGTTGTAAGATCTCTTTGAGAACTGTCCTCAAATCATCATTTGCTCTTCTCATTAAAAAAACTGGAATGTTTAAATTCCATTACTAGTGTTTTTTTTTTAGGTAAAATTCCGTTAATAGATTATAAGATGCTGCAAATTCCACCACTTGACAAAAGAAATATTCGGAAACAACTTGTTTGAGGAATGTTAAGAAATCATTTCAAGAAATAGAATCCATGGTACCTTTGATAAAATTAAGTTTTGCATTCCTACAAATCAAATATGAATTCTGTTATTCTTGAGGATACTCCAGGTTCACTACTGTCATTTTGTGAGATAGCATGCTAGCTCGGTTGGTGTTTGCGCACAACTTGTACTGACATCCCTTTGGTGCTATGCTCAAAACTTACTTTACCATTGAGCAGGAAGCAAGTCAGCAGTAGATTCAGTGACCGGGAAGCTGCGCCTCCTTTGATGATACTGATAGCTTCTATTGGAACCCGTTTCAGATTTGAGCAACTCTTTGATCCATGTTTCCCAGAGAAGAGGTGCCTAGTTCTTGACCTGAGGAATTGATAGATGTGCTAATATCAAGATAGATGATCCATGTTTCTATGGAATGCAGTGCATAAACTTGTTCTTGCTCCATATTATTGGTGTCTGCATTGGTTGTGAAAGACGGTTCATGCATCTTAAAAAGTACCATTAATCATTTCACTTTTTTGACATTGATTTCAAGTACTGTTAACTTGATGTGATCTTTAAAATCACTTCGTTGTTCTTGATATTGAACTCTGCATAATTTACTAAACCGTGTGGTTGAAAAGATATTGTGTATCGCCCTATTACAGTCAATTTAAAATCTCACTTACTAACTTTCATTTTTCTATAAATTGCATCGAGAAATATTTCATCGTCCAATGTAACAGGAAACTTAACATTGGACTATGATAAAGCATTGTTATCGTCCTGGGCGATTTGACCGTCCTAAATCAGTACTTCCTCTATCTCATTTTATATGTTACTTTCATTTTTAGTCAATTTCAAAAAAAAAATGATACATTTCTATATTTAGTAATAATTTAATTTTAAAGTACCTATTTTATCCTTAACAAATATCTATGATTTATTTTAAATCAAAAGTTTCAAAAATCTTTATTTTTAAACTTCATGTCAAGTCAAATTAATTCATATAAATTGGAATCAAGGGAGTAGAATACTATCATTGGCATCTTTTAATACAAAAATAGTAAAAAAAAAAAAAAATTCTTTAAAATATAGGAATAGATTTTAAAAGTTGATCGAAATATAAGAGAGATGAATTTTAAGCTCATTCAAATTCCCTTTTAAATAAATTTGAAGGGAAAAAACTGCTGAAAAAGTATCATATAACACACTATTTTTCTTCACTACATATATATCTATATATATAAATGAAACGCTCCAAAGTGCAAATTAAATTATTATTTTGCATTTACACTAAATAAATATGTTATAGACTATCTCATTAATCATTTATTCAATATCAATGCATTCATATAATAATACTCTCTCCATTTCATATTAATTAAATTTTTGAGGTGTTTCACACCCTTTAAGAAAAATAGATTAAGACAGAAATTGAACATAGTTTTCCATTTTTACCCTTATTAATTATTGCCAAATTTATTGAAGTCATCACATTGAAAATCCAAATGAAGGGTAAAATTGGGAGAACACTCTAAAAGTAGTCTTGAAAACTGAACAATTAAGTTAATTTAAAATATGAAAAATACCTCAAAAATTTAATTAATATGAAATGGAACGAGTACACATTTAATACCTTAGTATTAAATCAAATAAATAAAATCAGTGACATTAAACACGTAAGTGAAGGGTCTTTTCATATGCCAATATTTAAAATATATCTTTTTCACATTCCAAACATTTATTTGCTTAGTCCTTTGAGTTTCTTCTGTTATGATATCATTTATCCATAATGTTTAGTTTATACTTTATAGGCGGAATGACCTAGGAGGTCTCTGTACTTAGCTTTGTTTGTTAGTTGAACCCTTCTACTCATCGTTTTGTCAAATGAACCATTAAACTCAATGAAACTTTATTTTTTAAACCCCTCTGACCATTGACCGAGCTTATGTGATATTGAAATGGCTTAGTTGGACAAATATGTAACCCCACGCGTTTTGAAGCAAGTGAATACAATATTTTTAATTTAAAATTATCAAAATTATAAGACAAAACAATAATAATAATTTTTTAAATAAAAAATACTAAAAAACTCCTTTTTCACTACACCCCACCTCGCCCCAACCCCCACCCCTTCTATCTTCTTCTTCAGCCCCGCCCCACCCCACCCCACTCTTTTTCTCTTCTTCTTCAACCTCAGCCTCCACCCCCATCCTCCCCCGCCGCTACTCATTTTCTCCTCTTCTTCTTCTTCTTCAACCTCAGCCCACATCCACCCACCCTCGTCCCTACTCATTTTCTCTTCTTCTCTTCTACTACAATTCATGGGTCAACTTTCAACAACAAAAAAAAAAAGGAGAGAGAATAATAGTGAAACAATTAGATATTGTGTGAAGACAATAATTAGCAATCATTTGGAAAATCTATCCTAAGATGGGATTATAATGATCTTCACAATGAAGCCATAAGGCATGAGAGTTTTTGATAACAATAATTAGGAACCAGCTTATAACTTTGGTATAACAAAAACATATGTATTCTTCTGTTACTTTACCCTTTTTTTTTCATTTGTTTTTTTTGTTGGTCGGGTTACGCTAATGTTAGAATACTAATGGTGTTGTGGAATAATTAAACAAGGGCACGAGTGCACCACTTACATACATAAACATAATAGCCAACCAATAATACGTACTATGTTTGGTCCAATCTATGTCAACAATTTTTTAGTGAAAATAGTTCTATACGCAGAAGCGAAATCAAAAATTTAATTTTATGAATTTTTAATTTTAAATTAATAAAGGAGGATAGAATAGATATATTTTGTTTTATATATGTTTGTGGTTCATTAGCTAATGAAGTGGATGGAATTATCAAAAATAAAATTTCTATTTGAGACAAAATACGCTAAAATATATTTTCTCCCAAATCTTTTTTTAAGTTATTGAATTTCCTTTTATAGAATTTTTTTTTTTCTAGTGAAGTGTATGGCAGCAGAATTCAATAGATCATAAATTCAAATCATCTTAGAAATAATATTTTAATATTTTTTGAACTCCAGCTATATAACAATATTAAAACGTTTAGTAGCGGAGTTATAATACTAGCTACACTACACATTATCACAATAAAATCATCAAATAAAAAATTGAAAAAAGCTTTTTTTTGCAAGAAAATATATCATTCACCATTTTTATAAACTTAATTCTTTAAGATCTGCTACTTGAATTTACATATAAATATATTTTTGTCAATTTGAAGTTTTCTTGATATCTCTTTTTATCAAATCAAAATAAATAGAACCATAAAGCATGTGCAAGAACTAATTATAATCTATCACATTTTGTGATTGAAGAAATTTAAGTGTGAACTATGAAGAAAGATGAAAATGGTGATTTTTATTATTGGGATGAAAATGGTTAGGGGCGGATTTAGGCTTGTCTAAGGTGTGTCACGTGACACGGCTTCGTCAAATATTTTAAATCGAATATATATATATATATATATATATATATATATATAAACTAAAGAGTAAAATAATTGAAAGGACACATCTTATAACAGAATGCGCCTAGCTCAGATGGCAGACGCGCTGCATTGCGAGCGAAATGTTACCGGTTTATTCACGTTTTAATTTTTTCTTTTCTAGAAATTATTAAATCTTTCTTTTAAATTCAAAACAATAGGTCCCTTTATTAAAAACCTATACACCCACTCTAATTCATTCAAAATCTCCTTTATCAATGAGAATTATAGTTAAATAAAAATAATGTTGACCCCTTAAATCCTTGTATTTGTATATTTCTGACTTGTGATTTTGTTCAATTTTATTTCCGTTCTTGTTCATCAATCATTGTTATTCGGCATCTCGAATCTCCACATCACGTAAGTATTTTTTGCTATTCTATTTTTTTATTATGTGCTTGAGTTTTTATATTTATTTGTTCATGATAATAATTTTATTTTTTACTATCTACTTGTTACAATGAAATTTAGAATTCAAATTGATTAAAATTATCCACAATCCTCTATTATTTGATCCTCAATTATTAATTGTGCAGATCACATCATATTAGTCTAAATCTTTAATGAAGAGTATTATTCTAAAAAAATTTACAAATGTTCAAAGCCAATTTTAACGACTCAAGCTTCAACTGACTTGGAAGAACAAGCTAATGAGTCAAACTTTATTTAATAATATGAAGATGTGAATGGTTTAATTTAAAATTTTAAAATATTATCTAATTAAAAGAGGCCTCAAATTTTTGGAGGCCTAAAACAAAACTTTCATTGATTTTCTTCTTGAGCCATTTTTGTCTCTTTTAATGGTGACACCTCTTAGAAAAAATCCTACGTACGCCACTATAAAATGGTAGAAGGCGGGAACAAAGGAGATGAAGTGGGAAGGGAGTGAATGGTACGGAGAGAGAAAATTGCATTTTTTAAAAATATTATTTATTTTTAAATATTTAATTTCTAATGTGTCATTAAAATAATAATAATGTGTCATTAAAAAATGACGTGGTATTTCATGTGTAAAATGAGTGTACTACACGCACACCCATTAGATGAGAAAGAGGTCTAAAATATTGTGTTTGAATGAGTTTAAGGATTTAGTTGACAAAGTCGTAAGTATAAAGATCCAACTTACAAATCGAATCAAGTACAAGGGTCTCTCAGACCATTTCGCCTACTTTATATAATAAGTTGACACAAAAGTATCAAATCACTTTGTTCTTTTTTTTCTTGTTGTTATCAAAAACTATCTTTTCTACATAAAATAAAATCTTCTTTATGTGTTGCATTTTGCCCAATTTTAACAAAAATGTCCAAGAGAATTTTTTTTTTCCTGGTTAGACAAGTTTTTTTTTTTTTGATAATTACTATATTTAGGTGCTTATATTTATGAGATAACTTATAATATATATACTATAAAAATTTGTTAGAAAAATCCGTGCATATAATTTAAAAATATAATGTGTTTATTGAGTTGTTTCATTCTTTTCTGATTGGTTTGTTTTGACTTTATTATTAATTAGGTATATTTTTGCCATATTTGTGTCAAATGAGGTATCTATGTATATGTCTAAAGAAGACCAATAACATGTATATGTAGCCTACTTCTTGATTATTATATGTTGTTTGAACAACTTTTCTTTATTTCTTTTTTCTTCTTTTAGATATATTTTACATTAAGTTGAAAGAATCGATTCTTTGATTTGCATTATTTGAGATAAGCGTATTTTAAAAAAAACCTCTTTATTTTTCAAAAGATAGGAATAAAGTCTATATGGAGGGATTAAATTTGGTTTGTTGTTGTTCTAATGAGACGGGGTCCATTGCTAAAGCTACAATTTTTATCAATTTTTATTTTTATTTTTCTATGACTTAAATGTAATGTTTAATGGAGTATGAGTTTAGTTATAGTATATATTTTTAAAATATATACGAATCGAACCGAATTAAATTGAATCGAACCAGTGTGGATTTTCAAGCATTTATATGCCAAGGGTAGTGGGTGGTGGGAATGAGATAACAACCTTTGAGCGGCTAGAACCACACCGCTAAGTCTGATTGATTATCGATACCCCCAAGCGACGCCATTGACAGGTTTCTGGTATCATGGCGTACGCTCAAAACTTCATTGCAGTTCTCTTCATCTCTTTCACCTTCGTGTCTACTTCATTCTCTCAATCTATTCTCGGAATTTCCCCACAATTATTGGACCTTTTTGCCATCAATCGCGTGTTCCGCCACCGTAAGATTCCCAATGACAATGCTCTCTACTGTGACAGCTGGCGATTCACTGTCGAAACTAATAACGCTGGTTTATGGTCTATAATCCCTGAAAGATGCATTTCCTTCGTTCAGGACTACACCACCGGGGATCGTTATTCTTCAGATTCAGCTGCAGTAGCTGACCTGTCACTCGCGTTTGCCAATACAGTTAAGGTTTCAAATGATGGAATGGACGCTTGGGTCTTCGATATTGACGAAACGCTGCTCTCCAATTTGCCCTACTATGTGGCACATGGCTTCGGGTAATGATTACTTTCTTTCTAATTTGCTGAATTTTCTCTTTGACTCCATATGCATTTGTTTACTCTGGACTGTTTATTATACAAAGAAGGTTTCTATTGAAAATCATACAAAATGGAAAATGACAGTGTTGAATGATTCTTCCTCAAATCCTTTTGGTTAATAATTTTGAACGGTTGCTGTTTCTGAGTAATTTCTGCTTTGCTTTACAGCAGTTGGTCTCATTTAGCTTGTTAAGAACTTGCCTATTTGGGGGAATATATATATATATATGACTTGGGGAAAGATAGCATTTACCATTAAGTCACATCAATATCAGCTAAATAGTAACAAATAAGAAATCCTGTAGTGACCATGTCATTAGATATAATTGGGGAATTTAGGCGAAATTAAGATAGGCTACTGCATAAATACATAAAATTGCCCCTCAGTGAGATACTCGTGTTTTATCAAATTCTTTTGGAGCTTGTAAATATTTGTGTGTGTTGGAACTAAGATTTGAAAATTAACTACTCAAAAGATTGAATATCCAATTTGTTGGTCTTGCTTTAAAGATTACCTGTCTCGTGAAGAAGTGATAATTCCTTGTTCTCCCTTCAAATCCCATCTTCATTTGCTTGGAAAAATCTACATGTTTTCGTCATGCCATATTGAAGTAGATCATTAGATCATAGATGCACCAAAATATACGAAACATCCTTTTACTTTGTGGTGATGATGAATCTAGCAACTCTTGGTTGAGCACATCCGCTTGTACTTTACAAATTACATGTATCCTATAAAAGTTCTGTGTGCATGCATATTTGAATCTAACCATAACAAACTAGTGTGATAAAACTTGGCTCTCGCTCCATCGTCATGCTAACCTTTGTTTATCAAGCCATGATGCAACAAGCACCTACAACATACTCAAGAAATACTCAAAAGGAACAGTCTATTGGTTTCTATGCGATCACTAGTTATAGACTCTCGAATTCACAGTTTCCTTTTTAAGAGTAAAATCCTCAGCCACAGTTCTGTCACTGTCATTCAAACAGTTTGAGCAGTGTTATTTTGTAGCTTCATGCAGTAGCTTGTCTTATTAACTATTTCTTTGCTTAGGCAAGCTTGATAGGGCTGGCTTCAAGGTGAAAATTACATTTCATTGATGCAATCAGCAAACTTATAGAGTTATAGTTGCAGTCCCTTGAAGCTATCCTAGCAAATTTTCATCTTGTTGAAAGCAGCAGTAGTGAACTTATATCCAAATTATGTTCTTTCATAGAAGCACGGAGATTTGACTTTCCATTGTTTTTATTTCTATTTGAATTTTCCTAAACCCTAGAATAAGAATATAATATAATTAGTTTAGTGTTTTTTTTACTCTGAACCTAAAACAGTAATGGTTTGAGAAAGTGGCTTGAGATGAAAGCCTAAGCTTCTTTGTATGTTGAAAGTAGACTAGTTTTATCAAGTATCAAGGTGTAATTTGCATTTGGTTAAAGTGTAACATGCTTGAAGTTTCCAAGCATTATATCTTGCTTCAACTTGTTTTTTGTACCTGGCACTTCTCCTAGTTTCTATTTTGTGGAAAGCTTTAGGGATACTCCATTATGCCCCTCTTTGACCAATCAATCATAGGATGGAAGAGTGTTCACCATACGAGGTAAACTTTTAAAAGCAATCTGGAGACAGCTAGTTTAGCCCGGAAAACATGGTATACTACTTAAGCAAGAAGTATATAGTACAATTTGTGTATTTTGTTGAGGATTACTTAATGCTCTTGTAAATATTCCATTTCGTAACTATTTATACAAACCCAGATATCGAGCCAAAGTTATGCTGAAATTTAACCCCTTGATTTCAATGTTCATAAGGTAGTTTCCCATTTGAACTTGACTTCCATGTGATACTGCTACCCAAGAAGATACTAGTTTATTTAGTGTAGTTTGGATGATACAGGAGGGCCAGCTTTAATGTTCTGATTTAAAATAGATTGCACTTTGTGGATTTTTACTTGCTTGTGGCATTCTGATCATATATTCAATAATTGTCTATGGGAGCTGTTCCTGTGGCTTGGGCAGGTACTGAATGATTTAGTGATAGAATAATTCATTACCTGCTGAAGCAGTTATCAGTTTGTTTTCCTTTAAGACTTAGCCTTTAAGCTATTATGCTTTAGAAGTAAGATTTCATACAGTCTGATGTGGGATTTACACTGGGTATTTTGTTGTTGTCGTAATCTCGAAACTAAATTGAAGAAGTTATATGGTACTACCACAGATGTCCTATAATTCAACAACGGAAAGGATCCTGTTGTTTTAGCCAGTTCATGTTCAAACAGATGTATATGGTAAAACTGGGAATGAGATTGGTACTTACCAGAAAAACTGTAACTTTGTTTTACTACGTCTCGTTTTGTTGTTCAACTTATCTGCATCCTTGATTCTGAGTATTGGAGAAACTGAGGGTGAAAAATATTGTCAAATTAAAGATGGGTTAAGTATTCCCCTGGTTTATTAAGAAAAGAACAGAAGAAAGTGTGCCTCTGGTAGACTTTTGATGCTTTAGTATTTGAAGTCTAGTAGACACTGTTGCTAAAAGATTGTTTCAAATGTACTCAATCCCTGAAATTAGGTGCAACATAGTCTGGGTGTCTTGCTTCACTTGGATTGCATTCCACAAGGTACTTAAAGTGTGTACCTTGTCGCGCATGAGCTAAGTCTTGAAGAAGGAAGTACTAAACAATAAATACTTAGATTATATGCTAATTGTGAAAAAAAACTTATAAATGAATATTTGGTGATTTTAAGAAATTTATTATCTGAAACTAGTCAAAAAAGTTTAAGTAGAAACTTAAAATTGCATCTCTGCACAAACAAAATTCTTAAAATGATTTCTGAACATTTTTGTAGTGTATTTCACTAAACTTATTTCTTTGTCTATGCAATTGTTGTTTTTTTGTTTATAGTTATTTCTCTTTTTGGTATTAGACATATAATTTTTTAAGTCTTCTGATTTGCACCTTTCTTCATTAAAACTCGTGCTTTAATTGTGCTTTTCAGCTTAAAGCTCCTATAGACATTACTTTTCAACACTTTCGCTTTGACAATACTAGCTGAAGATCCACTTGGCCGTCAAATGTGACTTCTATGTGATTCTTTTGATTCTTTGTTGTTGCTGTGTTGTTCTGTGATTGATCACATTTTGCTGCTGTATGCAGATCACAGATCTTTGATGAAATCGCCTTTGACAAATGGGTGAATGAAGCTAACGCTCCTGCTATACCTGCAAGTTTAAAACTGTACAAGGAGCTACAGCAGCGAGGATTTACTATATTCTTGTTGACTGGTCGGAGTGAATATCAAAGGAACGAGACAGAAAAGAATATGGTGCATGCTGGATACAGCAATTGGGAACGGCTTATTTTGAGGTATTCAAACAACTGTTTTTCTTTGAGAAAGCAAGGTAATTTTATCGATGAACAAGCACTAAGGGCGTGCTTCTCAAACTGTATAATATTGCCAGAATAAACAAAACCCAAAAGCATGCCCCAACTGATCTTGTAATGATTCTAACATCTGTAAAATCCATTCAACCTCTTTTATATGTTCAAATCTACTCCAAAAATATACAATTAGCCTTCATCTTGTGAATGGATTTGGCACCATCTTCAAAACACCTCTAATTTCTCTCATATACAAGCAGGTATAGTTCCACCGTAGTAGCTTCCTATATCCTTTTCTGGTCCAACATCTCAACAAGTCACTTATTGTTTCTGGCATAATCCACTGCATACTGGTGATATTTAAGAAAAGCTGCCACAGTTGAGCAGTAACTTGGCAGTGTAAAAATAAATGACAGATGGTCTCTTCTCGTCTCCTACAAAGAAGACATTTGCTAACTCTTTTTTGTAAATTCTCTTGTGCGAGACGGGCTACATTGCCTGACTATCCATGTGAAATAAGCTACCTTTTGGTGCTTTGGATCTCCAAATTTGTAGTCATGGCCAAGGTTTTGTCAGATTTTCTACCTTTATTAGCTCCCTGTAACAAGAACTCAGTGTTAGAACTTCTTTGCAGTTAGGTTTCCATAATAAGCTATCATCAGTATTGGGTAGTTGCTAGTATGTGTTTAGAAGATCGGAAAATGCAACAAACCTAAGTCAGTGAAATTCCTTCTAAAATTAATGCTCTGAATGCCATTAAGTCTGCTATCAGCCAAAAAAGATAGTTGTTTACTGCCAAAGTAAAGAAATCTGGAAACAACTCTTTCAAAGAGCCATTACCAACCCAGTTATCCAAATAAAATGAGATTTTCCTTACATTGCCTACTTTAAAACCAGTCAGCCTTGAAAAAGGGCTATAGTGATCTGATACCCTTCATGTTCATACGCCAGAAGATGTTCGAACTTATCTGGTACACCAATAGCAATCAACACCATGCTTTTTCTTGATAAACACACATAAAGCTTCCACTTATGTATTCAACCTCCACAGGCACTTCATCAATAAGCTAATCATATGATGTCTGAGGTTTTTAACCACAACATGTGGTATATCTTGAACGAATGACCTACATAAAAAAAGGAAGATGCCTGATGTTTTTAATTCCGAAATCACCATCTTTCTTGCCATTAATCAGAGTACTCCATTTTACCAAATTGTAAGTTTTCTTCACCTTAAAACTGTGGCTGAACCTTTGTGATGTAACAGGGGACCTTCCGATAAAGGTAAACTGGCAACCCAATACAAATCTGAGAAAAGAAAGGAGTTAGAAGATGAAGGTTACAGGATTCGGGGGAACTCTGGAGATCAGTGGAGTGACTTGATGGGTTTTGCTGTAGCACAGAGGTCCTTTAAACTTCCAAATCCCATGTACTATATTGCATGATAATAGAGTGGTCTAAAAAGTGTATGGTGTTCTTTAACAATTGATGTTGCAATTCTGTGCTACTACTGAACTTTGTATATTACATTATTCTAAACGCAATTTCACAAGATGTGGACGCCTTGTTCAATTGGAACTGGTCTCTTACTTTTCCAAATAATTGTAAGACCCCCATGGATTTTAAGATTTTTCATTTGGTGCGTCAATTTAACTTTCTTTGAAGAGATAAATGAAAATATTACTACAATTAGCTTTGCTATTTCCTGCGGGCATTGACGCAGCTGTAGAGTGTAGAACACTATTTTAGCTAACAAGTCATAGGTATAGCTTTTTAAATTCCCAGTCGAAATCATTCGGCATCAACTTGTATAAGACCTTAGTGATTAACCCGGATACAAGAGTAGTAAAACAATCTCTTTGTAGACATAACTAGATTGTGCAGGTATCAACGGGAAGAAATTACAGCCTTTTTTTTTTTTTTTTTAATCTTTATTGGGATTTGAACTTGAGACCTTATGATTCTCAATCCATTTTATTGATCACTAGATCACATCTTTGAATTCTCGGCTAGCCCCACATCGCGAGCAATGGCACAGAGTAAATTATCAGTATTCTCCATTTAATTGTAAATATTGTTGAATCCTAAGCAATATAGTTTTGAAAATGAACCCACCACAAAAAAATTTATTGAAAGAAAAGGAACGTATCATATTGTCTATATTTAAAGAGAAAAGACATAAAGTGACACCTGAAGTTGTCTCGAATTTTCAAAAAGACACATAAACTATGCAAGCGTCCTATTATCCCCTAAACAATTCTGAACATATATTATTACATCATTTTTTATCCACCTGACATGGAGAGTGTATGCACTCTCTTAAAGAGCGTGAACAAACTAAAAAAACTAATATAATTTTATTTTTACAAGTATTTTGCTATAAAACATATTTTCTTGTTTTTCTTATTATTTTAATTTTTTCTCCTTATTATTTTTTTCTTTTTCCTTCTTCCTTCTTCTTCAAAAATTCATTGTCATCTTCATTGTAGCTTCTCACTTTCAATGTCACTTTTTACCACAACTCCACCTCCCTTTTTTACTACTATTAGTTTAACTCTCTTCAATTTTAAAATTATATCTAAATATTTTATTACATTTCGAACAATTTGATAAACCCATTAGATTTCAAGATGATTAGTAGGTATTATTTAGTTTTTTTTATCTAAATTTCAATTAAACTTTTTCAATTTTCTGAGAATTCTGATTCTTTCAAAATTATCATTTCTAGTTTTGAAGTTATATGAAAATGAGATAAATTAATTGATGATACCTTTAAAATTTTAATTTTTCTTAGAAAAATAATTAGTTTTGTTATCAATAACACAAATTCTAGAAAATAGTATAATTTTGGAAAGAGAGGAATTTGACCGAAGTAGAAGAAGGAAAAAAAGTGAGAAAATGGAGGGGATCAACTTTACATAGGGGTGGGGGTGAGGTGAGGGTGGGAGGTGAAGAAGAAGAAAGAAAGAAAGAAAGAAAATGAAGGGAGGGATAGTTTGAAAGTAGGGGTGGAAGATGAACGAGAATTTAAAATGAAATTAAAATTAAAGTAATAAAATTAAAATAAGTTAAAAAGTAAGAGAGGGAAATAAAGAAAAACTTAAAATGAAAAAAGAAGAAGCTATATTTCAAATTAAATTAACATGTATCACACAATGATTGGTGTGTGATAACACTTGCCATTTAAAATCTAAAATTGATCGAAAAATAATTTAATAATATATTATCGAAATTGTTATGGAGGGTAATAGGACGCCCGCATAATTAATGTATCTTTTTAAAACTTTAGGTGTTACTTTATGTCATTTCTCATCTTTAAATAAACCTAGTATAAAGGGAGAAAATGGTCTTGACTCTTGAGTAAATGGACGAATGATACGTGACAAAAATGATCCGTTACCCCAATTTGGTAGAAAGCATTGAACAACATTTTCGGGATGTTGGTCCTTCTTACTTTCATAGGATTTAGTCATATTTAGTTCAACTAAGTAGTTAGTAGTTAGTTGATTATCAGAGGTCTTGTGTCGATGGACATTACTCAGTCATGTTAGAGACTTTATACATTGACAGTCAGTCATGTCTTTCAATTTTGACCTTTGTGTCATTATGCTTCGAAATTTTAATAGTTTATTTATGAAAACTTTTATTTGAAGACTTATTTTCTTTATTATGACGAATTTCTCAAAGAGCATGTTTGTAAATTATGCATTTTGTTCATGTCTAGATGAATGCTCATGTTTTATGTCATGTTATGGGTACGCTTTGCCATCAATAGCATCAGATGTCGTCCACGTCTAGAGTATGGCTCTACATGACAATGAATTGTTAGTAAATATATATTGTGCAATAAAAATAGGCTAAACACACGGATAATCTTTTAAATTTGTTAATAAATTTTCTTTAGACGCTCAAATTACCGTCTATTTAGATTGAGCATATAAACACTTCCTATTAGACATTTTCAACTCAAATTTTAGAATTTGTTTGTGCTTGTCCTCAAGCACCACTAGATAGATAAGTTAATCACTTAAAATATGCCACTTTCCTTAATTATACGCATTAGCTTTAATAAACCCTCAAAACCTCAAATTTATTTCAATTGATATTGATGCCTACAATTTTAAAAGGGAAAAAGGACGAATTTACCCCCGGACTTTGATAAATGGTACGTCTATGCCCTCCGTTATACTTTGCGTCCACATAAGCCCCTACCGTTCAAATATCGGTATACACATGCCCCTCTCACTAACGGACCCCTCGTTTTGTACACGTGCCATAATCCTAATCAACTACCCGTTTGACTATTCTTTTAATCCATAAACCCACAACCCGCCCCATAAACCCACTAACATACTCATCGGTTTTTTGAGAGTCTTCATACTAGACCGGCGTATCGATTTTGGAAACGGCAGGTGTAATACCGGCGGCACCGTACCGACCTTCTACGGCGTATGCGTCTGACGGTTTCTTCTGAATTTTTTGGTTCAAAAGTTTGTCGGCGGCTGCTCGAAGTTCGTCTAAAATGCCCATTACTTGTTCTAATTTAAGAGAAATTGCTGATTTTCTGCTTCTATATCATTTTATATTTATCGTGTTGCTCCCAAATTACGTCCCCAGTCAATGCCGTTTTAAGTTATGCATAGAAATTATTTATTATTGTATTATTAAACTCTTTTCGATTTTCTAGTCATATGGGATATTTATTGAAATCTTATGCACCGCCGCCATTGGAGTGATTTTCAACCTTCACTGACTCTTCCTTTGGAATGTTTAAGTTAGATATTTTAGAGGGAATCGGGTGGGTTATTGGGCTTATGGGGCGGGTTGTGGGTTTATGGGTTAAAAGAATGGTCAAACGGATAGTTGTTTAGGATTATGACACGTGTACAGAACAAGGGTCCGTTAATGAGAGGGGCATGTGTGTACCGATAATTGGACGGTAGGGGCTTATGTGGACGCAAAGTATAACGGAGGGCATAGACGTACCATATATCAAAGTTCGGGGTAAATTCGTCCTTTTTCCCATTTTAAAAAGATAACTTATTTTATATGATTAATTTATGTACATATTAAATGTTTAAGAACATACAATTATTTTTTAAAAATTTAAATTATAAAATATCTATTATCCATGTTGAAATGAAATTTTATACTCTAGCCACTTTAAGGAATTATCCATGTATTCTGCCATAAAAATAGGGGCAAATTGATGTACCATGTTTATAGCCTATGGTACGAACAGCCTGTGTAAAACCTCACCAAAACCCCATTTCCAAACCCTAACATCAGTGCAAAGCTTTTGTGCTTCATCTGCAATGGCTTCTCGTTGTCGTGCATTCTCAAGACCAGCAATTAACTTTGTCAAATCCACAATTAACAAACAATCAAGCATACCCACTTCCTCTTTTAACGTTCCTCGCCCATTTCCAACACTCTCAAGGCAAGTCCTTCATCCAATGTATTGAAATTCTTGAATAAAGATTCAATTTTGATAACTGATTTTGATGTTTCAGGCCATTGCCTCAAATGGGTTGTCTTCAATCTCTGCTGCCGCTCCACACTGCTGTCTCTTCAGCTCGACTCACATCTTGCCTTGGTATTGATTCCAAGGGCTCCAGATCGTTGTCTCAGGGTATGCTCTGCAGTGCCAACCCAGGAGTTTGATATTTTAGAAACTGTATCTGTAAGCAATAACCACTTTTTGATCATGTTTATGTATCTCTTTGGTTTTACTTTTTTTTTAACTTAGTATCAAGATTTTATCTTGGCGGCTGAATCTTTCCATATAATTATTTTCGTTGTACATTAAGTATGTATTGGTCAATGTAAAGACGGTGGTTAGTGTTCTAGGTTGTCTGGTCGATGCAAAGAGAGTAGTTATATATACTGATAGACTGTGGTGTTCATATATGTTTGGACGAACGAAGGCCTCTGGATGAAGTTATCTTCTTTGTCCAAATTCACAATATAGCCACGGGGATCAGTTGACAGTTAGTAATTGTAATGGATGCAATTGATTGCTAGGAATATGTGGGGATCCTCAGAACTAAACTAAAATTTAAGTAAACTATAGTGCTATATGCTTAGATAGCCGGATATTGGAATTTTGGCCACTGGAAACATCTCATGGGTTATACCAAGTTACCAAAATCTGTCAGGGATTTAAAGCTGGACCAGAGAGCTGCTGGAGGATATAACATTGTATAGGTGGAGAGAAATTGAATTGACTTTTACGGCCTTGAGTTTACACTGTGGGCATTTAAGCTTCATCTTTCACTCCTTTTTAATAGTCTTGTGTATTCTTGGATGGAGAGGCTGCAATTGCAGGGGACAAAAATTAGATTGAGAGGCTGAAGAGGGTACCAGTAGATAATTAGAACCAGATACATTGAGTTTAATGCGCTAGCATATCGGTCTCATTTTTTGCAATCGATATGTCCTTCTATGTAGAAGGTAGCTTTAGCTAGTTCAAGTTAGTCATTCAAAATTTTGAAGGACTGCCTCATTTGGACAACTCTTCACTACTGCGTTTGATCTTCTTCTTCTCTTGTGAGTATAGTAAGCACAATGGACCCCGATCATAAATCAATCTTCTTGAAAGAAAATTTATGTAGGCAATATTGTGACAAGTTATATGACAACCTAACTCCAAGTAGAAGACAACCAACTAGTAGCACAACATTTGAGAATCTTCAAGATCTAATTACTAGTCATGCCATCATTATATTCTGATTGTTACGTAATCACTTGACTTAGAGAAAATCTTTTAGATAGGTAAGCCAAAATTTTATTAATTTTAATGTCAGTAAGCTTGTGTTGAATTTGCAAATGGTGGTACAACAAAAACTCAATTTCTTGACTATGCTAACTGTTAGAATAGACATAAGTATTTCCTACTTAGAATAGGAATAGGAATAGGAATAAGAATAGGAATCCTAGTTGGAAAAGGATTCCAATGTAGTGTCTATAAATAGGGTCTCAAGGTAACAATTTAGATATACAATTCAATAATATATTTCTCACATGGTATCAGAGCATTGGTGAGAACAAACAAGTCACCTTTTGTCTATGTCAATTTCGGTGACTGTTGGATTTGATTTTGTTATTCTTTTTTCTTTCTGTGGGTGTTGTGCGAAAATTAACACCACCACGAGGCTCGGAAAGCCCCCGCGACCAAACCCCAGCCAGAACCACCGAAAAACATCACCCCACGCGCTCTCACGCGCAAATCGGAGTTGGCAGTTTCCGGCGAGTTCTGTCTCACGTGCCAGCGCGTGAGGCCTTTTTTGATCATATTTTTTGAGAGATTTTTTGACAGCTAGGGTCGTCCAGCCATTCCGACCAGGCCCATACTGTTTTTGACCAGATTCGATCGCCGAAATTAGGGTTTCGGCTATTCCAGGCTGTTTCTCAATAATCAAGTTTTTTTTTTTTTTTTTGTTGTTTCCAAGACAAATTTAGTATAATGTCTTTTGGGTGTGATGTTTTTGGTTCTAAAAATATAGGGATTGGAAGTTCTAGCCCTATAATCACTTTAGAACTTTTATTGGGAAGTTCAAACTATTTATCTTGGGCTTCCTCGGTTGAGCTGTGGTGCAAGGGTCAAGGTGTCCAAGATCACTAAGACTTATGTGGTAGATGTAAAGGCAAAGACTAGTGAGGAAGATGCAAAAGCCAAAGCACAATGGGAGAAAGTAGATGCTTAATTATGTAGTCTCCTATGGCGTTCTATTGATTCCAAATTGATGCCCTTGTTTCGCCCATTCCAGACGTGTTATACAGTTTGGGAAAAGGCTCGTGCTTTATACACTAATGACATATCTCGATTCTATGATGTGATATCTCAATTGACCAACTTAAAGAAATAAGAATCCAATATGTCTACTTACTTGGGACAAGTACAGACAGTCATGGAGGAATTCGACATGTTGATGCCAGTTACTACGAATGTGGAACAACAACAAGAACACAAACATACATTGTTTCTAGTTCTTACTCTTGCTGGACTTTCTCCTGATCATGATTCTGTGCGTGATCAGATTTTAGCTAGCCCTACAGTTCCTACAATCGATGAATTATTCTCTTGTCTCCTTCGTCTTGCGGCACCTCCCAGTCATAAAGTAGTTTCATCACCCACTGTTGACTCCTCTATTCTTGCATCTCAAACCTTTGAAAAGCGTACATGTCAGTCTATGGAGAATCGGCGAGGGGGAGGGCGTTTTGGGAAACCTCGATCCAAGTGTAGTCATTGTCATAAGCCTGGACACACTCGTGACATATGTTATATTTTGCATGGTCCACCACCCAGTTATGATCCTATTGTTCTAAAGGAATATAATGAGTTCCTTCGAAATCGCGCAAGTAAACAGACATCTCCACTAGCAGCATATGGTGCTCAACCTAATCAACCATCCAATAATGCTCATATTGCTCAGACAGAATATGATGAGTTCCTTCAGTATCGTGCAAATAAGCAAACGTTTCCACAAGTAGTTTCGGTTGCTCAACCTGATGTATCTGTTGCGGGTAATTCTTTTGCTTGTATGTCGCAATCTAGTACTCTTGGAACATGGGTCATGGACTCTGGGGCTGCTGATCATATCTCTGGTAATAAATTACTTTTATCCGATATTGTTTATTCACAACCTCTTCCATGTATTACTTTAGCCAATGGGATCCAAACAAAACCAAAAGGGGTTGGAAAAGCCAAACCCCTATCTTCTGTCACCCTAGACTCTGTTCTTTATGTCCCTGGTTCTCCTTTTAATCTAGCATCTGTTAGTCGTTTAACGAAAGCCCTACATTGTAGCATAACTTTTTCGATGATTTTTTTCTCATGTAGGACCGCAGTACGGGATAGATGATTGGAACAGGACATGAATCACAAGGCCTTTACTATCTTTCCTCTTCAAATTCCTTAACAACATGCTCCGTTATAGATACCCCAGATCTAATTCACAAACGTTTGGGACATCCGAGTCTATCCAAGCTGCAAAAGATGGTGCCTAGTTTGTCTAGTTTATCCACATTAGATTGTGAGTCGTGTCAACTTGGGAAACACACTCGTGCTACGTTTTCTCGTAGTACTGAGGGTCGTTCAGAGTCTATTTTTTCATTAGTTCATTCTGATATTTGGGGTCCTAGTAGAGTCAGTTCCACCTTAGGATTTCGTTATTTTGTTAGTTTCATTGATGATTATTCAAGATGTACTTGGGTTTTCTTAATGAAAGATCGTTCTGAGTTATTTTCTATTTTCAAAAGTTTCTTTGCTGAAATACAAAATCAATTTGGTGTTTCTATTCATACTTTTCGTAGTGATAATGCCTTAGAATACTTATCCTCCCAATTTCAAGAGTTTATGACTCACCAAGGCATTATTTACCAGATTACTTGTCCATACACCCCTCAACAAAATGGTGTAGCTGAAAGAAAAAATCGGCATCTTATTGAGACCGCTCGTACTCTTCTCTTTGAATCCAATGTTCCGCTGCGTTTTTGGGGAGATCCAGTTCTGACGTCTTGTTATTTGATAAATAGAATGCCCTCTTCTTCTATTTAGAATCAGGTTCCACATTCCATACCGTTTCCTCAGTCACGTCTTTATCCTATCCCCCCTCGTGTCTTTGGGAGCACATGCTTTGTTCATAACTTAGCCCCAGGAAAAGATAAATTAGCTCCTCGTACTCTCAAATGTGTCTTTCTTGGTTACTCTAGAGTCCAAAAAGGGTATCGTTGTTATTCACATGATCTTCATCGATATCTTATGTCTGCTGATGTTACATTTTTTGAGTCTTAGCCTTTCATCCTGATGTATCTATGGCCTTACCCATATCTTAGGTTTTACCTGTGCCAACCTTTGAGGAATCTACGGTTACTTCTATATCTCCAGTTGTAGTGCCACCACTACTAACTTATCGTCGTTGTCCACGTCCAACCTTAGTTCCAGATGATTCATGTCATGCGCTGGACCCTGCTCCTACTACGGACTTGCCTCCTCCTAGCCAACCGCTTGCACTTCAAAAAGGTATACGATCCACTCGAAATACTAACCCACATTATACCTTCTTAAGTTATCATCGTCTATCATCACCCCATTATGCCTTTGTGTCGTCTTTGTCCTCTATTTCCATTCCTAAGACTACAAGTGAAGCACTTTCTCATTCTGGATGGAGGCAGGCTATGGTTGATGAGATGTCTGCTTTACATAAGAGTGGTACTTGGGAGCTTGTCTCCCTTCCTGCAGGTAAATCTACTGTTGGTTGTCGTTGGGTTTATGCAGTCAAAATTAGTCCAGACGGTCAAGTTGATCGACTTAAGGCTCGCCTTGTTGCCAAAGGGTATACTCAGATATTTGGGCTAGATTATAGTGACACTTTCGCTCTTGTGGCTAAAATAGCATCTGTTCGTCTTTTTCTATCTATGGCTGCCGTTCGTCATTGGCCTCTTCATCAGTTGGACATTAAGAATGCTTTTCTGCATGGTGATCTTGCGGAAGAAGTTTATATGGAGCAACCACCTGGTTTTGTTGCTCAGGGGGAGTCTAGTAGCCTTGTATGTCGATTGCGTAGGTCACTTTATGGTCTAAAACAATCTCCTCGAGGTTGATTTGGGAAGTTCAGCACAGTTATTCAGGAGTTTGGCATGACTCGTAGTGGAGCTGATCACTCTGTGTTTTATCCACATTCTGCACCAAGTCGATGTATCTATTTGGTTGTTTACGTTGATGATATTGTTATCATCGGTAATGATCAAGATGGTATCACCGATTTGAAGCAACATCTCTTTAAGCACTTCCAGACTAAAGACCATGGCAGATTGAAGTATTTTCTAGGTATTGAGGTTGCTCAGTCTAAATCAGGTATTGTTATTTCTCAACGCAAGTATGCCTTAGATATTCTTAAGGAGACAGGAATGATGGGATGTAAACTTATTGACACTCCTATGGATCCAAATGTTAAACTCCTTCCAGGACAGGGGGAGCCGCTTAGTAATCCTAAAAGGTATAGACGGCTTGTTGGAAAGTTAAATTATCTCACAGTGACTAGACCTGACATATCTTTTCCTGTGAGTGTTGTAAGTCAGTTTATGACTTCCCCTTGTGATAGTCATTGGGAAGCAGTTGTTCGTATTCTGCGATATATAAAGTCAGCTCCCGGTAAAGGACTACTCTTTGAGGATCAAGGCCATGAGCATATCATTGGATATACAGACGCTGATTGGGCAGGATCACCCTCTGACAGACGATCGACATTCGGATATTATGTTTTAGTAGGAGGTAATTTGGTGTCGTGGAAGAGTAAGAAGCAGAATGTGGTTGCTCGATCTAATGCAGAATCAGAATATCGAGTAATGGCGACAGTAACTTGTGAACTAGTTTGGATCAAACAGTTGCTGGGAGAATTAAAATTTGGCAAAATTGATCAGATGGAACTTGTGTGTGATAACCAAGCGGCTCTTCATATCGCATCAAATCCAGTGTTTCATGAAAGAACTAAGCACATTGAGATTGATTGTCATTTTGTCAGAGAAAAGATACTCTTGGGAGATATTGTTACGAAATTTGTGAAGTTAAATGATCAGCTTGCAGATATCTTCACCAAATCCCTCACATGTCCTCGTATTAATTACATCTGTAACAAGCTAGGTACATATGATTTATATGTACCAGCTTGAGGGGGAGTGTTAGAATAGACATAAGTATTTCCTACTTAGAATAGGAATAAGAATAGGAATCCTAGTTGGAAAAGGATTCCAATGTAGTGTCTATAAATAGGGTCTCAATGTAACAATTTAGATATACAATTCAATAATATATTTCTCACACTAACTTTTGAGGAAACTGAGAAACTCTAAGAGACCATCTATTTCATTTATATTCTTTTTCTTAACCGGAAGGCCAATATAGAAAGACAATTGAACTTTAGTTTGTGAATGTTCTTCACTTTTCTCTCGGAACATCTTAAGCTCTTGTTGTTCCAATGATCCCTACCATATACAAGTTGGGATTGTTTCACAAAGCATTCTTCTATCTTCACCAATTCTTTCCCTGTCTAATAGGAGTTCCTTGATTGTTCATGGCATAGCTCACCTTACTCTAAAAGTATTCAAGAACAGATGCCGCATATGATAGACGACTAGGCAGTGCAAAAAAAAATTAATTGACCTTTTTAACTTCTCTTTCGTATTGGTAATACCAGTGTTGTGAAAGGCGGTCGCCTTTCACCTTTGGCGACAAGGCGAGGCACCATCGCCTATCTCCAGTGAGGCGATGTGATTTCAAAAAGGCGAGCTATGGCGACGTAAAGGCGATAGGCGACATGGCGAGGCGACTGTCTTCACCTTTTTAATTCTTTTAAAAAGGTTTGATTTAATAATTAAAAGCCAAAATTAGGGTTCTTTTGGTTTTTTTTGCAAACCTTCACCTTCACAAGACTTGCGCTCCTCTTCTCCTCAGTTTTTCGCGAGTCGTGACCCATTCGAGACCTTCTTCGCGATTGTTGCTCAGCTTAGGTAAGAGACCTTTTTTTTTTCTTCTTCTTCTCTTCTAGTTCTTCTCTTCTTTTCTTCTTCTTCTCTACTCTGTTTTTCAATTGTAGTGAGTGATTGAGTGCTCTGTTTCCAGTGGTACTGTGGTAGTGACTAGTGAGCAATATAATCATGATGAAGAGGATGTTGATCTTCAAGATTTGGAAAATCTTGTTGAAGAATAGACTTTTAGAGGTCTAGCATTGATTGTCAATTGTCTTATGAATTATTGAGTCATTCAAGTTCTAGACTTTTAGTATCTACTATTAGTTTTTGAATTGAAATATTTGCTAATATATGTTATTGCTATTAAGATTTTGGAAATTTATATATGCAATTAAAATTTTAAAATTTTGGTATTATTTGGCGCCTCAATTCAAAAAGGTGAGCGCCTCGCCACTTGCCTCGCCTTGTGGCGAGGCAGGCCCTTGTCGTCTTTCGCTGTAAAAAACACTGGGTAATACAGAGGCATCTCTTTTCTTATGATATAGGTCAACATTGGTTCATAATTAACCATCCAAGAAAAGCATGCCATCATGTAATGAGCTTTACACTTCCACAATATCTTCCAATGCCACTTTTCCTACCAATTAGTGGTATTCAGTATATATATGTAAACATGAGCACATTAGATTTTCAATCTTTTCTTGGGATCCAAGTAAGAATATCAATTATATTCGGGAAAATCTAATAATATTCCAGTTCTAATAAGAGTTGAGAGATCCTTCCTATAAATCCTATTATCTATCATTGCAAATCCTTCTAAAACTTATATCCCCCAAATTAGCATTCTACATTTATTCGAAGTGGCATTTGTGTTTTAAGAAAACTAGGTATATCACTCTTTTTTGTGGTGACACTCTTATCCATCAATCACTTTAAAACATAGGTTTCCTACCATGACTCAATTTTGTACAAGTGTTTTGCAGCAAACTTGTGTAGCCCCCTAACTTGTTTCCTCACACAGCTCCCATCGGTGGAGGGTACTGAGCAGGTACTTCATGAATGATCTTTCCCATATTTGTCCTCAATCATCTTTTGTCACAAAGGCTCCTTCCCTAATTATATATCCAAAGCTATTTAGAGAAATTAGTTTTATTATACATCCAGAGATAACGTGTCTTCCAATTCTTCTTCCCCTCCCCCCAATCTGTAGCAATCCTCGTTGCTTTCAACAAGTTCGCCACACTAGAGACTGATACAAGAGCACTAGTTCTATTGCCTTTGATCCCGCACTCTTCTTCCAACCAGTCGATCAGAGAACTCGAGCGAGGGCTACACTATGCATTCAAGATCAAATACTGCATAAAAAAGAAATCCTTGCTTACATCCTTCTTTTTCCAAGTTAAATTTGGATTGGTAGTAAGTAGATTTTGTCCTCCAGTACAAAAGAATAAACTAGAAATTTCATCTTGAAGGAGTGAATTGTTCCTTTACGGGTCTAGCCAAGCAGCAACTAAATGTGGATTCTCACCCTTGACTCAGTTCTCGCTTTGAATCCCTAAGAAGTTCAATGACATCTTCTGTTATTATCTTTTTCTTCAATGTATTAGTTGGTATTCTATTAATTCCTACCTTGAATAAATGGTTGAATAAGAGTGAAACAAAGCTAAGAAATGATTCATTTTGTTTATATCTAGTTAACTAGATGGAAGTCTCCCTTCTCCTTGTTTCTTCTCTATTGAAAGCCCTTTCTTATTTTAATCGGTCTCTTATCCACTTTAGCAAGGATGGGAAATGAAGACGTATATGTAGGAAAAGTATTATACAAGTCAAAAACTATCCTGTCTCCAAGGGAGAAGTACTTTATCTTCCAATTACAAATTTTTTTTTTCACATAGCTACAATATCCCTTGCCGGATCTCTGTTGCCTTGTTCTTTGCTTCTGGGGAAGCCCTAAATAAGTATTTTGAGGCATCCAACACAACAACCTAGATTCTCAATGAGGTTATTCACTACTTATTACCAATTAACAGGGAATATATGGCTCTTAGTTGGGTTGATATAGACTTGATGAGTGCCAATACCAATAAGATTACCCTTTAATACATTAATTTACACTCTGTCAGCATCTTAAGTATGTGTCATCTATATACATGATGCGTGGAACCTATGGAGAGGTTGTTCTCTCCTTATATGGCCTAAACCTTTCTATCTATTCCATTTGCTTTGCTTTTTGCTCAAATCTTTCATGACCATATGAACAAAAAGGAGATAGTGGGTTTCCGTGCCCTTAAGCTCCCTATGCATTGGAAATAAAAATCCTTCTAGGGAGTCATTGATTGTAACTAAGAATCTGACGAAAGAGATGCAAAAATAGTTTATTTGATCCATTTCTCACCATAGTATCAGGTGTCTTTAATTAAAAGAAATGGGGAGATCAATGATGACATAGCACATCGTATTAGTGCGAGATGGGTGAATGTGAAAGGTACTGCCTAGGCTTAAAGGTAAGTTCTACCGAGTGATGGTTAGATCAACAATGTTGTATGGGATGGAGTGTTGGCCAATCAAGAACTCATGTTCAAAAGATGAAGGTTGCGTAAATGAGGATGTTGAGGTGGATGTGTGGGCATACCAGGAGAGATAAGATTTGAAATGAAAATATCTGAGAGATGATAGGAGTGACTTCCGTGGTGGACAAGTTGAGGGAAGTGAGGTGAGATGGTTTGGGCATGTGAAGAGAAGTGTAGATGCCCCCATGAGTAGGTGTGAGAGGTTGGCAATAGTGGGCATCAGCCATCAGGAGAGGTAGAGGCTGGCCGAAGAAGTATTTGGGGGAGATGATTAGACAGGACACGACACATCTTGAGCTTACCATGGATATGACCTTAGATAGGGGAGGGTTTGGAGGTCATGAATTAGGATAGAGGTTGGTTGGTAGTTGAGCACTCTCACTTTCCTACGAGATAGGCTTGATGGTCGTACTTGGACCTTCCTTCTTATTAGTGGTATTGCATTATCCTTTTAGTTTCTTGTTATTTGGTTTCGGTTATCACTTGTGCTTGGTGTGTGCGTGCTTCGATTATCGCTTTTTTAATTGTCATTATTGTTCTTTCCACTATATGTTGTGTACTGGTCTTCATTTCACATTATTTCGGTGTTGTTATTGTTCTTGTTTCTGCGTTGCCTTTCCTGAAGGCTTGGATATGCTTTATTTTAAGACTAGGGTCTATCGGAAACAATCTCTCTAGCTCTCTAGCTCTATGAGGTAGGGGTAAGGATGCATACACTCTATCCTCTTAGACCCACCCCACTTGTGGGATTATACTGGGTTTGTTGTTGTTGATCCATTTCTCACCAAAACCCATCTCATTCTGTTTATAATAAGGCCTATTAATAATAACTAGTGTGCAAGGTGCTCAACCCACCTCTGGATGATGAGCTAGAGTAATTTATCTCCCCCTACCAGTTCACAAAATGTATGGTCAATAAGAGAGCTCCAATTATTTAATACTAGTTCTTCGACACATGAACTTCAAATCATTAGGATACATGATTTTGGAAAATCACATCAATGTTAACTAACATATTCTTTTTGCACAGATTTACGCACAAATTGACGATTTAAATGAAAAATGAAATGATATGTGCATTAAAGCATCAAACATAGATATTTTTGTGTAACAATAATATTTTGAATAACATATCAATTATTTTGAAAAGAAAAAAGAATTGGGTATTCTCCTTATCTTACTTAGAAGAACGAACAAACAATGAACAGAACAAAGTGAAAAAATGATAACGAATTAATGCGCATTTGTGTCCATATATGCATAATGCATCAAATTAATAACATAAACTCATGAACAAAAAGCATTAGTTTTTAATCTATTCACATCAAATAACATAAAATAAGTTCAGTGAAGAAGTTACCCTAAAATTTTAGCTGGATGTTTGGAAAAGGAATAAGTAATACATTTTTTTTGTGGTGTAAGATGTCCAGGAGAGAGGAAATAAATTGATTTGAGGTGTGAATAGGTGTCATTTTATTGGAGGTGGCAAAGTTTGAAGGATGCTCTTGCTGACTAGAAGCAAGACCTTTGTGAGTCTTCCTAATTTAAAAAAAAATTCAAACAAAGAATGATTTTGTGGCCTTCTTTTGATTAAACTCTTGTATATACTATAATAATGTATTACATATAGTTTGTAATGGGAAGGGTTTGAATAAAGCGAATTGGATAGTGAGGATTAATATGCAGACGGCTGACCCAAATAGTTTGAGATTGAGGGCATAGTAGTAGTTCTTGTAGTAGTATTGAGTGATCGAGAATTGATGTATTAGTAGCTAAAGTAAAAGGTATATGTGTGTGTATGTGTTGGGGCTTGGGGGTGGAGGTGCTTAGGTCTTTGGTCTAGTGGAAAGACCACAACGCGTGATGAGTGGGTTAGACACATGTTAGAGGTTTTAATCATGCCTGGTAGAGAGGTGTGCCCATCATCTATTGAGCTCCGAACGTGTGCCCACAGGTCCTTGGGTGCAGATCTAGAGGTTAGATCCTTCGTGATCGAAATTTTAAGATTTAGGGGTATGGATACGGGTGCTGGATTCTGCCAAAAATAATTCACATATCTAAAAATAGAGTTATATGTCCAAATTATGAAAAATTATGTGAAAAACTTGAATGGTATTCGGAGGAGAAAATATTTATCAAGAGAAGAGTCCCCGAAGGAGATAAAAGGAAAAGGACTGTCATAGAAATTTCTATTACAAGGTATTTCATTTTCTTCAATTTGACCTCAAATCATTTCATCTGTCCCAAATTTCTCCATTGATTTCAGTTAAATTACCCAAAATCAGTTAACCAAATTCTATAAGGCTCCCACACCCATGTCGTGTTAACACGGGTGCAGCACTGAGATTGAAGTGTCCGAGCAACTTAGATTGCATGTGTAATGTGTGTTATTTTTGAATTGTTCTAGTCTACTTTATATGCTATCTATTCATGGATAAGCATGATGTCATTATGAATTTATGCGTATCATACTTCTGAATAAAACTATGCGTATCCTGATGATTTTTTTATTTTTTTTGGTCTACAAGGCATTTGATATTTTCTGACTATAGAATGTAAAAATTGTCTCATGCAATATCATGACAACCATGGCCACCTTTGTTCCTTTTCTGCCGTGATTGGTTACAGCCTCAAGTCAGATGTTTGTTAGCATCAATTTTTCTCAAAATCACTTATCATTCTTTATGACATTGTTATGGTCAATTAGTATCCCTATGCTAACGATGTCTTGCAACTTTAGGAAGTTGAAATAAATTTTCTCATTTATCCCATTAATCTGCCCGAAAATTTCTCTTGCTGATTTGCCTTACACTTGTCATCCTCACCATGCTTAAAAAGTAATATCCTTTTGCTTCTACTTGCCAAACCAAACACAGAGGCAAATCAGCTTTCAAGTTTACGTGTGCCCAATCGTTTGATTTTCCAGTGTTATGGTTACTTCAAGTAGGTGCTCAGTCATGTAGTTGTCATTTATGTCTTGTACGTATCAAATCTCTAAGTATTTGTGATGGGCATAAAAAGCAAAAGAAACATAGTCCATGAAATGATCACTTGGTTGGCTAATAAACATCAGAGTGCTCCCTGAAGAACTGCTGCTTAGTTGGATTTTTAAAGGATTAATTTAATGTTATTTTTTACACTATCAAGTTTAATAGATATTGCTGATTCATGATGTTCTCTCTTTTACCAGAGTTAGGACTCTCAGTGCCTCGATAAGACACTATTGCTCAAGGAAGAAGAAGGTTGTTTAATTGACAATCACAATTTTCTTATTAGCTGATGTCCTTCCATAATTTTCTGCAACATCTGTTCTTAATCATGTATGATATTGACAGCTTGCAACTTCTGTCTTTTTCCTCAATTGCCCTAATTTTTTATCGCTATTTTGTAAGATATTGTCCCTCGATTTGTTTAGAAACAATTTTGAAGTAATAATGTTTGTATTCATGCCATACTGCTCAAGCTGACGTTGTTAAAGCAGTCTTACCATGAACCCATCTCTTCTTTTCTTAATCCATTTTAGTTGCATTGCTTGCCATGGAATGTCTTCAGGGTATTATATTTTTTTCCAATCCCACGAGAGTCGAGAGATATCAGGTATTCATTACAGCAACTCTACTTTTCAGCTAAATTTCTTTGATCATTGGTGAAAGTTTTAGCCAGATGAGATGGAAAGGCCTAAATACTTTGTTGAATAAGCTGAATTGCTTAATGATAGTATGTTTGTTTAGTAGTTGTGGAAACGTGAAGTGCATGTGAGTGGGTGAGATGGTTGATGATATTTGTGTCTCCATGTCTCCTATTCTTTTTAAAGGTTCTTTGTCCACTGCCATCTTGTCTCCATGATCAATTGTCACTCTTCCATCCTGGAGTTTTCTTCATCAAATCCCTTCCCCCACCTTATATTTCTGCCATTTGTCTATTTTGGTAGGGAAGAAAAGGGTGGGGAGTGGGGCACCCATGCGGTCTCAAGTTCAATTTCCAACCGAGACAAAAAATAATTAAATGGATAATGTTACTTATACCTGTTGTTGGTGGAAGGTGATGGGTATCTCTAGGAATTAGTCTAGGTGTGTGAAAGTTGGTCCTGACACCATAGTTTTTGAAAAAAAAAAGTGGGGGTGGGGAAGTAAAGGGCAAAAATTGGGCCCCTTTTTAGTACCCTGTATATAATTTGGTTTGTCCTACCATCTTTATGGGTGCCACAATGCATTGTTGTGAAATCATGTAAACACATCTTATCTAGGAAGAAAAGTTGAGTGAATTGGTACTTGGTGCTGGGCTTGGATGATATAGAAGTTCCATCATACTTTGGAATATTGCCTTTTTTGGCAGAGTTTCCTGATAATTAAGTGTGTGTTTGGTATGATGAAACTCATTTTCCTGAAAAATGTTGTCAATGCAGCTTTTGCCATCACAAATTTTATGGATATAGATATAGATTTTTAACGTTACGACATTGTCGATGCAGCTTTTGACCTCTATCCTTTATTCTCAGTACTATGGTCATATACTACACATGATGAGTCCAAATAACAAAGTTTAGGAGGGCTGCATAATTTTAGAAGGCTAAATATCTAGGGAGGTGATTAATTACTTCATGAGAAGGTGGATGTGATGTTTCTCATGTAATTTATAAAAGTTTATGATTGTGTAAAAGCTTAGAGAATCATTAGGGAAAATAACCCTACCATGCCTAGTTTAAGCTTTGTATATGGAGAGGATAGATATTATATTCCTATACCCATAAATCATAGTAATAAAGTAGCTGAATTAAATAAATACTACTACTTGAGAAGGAAGATTCTTAAGATTTGAATTAATCATGGTCAAAGCTATATTTTGATAATGAGCTGTCTTCGTAGCTTTGCATTTTGAGTCCCTTACTAATTCAATTCATTAGTCTTTTTTCTTTTAGTTCAAAAAATAAAATTATTATTATAGTCAATTAACTGAGCTACTAAGATACCCCAAAACAATGACTTTTTTGTATCAATGAAAGTTTTTTCCTTTTTTTTTCCCTCCATATATCTCAGTTTTAAGTTACTCTGTATCGATATCATATAGACTATCCTTGCTTTTTATACTTCCTCTGTTTCATTCATGAATCTTTCGCGATGGAAATGCACTCGTCAAAATAAATGAAATTTTAGAATGTGGCACGTCTTTTAGAAAAGTTTAGCTAGATGACATTAATCAAAAGGATAATTTGTCATTTGCTTCTTCTCAATTTTTTTTATTAAAAGTAAAGATAATTGAAAATTTTATTAAAGAAGAGGGTAAATTTTAGAAAAAAAAACAATTGATACATCTTTAAACTCTAAAAAAATTATCTGTTTTGAATGGAAGGGAGTATATAATACAAACACTTGTTTTATAATCAATATAGTATACTTGTCGAGGTAAACATTTATTTTAAGAGAAACATTTTTCATGAAAATATTTTCTCCGTAAGAAAACATTCATCCTAATGATTTATTTATTTTTGGTCATAAAAAAGGGGTAGAATGGTGGATAATTTGGAAAAGTTGTGCTTAAGCACTAACTTACCATGTTAAAAGAATAATTAAAAAAGTAGGAGCCAAGCCATTGTCCACAGATATGATATTGTACTAAAATGAAGACAAAAAATCATCTTCATTCAACGATGAAATATTCCCCATGCATGGGAGCCCATATATCTACACAATCCCACTATTGAGCATACTAGCGCGAAGTTAGAAATTTTAACAATTAAATTAAAATATTTTTTTTAAAAATGCATGAACAAAAACATACATTTTTTTTTTAATTTTGTACACCTATCTAAATTATTTATATTTTATGTATTAAATATTTTAATTATGAAATGCTTGTTCTTAAATATTTAAAATAAAATATCCTTAGTATCGTTATATGTTTTACCATTTGCATTTATAGCATTGTTCCTAGAATATGGAACACTCACTTGGCACCACATTAGCTATAGGGGTCAATTCAGAATTTTGAATTAATTAAATTACTTTTATTTATTTATTTATTTATTCAAGCAATCTATCTATGTTTTTCTTTCATTTTTATTGAACACTTTGAACTTTGTACGCTCCATAAGAAACAATGATATTTATATTAATTGATATGTAATTCAATGTTTTGTACTTGAGAGTAACGTTGAAGATTTACCTAAATAATGTAACTACGTGATTGTTGCTCTAACTCTAATTAAGTGAACCATTTTTCAATATCTTAATTTGCTGGTATTGTCGAGGTATCCCATTAATTAATTGATTTAGTTTGATCAGGGGAAATAAATCGATGTTTACACAAACTTATACATGTATGATATATGTTGACTGATTAAATTTTATATTTAGTAATATTCTTCTATTTACTTTTTATTTGTTTACCAAAGAGATTTAACTCTTTAGTGCATACATACAGAAATCGTATGATTTGATTTGTATTAAAGATTGAAAAAATGAAAAAAAAGGGACTAAATATATA
This sequence comes from Solanum bulbocastanum, assembly GCA_037074985.1. Lineage (NCBI taxonomy): Eukaryota > Viridiplantae > Streptophyta > Magnoliopsida > Solanales > Solanaceae > Solanum > Solanum bulbocastanum. The sequence goes on along the minus strand of CM073604.1, from coordinate 38,546,043 downwards.
GCTTATAGAAGTCGAGACTTAAAATATGGGAGACTTCATCATCTTAAGACAATCAATTCAAAAAGCCTACCCTAAAAAAGATTAAATTCAGCTAAAGACAATTACTATATATCTAAGTTAAACAAGGACCTAGGTATATAGGATAAAGAGGGAGCAAATTTAGAGAGAGCTCTTGAATGTGAAGTAACTAATATACTTTGATTTGTATATTATATATGTGTCGTACCATTACTTTTTTTTAAAAAATAAATTATATATGGAAGTTTGTTGTGGAGAAGCTAAAATGTTCATTTGTTAGTGAAAGTACAATACTACACATTACAATAACCGTATATAGGTTCATGCATATATCCCTACTTATAGATTATGCCTTTCAAAAGTGTAAAACTTGAGGCATGGTGGGAGGGAAAGCATCAACTAAGAATTTAATCGAACTCAATAGTTCTAATTAAAATTCTATATTTATTTTTAAAAATTCATGCAATATATAGATTAATTTACAATCCAGGCTGAATATGTTTGTTATTCAAATTTTCTATGTTTAGTTAGTCAAAATGTTTGCGAAATATTTTCTTTAGGAAAACATGTTCCTTAAAAATAAGGAAAATGACTTTCCTAATAGAAGTAGGAAAAACAAGTTAGATAAATGACATTTCAAGTTTATTGTAACCTTTCACCCACCCAATCCTCCTAACCCCCACCGGCCCCTTGACCATACCACCCTTGGCCATCCCCCAACGGCCACTCTCGATTCCATTCTATCTTCATAGTGTTTTGCTAAATAACGTATAAAAATATTTTTGGAATAATATTTTCTTGCTTACTTACCAAACATTAAAAAATAAGTAAGCAACTTATTTTTCAAGAAATTATTTTCCTTTATATTAAACACACAAAATTCAAAATTATTAACTTTAAATTCTGGCTACGCCTTTAAATTAACTAATGATATTGCTAGCTAATAGCCTTAGACTGGTATCAAATGCTGCACTAGTTAACAAAATGTAAAAGAGAACTTTATTAATTGAATAAAAATAATAAAAGTGCAGGATGAGGCACAAGAGAGGCATGTGACTACTGATTTAAATTACATTTTAAGAAGAAAAAAAAAGTGAAATTAGTTGTTTAATTTGATTAGTTGATTTACAGCTGCAAATCTTCTAAAATAATAAGAATCAATTGCTATACCACTGCTTCTGTAACAACTCCTGCAGCAACTTTTTATTTTTATTTGACATAATTAATTAATTAAATTTTTGACACCATAATGAGAAACAGGTTAAACAAGCACCAAACACCATGTGAATTACTGAGGTTTGGCAGACCATTTTTTTAAAGTAATTACACTTAAATTATTATTAAACCACAATGAAATTGGTGGAATATATTTGGTAATTAGTAGTACTTCAGTTAAGAATATAAAGTTTGATTCCTATGGATCAGCTAGGCCTAGGATCCCACATACAATATTAATAGTCTAATCACGATAATAAAAACAATTTTTAGCTACAATAAATATGAATATTAATAAAAAAAATATTAAAATTAATTATTTGTCATTGGATCTAATATCATTATAGAATTTAAGGACATTTACCAAGAATGCTAAGATTTAATTGTTACTAATAATTGCCTTTAAAAAACATATTCAATGACAATTAAATTAGTGTTACTAATTAATTATTACTAAAATTATTCTTACTGTAGTAGTGCTCCGTCCAGTGGCATAGCCACATAGTGGCCAACGGATACCTCTTCGTCGAGAAATTATACTATATATATAAAAAATTATGCGAACTATATATACAAGTCAAAAATTATTTTACATACATATATATTAAATTTTTAACGTTCTTAACAAAATTTCTGATTCTATCACCAATTCCATCCAATATTTTTGGAGTTAGCGGACTTTGTTGATATGACATTGGCATTAATTATCTTGACTCTGGATCCTTCTCTCATTTTCCATCATTAACTTGTTTAAGAAAATAGTAAATTAAAGAATCTCACATGGTGTGCATGAAAGTAGGCACGTCCGTCTAAATATTTTATTGCGTAGTATAGTATATACTCTCTCCTCTTATTTGAAAATATGACACTATTTTTTTTAGTCCGTTCTCAAAAAAATATCACATTTTCTTATATGATAAGTATTTAAAGGTATAATTTCTTTATTATCTTTATTGGTCCACTTAAATCTTAAATATAGTACTCCACTATTTTTATGAGGAGAGAGAAAAACGAGTCTACTTTTTAATATGATTATTTTTTGAATAGATATTTTGATAAATATTTTAAAGTCTTTATTTATTTCTTAAACTTCGTATTCGATCAAATATTACCACATAAAATAAAACGAAAAAAGTAGTTTTTTTTTTGTTTTTCTTTAATTTAACTACTCTCGTCTCTTGGGTTGAAGTTAGGGATGGAGTAAGTATTGAATTCTGTGCATAAACGATATGTTAAATGGATATTCTGTGAAAAAAGCAGTGTATAGTGGAACAAATAACGATGTACAAAAGGAGGATGAACCTCCAATGTATATATGGGTTAAACTATACTCCCTTAATTACTTATCTACTTTTAAATTGATATACATATTAAGAAAATAATTAATAACATAGTGAGTTTATCATTTTATCCCTATTAATTATGAAGTAGATGAAAAGTTTTACATTTTTCAAAGTAATTAATCATTTAATTAAGGATATAATATGTAAAAAAATTGTCTTTTTTTAATTTGTCAAAATGAATAAGTAATTAAGGACAATTATAAATAAAAAAGTGGACAAGTAATTAGGGGGGGAGAGGAGTATCATTGATGTGTGTATATATGAACTTGGGATGTGCTCTTCCTCTAACATTCTCTGAAAAATAATTAAGCACACACTACTACACCAACTTCTTAATTCTACTTTTCTTTTGCTGAAATTCATGTTTTTACCATCCCAATGAAAAGAAAAAAAAAAAAAGAAGGTTTCTTGTTATGGCACTATATACTGAAATTGCTTGACTAAATAGTTAATTTTAAGAATTAATAAGTCAAAGTAAATATGCATATATATTACTTTATGTTTTCAATTATAGATTTTCACACTATCTCTTTTGTAAATAAATGAATATAAAAGGAACTCTTGTAAGGTGTATTTGGTACGTGGAAAAACAAAACGTTTTTCAATTTTTTCATATTTAGTTTGCTTAAATATTTTTCAAAAATAAACTTATTTTCCTTTAATTTAAGAAAAAATGACTTTTCTAAATTAAGTAAAGAAATATTTTTCAAAACTCTCTTTCAACCTCACTACATAGTGGGGTCAAGGTTGGGACCCTAATCGTGGGTCCCAAATTAGGGTTAGGTCCCAAATTGGGGTCGAGAGTCAGGTTGGTCCGGGTAAGAGTCAGGTCTCTAGTCAAGAACGGGACTGAGAGTCGATTGGGTACCAAGTCAGACGTTGAGTCTCAAGTCAGGGTCAAAAATCAAGTCTTGGATCGGAGTTTAGATTTAGGTCCTAGGTTGGGGTCGGGAGTTAGATCTCGAATTAGGGTCAAGATCAGGGTAGGGAGCTAGGCAGGTCACAAGTTCAAGGTCAAGGTCAGAAGTAGGGTCTCAGGTCGGGGTCGGAGTCGGAGTCGAGAGTTGTGTCCTACACCACATAAAAAATGAGCTTTAGCAGCAATTAATTAGCAATTGCTGCTAAATATGTATTTTTAGCGGCAATTAACACTCTTAGTATATGTCCCTAAAGGCTTTAGCAACATTAAATCTAATGGCACTTAACTAATGCCGATAAAGACTTTAACACTCTTTATTAATGTGTCTATTTATTGCCACTAAAAGTTGTTTTTGTTGTAGTGCTAGGCTGTGGTCGGAAAGTCAAATCCCTGATCGAGGTCAAAGTCAGGGTTGGATTCAGAGTTGGGTTCCATGTCAGGGTTGGGGAAGTGGTTTGATACTGTGTTAAAGGGTGGGGATTTAAATCTGATTTCATATAACTTACCCAGATTATATATACCTAAATGCTCTTGAAGCAACACTTTTTTCTTACTAACCAAACAACAAAAAATAAGTAAGAAAACCACTTATTTTTTTTTAAAAAAAATCTAAAACATCATTAACATTTTCCTTCATACCGAACACCCCCTAATGTATTGCATTTAAATTAGAATAAAATGCAATACATTTACTAAATCAATTATGATGAGTACCTAACCTCATTAGACTCGTTAAAAGAGATAGGATTATATGACTATATCTACCTTCACTTACCAAACTATATAAGCGAAGAAAGGGAAGTACTTTTGCAATAATAAGTAATACAATGAAAAAACAAATAAATTCTAGTTGAATTTACTATAAAAGAAGAATAAAAAAGTTCAAATACCTACAACTCGACACTTCCTTGCACTTAACAAACCATGCATTTTAGAAGTCATTAATAATTCATAACTATGCTTCTTTTTATTTCTCCCCTTCATTTTCCTTATTGCCTAATAGAAAATAAAACAGTCAAGAATTATATTAGGCATGATAAAACAAAATTAGAACAAATGTAAACCAAAAAAAGTAGAATAACAAAGAGATCTAAATCAAGTTTGTGTATTTAGGAAAAATTGGTTCCATGAAACTGCCAATTTTTTGGCAAAAGTAACATAAACTTAGGACACTAGACCCTACACCTTCTACTTGTATTGCTCATTCTTTTTTACTCTTGTAGTCACCTTTCCTTTCCTTTAATTTCGTTTTTTAAATTTCTATGACAACGCTACAAAATTCGACAAGTTAGGAATCTAGTCCTAGTAAAAACAATTAGGAAATTCAAAACTCAATATGAGAAAGCAAACTCCTACACCGGTACCATTGATGATCACTAGATTAGCTGCCGAAAATCTGGCACCATATGTTGATGAATCAAGTAATCATCGGCATTGGATACATCGAACATCATGTTATGAGGAAGGAAATGGTGTTGGTGTTGGTGTTGGTGTTCAACCTGAGTAACTTCCTTTTGCCTCCGAATCTCAAGCACTTTGCGGTGAGAATTGGAGTGTTTAGTGAGCATAAAAGTTGGGCTAGCAGCAGGTCGATATTCAGGGACGAGACGTCCAGACTTGTACCTTACACCACAAGCATTGCAAAGTGTTTTAGGACCCAATGGTCCTGTCCTCCATTGCGGTGTCTTATCGGTAGCACAATGAAGACACTTCCTTCCTTCACTATTGCTACCATTATTGTTACTTGGAACATGATGGATATTACTCTCTTTCTTTTTCGGAGTAGAAGAAGACTTCACTGTCTTCTTCCCAGAGCTCGGGATTATCATCCCGGACTCTGATGACGATGACATGTCTTGCATTGATATCGTGTCCATCGAGGAATCCGGGGTTGTAGTGTTGGGAGACACGACTAGCAAGCGAGAGGCCCAGTTTCCTGGAGCCATTCGCGATCGTTTGCTACGTGCTTTGGCTGGGACAGGCATTTCCGGCTTGAAGATTGTGCTAGACGTTGCGGATGCTCGGTTCGGGTCAGGAATGAATTGGTGAATCTCAGAATCAGTTCGATTCCTCATTGCTTGCACCATCTGCATTTTATGCAGCTCGTTACTTGAAAATGATTCTTCCACAAAATTCGAAAGCCATTCCAGCTCAGCCATATCTTCATACTGTATTTTTTTAAAAAAAAAAAAACAGCAACAACAATTTAATTAGTAACAAAAACAATAATTTAATCATGACAATAGGCACCAATTCTAATGGCAAACATAATACAATAATTATTTTTCACGTTAAATTCATTTTAGACGAAACAAAAAATGCATGAAATTTCTTTATCTTTGTATTCAGCAACCAAACAACAAAAGTAAATACTTAATTAATTATCCACTTTTGAATTAACACACCTATTAAGAAAACAATAATTGATATAGTGAATTTACTATTTTACCCTTATTAATTATGCAGTGGATGAATTAAAAACTTAAGATTTTCAAGAAGCTCTACATTTTTCAAACTAATAAATTAATTGAGGGTATATTAGAGAAAAAAAAGTTGTCATTTCTAAATTTGTCAAAATAGATAAGTAACTAGGAACAACTAAAAAAGAAAAAGTGGACAAATAATTAGGGAGATAGGAAGTATTTCTTTTCTTTTCTAGAACAAAACAAAAGCTATTAAACAAAATTCTTCACAAAAGCATTAAAGTTACCTATGTAGTGACTACTTTTTCTCAGTTCTTTTATTTATAAAGCAAAAACAACAAATTAAAACTAAAAATAAAACTACGTTACAAAATTACATGAAAATTGTGCTTACTGGAACGGCGAATTCAGTGGACAAGTGTCCATCGGGAAAATCCCGGTAGCCGAGTAATTGTGGGTGGTGATTGCTTCCGGACAATGATGAGTTACATGAATTATCTACGACGGAACAATCCGTGGAGTTTCCTATAACTGTAAGGTCCAACGTATCATCGGTGACCATTCCATCATCATTAGGCAAGTCCAAAAGATCGTCAACAACGAAATGTTCACCATTTTTGACATCAGAAATGAGCTGCTTTTCGGAAGTGAATTCGGTATTATAGTAACCTGTTTGAAACAATTCAGGTGTTTCCATTAGAAATTATTTCCAAAAAAAAAAAAAGGAGCTAAAAGAGGAATGTGTGAAATGAGTGTGTGTTTTTGGTGTGAGAGGAAAATATGTGGAGAGTGAAGAGTGAAGAGAGAGGTGGAAGAAGAAGAGAAAGGATAGGGGGGGTTTATTTGCGTTTGAAGGGGACAAGCAAACAACTGAAATATTGGATGTTGATCAGGGAAAATTATGGCTTTAAAAAAAGCTAGCTATTTGCTAATTTCTTTACATTAAATAATACTCCGTTAAAATGTCTTTATGCCAAATGAAAACGCAAAAAATTGTTTATTTTTAGAAGTTTTTTTAAATGACTTTTTTAAAAAAAAGTGTTTTTGAAAAAATGCAATTTATGTTTGGCTAATTTAGTTGAAAAGTATTTTTGATAAGCAATTTGTGTTTGGCTAATCTTTTTTTAAAAAAGCTTTTGAGAGTCAAATTACGAAAAATGGTAAGTATCAATGTAGTTTTAATATTAAGATTATTTTATTAGAGAGGAATATTTTAAACATCTATTACAAATTTATTTTAATTAAATTAAAATGTATATATTCAAATTTTCAATCAATATCATAATTAAATAAATCAATAAATTAAATATTAATATAAATATTAACATGATGATTTAAATATAATTAAAAATATAAGCCAAATAAATTTAAAAATCAATTCTACAAATTAAACCACAAAAATAAATAAAATCTTTCATATTTTTAATCCTACAAAAATATTGTTGTTACCTTTATTTCTAATTCTGTAAAATAAAACGTAAAATATTATATAAAATAATAATATATAAACATAAAATTAAAAAAATAAAAAATAAAATATGCTAATTAGTTAATAAGGAATATATTGATAAATATTTATATATAAAAGGAATATTTTAATCTCAGAAAAATAATTTTCAAAAAAAACTGTTTTCACTTCCATTTAAAAGCAATTTTTAGAATTGGTAAAATACTTAATTTTTCATAAAAAAATTTCTACATCCAAAACATTTTTGGCCTCCAGCAATGTTAAACAGACTCATAATCCTTTTGAGTGATATTAATCATTTCATTTCGTTTGTTTGTGTACTTATTTTTTACTCCATTTTTTTTTTAAAAGAAAAGAATCGTTTGTAATTTTCTTTTATAATTTTTTAGTTTTAATTTTTCGCATGATATATTTAATGTAAGACTAAGAATATTTTGGTGTATTTTACATAGTACATACATTTAATCTAAAATTATAAAATTCAAAACACATTTCAAATTCAATATCATAAATCAAAATCAGAAAACCAAATTAAAATGAAACAATAATATTTTATGGAAGGGAGTGTTAGGATTACCACTGTTCCATTGGTGGACCACACGTGAGGGCATGCATAGAGTGTAATGTGAAAATGAATAATGAAAATGGAATTGTGGTGATAGTCTTTACTTAAGAACTAGGTCATCTTTAGCTACTTCACCACCAAACCTTTCTCTTTTTTATGATTAAGAAAGAAAGATTCACATAAAAAAGAGTGTTATGATATATGGGGAAGGTAGTTAATGAGGAATACAAAAAATTATTTTAATATTCATATGTTTTTATAATTTATAGTTTTATATATAAAGAGTCAATATCTTATTATATAATTTGAGAAAAAAAATTCAAATTAATAAAAAGTTAGCCATTTGTTATAACATAATACCGATGATCCTTGTTCTCAAAAATCTTATTGGTGAATAATAAATTTTAAATAATTTGTTCAAAATTCTAAAATATCAAATAAAGTGGTACTATCATTTAACTCTAAACTTAAAATTTGAAGAAAAAAAAAAACTTAATATATACATTCATGGTGTCATTACTATATGATATTATCATTATTATTATTATTATTATTATTATTTTGAATATTAATTATTGTAAATTTTTAATACATAAAATCGTAAGAACTTTTGTTGAAGTATCAAAATTAATTATAACTTTGAGATATTAAAATAAAAACTTGATAATATGAAAAGAGGATTTAATGCATCCATATCTCACTATTAAAGAAACTTATTAATTTTATATTAAAAAGACTTAAAATGATATTAACTCTATATTATATATAATTTTCTTAACTATCATAATTAATTATTTTTTTTAAGAGTTTCATTTGGATTATTTAATGAGTGAACAAATTATGTTAAGTTCTTTCCTGCCATTAATTAGTACACATTATATCTACCCTATTGATTTTGATTTTTTCTTGCCCGCATATATTTGTTCTCCTTTTTTTACTATGCATGCCGATTTTATATAATGTTTTTAATTTAAGTTTTTCTTAATTAATATTTTTATTTCTATGAAGAAAAATATTTGAATAAATTAATTATTGAAAAAAAAAAACTGTATAATTTTACATATAAAAAATTAAAAGGGTTTAAAAATATATAATATATTTATTTTTGGTCAGTAATTATATTAAGCCTAGCTGTAATCATCGTGCTGTTTAGTGGAAGATGATAAAATTAGTTAGGAGCAGAACCAAAATAGAAATGATTTAAATAAGGGGATTGAAATAAAATAAGGAGATTTTAAGAGATATTTCAGAAAAAACTGTAAACTAATTATTATTTGTACACGAATCCCAATGATAGAAATTAAAATAAAATAAAATGAGGAGGAATCGGGCTGTAAAGCTTGGACACTAGTTGCAGCGACAAACCTGCTAGATCGGTTCCTTAGGATTTGCATTTAAATTTACATTTGTCTGTTTAATTAATGTACTAATTACCTATTCTCTCAGTTAACAGTTAAAATACCCAAATGTTTTTTGACTTTTTTCTTTGTAATTGGACATTGCTTGAGAAATAAATTGTTCTTGATTTTGCAGGTGTACGTACGTGCAGTTATAATTGTTGTACAAAGTGGGTTGATAATTCATTTCCGAAGTGGACTCATATGGGATGGGAGGTGGAGCCCAACTTGTGATAGAGGGTTTTGTTTTCGATAAAAAATTATATTATTTATATATGGTTATAATTATTTTTTATCTATATAATAAATATCAAATCTTCTTCAATTAGTTATACTTTTTTAAAAGATTTTGAACCCCTTTTAATTAGTTCATTAGTTCATATATCTATTTTCTTTTAAAAAATTGAATCGTCTTCAATTAGTTCATGTATCTATTTTTTTACATTTTGAACCTCTTAGTAAATTTTTTGACTCCACCACTAATTATGAGACCCGCTTATGGTTGATTTATGATGAGGGGTCGTGGTTTTTCTTTTGATCTCTTTTTATTTATAAACTATGAGACTGGTTGGTGGGATCAGATAGCTAAATATATTTTACTACTAATTGATAGATAAAATATTTTACTACTAATTGAGATAAGTACAGTATAAAGATAAACTTTTTAAATTAGTTTTAATTAACATTTATATACGTCTTTTAACTTTGGCGTGCTTGCACAAGTAGCCAAATAAATTTTTTAGAGTTTAACAAGTAGAAATACGTCATATTTGGTGTTTTATATAATAATTCACGTCCTACATGAATTATGTCACAAGGATGTGTATGTCTATTTGTTCGATTTTATATAAGTTTAAGTGTCTATTTATGTGCAACTAAAGTTAAATGACATAAATATCAATTGAGATCAAATTAAAGAGCATATATTTATGCATTATGACATTGAAATCTTTTGAGATTTCATTATCTATAATAATAGTTAATAAAATAATTATGAGATTAAATAAGACGCATCAAACACATAATAAAATAAACTCATGAGACATCCCCATATCTTTATTAGGAATAGACTCAACTTAAAAGTTGAGATCAATAGTCACTGACTCACGTTATGAGAGAATTTATGCATTATTTTATGCAGGGATTGATTATGCAGTTATTTAGTTATTCTATCTTTCATTATGCATAAAATAAAACACAAATTATTTCTTCATAACATATACATGTACTAGTTAAATACGACTTTTGAAATTACAAATCAAAAATCGTATTAGGTCTATTCAAACATGATACTTCCTTCATTTCAAAATAAGTGAATTGTTGAGGCAATGATTACCCATTAAGAAAAAAAGTTTAGGACATAAATTGAACATCACTTTCCACTTTTGCCTTTTTAGCTATTCTCAAAACTATTCTTGAAAATATAAATCATTGAAAGTAAAATCATAAATATAAACAATTAATTCACTTGGAATTATCATCTAGAAAATGTAAATGAGGGGATAAAATGGAAAAAATTTCCAACCATCTCTCTTAAACTTTGAATAATTCACTTATTTTGAAATATAAAAAAAAACCTCAACAATTCACTTATTTTGAAATAAAAACAGTATTACTTATACAAAATTTAATACATCATAATTTAGCTCCAAAACAACTACCAAATGACCCCCTTAACATTTAAACTCAATTCACTACCATTTGGTATATAGGTCAATGTTTTGAATAGAAAGTAAACTTGGGGATGGTACCAACATGAATTTGTTTTTAATTAGAATTTTTTTTTAATTAGACAATAGTGCTGATCCCAAGATGTATGTAAGAGAGCGGATAAGGTGTTAATGCTTTCATAGGTTATTCAATTTATTGCTTGGAACAACAATAACTAACTTATCACCTTTTCCTCACTACCATCAATAGTTGAGGCCTATTCAACAATAATGTTAGCAGGAAAAAAAAATTTTGCCAAAAAATTTGCTCATAATGATATTTTATCTATATTATTTTATTTTTTAAATACTTTTATCCTTTTAACTAAAAAATGGAAAAAAGATCAATTTATTTTATAATAAAAAAATATTATAGTTTTTAAAATTTTCTGACCACTTAGCACTTCCCAATATTAAATTATGAAGTCAATTGACAAAGAAGATTCAAAACTAAATCTAATATTAGTTCTTTAGTGTTTGAATTTTATTTTTTCCCAAAAAAAAAGAGAGCTAAGGTGACTAAAAAGGGGAAGAGGTGACTAAAAAGGGGAAGGTACCCCAGATGTTGCTTAACTTGGAGGTCACCAAGGAGATATACAGTAGAGAGTGTGCATGTTTGCTATTTTCAGAATACTTTCTCTTTACGTTATTATTATTATAAATAATAAATAACTAGTACTCCTTCTGCCCATTTTTTTTCTCAAAAAATATGTGATCTAACTATAATTAAAAATTATTTAATCTTAAAATTCTTTTTTATCTTCAATAAAATGATTAACAACTACAAAAATATCTAAAAATTGTTTCAAACGCTAAATTTTGAAAGTATTCATTTTCTTCTTAAATATTATGTCAAATCACACGGTGTCACATAAAATAGGAGGAATGAAATAATACTTAGATTTTTCCCCTTTTAAAGATAATCTCTTTATTAACTTTATTGGCTCATTATTTAATAAAAAACATGCAATATTCAAAGAAAACGAATAAAAATGAAGGAGATGAATAAGGAGTGTAGTAAGGGCACGTGAGAGAGGTGGAGAGTGTGTCAGCTCAGCATGTGACTCACTTTGGTTCATATCCAAAGCCATAACTGACGGTGGTCAATGACACGTGGCACTTAATTAAAGGAGGCTTTTCATTTTTATTTTTTATTTAATTTTTTCTCTTTTGACCTTTTTCTTTCTTGTTTTGCTACTTAGCTTAAGCATCCAGCAACGTGAGAGCACGTGGCGCGTCCTGTCACGTGACACTCTCATTTTATTCACCGCACTTTGGCTCCTCTTTCACATAACTCACGTGATCTGAGACTCTCCCCTCAACTTTATTACACTAGTACTTGTCAATTTATCATATTATAGGCTCCCAATTTAATGCAAATATAATCATAATTTTTCTTTTTCCTCACAATTGAAGTTCAAATTTAAACAATAGCACCTTGAACCCTAGTTTTTACTTTCAAATTTATATATCAAAGTATATTTCGTCGATAAACATTAATTTTATGGACTATTAAAGATACAAAGTAATTAAGAGAGTCGTCTATGGCACCAAATACAATGAAAGGTTGAGTGAATGAATTAATTCAAAAGAAAATCAAGAGGAGAGATATTGCAAAGGAAAAGAGATAATAGGAGTAACTTAATAAATTATATTTTGTATATACTTTATTTTAATGAGAGCGAAAATAACAATATTCAAAGAATGTGGTGCATTGGATGAGGTTGTTTCTTCCTTAACTAGAGGTTTCGAGTTCTAGGTATGAAAAAATCCTTGATATGGAATGCTATCCCCTTAAATTGGGTCCTACCTGGTGTGAATCTGAATTAATCAAATTCCAATGAGGATATTGGACAACAGGTAAAAAAAAAAAAAAAGAAGCTAAACAATAATTAGAATGGAATGAAGGGAGTAATAACTAATACAATTCAAAATTTTGATTATATTAAAGTATATTTTAAGCAGTCGTATACATGTCGCATATCTTTTCTATAATTATATAATATAGTTAAGGGAGAAAATGGTCAAATGACCCCTCAATCTATTAGCCAATTTTCAACTACATACCTAAATTTTATGGGGGTCTTATCACCCCCCTGAACCTTTTATTTTTGATATTTTGTAACCCTTAAACGCTCATCTTTTGTTATTACCCAGATATATCCAAATGCTTGTACACACGCGCTAGGCGGGCCCATTTTCTTCAATTTTGTTTTCCTATTTATATTTATTTTAGATTTAGTGGACCCACTTTTTTAACTTTTTCCTTTTAATTAGGTTAAATTCTCAATTTCAAACATAATCATCATGTCTACTCTTCAATTGAGTATCAACCCTCTTCTTCAAAAAAAAAAAAAAAAAAAGAAAAAAAGAAAAAACCCTACTCCTCATAGTGACCCAAGAATTGGTCTTTTCACGATTACTTGCTCCGCCACTCAGATAATTTTAACAATGTTATGTATCATGTGATGTAATTTTCTTAAAAATAAATAAAAGCGATCTTTGAATGAACAATTGGATCTTAAAATTTGACATTTTCTAAATCTTCAGGGTAAGATATAATGGTCAAGGAGAAAAATGTTTTCATGATTCTCCTTGTTGGAGAAAGATGAAAAGAATGGATGTACATACGTTGTGGTTCTATATTTATGAATTGAAGAAAAAAATAACTTATTTTTGGGCATTGGCACATGGAGAAGAAATTTCAAACTCCATAGTCGTTGACCTTGTAATTCTATATTTGTGAGTGAGGAAAATAAATTTGAACCTCAAATCTGAAAAAAAAAGTTTACAGAAGATTAGAAATCCTAGAGGTTTAAGGTGTGAAATGAAAGTTACCATGAAGCTTTGAAATGGAAGACAATTGTTCCCAAGCTTCAAGCTTTTAAAATGGCAGAATAAAGAAAGAAGATGAAAGATTTGTGGGAGAAAAAGGGCCTAAGAATTCATGTTGCAATTGAAAGACTTAATTTTAGGCTGATTTGGACTTACACGTGGTTTTCAAAATGCAGATAATTAATGTGTTTTAGATGCATCCTTACGCGCCTAAGGGAGATGTATTCACCTTCTTGGACATGTCAGCGTTTAAGGGTTACAAAATATCCAAAATAAAAGCTTAGGAGGGTAATAGGACCTCCGTAAAGTATTGGTGTGTAGTTGAGAATTGACTAATAGATTAGGGGTCATTTGACCATTGGGGATATGCATTATATTTTTTTTTATGTATGTTGCTAACATCGTGTGAGACCATTATGGTTAGTGAAATGGAATCTTTCTTATTAATTACACCCTTGAAGAATTGGACAAAGTGCAAACTCTTGAGTTTAGAACAAAGTAGTGAATCTCAGAATGAGTTTGAAGCTGCCTATTCGATGCATGTTTGATGTCTAATTTGAAAGAAACATATCACAATTAAGTTAAATCACTAAATTTATTGATTAAATCTTTTACAATAGTTGTTATCAAATTGGTTTTAGTTAGAAGTGGAGTAAACAAACCAACTTATGAGCTGCAATGATTTCTTCTTATCTTTTGAATGAATCAATTAGCAAGGGTTGTTTCTGGGCCTGGTTTAATGATATACACAATAGTACTATATGCTTTGCAATTATTGGGCCTGATGTGTTAAAAAGCCCTTAGTGGAATATGAAATAAGAAATGGGCTATAAGTTTAATTTTAGGAAAAATTACATAAATACACAACTTAAGATATCATAATTCCTAAAACTTTCTATCATTTAAATAAATTACAAATTTTTTCTCTCGGATACATCCCTATCCACTCTCAAATATATCCCTCCCCTCTCGGATGCATCTCTATCCTCTTTCGGGTACTTCCATATCTCCTCTCGAATACATCCCTCCCATTAAGTAATGTATTATTTGCAATGTATCAAACAACCAAGGAATTAGGAGTGTACAAGTCAAATCGTAAAGTCAAACCGAACCGACGAACCAAATCTAACCAAAAAAAAAATAGATTTGTGGTTTGGTTTGGCGTTGAAAAAAAAAATCAACCACTCTTGATTTGGTTTGGTATTAAAAGAAAAAAAGTCAAATCAAACCAAAACTAAACCAACATAGTAATATATATATATATATATAATTTTATTTTATTTATAGATAAAATTATTTATAATCTACTTTGTAAATATATTTTTAGTTAGTTTATAGTTTTTAATCACAAGAAGAAAAATGGTTTTTAGTGAGGGGAAATTTGGTCGTTAAAATCCCAAATTCGGTCGCTAGTAATAAATTACGACCGGAAAAAATACGGTCGCCGGTCGCTAAAATCCCCGACGTTAAAAGTCTACGTCTGGATTGGAATCCAGTCGTTATATATCCTTTAACGACAACAAACAATCCTGTCATTATACCTCGTTTTGGCGACCAAGTTTTCCCTTTCGCTAATGCTCTGGTCGGTTGTTACAAGTATTTTAAGTGTCCAAAAAACCTTCAACTAATTATATGATACTTTTACCAACAAAATATCTCTAATCTATAAGGGATCTCCAATCTATAAGCATAAGTGTAGAATGGAACTCTTGTATATGGGATTAGTCCTTCTTGTGCAATCAACAAAGAAATGGAGTACACAGTCTTTTAGGACAAGACACCTTTGTACCTATTCCACTTTTTTTTATATCCTTCAGTTTAACTATCGCATACATACGAGAGTCCTTTACGTGATAGACTGATCATATGTAAAAGGGTATTTATAATATGTCTAAAAAAAGAAAATAAAAAGGACAGCAGCGCGCTTCGATATGAAACAAAATAAAGCAAACTCAAGTCTTCAATTACATTATCAGTTTGCTTATCACATGAACAAATGAAAAAAGTTGAAGAATCCTATATTTTGCACACTATATCTCCTCACATTTGGTTTCAAAACGTTCTTCCAGAGAACTTGTAAGTGTGCCAAAAAAAATGTATCGATGCTAGCTGAAAGAGAACTTGTAAGCATATAAAGAAAATTTTATAATAATAGCAAAAGGTTAAGCTTTTATAAGCAGCCGCTGGCAAGCCACGACTGTATAAAACAGTTTATCGATAGCAAACTTAAGAGTACTTATCAGAACGAGCTCTGCAACTGGATATCTACAAATACTAACAGATCCATAAAAAAGTCTATACAATAGTTAAGTTTGTCACTAGAAGAAATAACAAGAACTGCAACATTTAAGCTTCCATCAGTTAGGAGCACATCGATAATAGCATACAATAGAAATCTATAGCCATTAAAAGATCTACCATAATCTTGACATTGTAGTTACATTGTCTCCTACAAAAACTACTAGAGTTGTTGGCTCGTCCTCCTTCTACCATAATCTTGACATTGGTTTTCTAATTCGGCAATAATTTTCTCTCGCTAGGGTATTAATTGATGTATTAATTTATTACTATAATTTATCGAACACTAGGCGGAAAATTGAAAGAAAAATCATCACTATTATTTATTTGTTTTATCCTTTTTTGTTCACTTGATTTTCACAAAAAAAAAAATTCAATAGAACATGGTTATGCCCACAAACATAGCTTATTCAAAAGGGACAAGACCGGAAAAAATAAACGTCCTGCATTGTTGGTATCTTGGATTGAAGTTAACTTACAACAACTATTTGAAAGGATAATGACACAACTAAAACCCGTGAACAGTTAAAAAGTAACTGATACATTAACAAGAAACGTACTAAGCAAACTAAAAGACTGCCTGAATTTTAAAGAAACGTCACTATGAGCAACGTTTTAGCTATAAATTGTGCCTTTGAGTAATGAATCATAAAACATATTTGGCAGTAACGTTTTATGCTTAAAACGTTACCACCAATAACGTTTCTTTATTTAATGTCGTCAGCCCATATATTTTATGCGTCAGACTTTTTTTTAATAAAATATAGCCTAAAAGATTACTCAAGAATACATTTATACTACTGTAAATTTTCAAAAAAACATATTATTTTGATGTTAAATAATGGCTTACTTTGATAAAAAAAAAATTCAAATACATTACGCCAACAATCATTTTTTTTATTTTGGAGGGTGGTGGGCGGGTAGTGGGGAAAGAAAGTGGGAGAAAGTAGCGCTTTTTTATTAGTAATTAATTTAGTTTCAGCAACACGATATTATCCTTTCACCAAAATTGAACTTAAAATAATCTTTAACGTCTGGGAAAAAAAATTGGTTGCAATAAGTACATCTATAACGACCGGAATCCCTTTGTTAAGGAGTGGTCGCTAAAAGACTATTTTCTTGTAGTGAATGTTTAGATTTATTACTTCAAATTTGGGCTTATAAAATTTTGTAAATATTTTATTTTGTATTAAGATCAGAAGTTACAATATAATTGTTATAGTTTTTCAAATTCGAAGTTAATAATTTACTTTGTACATATTTTGTTTCATATTCAGTTTGACTGTAGCTTTTAATCTTATTAATTAACATAATGAAATTAACGTTGACATTTCAATAAAAGTATTTTGTACTCATGTGAATTTTACCGTCTTTTCGAAGATTTCTATTCATTTAACATTTTAAAGTTTATCTTATCACACAGGTAAGTGAAAATATATTTGATCTCTTTTTCAAACACCTTATAGTTGCAAAAACCGAAATTTCGAAAAAAAACTGAAAGAACCGACTAAAGCCAAAACTGAAAAACCAGACTTTATGTGGTTTGATTTGATTTTTAGATTTAATAAACCGACATAATTGATTTGGATTTTTTTTTTTGTTAATGAAAAACCAAACCAAACCGACCTATGTGTTCGAGAGCAATGAAAAATATGAAACAATTTAAATTAAAGAAATTTTCGGAATATAATATAATTAGCCACAAATGTATGGAACTTAGGTAAGTTTCCCTTAATTTTAACTTAGGACTGAACTGGTGACCAGGTAAGGAGCCTAAATAAATTGGGCCTAGACATGTTTAAGGCCCAATTAGTTAGAAAAACTATTTGGATCTGAAATTAATTTTCTAACCTAAAGTATAAAATTACATGTAATAATCTTGAAATTGAGTGATGTTAAATCTTTTACCCTTGTTTGCTTCATGGTTAAACCATCAAGGTCGAATAGAAAACTAGTTGACCTTGAAGTTTAGCTCATAAAGCAAATAAGACCAAGAATTTAAATATATACCCTTATTTACATTAACAATACAAATATATACCCTTATATGCATACTTCATTCCAAGTTTATACAGTTTATATACATGAAAAAAATAGCCAAAATTTTAAACCTTGAGAGAGATAACATATTTCATATTAATTCTATACATTTTTCATACACGAATAATGTTAACGAAATTCAAGTCACCAGAGAAATATAAATATTTCATATTGATTTCATACCATTTTTGTACACAATGTTGAGCTAAATATTTAAGCCTTGAGCAAAAATTTCGTATATGTTTTGTAACTTAAAAATTCTTGTCACTTTTCGAAAATATATTTCTTCCTTTATATATATATATATATATATATATATATATAGTTTGGCAGTTTTCATATTTGTTTTGGTTTAATTTAGGGGTGTTAAAATGAGCACAAATATAGATAAACTTGTTTAGTCCGTTCAAAATTTTATGGGTTGGACTCAACATTTTTTTTGAATTAGGTCAATTTCAACTCATTCAAGTCTTAAGTACACTTTTTAAAAGAATCTTCAATTGAGCTCAATTTGATCTTCAATTTCAACATAAGACTTTTTATTTGCATTAGTGTAATGAATGATCACATACTGAAGGTATAAATTACTATATATTTTATATATTCTCATTTATCTATCCATTGGTAACTTATGTCTTTTACTTTCTTGAGTTGAAATTCAAATTATGCTTATAAAAGGTAAATAACAATATGTTAAAATTATTAAGATTAAGCATATCAAATTTGACGAGTCATGACCTAACCCAATTCTTAACCCATTTGAAACCAACCTATCAGTGCCTAAAGTAAATTTAGACATGTCATAACTAAAATTCTATTTCTATTTCAAGTCATTTTTAATATCTCCAATTTCAACGTAACTCATCTTTTTTTAACACATTTATACTATTACTAATGGAAATGACACAGAATTACTTGAATTTTCAGGGTGGGAAAAGGTAGCGGGCAGCCCTTTACGCGTGCGGACCACAATCCGATAGGCGGCCCACATGTTTGGACCACTATATACAGTCCACTCGGGTAAACTTACATTTTTACCCTCCACTTTTGAAATCAATTGTGGGACACGTGTCATGCTGTAATAACTTTTGGTAAAATATAAGTTTCACACCCTTCATATTATTCACACTATATTCTATTTTTTCCTCAAAATTTATGGTTAAGTCGGTCGTGACAAAATTCAATCCAAATAATCATCACTCCTCAGGTATATGAATAAATAATCCATTTATTTTATAATTGAATTCATTTTAACATATTTAATTATGCTTACGATAACATAAGATTGCTATGCCGTCTAAATTGATCTATGAGAAATTATCTAAATATATATATATATTTTTTACATCTATCTTATAAGGAAAAACGTATAGGTTCTCAAACATATTATATAAAAAATTAATCAAAAATTTAGTAAAAATTGAATAGATTAAATTATAACTTGATTTTTAGCTTATTTCAGCTTAACACCTTTTATCCCAAATAATATTTAAGTGTGTTAATGATTTGTTCTTTTATTTATTTACTAATTCTATTTAATATTCTCAAATTTAACTCAACTCAACTCGCTTATTCGATATTTATAGAAGAGCCTCTTTCACAACGACAGACTGACCTCTACCTAACCCTTTCATTGACAAAAAGAATGGTTCAAATACTCAACACTTCTCACCTCTAATTATATGACTTAATTTGGGGTAGGACAATCTAATTAACTACTTGCTTCATTTCAATTTGTTTGTTTTTCTTTTTATTTTAGTCCATTTAATAAAATATCTCTCTCCATTTGGCAATTTTCTTAATTCAAATTATTCACGTGATATTTTTAAGATCACAAGATTAAAGAATAATTTGATATAATTGACATATTTTTAATTTAAGACCATAAAAATTCAAATATCTTCTTTATTTTTCTAAAACTCCATGTCAAGTCAAAACATGACAAACAAATTGAAACATAAGAAGTAATATTTTCAAGCAAAATATTTTAATTTTTTAAAATAAAATTAATATTTTAGAAATCACATAAAAATTACTATAAGTTACGATATAGGTAACAATTCAAATTAAAATTTACGAATTTAAAACCCTTATTTAAGTCACGTCAATAACTAACAATTAAATATTTAAAAAATATTTTAAAATTACGACTAAAAAAAAACGTTTACTTTCCAAATAGCAACTAAGACACGTCAATTTAAATCAAACATAACAAGAAACTAAAAGAAAATAACAAGAAGTTTTAGAAGAAATATGAGCTTCCTAAAATTGTCAAGTTTCCTCATCTTAGATGTTTCGTGAGTTAGTTACCTATTAGTTTTATCTTAATTTTTAAAATTTGGTTAACAATATTTTAAAAAAGTAGTTAACTAGTATGGCACTATTGACATGGAAGTATAATTTACATCCATATTTACAATCTTATTCCAATTAATCTTACTAAACTAGTTATCTCCCTATGGGTTCATGTTATCATTTTGATAAGACAATCAGACTAATAGATATCATTAATTATTATATCTTATTCACTTTATTTAAGTCATTAAAAAAATAATTTTGTTTATATCGTATATGATATGCCTTGTAATTAGGGATATCACTTGAGCTTCTAATTATCTTTTGCATATTTTCTATGATTTTAATGTTAGAAACGTTGTATTTTAGATGTTTAATGTTAATAAATTAACTTAGGAATAAGTTGAATTTATCTGGCATAATTAATCGTTCTTATCTAAATATAATTAACTTATATAGATTTGAAAAGAAATCATTAATACAGCTCTTGAAAACATTTTAGTGATGGTGTAGAAACTGAGTGCATATCTAGAAAGCTTGAATACCTATAATTGAATGATACCAACAACGTTCCCTTCTATTGAGGAGACGTAACCTTAGTTCTTTAATCCATACTAGTATGTGCCCGCGTGTTGGGCGGATGATTTAAAATGTATTAATTTCATAATTAAAATAACTAATAAAATGTATTATACACATATATATTTAGTTTCTAATAGTAAATAATAATAATAATAATAATATACAAATCATTAACTGATTTATTTGAGTACATTAAATTAATATTATTAAATACATAATTCATTTTATTGTATTAAAATTATATATATATATAGCGCTGTATCAACTACATTTTAGTTTTATAATATATTATGTTGAATTTTTTCTAAGGATACTATTAATTTTATAATTATTTTTTCTTGATCAAATATGAAATACTTTTTAAATATTTTTATGTGTTTGTACTTTATTCTTTTTATGTTGTTTGAATAAAAAAATTATGTTAATAATTTATTAATTCTAACATTTCATATAAAATATTTGATATCATGAGATTAAATGGCATGTTGATATATTTTTTGTATATGCTTTATTCAAAATTCAAAATATTTCTTCCGTATTAGATTTATGTAAAATTATAATATAATTAGCAAAAGCAAAAATAACAATATTCCAATATTCCTTGTTTCTCTCGCTATACAACCCTAAATTATAGCATCATCATTTGTACGTACAATTATCTGCTAGATATTTTGTTAAAATATTGTTACAAAAAAATAGGCTAAATTTATTTGTGTTTTAAATCTATGTAACTCTAAACATAAATTTGTAGTTCCTATAGCAGCATTAACAAAAAAAAAAAAAAAAAGAAAAAAAAGGTAAACAATTATTATTATTTTTAAAAAATTATATTTGATGAGGTTTACTAACATGTTTTTTCTTATCTTTATAATAATTTAGATTATAGATCCCTTTTAATTTCTTTTTAAAGCAATAAAAACTCTATATGCACTTTAAAGAGTATAGGTTTATTTAAAATAAGCAATAAAAGTTTTCTGTAAGCAATTATTTTAAAAAATACACATGCAAAAAAAAATTTATTAATCTTAGAAATATAGATACAAAGAAACAGAAAATTAGTTTTTATTGCACAATAATATTCATCAAGGTTTCAATTGTGAAATTCTTCACACGTAATTCTTTATTTTTCACTCGCGTTTATCTTACTTCGTTTCTTCACAAACTGTTTGAGCACTTATTATCATCATAATCCGTTGTAATATGCACTACCTATATACAATTCATTTTACAAAAGTAAAACCATAAACAAATAAGGCTAGTTACTATTCAATTTTGATGAACAAAAAATAATTAAAAGATATATGAGAAGTTACCTTGACAAAATGAAGTTTAGGAGTTCTTTGTCTAATGGAGAGTGAATTCCTTTCAACAATTGCAAGTGAGATGTTTAAAGTTAATGAAATTTGTTATATTTAATTTAGGACTTTATATAATTTTTAAATAATCAATACATCCGTAACTTATTTATTTAGTTGACTGCTTGAAATTTAAAATTTAAAATTCAAAATTCAAAATTAAATTGGTTAATAGTTATCCAATCCTAATTTTTAGCAACATGGCAAAGGAGTGTTAAAACTCCCTATTTAATTGGATAAATGATCTTTTTAAAATAAAGATTAATAATTTGTTTTTGAAATTGTAATTGTGCAACAGAAAAAAATTGCTATTTTTTTTACTGTTTTGCAAATTTTATATCCATACTTTTTTTCAGTGTTTGCAACTTTTAACTTCTTTGTATTTTGACATTTTTAAAAAGTTAGAAATTAGATAGATATAGATATGTAGATACTAACACTAAGATTATATTAATTACTACTATATTTCTTTGGTACAAAATAAATAACTTTTATTAGTTTTCTCATCAAGGATTTTATATATAAATGAATTATTCTTCTTATTATATATTAATATACATTTTATATATAAATGCAGTAATCTATTTATTTAAAATAATAGTGAATTATTATTTTTTTAATTTTTTTTGAAAAAAAAATATTTGTTTTACTAAGTTATAAATTGAATTTAAAAAATATAAAATGTGTTATAAATTTTTTTGACAGTTTTCATTATTTGTGTATTGACGTGTGTCTATTTTTATGTTGAAATTTTTTAAAGGATACTATTAATTTGCATTCTATTTGCTACAAAGGAGTAGTTGTGGAAAATTATTTTAAATATTTAGTATAAAACATTTGATAATTTCCCACAAAAAGAGGATCCCTAACGTACTTACCAAAATTTTCAGTTTTCTTTTTTTATTATTTTAAATTTTTTAATTTCAAAACAGTAAATTTCAAATTCAAATTCAAAGAATAGTTGCCAGTTTTTAATTTTAGGAAAAAAGGAATTTCTTCAAAATTATTTCTCAATTTTATTTGCAAAAACTACTTCAAACTTCAAAATTATTTTAAAAAAATAAAATAAAAATATTTTACTGTTTAATGAAATGATTTTTAAAAAATTGAAAATTTATAATTATTATTATTATCATCTACATGGGCTATAAATAAGGAGGTTGTGAAAAGATAGTTAAGAAGAAGAAAAAAGGGATCACACACGTTATATCACCATATTTTAAAAAAGTTTTTAAAATTATTTATCGTTTAATTGTAAAAAAATGATTTAAAATCATTTTAAAAATAGAATGAGAAGTAATTTTATGAAATATATATATATATATATATATATATATATATATATATAAACCTATATTAACATATTTTAACATTTTTGACTTTTTTGTCCGTTGGGATTTTTTTTTTGTATTTTAAATAGTTTATATAATTTTT
Organism: Solanum bulbocastanum; assembly: GCA_037074985.1. Lineage (NCBI taxonomy): Eukaryota > Viridiplantae > Streptophyta > Magnoliopsida > Solanales > Solanaceae > Solanum > Solanum bulbocastanum. The sequence continues at coordinate 38,522,147 of CM073604.1, read as the reverse complement.
CTTTTTGGTGTTGACATGTGTCTATATTTATTTATTTAATTATTGAATATTAATTATTTAAAATTATTTAGAATACTGAAAATTTGTGGTGTTGATATGTGTTATTTTTCTTTTCCTTTTATATATAGATAGATAGTTTATAATTATCACGCCCCTAGCCTGGGGAGGCGCGATTAGCACCTGATGCCTTACTTGACTAAATGTATTGAACATAAGTATGAATAAATGATCCTGCACAACAATGGGCTGACAAAGCCATCATTCAAGACAACGGCAAACAGTAAGATCGACAATGCCAGAAAAAATACAACGTTATTAATAGCGAATCCAGGATTATCATTACGGGATGTCAATAATTGTTGTAAAAAATATAATTATGAGGCTAGTAGAATTAGAACACACAACCTCAAGGAATTTTCACAATGCCTTAACCACTAGACTAAGAGCCCATTTGGATTGACTTAAAAAAATAACTTTTAAGTCAAAAATAAAAAGTTAAATTGAAATTACTTTTAAGTAAAAAAATAAAAAATAGAGGGAGACCTACTTTTTATTTTTGACTTATTTTAAGTCAATTTTTGACATTGCCAAACATTTCCTAACTTATTTTAAGTCATTTTTTATAATTGCCAAACACTTTCAGAAATCAAAAACTGACTTAAAAATAGGTTTGACTAACTTTTAAGTCAATCCAAACACCCTCTAAACCTTTAACTTGTGTTAATTAGGGGTGTAAGTGCTTATATATGTATTTATTTAACCAAAATTTGACATATATATTCAATGCAAATAAATACGTTAAGAATTAATGAGTTTGAAATCTTTCATTAATCTGCTACCGTCAGGGAAGGGAAGTATTGAGATATGTAATATATAGTATGTTGTATATTTATGCTGTACAGTTTATTAGTCTAGCTTACTGTTTTGATTAAGTTGGTTACTTAGTTAATTGACAGCTGTAGTTTGTTAGTTTGTTAGATAGTTTGTTAGATATTCATCTACTATAAATGTACACAAACAAATAGAATGAAAGTAGTTTTCATATTTTCACAAATCAAGTCCTTTACATTTTTCCTCTCTTCTTCATCTCTACTGCAACAGCAGAAAGAGAAGCAGCTATGGATGAAGCTCAAGCTTTCAATTGAGCTTGCTCATCCAATTTCAAAGTTTAACATGGTATCAGAGCGTTAGGTCGATTTTTCCGCAATCAATTCCTCGTGTATATCGATCTACAATTGTGTGAGTTTGTTCATCTCGATTGGAAAATATTCCTCGTGTATATCGATCTGCAATTGTGTTCTGTTGTGTATATCGATCTGCAATTGTGTTCTGTTGTTGTTGTTTGTGAATTGATACTTGTTGACGATGGTTAATGATACTATCAATATTGCTGTTGATTCCCCAATTGATTCATCTAGTCCATTGTATATGCATCCATCTGATAATCCGGGTGCAATGCTTGTACCAAATCCTTTTAATGGAGTTGGTTATAGATCATGGAGAAGAGGTGTACTGCGTTCTTTATCAGTGAAGAACAAGCTTGGATTCATCAATGGCGAGTGCAAGAAGCCGGCCAGTGATTCCCCAAATTTTCGTTTGTGGGAGAGATGTGATGATATGGTCACATCTTGGATTTTAAACTCTTTAAGCAAAGAGATTGCTGATAGTGTTGAATATGTGAATGATGCAGCTGAACTCTGGAAGGAATTGGAGGATCGATATGATCAAACCAATGGTGCAAAGTTATATCAAATTCAAAAGGAAATCAACGATTTGTCACAGGGAATTTTGGACATAACTGGCTATTATACAAAAATGAAGAAACTATGGGAAGAGTTGAGTAGTCTAAATGTGAAAGCACAGTGCAATTGTGCTTGTACTTATGGCGTGAAGGAAAGTGTACACAAAGGAGAACAGGACAGGAGACTTATACAGTTCTTAATGGGGCTAAATGAAGTATACACTGCAGTAAGAGGTAGCATTTTGATGATGAATCCATTACCATCTTTACCACAAGCTTTTTCGCTGCTGGTCCAGGATGAAAGGCAAAGAGAAATCAGACCTGGTAACCAACTAGGTACTGCTTCTACATCTCTTAATGCTAGTGTTTCAAGATCTGGAGGATACAATACAAACAATGGTATTGTTTCTAGGCCAAGTCATGATGCATCTAGGAGCAATGGTGGAAATGGTTTTAGAACCAATTATTCTTCACAGACTGGTCAATCCTCTAACAAGCATAGAGTTATATGTGAATTCTGTAAGAAACCAGGTCACACCAAGGAAAAATGCTACAAACTTCATGGTTACCCCCAAAACAATCAGAATTATCAAAATCAAAACAACAATTCTGATTGGAAAGGAAAGAAGGTGGCACATGCTCAAGGACCTTCAGCAGATATGTTATCTACTAAAAATGATGATATGAGAGAGGAAAAACAACAGCTGAGCATTTCTAAGGACCAGTACGCACACTTGGTGAACCTTCTACAACAGTTTCATCCTACAAACACAGGAGAACTATCAGATAACAACATTGCCAATGGATCTGTCAATTTTGCAGGTATATCTTCTATTGAATTTGGTAAATTGTCATGTAAATGTTCAAAAGCAAGAGAAGACATATGGATCATAGATTCGGGTGCATCTAACCACATGACTTTCCATAGATCTCATCTAACCAATATTAAACAACTATCATATCCTGTCCTAGTGAGTCTTCCAAATGGTTATAAGGTCAAAGTAACTGAAATTGGCAGTGTTCATTTGACATCTGACATTACTTTACACAAAGTTTTATATGCTCCTTCTTTCAAATACAATCTGATCTCTGTACATTGTTTGACTTTAAATCCTAAAAGCATCATTTCCTTTACTGATAAAATATGTCTTCTGCAGGCCCCTTCAATGAAGAGGCCTCTGGAGATTGGTGAAATAGAAAATAGCCTTTACCTCCTATGCTCTCATTGCTTGAAGAACTCTGTTTGTTCCACCACTGTCATGAATAAAAGTTCTGAAGAAAGGAAGCTCAATACCTCTAGTTTACCTTCATCTTCTAGTTTTACTGGTACCTCTTACATTGACAAACATTGTAATTCTCCATTCTCTACTTTGAATATCAATGCAGTAAAATCTTTTCCTGTTTCTTCTGTTTTTCATAAAGATAATGTAGATTTGATGTGGCATAATAGACTTGGACATGTTCCTTTTGGCAAAATGAAGGGTATGTCATCAATACCTGCCCATTTTTCTTCAAAACAACCTTTTTTATGTAATATTTGTCCTATGGCTAGACAAACAAGACTACCCTTTCCTGAAAAGATCACCTCTACTAAACAAATTTTTGAACTACTTCACATTGACCTATGGGGTCCATATCATGTTGCAACACATGATAAGTATAAATACTTCCTTACCATGGTGGATGATTACAGCAAATGCACTTGGACACATCTGTTATCCTGCAAAAGTAATGCATTACAGGTTATTAAAGCTTTTGTCACTTTAGTTGAAAACCAATTCAATACCCACATCAAAATCATCAGATCAGACAATGGTCTGGAATTCACAAACACAGAATCCAATCAGTTTTTTCAGTCCAAAGGCATTGTCCACCAAAAGAGTTGCCCATACACACCACAACAAAATGGTGTTGTTGAAAGAAAACACAAATACCTCTTGGAGACTGCCAGAGCACTCCTGTTCCAATCCCAACTTCCAATTCAATATTGGGGAGAATGCCTGCTTACAGCAACCTATATAATAAATAGACTCCCTACAACCCATTTCAAAGACAAATGCCCTTTTGAACTCCTACAGAAACAAAAACCAGAATACTCCCATATGAAAGTGTTTGGTTGCCTATGCTACCCCACTACTCCAAAAAATCTCAACCACAAATTTGACCCTAGAACTACTCCTCATGTGTTTATTGGATACCCTTTTGGAACCAAGGGATACAAGGTCCTAAGTTTAGCCACTAAAAAGATACATATATCTAGAGATGTTGTTTTTCATGAGAATATATTTCCTTTTAAATTGCCTTCTTTTACTGATTCAAGTAGACATATTCCTGATGTTATTTTTTACTCCAATAATGATTGTAATGAGGAACATATGCACTATGAGCCAACTACAACAAGTTGTCATCCCAACACTGATAGTCAAATGTCTCCCATACCACCACATACTAACTCTCCAATTGTTAATCCTAATAATCTGCCCATAGACTCTTCTGAACCAATGATACATGTTTCCACTCCATTACCTGTCAATCATGCTCCTGTAATGAGAAGGTCTACTAGGACATCTCAGGTTCCTGCCCACTTCAATGACTATGTTCACTCCTTGAAGCCTACATCTCATTCTCTCAATGCTTTATTTTCATTACACCAACACATTGCACTTGACTCATTGAACCATCATAGTCAAACTCTTGTTGAGAGTATTTGTCATGACAATGAACCTTCTTCTTATGGAGAGGCTGCCATCAATCCTGCCTGGCAAAAAGCTATGACTCAGGAGTTTAATGCTTTACATGCCAATCATACTTGGGATCTAGTCCCTCTACCACCACATAAACAAGCTATTGGGTGTAAATGGGTATACAAAGTGAAGCACAAAGCAGATGGCAGTATTGAAAGATTTAAAGCTAGGTTGGTAGTGAAGGGTTATACTCAACAACTTGGCATTGACTATACTGAAACTTTCTCCCCTGTCATTAAAATGACCACTGTGAGGGCCTTGATTGCTACTGCAGCTAAGAAAGGCTGGGATATTTACCAATTAGATGTTAATAATGCTTTCCTTCATGGGGATCTCCATGAAGAAGTTTACATGCAACCTCCACCAGGTCTGGTTCTAAGTAATCCTAATCTGGTTTGCAAGTTAAGAAAGTCACTATATGGTTTGAAGCAGGCAAGCAGGCAATGGTATGACAAGCTTACACAGGCTCTTTATTCCAAGGGATATCAACACTCTTTGAATGATTATTCTCTTTTCTTCAAAAAGACAGATCACTCTGTCATTTTTATAGCAGTATATGTTGATGATGTTCTCCTTACTGGAACTGATGTAGTTGAAATCCAAAAGCTCAAGGCATTCTTACATGACAGTTTCAAAATTAAGGATCTAGGTAAATTACACTATTTTTTGGGCCTGGAAATATTATACAAAGATGATGGTATTCTTATTTCTCAAAGGAAGTTTGTTCTTGATTTACTCAAAGAATATGATTGTATTACTTACAGCAGTTTTACATCACCACTAGATCCCAATGAGAAACTTCAGGCCACAATAGGGACTTTATTACCAGATCCTACCTATTATAGGAAATTAATTGGCAAGTTGAATTTCCTCACCAACACCAGACTTGATATTGCTTATAGTGTTCAACATCTTAGTCAGTTTATGCAATCTCCAAGAGAACCACATCTGAAAGCTGCTTTTCATCTACTAAGGTATCTCAAAAAGGATCCTACTTTGGGCCTTTTTATGTCTAATGATCCCTGTTATACCATCAGAGCCTTTTGTGACTCTGATTAGGCTTCATGTCCTGATTCTAGGAGATCTGTTAGTGGTTACTTGGTTCTTCTTGGTAATTGTCCCATCAGCTGGAAATCTAAGAAACAGGAGACTGTATCCTTGTCCTCAGCTGAGGCTGAATATAGGGCTATCCGGAAGGTTGTTGGTGAACTGGTGTGGTTAGATAGGCTTCTCAAGGAACTTACTGTCCCTTTTTCAACTCCTATTCCTGTCTACTGTGATAGCCAGTCTGCCTTACACATTGCCAAGAATCCTGTTTTTCATGAAAGAACCAAACATATTGAAGTGGATTGCCATTTTGTGCGAAATCAGTTGAATGATGGTCTCATTTCTTTACATCACACGACTACTTCTGATCAGCTTGCAGACATTCTAACCAAAGCTCTTACCGGTGTTAAGCATGCAGCTGTACTTGACAAGTTGACAGTTTTTTTACCCCTTCCAACTTGAGGGGGGGTATTGAGATATGTAATATATAGTATGTTGTATATTTATGCTGTACAGTTTATTAGTCTAGCTTACTGTTTTGATTAAGTTGGTTACTTAGTTAATTGACAGCTGTAGTTTGTTAGTTTGTTAGATAGTTTGTTAGATATTCATCTACTATAAATGTACACAAACAAATAGAATGAAAGTAGTTTTCATATTTTCACAAATCAAGTCCTTTACATTTTTCCTCTCTTCTTCATCTCTACTGCAACAGCAGAAAGAGAAGCAGCTATGGATGAAGCTCAAGCTTTCAATTGAGCTTGCTCATCCAATTTCAAAGTTTAACAGGAAGGAAATAAGATACTGAGGACTTTAATGGTAAAGTATACTGACCAATCCAAGGAGCTTAATTTAATTCAACCTTAATTTTGATTTTTGAAAATAGGATCAAACTAGTCTATTTTTCGAGGATCAAATCTTCTGGGTTGTCATTTTGCAAATCAATGTATTAACCTATCTAAAGGTTGCTACTCCTACGAAAACCGATATACAAACCATTTAAATCTTTTCAAGTTCTTTGTTCTACTTTTAACGAGCATTGTATCTTTTAGTAATTTATCTAAAGATAGGTAAGAAAAATATTGTTGGGGAGGCTCTAAAACCATGTCGTTTCTTCTATTCTCTCATTTTAACTTCAAATATGTCAATTCAATTTTGATTTTACGATTTGAATGACTCTCCATTAGCAGTCCTGTTGCAACCTTGAACGTTTCGATGTTTTCTTTCTCTTTTTTTAATTTCAAATATGTTGACTATATTTGGAGGACTAAAGATTGAATTACTCCCATTAGCAGTATATTGCTTCAACCTTGGACTGACTTATAAGATGGCAAAAACTAATTTATCACTTCAATCCACAGATGAACTCATCGGTTTCACCTTTAATTTATTTATTTTTATAATTTTGGCCAATTTTCATGCATCTTAACTAATTGTATTATGTATTTGTTATTTTTCTTTAATATAAGTATCGAGTAATTCTATCCATCAAGATTTAAATTGATGGATAAAAGTTACTTAGTATTTTTACCTATGCTAAAACTTAAATCTGAAACTTCATAGTATTTAATGTACTTCGTAATCCACACACATATATACACCTTGTTTGTATGGTTGTTATTCGTTGTGTTGTATTGTTAGTTTAAATACAATGTTTGTTTTGATGGTTACTTTAATTCTATTGTATTATATCATTTCAATTCATGGTTTGGAAACAACGAAAAAGATCCATTTTGTGTAACAACCAATTTGGTGTGATTGCATTGTTACCTTAATATTTTCTTTCATTTTGTATTTACTTATTATTCAATAATTCTATTTTATTATTTACACTACCTTTTAATAGCAGTTCTACCTTATACCTTATAATTTTTTCTACGTTTATCATTCAGATGATAGATGTATCACATTATGTAATAACAGAAAATAATATAATCTATTCAAATATTGTATTTATTAAAATAATACAGTATGATACGATATAATACAATATATTATGAAATCATATGTAACAACCGTCCAAACAAAATGGTAATGTTAGAAACGCGGTATTGTATTTTCCCATTTAGAAGTCTACATTTGAGTGCGTGGACTGTTAAAATATATTTGAAACCCACTTAGATGTGTCTGCCATTACTCTAATTGATAATTCTCTAAAAAACGTTATGTTCAAACTTCAAAGATAGTTACGCTTTGTTAATTTCTTGAATAAGACCAATGCATTTTGTGTGTTGAAAATAACAATATCCAAAAAGACTGGGCACTCATCTGCTGTATGTGAAGGATTTTTTCTTTTTTTTAATTGACATTTCTTTGAATATACCACCTTTGATTGTGCACGATAGGTAACAATTTATGGAACCCAAACTTGAATATTATAATTTTAAATTATATTTGTATGTGTTCAATCATACTCCTAAAAAATAAATTAAATATCAATATTTATCGATAAACACGATAGAAAATGCAACTTGAGCATTTTTTTTTTAAAAGTGTAAAGAATTATTACTAAAATCAGTTTCAACACCAAAAGTATTTTTCAATATTTGATGTTTATCAACTATTTCTAACTTGAAAAAGGATCAAATGTACCTCCGCAAAATAAAAATAGTTGAAATATACCATTCCCTATATTTTTGGTGCCAAACTGCACTTTTTGTTATATATTCGATCCAAATATGTCCACTCATTATACTTTGTCAAAATTTACTCTTAATTTTATTGAAGAAACTAATATGTGGCAAGATCCAAATCAATGACTTGCACTCAATTTTAAGTACCTAATTCATTTAAAAACTCAACCGTTTGAATTCTAAATCTGCCTCTACACGATGAAACTTAGCTTGGAACCTAAAGTACTGTTATTAATCTTGAATAATTCAAATCTTGGAAACCTGAGCTACTGCAATTGACCACTACTAAAGACTCACTTTGCCATGTCCACTTTTGAATCAAAAGCTTTATCAAAGAAAAAGTAACGGCTGTGTGGAATACACTAAGCATCAATTTTTTTAAAAAATATTTTATAAAGTAAAAGTTATTTATAAACTATTGTTTCCAAGCATGCTTTGAAAAAGTTGATATATATTTATTTATATTCTATGTTACTCTCACTTTCTTATCTAAAAAATGGTCCTTCATAGCCCTTAACTTTAGGCACAAGTTTGATAAAAACAATAGTACTGTTAAATAATTAATCAATTATTGTAATAAGATGTGGACAAATACCAATTTTTTCAGGATATATTATTCCCTTATGATCCATAAAGACAGACAAACCTTCTGTTTCTCTCCCATATCTATAGTAGATTTTAAATTATGGGCAGAAAGTACATGCCAGAAAATGTAAAATGTATTTTGTGTTTTTCTTTATTTTTTCTTAACAAAGGCGATTCAATACCTAAGTAGACTCGAACTCGAAACCTCTAGATATACTCCACTGCAATATTAATTGTTGGCTTCTAAGATTTTTTTTTGACCCTCCAATGAGTTTTCCTTCAAAAACTTAATAATTATATCTTAGCATTCTCATCATTTTCTTTATTTTTCCAATATATTAAACATTTAATTTAAATTTATAACTACAAATACCTTATTATTGAATTATATGAATTGAATTTGAATGAATATTGAATGTAAATGAAAATTCTTGCTTGAAAGATTTCCAATGAAATATTTAAAAATTTAATTGAAGTTAATTAGTTAAACAACTAATGTATTGTAATTGGATTATTTTTTAATTTTTATTTATTTTGCTAATCGAATAATGATAAAATTACAATAAGAAATATATTTAATACACGTTGTGTATATTTTAAACCAGTGTTTTAAAAGGCTCTGTTGGAACTCGCCTCGGGACTCGCCCTGGGGCGAGATTCTAGCAAAACGCCCCGAGACTCAAGTGTGAGGCTTAGTTCTATAAGACTTATGCCCTATGCGTCCGACGGTACGCCCTTAGCACGCCCAACGCTCGGGGCTCGCCTGATAGATGACAAATTATGCATTAAAATGTTAAGTTAACATTGTTGACCCTCATCATTCTTGAATAAATGAATGATACTTCATAATTTTTTAATCTATAGAGATAAAAAGATTGAAAGTAACTCAAATAACAAGTTATAACATCACATCTTTACTATTTGATAAAATTGTGAAGGTGATTATACATTACGTAACATTTCTTTTAAAAATACGTAACGAAATTTTACTTTTTCACTTATCATTGGTCTTCATGGTTTTGCCATAAATCTCAAAGTTATCATATTTTATTTAGTTATTTGAAAGTAATTTTATTTTTATTCGCGATGGAGTGATGTTTTTATTATAATACTAGTAAGTTTTATTAATTATTTTCTTTTAGGGGGTGAATTGTATAGTATGATAAAAAATATATTTTTAGAAATAATGATTCTTTTATTATTAAAAAGTTAAGATATTAAATTATTTATACTTGTATAATCATGTTAGAAGTTTTATTTTCTATGAGTTTCATTAATCATGCTTGTAATTATTTCAAACTTTGATGTATTTTTATAATTTTGTATTATTATACTATATTGTAAATTAAAAATTTAAAGATCCGTAGGGCTTACGCTCCACGTCTCGAGGCTTACGCCCCGCCCTATACTAAGTAAAACGCCCCGCCTCACGTCCCCGCCTTTTAAAACAGTGTTTTAAACTAACTCCTCTCCATTTTACACAGATCATTTGCACATTTTACCAATAAGCAATTAACTTATAACTCAAGCTTCTACATACATGTTCCTATATATTTTAAAATTAAGTAATTGGCTTTATTGCATTACGAATATATGATGTATATATATAGAGATAGATATAGATATGGACATAGAAATGGAATGATTAATCATCTCATATTTGAAGTTTTGCTTTTATTATATTAGGAATTATGTTAATGGAATTAAATAAATATTAATTTAATTAAAAAAAATATATTCAAATTGAATTATTCTTAAAATTATATTAGACCTATGATCGATTTGAACTTTAATTTTATTTTACATTATTTTATTTTTACCTTTTAATAATCAATTACTTGATATATGAAATTTTATTAGTATAGTCTTTTATGTTACCAACCTTATCATTACATTAATTAGAATGATTATTTCAAAAATGATTTATTACATTTATTTTAAAGTTGTAACTTGAATTTAAGTTTTGGTATTCAATTTTCAGGTGATAATATGAAATAAATAAGAAAATTTTATTTAAAATAGTTCTTATAATTGAGAAAAATCTTATCTATTTTTTAAATGGGGTGAAAAAAAGGGGTGTGACAATTTTGATGATCTCACTGGGATAATCAAAATTCAAACTTTGTATATTAACAGTGTTTGATATTGCCTGTCAAAAGTAAGATTATTTTTAGAATCACTTTTTAAAAATAGTTTTCTAGAATAGTGCTTTAAAAAATAATAATATGTGTTTCACTAATTTATTTGAAAAATATTTTTGATTAGCAAATTGTGTTTGACTAATCATTTTTAAAAAAATGCTTTTGAGAGTCAAATTACGAAAGAATAAATATCAATGCACTTTTAAAATTAAGATTATTTTATAGAGAGAAATTATTTTAAATATCTATTATAAATTTTTAATTAAGATTTTATTTTATTAAATTAAAATATACATATTCAAATTTTCAATCAATATTATAAGTAGATAAATAAATAAAAATTGAATATTGATATAAATTAACATGATGTTTTAAATATAATTAAAAATATTAAGCAAATTAAATTAAAATATAATTTCACAAATTAAATCACTACATACGAAAAAAGTTCACCACAAAAATCAATAAATATAAGGGACATATTGGTAAATATGTATATATGATAGGGATATTTCCGTCTTGAAAAAATAATTTTCTTCTTCTACTTTTTAAGAAGCATAAACTTTTGGTTTATTCCCAACAATAGAAAAATTGTTTTTATTTCCATTTAAAACAGTTTTACTTATTGAAAAGCACCTTGATTTTTCAAAATAAATATTTTTTCTCAAAATAAGTATTTTTGTCCTCCCAAACAACAATGCCGAACAAACTCTTCATGTTTGGTTTTCTTTATTTCTTCGATATGTATATTATGTTTATTGGCATAATATGCTCTTCGCTTGCTTATTTATCATTTTGATATTTTTGTTACTGTTACATAAATTTCCTTTTCTAACGCTTGTTTCTCTAACACATTCACCATTGTTCATTATGTTCATACATTTTATGCAGGATTAACTGACTAGTAAAACCAAAAAAGTTCTATTATCGATATGCTTATTTTTTAAAATTTGAATTGTCCACTTATTTTCATTGTTATCATTTTTTATTATTTCCAGATTGTTCTTCTAAAAAATACAAAATAATTAAGAACCTCATTAAAATATAAAAAAAATCTCAATAATTTTTTTAAATATAAGAAAACCACTTATTTTTAATTAAAAAAAAAATCTCATTATTACTTAATATGAATTAGAGTGAGTAGTAAGTACTATGAAACATAGTGGTATCTACATTATGGACCACTTTCCCAACAAAAATCTAAAAATATAGCGATATACTAGCCAAAAACTATCACAAAATATGCAAATTTTATTAATTAATAAATTAATCAACTACGTCTCAATCATATACACTAGTTAGTCTAGTAGATTATACAAGTCTTTGATATTCATTCCACTTTATTTTGGCTCATTTCATTTTCATGCTCAATAATCTACTTTTAAGGCATAATTGTAATGACCTGTTTCTGTCATTATAGAAAAGACAACGGAAAAAATTTGGGGGCAGGAAAACTTTTTCGTAGTATTTGGATTTTTCCAACGTAGTCTAGATTTGGACGAAATCGGAGTCTTTAAGGCGCAGGGAAATCTTGTAACAATCGAGTGAATTATTTATGATTTTGATTACATGAGTGGTTAGATAACTCGTTAAGGAACCCGTACGACTTTACGGAATTGAATTCGGACGAGTAGAACTCCCGAAATCGTTCTTAGCGTGAAGGATATTTTATGAGCGTCGTGGGTTAGAGGTGTGTTGTGAAATGGGATTTTGGAATTCTTTAAATAGCGTCGTGGGTTAGAGGTGTTTTGTTATGGATTCTATGGTGGAAACAACCCTAATTTGAATAATTAGGATCATGGGTTTGATCTAGGGTTCATAGAATTGTTAGTAATTCGGGTAATTAGTGGTTGTTTATTAATTCCCGTATTCTATTGATTGTTTGTAGACCAAGAACAAGCGTAACAAATCCGAAAAGGGAAAGATCAAGTTTCTTAGGGTTTTAAGCTTGTTTCGAGGTAGGTGATGGTTGTGATTCTATGATTGTGTGATGTATGTTTGTTCTTGCTTCGTTATGATACATGTATGTGTATATATATGAATGTTGCATTATTGATCACACTTGTTGTAAATGAGATAGATGAATGATGGTTACCATGAAATCATGACTTAATTATATGATCTTGAGGATATACTTGTGATTGTGATTGTGGTGTGTTGAATGGATCGATTGCCACGTTCAGACATAACTAATTTCGATTGGTTGCCACGTTCCGGCATAATTATGGGATCGGTTGCCACGTTCTGACATAATCATTGAATCGGGTACCACATTTCGTTATGCTAACTGTTTGGGTTTGGGTTCCATGAGAGGACCAATAATTTGATATAATTGTGTATCTTGGGGAATGTGAAGTTGTTCATTGTTCGTATATGTTGATGATATTGTATATGTTCAATATGTGCATGTGATTACATTGTTGTATTGACTAATGTATGTTGCACTTAGTGGGATAGCCGTGTGATCCTACTAGTACACTGTGGTTGTATACTGATATTGTACTTACTCTTATTTTTGTTGAGTACAGAGCATCTTCAAGCGGCTACTTACAGACCTCGCTTAGAGATCAATGATCGTTCGAATTCAACGGTGAGCCAATTCTTCCGGGCATCCATGGGTTGTTTTTCGTCTATGTCCACCATTTTCGAACTTAGACTATGTTCTACTTAGTTGATTAGTTTATTAGATTGGGGTTGCATCCCTTCTTGTTTAGACTTGTTGAACTTTAGATGTTTTGGTACATTGACTTTTAGATTCTAGGGGTAATTTCCGCATTATTTAGTTGTTAGATTTTTTAAAAGTTTATGGGAACTTCAGTCTTTAGCTATCTAACTTGCTTCCGTAATTTAAATGCTTTAGTTTTGGTTTAGTGTCTTGGTTTGGATTGTAGTAGTAATTCTCCCACCGGAGGGTTAGTGTGGGTTCCAATAACGATGATCTGGGTCGTGACAAAGTTGGTATCAGAGCTTAGCTTCGTTGATCTCGATGTACCAAAACGAGTCTAGTAGAATCTTGTGGAACGGTACGGGGACACCTTTACTTTTCTTTGAGGGGCTATAGAACTTTAGGAAATCTCTATATTTTTCTCTTGTCTCCTTTTGTGTTATAACTTGATTCAAATTGGTATCTAACCTCATTTACTCTTTTATCCGCAGATGGTTAATACTAAATACGACGGCGTCAGGCCGTAGCTCCCTTTAATGTTCCAGGTTAGAAATCTGCAACGAGAGGTTGCGGTCGAGGCAGGGGTAGAGGAAGAGCTAGGGGTAGAGGCCGTAGAAAAGTAGTGCATGCTAGAAATTGAGCTCCTATTGAGAATGCTCTTGTGAATAAAAACCCTCTTGCGCATCATGAAGAGATTGAAGAGGAGAATGTTGAGGATGTGGGACAAGAGGAAGAGGTGCAAGCTGAGATTACCGATGTTCCCCCCATAGACCCAATGTTAGCTCGACATATCATGTCATTCTTGAAGGGGCTGGTTGGTCTTGGAGTGCTTTCTTCTGCTCAAGCAACTCAAGCTTCTGCTAATCCTCTTGTCGCTAGCACTGCTCCCAAGGTGGGTGGGACTGAAGGTAATGATGCTTTCTTCCGTCCTTTGTTGGGTTTTGTTATGACTGTAATGAGCATGAAATGTGGCTAAGTTTTTAAAGCTACAACCTCCTATGTTTCTTGGTTTTGAGAATGAGGATGCTTATGAGTTTATCTTAGATTGTTATGAAAGGCTTTATAAGTTGGGAATTGTCCATCAACATGGGGTTGAGTTTGTGGTCCTTTCAACTTCAAGGTAAGACTAAGCAGTGGTGGAGAGCTTATATGGAATGTACATCTTCAACTTTACCTCCACTTACTAAGACCTAGTTTCATGCTCTTTTTTTGAAAAAATATGTGCTTAGGACTTCAAGGGATCGCAAGAAGGATGAGTTCATGACTTTGGAGCAAGGTGGTATGACTGTGGCTGCTTATGAGGCCAAGTTTCATATTTTATCTAGATATGCTACTCAATTGGTGACTACTGAGGAAGAGAGAATCCGATTATTTATTAGGGGATTAAATTCTGAGTTGCAAGTATTATCTGTTCATATAACATCTGCAGAGAGGAGCTTTAATGAGGTAACAAACTATATTAAGAAAGTTGAGGGGGTGAGGCGAGACGGTCAATCTAAGGCATGGGAAAAAAGGGCCAAAAACTCGGGTAACTTTCAAGGTTCTTATTCCAAGGGGTCCGGAGGCCAATGCCTGCAGCCAAGCCATTCAGTCCATTATGCCCGCCTCTGCAGGTAGTTACTCGGAAACTTTATCTCATAATTTTCAAGATAGCCAGGGAGTCGCGCCTTCGACGAATGCTAGGCCATCTTTTAATCGTACTTATTATAACTATGGAGAACCTGGGCATATGAGGAGAGATTGTCCCCACCTACGTTTGTTTGAGTTAGCGCAACAACGGACTAGAGTAATGGTACCCGCGAAAATGGTAATAATGGTAGAGGGTATCCATAAGATGGGAGAGGAGGTAATTAGCGAGGCCGTATAGGTAGAGGAAATGGTAATGCGGGCAGGGGTAATGTGTAAAGGGAAGTGGTTCGTCTAGATGATAGGGTTCAGTGTGCAAGAATGAGGCAGAGACGTCTGACACGATGATCACATGTACTATTCTTGTCTGTGACCGCATGGATAATGTGTTATTTGATCCGGGTTCTAATTATTCTTATGTATCTGTGCAATTTGCCTCAGAGTATGATATGATTTGTGATATATTTGATGCCCCTATCCATGTTTCTATCCCAGTTGGAGAGTCAGTCATAGTTACCCATGTCTATCGTGCTTGTCCTATTTTGTTTATGGATTTTCAGACTTGGGCTGATTTGGTTCTTTTGGATATGACTGACTTTGACATAATCTTAGGTATGACTTGGTTGTCCCACTATTACGCTGTACTTAATTGTAATACTAAGTTCGTAACTCTAGAAATTCCGAGAAGGAAAAAATTAGAGTAGGAAGGGGTGTACAAGCCTAAGCGAACTAAGATCATATCCTCCATTCGGGTAAGAAATTGATAGGGTAGGGTTGTTTGCCTTAGTTGGCTCATATTAGGGATGTTGAGGTTGAGACTCCATCTATTGAGTCTATTCATGTGGTGTCGGAATTTATAGAAGTGTTTCTTAATGATTTACTTGGTATGCCTCCGGATAGAGATATAGATTTTTGCATTGATTTAAAGCCTAGTACACGTCCCATTTCTATCCCTCCATATCGCATGATTCCGGCAAAGTTAAGAGAGCTTAAGGCTAAAATTCAAGAACTTATTATTAAAGGATTTATTCGTCCTAGTGCTTTCCCATGGGGTGCTCCAGTTTTGTTTATTAAGAAAAATAATGGTAGTATGAGAATGTGTATAGATTACTGGTAATTGAATAAGGTCACTAATCGAAACAAGTACCCTTCGCCTCGAATAGATGATCTTTTTGACCAATTACAAGGTGCATCAGTTTTCTCTAGGATTGATCTAAGATCCGGTTACCAACAATTGAAAATTAGGCCTAAGGATATGCCTAACACGACATTCAGAACTCGATATGGGCACTATTAGTTTTTGGTTATGTCGTTTGGTTTGATCAATGCACCTGCAACTTTTATGAGTTTGATGAATGGGGTGTTCAAACAGTTCCTTGATTCATTTATTATAGTGTTTATTGATGATATTTTGGTCTATTCGAAAAGTGAGAAAGAGCATGCCTACCATCTTCGTAGTGTGTTGGGTGTTCTTGGGAAGCAAAAACTATATGCTAAATTTTCTAAGTGTGAATTTTGGTTGAAATTGGCTGCATTTTTGGGGCATGTAGTTTCAAAATAAGGGGTAATGGTAGATCTCCAAAAGATTAAGGCGGTTAAGAATTAGGTTAGGCCTAACTCTGTGACGGAAGTTAGGAGTTTTGTGGGACTCGCTAGCTATTATTGTTGATTAGTGAAAATTTTTACTTTCATTGCCACTCACTTGACTAACTTGACCAAAAAGAGGTACCCTTCGAATGGATTGAAAAGTGTGATGAGAGCTTTCACAAGCTTAAGACTCTCTTGACCACCACGCCCATTCTAACATTACTGGTTGAAGGTAATGATTTTATTATTTATTGTGATGCTTCATATTCTGGGTTGGGTGCTGTGTTGATGCAGGATAAGAATGTTATAGTTTATGCCTCGCGTCAATTGAAGGTGCATGAGAGGAATTATCCAACACATGATTTAGAGCTGGCAGCGGTAGTGTTTGCTCTTAAGATATGGTGGCATTACCTCTATGGTGTTAAGTGTGAAATGTTTACTGAGTATCATAGTTTGCAGCATGTGTTCACTCAAAAGGATTTTAATTTGAGATATCAAAGGTGGATGGAGTTACTTAAGGATTATGATGTGACCATTTAATACCATCCGAGCAAGGCTAATATGGTGGCAGACGCTTTGAGTCGAAAAACGGTAAGTATGGGTAGTTTAGCTTGCTTGAATGTATCCAAGTGACCTTTGGCTAAAGAAATTCAGATCTTAGAGTCTAAGTTCATGCAGTTGGGCATATCAGAAAGAGGTGGGGTGTTAGATAGCATTGAAGTCAGTGCCACATTTATTGATGAGATCAAGGCCAAACAATTGGTGGATGAGAATTTGGAGGAGCTTAGAAAGAAGATTGCGAATGGTAAGACACAAGAGACCACTCTTGATGCGGATGATGTGCTCAATTTTAAGGGAAGAATCTGTGTTCCTAGAGTAGATGACTTGATTGAGAAATTATTGGCAGTGTCTCATGGTTCGCGATATTCTATTCATCCGATGTGACCAAGATGTATTGAGATTTGAAGCGAATTTATTAGGACCAGGCATGAAGAAGGATATATTAGAGTTTGTGGCGAAGTGTCAAAATTGTCAACAAGTGAAGTATGAACTTCAAATACCTGCAGGTTTGCTTCAATGAATGCCAATTTCGGAATGGAAGTGGGAAAGAATAGCCATGAATTTTGTGGTTGGTTTTCTCAATACTTTGGGGAAGTTTGATTCTATTTGGATAGTGGTTGATAGATTGGCTAAGTCAGCCCATTTTATTCCGGTAAGAATAGATTATAATGCTGAGCAATTGGCTAAGGTTTATGTGAAAGAGATAGTGAGGTTACATGGGGTACCCCTCTCTATCATCTCAGACCGTGGTACCCAATTCACAGTCAAGTTTTAGAGGAAATTGCATGATGAATTGGGCACACAATTCACTTTTGGTACAGCCTTCCATCCACAGACAGACAGTCAGTCAGAGAGGACTATTCAAGTATTAGAAAACATGTTGAGGGCATGTGTGCTTTATTTTGGAGGGCATTGGGATAAATTCATACCTTTGTGTGAGTTTTCCTATAATAATAGTTATCACTCCAACATTGATATGACACCATTTAAGGCACTCTATGGGAGGAGATGTATATCACCCATATGATGGTTTGAGGCTGGAGATGTGAAACTTTTGGGGGTAGATTTAGTGAAAGATGCTCAAGATAAGGTGATGAGCATTTAAGCTAAGCTTTTAGCAGCCTAGAGTGGACAAAAGAAGTATGCAGATCATAACATAAGAGGCATAATGTTTCAAACTGGTGAGAATGTTCTTCTTAAGGTATCACCTATGAAAGGGCTGATGAGATTTGGTAAGAAAGGTAAGCTAAGTCCATGATACATTGGTCCATTTTGAGATTTTTGAATGTGTGAGACCAGTAGCATATAGATTGGCTTTACCTCTTAATTTATCAGGAGTTCATCCGGTATTTCATGTGTCCATGTTGAAGAGATATCATGGTGACGGGGATTATATCATAAAGTGGGACTCAATAGTGTTAGACAAGGACCTCAAATATGAGGGGGAACCGATTGCAATTCTTGATTGTGATGTGCGTAAGTTGAGGACCAAGGAGATTAAGTCCGTGAAAGTTCAATGAAAGCATCGTCCAGTTGAGGAAGCTACTTGGGAAACCGAGAAGGACATGCGAGACAAGTATCCCTAATTGTTTGTCGATTCAGGTACTACTTCATTCTTTTCTTAGCTTATTTTTTTTAAGTTTGTCACTCAGGGATGAGTGATAGGCAAATTGGTAATTATTGTAACAACCTGTTCCCTTCGTTATAGAAAGCCAACGGGGGAAAATTTGAGGCCAGAAAACTTTGTCGTAGTATTTGGATTTTTTCAACCTAGTCCAGATTTGGATGAAATCGGAGTCTTTAAGTTAGATAACTTGTTAAGGAACCCGTACAACTTTACGAAATTTAATACGGGCGAGTAGAACTCCCAGAATCGATCTTAGCGTGAAAGGTATTTTCTAAGTATTGTGGGTTAAAGATGTGTTGTGAAATGAGAATTTTGAAATTCTTTAAATAACTCTCTATTTCGTGCAACCCACTTTGGCGGGGATTTTGGTCGCTCTGGCGAGGCTGCTACAGCGGGATAATGACTGCTGTGGCAGGCTCGACGCGACTTAAGGTCGTTTATAAAACCCTAAACGACCTTATTATGCACTTTTTGACTTGTAGAGCTAAAGAACGAACCCCAGGCGACTCTTATTTGTTTTCCACCATTCTTGAGGCTAAATGTAAACTTTTCACTCACCGAATCCGTTTCTTCATGCGTAGAACATAATAGAATGAGTGAATATTGAAGGGGGAAATTTTTGTTATGAATTCTATGGTGGAAACAACCCTAATTTGGATAATTAAGATCATGGATCTAGGGTTCATAGAATTGTTAGTAATTCGGTAATTAGTGGTTGTTTATTGATTTCCGTATTCTATTGATTGTTTATAGACCAAGAACAAGCGGAACGAATCCGAAATGGGAAGGATCAAGTTTTTAGGGTTTCAAGCTTGTTTCAAGGTAGCTGATGGTTGTGATTCTATGATTGTGTGATGTATGTTTGTTCTTGCTTCATTATGATACATGTATGTATATGTATATGAATGTTGCATTATTGATCACACTTGTGGTAAATGAGATAGATGAATGATGGTTACCATGAAATCATGACTTAATTATATGATCTTAAGGATATACTTGTGATTGTGATTGTGGTGTGTTTAATGGATTGGTTGCCACGTTCCGGCATAACTAACTTGGATCGATTGCCACGTTCCGGCAAAATCATTGGATCGGTAACTGTTTGGGTTTGGGTTCCATGAGAGAACCAATGATTTGATATAATTGTGTATCTTGAGGAATGTGAAGTTGTTCATTGTTCATATATGTTGATGAAATTGTATATGTTCGATATGTGCATGTGCCACGTTCCGGCATAACTAAGTTAGATTGGTTGCCACGTTACGGCATAATTATGGAATCGGTTGCCACATTCCGTCATAATCATTGGATCGGGTACCACGTTCTGGTATGCTAACTGTTTGGGTTTGGGTTTCATGAAAGGACCAATGATTTGATATAATTGTGTATATTGAGGAATGTGAAGTTGTTCATTGTTTGTATATGTTGATGAAATTGTATATGTTCGATATGTGCATGTGATTATATTGTTGCATTGACTAATGTATGTTGCACTTAGTGGGATAGCCGCGTGATCCTACCAGTACACTGTGGTTGTGTACTGATACTACACTTGCTTTTATATTTGTTGAGTACAGGGCAACTTCAAGCGGCTACTGACAGACCTCGCTTAGGAGATCAATGATCGTTTGAATTCAAGGGTGAGCCAATTCTTTCAGGCTGCCATGGGTTCTCTTTCATCTATGTCCACCATTTCCGGACTTAGACTATGTTCTAGTTAGTTGATTAGTTCATTAGATTGGGGTTGCATCCCTTCTTGTTTAGACTTGTTGAACTTTAGATGTTTTGGTACATTGACTTTCAAGTTCTAGGTGTAATTTTCGCATTGTTTAGTTGTTAGATCTTTTGGAAGTTTATGGGAACTTCAGTCTTTAGCTATTTAACTTGCTTCCGTAATTTAAATGCTTTAATTTTGGTTTAGTGTCTTGGTTTGAGTTGTAGTAGTGGTTCTCCCACCGAAGGGTTAGTGTGGATGTCAATCACAATGATCTGGTTCGTGACAATAATTAAGGATTCTCTAGAATGAGTCGTCATTTAGGGTGCATTTGGTAGGGAAGAAATTAATATTTTTGAGAAAATATTTTTTAATTTTTTCATGTTTGATTATTCAAAATTATTAGGAAAAAATTATAAGGAAAATAAGTTTTTTTTAGAAATGAGGAAAATGAGTTCCTTAATAGAAACAACGGAAACAAGTTCTACAAATTACATTTTACATAGATTGTGTCTTCTCCCTCCCCCAACCCACGTCATCTTCACTCTCGCTTGTGTAGTACCCACCCCCACCATGTCAATTTTTCCTGGTTATATGCAAATACTTAATTTAGAATAGCATTTTTTTATTTACACACCAAACACAAAAAAAAAATAATAAAAAGTTTATTTATTTTTTTTAAAAATATTTTTCATGAAAAATAACACAACCTTAGTTTCATAGTTGGCTCAACATGACACAAGAGTCTTACAAATACAAGATGTAATGTGTACAACAACATACTCAGTGAACAAGATGTATTGCATTATTCCGAAAAAATATATTATAAGTCATCTTCTAAAATAATTTTTATCAATATGATTTAGCTTGAATTCATCACTTTTTGCATATTCAATTAATCACCATATATAATAGAGAAAATTGTATGAAATAGCAAATTATTAATTCAAATTAAATGCTATAACTATAGTTTATTTTATTTGTAATTTGCAGCAAACATTCCATTTTTTTGCCATTTGATTCGGTATACAATTAGCGATTTTTGGTATACAATTTGTCATTTTATACGTTTCGGTATAAAATGTATAAAAATGTGTTTGTGTTTGTAAAAAATGAGAGAAAAGTGTATATACAAATACATATATTTTCGTCCTATACACTTACAATTATACAAATACAAATCTTATCATACAAATTACAATGTATAAATGAATTTATACAAAATTACTGAACAATTTTGTATAAAATTGGATGTATCTAGCGAATTATACAAATTAAAAGCTCCATAGCAAACATAAAATTTACTATGGAGCGCAATTATGCAAACTATAACTATAATATACAAATATAATTTTTATGTTTGCTATATGGAAAAGTTGCACCACAATTACTATTGCATGATATTTGAGGTCTATATTTAGACAAAGTCAATTCATCTCAAATGACCTGTGTTATATTATATTTGGATGCTACTTGCACTCTCAATTATAACTAATTAATTAGATTTACAGTGCCAGTAACGTTTTAAAATTTATTTAAATAATGATATATAGAATGTAGGTGTTCATATATGTAAAAAGAATCAAATTTTCAACTAATATACTCATAACACAAAAAGGAAATAAAAAGAGGTATATATATATATAAAATATAATATTCTTTTGAAGCAATGATATATACTAGGATTTGGTAAGAATTGAAGTTGGATGC
Organism: Solanum bulbocastanum; assembly: GCA_037074985.1. Classification (NCBI taxonomy): domain Eukaryota; kingdom Viridiplantae; phylum Streptophyta; class Magnoliopsida; order Solanales; family Solanaceae; genus Solanum; species Solanum bulbocastanum. The sequence continues at coordinate 38,499,763 of CM073604.1, read as the reverse complement.
TCTTCTTTTTTGTCATTGTCGGAATATGTCAACTAGGAAATCTTGATGTTATTCTTTCTACCAACAGGCAAATAAAGGGAAGAAAAAGAAAAGAGAACATGATTTGACTTACTAATGATGTCCACCATAAATGTCAATATTTTTTTACTACTTAGGATTCTATAATATATGCCCTTTATTGATCATTTGACAAACAATGTAACCATATATATCTATCTACGCACCTTCTAGTATGAAATAATTTTACTATAACAAGGCTAATATAAAGAAGATACATGTTAATTGTTATATTTTGTAGGGAAATAAATTTTCATGAACATTATTGAATTTGGGAGTTTGACAAACTAATTTCTATTTTGATGGATTGTGCCTCTATTGATGTTCTTCTTTGTCTTAATAAATTATTTTAGTAGCTTCCCCTCTTTCTTTACGGTCTTACTCTTCTAAGTTTCATGAAAAAATTGGTATATTGTTCGTGTGCAATTCTTTATGTTTCTTCATGGTATGTGTAAATTCAGTTGAGTCTCTTACCTACTCATTCCAGCTTATTTATATTTCATTTGAGGACAAATGCTTTCAAAGGGAGAGATATTGTTATACCTTGCGAAATTCTACGCTGAAGAACTAAACTATTCATCCTAAGTGTATGCTTGCCCATGTGTTAAGGTTCATTCCCAAGTGTAGGAACTGTATCGGATGTATAATGAAGCCAAGACCTTAGTGAGAACATGAAAGAAGACTCGAATAACTTTTTAGTCGTGATGGGATCGTATTAGGAATTGACTTTTGGCCCCTTTTTATTTGCCTTTGTGATAGATGAACTGACACGACATATTCAAGAAGATGTGTCATATACTATTTGCAAATGACATGTCTAATTTTGATTGACGAGACACGTGACAAATTTACCGATAGGGGTGAGGTTTGAAAACAGATCATAGAGTCTAAGGGAGCAGGTTGAGTGAGAAGACATAATTCTCCGAGTGGAAGTTCATTGACATAACTCGTGTAGAAGTAAGGATTGATACACATGCCATCTCTAACAAAGGATTTCAATTATCTAGGGTCAATAATTCAAGAAAATGAAAATATTGATGATGATGTTACACATTGTATTGAATCAGAGTGGATGAAATGGAAGCTCGTATCTCATGTTTCGTATTATAATAATGTGCTACCAAACCTTAAAGGTAAGTTTTATAAAAGTTATGGTCAGACCATCTATTTTGTTGGAGGTGAAGTGCTGGCCCGTCAATCAATCGTATGTCCAAAAAGATAAAAATAACAAAAATACGAATGTCAAAATGGATATGCAGGTTAGAGAAAATAGAACTAGAAACAAAGTTATTTAAAAAAAAAAGATGGGAATGACCTCAATGAAACAAGATAAGAGATGCCGACTGAGATGATTTAAACATGTGATCAATGTAAAATGTACATATGTTTAAAGGTGTGAGATTTTATTAATAATGAGCATAAAGAAGGGTAGACTAAACATAAAATAACAAACCTACAACTACTAGGGATATTTACTTTATAAATATAAATTTATGGTCAACGATTAGGATTGAAGGTTAATAGGTAGTCGAACGTTGTTTAGTTACCTTTTCAATTTTGTTATTATTACTATCTTAATATCTTATTAATTCTTTGAGTTTACTATTACTCTACTTATTATTTCTTTACTTAATTATCATATTATTTGTTGATACTACTATTCTCTTCTTTGTGTTTTCAACATAACTTTTTTCCTATTTTATCAAAAACAGTCTTTCAATCTTTATAATGTAGAAGTAAAACTGCATACACACCTTTTTTTTAAGATTTCCTTCATGAAATTACATCAAATAGGCTAATATTATTTGTTTTAAGTTGCATGTATATGCCAGCCAAAAGTTAAATAAACCAAAACGCAAAAGAATCATGAATATACTTGTTTTTAAGAAAAAAACAAGAACTGAAAATTCTTGTTTTTTATGTCATGCTTGTTGTGTACATGCTATGTATGATCATGATAATGATGATGGTGACAGTAAGTGGAAAAAATATATATATATACAAAAATCGGGGGGGCGCATGCAAAACATCTTCATTATTCTGTCTTCTTTATTTTTTGCCTTTGCTTTTCACTCCTCTAAGCAATCTTTTTTACTTTTTTTTAACCTTAAGCTTCTGTTACTATATTTTCCTATTTCCCACACGCATGACATATCTTCTTTTCACAAAATTCCCCTCATTTTTCCTTGTGTTTTCACACTCTACCATTTTCACTTTTTCTATAGTCTTTAGCAAATTAAAATAGATAAATAAATTAACTTAAAACTCTTTTTCATAAATTGATATACAGAGTATTATTTGGAATACTTAATGTTCACAACTCATAGACTATGATTAGCTAGCAAAGTTTTGCCTTTTGGTTTATCATGATTATGCTACATTATATTTGTAGAAAAATATAAGCTACTCTTTTGAATCCCCACTTGTTATTGTTGTTCACCCTTCATAGGAAATATTTACCACAAGTTACCTTACGCTTTTTTTAAAAAAAAAAATTGATCTGGTGTTTGATATCTATATTGGAGTTTGATTAATCTAAATTTATGTTGCATAAGGAAATATTTACCACAAGTTACCTTACATTTTTTTAAAAAAAAGTTCATCAGGTGTTTGATACCTATATTGGAATCGGATTAATCTAAATTTATGCTGCATATGACCTATGCATAAGCACACTTCCTATCAAGAATTTTTTTATACCCAAAATTCAAACTCAAAACTTCTAATTACGAAAGAAACAATTTCATTCATTGCACAACATCTTTTGATAAAAATTTCATCTGGTGTTTGATACCTATATTGGAGTCTGACTAATCTAAATTTATGTTGCATAGAACCTATGCAGGGCACACTTCCTACCAATTTTTTTTATACCAAAATAAATTTGAGATCTTTAATTAAAAATCAACAACACAACATATCATTACACTTCTATTTTTAGGAGATATTCATCACTCTTCTGTTTTTTACAAAAAGAAATATACTATATTTGAGATGAAAACCAATTCTCTTTTTCTTTAGAAACAAATTTAATAGTACAAAAAGAAGAAGAGTAAAATGTACTCAAATTATTATTTTATAGGAGTGGGGGAGGGGGCATTAATGTCAAAAAGTGAAGACAGAGCAGAGCAGGCTACCAACTGAAGTGGAGCTTTTTCTTTTTGTGTCTCTCACATTCCCATCTTTTTCTGATGTTTTAAGACAGACAGATTGTAGTTTAGCAGAGTAAAAGATACCAAAATACATACTGTTCTGTTGCTTTCAACTCTTTATCTTTACCCCCACCCTACCCCCTCCTTTCTTATGTAAGTAGTAATACATAATTCTTGGAAAAAAAATAATAGCACTAGAGGCAACCCCATTTGTTTGATTATATGCAAAGTAACCAAAATGGTGTTTCCCATTTAACTCTCCCATTTGTATGCATAAAAAATATAAAAGAAAGACCATCATCCTTCTTCCCATTCTTGTATAGAGTGAAAAGTCTTAGCTGTTATAAGAGAAAGATTGTGTTTTTATTACTATTTTCTTTCTTTCTTTATTTTGTGGGAAATTGTAACTCCACACGATCTGATGAAGAAAGATCTATGTTTTGTGCTTGACGCTGCGTGGTTTTGAAGGGAGTGTGTGGGAATTGGAGGACAGCCTTTTTGGGTGTTGAGGAAATTTTAATTGTACAAGGTTAGAAAATCTTTGTGTGTTTATACATTTCTTGATTTCTAAGACTTTGAAAGTTCTTATGCTTAATATACAAGTTCCCATTTCATATTATCCAAATGTTTTTCATTCCCACATGGGAGTTTTTCTAAAATACTTTATTATAATACATATATGTCTCTATATCCTTATATACACATGCATAAATCTTTGTTGGGGTTAAGTGGGTAGGAAGGATTTTTGCTATTAAATCCCTTTTTTGACTAGAGAAAAAAATTGTCAAGTTTGTACACTGCAAGTGCTTGAATCAATCTTTCTTTGGGATTTGTGGTGTTAGGTGTACAAGAATTTTCTTGAAAAAGAATAGGCAGTTGTAATATATACATATAATAAAAGATGTGGGAAATGAATATGAAGCAGGGGATCTCTGTTTTTTGAACTTTTTTTTGGTTCTCAAAATTGATATTTTCTTGAAGTGATGATGGCTGTGACATCAAGCTGTAAAGACAAATTTGGGATGGATAGTGGTAAATATGTGAGGTACACTCCTGAGCAGGTAGAGGCTTTGGAAAGGTTGTATCATGAATGTCCCAAGCCTAGTTCACTCCGTCGTCAGCAGTTGATTCGGGAGTGTCCAATTCTGTCTAATATCGAGCCGAAACAGATCAAAGTTTGGTTCCAGAACAGAAGGTATTGGGAAAGTAGCTTTGTTTTGATTTTTTGAGTTCTTATTATATTGGAAAATATTGTTATTAAGGTGGTTATGGTATTGTGTTCGTGTAAATGTAGATGTAGAGAGAAGCAACGTAAAGAATCATCGCGCCTTCAAGGCGTGAACAGAAAATTGACAGCAATGAATAAGCTGTTGATGGAAGAGAATGATAGGCTGCAGAAGCAAGTTTCACAATTGGTGTATGAGAATAGCTTTTTCCGCCAACAGACTCAAACTGTAAAGCAATCTGTTCTTATTATACAACTTAATGTTTCAATGTTAAAGAATTAATTCGAGCTGTAAGAGTTTGTGGTAACTGTCATACTTTTAAATTGCAGGCAGCCTTAGCCACCACAGACAACAATAGTTGTGAATCTGTGGTGACGAGTGGTCAACACAACTTGACCCCTCAGCGTCCACCAAGGGATGCAAGCCCTGCGGGGTAAGTAGATAATCTCCGAGTCTGATTTCCTTCTTTTTATTTTGTGTGTGTGTTATTTTCCATAGCTTGTATGATGATATTTGAAAATATTTCCAGACTGTTGTCCTTAGCAGAGGAAACTTTAACAGAGTTTTTATCAAAGGCAACTGGAACTGCTGTGGAGTGGGTCCAAATGCCTGGGATGAAGGTTTGTTTCATTGCCTATCTTTCAATTTATATATGTCATGAACAAATTTTTGGAGTGTTGTTTATAGACTTCTAAATTGCATCAAAACATAGCAAGTCGTTAGAGGTGTTGTTCTTAAAGATAATTTCTACATGTATGACACTCTAGAGGACTTGATCATGGACACACTTATTGCACAACGTTTGATTACATAATAGCTAATTTGAGCAGAAAATTATATCATTGTAATCTTAAAGATGTCTTTCTTTCGTGCCTGCAGCCTGGTCCGGATTCCATTGGAATCATTGCAATTTCTCATGGTTGCTCAGGAGTAGCCTCGCGTGCTTGTGGCCTTGTGGGTCTAGAGCCTACAAGAGTAAGTTTCATCCTAAATAACTTGGTCAATTCCCTACTGAAATGCTAAGTATATTTGTGTTTCTGTTTTATAAAGGTTGCTGAAATTCTTAAAGATCGGCCATCATGGTTTCGTGACTGCCGAACAGTGGATGTTCTCAATGTGATGTCCACTGGAAACGGTGGAACCATTGAATTGCTATACATGCAGGTTATTATTTTAGAAAACCCGTGCGTATTTTTTGTTGGTGTAACACAACTTTTCACTGAATATAGTTTTCTGACCTTTTTTCAGCTCTACGCCCCTACTACACTGGCACCCGCTCGTGACTTTTGGTTAATGCGGTATACATCTGTTATGGAAGATGGTAGCCTAGTGGTATGTATCAAAGGTTATAATTATGTTCCTAGTCAAATTATCAAATAAAAGGTGTTGCCTTATTGCAAATGAAAGTCACACATACGAAGTAACAATCCCGTTTTCCCTAGCTATTATGTTGATGCAATACACATATTTCTATTGTAGATATGTGAAAGATCCCTGAACAACACTCAGAATGGTCCTAGTATGCCACCGGTGCAGAGTTTCGTGAGAGCAGATATACTGCCGAGTGGATATCTGATACGACCGTGTGAAGGGGGTGGTTCAATCATTCACATAGTTGACCATATGGATTTAGAGGTGTGTTAACTTGTTAATTACATGATTGTGCTTCTCCCTATCAATTTTCTAATAAATGCTGCTAATAATCTTTGCCAGCCGTGGAGTGTGCCTGAAGTGTTGCGTCCACTGTATGAGTCATCAACACTGCTGTCGCAGAGGACAACTATGGCTGTAGGATTAAATTTCTTGACTGCATATTTTACATATAAATCTTGTTTCTCTTTCTTTTATTATCATTTCTAAATTTCTAAGATAGCTATTGAAATGTGAACCATAGTCACCGAAAGTTCTTAGTTGTAGTACTGGTGTTTAACATATTTCAGGCATTACGTCATTTGAGACAAATTTCTCAAGAAATTTCTCATCCTACTGTCTCTGGCTGGGGAAGAAGACCTGCAGCGTTGCGCGCACTTGGTCAAAGATTGAGCAAGTTGGTCTTTCAATCGCTTATGTTTTTTCGACCTCTTTTATTTATCATTTTTATTCCATTTGTGACTGAACGTCTAATTCGCACTGTGAAGGGGTTTTAACGAGGCTGTTAATGGTTTTACTGATGAGGGATGGTCTATGCTTGAAAGTGATGGTATAGATGATGTTACCATTCTTGTCAACTCATCACCCAGCAAGTTGATGGGTGCAAATATCTCTTATGCCAGTGGATTTCCGTCGATGAGCAGCGCTGTGCTTTGTGCCAAGGCTTCTATGCTTTTACAGGTACCAATTTGACAACCAATCTGGGATTTAATATGCAAAATCAGGTTGATCAATGTCGTACTCTACACACACCATGTAGTTCTTTTTGGAATGGAAGGAGTAATTATCATGGATTCAATTTCCAAGGTTTTGCAAAGTTTCAACATAAATTGGAGCTTTACATTAGTAGATGCAGGGAAAGAATTAGGATAAGTTATAGTAAGCGGAATAAAAGATTGGCTTAAAAATACTCTCTTTGAGACGTAAAAGTTTTATTTTCGTCAATTGGATGCATTGTTGGAATTTCTGCATGTTCTTTAGATATTTTCCTGTATTCCAGTCTCTGAGCGCTAAATGAACTTCTGGACCATGTTCAGTTTTAGCAATTTCCTAAAAGTTATTGCCAGTTGTCGTTAGATGAACTTGTCTCCTTCTGTAAGAATTTCCAATATCTGTCTTAATGTTAAATGAGTAATAATATATTAACTATGTGCGGGCCATTCTCTAAAAATTATTTTGTGAAGATCCTAGTTTCCTCGGAAGCTTATGTTCTACTTCTGTTTCTTATTAGCGCTCTCTTTCTTATAGAACCTGTTTCATCACATCTCGTCTTTTTTTGGCAGAACGTACCTCCAGCCATTCTGCTAAGGTTCTTGCGGGAACACCGATCAGAATGGGCAGACAGTGGTATTGATGCTTATTCAGCTGCTGCAGTTAAAGCTGGTCCATGCAGCGTACCAGTCACTCGAACTGGATGTTTTGGTGGACAAATCATTCTTCCACTGGCTCACACTATTGAACATGAAGAGGCAAGTGACTAGTTCGGAATTATCTATAGTATATTGCCAGAACGCCTCGTTCTTACTTCTTCATTTTTATATATTATGCTTTATAGGTAAATATATTATTAATATTTCTTGCCTCTTAAAACAGTTTATGGAGGTGATAAGACTTGAAAGCATTGGCCATTACCAAGATGACATGATAATGCCTAGTGACATCTTCCTTCTGCAAGTACGTTTTTGTTCTCAAAATAATTTGCATCACTCTATGTTTTCCTAAATTGGATTTTGGTGCAAGAATTATTGTCGTGGCAGCTAAACATTCACTTTCACTTGTGAGTGTAAGTTCAGTTTTACTTTTATCCTTTGTGAGACTTTTACCTTAAACCCCTCATGGAAGGTGATGCATCATCGATAAATGTTAGTTGAATAGTAGCCAGCTGTCCACAATCTGCTGTTCAGTTTTTAACCCTTTGTGTTATACTTTCTGCCACCTCTATGATTAATAGATCCTCATTTTTGAAATGCGCAGCTTTGTAATGGAGTGGATGAGAATGCTGTTGGAACATGTGCAGAGCTCATGTTTGCTCCTATTGATGCCTCATTTGCTGATGATGCTCCTCTCCTTCCCTCTGGTTTTCGTATCATTCCTCTGGACACCAAGGCGGTGAGTATACTTGCTAAATGTAATCTGGAAGTGCAAGTTTTTTCAAAGTTCTAGTAATTTACTTCTCAAGTCAATGCAGGATGCATCTAGTCCAAACCGCACACTTGATCTTGCATCAACTCTTGAGGTTGGACCGGCTGGAAGTCGACCAACTGGGGATCATTCCAAGAATTCTGGTAGCACAAAATCGGTTATGACAATAGCATTTCAATTTGCATTTGAGATTCATCTTCAAGAAAGCATAGCTGCTATGGCACGTCAATATGTCCGCAGTATCATATCATCTGTTCAGAGGGTTGCTTTGGCTCTCTCTCCATCTCGTATTGGTTCTCTCCCTGGTCTAAGGTCTCCACCTGGCACACCTGAAGCACAGACTCTTGCCCGTTGGATTTGCCAAAGTTATAGGTATGTTGCTTGGTTTACGTATATATCACCACCTGATATAACCTCAAAACTAGAGTATCTTTTGTATTATGTGCATCAAGCAACTCTTGGAACAATCTCTGACTGGTTCTAATATCTTTTACATTGGTTGCCTTCTGTTATGTAATTCTACATTATTGCGTGAATATTTATATGAACTCTTGCAGGTTCTTCTTAGGCGTGGAGCTGCTCAAATCTGCTAGCGGAGGAAGTGATACCATCCTGAAAGAAATTTGGGATCACTCAGATGCTCTGATGTGTTGCTCTATGAAGGTATTAATCTACAAACCTAATATCTAATTTTCATGAAGTTCAATTAAGTCACAGTTTGAGGTTTACCATCAGATTCCTGCAAGTAATGATATATAAAACATACTTCCGAGTTTTACTCAAGTAGTTGTTTGCTTCTTGCTTCGCAATTGTTAGTATTTTTCTTAACCTGTACTTTTGATGGCAGGCACTGCCAGTTTTCACATTCGCGAATGAGGCTGGACTTGACATGCTAGAAACTACCTTGGTAGCCCTTCAAGATATTAGTCTGGAAAAGATTTTCGACGACAATGGAAGAAAGGCGCTCTACTCTGAGCTTCCACAGATAATGCAACAGGTATATATGTGCATTTTTCACTAGTCTAAAGGATATACCTATGTAATTTCCTACTTTTGTTCCTCTATTTATTTCAAAACCGACACGCTATCTTTGTTGGTAAGACTGTGAGCAGCCAAGCTGTTTTCTATGCTTCTGCTATGTAATCGAACCATCATTACTACTGCATGTTAACGTAATGAACGCGTAACTCTATTTTGAACTTTCAATGTGTAGTTACTCTTCACTAACTGGATATCACATCTTACATATGTTTTTGCAGGGTTTTGCTTGTCTTCAAGGTGGGATCTGTTTGTCAAGTATGGGAAGGCCAATATCATATGAGAGAGCAGTAGCTTGGAAAGTATTGAATGAAGAAGAAGATGCCCATTGCATATGTTTTATGTTCATCAATTGGTCTTTTGTCTGATATTTTGCACATTGATGTAGGAACTAATATATACAAACTTAGATCAGCAACACCTCTTTTTTGAATCATACTTTATCGATCAACCTCCTTGCATTTATACCTTCTTTTAGCTTTGGTTTTTAACTTCCTCTTACTAGAAGCAAACATTACACTTAGCTCATGCATTCATAAGGTTATTTGGAAGATTGATTGAGGGAGTAGTATTTGGCTTGAAGGAAAATGTTATTTTTCAGGAAGATAATGGTCTTCTTAGTTATTTTTTATATTTGGTAGGTAAATAGAAAACATCGTTCAAGAGAATCTATATATAATTTAGACAAATAATACAGGGGTATTGAAGTGGGAGTCGGGGGGGGGGGGGGGTTGATGTGGGAGTGAGGTGATAGGGAGGTAGAGAGGTGACGATACTAAGCATATAACTTGTTTCTTAAATTCCCTCTAAGAAGTGTGTAGCATCCTTTTTTTCCCAACCTTGTGTATTTATTGGTGTTGATTGAGGTTTAAGGTTTTTTCCAAATAAAAACGACTATTTTGAAAATAATTTACTATTTACTATTCAAAGTCGCTATCTGTAATTAAGTTTGATATTTCAAGTAATCACATTTAAATTTTCAACTAAATAAAAAATGTGATTATTTTCTATCCCCGATCAAGATATCCAAGGTGTTGGATACCCCAAGTCCCTTGATTTTAGCACTGTCGCACTAATTGACTTATGCTCTACTTGAATTTGTTTTGGGATGAAATTGTGTTCATTTTGTTTGTTTTCCCATTTTATCTTGACTCGTAATCACAATTTTGATTTTAATATACACTGATTTAGAAGTGGAATCGGTATCTAAAGTTTTTGACAATTGCAACTTTGTCCTTTCTATTTACATGTTTTGATTCAAGATATGTAACCGCAATCTTAGTAAATATTAGAGGGTAACTTATAAAAATCACTATAATTTGGAAGCTAATTATCAAATGTAGGTATGGTTTTATTAATCATCTTTCATAGTAAAATTCAGTTGCTGGACGATTGTATTCAGTCTATATATACAATCTGAAGATACATACAACATACCATAATCATCATTATATACACTGTTATCTCATAAAATGAAAATTATATAAAAAAAAAATTAGAGATAAATATTACATACAAATCTAAGAGCAAAAACAAAGCTTTGAGATTTGGGAGAAAAAGAGAAATTGTGGTAGCCGATGAAGAATGTTTGAACATAGGAAGATTGGGGGGAGAAAGAGAAATACAACCTGAGTTATAAAAGGGATTCGTAGTACATAGAGGAGAGACATTCACTAGAAATAACTAGGTATTTTCTAGAAAATCTAAAGCGTATCTATATTTGATAATCTTAGAGGAATTTCTTAAAATTACTTTAGTTTGAGTCACATAAACAATCTATAGCTACAGTTATATATATATATATATATATAGAGAGAGAGAGAGAGAGATATTCTTGGAAACAAACTAGTTGTTCCTAATACTCCAAATGTTTCTCTGCTTTCTTCATGGAGGCTATAGATATATCTTGTGAATGCAAGATATTCTTCTTCCTTTGGGTTTTGCTTCCCAACCTGAAAAGATGAGAAAATTTTGTTCCTGATGGAACTTTGTTAGAACTACTTGTTGGTTTCCCAGAGATTATTTTTTTCAATTTTTGAAGATGTGCTCTTTTCTTCTTTCGAAGAATTGACATCTTTTTGAATTGCTTGGCTTTTATCTTTGTCCTTAGACTCGGGTTTCGGCATATACATGCTTACCGATAAGATGTTTTTGGCACTAGGTGCTAGTGGGACAAAAAGTTAATAAAAAGAAAAAATATTTCAAAGAAACATTATATTCCTAAAAAGAGGTATTATAAAAAGAAGAATAATTTTAAACAAACAAAAGAAAAATGTAAATGTTACAACTGTGGCGAAGAAGGACATAAAAGCTACGAATGTAATAAAAAACATGTTAAAATATCAAAAATAGATAGATTAGACATTGATTCAGATTTAGAATCTGTAACATCAATAACAAGTGATGAATTCTACGAGGAATTATATGAGAAGCTGTTTGTCTTTCCCTGAGACTTTATTCAGATCCATCTTCATGTACTAAATATTTGTGGCCTAGAAACCTGCAAGCATGCTTCCATGTTTCTTTCGTTGCTTTCTATATGTGAAGCTCAATGTCAATGATCTTTTCCTTTAATGTTTTAGATTTGGTCTTTCACTTAGTCATCAAGACCCAATCATGATCATGGTCTAAGACTCTGTAATCTTCGTTGTAAAAACGTTTGAGAATAAAATATAATGCTTTAATTCCCAAAAAGATCAAGGTCTTAAGCTAAAAATATGAATGAATTTTTATTGCTATGTGAACATTTGGACGCTTGTGCAAAAAGGAATTCAAATCCTGAAGGGAATATTACTCCCAAAAAAGTGGCAGGAGATGTCCTACTAGCACCTAGTGCCAAAAACATCTCATCGGTAAGCATGTATATGCCGAAACTGAGTCTAAGGACAAAGGTAAAAGCCAAGCAATTAAAAAATATGTCAATTCTTCGAAAGAAGAAAAGAGCACATCTTCAAAAATTGAAAAAATAATCTCTGAGAAACCAAAAAGTAATTCTAACAAAGTTCCATCAGGAACAAAAGTTTTCTCATCTTTTCAGGTTAGGAAGCAAAACCCAAAAGAAGAAGAATATCTTGCATTCACAAGATATATCTATAACCTCCCTGAAAAAAGCGGAGAAACATTTGGAGTATTAGGAACAACTAGTTTGTTTCCAAGAATCTCTAATTTCCAAACGGATCACCGAGCTTTACAGCTCACCTATGTAAATTTGGATACCACAGACAGAGTTTTAACATATCTAAAAGAATTTTCAGATATATTTTTGAAAAATGGAATTATTCTAAGCCAGAAAAAGGCAGAAATAAATCAAAATGAAATAGAATTCTTAGGAATGATTATTTCAAAAAAGGGAATAGAATTACAATCTCATATCTAAAAAAAGATTATAGAATTCCCTAATAAATTGACAACTAAACAAGAAATACAAAAATTTCTAGGATGTCTTAATTATGCAGGTGAATTTATTCCGGAACTAGCAAAGAAAAGGAATATTTTGCAAAAATTAATAAGGAAATCCAATAGACTTGGATGGACTGAAGAACACACAAAGTGTATTAAACAATTAAAAGAAGAATGTTCTAAATTACCAAAACTTAGATTACTAAGTGCTAGTGGGACATCTCCTGCCAGTTTTTTGGGAGTAATATTCCCTTCAGGATTTGAATTCCTTTTTGGACAAGCATCCAAATGTTCACATAGCAATAAGAATTCATTCATATTTTCAGCTTGATTTTCGCTGAGCTGATTGATTTCATCTCGGATGTTAAAGCTTTTCGGACAAGCTGACTAATTCATCTCGGACGTTGAATAATTTGTGGCTTTTGTAATCAATGGACTTTTTCACAATCAACATTTTTTTATACACCCTGATAATCAAGATTTGTGTTCGATTGTCCATATTGGACATTTCTTGAGAGAAAATCTGCCAGAGAATTATCAATTCCTTTAATATGATCTATTTTAAATGAATAGAATGATAACAAAACCTGTCACCTATGCAATCTTCTGTATTGCGGTTCTGATGGAAGTTTGTTTGTCTATTGAAATTCTGCTTCAACTATTCTTGCAATTCCTATGCATTCTTGATTTATTTCAATCATGGCTTTGTTTCTGTATATATTTCCATAGTTGGAGTTAGTGATTGTATACAAAGCTTGGTAATATATGCCTATAATATGATTACCTGATTTGAACAAGTCATTTCTCTTAACCTGAAAATGCAAGCATAATGCATCATTAAAGTCTGCATTTTTTTTAAGTGAAATACAGTACTTTATATATATGTGAATAGGAGCTTGGTGTAGGCTAGGTTACCTTCAACTATACCAAGATTTCCTTCTCTGGCATTAATGAATCTTTCATCATAAAGATTTATTACAATAGGACAATTGATTCCTTCTTTAAACGCTGATTTAACTAGAATATGGATATATATATATATATATAAGGTGTCAGGCGATTTTATGCATTGTATTTATACACACATTTAGGCTATATTGACAAATACAAATTGTATTGATAAATACAAACTATATCGACAAATATAGTTTGTATCAATGAATGCAGTTTGGATATATACAATAAGAAAAATATAGGAGATTGTATTCATTCATGACTCTAATTTCACTTGTATTCATCAGCTCCAATTTCAATTGTATTCATTTTCTCTTTTATTAGTTTCTTTTCATTTGCTCTTTATCACTTGTATTCATTCGCCCTAATTAATACAAAAACAAAGAGAGGTGCAAAAATAGAGAAAAACAGAGAGAGGGAGAGAGAGAGATGAGAAAAGAGAAAGGAGAAACAAGAGTGGTGAGCAAGAGAGGAAGTGAGAGAGGAGAGGGTGAAGAGAGGCGAACAAGAACATGAAGATAATAGAGATGTTAGAGAGGGTAAAGTATAGTATAAATGTGATTTTTTAAAAGTATAGCTATGGAGAGTAAATACGTAAAACATATTTACTATATCATGTAAAATTTCTTTTTTGAGGGTTTTTCAAAAAGTAGTATAGTTTAGGCTAAATAAGAGATATATAACTATCGTTTTCTTGATTATGATTCATAGCTATATTTTAGAAGAAGGAGAGAGGCAAGTGAGATTGAAAAAGGAACGAAAAAGGCGATCAACATTTTGGAGAGAGAGACGAGAGACGAGAGAGAGGATAACCACATAGGTATTCGTTGTATCAAATTGTATCACGAATACAATTGATTTTTATCGACGAATACCATTGTATCAATGAATACAATTGTATCAAGTGTATATGTTCCTTGCGTATTCAATTTGTCAAGTGTATTTATCAGTGAATACAATTGTATCAAGTGTATCAATGAAAATAATTTGTATCAACGAACACAATTTTATCAAGTTGTATTAATGATACTATTGTATCATGTGTATCTGTTTTTAGTGTGTTCACTCTATATCAATATATTTAAGTGTATCTGCAACTGCCTATAGATTGTATCAATGTACTCAGCTCTATTTTGTCCTCTTTATGCATGATACTTTCAAAATATGATTGATACAATATTGTATCTCCCCCTCATTTAAGTATACTAAGAGTATGAATATGAAATCGAAGAGGAGAAGAGAAAGAAGCGAGGTCTTCGACCACCATCTCTCACCTAATGTGTACTAGTATCCCATCTGAATCGCCTAGTCCTTTATTGCTTATTGGATTTCAAATCAGGCGAGAGATAGAGAGGGAGGGGACGAGAAAGGGAGAGAGGCGAGTGAGAGTTTGAGAGAGGAGAGAATTGCCATAAAATCCTAAGTATATATATGTAATGTAATTCTTTTAAACTATAATTTAGAATAGTAAGTGCATACATAGCACATGTTTGTATTACTACGTCATTTTCCCTAAAAATTTTCCAAACACTTTGGATTTTTCCTTCTATTATTTGCTTGGCAAGCCTTTGGTAAATAAAAGTTTGGCCAGCTTATAAATCTTATGGCACTGGGCTGGTCAATTTATTTGACCCAAAACATTTGAAAGGCCTCAACTTCGTGTATGGGTCATTTGCCAAATACCGGCTCTTTTGAAGTGTTCTTTAGATTTTTCCCTTCAAAATCGCTGGTCTTTAATTACTTTTATCCTTTAGCCTTTAAATAGCAAAAAACAATTGAAAAACTATTGACAAAGAAAAAAATATACTTCTTATTTTGGAATAAAATATTTTTAGTAATTTTTACAATTAATATGAAATGGATGATATATTGAGATCAGCTAAGCAAAAAAATACTTTTGTCTATTAATGCATATGTAATTCCCTCTTTTGACCAAATGTGTACATGATGACTAAGGTTAATAATAAACTTTTTTTTGAACTATTCAAATTTACAATATTCATACATTGTGCTTAACACTTTATATGTTGAAAAATAATTAATTTTACAGTTAAAATGAGAAAAATTAATTAATTTTATTTTGATTTTATAAATTGATGATATTTTTATAATCACATGTTTCGTCGTTGTTGAACCTTTCGCAATACAATAATGATTTTGATGAATTAACAAAAATCGAGTGTTAAATTAAAATGTTGATGAATTCTTATTACTTGCTTAAGGATCGATATCATGGTTTATAGAATTAATAATAGTAGGCATGATTGAATTTCTATCCTTAAGACGTTTCTTGATGTTATCATGCATGTGGAGTAATCTAGACAATCAATGATGTTTAATTAGAGTTAGACTTTGATTAATTGCTTATATGTGTTGTGCGCTGATAAAACATGTTTGATTGGTCTTACTGGCTTGATAGTTCTTGTGTGAATAAGTTGTTAAAGTCTATTTCTAAATGATTTGAAATTGTGATATGCACGTGTCATATCCATTGTGTACGTGTTATTATCCCGAGAGATAATTGAGTAGAGAACATATTGAGTTATGTTGATGGAATTAAGAATATATATGCTATTTAATGACGATTGGCTCGCGTCCAATGTGAATTTATGGAAGTGCGATTATGCGATGGATCGGATACCATGGTATGATACCTGGACACCTAGGATCCCCTGTAGGTCAGGACTAGTTAGGGAAGATTTAAATTTCTTATCATATATGTACATATGAATGTAAGAATTAAAAAAAAATGATTTGTAGAATTTTCAACTATTGTATTCATCTTCTTCTTCTACATTTATACAAGTTTTTGTATGTAAAGAAAAAAAAAATGCTTTGTACACTTGTCCTATTGCTAGTGTACTATTCTGTAACATAATTTTATTCCTCCACTAAGTGCATTTATTATTCATATGTTCCACTTCATTGTCTCATTATCAGCATCAGACGGTGTGTATATAATCCATCAACAATTATTTATGTATAGTTTGATGTTGCCACGTATAAAGTGAGATTTGACCCTTTTCATTATGTTCGAAAGAAGCTATAAGATCTATTGCTCTTGACTCTTCTTCTTTCTTTTCTTCTTCAATTCTTTGATCCTACCATGAATGTTATATTGCGAGCTTCAATTCTTCAACATTCCCCCTCAAGTTGGAGGGGAGAGATAAAACCCCCAACTTGCTAAGCAGATCACGATGAGAAGCTCTCGATAATGTCTTAGTAAATAGATCTGTAAGCTGGTGCTTGGATGGAACAAAAGAGAGAGTGATAAGACCAGATAGGAACTGTTGATGAACAAAATGATAGTCTAACTCCACGTTCTTGGTACTTTCATGAAAGACTGGATTTTTGGCAATGTTAAGGGTTGCCTGACTATCTGAGTGGATGGGGAATCAAGAGGATCGGTGGTGCGGAGAGATCATCCAGAAGTCGTACTAGCCAAGTAATTTCAATCGTCACCCTACGCATTGATCTGTACTCAGCTTCAGCGGAAGATAGAGAAACAAAGGTTTGTTTCTTTGATTTCCTAGAAATAGGAGCTCTTTCTAGAGTGATGTAAAATCCACTTACAGATCTTCTTGTGTCCGTACAAGATGTTCAATCCGCATAACAGAAAACCAATAAATCAAAAGAAGGATTAGCAAAGAGGAGGATACCTTGTGCTGGATCTACATGAAGGTACCGCAAAACTCAAAGTGCAACAGTGTAATGATCAAGGCATGGACTTTGCATGAACTGATTTAGGAACAAAACTGCAAAAGATAAAGTCCGGTCAAGTATGTGTGAGGTAGTTTAATTTTCCAACTAGGTGTCTGTATAAAGTGAAATTGTCCAATAATGGAGAATCATTATTATGTAACTTGCATGAAGGATCCAGGGGAGATGCTATTGCTGGACCAGATGAGTCAAATTTTGCAACGGGTCCATGGTAAACTTCCTTTGAGTAATTAAAAATCCTTGCTTTTCTCATAGAATTTCCATACCAAGGAAGTAGTTAATATTGCCTAGATTCTTGACTTTGAATTATGAATTGAGAAACTGAGTGATAGTTGAAATTTTGGAAACATCACTTCCTGTCAAAAGAATATCATCCACATAGACATCTATAATTGAAATTAGACACTTGTTCGTTTATAAAGCAGTGAATAATCATTCAAAGAACTAGGATAGCCTTTGAATTGTAAAGCCCCAGCAAGTTTGGCATACCATTGCCTTGAGGATTGTTTTAGACCATAGAGAGATTTTCTCAATAAACAGACTTGATTAGATTTGTTTGGCTCAACCCCTAGGGGAAACTTCATGTAAACTTCTTCCTGCAAATCTGTAACATCTCGCAAATTGAAATAGCTAGGAAGAAGCTAAGAACTGGAAATAGTCATTTTTGAAAAGAACGAGAAATCTTGAAATTGTTTAAGCTAGGAAAAGTGAGTTTTTGGTCAACTTCAAACGACCATAACTCTTAGCTCAGGATGAGTTATGTGTATTTCTAGATATGGGTTGAAAGCTCTTGGAATGATCTTTCCAACACCGCTGAGTTTGCGTGATTCCAAGTTCGTATGAGTAAGTTATGCCCTTTGGAAGTTGGGCTGTTCGAATAAGGAAAGTCCTATCTGGATTTTAGAAGGGTAGTTTGGTCTTTTCCTTACCCAACTTAATTAATTTGTTTTTAGGATTTTAATTGGTTAAAGTCATATTTTAGCAGTTTTAGAAAAGTGAATTTCACCCTAGGGCTTGGAGAAAAGATAAAGGAGAAGGGGAAGCAAGAATATTCAAGATTCGTCGAGATTAGCTTGTGGATTTCGTTGGGGGTGATCCCTACAACGTATGTGAGATCACATAGAGTTAGGTTAATTCGTCCACGCGCCAATCATGATTTATTTCAGCGAGTTTAAGTTCTTGAAAGCTTAGAAATAGAGTTCTTGATTGGGTTTGTTGAAGTTTCTTTGGATTCTTGTTTCGTTGAATTCATTGAGGAGTTGTTTGATCCTAATATGTGATTTTAGGTTCAATTTTGAGTAGAATATAATGTACTTTGAACGTTTAATCGATTCTAAGTGTTGGGTAAAGGAACCCACGGAGTTTAGAGGGTTTAAAGCTGAAAAACGAAGAAGAAATTTCGTTGAACGAAATTAAAAGGTGGTGCCACGTCGCGGAGCAGGTTCCCAGACTTGGAAATTTTTTTTTCGCATCGCGGAGCCGTCATGGAGTCTTTTATCTCAAAAGTCATTTTTGAAACTAAATTTTAAAAGTTTCTCTGCGTCGCGGATCCACCCTGAATTATTAATTTTCGATTTTTTCTCATGTTTAGCTATCTAGAATCATTCCTAGACATCATGATATCTTTCCAATCACAAATCACAATTCTTGAATCCATAATTCAATTCAAGGACCAGTTAAGAGTTAAGTCTAGAGCAATTAAGATCAAAGTCAAAAGTTAAGTTAAGAGAAGTTCATAAAGTTTTTCAAAAGTCTTTTACAAACGTATTAACCTTGTTTAAAGACTTAAGTTTTGAGTTAAGTAAAGAGTAAAGTTGAAGTTCATTTCTTTAAAAGTATATAGGGACTAAGTTTTCGCAAAGAGATTTAAAATGTTTTCACATTTAAATAAAAATGAAACTGAGATTTTCAAAGAGCCTTTGGGCTAGTATTCAGAAAAGAGTAATCACTTTCTAAATAAAGCAAGAGAGGAAACTTTGATTTCCAAGATAGCCTTTGAGCTAAGTCTTTTTTGAGCACTAATCTCAAACCACAAAAGAAATACGTTTTTTAAACATAAGAGCTAACATTATTATATTTTTGGGAGTAGTATTGAGCACCGATATGGTGGAGAGTTCAGACAACTCACAACCCCTATAAACCATGTAGCCATTATGGGTAGAAAATGGTCATACTTTTTAGATGATTCCTTTAGTGCCTTTTAGCATAGACTAATGGATCCACTTGGTAGTTCAGGTCCTATTCCCTTGGCAAGGTATTGGATGCTCTGGCAACGTGAGGGAAATTATTGTATCATCACAATAGCTCTTACGTGATGGAAACTCCCACATAAGTTATTATTTTTATATACACAATTATTTGTATTTTTACATACAGAGTTATGTTGTATCCTTGCATACACACAGAGTTAGCAGCATGTTTTTAAATAGTTTGTTTCTTTATACTGCACTTATTTTAAATTGCTTTATATTGAAATGAGTTCAGTTATGTTGAGTTGAGTTAAGCCAGGTAAGTTCTTCAGTTTCCTTTTAGTTTCTGCTCAAGCCTGTGTTGTTTTAGCATTCCAACTCGCATACTCGTACATTTAATATATTGATGCCAATTGGCCTGCATCATCTTATGATGCAAATTCAAGTAACTAGGATTGGCATTCCGGTGCATCGTTGATCCAATTGAGCACCTCAGAGTCAGTGGTGAGCTTCCTTGCATTCCAGATGACTCCTTTATTGTTTTTAGTTCTTTTCAGTATTTCATTTGTTAGGATGATCGGGGGTCATGTCCCGACATCCTTTTCAGTTGTTTTAGAGGCTTCATAGATAGTCAGATGTTAGTTCTTTAGTCTTCTCATTGTCATTATTCCATGTTGAGACTTGAGTTTGCCTTAATGGCCAGGTGAATGTTCTTTTATAACATTCTAGTTTATTATATAAACTTATTTTTGTTGAGTTTGAGTCTTCCGCTGAGTAAGTAAGCCAGGTCAGGAGTTCGCTTGGGTCAACAATGGTTCTCGAGTGTCAGTCCCACCCAGGGTGTAGGCTCGGGGCATGACAAATTCCCCATGTGGGAAGGCATTGTTAACATCAAGTTGAGAAACATGCCATCCTCTTTTTACCACTACTGTCAGTAGACATCTGATTGTAGTAATTTTGACCACAGGTGAGACCGTCTCTGTAAAATCAATCCCTTCATTTTGGATGTTCCCCCTTACCACCAATCTATCCTTCAATCGTTCCACACTACCATCAGAGTTATGTTTGACCTTATAAACCTATTTACATGGAAGGGGTTTCTTACCAACAGGTAAATTCACCACCTCCCAAGTATGATTCTATTTGAGGGCTTGTAATTCAGCATCCATGGGTCTTCTCCAGTCTAGGTGATTGAAGGCTTGTTTGTAGCTTCTAGGTTCAGACAACTCACAAATTAATGTAAGAAACTGTTGATTAGGAAGAGAAAAAGCATTAAAAGAATAAGACCTGACATTAACAGGTGGAACAAGACACTCTCTTGTGAAATCAGTGAGAATAATACTATTGCAAACAAAATCTTGTAAGTAGCTAGACTTAATGATCACCATTCCTGATTTTTTAATGGGATTAATAGTAGGTGTTGTGATGGTAGGATGAAGATTAGAAATATGAGATTGGGGAGTGCCGGTTGGACAGGGAGGGGTAGGATTTGTATGAGGTGGATGATGTGGAGGATTTGTGTGGTAAGGTGAAATGATGTCTGGTTTAGGGAAATCTATATGATTTGGTAGATCTGGGAAAATGAGTGGGTTGGTTTGCAAAGGGAAAACAATGCTCATGAAAAGTGACATCTCTAGAAACAAACATCTTCTTTGTACTCCATTCCATCAATTTGTAACCCTTTTGAGTTTGAGGATAACCCATGAAGACACAAGCAGTAGCTTTAGGCTCAAATTTTCCCCTGTGTTGGGCCAAAATAGAAGCATAACATAGGCAACCAAAACTTCTGAAACTGTCATATTGAGGCTTTTCTCCAAATAAAATCTCAAAAGGAGACTTACCTCTAAGGACTTTTGAGGGTAATACATTGATCAAATTTGTAGCAGTCAAGATATATTCACCCCATAAATGAGTAGATACCTTTGACTGGAACATGAGTCCCCTTACAATTTCCAGAAAATGTCGATGCTTTCTCTCAACAATTCCATTTTGTTGAGGGGTACCAACACAAGATGTTTGATGTAATATGCCTTCTTTATTGAGAAAAGCTGATTGTTCTGATCCTTTCCTAACTCAAACGCATTGTCTAACCTAATACACTTCACTTTCACATTAAACTGCCTCTCCATCATGCATAGAAAACTTTTAAGAACAGAAAAAGCATTACATTTGGTGGTTAGAAGGAATGTCTAAGTACCCCTACTATAGTCATCTACTACAGTAAGGAAATACTTGTATCCATTGTAAGTAGCACATTTGTAAGGGCCCCAAGTGTCGATGTGAAGTAATTCAAATATTCCTTTTGATTTAATGTTACTAGTGGGAAAGGGGAGTCTAGTTTGCCTAGCTTGTGGACACACATCCCCAATGAAATCAGAATTTGCAGGAACTTTGATGAAATTAAAATTCTTCATTACTGAGAAGGGCAAATGTCCTAGTCTAGAATGCCAAAGGCTTACATTGGAAACAAAATTAAAAGATATAGGGACAGAGGAACTAGAAACATGACTAGAAGTAGCTTCCTTTTGAAAATGAACTACATTATGTTTAAAAGACTCCTGAGAACTAGCTTGTTGTAGTAGGTAAAGACCTTCCCTTACTTCACCAAAAGCTTGTCCCATATTTATAAAAGGGGCCTACAACATACACCCAATGTAAATAAAATGAGTTGAACATTGAAATTGGCAACATAATTTGTGAATGGATAACAAATTATATTGAAATCTGGAACATAGGGAACATTATTCAGAGTGAAAGCAGGCTGAATGGATATACTACCTATGTGTGTCACATTGATTTTGAAAGAATTAGACAAACCTATGGTTAATGGAGCAGGAAGAGGAATGAGTTTCAAAAAGAAAATAGAGTTATAACACATATGCTCAGAAGCTCCTGTGTCAATAATCCAAGTATTATGATCAATAGTTTTAAAACATGATCCTGAGTATTTAAGAATAGTATCAGCCACAACATTGACATTAATTTCTGATCCTGAATCTTCTGCCTCTCCCATTTGAAACTACTTGAATATGTTCATCATTAGTAACTATGGCTAGGCACTGGATCGAGTTGTACTGGTATCGATACCGGTCCGATACCATTCCAGTCCAGTAGTCTTCGGGACGGAACGGGACACCGTGAACCGATACACGGGATGAAATGATATCACGATTTGATACTGGTGTCCCGGTATCAATTTATCCCGATTTATTTCGATTTTGTTTCTGTTCGATTTGATTTCGATTAATTAATTTTTATTAATTAAATTATATTTTATATTATAATTTATATATAAAATATATATATATATATATATATATATATATATATATATATATATATATAGGCTTTCAGCTTTCCCTAGGTAGCAACTTTTCTGAAAAGCCTGCTGGCCCTGCCCCCTGCCGACTTGTCCCCAGTCCCACTCCCTACAGGCCAATGCTGACTGCCCCAGCCCCCAACGAAAATATTTTCAACATCTCCATATTCCATTGATCCATTCCAACGACTATATTTTCCAATTCCAACACAGAATCACAATTTCTAAAAACTTTATATACTTCTCTCTTTATATTTTTAATTACAATTTACGTATTTACAATATTTAACAATTATCAATCATCAATTTCTCTCAATTCTCAATCTTTATCAAAGTTTCAAACTTTTAATTTCAAGTTCCAAATTTCAATCATATTATTTTGTAATTGTGAAGATTTGAATAATCATTTGGTGAATTTTGGAGTCGGAATCTTCTTCAAACTTCAAGTTTCGACATTAATTTTTCAATTTTCGGTTATAATCATTTGTTCTTTACACAAATGTTTGGTAACTTCGTTCCACTCTCTAATCTTATATTTATTTTTTGTATTTATTATTTATAATTTGTTCTTGTTATATTTTATTTGTTCTTGTTAAATTTTGTATTTTATAATTTATAATTTTATATCATGGAGTCTTCTAAAAAAAGTGGAGGTAAAAAAGGTATTGTACACAGAATAAAAAATATGTTTACAAAAAATAATAACGGTTCTAGTTCTTCTAAATCTAAATTTCCTCTTGTTAGAATGAATACTGATGAATTTACTCATGTGAATGAAACTAGTTTTTCTCATTTCGGTCCTATAGAAATTAATTCGGATTCTCCTATAATTTTCGAAGAGGTTTATGAAAGACATTATGGTAATTATCAAGAAAATGAAGAAGTAGAAATTGATGAAGAAGATTTAGATGATACACCGATTAGTCCCGATCTCAATAGTACTGAAGTTCCACCTCAACAGGATAATCCTCCGGTTGGAACTAGTCGTCCCCCTATTGTTCCAACTAGAGGTAAGACCAAGGTACAACATACTTTAAAATCAAATGTGTGGAAATTTTGTTATTTGAATGAAGAAAATTTTTTTAGTATATATAATCTTTGTAAACAACAGTTTAAATATAAATCTGGTGGGAGTGGAGGCTCAACGGGGGGATTAAAAAAGCATTTGACGCAAAAACATAGTAAAGAGTGGTTTGCCTATTTATCTTCCCTTAGTGTTTGTGAAGATTCTAGCATTGGAGCATCGGCTAGAGGGTCAAATATGGTTCAAGGTGAATTAAATACTTCAAACCCAAGTGGTCCTTACACATCGAACTTATAATAAGGATCATGATCGTGAAATTTTTGCAAAAATGGTTGTTGTTTGTGGTTTACCTTTTAGTTTTGGAGAACATGCAGATTTTATTGCATATATTCGTGATACATATAATCCTAATTTTAAAGGTTTATCAAGAAGCATAGTAAAAAGAGATATTTTTGAATTTCAAGAAAAACATAGTCAATTTTTGGGTGCCTGTTTTGAAATAATGGATTGTAGAGTTGCTATTACCACTGATATGGGTCGTAGTCCTAATGGTTTTGATTATTTAACTGTTACTGCGCATTGGAATCGTTATAATTGAAATTTACAAAAAAGAAATATCGGTTATAAAATTTGTCAATAGAAAAAAACTGGAATGTATATTGCTACTACTGTGTTGAAAATTTTAGATTTTTTCGGTCTTTGTGATCAAGTCATTAGTATTACTTTAGATAATGCTTCTGCTAATTTAAATGCTATTAATATGCTAGAACCTAGAATTTTTCCTATTAGTGAATATGTTTTTCATGTTAGATGTGCTACTCATGTATTAAATTTGGTTGTTAGTGACGGTGTGAAATTATTTGAAAATAGTTGTGATAAAGTTGATAATGCTTGTTTTTATATTTTTCATATACATAGTAGTAGTAGAATTAATCAATTTAAAGAGTTTTGTAATGCATGTAAACTTCCGTTTAGAAAAGTTCTGAAACATGTAAAAACTAGATGGAATTCCTTTTATGATATGCTTGAAGTTGCTTATACATATGGAGAACCTATTACTATGCAATTTAATAGTCATAATGCTTATCCTGAATTAAAACTTAATGATAGTGATTGGGATGAAGTAAATGAACTTAGAATATTTTTGAAATCATTTTATGATGCTACTAAAAATTTTTCTGGAATGTATAATCCTACTATTTTCAAAATTTTAATACATATATATGAGATTTCATCTCTCTTTTCTGAATATAAAACAAATAAATTATTTACTAGTGCTATTGAAGTTATGATTACAAAATTTAAGAAATATTTTTTTCATATCCCTCAAATTTATTTAACTGCAATTCTTTTCAACCATGAATATAAAGAATATGGTGCAAAAGCTTTAGTTGAATGCATTTATCAAAATTTAGATATTGAACTAGAAGAACAACCTTATTTGATAACATGTCAAAATAGTATAAAATTACTTGCTAAAGAAATGTATGATAAATATTGTTCCTTAGATAATGTTGAAAATCCTCAAATGTTTATGCCTCAAGTAGGTGCCCATGGTAGAGTGAAACATAAACTTGGTCTTGAATCTTCTAATAAATGTGAATTTGTTAAATATCTTGAACAGGGTTCAGATAATATTAAAAACTAGGAAGGTATACCACAACTACTGAACTGGTGAAGTGTCACGATCCGATTTCTCAACCATGATGGCACCTACTATAAACCCACCAGTAGGTAAGCTAACCCGAAACAATAAGTAATGGGTCTGAGGGCAGAAACTAAACAAGAGTAAGCAAAATTTAATATAACGATAAAACAGGTGGACGCAAACCAAAATATATAAACAAATAAAGATTCCTCCGAGAACCTGGAAGTCACCAGTACAGAACTACTAACAAAAAGAGTACAAGTCCCAAAAGTAGACCATAGAGGCTAGACTGTCTTGAAAGGTAAAAAACAAGTCTATATATACAGATGGAGACTGAAATAGTATAAAACACCGTGTGCTCACCGCCGTCTCCAGATCAGACTACTCCAAACTGGATCAATGCTGACCACTAGTGCTCGAACCTGCATCACAAAATAGATGTAGAGCGTAGCATGAGTACCAAACAACAGGTATCCAGTAGGCATCATAGGACAACTAAACTTGAAAAGTAAAGGCAATATAAAAAGAAGGAATAACACAAACAGAGGTCAAGAACGGAAATCTAAGTAACAATGGAATGCACACGAGTGTAGAAAGAACTAACTAAAGTAGTTTATAAGCTAACTACACCTAATTGGAACCCAATAAGTTCAGAAGGTACACTCGTGCACAAGTTTAATTAAAAACCCGAATGGACCCCCATAAGCCCGATGAGTACACAAAATAACTATAACTAAAGAAAATTGCATATGAGAACCCAAGAACGGAGAACATCAAACCAGAACCTCAATATTATAATCTGACAGTACGGAGGCCGGACCTCAAATCAGATGCTCACTAGAAGTACCCAAGCAACTAATTACAATTATCAAATAATTGAGGCCAAACCTCTTACCAGATGCTCTATATAAGTATTTAGGTGATAGAGGCCGAACCTTAAAGCGGATGCTCTATATAAGTATTTAGGTGATAGAGGCTGGACCTTAAACCGAATTCTCTATATAAGTATATAGGTGATAGAGGCCGAATCTTAAATCAGAGGCTCTATAAATGTCTATGGAACGTCTTCCACACTTAGCCAATCAATGTAAGTCCTTGGGATTGAATCGAAAACCAAATTCAAATCGCGAAGCAGAACTAGTGCCGTCGACGTAACTTGTGAAGCCGTAACATCGGGGAAATAAGGATAACTATCATCGGAGTAAGCGTATCACCTAGCTAAGGCCTAAACTATCAGACTCTAGTCTGCTACACCAATCTACAGGGATCTAAGCCGGCCGAGCGACGTCGGAGTAAAACTAAGGTTTATCAATTTCGAATTATGCATTTATAAGGCAAGCCCTAGTCAAACCTAAACTAAGGCCCAACATGCTTCAAATACACAATAATTAAGTATACAAGCACTTCATATAGTAAGCAGGGTCAATTAGTAACACATCGCATTCTCGCAGTTACCCGATAATATCCAAAAGAGGCCAAAACATGATTTCTAAACACCTATGCATGAATCAATAACTACCAACCTAAATTCCAACTAATCAACATGCATTCACATTCTCAAGATCAATCTAAGAGAGGGAAATCGTAGCCTACCTGTAGGCAGATCACGCGCGCTTCAAAAATCACTTTTCCAAAGCTTTTCCCTTCTGAACGACCTCGAAATGATGACACACTATCAAAAATAGAGTCACAACGTTATTACGGTCGTCTAGACACTAAAATCGCAAGAAACGAAAATAAACCAATTTCGGGGTCAAAACAGGGAAAGTGGGACTTGCGCTGCAAATTTTTGAATTAATCCCAAAAATAGGTTTTTAAACACCTCTCTGAACTTGTGTTCCAAAATAGAACACAATTCGGTGCTTGGAACAATCCCAACACGAACATGCAACGAAAAACCCAAATCACACTAAAAAGGAACAATAATATCAGCAACTATTTACTAGAAAATACTAGAAACAAGGGTTTAGATGTTGAAACCAATCACACCACCACGATCTTCACAAAAAACCCCACAATCTAGGCCCTTGAATCACCATATTTGGACCTAAAATGACCAAGAAATCACCTTCTAAAATTTTCCAACAATTTGAGCTAGAAAATGAGCTATGAAAACAACTAAAACACAAATTTTTACCTCCAACAAAGCTTTAAATACGAAATTTAACCACGCCAACGCGTTTTCCTCGAAAGGTCACTCAAGTTAGCCTCTTGAATCGCCCAAATCGGACCTCTATAACTCAAGGTACGACACTTTTAAAATGAGGAATAAAGTTAAGTTGGGGTTTTATAAGGGCGACACTAGTCGTTAAAAAGCCCCCAAATATGATCGCTAAAAGCCCAAAATCTGGTCGCTAAAGAGCTACACCCGATTTTAGCTTTGGCTAAATACTTCAAAGTCTCCGACAGGGTGCTCAGAATTCATTCGAAACCCGATAAAAATTAAACAGATATGTTAACCTGCTAAATTAGATATTTCAAACTCAATGGCACAGTCGAAATTTCCATCAGAGGTTATTTCGATAAAAAGTGGGTCCCACTTTCAAAAGTCATTTTAACCAAAAATCCATCGAGAGGCTTGAAATGAGTCCAGAGGTCTCGGGAGTAAAACGAAAGGTTGTTCTAGACCAAACTCAACATTTCAGAGCTAACCGCGCTAACGAAATTTTCATCCGAGCGCATTTTTCAAGAATGTTGACCAAAGTCAACCTTAGGCCAAATTTCTAAGGCAAAAATGCATAATGCTCCAAACTAGCATCGAAGACCTCGATACTCGTGTCAACTATGCTACTAGCCTAATTTAGCCATTTCAGAGTTGATGAAATTGCCAAAATTCTATTTTGAGGTCGCCTTCTTGAACTTTTGATCGAAAATAATTGTTCAAGGTTTGTAGGCTTTAAAACACTAAAACTCGCACCAAAACCAAACGAACGACACCAAACTGTCAGTCCCAGCAAGTCATAAATGACTT
This sequence comes from Solanum bulbocastanum, assembly GCA_037074985.1. Taxonomy (NCBI): domain Eukaryota; kingdom Viridiplantae; phylum Streptophyta; class Magnoliopsida; order Solanales; family Solanaceae; genus Solanum; species Solanum bulbocastanum. The sequence goes on along the minus strand of CM073604.1, from coordinate 38,471,274 downwards.
GGGGTCGCTATAGAAATGCTCTAAATGACACACAGAAGGAAAGATACATACATGACCAGGAGGGTAATTACAATATCCACTACTAAAAAGGATTTTTGTCTGCAAAAGTAAGGGTCAAGAAGTACCTGAAGGCTCAAACAAGTCGGAAAACTGCTCTCGCATCTCCTGCTCGGTCTCCCAGGTAGCCTCCTCAATTAGACGATGCCTCCAATGGATCTTAACAACGTGAATGGCTTTCAAGCATAATCTTTTCACATCTCTAGCTAGAATGACAACTGGCTCTTCTACAAATGTCAAACGGTCATCCAACTCGACTGCATCATACTGGAGCACATGGGACTTATCAGGAACATACTGGCGCAATGTTAGAGGTAGGGTCAACTCATAAGCAACATTCCCAACTGTCCGGAGTATCTCAAAAGGCCCAATGTACCTGGGGCTAAGCTTGCCTCGCCTTCCAAACCTCATCACGCCCTTCATGGGCGACACATGGAAGAATACCTGATTACCAATAGAGAATCTCAAAGGTCGATTTATTTGGCTCCCTGATTGGGTATGAGGTCTGAGTCCTTGGCAGAGCCAGTTCATGTTTCGATCCCGGTGGGTGAGTCCTTAGTAGTGGATTAGGTATTGCAATTTTGCTTAGTGACTATCCAAGATTATGATATTAGAGTTGATCTTATTATGCTAGATATGGTTGAATTTGATGTGATTTTGGGCATGGACTGGTTATCCCCTTACTATGCGGTCTTGGATTGGTACACCAAGACCGTTACATTAGCTATACCTGGAATTCCCCTAGTGTTGTGGCAGGGTCTTATAGTCACACACCGATGGGGATTATCTCTTTTATGCGGGCTAGACGGTTGGTTGCTTCTGGGTGTTTAGCTTATTTGGCCTATGTGAGAGATATGAGTAGGAAGGGACCTTCAGTTGACTCAGTTCCTGTGATTAGAGAGTTTGCAGATGTGTTCCCTACAGACCTACCTGGCCTACCCTTAGAGCATGACATTGATTTTGCCATAGATTTGGAGCCTGACACCCATCCTATTTCTATTCCGCCTTACTGAATGACTCCTGCAAAGCTCAGGGAGCTCAGTGTTCAATTAGAAGACCTCTTAGGTAAGGGATTCATCCGTCTGAGTGTGTCTCCTTGAGGTGCTCCTGTTTTGTTTGTGAAGAAAATGGATGGGACTATGAGGATGCGCATTAACTATTGGCAGCTGAACAAGGTGACAGTGAAGAACCGTTACCCCATGCCTCGTATTGATGACTTGTTTGACCAGCTTCAGGGTGCCGCTGTGTTTTCTAAGATTGTTCGAGATTCGGGTACTATCAGCTGAGGATTAGGGAAGCGGTCACCCCTAAGACCGTATTTAGGACTCGTTACGGCCACTATGAGTTTTTTGTGATGTCTTTTGGGTTGACTAATGCCCCTGCTGCCTTCATGGACTTGATGACACGTGTGTTCAGGCCATACCTTGATTTATTTATTATTGTCTTTATTGATGACATACTGGTATACTCGCGGTGCCGGAGTGAGCATGAGCAACATTTGAGGATAGTGCTCTAGACTTTGAGAAATCATCGACTTTATGCCAAGTTCTCAAAGTACGAGTTTTAGCTTGAGTCTATAGCATTCTTGGGGCACGTGGTGTCCAAGGAGGGTATCAGGGTTGATCCGGCAAAGATTGAGGCTATTCGTGATTGGGATAGACCCATTTCTGTTAATGAGGTTCGTAGCTTCGTAGGGTTAGCGAGCTACTACAGACGCTTTGTTGAGGGCTTTTCTACTATTGCAGCCCCTTTGATCCGGTTGACTCGTGTTGATGTTCCCTTTGTTTGGTCAAAGGAGTGTGAGGCGAGCTTTTTGAGGCTCAAGGAGTTATTGACGACCGCTCCTAGATTGAATCTTCACGATTTATTGTGACGCATCTGGCGTTGGTTTGGGTTGTGTATTGATGCAGCAGGGCCGAGTTATTGGTTATGCGTCGAGGCAGCTTAAGATCCATGAGCGCAACTACCTCACTTATGACTTGGAGTTGGCAGCGGTAGTTTTCGCGCTTAAGATTTGGAGGCACTACTTGTATGGAGTTCGATGTGAGTTCTCTACCGATCATAGGAGTCTTATATACATCATGAGCTAGAGGGACCTTAATTTGAGGCACCGTCATTGGATTGAGCTCTTGAAGGACTATGACCTCTCTATTCTCTATTATCCGGGCAAGACGAATGTGGTAGCGGACGCCTTGAGCCGGAAGGAGTGAGTATGGGTAGTCTTGCCTTCTTATCTGTTGAAGAGTGACCCTTGGCTTTGGACATTCAGTTCTTAGCTAATAACATGGTTCGGTTGGATATCTCAGATTCTAGATGCATCTTGGCCTATATGGGAGTTCAGTCTTCTTTGCTTGATAGGATCCGTGGTTGCCAGTTTAAGGATGAAGCCTTGGTGGCCCTTAGAGATCGAATACTAGCAGGTGATGGTAGTCAGGCTACCTTAGATCCTGATGGAGTGTTGAGATTCGCCGATCGCATCTGTGTTTCGAGAGTTGGAAACTTGATAAAGTTGATACTTTCTGAGGCCCATGAGTCTAGATAATCTATCCATCCGGGAACAACGAAGATGTATCATGATTTGAGGTAGCATTATTGGTGGAGTGGCATGAGGAGAGATATTGATGACTTTGTTTCCCGTTGCTTATGCTGCCAACAGGTGAAGGCCGAGCATTTGAGGCCTGGTGGTGAGTTCCAGAGATTACCCATTCCAGAGTGGAAGTGGGAACGTATCACTATGGACTTCATTGTGGGGTTGCCACGGACTTATAGAGGTGTTGACAGCATTTGGGTCATCGTGGATCAATTGACCAAGTCAGCACACTTTCTCCCTGTTCATACTACTTTCAGTGCCGAGAGGCTGGCTCGTATCTACATTCGGGAGGTGGTTCGACTTCATGGGGTTCCAACTTCTATTATATTAGATCAGGGTTCTCAATTAACGTCTAGCTTTGGAGGACCTTTCAGGATGAGTTGGGCACTCGAGTTGACCTTAGCATAGCTTTCCATCCGCAAACTGATGGTCAATTGGAGCGTACTATTCAGGTCCTTGAGGACATGCTGCGGGCTTTTATTTTGGAGTTTGGTGGTCATTAGGACCAGGTCTTGCCTTTGGCAGAGTTTGCGTATAACAACAGCTACCAGTAGGTAAGTCATCATGGCTTGAGAAATCGGGTCGTGACATGAAGGGCTCATGGAACTCAATTTCCAAAACTTAGTAGGATGGTGAAGGATGTGCTTGCAATTCAAGGATTATTAGTAGCTTCAGAGGCAGCTTTCAACGCGACAAGATTTCAAATTGGAGATCACAAATATTCGTTAGCAGAAGACAGCTTAGAGATATCGGTGCTTTTTAGAGATTGGATAAATGCTAAGTGTAAAAATCAAGGACTTCTAAAGTTAGATAGTCAATATGAACTTTTCATAGATTCAATCATTAGATGTGGCAGTGACGATGGCATGGAACTTCAAGATAGTCAACGAGCTTTACCAAGACCAGTAGTTGATTATGGTCAATCTATAGCTGAGTTAGAGAAAGGTTTTATAGGACTATACAACTATTAGTATTACATTTGAGGGTTAGTTGAAACAGAACACTTCGTAGAAGGTGGCTGCGTAAAGTATGCACTCTACTAATAGTTGTAAATTGTAATTGTAATTTGTAATACAAATTTAAATAAATTGGATTGATATTTTTTTAAGGGACAAGGGACGGATTTACCCCCGAACTTTAATAAATGGTACGTATATGCCCTCTGTTATACTTTCCGTTCGCATAAGCCCCTGTCATCCAATTATAGGTACACATATACCCCTCTCACTAACGGACCCCTAATTTTTTACACGTGTCTTAATCCTATTGAATGACCCGACGTGTAAAAAATTAGGGGTCCGTTAGTGAGAGAGGTATATGTGTAGCTATAATTGGACAGCAGGGGCTTATGCGGACGAAAAGTATAACGGAGGGCATATACGTACCATTTATTAAAGTTTGGGGGTAAATCCGTCCTTTTTCCCTTTTTTTAATTTGTCATTTGTGTCATTGTTTTATCCTTATTTTTATTTATTTTTTTAAAATTACAAACTTAAGTTATTTAAATTACAAGTTATAAATATAACTTATAAGTTATAACATATTAATAAGTAAATAACTTATAAACTTCAAAAGATTCAAATCTTCAAATTTGAAAACTAAGCGAAAAAACTTTCTAAAAAAACTTTATTAAACTTAACTTGTAAACTTAATAGGTAAAAATTAAAAAAAAATATCTTGAAAATAAACTTAAGTAAAATTACATTATAAATTTCAAAACTATTAATTTATTTAAACTTAGAAAAATTAAAAAAAAAACATTCATATTTTCGTAATTCAAAAAATCAAAATAACTAAAATTTTTTTTTATTATATTTTGAAATAGCTAGATGCGTCGTCCGGTTTATCCCATCCCGTTCCATTCTGGTCCGTTTTGGTCCATTCCAATTCCATCCCGGTATATAGTGGGACGGGACGAAATCGAGTATCCGTCTCGATAATTCTGGTCTGGTTCATCCTGATACCGATCAACAAATCGGTCAAACCGTCCTGTTCCGATCCAGTATCAATTCGTTCCGGTTCAGTATCAATTCATTTTGGACCGGTGGATCCGTTCCGATTCATTGTGCAGCCTTATTTATGACATATGCTTTTGACTGAATTCTCCATCTATGTAGCTGTAAATGCTTGGTTCTTTGTCTGTATTCTTACAAATTTCTTTTACTACTGCTACATTTCCTCTTGGTCCTCCTTGATGTTCCTTTGAATGTCTGAATTGGAAGTCATCTGGGTATCCTATGAGTCTGAAGCAATCTATTTCTTCATGACCTATTCTAAAGTAGTAAGTGCAACTTATATTTGGGTTGTATTTCACCTTCTTGCCTTTGTTCTTGTATGGTTGATTCCCAGACCTTTGAGCTTGATTTGCCTGTCCAAATCTCTGTGTAGGGTTTTCCTATTTCTGAGATTGAAAATCATTCCTTTGAGGTTGTTTTCCAGGCCTTTGAGATGGTCTTTCCTGTCTTCCTGCCATGAATGAGGCAGTTTCACTAGGAAACTGAGAATTAACAAACATTTCCCTTTGATTCTCATCTTGTAACAAGAGAGAATATGCATTATCAAGAATAGGGAGAGGATTTTCCACGAGTATGTTACTTGTTGCCTGTGAATATACTTCATTTAACCCCATTAAAAATTGCATAAGCCTCTGATCTTACAAAAATTTAATTAGTTTTCTTTGGCCATCATACACACAGACACAAGAGCATACTATATCAACATTTAACGAATCTAGTTCATCCCACAATCGTTTAAGTCTAGTAAAATACCCAGCTATGTCAAGAGTACCTTGAACTAAACCTGTGATTTCCTTTTGCAGGTGGAAAAGTTTTGCTCCACTAGTTTGCCCGAATCTGTGTTCAAGGATCATCCACAAGTCTCAAGATGTTTTGGAATATATGACACTGTCATCTTTGGAGACTGAATTGAGGAGCCAAGATGCGACCATGTGATTACAACGACTCCATCGCTGATACTCTGCATCATTCAGATCTGGTGGAGTTATTGTGCCATTGATAAAACCAAGTTTGTTCTTAGCAGAAAGAGCTATGAACACACATCTACGCTATTCTGGAAAGCCTTTTCCATCAAATGGAGCATTGACAAGAGTTTGTCCTGGAGCATCTGAAGAATGGAGGTAAAAGGGGTGATTGACATCAACATAGTTTCCATTCACAGATCCTGTATTGATGGGATTGATGGTGGTGTTTGTATTGATTGGAGAAACTCCAATCATGATGTTGATTGTGGTTTTTGAATGCATCCTTGGATTAAGTTATTGCTCTGATACCATCTAAGAATTGAAAAAATGATTTGCAGAATTTTCCACTATTGTATGTATCTTCTTCTTCTACATTTATACAAGTTTTTGTATTTAAAGAAAACAAAAAAGAAAATGCTTTATACACTTGTCCTACTGCTATTGTACTATTTTCTAACAGAATTTTATTCTTCCACTATGTGCATTTATTATCACTACAAGAAATTTGTCTTTTAGCAACCAATTCTTAACAAAGGGAAATGAATCCCCTCGTTAAAATAAGTAATTGATTAAAAAATAAGGCCCACTACCTTTTCCCCCATTTTCTCCAAACTCGAGAAACAAAAACCTCAGAATTATCTCTTTTGATCCCAAAAATATGTTAAGTTTTGTTAAAAGGAATGGAATTTCTTCCAAAATTTCTTACAATTTGTCGATTTGGAGCTGATGCAATCTCAATCGCCGATGAAGGACCCAGTAAGAGCATCTCAATTACATCTATGGAGATTGAGAGCCGGAGATTACCCTAAAACCTAGAGATGTGATTCAGTGTGTTGAATATGGGTATGATATTCTTTTTTTTTTTTTCATCTATTGTAGTTTTCGCGATTATTTTACATCAAACTAAGCCATTTTGGTTTTGAACTATTTGGTTGGTGGATTCTATTGACAACTACAAAAGAAGAAGAAAAGAAATTAATTTTCTGATCGTTCTCAACTTGTCTGCTCGTCGTCATCGGTAGTTGCATAAAGGAACTAGCATTCTTATTTCTTGCTCATCTAGGTATGTTTCTGCAGTTTTAACCATCAATTGCAGTTGTGGAACGCAGAGTTTGTCTGATCATAAATTTACTCTCTATGTTTTAAGTAGGGTTCATTTTACATGATTTTCTATCTACTTTTATTAATATTTTTGTCTGCTTGTGTTATTAAACTTAGAAGATATTTGGTGGTATCTTTGATTGAAAATAAAGGTGGTGAATGATTGTGATTATTGAATAATTTGGCTAATCCTTTCTGCCATTCTAGAGCTAAACTAATTTTCTTTTTTTGCACCCAGAGTGGTAGGCAGTGATGCTTTTGAATTTAAAGAGAAAGATGACTAATTCCATTCAATTGGAGGCTTCTAAACCCATGAACTAGATAAGAAATAAATATTTATGTGGTCAAAACAAAACTTTATTTCTAATGTAATAGTGTATCTAATATAGTACTATGAAATAGAAGAACCTTTGTTCTACAGATACACATTTAGTATGTTGCATGATTAACAAATTATATGATTGAAAAACAAAGAGTAAGATTGTTTAGGCAACAAAAGAAAATGCTATAGAGAGAGCAAACTCACTCTGCATTTCGAGTGAAAGAAATTAAAAAATTGCAAACACTTAAGCAAAAGATAACTTGTTTTATGAAGTTCGGTGGAGATCTTCGCCCTCAAAATATCCACTAATAATGTCAAGAACTATGGGACTCATTCGAGCTATGCTTGATGGGAATCCTATTTCGGCGAGGACTATGTAAACTAACAGGACATAACTAATGAATTTCTGGTTTAATGGTTTAGAAGTATAACGGATTTACTCATAAAAGGATGTGCAAGTGGTGTGCTTTTAAGACAATGTTGTTCATTATATAGTAGAGAAGATGTGCAATACAAGTTAGATATTACAGTGAGTTGAGACTATAATGAAATATATGTAGTTTCTAATTTTGAATTTTTATATTGTACTGGCTTCCGTAGTTACGGAAGCTGTTTGCACAAAGTTTTGTATTATCCTTTTGTGCTGAATTTCTTGACAAACCTTGTATATTCCTTTCTCCATTTTCATTAGTAGTTTAATTTTAATTTAGAAGTGTTTGCATGGAGCAAAAATCACATGTATAGAGGTTTTGTTTTCCCTGTTACATGAACTGAATATATTTATAAACTGATTTGATGAAGACTTGATGATAAGCCATTGCCGCAGCTTTTTCTTATGATCAGGAGCAATATCAAGTAGTTTTTATAACTTATTCAGCTCATGAGAACTTGAGTGCAAATAAAGTTTTTGTACGACCGATTTCATTGCCGCCTGTTGTTTCCCCTCTTGAACATTATGGTATGTTACTTTTTGTCAGCTTGTTAAGTTTATTCATATTCTTATCCTAATTTCCACGAGTCAAGTACTGCATATTATGCACCCTATGCCTTAGATACAAGTACAATTTATATTTTCAATAACTACTTTCATACAAATATGAAAATTAGTTTTAATATGTTGAAAAATTCTCAGTGATAATTTTATGATCAGGTATGATAGAGTTATCTTGAGACAAGGGTCTTTTGGAAACAACCTCTCTACTTTGTACGGCCTGCAACACTCTATCATCTCCAAAACCCCACATAGTGAGATTATACCGGGTATGTTGTTGTTGCTTTTTTTATCATAATTTCTTTTTGACTTGATTGAAGGTTGGATTAAGAAATATGTACAAAATGAAGTTCAGGGGAATGAATTAAAAAAGATGCAGAATGCTAAGTTGTACGAGTTGCTATTACTATACAATTTTACATATTTCCCAAGAATTTGATATAACTTCTATTTCATATAAGTCCTTTAGGAACTGAACCTCTATTTGTTGTGATATGCCGTCATTCCAATGTTGTTTCTACAAGATTTGTTTATGCAACATTACTAGTTCGTATAGTATAAGAATGTTGTCTTATCGAAAGAAGGCAAGAGAGTTGGTTTCATATTATCATGGGGCAGAGAGTTGGTTTTGTATACTAAGGCTGCTAGTTGTGATTATAATTATTATTTAGTACTTGCTATTATTAGCTCTAACCTGAAAAGGGAAGATGTATTTTTGAGTTGTGACAACAGAGAGGCTCACGTGACTCTTTATTTGGTACATGTATAAAATTTAGAGACATGGTTAATACTCATTAAATATGAGAACATTTAGTTTCATATTTAACCAAAAAAAGAGGAGAAAAGGAATTGTAGTCACTGCCTAATGAGATGATCAGCATTGAGCTACAACAACTTAATATCAATGATACTGCAGAGAGGAATAAGAGAACTCAGTGGCTGTTGAGTTATACTAAACAACCAAGTTCTTATAATTAACTCATCAACTTAGTTATTGGAACTTTTTAGCCTCATAAGAATTACCTTTTTTTCTTCAAACTTAAAGCTATGCAGAGCTTGGCATCTTCTCATTCTTCTTGGATTATTCTCAATCGTTAGTTGGTGAATAAAATATAAAGTTAAGATTTTCAAGCATGACTACTATTATGCTTATCTATTGCCAATTTTTGCGTTTCTCGGGTATAACAAATAAAGATGAGGTGTCAGTTCTTGAATTGTGTGTGGCCAATTGATCTGTAATCTTAAGTCGTTAGAGAGACACACTTTTATTTACTCTTAGTTACATTTAAGTAGATTATCTGTTGTTCTCATGTGCGAACTTGATCTTTTTATAGGTCAAATATGTAAAATACTTTCTTGATAATAGGTGGTAGTGGCACTTAAAACTTAGGACCTCTACTTACTTTGTTATTATGTTTAATTGTGCCTTATACTTTTAACGGTTCAAACTTTTAAATGAGATTCGTTAATCAATTTAGCTCTAATATCTCTTCCTTTTAACTTCTCGTAATGTTGAGTTTACAAACCTTGATCCTTAACGTTGCTTAAGTATGTGTCAAATTAAAAAAAAAAATTCGTCTCTTTTTTTTGTTGATTTTGAAGCGTATATCTTTTAATTTTAATTATTCTAGATAGTAGTGTTGGAGTTCTAGTGTTGATATATGTTGTTATGGCGAGTTTGTGAGAGCTTGTTATTGGCCTGAATCTCCTTGTGCAGTATGTTGATGATGGTAGGCTTGATAAAAATTGAGGCATTAGTGTATAGTCGTATATGATTATCATGATGTTGCCACATAAACTGAAAGATATCCTCTAATCTAAACTACTTGCACTAGGAATTTGTGATAAAATTATAACTTGTTGAAACATGTTTCTTGCAATACCCCTCTTATATTCCTCAGAGAAGAAAAATCAAATGACAGGGATGTATACAATGACTCCACTAGTGTACTGGCGTAATCGTTCGCTTCTTATTGCATAACTTTTTTGTGATAAGTCCAGGCTTCTATATTCAAATTGGACTTTTCTTAGTCAAAAAAGAAGAGAAAAACTCTCTATGGGCAGTTCCATTCAACTAAATTAAGTACTCTCGTCGAATAAATTTAGTTGGATAGTTCATAAAGTTGTATTTATTTTCTTATTAATTAATTTTGATTTTGCAGAAAAAATTAGCATCTGTTACTAAACTAACATGAACTTTTTCTTTTTACAGATAATAAAATTTGGAGTCTTAAGAATCTATCCACAAATAAAGTGCAGATCAGCAAGTCAACAACTAAAAATATCGATGAACAAGTTGAAGACCAGAGACACAGTTGTGTATTTTTTTCTGGAGTTGTTAACTATGTTTCCATTGCTTCATAATTTTTATATTTTATGTGTTTAATAAATATTATAAAGTTGATAGATGTTCTTTTGGTAATATGATAATATAGTTCTTTGGAATTTACTATGAAACTTTATATGAATACTAATGTTTCTCGTAAAATTTTAATGTAACAACAATAATCATATAATAATTAGACTTTGAGTTGGAACTTTACAAACAATTAACAAATATAATATTCTTTCACTAAAAGAACTGATAAGGTATATATTTACCTCTGTAATCTAATGTTATTAACGACTGGCATGTTAATTAGCGAAAGGAAATGTTGGTCGCTAAAAAATATATATAGCGACCGGTTATTCTGTTGTTGCTAATGATTTTTAACAACTGAATTTGGAATACGGATGTTAAGTTTTAACGACGGAGCTTTTAGCGACCAGTGACAACAATTATTTTTCCTGTCGTTATATGTTAATAACGACCGGAATAGGATCTTTAGTGACCGAATTTCCCCTCGCTAAAAGTGATTTTTCTTGTAGTGTCATGTGTTCCACTTCATTGTCTCATTATTAGCATCAGACAGTGTGTATATAATCCATCAACAATTATTTATGTGTAGTCTGATGCTGCCACGTGTGAAGTGAGATTTGACCCTTTTCATTATGTCTGAAAGAAGCTATAAAATCTATAGCTCTTCACTCTTGTTCTTTCCTTTCTTCTTCAATTCTTTGATCCTACCATGAACGTTATTTGCGAGCTTCAATTCTTCAACAATGAATGACAGTGTTAGTGTGGTATGTCGTATAGAGTGAGACTGATGAGATATCGAGTCTATACAACAGTGATTAGCGTGATTAATTATAAATGATAATTCTATAATTATGAGTGACTATACAATTGCAGTGTTTAGTAATGACTATTATATCCATGTATTGGTGATTTACTGTATAGGTAATCTTTGTATAACTGGTATAAATGAAAAGGAATGTTAATGACATGACTAGAGACTAATCTAAGGGCATAGAAATATAAATCTAGTTCTTTGTGAATTATTAGGGAAATAGGATGAAATTTGATTTAGTGGTGTAAAACTATTGTATTATGATATTTGTTGATTTTATGATGTGTTGTGTGAAATTAATCTTAGTCGATCGATGATGTCTATCCGTACGTTTGGTGAACTGATACTGTTTTGCTACACTTTTTTTGTGGTGTTAGTGTGTTTCAGGTTATTAAAGTAACGGACATTCATCATCAGCTATTGCATTTCCTCCTAAGGAGGAAGTTAAGTCTTTCATTTTCTTATCATTACTCTATATTAGAAGGTTTTATACATGTCAACACTAGATCTTTGGGCTAGATTGTATGGGAATAAATATAAATTTGAGCCCTTTGATTTAGTTTATGATTATTATGAACAAGTTCCTTTTTTAAATTATCTTTTAAGAAGGAGATAGGTGATAAGAATTCTCCTATCGAATTAGAGTCGAGTAGAGGTCCGTACAATCTTGTAAATTGGATCGTGACAATTTTGGAACAAATATTTTTAATAATATTGACAGGGAAGGTGGAAGTATTTTTTTCATTATAATATTAACACTTCATTGTTCTCCTTTCAATTTTATCTTGAGAGCATAGTTCTGTGAATTCTTCACTTGTGATGTAGTACCGTTTTGAATTTTTCAAAAATACATTACTTTTGACGAATTCGACATGCTTCCGTTGACATTTTTAAAGAGACCAATCAACATAGCTGGAGAGTCCCTTACCAAACTTTAGCAGAGATGAGAGAGATGTTTCCTCTTCCCCACAAGTGCACTAATCACAGTAGTACTATCATCTTTCTATTCAACTTCTTCCTCTTGTGTTTACAATTATGAGATAATATATATATATATATATATATATATATATATATATATTCTGCATTTTAACTTATTTTTTGATTGACACTTCTGCCCTACTGGACCATCTTCATTTCTTGATACTTCATTGTCACTTTTTCACATCTATTCAAATTCTTGCTTATAGAAAGTGAATTGAATTGAATTGCTAACTTATATAAGTTGAGTGACACTTTAGAATTCATCAATTCCTAGGTAATCAAAGCATAATCTGGCTGGTTTGTACTTGGAATGGTCAAAAGTAGTCATAATTAAATGGGACCGAAGTGTGCATCAATTAGACTAAAGGATTCAAACTTTCACTAATGCTAGCTCCCCCTATTTTTAATTTTTTTTTTATCTCTATTCTCTAAAAGCTAGATTTCTCGTTGAATTCCCTTTAGATCTTACTACTAAAGAGGTCATGTGACAAATAATGACTTAACTATGTTAACATCCAATCACATACAATCAATGTTAATATATATATATATTAAAACAATTCGCTAGGCAAGGTGTGTCTAGGGCTAGTTTTATTAATAAAGAGAAAATAATCTCAAAGAGAAAAGTACAAGTACGGGGGTTAGGCCTTACTTTACTAATCTTAATGAAGTAACGAACCTCAACGAATTAACAAGCATGAAGAAAATAAGAGCTAGAGAAAATTAGATATTCTATGATCATCATAGAATTTATAATACACTCTGTGATGATACTACAAATGAGGATACTTAAGTAATACAAAAATACAAAATCTAAGAATAAAGCTGAGTAATCAACCCCAAACTTCATTTTATACATGTAAGAATTAAAAGAGATGGATAGCCCATGTAAAGTAACCTGACTACAAAGTATAAACATTTTTTTTGAATTAGTTATTTGCTTTGTCATTAGTTAAAGAGAGAAGTATTGAACACCCTTGAATTATTAGTTTTGTTCTCAAACTATTGACAGCCTAAAAGAACATTTTTCTACTTGACTAATTAAACTTAGATACACTCCCGATCTGCCACATGACATAACAAGTAGTTTCAAACTCTTGTAAGAGCATGAAACTCTTAATAAGAAGCTAAAAGAAGTGTTGAACTTTATACAAGTTTAAATGTCTAATTGTACACATACAAAACTGAAGAACATAAATAACAACTGAAACCAAGTTAAACAACATGTTTATGTGTTACGCCCATTTATCTTCGTGTCAATCCCTCCAAGTTCGATCCGTGAGTTATGAAATTGGGTTGGTATGAGGCATTGAAAGGGTTTGCACGTGTATAAAAATGATGATGATTACAAAAGGATCTTTAAAAAACACACAGCTGTCTTAGATGATAGAAACAGCCATGAAAAATGTTTGTTGCATGATCTACAAAAGGAACTACTTACTAGAAAAGAAGAGAAAGATGAAAATAAAGTAGTAGTAGTAGCCTTCAAACAATTGAATATCCCAAGAACTTACTCTTCAAATTATATTTGGGAGCAAAAGGAGCTTTTTGGACGAAAAGAAGGCAGGCAAGGATCCGTTAATTCTGCATGGTTTCCAACAATAATTATTGAAATCTTGAAATCTTTTTAATTAGCTTAAAATATCAAAGGAAAAAAGCTAAAGGACATAAGATATACCAAGACCCCACGAACTTGACACCTTTTATTTATTACTATCTTTAATTCATATTAAGTGAATTGTTGAGATTCTTTTCATAATTCAGAATAAGTGAATTATTTAAAATTTAAGAGAATTGTTGAGATTATTTTTTCATGTTTATTCTTCATTTAATGAATTTTTTAACAACTTTATATTTTCTAGAAGAATAATTTAAGAACAATCAAAAGAATAATAGTAAAAAATAGTCTTTGATTTATGTCTGATGTGTCACACAACAACAATTCATATATTCTGGACTAGAGAGAATAGTCATGTACATGTAATATTATTTGTCCTAATTACCCCTTAATTTGACAATTTGTTTCATTGGTAACCTTTGGGAATCCCACTAGTTAAGTGCATTCACATTCACATGTATCTAACTCTCTCGGTCACCTTTCTTTTATTTCGCTCGACACTGTCCTCTCTCACTCACCTCTCTCCTCGCATATGGTATCCCGATACATCACTCGTGTGATTCACATGTATCTAGAAATCTTGCTTGCCTCCCTTCTATTTCATTTGCCTCTCTTCCTATTTAATGTATCTGGTAGCAAAAATACGTCTATCTGACTTGAAATTTGGTATGGAATTATTAATTAATGAAATAGTATATAATTATTTTAAATTATAGGAAGAATTAATAACTATGATAAAAATATTTGTCTAATTAAATAGTTTTTCATTAATTCGTCCCCTAATGATAACGTGACAAATATTGTGAATACATGCTCTTTTAAGTGTGTGAGAGTATAGAAAGAAATAAAAAATAAGCTTATAAATGAATATTTTTAATTATTAATTGCTACATAATTACACTCCCTCTAATTCATATTAAGTGAATTATGAAAGATAGTCAAAAAGGGCGAATAGTACAATCAAAGTATAGAATCTGCACCCATCAAATTCACGAGGTCTCGAACTATTAGATCAAAAAAGAATTAAAAGAAGAAAATAGAAGACTTAACCCTTCAAATATATGAATCCATGAAAGCAAATCTTAGCTGTTTGCTTTTTCTACAAATGTAGTACTATTTATTTGCTTAAACTTATCTTTAGGATGGAATCTTCTAACTATGTTTAAAGGCCTGATTGAGCTAAGAGAAGGAAAAGGGTTTCTTGTCAATCATGACATACAAGAAAAAGAGTTTTTGTCAAAATGATCATTACATGAAGGGAATATCCAGTAATTCTTAATGTAAAAAGTGAAGGATGAAAAGAAAAAGAAAATATATATGAAGCATCATCATTATAAGTTGGAAGTAAAATATATGTCACAACAAATATTGTGGCCAACTTTGGTTGGACATATTCTCTATTCAACCACTTCTTTTGACCTAACGTGGAGTCCACCCAATGAATTAGTGCTCACTTTCATTTAGTAAAAGGAACAAAGATGATTTCGATCTGTTTCAATTTGTTTAACTTATTTTTTTGTTCGTTAAAAAATAGTTTTAATCTTTTTTTAGCAATTTTGTAATTTAATTTTTCACATAATTTATTTAAGACCATAAAATTAAAAAAACTTTTTTGATATATTTAACATGTCTTTTAATTTAAAATTACAGAATTCAAAAAATTTCTTATTTTCTTAAACTCTATACCAAATAAATGTAGGTCAAAACAAATAGAGTTTTTTTTTAAAAAATTATCTCATAAATAAGCCTGACCTTTAAATCGGTTCAACTCGACTCGTTTAAGTTAAAATTCGACTCAACTTGACTCAATTTTCAATCAAAGTTTAGCTTATATCGATTCTATAAGTGTTGAAGATTGATTAAAACTTAGATCACAGATCAAGGGTATGTTTGGTATGAAGAAAAAATATTTCATGAAAAATATTTTCCTAGAAATATTTTCTTGGAAATAAGTTGGTTTCTAATTTATTTCTCATATTTGATTGGTAAGTGAATTTATTTTTCAAGTGTATGATTGGTGAATGAAAAACATTTTTTTAGAAAATATCTTTTATCTTGGCTAGAGAGTAGAAAATAATTTTAGAAAATAGTTTCAAACCTGAAAATCAACCCTAATAATAGATTCGGCACCTGACATCTACTCCTAACACTGGACCTAACCCTGACCATGACCCGAATCAAGACACGATCCCAAGACCCAACCTAGGACTTAAACTCACTAGAGACACGAAATTCGAACTAGAATATGATCTCGACAGCTGAACCTTAACCCGACCCCAATTCAAGATTCAACCCTGACTCCCGACCCCAACATCTTATTCAAGATCCAACTATTGAAATGAAATCTAACCATGACACTCAACCCAAGACATAAATCCTGACTCCGATCCATGACCTAACCCCGAGACAAACCTTGACCCGAGATTTCACCCCAAGCCCAAGCCCGATCCTGACCTTGACACCCGACCTTGACCCTGACACCATACTTGAAACCCGACCCCAACCACAATTCGAGACCCAATCCTAACACGAGACCTGACCCCGACACATGTCTGGAGATCCTTTTTGAGACTCGAGCCCGACCTCGACCCTAACACCCAACCCGACCCGACACCTACCCTAATATTCAATTTCTAATTCTAACTTGAGATTTGGTCCCCACTCAATCCTGAATTTGGGAGTTGGGAATCGATATCTGAGACTTAAGTTAGGATGGAAAGTTCATGAATGAGGTTCAAAATGATTTTGAAAAATGTTTTTCTTACTTTTTTAAGGGAGGTCATTTTTCTCAATTTGAGGACAATAAGTTGATTTGAAAAATATTTAAGTCAACCAAATATGAAAAAATTGGAAAACATTTTCCTTCGTATCAAACACGCTCCCCTAAGATTTGAGTCCTTGTAGAGTCGTTCAATATTTGGTGAAAACCTCAAATTTAGAAGTTTATGGGTGTTAAATGATGTTGATTCATTGATTTCATCTTGAATTTGGGTTAAATGATGAACCTAGGTCTGTTTTCTCGTCCAAATTAAAATGCTCTCCACGACATGCCAAAATGTCACAATTTCTCTTTTCCCAAACACCTTTGGCCTTCTGTAGCTACTAGTCTCTGAAATACCCTATGTACCATGTGGCTAACACACACGAGAAGTACCTTGTACGTTGCTAACACACTAATTGCGCACGCAGGTGCCTATGCATTGCTTGTATATCCCACTGACAAAATTTCAATTCATTATATATTGATGAGAGATATAATTGTTTGAAGTTAGATCATGTGATTATGAACATCTTCTTCCGTTAAAACATTTCGAACTTATTTCAAGTTACATTCCCCTCTTATAAATGTCCATAGAACCTCCTTAACAATACGTGAATTCTTGCTGGTGACATACATAATTACTACACCTCTATTTTTACTAATGTATTACTATTTCACTTTTATCATGGAGTAAAGTTGAAAACAATAGTTAATTATCAAAGCTTTACCTCCTTTGTTCCATTTTAATTCTTAATTCTTTTTTTATGCCCAATGAAATAGTAACACGTATATAAATTGAGACAAAATGAGTATCAAAATGTCAACTCATATGGCCAATGACAAATGAGTCTGAATTTGGAAGCAAATAGACAGTCTGTCCTAATCATTAGCAAAGAATTTCAAGTAATTATAACAGAAAATGTGCAATCATCACCATTCTAATAAACATGATATGACATTATTACTCCACAAGATCATAGTCGTTTCAACATTGTAACAAAACATTAAGCCTTCATAAATTGTGTCTATCATGTGTTGTATATTGCCTTTGAGATATAAGATATTCTTTTATTTTGCTCATACATTGATTGATCTATTTCATTAAGACCATTCATGTAATCTTCTGCTAGCTAGAGCATGTATTAGATACTTTAGTCCATCAAAATTTAAATAAATAAATATATTTACTTAGCAATTTTCCCATGATTTATTTATAGATTTATTGATCTCTAAACCACATCATTGAGGTGCATTCTCAAGAAGAAACATTATTCAGAATTTTGAGAAGATGAATGTATTATTACGACAAAAAATGGATTTAAAATTTAATTTTAACAGATTCTTATTACAATATAGGATTGCTATTCACAAAAGAATATTAAGAATAATATAATATTCAATAATATATTCGATTACAACTTTTATGATACATTTTTAGACAAGTAAAGCATTAATCCTGTAGACCCTCAAAATAATTTTGTCGATTACCATATATAAGATTTAACCACAATTTTTTTCTTGATAAAATATATACCATGCAATGGTAAGATTTGTGAACACTAGTATGACCAAGATTTGAAAGTTCTCGTGAAGCTAAGTTGAGCAATTATTGTTTTCTATCCTATCAATTATTTTACGCATGGGAGGGTACTATATACTATTATTATATATCTTTAATGATTAGATTATTTTCTACGTAGAAAGCCTTTTGACCAATTGGCTTATTGAAAATCTAGCAAAATGTGAGATTAAAGCATAAAAGCTCTATCTTTACTATAAGTTTCGTAAAAGAAACAAGTTCAAATGTAGCTTTTGTTTAGTACTCCTTCCGTTCATCTAAAAATAAATTTTTATTTTTACTTGTTTAGATTCTTTTTTTTAGATTTACTGTTAAATACATCAATTAATAGGGATAATATGGTAAAATAGCAATATCAATAATTTTTTTTTAGTAGATATGTCAAGTTCAAATATGACAAGTAAAGGTGAATGGAGGAAGTATGTTAAAAGTCTCTCTTTTTGTGATAATAGACTATATATATTCTCTCCGATTCATTTTATTTATCATAGTTTTTTACATGTTTCTTAAGAAAAATATTATTCCCTATGTCCCATTTTGTGGGGCAGCCTTTCTTTTTTAGTCCATCTCCAAAAAGAATGCCACCTTACTATGGATCCGTTTGGCCCCAAAAATTATTTTTGGGGAAAACTTGAGAAAAACTTGGGAAGTGGTGTTTGGTCATATTACTTGCAAATATATTTGTCAAGTATTCCAAGTTCCCAAATACTTGAAAAAACTAGTATTTGGGTCAAGTTCTAATATTTGAAAATTTTAAAAAATTCAAAAATTACCTCGTACTTTTATATTTTATAAAAATACTCATCATTTATTGATTCCAACTAATATTTGTTATTACCTCCTCCGAAAAAGTTTGAGTTCTAATATGAGTGTGATAAAATTGAGAAAAAAAGAGCAATTTATGTTCAATGAGTTATAATTATAACTGAATCAGTGACAAGTTTGAGTATGCGATTAATGTATTGTTTTGTCTATATTGTTATTTTGTTGTTGATTGTTGTCAATTATATTATATTATTTTTTTACGAAACATATTCATTATAAAATGATAATATAAATTTATGGGTATTTTAAATAATTTTTAGAACTTATGGGTATAAACCATATTTTTTAAAATAGTCAAATATTTTTGGGAAAATTTGGGGCCAAACACATGGTAAAACTTCACCCAAATATGATTTGCCAAGAATATTTGAGAATTTAGGGCCAAATGCTAGCTATAATTAGAAATAATTTAACTTCAAAATTTCTCTTTTACCCTTGATGAAATAATTTCTACCACACAAATATCTCAAGATTGTTTTATACCACAATTTTCAAAAGTCTTTCTTTTTTTTTTCTTAAACACTGTGTCAAGTCAAAGGGTGTCTCATGAAATGAAACGAATAGAGTAATTAAAAAGGTAATAGGACTAAATTATTTTTACTTGTTCATTGATTTCAATTTAATACTATAGTACTCTCTTTTTTTACCATATTAATCTTTCTCCCCATTTAACAAGGGTAAAGATTTTAACAAACAATTAATTATATTATATCATGGTTTTCTAAACTGCTCTCTAGTCCATATTAAGTGAATTATTGAGACTTTTTTCATAATTGAAAATAAGAAAATTTTTCAAAGTTCAAGAAAATTATTTGTACTTTTTCTCATATCTACCCTTCCTTTTAATGGAGTTCTTAACTAAGTTACACTTTCTAGGAGAATGGTTTGAAAATAATGAAAATGATAATACTCCTTTATTCCATGTTAAGTGAATTTTGAGTTGTTTTTCATTGTTTGAAATAATTGAATTTTTTTTATGTTCAAGATGAATGTTTGGATTTTTTTTCCATATTTTTCCTTTCCTTTAATAGCGTTTGATATTTTCTATGAGATAAATTACACTATCTCTATCTGAAAAGTTATATTTATGATTTTACATAGTGAAAATTATGATTTAAATTATGTCCTTAAATATTTTTCTTAATAAATGTATATTGTCTTACAAACTGAAATAAAGAAAATAATAAAATGTCCTTGACTATTTTTCTTAGGGAGTATATCATTTTCCTATAATTTACTTAACATGGACTAAAAACAATAACAATTATTTTAAACTTAGCTATTTTTAATAAACACGACAACTAAAACGAATGAGAGAAAGTATCCGACAATGGGACAAAGAATACGCTCGATATATGAGACTATTCAGAATTTTAAGTAATTAGTACAATGGTCCCTTCAACAAATGAGAATATTATTATTTTTTCTTTTTGGTCATTTAGCTGTTGACCCTTACGAAAATATTCTTTTACATAAGTGAGATAGGACCATTTGCTTGTTCTCACTCAGATAAGCAATATCTATGAACAAAAGCTGTCACTCAGAAATAATATTCTTTTGTACATTTGATTGTTTCTTAGACTCTTGTCTATGAGACATTTTTCTTGGATTGCGTTTTAATACATACATGGTGATAGACACAACGATCCATTTTCTTTTCTTTTGTCTTAGCTTTGGCATATTGAATTTTGTAATAAAAAGAGGTAAACTTTAATTAGCATGAATCTTTATGTTGATAGATATACATCTTTATTTCAATAAGAATAATAATGATTATTGTGAAAGAAGCTGTTTGTCAGTGACAAAGTGTTTGCGTCTAGATATACATTTACTTTTTTTTATTTGGTCTATAGGAATAATAATGATTAAGTGAAAGAAGCTAAGGTTTTTCTTTTTTTAAAAAATAAAATACAATAAAATAAAATAATTAAAGCTATGGTCTTTATTGTTTGCTAGTGAAAAATATTATGGGTGAAAAACATTGTTACTCCTAATGTTTGACCGTTGATCATTGTTTCTATAGATGCAATGCCAATTTTCAATAATTACAACAAAATAGTTTATGAATGAAATATTATCTATAAGCTAATTGGCTATGTTACTTAATATTTTTCAAAATAATAATTGATGGATCATTTTCATGTAACAAAATCACAAATATCACTATTAAAACATGCCTCAGTTTTTATCATAATAGTAGATGCAATGATCACAGATATAATCATGAACTTGCGCTAATTCGTCAATTTGGATCCAAATTCAATATTTTTCTTGGAAGGTATCGCAAAAAATTGGAATGAAATAATATTGATTCATAGAATTCTTGATTGGTTTTGAGATAACTATAACGCATGAGAAGCCGAAAAGAAACATAGATGAGCATATTAAAAGTAGCAATCTACTATATATTAGCATTTAGTTTCATATCTACATTTTTACACTCAAATAACATCCAAAACATTGAGCAACACTCATTAATTTATGCCCAATACAAAATAAACCAAAAAAAAAAAAGCAACATTAACATAAAAACAAAAATCTTGGACTTGGAGTTAGAAATCCCAAAATCTAAACACTACCACATCTTTTCAACCCTAAACCACAAGAATTTGACCTAACAAAAGAGTCCAATGTCTTTGCAACATCACTAGCACAAGGCCTTGCTGCTGGCTCACTAGCAGTACATTGAAGAGCCACATTCATCATCTCCACCATTTTATTCTGATTATTCACTGCATCACTCTTCAATAGTGGTTCAATCCATGTCTCCAAATGGCATTCTGAGTAACAATATCGCGCCCAATCAACTATACTCTCACGTTTCCCAAATTCAGCATCACCACTATTTTTTCCAGTCAATAACTCGATCAAAACAAGCCCAAATCCATATAAATCACTCTTCTCTGATATTCCATTGTATTCTACATGAGAAAAGTTGTAACTCGTAATTAAGTAACAGTATTGTACATGCATGGCATAAAAGGTCATGACTTTTGTTACACTAGACTAGATTTATTGTTTTCTACGTAAAGAAAGGAATGATAAGATTTATATGTCTCTACATTTATTTTAAGAGAAAAAAACATTCATGATTGCCTCCATGACATTTGTTTGCTTAATTCCTTGACCTTATCATTACTCCTAGAGACTATAAGAACTAAAGTTAAAACAGAAACCAAATAAAGACCAAGTACGTAGATTCTAAGAATTATTTCTATTCTAATAATTAGAAGAATACAAAATTTCTTTTAGTTAGATCAAATAATTTTCAACGTAACATGACATTCCTATCACATCAATTTTAAAGCTGAAAAAAAAAAACAATTTTCATTAAAGTCATCATAGCTACATTACACTCTTTATAAACTATATATAGTTTGTGTAAGTTATAACAAAGGTTGTTAAATATTAAACTAACGAGTTAATTAAGGTATATGCATTATCAGTATAAATTAATTTACACGATCTAGTCAGTTGAAAGATATATGTAGGGTAAACTTATAATCTTGCAAATAAGACATGTTACCAAGTAGAATATACGATGATGTTTTAGCTGACGAATGTATATTACTTAAACTCTTAAGAAATGTCAAAACAAGAAAAGTAATGAACAAGCAAGCCCTAGATGACAAGGGTAAAATGGTAAATTTACCTGGACCAATGTAGGCCGTAGTGGTGGGAAGACTCAATCTCAGGCGAGGTTCATCTTTCCCGTCAATGATAACTTTCCGGGGAGAAAGGTCACCGATGAAAATGCTTGGTGAACAAGAACAATGCAAATATTTCAATGCTCTAGCAATGCCAATAGCAACTTTTTGTCTACGTTCCCAACTCATGACTCGAATCACTTCACTCAAATCTTTCCCTTCTACATACTCATAAACCAAAATACCGCCTTTCTCCGATTTGCATGCAGCCAATATCTTCACAACATTTGGATGTCGAATATTTCCTAGTTCTTGGATGTTTGTCCAAAAACTTCTTGTAATATTCACATTCAACTTCTTCACGAACATTTGCATGTTACTTATTTCAGAATAAAACCCTTTGTACGAAACTCCAATCCCTAAGATGTCATCTAGGGTGATGGATTTCGAGGCTTTTGAATCGAAGAATTGTATTTCCCAATTATTACCATCTTGAGTAGTACTCTCCACTTTCTTTAGCTTCAATTCTCTTCTTCTTTGAACAAATACAACAACTAAAGCCGAAAATACTAGCAAAACTAGTATTCCAAGAAGAAATGTCAAGAAGAACCACCAAATTGAGCTTTTCTTGAGCGATTTACAAGGCGTTAAGCCGCTTGTAATGTCGTCCCCACGGGCACATAGTTGGTTTCCAACCACCGCGCTTGAATTTATGGCTAGGAAAGCTCCAGTAGACGGTAAATGTCCATTGAAATGGTTGTGAGAGATGTTAACCAAGACAAGTGATTCAACTTTCCCCAAATTAGGCGGAATTTCGCCTGATAATTCATTCATTGACAAATCAAGAAGGCTAAGAACTTGCATTTCAGAGAGACTAGTTGGAATTTGACCTGAAAATTGATTATGACTCAGATCAAGACTCACAATCTTCTTGCATGAAGACAATTCATTGGGGATTTCACCTGAAAGCTTATTGCTTCGTAGTTTGAGCTCCATCAACTCTGATAACTCCCCGAAATTCTTAGGAATTGTACCGTTAAAAACATTTTCGGATAAGTCCAAGTTTTCGAGTTTCTTACTACCAAAAGTATTAGGCAAGGTGCCGAAAAACTTGTTCCTAGCCAAATTTAGCATTTGAAGTGATGGCATATGCCATCGTCTTTCGCTAATGGAGCCAAAGAGATTGTTGCCCGAGATATCAAGGAAATAAACAAGTGGGAGCTTTGTGAATTCTGGGGACAATTCACCGGTGAGGTGGTTGTTTTGAAGGCGGACCCTTTGCAAGCTTTTGCAATGACTCAAGCTTACAGGGATTTCACCATGAAGTGAATTTGAAAAGAGTATAAGTTTGAAAAGATGGTTGGAGTTACATACGGTTTCGGGTATTTTACCCGTGAGGTTATTGGTGGAAAGGTCTAGAATTGTGAGATTGTTGTGTTTCCCAAGGTCCTTGGGAATTTCACCAGATAATTTATTAGACCATAATTGAAGAACTTGAAGTCGAGGTAAGGAAGATAAAGTGTTTGGAATTCTACCAGTGAAATTGTTCGCGAACAATTGTAGAACTTCCAAATTTTGTAATTGGGAAATAAGCTCAGGAATTTCACCAGACAACAAATTATCACTTAAATCAAGCGAGATGATTTTCTTGAGATTAAATAGAGATCTTGGGATCGGGCCAGTGAGCTTGTTTATGTAAAGAAAAAGGTATTCAAGATTGGTGAGATTACCTAAAGATGAAGGGATTTCACCTGTGAGATTGTTGTACACAAGATCGAGATGATACAAAGAAGACAATTCACCAATCTCCTCCGGTATTCCACCAGAGAAATTGTTGTATCCCAAATAAATAAGCTTCAAGTTCTTCAAAAGACCTAGTTCTCGAGGAATTTCTCCGATTAGTTGGTTTGAAGCAAGAGTCAAAAACTCCAAACTAGAAATATTTGCAATAGACTTTGGAATGCTTCCAACCAACACATTTCCACCAAAATCAATAACTTTGAGCCTTGAGAATAAACCAATATTTTCTGGGATTTTCCCCGAAATCATGTTGTTTGAGAGATCCAATGTCTCGACAAGTGGGATTCTCGAGCCTTGAGGAAGTAGACCTGTGAAGTTATTGTTACTAAGATTGAGAAATCTTAGCGCCAAACAAGTTGAGATATTGCTTGGAATTTCTCCATAGAGTTGATTATTCGAGAGATCAATCGATTCAACGTGTGGAAAGTTGAAAATCGTCTCGGATAATTTACCAGATAAGTTCTTCCCTGATAGCTCAATTTTTGTAACATGTGACAGGTCATCACAAACAACACCATTCCAATGGCAAAAAGATTGAGACTGCGGAATCCAATCATGAAGAGATCCTAATGGATCCTTCATCGTTGTTTTCATCGATAAAAGTAGCTCGAGCTCAGAGCTACTTTTGACTTGCTGCATGTAAAATAGCACGAACACGATCAAACACATGATCGATTTTGATCCTATGCTGGCCATTTTTTCTATCTAGCTAGATATGAAAGCTCTATATCATAAGTTGCATGGAAAAAGAGGAACTAAATAAAGCTTGAGCAACTTTTTGCTAAGAGGAATGATCCTTCATTTTCCTGTCACAAACATGAAAAAAAAATTCTCTGTTAATATAACAAAAACCTTGGGATCTGGTGCTTTACATAAAAAAAAAAAAAAAAGTTTCTTGAAATAAATAGAAAAAAAGTAAAAGAAAATGGACTAAAAGGTAAAATAATCTCAGCTTTCTATGTGGAATCTTTTGATATATAAATCTGACATTTTAATATAACTATAAAAATGTTCCTATATTCTCATCATCATTATGAACACATACAAGGGAGCACTAAAAATTTGTGTAATGAACAATCTCATGACTTAAAATTAGATTGACTTATTTTAAGTGTTTTTGGATCAAAATAGTTTTTAAGCAGGGTAAATTAGAAAAACATCTACAAACACTTATTTTTAAGTTAAAATAATGCAAATAAAATCATAAGTTCGAGTTTATAAGGCAAAAGTCAATTCAAACAGACTTTTAATATACCTGCAAGATGAGTATAAATGGACATAGTGTTGCAAATGGTAATTTACCAAAAGAAGAAGAGAGGAACCATAAAAGATGAGACATAAAATATGAATAATTAACAAAATGTTTCAAAGAGAACTTACCAAATTAATTTGCAATAAGTTTTTTTTTTTTTTTTTTTTCCAAGAGTGTTTAGTTTTGAGGATTTGAAATGAAGATATATGGGGTTGGATAGATAGGGTTTGGTAGTGAGAATTTGAGAGTATAAATAGGAGGAGTAATGAGAAAATGAAAAAGGGCATAGAAATGTGGAATAATTACAAGAATGCACCTTGACCTGTATGAAAATGAAGAGTTGGTTGCAAGTGAAAAAGGAAGAATCTAAAGGGAAGGGACATATGTTGGAGAAAGGCTTAAGCTTTTGTCGGATTTTACCAAAATGCTCTTTTGACTCACTTTTCGAATTGTCAAAAAACAAAGGATCTCTTTAACCGTTGAAAATAAACATTATTGACCATATGAGATTTCTTTTCCTTTTTCTTCAATATATTATATTCAATAATTATGATAATTTTTAGCAAATTAAATGACAAGTCCACTCGTTTCATGCTTGGCTTTGCTTAAGCTTTTGGAAAATGATTTACAAATGGACTTTTTTTTTAATTTTAAAGCAACTTTACCACTAGACAGTGTCTAGCGGTCTTTTATTAAACATAAAAAATATCAATAGGGATAAGTACAAGCAAGGGGGCTAGGCCTTACCTTACTAATCATAATGAAGTACATAACTTCTGCTATCTAACAAGCATGAAGAAAATAAGAGCTAGAGAAAACTAAGTATTTTCTGATCATCACAGAGTTTGTAATACACTCCATGATGATATTACAAATGAGGATGCTTAAATAATGTAAAAATATGTCAATCAAGAAGAAAGTTGAGTTACCTGCCTCAAACTTTCTATTACAAAAGCATGAATTAAAAAAGATTCATTGCCCATCAAAAGTAACTTGAAATATTTTTCTCTTATCTTTTTCTTCAAAACTATCCGACAACACTTGATGATTCATATCTTCTTTATGGATTTATTGGATCTAGTTGAACCTATTGATACTATCAAATGGTTTTGCTTTTCTTGTCGCATCGGTAGGTGCCTTAGAACAAACTTTTCAATCATTTTATCGTCCCAACTATCTTGCCTTCCACGTGTCTTCTTTTTGCTTTTGTTGCTTCCACTTCTTTGTTGTCTAGGTGATATATCTCATTCCCTAGCCACGTAATCTATCAAAGCAAATGTCCAGCATATTGTCTTCCTCATCTTCATCAAGAGAATCCTCACCCAAATCCAAATGACTTATTTTACTCAAATTTAAGAAAAATGTCATCCTAATTTCATGTAGGGAAGCCATTTTTCTGAAATTTGAGTAAAATAAGTCCATTTGAAAATCATTTTCCAAAACCTTACATGAAATAAGGAAGACATTTCCCAAAATTCTCTTTTAACCAGACTCTAACTCGAGAACTGAAATCCAAACCTCAACTCGATACACAGCTCTCAATTTGAGCCGTGACCCAACATTGATATCCGAAATTTGACACCTGGGTTGGGGGGGGGGGGGTTAAGAGTAGGGTCTTGAGTTAGGTCTCAGTACCTAAATCGTGGTTCGATCTCAAGTCCTGGGTTGAGGTCGGATGTCAAGTCACAATTTGGGTTGAAAATCAAGTCCCGAGTCAGGATTGAGAGTTAGATCTCAAGTCGAGCTCGTATCCCAAATTTGAAGTTGGATCAAAAGCTGGGTCTAGGTACGAGTCGGGAGTTGGGTCTCATGTCAAGATTGGATTTCGGGTCAGCATTAAGAGCAGGGTCTTGGTTTAGGGCCATGTTTTAAATTAAGAGTCAGTTTTTGGGTTGGAGTCTTCGATCGGGGTTAATAATTGGGTTATGGTTTAAGGTCAGAAGTTAGGTCCCTGGTTAGAGTTGGATCTCAAGTTGTTGTCAGGATCTAGATCCTAGGTCAAATTTTTGGGTGGCGGTCGAGGTCTAGATCCCGACTGTTGAACCAACCCCCGTACTCAACTCTAACCCCAGCCTAATACCCAACTATCTGACCTTAATTCAGGATTCAACTCTGACCCTTAACTCAGAACTTGAACATGATCCTAGATCCAAAGTGTGATCCCAACCCTCGAATTTGACTTCAAACCTTGATCTAGAACCCAACATTCGACCTTGAACTTATAACTCATAACTTGACTCCCCACGCTGTCCCAGATTCAAGATCAGCTCCCGATTATATTATTTTCTGTTACAGTGCATGTCCTAGTATTTTTTTTAGATTTCACCTAAATGTTTTTATGATGATATTTTCTCTTACTAACCGAACATCAAAAAATAAGTTAGAAAATCACTCATATGTTATATACGAAACATATCCTTGTATTGAAAATACAATTAGATAATAAAAGTGTGCTCACTCTAACCGCTTAAGCTTTTAGTTGAGATGGTTACACACTTTAGCATGGTCTTAGAGGAGGCAAAGGTCCTGAGATTGAATTGAATCTCACCGCCACCCATATCAAAAAATAATTTTCACGGGAGAGTGATGAGTGTTTTTTCTTTGAAGGAATGAATCACTCCTCCCTAATACTATGTTTGTATGTGATATATCATGTGGATATCATAGAATATTTTTTTGAAAGAATGAATCTGTCTTCTATGAAATATTGTCAATTTTTAGGAGGAAAATTAATGAGGTTAAGTTTTGTATATCGTTAGTGTAAACAATTTTTCATAGTATCAAATTATTATCTAAAGCATATTTATCGATAAGTCTCCTTAAAATATGTGATTTGAAATCTTGAAAGTAATTAAGATATGTTATCTGCTACCATAGATAAAGCTTATGATAGGCTGTGTCAACACTGCACTAACAATGTATATTACTTTATACTTATGAGCTAGTAATAAAATTCTCGCCCGTTGATAAAAAGACTCCAAATTTGAAACCAAATTAATGTAAACAAATTAAATAGATTTGATAAAACAATAAGTTTTGTAGGTATGAACTCATAATTTTTCATCTGTCTACTCCACAAAGAAGCATTGAAACATATTTGTGAAATGATTAAGTAAATCCTTTAACTTGAATTTGGATGTTGACGTTACCAATCTATGAGTTGTCATTCGTTTTACATATTAAATTATGTCAACGTTTTTCATTCAAAAAGTTGATGCAAAAACATTTCATTCAATTAAAATTGTTTGTAGCACTGTCAATTAATGGTAAAGTGATTTGAATATTGTTCCAATCTGGTCCATATTAATCATTAGAATAATAAAGAGGTCCAAAGTTTTATCTTTCTAGTGTTTACTTATATTTTCTAATTCTTACTTAAAATGTCTAAGCATAGGATTGAGTTGATTACTCGTATATATGGTCATTCAATTTTAAATAAATGACCATTAAAAAAAAAATCTTTCTTTTTTAATATCTTTGCTTTAATGATCATTTTTTATCAATTTTATGGTGAGATGTAATGACCTGACGATTTTTTTAATTTATTTTTGAAATAGTTTAAATTATGAAATCCGTAATGAAACTATCAGAAAACATTTTTATTGGACTTTAAACGATCTCCACACATATTTCATTTTTCATGTCAGATTTCAAAAATGCAAAGAAAACCCAGAAATCTGAAGAATCAACTTGCAGTAGAGGAGTGTGCATTCTAGAGTTTTGGTACGGAAAAAATATTGATGAATTTCTTTAATTATTTTCTAATATTTGGTAGATATTCATGAAGAAAATATTATTTCAATAACATTTAACATTTATACGGTATATATCTACAAAACACTATAGAAGTAGGAGTGGGGGTCTGGGCCGAGGGGTGGCGATGGTCAAGGGGAGGGGGTGGGGGGAAATATAATGAACTCGTAATGTCGCACTTGTTTTTTCTATTTTAATTGAGGAAGTCTTTTTTTTTTTTTCATTTTTTTAAAAAACTTATTTATCCTAGAGAAAATACTTTCTAACCAAACATGAAAAATATGAAAAATACTGATTGAAATATATTTTCCTCCATATCAAACACACGTAGTGTGAGTTTGAGGAGTATTGTTGAGCCAAAAAAAAGTACAGTACATCAAAAATGTTAATTAACAGTAATAACTTAATTGCCACTAAAAATATATTTTTGGTGGTATTGAACATTTTTTGTAAATGTCCCTAAAGCCTATAGCGACACCAAATGAATCTAATGACAATTAACTAATGCTGATAAATAGTTTATCACTCTTTGTTAATATGTATATTTATTGCTGCTAGAAGTTGTTTTTGTTGTAGTGGTAGTAGATTTATAATATTTTTAGATAAGTGAATGAAGGATATTTATGAGTCCTTTTTTATATGTTAATCTCCTTCCGAATTTCGTGGACAGAAGATCGTTTCAACAAGATTTGAGGTCTAAAATTAAAATTCATAAAAATAATAAAATTAGATTCAAGAATTAGACAAATTGATATAATGATATTGAAATAATGTTGAATTTGATAAATTGATATGATGATATTAAATTAGTATTGACTTGTTACAATGTTTGAAATTTGAAGAAGTTAAGTCACCAAAAATCAAATTCGATCTTTTATAAACAAACAACAACAAATTTTACATAATGTAGAAGGTTAGATCGTTTCAATCCCGCCTTTTGAGGAAGAGACCGCCAACCATAATGTCTTGAGAGACTTCAAAATATTCAATAATAATAGAAAAAAAATTGTTAAAGGAGAATGAAAAAGGTAAATATAAGAATAGTAATGTGAGTTCATGTTCATCGTCACAAAATAGATAATGACGTAAGAAAGAATACTATAATTACTTAAAGCTATTCCGAATCATTACTTTAGTGATCTTATAATCGAACCGATTCCAAACAGAGTAAAGAGGGTGAGGGCAAAAAGGAAGGGGGAAGAATTATGGATTTTTCAAAAGAAGATGGATACATAGATACAAATAGAGAAAGTTGAGAAGAAAAAGAATGTGGGGATAAGGTAGGGAAAAAGTGGAATGTCTTTTAGAGAAAAAGCAAGAGTGATTGAACCTCGTGCGTGACTCTTTTTCTCGAAGGAATATACAGCGTTTCGTCTTTGTCAACACCATGCTTTCTCTTGTTACTCTACTTACCCATCTCTTTTAAGTTCTACCTCCACCAACGTCATGTCAGATATGGAGTCAGAATTTTTAATTTATATATTACAATGACATCATATATATATAATCGTGTTTTTTTAACTTAATTTTAGCTAGTATTTTTGTTCTTCAATTTTAAATGTGCATAACTAGATATTAAAATTTGTATAAAATTAAACAAATAGACACACGTATCTTATGTGACGTAATACATGTAGAAGACTACATAAAATGTAATTTGTCACGTAGGATACATGTATTTACTTATACAACTTTATATAAGTTTAAATGTCTAATTAATTGTGTACACTCAAAATTAGAGGACATAGATGTCAACTGAAACTAAATTAAATATCATATTTATATATTATGCACGCCTTTTTTTCTAAGTCCTAAATAAGTTATATGTATATTTTAATTAATTTTTTAAATATAAATATAAAATTTAAGTAAAAATTATTGAATTTTATCGAATTTGTAGCTAGTATTATAACTCTGCTACTAAACGTTTTAATATTGTTATATAGCCGGAGTTCAAAAAATATTAAAATATTATTTCTAAGATTTGAATTTATGATATATTGAATTCTGCTGCCATGCACTTCACTAGAAAAAAAAATTCTATAAAAGGAAATTCAATAACTTAAAAAAGGATTTGGGAGATAATATATTTTAGTGTATTTTGTCTCAAATAGAAATTTTATTTTTGATAATTCCATCCACTTCATTAGCTAATGAACCACAAACATATATATAAAAAAAAAATATCTATTCTATCCTCCTTTATTAATTTAAAATTAAAAATTCATAAAATTAAATTTTTGATTTCGCTTTTGCGTAAAGAACTATTTTCACTAAAAAAATGTTGACATAGATTGGACCAAACATAGTACGTATTATTGGTTGGCTATTATGTTTATGTATGTAAGTGGTGCACTCGTGCCCTTGTTTAATTATTCCACAACACCATTAGTATTCTAACATTAGTGTAACCCGACCAACAAAAAAACAAATGAAAAAAAAAAGGGTAAAGTAACAGAATAATACATATGTTTTTGTTATACCAAAGTTATAAGCTGGTTCCTAATTATTGTTATCAAAAACTCTCACGCCTTATGGCTTCATCGTGAAGATCATTATAATCCCATCTTAGGATAGATTTTCCAAATGATTGCTAATTATTGTCTTCACACAATATCTAATTGTTTCACTATTATTCTCTCTCCTTTTTTTTTTTTGTTGTTGAAAGTTGACCCATGAATTGTAGTAGAAGAGATTATTACAGGGACGACAGAGATGACTCAAGCACATTAATAGCCTAAATCAAAAGAAGACCTTTAAATTTTTAAAAAATAAATTAATATTTTTTCTAAGAAGTTTATTTGTCTAGTTTTTTGAGAAGAAAAATTGTTACTTAATTTCTTTTATAATCAATTATTTTTTACAAGTCTTTTCCAATTGATAATATAGTCAATCAATTTAATCTTGACTTCAAATGTTCCAAGTTTCTTCTAACAATTTGCTCTTTTTATATGAAAAAACATAATCTTTCTTATAAATTATACTTTCTCTATATTTTTTTTAAAAAAAAATCTATAACTTATTACTGCTAAAAAAAAAAAAAACGAGGCCCTCAAATTTTGAAAGCCCAAGCCATTCGCCTTTTTTCTAACCTAATGGAGCCGCCCAAGGCGGAGATATACCGGTAGAATTAAGTAGTGCAGAGTGAATTAATGGTTGAAACTCCTATACGGTAAAAACTCACTAAATTAATACTCGATTAATTTATAACCTTTTTAAGATAATATTTTTTTCAGTTTCGATTTAGGTCAATGAGAAAAATCACTCATATCGATAAGATAATAAAATAATATATTTTCAAAAGACCTCTATATAAATATATGGTCCCATGAATATATTATAAATTAATAATTCCTTAAAAGTATAAATATATCCAAGACAATTTAGTGAAACATGATTTGATTGTGTTCTATTTTTTATTAAAATTTAATCTAGTTGAAGCTCATCTCTAAATTTTCTTATTGCATCCAAAAGTTTTGGTGTTGTCTTTTCGAATTGCACCATAAAATTATAAAGAGTTCTAATTAATTTGATAAGTGTTTTCTTATGTGTAACTAGTTCCAAAGGTATTGTATCATCTTTGACTTTATCATCAACATTTATTTTTTCAATGGTATTTCTTGTAAGTTTTGAACCTCTAAACATGTATTATTTTCACCCATCCAACAAGTTATTAACATCCATTTTATTGCGATAACTGAGATCATTAATCATGACATCAAGTTCATGAATGATGTTTTCATAAGTGTGTTCATTTAAAATCTCTGAAATTTCATCCCCTAACGAATTTTGCGGTATTAAAACACTCTTTAAATTAATAAATATTAATTTATCGATTAAATAATAGCTTTACAAAATAATAATATTTCATGGTCCCATCTATATTAATTTAGTGAGATTTGACTGTATATACAAGTCTATTCTATATCCGTAGATATTTTCTAAAATTTATTAGTATAATATACTACATGTATGCAAAATTAAAATTATACTTCTATGACAATCAAATACGAACAAAATGGGTGAAAAAATTATCAACCCACCAAATGCAGCTTGGAAAACGGAATCAGGTGCGGCTCAATAGATCTCGTGACCTAAGGCAAAATCATAATAAGAGGCCCTTAAATTTATTTTATCAAAATTTATACACTAACATGAAAATTTATTTTCTACGCAACAGATTAATCATTAAGAAAAAGAATAAAAAGTTTCTCACACACACAAAAAAAATATTAGGAAGAAGAGTACAAAAAATAAAATGGTGGATTATCGATGTTAAGCTTCAAAACTCAAATTGAAATTTTAATTTGGCTATCATCACAAATAAGAAAAAGAAAAGAACATACATAACTTAATAGTTGAAGTTTTGAGCATGGATAGTATCAAAATATATACACCTTCTTATCAAATTTCTGATCAATTTAAATGACATAATTCATTCCATTAAGTAGTATTCATCGGTTAGTATAGAAAATAAATTATAAAATTTTCATATGATATACTCCCTCTGTCCAACTGTTGACTTGACACACCCCTTAAAAACTATAAATAAAAGGATAATTTTACTATATTACCCTTTGAATATAATAAATACAATGTCTTGAAAAATATAACAGGGAAATAACTATAATTAATGAAAAAGGTAAATTAGGAACTAAGTGTAAAATTGTCCATTGATTTTATAAAGTGGACAAATATTGTTGGACATCCCAAAATTATATAGTGGACAACTATTGTTGGACGTTGGGAGTATTAAATTAAAACGAAAATG
This sequence comes from Solanum bulbocastanum, assembly GCA_037074985.1. NCBI lineage: Eukaryota > Viridiplantae > Streptophyta > Magnoliopsida > Solanales > Solanaceae > Solanum > Solanum bulbocastanum. The sequence goes on along the minus strand of CM073604.1, from coordinate 38,437,073 downwards.
AAACTTGTACATGAATACTTTTGTCTTCACACAGTTTAAGAAAAGATTGAAAACAAATTCATTATGTTATCGATATATATAACTTACTTCCTATATAAAGGATAAATTTAAAATTGAAAGTTAAAATAAATATATCAAATAATGAGTGAAAACATTATGAAAATTTATAAACTTATTGGTATAAAATACTCTCAAGCAAAAAATAATAAAAAATATACAATAACAATTTTATTTATATAAAATATATAATAAAATTGATTATAATAATTTAAATAAATTTGGGGCCTTCAAATTTTTGCGGCCTAAGGCAATGGCCTCACTAGCCAAGCCTTAAAGCCTCCCCTGAAAGGAATTTGCAAAAGATTTCCTTTTCTTGAAAAATAGTGGTACGAGGGTCAATTTATATGTATCTTGATTATATATTTGGATGTGAGATTATAGACAAATTTAAATTTAAATTTTATGTGTTTAATTTTTAAGGTTTTTAGCCTTAAACTTATTATGTTTTAAAAAATATGAATTCATATTTACTCTTTAGTTTAATGTTAGTAAATCTTTACATGTATATTTGTATTTTGTGTTGAAAATATTTGAAATCATATAAATCAGCTCCTATTTGAGATATAACCATGTAATTCTGACTACTATAACTTAAACAAATAAAAAAATTACATACATTTTTTCCCCCTTTATTTGAATTTGAATTCTAATCTTCCTTGATTTTTAACTTGTAATTTCAAAATCAAACCGTCATTAAAATTTTAGTATTGGATTATTAGATTAACGATTAGTGAATGAATTAAAATTTTATAGTTAACGGTTTATTAGTGTGAGGGTGGATTACTCAATTTTTTTTATTGGGTGAACTGTTAATCCATTAAGAATTATTGTATATTTGTTAAGTAAATACTTATGTGCACATACCCTCAAAATTTAGACTTTCATATGTGTCTCACTGTTATTAACAATTACCGAATTACCAGCTTAAGTAGGACTAGAAAAAATATTTTGTTTGATGGGAGATCAATATATTGATGAGTGAAAGTGAAAGAAGGAAGCATGAAATGGTGGAGCTAATACACCACATGATAACCATCCGTTAATTTCTAATCTGATACCGAACCAACCGATAGCTTATAATTAGTTGACTAGCGAATTAGTATATTTAAAATCCAATATCAATAAATCAAATCATTAAGCATAATTATGCATTTGATCCATCCAATTAGCAACCTTACTCGTGATATTATTTACTCAATACACGTTTGGGCATATTATTATAATATTAGTTTATACTATTAAAGTATATTATTTTAGTAAGTATAAATTGATACAAAATTGATTATTTTTAATGTATTTATGTAATCACTAAAGACTTCATTTCACAATTTTTTATTAATTACCTCACTACACCTTATTTATATATATATATATAGTTATCTCAATATAGTTATTCACATTATTTGAGTTGAATTCCCACTACTTATCTGTCATGCACTATACTATTTTTACTCTTCTTTTGAAGTTAATCTATCTTGAAATCCCATGCTGCGATATTGATGGGAACACTTTCCACTTACTTCTTTAAATTAAATATATTTTTCTAAGTTAATCAATCCAATTAATTAAATAATTAATTATGTAGCACTATCAATTGCTGGTTCAGTTCATCTCCTTTTGTCGATACATAAGAAAGTTTATTTATGCCATTATGCTCCAAAAGAGAACACTAGCAGCTAAAAGCTAAGTGGTTTAGTCGTAATCAAACACTAATTAATTAATTAAGCACTTTTAGTTCCAAGCATCCATAAAATTATGTTAATCTTATTATAATTATTTTCTAAACTTTCAATTAATTGTATTGAGGAGAGGTATGCATGACGTTAAGCCGACCCATTTCCCCTTAATTAGGGTCTCCTTTTTAAGGAAATGCTTTTATTTTTTTATCACAAGATAGTAATTTAAAAGCTTTTAGTAAGATTCAAATACTTTTGTGTTTTGGAAAAAGAAAAAAATATTACTTTTAATTAGCGCAATATCGTTTACTTTTCCATTACAAAGAAGTTTGTAATGTCATAATTTAGGGGTGTCAGAATCATTATTTTTCAAAATAAAATAAGTGAAGTATATTTATCATTTATTTATGTAAACTAGACATTTCTTCCACATCATCGTGTGTCGTATATGACACCATTCTTCTCTTATTTCACTTAGTTAGGTTATATCACATTTTGGGATAAATAAAGCTTAGCTTTAGAACCTCACTATTTCATGTTTAACTTTAAGTGCAAGTCAAAATGTGACGATAGGCACATGCACAATTATAATAAGTATAACTTACATATATCCCATAGTTTTAACATGAAATTACAGTCTATCCCTCATTAGTTTGTAATTGCATTAATCTCTTAAAAAGTAACACAAATCGAATACATAATATATATGTAGCTAGGATACATTAAAGAGTATCTTGGATACATAATATGTAGCTCGGATACATTAAAAACTAGCTCGGATATATAATATGTAGCTCGGATACATTAAATGCTGGCCCAGATACATTAATATGTACCTCGGATACATTAAAGAAATAAGGGATTTTAGAGGTTTTTAGAAATAGAAGGTGATATTGGAAATAAGGGAAACATAAGACGTGTATTTCAGTAATTTTTCATTCACTATATATATGACACTAATTAGTTGATTTTGTAATGTTGTTTGACTGAACATGAGTTTTAAAAAAAGGAGATTTTTTTTTTTAAAAAAAAAATGGTTTAAAACAAGTCATAGATATTTGTTTGACTATAAATCATCTCATTAAGGGTAAAATTAACATTTAAAAGTTAAATTGTTACTACATATAATCATATAGAAATGTATTATTCTTTTTAGAACTAATTAAAAATGAACCGTATTGTTGTTTTTGGAACTAATTAAAAATGAAAGTGCACCATTGAGCCAAATGGAGTATTACTTTTTTGGACCATTCTGAGTGTCCATTTCTAAGATTAAAAATCAAATTTTATTCTATCCAAAAAAAATTGCTCATGGAAGTAAAGTATCAAATAACATAACGCATTGAATAAGTTAACATATAGTTGACTAATTTCACATGTTATTTAGCAAGCATCTCATTGAATTTTGTATTTTATATCCAACAAGAATTAAGACTCGTAGTTTCATTTGTAAAAAATAATAACTTTTAGATATATATTCAATGAATTTTCTTAATACAGATACAAAATTTTAATGAAAGAAATTAAGTTGGTCAGATGTAAGTAATACTGTAGCTCCTCCCTTAGTGGGGAGGTAGAACAGTGGAAATACTAGCAGAATGCACTAAGCACGCCTACTATATCTGAGTGTCTTAGTCAGTGTGAACTTCTAAAAGTTCCTTTTTGTATTATCTAATATCTAAAGAAATCTTTGTCCATATATTCGTATAAGATTTAGTTGCTTATTCTTGTTTAATTTTCTTCCTACTTCTTTGATAAAGAGGGCAATATATATATATATATTGACTCATATGTTGTGAACTTCATTTGAATGCAAGCTGGGAGACTAACTTGACAAAACATTTCAATGATGGATTGCAGGCTTAAAGGTTCCAATTAAAGGGAATTTCCCACTGATTGACAATTATTAGTTGGAGGTATAACAATGATTGAATGACGTTTCATTTTATATGACAATCTTTAATGTGTAACATGTTGTACCTAAGTTTGCAATATAGATATTTACTCACACAATAATGTTTGAGTTTGAGAAATAAAGTGAAATTGTGATACCGTCAAGTATAGGAGTGTCATGATCCAAAATTCAAGGTTATAATGATAATCAACACTATTTCATCGGTAAGAAAACCAACCCTCCACCCGAATCAAATTAAATATCATCACAAACACACAGAAAATAATAAGATATGCAGAAGTAAGTCTCAAATTCAATCTTTTATAAATTTAATAGAAATGTGGAGGTAAGCAAGTACACCCAAATCTATATCACCATTATAAGAGCATATAAAACTAAATACGACCATTTAATGCTACAATTTTGTCTGAAATAACAAAAAAGACGATAAGTAGTAAGATAGAAGATGCAAATACCGAACACACCTTAGGGATCGCCGAATGATTAAAAATTAAACAACACTCCATTTTGCAATAAAAACACATGTATTCAATAGGCATCATAGACTGATTAACTTAGAATTAAACAACTATATTATAAAAATATGACATGAAACTCACTAAGTCAATATCACACACTACCAACTACGGGGTAATGGGGGAATAAGGTAGCTAAAAAATATCATTCAATAAGTAAATATAAGAGCATCAATTAATAAGCTAAGGCAGATAGATATGAAAAAAAACGTAAAACAATGCAAAAAGATAATATGCAACACTATGATCAAATATCAATGATCACATCAATATACACCTACTGCAAAATGATATGTTGCGAGATCCATATGCTCATTCGAAACTTAAATTTTGAAAATCAATAATATTTATCTTTAATATCATCAAATAGTCAACCACCCAAAAGTATTTTTATCAGGCATAGTCCCTAACAGTACTATATCAATATTAGACTCAATAACTCCCATATTCATATATAGTATCACATCATATATAAGGAAAACATAATGAAATAACAGTGTAAGGTATACATATTCTCAAATATAATTTCAATATAATAGATAGGGAAAATGACATAGTGACCCGATATATTCTCGAATTTTCAATATGTTAGTGACGTAATTGAATTCTTTTATAGATGTAACTCATGTTTTTTTAGTATATAACTAGTCAACTAGCTAGACATATATTTTATGCCCAACTCATCAAAATACAAATATAAGAATAAGGCTGATATTTCAAGTCATCTTTCTTTTATACCCCATCGTCGTATATATGCTTATCATGTCCTGTCTATGCCATTATAAGTCGTGTACAAAACATAAAGTTGAAAAATGTTTCTCCTATTGAGGCTAAACTCTTAACTTACCTCGATTAAAGTGAGATTTCAACCTTTCATGTTCAAACGCATCCAATCGGCTCAATAATATTACAAAGAATGCTCATCAATGTTGAACAAAGTTAAAAGGAATCAATTTCAATAATTTAATACGTGATCTAGCTCAAAATCAACAAAAATCACACCTAAGTTCTCTGTTCAAAATCCCAAATTAGCTCTGTTATTCATATCCCCACAATTTCAATTCTATAATTAGATTTCAAATCGATCCCCAAATTCTTATTATTCACTCTCCAAAGCTTAGTTCTAAATCTCCAATTTTCTACTTCAAATTCTCATGGCTTAGCATTAAATCAAGTGGGTTATCAGGGAACTTAATTAATTAAAACGCATTACAATTATTTACCCAATATTTATAGACAAAACCCTCTCAAGATCGATTCATCTCGAGCTGCCAAGTCTCAATAATCTTAAAATAACCTAAAAATTCTGAAATTGAACATTTTATGATAAGAACGACAGTTATCTATGATAGCGTGATAGCCCAACCCAAAAAACTTTGGCCTGTTAGATATTTGTTATCAATAATATCTGTTTTAATTAGACCTATTCTTTAGGAAGGATAGACTTTGTTTTTATCTCAATTTCTGTTCCTATTTTTCTGTAAGTTACCGTTTGCTTGTAAGGCTATTTATAGCTTTGTTTCACTACTGAATAAACTAATCCCTTTCAGCTATCTATTCTGTTTCTTATTTCAACATTTGGTATCAGAGCAGCTGTAGGGGATTAATTGGGGGAGTGACATTGTGAGAAATCAATAGTGGGTCAGTGGGAAATTAAGAGTGTGAAAATATTGAGAGTAGTGTGAAAATATTGAGAATGGCAAATTCAGAGAAATTTGTACAATCATCCATTCCAAAATTTGATGGTCATTATGATTTCTGGTCCATGACAATGGAGAATTTTCTAAGAAGCAAAGAGATGTGGAATTTGGTTGAAGAAGGAATTCCTGCTGCACCAATTGGGACAACACCAGCAAGCGAGGCGCAACGGAAAATAGTTGAGGAGTCGAAACTCAAGGATTTGAAGGTCAAGAATTATCTGTTTCAGGAAATTGACAGAGACATTCTCGAAACAATTCTTGACAAGAGTACATCCAAGGCAATTTGGGACTCAATGAAGCAGAAGTATCAAGGGTCATCGAAGGTGAAAAGGGCTCAACTCCAAGCATTAAGAAGAGAATTTGAGTTGCTGTTCATGAAAGAAGGAGAGAAAGTAGACCAATTTTTGGGGCGAACTTTGACTATCGTGAACAAGTTGAAGTCAAATGGCGAGACGATAGAGCAGAGCACAGTGGTCAGTAAAATACTTAGATCATTGACTGTCAAATTCAATTATGTTGTTTGTGCAATAGAAGAGTCCAATGATCTAAGTACTCTGAGCATCGATGAATTACATGGAAGCTTGTTAGTTCAAGAACAAAGAATGCAGGGTTGCCAAGAGGAAGAACATGTGTTGAAGATAGCTCATGATGATCGATACTACAACAACAGAGGAAGAGGTCGTGCTACGTTCAGAGGAGGGCGAGGTAGAGGACGAGGGAGACTGCCCTTCAACAAAGCACTTGTTGAATGTTTTAAATGTCACAAGTTGGGACATTTTCAATACGAGTGTCCTGAGCTAGACAAGGCAGCCAATTATGTTGAAGAAGAAGAAGAACTGCTGTTGATGTCTTATGAAGATTCGCATCAAGAAAGAAGTCAAGAGATCTGGTTTCTTGATTCTGGTTGTAGCAATCACATGACAGGGAATAAAAAATGGTTCTCAGAGATGCAAGAAAATTTCAATCGCACTGTGAAGCTTGGGAACAATTCGAGAATGTCAGTAGTAGCAAAAGGAAGTGTGCGGCTGGTTGTAGATGGGATAACTCAGGTAATATCTGATGTATATTATGTTCCTGAGCTTACAAATAATCTATTGAGCATAGGTCAACTCCAAGAGAAGGGCTTAGCCATCCTGATTCAGGGAGATAACTGCAAAGTTTATCACCCACAAAGAGGACTGATTATCGAAACTAAAATGAGTGGAAATAGAATGTTTTCACTGCTAGCTTCCATGCCCCACAAAAATCCCATGTGTTTACAAGTAGAAGATGAATCGGAAAAGGAGGTTCATATGTGGCATTGCAGATTTGGTCATCTAAACCAAAATGGATTGAAAATGTTGGCTGACAAAAGAATGGTAATTGGCTTGCCTGTATTGAAGTCCTCTAAGCAGATTTGTACAACTTGTTTAATCGGAAAACAACACAGAGAAGCTATGCCAAAACAGAGCCAATGGAGAGCATCAAAGAAACTCCAGCTTGTACATTCTGACATTTGCGGGCCTATCAAACCAGCTTCGCACAGTGACAAGAGGTACATTCTAAGCTTTATTGATGATCTTACCCGGAAAACTTGGATTTACTTCTTGAATGAAAAATCAGAAGCTTTTACTACTTTCCAGCATTACAAAGTTAGTGTTGAAAAGGAGACAGGTGCTTTATTAACTTGTTTGAGGACTGATAGAGGTAGAGAGTTCACCTCCAATGAATTTAGTGAATTTTGCAAGGCACAGGGCATTAAAAGGCAATTGACGGCAGCTTATACACCGCAGCAAAACGGAGTAGCCGAAAGGAAAAATAGAACTATCATGAATACTGTCCGTTCAATGCTAAATGAAAGAAGAGTTCCCAAAACTTTCTGGTGTGAAGCAGCAAAGTGGTGCGTGCACATTCAAAATCGATGTCCGACGGCAGCAGTTGAAAACAAAACTCCTGAAGAAGCCTGGAGCAATGAGAAACCAGCAGTAGACTACTTCAAAATCTTTGGATGTGTGGCACACGTTCATATACCAGATCAAAGAAGAAGCAAACTGGATGATAAAAGCAAAAGATGTGTTTTCCTTGGGGTCAGCGATGAATCAAAGGCGTGGAGGCTCTACGATCCCATTTCAAAGAAGATCATTGTAAGCAAAGATGTGGTTTTTGAAGAAGAAAAATGCTGGAATTGGCAGAAATCTAATGAAGAAACAAAGGATAAGGTATTTGAGTGGGGAAATGAAAAAGAAGATAATGCTCCAGCTGAATGGAATGAGGAACCGGTTGAAATACACTCGAATTCTTCGAGTGACAATTCTGAAATTTCCAGCAGCTCTAGCAAGTCGAGAAATCCATCGAATTCCTCACCGGATGGGCAAAGTTCCGACGAAAATGCACATGTTGAAGGGAGGGGAATGCGAGAAAGGTGAACACCAAGATGGATGGAAGATTATGACACAGGAGATGGTCAAAGGCGAACACCAAGATGGATGGAAGATTATGACACAGGAGCTGGTCTTGTTGATGAAGAAAGTCTTAATGCATTGATGATGGTGATGGAGAATGATCCACTTTCTTTCAAAGAAGCTGTCAAAAGCAAAAAATGGAGAGAAGCAATGTCACTAGAGCTTGATTCCATTGAAAAGAATCAGACTTGGGAACTTTCTGTTGCTCCTAAAGAAGTCAAACCCATTGGAGTCAAGTGGGTATTTAAAACAAAACTTAATGAAGATGGTAATGTGGAGAAGTTCAAAGCAAGGCTCGTAGCGAAAGGGTATGCACAACGCCCTGGTATTGACTATACTGAAGTGTTCGCTCCGGTTGCTAGACTCGACACAATTCGTATAATCCTTGCAGTAGCTGCCCATCTTAGTTGGGAAATCTACCAACTTGACGTGAAAAGCGCCTTTCTTCATGGAGAATTAAAAGAAGATGTATATGTTGAGCAACCTGAGGGGTTTGTAAAGAAAGGTGAAGAGGAGAAAGTCTACAAACTGAAAAAGGCATTATATGGGCTCAAGCAGGCACCTCGAGCTTGGTACAGCAGAATTGAAGCCTACTTCATTCGTGAAAAGTTCAAAAGATGTCCCAGTGAGCATACATTGTTCACGAAAGCGCAGGGAGGTAAATTTTTGATTATAAGCCTCTATGTTGATGATTTAATTTTCACTGGAAATGATAGGGGTATGTGTGATGAATTTAAAAATTCGATGATGTTGGAGTTTGATATGTCTGATATGGGAAGAATGAAACACTTTCTTGGAATAGAAGTGAAACAAAGTGAGAGAGGAATTTTTGTCTGCCAAAGAAGGTATGCAAAGGAAGTTTTAGCGAAGTTTGGCATGGAAGATAGTAATGCTGTGAAAAATCCAATTGTTCCGGGCACAAAGTTGTTTAAAGAGGACAGCGGCGTCAGAGTTGATGAAACTCTATTCAAGAAAGTGGTTGGAAGTCTTATGTATCTGACTGTCACTAGGCCTGACTTAATGTTTAGTGTCAGCTTGATAAGCAGGTTTATGGCGAATCCTACAATGTCTCATTGGCTCGCTGCGAAGAGGATCTTAAGGTACTTGAAGGGCACTGTTAATTTGGGAGTCTTCTATCGAAAGGGAGCAGGTAGTCTAAAACTCATGGCTTTCACTGATAGTGATTATGCCGGTGACTTGGACGATCGAAGAAGCACTTCCGGGTATGTGTTCAAATTAGGGTCTGCTGCAATTTCTTGGGCGTCAAAAAAACAGCCTGTTGTTGCTCTCTCTACTACGGAAGCAGAGTACATTGCAGCAGCATTGTGTGCTTGCCAATGTTTATGGTTGAAAAGGGTGCTCGGTAATCTTGAAGTTGAAGGAAACACAGGAACTGTCATCTTTTGCGATAATAGCTCCACCATACAATTATCAAAGAATCCTGTGTTTCATGGTAAAAGCAAGCACATAGACGTAAAGTTTCATTTTTTGAGAGATCTAGTGAACAATGGTGTTGTCAAGCTGAGCTATTGTACATCTGAGAATCAAGTTGCAGATATCATGACAAAGCCACTGAAGTTAGATCAATTTGAGAGGCTGCGTGGAATGCTAGGGGTTGCAGACATTGCTGAAGTAAGCTAAATTCATTTAGTATGAATTAGCTTAAGGGAGGGATTGTTAGATATTTGTTATCAATAATATCTGTTTTAATTAGACCTATTCTTTAGGAAGGATAGACTTTGTTTTTATCTCAATTTCTGTTCCTATTTTTCTGTAAGTTACCGTTTGCTTGTAAGGCTATTTATAGCTTTGTTTCACTACTGAATAAACTAATCCCTTTCAGCTATCTATTCTGTTTCTTATTTCAACATGGCCTATGTGAGAGCGCAGCTTGCGCTGAATAATGTGAAGTTGCGGCATGCCATATACTGTACTTAGTCTTTGTGCACGATCGCACTCCTCACTATAACACAATGTATTTATAACTATGAATTCAAAAATTGTACTGTTATTATCTATTAATAGCCAGAAAATTTCAAATTCCATACTTATCTACAAATTTATAAAATTTCTTTTCCACAAGAATCAAATTGACAAAGTTATTTCTTCATTTGTTCTATAAAATCTAACATTTGTGGTAATAGTTGCCTAAGATATAATGTATAATCAATTCATTAAACTTGTCATGATATTTTATTTAGACATTCTAACTAAATGCTAATTTTGCCAACGTGTCATAATCTTATTGGGCTCTTTCACCACTTGAGTTAATGAAGATTTATATTAGTAGATGATCATATTAATTCCATAGTTCATTTTTTTCACAAAAAGTGTGGTCCAGTACTTTCACGTTTCAAATATGAAAATGGATTGAGGAACTTAAGTGCAAGTTGATACACTCACCTTTACTCTATAATATAACCAACTATGGCGAAGGGTGTGTTGGTACGAAAACAAAAAAATACTTCAACTATGTTTTAATGTTTGGTTCGTTAAAAATTTTTGAAAAATTCCTGTAGAAAAATATTTTTCTTAAAAATAAGAAAAATAATTTTGTAACGAAAGTAGAAAATACAAATTTCATTAGTGACATTCTATGATAATTGTCTTCTTCTTAGCCTTACTCCGGGCCCAACCCCTCATAGACCATGTCGCCCACGGCCCACCCCAGCCACACCAATGTATTTTGCAACTTTCACATATAGCAAACACAAAAATCATATTTGTATGTTATAACTATAGTTTGTATAATTGCGTTTCATAGCAAACATAAATATGTATATTTCGCTATACATATACAAAAGAAAGTAGTTGTATATAATATGTTTCTGTTTCAGTATACGTATACAAAAGATCAATTGTATAATCTGTGTTTGTATAAAGCGAGAAAGAGAGAAAGGCAAAAGAGAACTAGGTAGAGAAATATTTATATTGTATAATTATAAGTGTATAGGACGAGGATATATGTATTTGCATGTGCATATACAATTTTCTCTCGCTTAATACAAACAAAAATGCAATTTATACATTTCTATTTGTATAATCGAGAGAGGCGAGGGATAGACTGGCGAGCGAGATCTGGGAGAGGGGGGGGGGGGGGGAGGGGAACGAAAATATATGTATATATACAATTTTCTCTCGCTTTATACAAACACAAACGCATTTTATACATTTGCGTTTGTATAAAATGCGAGAGAGGCGAGGGAGAGAGCGAGAGTGGTGAGCGAGATTCACTAGGAGAGAGGCGAAATAGTAATAGTTTGCTATGGGGTACAATTAAATCAAACTATGTTTATAGCATTTAATTTGAATTAATAGTTTGCTATTATATACAATTTTCCCATGTATTTATCATGACTAATAAAGATAAATATTTTTAGGATAACAATTTTTACATACTTATTAAACATAAGAAAATATATAAGATAACCATTTATTTTCTAGAAAAATATTCCTTTCGTTTCAATTTATGTGACACTTTTGGCATTTCGAGATTCAAATAAGTATATCTTTGACTGTAAATTTTTCATATATCTTTTAAATATTTTGAATTGTCAATTATTGTGACTTATAGTACTTTTACATAGTTTACAATCCATTAATTTCATTTTAAAAAATTTGAAGATTTCGTGCGCATATTCCCAGTCAAATTTACATTATTTGACTCTTAAAAAAATAAAAATAAAAAGTGTCACATAAATTGAGACAGATGAAATATATATTTCTCTTGAAATTCATTTTCAAGGGTACCGAAAGCACACCCGATGTCTATGGCTTAGCTTCCTATATGCATGCGAAAAGGTTTTCCAGTTGATAACATTTGGGACCATATAGATCAAGGGTAGCACTTATAATGTGAGATGCTCATTACCCTTTTGATTAACATGATGTATACTAACAAAAAGGATTGTAGGAAACGGACCACCCTATATCTATTAATAATACTATATTAAAATGGAAAAACTACATAAATAGATATACTTTACTACTATATATATACTATCTGTACTTTTAAAATACTACGTATCTTACCATCACTTAAGATCTTCCTACCATATACTAATGAAAATACACTTAGATATATATATTTTATCTACCAGATACACAAGAATAGAGAGAGAGGCGAGTGAGATGGGGAGGAGGCGAGCGAGATTCTTCATATATTCAAGATACATGCGAATCACACTAGATTCACACCAGATATATATATGTATTTGTATGTATTTAATGTGATTCACATGTATCTAAGATACCAAATACATAGGAGACTATCGAGCGAAATGAGATAGAGGCGAGGGAGGCGAGTGAGATTTGTTTTGTATCCCAGATACATGTGCGCTACATCCTTTTATGATGTTGGTTCAGGCACTCAGCATCCAAATCACGCATAGATCGATTCTTGGTCCACATTTAGCAACTTCAGTGTTGAGTCCTCATATTCCGAGGACAATAGACACAATTTCATTTTTGTCTTTACTTTCAGTTTTCAGTTTTGTTAGAGTTAGCTGGGGGCATGTCCCAGCAACTCAACTCAGTTAAAGGCTTTTCAGACATAGTAAAAGATTCAACTTGAGTGGTTAAGTAGTTGTTTCAATTATCACTAAATCTTAGTATGTTTTACATATTCAGACTAGTTGGGTTTTCTCCATTTTTTCAGATATCAATCGATTTAGCTTCTGCATAGTTCATGTTTTACTTAGTTCTTTTCAGTATGCTTATGATATGTCAGACTCAGGGTTAGCTTGGGGTCACTCGTGATCCTAGGTCCCGTGTTACGTCAACGGAATAGCCTCGGGGCATGACAATGCTCTGTTGAGATTTTCTGATGTCTTCTATTCTCTTGACATCTTCTTTATATAAGCAACAAAATTGAAATTATTGGGCATATTTTCGACCCTTTTTTTTTTTTGCTAAAGAAAATTAACATTTTCCATTGGCATGACCCACATTTTTCGGACAGATTTTTGTGGTGTGCTGTTAGAAACAAAAACAGTTTTGTGGATTTCTTGTATAATTTCATAACTTCATGTATAAACTTTCAAATGACAAATTATTTGAACTGCTGACAACAAGATTCAAAGGGCTAAAACTCTCATTCTTCTATCATCTCCATATTCCTTGTTGATTAAGAGTAGTTCGATTCTAAAGTTAGATAAACTTAAAATACATACAATAAATCATTTACTATATAACTCGAAGACACATATATGACACAATAATATACTTTTGATATAACATTTTATTGAATTGAATAAATAAATAATTATTTAATTTATAACTAAATGTATGGTAATTAATAATAGTATATCCTAACATTCTTATCATTTTATTGGAGTAGGTAGCATTCAATGTTGCATCAGCTTGTGTCATATCAGAAAACTCTTTAATGTAATTTCTCCATGAAAATATAATTTCATGATATTTAATTGTATTTCAAAATTCAATTTTTAGATACTAGACTTGATGTTACTCTACGTTTGTCTTTAAAGTGCCTACCATAGAATAATTTGAATTTTCCTTATTTTGCTGAATTTTGCTGGATGAAATCATCTACTAGTTCTATTATTTATGAAAAATTACTATAACTAGTAATATATGTGTTTCAATCGGTGCCTACAGTGTAATAGGAGATTTGGGTGAACACCCTCTCATCCCTCTATATTTGATTTTCATCAGCTAAGCAATAGAGTCATGACATGATTGGACCTTGTGTGTTATGAAACGAAATGTTCATGCATGGATAAGTCACGACTATATAATTTTACCTATTTTGGAAATTCAGTTCCTTAAATCCATGAAAAATGAACTTCTTTTCTTCATTTGATCATACATTATTCATTTAATAAAATGTTTCGTAAGTCTAACAATCTAGAACATCATAGAGTATCATTTATCACACTAAAGTTTACTTTATTGAATTTTCCATGAAGGATACAAAACACAAAAACTTCATAAAACTTCTTTTCTGAAAATTAAAGATCAGACTTACGATAAAAGACTCAATAACAAAGACAATTGACTAAATTAAAAGACTCGATAATTGCACTAGTAACTATAATTGCTTCTTCGAAACACTAGTTCCAAAATTAAGAACTCCAATAGCATTAGTGAGTTCCAGAACTTTTCCCCTCATCTTGACTAGGGACAACATTCAAATCAAATTCGAATTTCTCAGTTAAATTATAATTGTTTGCCTCTTCTTTTATTTTTTCCAACCTCAACTTATGTTCTACCAATTGCTCTAATCTTTGCTTATCAGGTGGTACTTGAGAACCAGGGTATAAGATCTTATACCTCCATTTTCGATTTTTTTCCTTCTCCTTCATTATTTGTACTTCTTCATTGAGATCATCAAATGTCTTAAAGACATTTGATTTTCCCTCATCAGCTTGATCTACAACATTGGAATTTTCAAGTTTCCATTCAAGAAACTTATGAGTTATATTTTCAATACTAGTGGATGCATACGAATATGGCCTTCCACTAGGTGAAATGAGGAAAATCCCAACATCTGATCCTGTTAAAGATGAAAATTCAGTAGCTTTATTGAACAAACTTAGTTTTCTTTTTGAAAAGGTAACATAACGTGCATCTTTAGACTCAACTAACTTCATTTCAATTTTTTGCCTACCCTTACTCGTCTTCCTTTCCATTGAAAAAACTAATAACTAAATAAATATTTTGAGTGAATAAGCTTGATCATTTCTTAGAGGAACATCCATGTGATTTATAGTTGGTGCACAACTTTATTAGTAACGTACAATTAATATATTTATATGTGAATTTATTATGAGATAATGATAAATTCCAATAAAATTGTACTGATTATTTAGTTTAATGGAATCAAAACATAAAAGGAAAAATAACAAAAGAAATTTAGTAGTTTTTTTTTTTTTTAAAAAAATAAATAAATAAAATTCTAACTCATAAAACCTTAAGAAGGTGATTTTACACCTTTAGTTAATTGCATTTAATGTTACATTTTAAACTTGACTTTCATTATGAAAGTTGTTGGACTAGTTTACCTTCCTCTTGTCATCATATCATATTTATTACTTTCAATATTAATTATTTTCAAAATTTCCACTATGGTCAATAACAATTAATTCACATAATGCATTTACTACAACACATATCTTACTCCTTAAGTAAATTAGTTATTTTTTCTAAAGTAATTACACCCCCTAAAGTTTGTAAGTCTCAATTTATATGAGTTAATTTCATTCGATACAGAATTTAAAAAAAGGTTTCTGAAATTTATGGTCTAAAATAAGTCATAAATATTTGCATGAATAAATTATTTTATTAAGGATAAAATAAACATTATAAAATTAAATTGTTATTTTATTACTCTACTAAATATAAAAAAATATGTTATCGATTTTTAGATCAACAAAAAAAGAAATTAAGTCACATAAATTGTGAGAAATAGAATAGTATTCTGAAGTTACATTAACAGTTGAAATGAACAATCGCGCTGCTTAATGGACAGTTGCGTATAAAATTATTTTTTGTTATTCTCCCATATGTACAAAAATACGAATACAATCACTTTTATTTATAATTAATTTTTCCACATTTTTATAATTCTTATTTTATAGAGTTATAAAAATTAAATTTTTAAATCTTTACTTATATTTATTATTAATATGCTATCTGATTAAGTAATTTTATTAATTATTATGTTTAAATAAATTTAAACTACATATTAAAATATTTTAATAACGACAGTAAAAACTCCATATTAGACATGATAGACATCGACACGTTATAAAAATCATATAGTTTATAAGTATCGACCCGAGTTTCTAATAATTCAATTGTATTAATTCAATTGTTGGAGAATAATTGGATTAATTGTTGGAGAATATATTAATCCAATTGTATTGGTTATTATGTTTGAATAAATTTAAACTACATATTTAAATAAATTTTAAAAAATAAATTTAAAAATATTTTAATAGCGACAGTCAAAAATCAAATACTTTAGACATAGTAGACATTAACACATTACAAAAATCACAAAATCATATATGTCGACCTTAGTTAACAACAAAGTGTAACACCCCATAACTAGAAAGAGATAAAATTAGAAAGAGTGATTTTTGGAAATAATAAAAAAATCTGGAAATTGGTTAAGTTTGGGTTTTTGGTCAACTTCAAACGACCATAGCTCCTAGCTCAGGATGAGTTAGGTGTGTTTCCAGATATCGTATGAAAGATCTTGGAATAATCTTTCCAACGCTGCTGAGTTTGCCCGATTCTAAGTTTGTATTAGTGAGATATGCCCATTTGAAGTTGGGTTGTTCAAATAAGAAAAGTCTAAACCGAATTTTAGAAGGGCATTATGGTATTTTCCTTATCCAATTATTTTATTTCGTTTTTGGGTAATTAATTGGGGTCTAAACTGATCTTAGTCAATTTACGCTTTTGGAAAAAGAGTTAGGGTTTTGAGAGAACAGAAAAAAGGAGGAGAAGAAGCAAGAATCGTCAAGATATTCAAGAATCGCTTGTGGATTTCGTCAAGGGGTGATCCCTACGAGGTATGTGAGTTCACACAATGTTGGGTTCATTCACCCACATGCCAAACATGTTTAATTCAGCGTGAATTTGTCCTAAAAATTGAAAGTTTGAATGTTCTTGATGCGTGTTCTTGAATTTACTTTCATTCTTGAATTTGGGATGATATTGAGGAATTCTTGAGAGTTTAAGGTCGATTTTAGAGTTGTTTTGAGTTAGGTTCTTGGGTACATTTGCTGGGTATCTATTTCTAAAGAGGATTTGAGAAAAAGAATCGAATTTAGGCGAATTGGGGTTAGAAAATGAAGATGCGGACCTATTCCTCAGATTTAAAAATCTCCCCTCGCGTCGCGGAGTGGTCACATACCATTCGGCCTCAAAATCGATTTTGCGACCAAAAATTTAAATACATCTCCGCGTCGTGGACCAACTTTCAGACAGTGATTTCTTGATATTTTCTCATGTTTAGCTATCTAAAATCATTCCTAAACATCATGAGATCTTTCTATCACAAATCTCAATCCTTGTATCCATAATTCAATTCGAGGATCAGTTAAGAGTCAAGTCAAGAAAAGTTAAGAGCCAAGTCAAGAGAAGTTCGTTTGAGTCTTTCAAGAGTCTTTTACAAATGATTTAACTTTGTTTTAAGACTTGAGTTTTGAGTTCAGTAAATAGTAAAGTTGAAGTTCATTTCTTCAAAAGTATATAGGGACTATGCATTCCCTAGGGCTTTAAAATGTTTTCACATTTAAACAAGTAAGGCAACTTTGATTTCCAAAGAGCGTTTGAGCTAGTTTTCAAAAAAGAGTAAATGCTTTCACAATTAAGCAATAAGGGAAACTTTGATTTCCAAGATAACCTTTGAGCTAAGTTTTGAGCAATTATCTCAAACCACAGAAAGAAGTATGTTTTTAAATATAAGAGCCAGTATTATATTTTGGGAGTAGTATTGAGCACTGATATGGGGAAGATTTCAGACAGCTCACAGCCCCCATAAACCATGTAGCTATCATGGATAGAAAAGGGTCATACTTTTTAGATAATTTCTTTAGTGATTTTAGCATAGACTAGTGGATCCACTTAGTAGTTCAGGTTCTATACCCCCGATAAGGTATATGACGGCCCTGGCAACATGAGGCAAAATATTGTATCATCACGATAGGCCTTAAGTGATATTTTTCGGCTAGAAAAACTCCCATAACAGTATTTTGTAGTTTTATGTACATTAGAAATATTTGTATTTTCAAATACAAAGAGAGTTCATATTGTACTTTTACATACATACAGAGTTATTACTGTATTTATAAATACACAAAGTTGAAAACCATGTTTTAAAGCTTTTCCTTATACTGCATTTATTTACACTACTTTCTATTGAAATCAGTTGAGTTGAGCTAGGTAAGTTCTTCAGTTCCTTTCAAGCTTATGCCTTATTTTAGATTTTTCCTCGCATACTCGTACATTCAATGTACTGATGCCAATTGGCCTGCATCTTATTATGATGCAGAAACAGGTAACCAAGATCAGCATCCAGTGCATCGTTGATCTAGTTAAGCATTCAGAGTCTTGTGGTGAACCTCCTTGCTCCGAAAGATCCTTTTTCATTGCTTTCAGTATTAGTCAGTTCATTAGGATGTCGTGGGCCTGTCTCGATATCCATCTTAGTCGTTTAGAGGCTTCATAGATAGATAGTTAGTTAGTTAATTCATTTGTCACTACTTTATTATTGGCTTGTGTTTTGAGACTTGAGTTGCCATTTTGGCTAGTTTGAATGTTTCTTTAAAAACATTATAATATTATTTCACAAGTTCATTTTAGACTATTTCTTGTGTTTAAGCCTTCCTTTAAGTAAATTAGCCAGGCTAAGGGTTCGCTTGAGGCCAATAATGGTTCTTGAGTGCCAGTCCCGCCCAAGGTGTAGGCTCGGGGCGTGACAAACTTGGTATCAGAGTTCAGAGTTCAAAAGTCCTAGGGAGTCTATGAAGCTGAGTCTATAGAGTCCTAGTTATCAGTGTGAAGCGCACCACATCTATAATTAGGAGGCCGCAACATTTAGGAAATTCCTTCACTTCTTTCATACTGATTTCGTGTGATAGAGTTCATCTCTATACAATTTCTTTCTAACTCGTGCTTGGGCATAACCGATTGTGAGTTGGGCTATTTTTAAGAGTGCTTTCATAGGGCGTTTCTTTCCCCGTGAGCTAAGAGAAGCAAAGAGATGATTGCCGACATGAGGAGCAAGGTAAGTTTATTCGTTGTTGGGTTGCTTCGTCTGTCAAATAAGAAAAGTGAGGCAACCGTGCTAATATGTGACATGAGTATAGAAAGGCTGATGATCCATGTGTAACAAGTTGAGGAGGATAAGCTGAGGGATAGAGAAGAGTTTAAGAATAAGAGAGCTAAGACAGGGAATGAGTCCGGGCAACAGAAGAATAATGTCAACCGGTTATCCTTCTAACAAAAACAGAAGGGACCTGCTCCATCATCTGCTAGTGCACCTGCACCAAAGAACAAAAATGAGTACA
Source organism: Solanum bulbocastanum (assembly GCA_037074985.1). Taxonomy (NCBI): domain Eukaryota; kingdom Viridiplantae; phylum Streptophyta; class Magnoliopsida; order Solanales; family Solanaceae; genus Solanum; species Solanum bulbocastanum. The sequence continues at coordinate 38,417,721 of CM073604.1, read as the reverse complement.
ATAGTCAGAGTTTCAGAGCCAAACCTGTCTATTCTCAGGGTAGTATGGTTCAAGGGGGTAGTAAGCCTTCTGCATGCGCTAAGTGTGGTAGGAACCATTAAGGTACTTGTTGTGAAGGCTTAATTGGTTGCTTCAAGTGTGGATAAAATAATCATTTCATGCGAGAGTGTCCAAAGAACAAGTAAGGTAATGGTAATGAGGGCAATAGAGCCTTCACGAGACAGAGTTGTATCTAGATGAGCTACTTCAGGGGCAGGCGGGGGAACAAACTGCTTATATGCTATCAATAGTCGCCAAGAGTAAGAGGATTCATCAGATGTTGTCATTGGTATGATCCAAGTCTTTAACTCTAATGTTTATGCTTTTCTAGACCCAAGAGGGAGTTTGTCCTTTGTAACTCATTATGTTGCGATAAATTTTGATGTTATTCCTGAGCAACTTAGTGAACCCTTCAGTGTTTTTTCAACTGTTGGTGAGTCTATTCTAGCAGAAAGAGACTATCATGGTTGTCCCATTTTCGTCAATCATAAAAGTACCATGGCTGATTTAATTGAGTTAGACAGGGTAGATTTTTATGTCATTCTTGGTATGGACTAGCTTCATGCCGCCTCAGTTGATTGTAGAACTTGAGTTGTCAAGTTTCAGTTTCCAAATAAGCCAGTCTTAGAGTGAAAAGTAGTTCAGCAGTGCCTAAGAGTCGTTTCATTTCGTACCTTAAGGAAAGAAAGTTAGTTTTTAAGGGGTGTGTCTATTACTTAGTCCGAGTTAATGACTCTAGTGTTGAGATACCTACTATTCAGTCAGTTTCAGTAGTAAATGAGTTTTTAGAAGTCTTTCCAGATGATCTACCCAGAGTCCCTCCTGAGAGAGAATTAGACTTCGACATAGATATTCTTCCAGATACTCGTCCTATCTCTATTCCGCAATATAGAATGGCTCTAGCAGAGTTGAAAAAGCTTAAAGAATAGTTGAAAGACCTCCTTGATAAGGGATTTATTCGACCAAGTGTCTCACCTTAGGTTATTCTGGTCTTGTTTGTGAGGAAGAATGATGGTTCTCTTAGGATGTGTACAAATTACCGTTAGTTGAACAAGGTTACCATGAAGAAGAAATATCCTTTTCCAAGGATTGACAATCTTTTTAATCAACTTCAGGGTGCCACCTGCTTCTCTAAAATAGACCTCAGATCTGGCTTCCATCAATTAAGAGTAAGGGAATGTGATATTTCAAAGACATCATTCAGGACCCGTTATGGTCATTATGAGTTCCTAGTTATGTCCTTTGGTTTGACTAATGCACCTGCAACATTCATGGACCTTATGAATAGAGTATTCAAACCTTATTTAGATATGTTTTTTATCGTCTTCATTGATAACATACTAATCTATTCAAGGAATGAAGAAGATCATGCTAGTCATCTCAAAATAGTTCTCCATACTTTAAAAGATAGAGAGTTATATGCCAAGATCTCTAAGTGTGAGTTTTGGCTTGAGTCAGGCAATGTAGAATTGGCCTAGACCCACATCTCCAACCGATATTAGGAGTTTCTTGGGTTTGGCTGGCTATTATAGAAGGTTTGTAGAGGGTTTCTCATCTCCCTTTGACCAAGTTAACTTAGAAGACAGTGAAGTTTAAATGGTCTGAAACTTGTGAGAAAAGCTTTCAGGAATTGAAAAAGAGGTTGACTACTGCCCTAGTATTGACTTTACCAGAAGGTATGCAAGGCTTTGTTGTCTATTGTGATACATCTAGAGTTGGTTTGGGTTGTGTGTTAATGCATAATGACAAGGTTATAACTTATGTCTCCAGACAATCAAGAGTTCATGAGAAAAACTACTCAACCCATGATCTAGAGTTGGCTGCCGTAGTATTTGTTTTGAAAATATGGCGAAATTATCTTTATGATGTTCATGTGGATGTGTTCACCAATCACAAGAGTATTCAGTATGTGTTTACTCAGAAAGAACTTAATCTCAGACAAAGGAGGTGGTTAGAATTACTTAAGGATTATGAGATGAGTATTCTTTACCACCCAAGTAAGACTAATGTTGTCGCTGATGCCTTGAGCAGGTTGTCTACGGGTAATATCGCCCATTTTGGGGAAGATAAGAAAGAACTAGCGAGAGATGTGCATAGACTTGCACACCTGGGAGTCTGACTAAAGGATTCCACAGAAGGAGGGGTAGTGGTGATGAATGAGGCTGAATCAGTTTTAGTGTCTGAAGTTAAAGAGAAGCAAGACTAAGATCCTATTCTGCTTGAATTGAAGACAAGTATTCATAAGCAAAAAGTAATGGCTTTTGAACAAGGGGAGATGGTGTATTGAGGTATCAAGGTAGATTGTGTGTACCAAGGGTGGATGAATCCAAGAGAAGATCATGGAGGAAGCTCATAGCTCCAGATATTCCATTCATCTGGGTCCCACAAAGATATATCGTGACTTTAGAGAGGTGTATTGGTGGAGTAGTATGAAGAAGGGCATTACATAATTTATAGCCAAGTGTCCGAATTGCCGACAATTTGAAGTAGAGCACCAAAGGCCTGGTGGTTTAGCTCAAAATATAGAACTTTCGGAATGGAAGTGGGAGATGATTAATATAGACTTCATCACAGGTTTACCAAGGTCACGGAGGTATCATAACTTTATTTGGGTGATTATCGACAGAATAACTGGTAAAGACTACCCACTCAGCAGAGGATTATGCTAGGTTGTATATTCAAGAGGTGGTTAGACTTCATGGGGTTCTGGTCTCTATTATTTCAGACAAAGGTGCGCAATTTACTGCATAGTTTTGGAAGTCATTCTAAAAAGGCTTTGGTTCAAAGGTGAACTTAAGTACTGCCTTTCATCCTCAGACAGATGGGAAAGCAGAACACACTATTCTGACCTTAGAGAATATGTTGAGGGCTTGTGTGATTGACTTCAAAGGTAATTGGTATGATCATCTACATGTCACGACCCAAGACTACACCTTAGACGTGGCCGGTACTCAAGAATCGTTTATGGTCCCTAAGTGAACCCTCATCCTAGCTGACTACAAGCGGAAGACTAATTCAAGCATACAACATTTAAAAACTAAATAAAATCAATAACTCAAATACAAAGCTTTCACTCAAAAAAAAAAAAAACTCTGAATAAAAAATAATAAATTCAACTCGCCATAAAATAGGCAACTTAAGTCTTTAAAACATTTAATAAAATAAATGAACAGACTTCTCAAACTCTACTTTCTATCTGTGAAGCCTCTAAACGACATAGATGAAAGTCAGGAAAAGACCCACGACCTCCTAACAATTGATATGATTGAAAAGTAAGTGAAATCCTCCGGAAGCAAGGAGGATCACCATAGCTAACTCGAACACCATGTGGTATCAACGAAGCTCCTATTAATGACCCTGAATGCATGTATCTGCATCATGAAAGGATGCAGGCCAAATGGCTCAGTACGTGTAATGTACGAGCATGTAAGGGGAATTCTAAAAGATAAACATAAACTTGAACATGATAAAAAAGAAACATACTTACCACTTCTCAACTCACTCAACTAACCCTGAACGTGGCCGGCACTCAAAAATCATTTCTGGTCCCCAAGCGAACCCTCATCCAGGATGACTACAAGCGGAAGACTAACTCAAGTATACAAAGCTTAAAAACTGAATAAAATCAATAACTCAAATGCAAAACTTTAACTAAAAAAAAAAACTCTAAATAAAAAATAATATATTCAAATCGCCATAAAATAGGCAATTTAAGTCTTTAAAACATTTAATAAAATAAATGAACAAACTTCTCAAACTCTACTTTCTATCTATGAAGCCTCTAAACGACATAGATGGAAGTCGGGACAAGACCCACAACTTCCTAACAAATGATATAAATTAAAAATAAGTGAAATCCTCTAGAAGCAAGGAGGATCACCATAGATAACTCGAACACCATGTGGTATCAACGAAGCTCCTGTTGATGACCTTGAATGCCTGTATCTGCATCATGAAAGGATGCAGGCCAAATGACTCAGTGTGTGGAATGTACGAGCATGTAAGGGGAATTCTAAAACATAAACATAAGCTTGAACTTGATAAAAAAAAACATACTTACCTTTTCTTAGCTCACTCTACTAAGCCAACTTAGGAATAAGATACTCAACTCAAAGATAAAATATTTAACTCATTGAAATAAGACTCAACTCAATAATAAGACACTCGTTTCTTGGTACACAAATTCTGGATATTCAACTCTGGATAGTCAACTCAATATAAATTAACAATAAGAGATGTAATATACGAAAAGCTTTTTAAATAGTAGAAAACAACTCAATCTATTTAAGAATACAATATACTCAGTTTGTATGCAAGGATACAATATAAACTCTGTTTGTTTATGAAAATACAAGTAAACTCTGTGTATATAAAAATACAAATATCGCTGTGGGAGTTTCTCTAACCGACAACCATCACTATGAGCTATGTGATGATACAACGTCTTGCCCACGCTGCCAGAACAGTCCTATACATTGTCAGGGTATAAGACCTACTTACTAAGTGGATCCACTAATCTATGCTAAAAAGCATTAATGAGTCATCTAAAAAGTATGATCATGTCTACCCACGTTGGCCATATGGTTTATGGGGGCTATGAGTTATCTGAACTCTCCCCCATATCGATGCCCAATACTACTCCCAAAATATATTAGCTCATATGTTTAAAAACATAATTTTTCTGTGGTTTGAGATAATTACTCAAAAATATTTCTCTTAAAAGAGATGGTACTCAAACTGCTCAAAACTCTTTTGGAAATCTTAGTTTCCTTTTATTTTAAATGTGAAAACATTTACTCTTGGGAATACTTAGTTCCCATATATCATTTCAAAGAAAATGAACTCAACTATGCTCTTTCTCAAAAATATTTCAAAATCATATTATAATATGATCATCGATGACTTGAGAAGTCATACTGCATAAACATTGATGGTATATCTTGATACCATACTGCTCATACATTGATGACATACTTGATTGTTATACTAATCATGTTTTAAAAACTCTTTTCTCAAAACTCATCTTTACTTTCTCAAAACTCAGTTTAAGAACTCAAATGTTAGCTTGAAAAAGCTTTTTAAAATTTATAACTCAAATCATAGGGTTAATGTGAAATTATGAACATGAACGACTCAACTCAGGGATCTTAATAACAATAAAGAACCTCAGTACTCAAAACTCAAGACTCAATGACACTAGTCATCTCTAGACTGCTCGACTCATAGGGTTCATGCAGAATTATAGGCATAAACAACTCAACTCAAGGGCTTCATGGGTATCATGTAGTAGTCCCATAAGTAGGAATATAATCTCAAAAGGATTAGGAGCTCAATACTTAAGACTTAGAACTTGAAGATACTACTCCTCTCAATGATACTTAATTTATGTAGTCCATGTGAAATTTATGGGCATGAACAACTCGACTCAAAGGTCTACATAACTACATGGAACTCATGTATACGACTCTTCTCATTCTCTTAATTACTTCCTCAAAACTTAGCTCAAATAGACAGTTGATCTCAAAGGATTCACAATTGAACTTAAAGACTTTCTTGAACTCTACTTTTAACTCTTTCTTGAATTTGAATTATGAATTCAAGAGTTATGATTCATGATATAAAGGATCTCAATAACAATATAGCAATTTGATAATTAAGAATAGAACTTTTAAAAGAACCACGAACTCAATAACTCAAAATAAACTTCTCTCAAGAATACTCAAATGTAGGGAAAGTATCCTAGATTACTCTTTTACTGATTTGAAAGTAGATGTAGGGCGTGAGGACGAACTAGTCCAACACTATGATAGCCTTACATACTTGAAAAATATAAGGTTCTTGAAGAATCTTGAAAAACTTGATTAGAATCCTTGAAACCCTAGCTTAAAGGTAAACAATCAAGAAAACCTTTCTTGAGATTTTTGAATTAGTTTCTTGAAATCTCTATGACAAAAAATCATGATTTTCATTAGTGATTCATAATTGTATGGATGAACTTGAGTTAGAAAGAATGGAATTCTTGGAGAAAACTTACCTTGAATAAGAATCTTGAAAATGATTGAAAGAATCTTGAATGGAGTTTTCTACTTTGATTTTTCCTTAGGATTTTGCCCTAGGGTTTGGGAGAGGAGAGAATGATGGATTAAAAGATGAAAATCTGATTGTTTTGAATCTTTTATTAGTCAAGAAATTCGTTTAGGGTTTTCTTGGAGGTAAAAACACAAAAACAACCCTTTTTAATGTTTTCTTGTCGGCTAAATTTTCGTAACAGCACTGTATATGTTACTAAACTAGTCATAACTTTTTATTCATAAATTGGATTGACGCAAAATTGGCGACGTTGGAAAGTTGATTTAAAAACCTTTAATTGGATAGGTTATGGCTCACATAACTCTTTATATTCTAAGAGATATGGTCGTTTGAAGTTGATCCTAGTAGAATCTTACATCAAAACTTAATAGATAAGGAAAGTTCGAGAACACTTTGCAAGAATTCATCAAGAACTTAAATCCTTAAATTTCAAGAACGAAATTACGCTGGATAAATCATGATTGGCGTGTGGGTGAACTCCCAACACTATGGAAGCTTAAATGCCTCAAAGAACTAGATTCTTGGTGAAATCTTGAATTTCTTGAACGAACGCTTGAAACTTTGAACTTTTTCTCCTCTTGAATATGTTTTTCTCTTCTTGAACTCTTAACTAAAACCCTAGGCGTATATTAGGATTATAAAACTGAACCTACTAGGATTAAACTCGTAAAACCTTACTAAAAACGAATTAAATCTGATTGGGTAAGGAAACGACCAAAATACCCCTTATTATTTTTGGATAACTTTCCTTATTTGGACAACCTACCTTCGAAAGGGCATATCTCACTCAACCAACCTCGAAATTTAGAAAACTTAGTGGTGTTGGAAACATAATTCAAAGACCTTTTGTTTTCCATCTTATGGCACATCTAACTCATTATGTACTAAGAGTTTGGATGTTTGAAGTTGACCCAAAACTCATAACTTAAGCATAACTTGCAAAATTTCAGATTTTGCTATTTCCAATTTAGCTCTTTTTGAAACTCAAGGTACTACATCTAGTGACCTTAACACTTAAGAAATTTTTAATTCTTTGATAAAATCTCACTCACTACGAAAAATGGTTCGAGACTTAGTTCGAAATTTTTTTTGCGGTGTTACACTACCTCTCATCGAATTTGCTTATAACAAAATTACCACTCTAGCATCCAAATGGCTCCTTATGAAGATATTTATGGGAGACGGTGCAGATTTCCTATTGGATGGCTTGAAATTGGTGAAGCAGGGTTGATCGGACTAGATTTAGTTCATCAAGCTATGGAGAAGGTAAAGTGATTCGAGAGAGGTTTAAAACGGCACAAAGTCGTCAGAAATCCTACACTGATGTTAGGAGAAGGGAGCTAGAATTTGAAGTAGATGATTGGGTCTACTTGAAAGTTTCACCAATGAGGGGTTATGAAATTTGGTAAGAAGGGAAAGCTTAGTCCCCGGTCTATTGACCCTTACGAAATATCCAAAAGCGTTGGTAATGTAGCTTATGAGTTGGAGCTACCACAAGAATTAGCAGCGGTTGATCTGGTATTTCATATTTCCATGTTGAAGAAGTGCATGAGAGATCCTTCATTGATCATACCAACTGAATATATTGCATCAAGAATAGCTTATCTTATGAAGAGATTCCAGTCCAGATTCTAGATCGCTAAGTTCACAAGTTGAGAATCAAAGAGGTAGCATCAGTCAAAGTTCTATGTAGAAATCAATTTGTTGAGGAAGCTACTTGGGAAGCTGAGGAGGATATGAAGAAGAGATACCCAAATCTCTTTGAATTCGGAGAAGTTGCAAATTAAGGTACTAATCCTTTTTTTGGCATTTTATTTATAAGTTGGCAGGTTGTGTTTGCTTTGTATGTTGGGTGGTTAAGCTATATGTTAGATGTTACTGATGTTTGCGTAATCAAGACACAACTTCCAATGCAAGTATCTACGATTGTACAATAGTAAAGTAACCCAACCAAGGGTTCAGGTCGAGACCTAAGGGAGTGGGCTTGAGCTAGTTTTCAAAAAAGAATAAATGCTTTCACAATTAAGCAAGAAGGGAAACTTTGATTTCCAAGATAACCTTTGAGCTAAGTTTTGAGCAATTATCTCAAACCACAGAAAGAAGTATGTTTTTAAACATAAGAGCTAGTATTATATTTTGGGAGTAGTATTGAGCACCGATATGGGGAAGAGTTCAGACAACTCACAGCCTCCATAAACCATGTAGCTATCATGGATAGAAAAGAGTTATACTTTTTAGATGATTTCTTTAGTGATTTTAGCATAGACTAGTGGATCCACTTAGTAGTTCAGGTTCTATACCTCCAATAAGGTATATGACGGCCCTGGCAACATGAGGCAAAATGTTGTATCATCATGATAGGTCTTAAGTGATAGTTGTCGGTTAGAAAAACTCCCACAACAGTATTTTGTAGTTTTATGTACATTAGAAATATTTGTATTTTCAAATACAAAGAGAGTTCATATTGTACCTTTGCATACATACAGAGTTATTACTGTATTTATAAATACACAAAGTTGAAAACCATGTTTTAAAGCTTTTCCTTATACTGTATTTATTTACGCTGCTTTATATTGAAATCAGTTGAGTTGAGTTGAGTTGAGACAGGTAAGTTCTTTAGTTCCTTTCAATCTTATGTCTTGTTTTAGATTTCCCCTCGCATACTCGGATTTCCCAAACAACGCCTCAGTTAACGTCGTGGCACGACGCAAGTCAACACTCAAACTCCATTTTTGGGATTAGCCATAGTATCAACAGGCAATCCTCTGTTTTATTGCTATTGGAGATCGGGCAATGCATGACCCACAAGGTTCTCGAGAAGCTGGATGGCTCTGGAATGAGACCAAACCATTTGTTTCATCTTCAGTGTTTTCCTTCATTTTTTCTAGCTCTCTATCTTGCTCAGTCACCTTGTGGAGAATGATTTAGATTATTCCTTCAAGGCGTTTAATCTCATTGTCCTTGGGACTTCTTCGCTCATGAGGAGGGATATATTTATCCTTCCTCTTGCGCTGGACTTCGATCTTCATCATCTTTTTGGCCAACTCATTCATCTCATTAGGGAGGCCAAATGGAAGTTTTTTTCTAAATCTTGGTTTGTTTCAGCTATTTCATTAAGCACTTGGGCTGCTATCACATATGGTTGTTTTGCAATGCCTCCCAAAATGAGTTGGTTGACTAACCTCTTGTTTCCGGGACCAACACTTCTGTAGAAAGAGTTAAGGAGGATTATGTTGGGAATGACATGAGTCGGGCATTGAGTGATTAGTTCATTAAACCTTGCCCATGACTTGTGGATACACTCACCTTTCAATTGCTTGAAGGTGAGGATACCATCCTAGAATATCATTACCTCTAATGGAGGAAACTCCATTAGCTCCCGAGTGTTGCTCGCCACACTCACTTCCTCTTTTTCAATAAAAACAAGAAAAACAAAACTACAAATTAAGTAAGTAAACTATAACTAAGAAGAATAATTTTTTTTACTAAACTAAGAATTCTCAAATAACACCACTCCCCAGCAGCGGCGCCATTTTGATGTTTGTGTAATTAATACACAACTTCCAATACAAGTGTCTACAATCATACAATAGTAAAGTAACCCAACCAAGGGTTGGGGTCGAGTTTCAAGGGAGTGGGCTTGAGAATTAATTAGAAAAATAAAATTTACTTCTAATTAGTCATAGCTAAAAACATTTTCAAATACAAACATGTTAAATCTAATTGATGACACAAGCGTCAATTATCAATAGGGGTTTTTCACAAGTAAGCAAAAACAGCAAAAATGCAAAGAGTAATAATCAAGGAAATGGGGTTCTTGGGATGTGATAGGAATAAGGAATAAACTAAACTATTGGGTACATGCTTTTGATAATAAATCCATTGAATATTTGTGACTAGGCTAGACTATAGTGGGGGTAAATTCTCTCTCAAGAAACTTACCCCAAATCAACTCGATTTCTCTCGAACACCGAGTTGCCACATGAAGAACAGCCTCCGCCTTAGCCCACTCACTCTCTCGAGCTGAATCTGTGGGAGATGGACTAGGTTCACTCTCTCGAGCTGAACCTCATGTCGACCTAATCCCACCGGCCATCAATTTAGTAGTCTTAGTTTTACGACCTCTCTCTCGAGCAAGCCGAAAACACAAAGGTGAAATCGTATTTGCAACTATAATTTCATTAAGTTCCACCACAACTACTAAACGAAATCACAGCTAAACAACAAATAAATCATCAACAAGCAAGACCCAACCGATAATCTAACCTATATTCACAATATCACATCTCAAGAATTAGGGTTTTAGCTATACATGTAAAAGAGATAGAAATTTATACGAATATGATTTTTCATTCAAATGGGTATGAAGATTTAAGTCTCAAAACAAGCCAAGAGTGAAGAATCCACAAGACCCAAGTCCAAATTCTTGGAGTTGAAACCCTTTGAATCTTCAAGCTTTTCAAAACCCTCTCTAAACTTAGAACTCAAAATTCTATATTAAAAATTCTTTATTAAAAATCTTATGATAAGCTACAACTCTCAACGAGGATTTATAATTTTCAAAAATCTGTACTACAGCAGATTATTTGGCGCTGTTAGTCGAGATCGCCAATCAACTCGACGATCCGCCCTTTGGTATGTTTCATCGTCGTCTTGCTCTATCCTTCAACTTTGTTGTGTTTTGGATCATTGGGCAACATAGTACTACTTTACGAAACTACTCGACGACACGCCAACTGCTCCTTTTCACCACCGATTTGATCTTTTCTTTTAGGACTCAGTACATTGGAACAAAAGGTGAGGTAAGACCTTTTGGCAACTCGACGAATGGGTTCGGCGATTCTCAGATCTTCATTACTTCGTTCTTTCAGTTGCCTTTGTTCCTTTTTGCTAAGTAGTGTCCATGCTTTCCCTCAAACTCCAAATACCTGAAACTTAAGGGTTTTCATCAAACATTGAGACACAGTATGCATTTGAGGACACTAATTCTATCAAAATATAGCCCTAAATGAGTCCAATTTGTGGACTCATCAGTTACGTCCTTAACATACTAAGGGTAATCTCATTCGAGGACGAATGTTTCCAAGGGGGAGATATTGTAAAACCTCGTAACTAGAAATAGCAAAAATTAGAAAAAGTGATTTTTGGAAATAATAAAAAAATCTAGAAATTCGTTAAGTTTGGGTTTTTGGTCAACTTTCAACGATCATAACTCCTATCTCAGGATGAGTTAGATGTGTTTTCAGATATCGTAGGAAATATCTTGGAATAATATTTCCAACACCGCTAAGTTATGCGATTTCGAGTTCGTATGAGTGAGATATGCCCATTTGAAGTTGGGTTGTTCAAATAAGAAAAGTCTAAATCGAATTTTAGAAGGGCATTATGGTCTTTTCCTTAACCAATTATTTTATTTCATTTTTGGGTAATTAATTGGGTCTAAACTGATCTTAGTCAATTTACGCTTTTGGAAAAAGAGTTAGGGTTTTGAGAGAAGAGAACAGAATAGGAGAAAGGAGGAGAATAAGCAAGAATCATCAAGATCTTCAAGAATCACTTGTGGATTTCGTCAAGGGATGATCCCTACGAGGTATGTTAGTTCACATAGCATTGAGTTCATTCACCCATGCGCCAAACAAGTTTAATTCAGCGTGAATTTGTCATAAAAATTGAAAGTTTGAATGTTCTTGATATGTGTTCTTGAATTTATTTTAGTTCTTGAATTTGGGATGATATTGAGGAATTCTTGAGAGTTTAAGGTCAATTTTAGAGTTGTTTTGAGTTAGGTTCTTGGGTACATTTGTTGGGTATCTGAATCTAAAAAGTATTTGAGAAAAATAATCAAATTTAGGCGAATTGGGGTTAGAAAACGAAGAAGGAACAAGTTGGCAGAATCTAGGTACCAGGTCTGCGACGCGGACTTGTTCCTTAAATTTGAAAATCTCCCCTCGCATCGCAGAGCGGTCACGGACCGTTCTGCCTCAAAATCGATTTCGCGACCAAAATTTAAATACATCTCCGTGTCGCAGACCAGCTTTTAGACAGTAATTTATTGATATTTTCTCATGTTTAGCTATCTAAAATCATTCCTAAATATCATGAGATCTTTCCTATCATAAATCTCAATCCTTGAGTCCATAATTCAATTCAAGGATCAGTTAAAAGTCAAGTCAAGAAAAGTTATGAGCCAAGTCAAGAGAAGTTCGTTTGAGTCTTCCAAAAGTCTTTTACAAGTGATTTAACTTTGTTTTAAGACTTGAGTTTTGAGTTCAGTAAAGAGTAAAGATGAAGTTCATTTCTACAAAAGTATATGGGGACTATGTATTCCCAAGGAGTTTAAAATGATTTCACATTTAAACAAGGAAACTTTGATTTCTAAAGAGGCTTTGAGATAGTTTTCAGAAAAGAGTAAATGCTTTCTCAATTAAGCAAGAAGGGAAACGTTGATTTCCAAATAGCCTTTGAACTAAGTTTTGAGCAATTATCTCAAACCATAGAAAGATGTATGTTTTTAAACATAACAGGTAGTATTATATTTTGGGAGTAGTATTGAGCACCGATATGGGGGAGAGTTCAGACAACTCACATCCTGCATAAACATGTAGCCATCATGGGTAGAAAATGGTCATACTTTTTATATGATTTCTTTAGTGCTTTTGTCATAGACTAATGGATCCACTTAGTAGTTCAGGTTCTATACCCCCATCAAAGTGTAGGGCGGTCCTGGTAGCGTGAGGCAAAACGTTGTATCATCACGATAGCTCTTACGTGATGATTGTCGATTAGAGAAACTCCCACAACAGTATTTTGTAGTTTTATATACATCAGAAATACTTGTATTTTTAAATACAAAAAGAGTTCTTATTGTATCTTTGCATACATACAGAGTTATTACTGAATTTTTAAATACATAGAGTTGAAAACCATGTTTTAAAGCTTTTCCTTATACTATATTTATTTACAGTGCTTTATATTGAAATCAGTTTAGTTGAGTTGAGTTGAGCCAGGTAAGTTCTTCAGTTCCTTTTAAGCTAATGTCTTGTTTTAGATTTCCCCTCGCATACTCGTACATTCAATGTACTGATGCCAATTGGCCTGCATCTTATTATGATGCACACACAGGTAACCAGGATCAACATTCAGCACATCGTTGATCTAGTTGAGCACTCAGAGTCTTGTGGTGAGCCTTCTTGCTTCCGGAGGATCCTTTTTCATTGCTTTCAGTATTAGTCAGTTCATTAGGATGTCGTGGGCCTATCCCACATCCATCTCAGTTATTTAGAGGCTTCATAGACAGACAGTCAGTTAGTTAATTCATTTGTCACTACTTTATTATTGACTTATGTTTTGAGACTTGAGTTTCCATTTTGACTAGTTTGAATATTTCTTTAAAGACATTCTAAGATTATTTCACAAGTTCATTTTAGACTGTTTCTTGTGTTTAAGTCTTCCACTAAGTAAGTCAGTCAGGCTAAGGGTTCGCTTGGGGTCAGCAATGGTTCTTGAGTGCCAGTCCCGCCCAGGGTGTACGCTCGGAGGGTGACACAAAGTCCCAAGAAAATTATGCATTAATAATATAGTCTTATACCCCTATGCTCGGAGAGACATTGGACGTGATTTTTCTACTTTGGAGTTAAAAATTCAAATATGAAGTCGAGACTGGAAAATACCACTATGACATGTGTATGTAACAATCTATGACATGTATATCACAAAAGGATACACATAATGTAGATACAAGGAAAATATATACATAGAGATAGATGCAAGATACAGGGATAGCCACGGATATATACACAAATATACATAGCGCTTCATTTCATCTTCATCATGCATGAACTAAAAAAAATTGGCTAGAAACACTTCACATCTAACTTCAAATAAGCTCGAAATTTAGTAAAAGTTTCACACGAGATTTGGTAACACACTTCGACTTACAACAATTTTTTAATTTCTCTTATAACAATAAGTAGCCACAATCCCCAGTCCCCACAACTAAGATCAATAAGTTTCTTTTTTCTTTCTTACAACATTGGACAAGTTGAAATTGTTAAAGAATGCGTGTCTAGAAGCAAATACAATGTATTTAAAGGTAACTTGGATAAGATATAAAATTGTTAAAACTATTGATACATTAAATAATTAACTCTTACTCTTCTTTTGTTACAACATTAGACAACCTAAAATTGTTAACAAAGTCTTGGTGATAATTACAATTTATGCAGCTAGAGTTAGCTACTATTTGTTGCTAACACTGCAACAAAATCAGCTTTAATTAGCGGCAACAAAAATATACATTAACAAAGAGTTTAAAAGATTTTATCGATATTAATTAATTGTCATTGGATTTACTATCGGTATAGACTTTAGGGACATGCACTAAGAGTTCTAATTGCCGCTAAAAATACATATTTAACGACAATTAAGTGATTATCATTAATTAATGGCCACTAAAGATCGGTTTTATTGTAGTGTAAGAAAATTATATACTCAATTTGAATATAGTATTATAACATTCAATAATTAAAACATGAGCAATGAAAAATATGTCATTTTGTCACCTAAATTTATCTTATGACAAGAACTTTGATAAATCTTCTTGACACTTTCTTAAACAAGTTCAAGATTGTTTAATTGTAAAGTCAATTTTTGGAACACAACTAGAACTTCTTGAAATCTTTGACATTGTATGATACTTCATTTTCTCCTTATTTTCATGACTTCCCCTTGCAATGTTTCTCATAGCCATAGTGAAAGATAGCTTTGGGTTGAGTCTTGTTGAACTATTAAATTCTTGACAAAACATTGTATGTGAATTAACAGCTTCTTCAATTGATCCTCTTTTTATAAGTCCTTCTTTTACAGCCTCAGAACAAAGACCACACACCCATTTTCCTGAATAAGAATCTTTAATTGTTTTTATGTAATCTTGTGTGCAATCCTCTCTAAGGCCACAACATTCACATTCTGCTTGTGTAACTTCATCAATTGGGCGAATATTGTCCAAGTCTTTGCCAATTTTGTTAATTTCAACTGATACATCTGATACCACCTTCCTTAATACTTGTCCACTCTAAACAAGAAAGCAAGAATTTCAATTAATTAGTTTACATGGCAAAAAAAAACTAGGTTTAAACTAAAAGAAACAAACATGTTATAAATAAATAAATACTTTTTGAACTAATATATTCTACTTATTACTTAACAAACACTACTAAAAAATACTATTTTTCCACTACAAATTTTTAACCATTATTCCTAAAGATATTTTGATTGAATCGGTATAAGAAAAAAAAATTGGTAATTGTTCATATGGAAAAATTAGGAAGCTTTTCACTATTTCAATGAGAATTGGTCTTCCACCATATTATTTTCCAGTGAATTGGGTCATTGGGAAATGAGGGAAAAATCATTTTCTATAGCATAAATTTCTCACTGATTACAATGGAGAAAAACTTTATTTCTAATAGTGAAACACCAAAAAATAAATTTAAAAAACCACATATTTTCCAAAAAAGCAAACAAACATTTTCATTCAAACCAAACACACCCATAATTCAGCAAGAATTTCTCGAGAATATGTGAATAAATTACGTGTAGTGATACATCAAATGGTTTTAAACTATACATAGTGACTAATGAGTGAACATCAGAATATGAAGAAAAAAAAATATGTGACTCTAAATTGATCTAAAAGAAACATAACATGTGTATGTTGTCTAAATATGTGTGTGTGTGAATGAAACTCAAACTCTTGATATATATATATATATATATAACTATATATTACCATGATAGGCAAGTTTGTTCTTCCAGAGTAATGAAAATACTACAATTTTCCTATATATAAGAAAGAAGAATCTTTTGCTTATCAATCACCTGTCAAATGCTATATATAAAGGTTTCACTTGCTTGAAGATGATAAATTAGGGACCCAAAAAGGTAAATGAATCTTAGAAAAAGAAAAAGTTAACATATGAGTTGATAGGTACTTGTCAATGGATTTTAGAAAGTTTCTTGTTCATCAGTGGATAGGTACTTCCTAATTAATTTTGGAAACTATATTTCTCATGCTAAGGGTGACTATCTTTACAGATTAGAAAAAGAAAAAGATAACGTTTTAAAATATTAGTGGTTGTTTTAAAATTTGTTTGTCTTACTTTTCCTTTTTATCTATTTCAAAAAAATGTATGTTTTCTAATTTGACAACTCTTTAATTTCAACATTTAAATGACATGTTTAAGACCACAAGAATAAAGACATTTTGGTATGTTAACGGAGGGCTTTCCCTCCTTTCCGCTAGACTCTTTGGTCTTAAGAATACTGTTTTTAAGAATGAGTCATTGCCCTTCTCCGACCTTGGCTGCTCAACCTAAGAGCAAACAGTTATTGTGTTCCACTTATTGAATAGGGTCTATGGTCGGTCTGTGACCTCTGGATGCTGAAGGCGTCCTCGGGGTGATCTCGTAGTTTCAATGATGTGGAGAATGGAGATGATGGGGTTGGTCTGTGGATTTTCCTTCCTTTTCTTTTGCCGCATTTCTCTTTGTTCATTTTTACTTGCCACATTTAACATATTAAGAAAAGACAAAAAAAAAAAAATCATGTTTTGCCCATTTTCCAAGACCTAATACTAAACATCGATTAATCGGGGTAGTATGGTAAAATAGACATGTTAATTATTATTTTTTTAATGGGTGTATCAATTCAAAATATGACAAGTAAATGAATGGAGAAGGTACATATCTTAAATTAGTTTATAATTATAAGATTTAAAAGTTTTCTACATTTTTAAACTCAATGTCAACTCAAATTAAAACAAACAAATTGAAAATATGAAAGTAGTACTTCCTTTTTAAAACAAAATCTTTAAGTTCACTTGCCATGCACTAATGAGATATTTGTTCCACTAGGCCTTTTGTGTTGCAAGTTGCAAGAGATAGTTGTTATATATTTCCATAGCATTGCCCAAAAAAGGTAGTGGAGTTAGCATGTGACTTACCAGAAATTTGAGACTAAAATCAGTTAATTAGTTTATCAAATTTATGGAATTTTATGAAATTGGATAGACTCGTGAGAGAGTTGATTGAACATGTCATTGCATAATTAATTCATGAAAGTGTGTGCATGAATGTCTGCATTTTCGGTGAAGGGATTAACATGAATATCGTGTGAACTCTTGTATCAAAAGCACAGCCTAGCCAAAGTAGCTAAGAATCTAGCTAACAAAGATAGCTGCTAAATTATCAGCCTTGCAACAATAAGATCTACCACTACAACAAATATCTCTTACCAATTGAAATTACTTTGAATTTACGTGACACTGTTTGACTGAATCTTGAATTTAAGGGGAAAAAAAATGATTTTTAGAATTGGTGATTTAAAATAAATTTTAGATATTTGTATGGCTATGAATAAGGAGTATTTGTTGCGGCCAAATGCACACACAGAAGTACACTATCGTCAAGTAATAAAATGACTAAAAGTTGGATGTTGAACCCACGTGGACTTGTGATTACCTGTCAATTCTATTAAGTCAATGAGCTAGCCTTTTGGGTTGAGTTAATTAAGCTCAAGTATCGCATGTTTACACGGTATGAGAGTTAGGTTCATCCTTATTTGGGCTCTCAATCTACGCTCCAATTGGGCTTCTGAGCGTGAAGGGGAGTGTTAGAGTGGGTTAAAATCCTACAATGATTGAAAAATAAAGTGACGATTTGCTTATATGGAGTTGCATAATCCCCTTTACGAGTTAGTTTTGGAGTTTTTTCTTTTTTTACAGAGACCATTCCCAAATCCCAAGGTAGGATTGTGAAGATTAAGAGGGTAGAGAAGAAATTGTTGGAAACAATTTTATGTAGGTATTGCAAGGGTGGCGGTTGTAATCTATTTGATAATTGGGCTCGAATTTTAATGACAGAGATTGAAAACACTATTATGCAAAGTAGTAGGTCGTGATTTTTTACTTCCTTGATTTGAAAAAACTATTATGCAAAGTAGTAGGTCGTGATTTTTGACTTTCTTGATCAAAATAAATTTCACATTTAATTTTTTTGTAATGATTTAATTTTAGCATTTTGCATATAACATAGCTTAAAATACAACCAAATTAACAATGTCGATGTAGTCTATACATCGTAAGAAATTTGAGTAGACATAACTATAATCAAAATAAGAAATTTTAATCGGTCCCATAACTTGGAATTCATATATATATATATATATATATATATATATATTACAATTTCAAAAAGCTAACCTAATTAGACAAGCATCCCGACCATAGCTAGTGAAATGAATCCCACTTTACTTTAAAATAATTACATAAACCGCTCGTCCCCCCGTCCCCCCCCCCCCCCCCCTGCTTACTTAATTCCCTCTTTTCTGCTAGGCGGTGATGGTATATACCACGAATACACAAAAAATACATTGGATGAAATTTATTTTGGATACACAGATACATGAAATTGATACTGGATACACATATATATGAAATTGATATTGGATACATCGTACATGAGTTGTGAAATACATATACAGAGAAGTAGAGGGACAAAAAAGGGGAGGGGCAAGCAAAAGAGGATACAAGTGAGCGATATAGAGGCGAGAGGCGAGATACATTCACTAGGTATGATGTATCTAGAAATAAATACAGTATATATAAAGGTGACTCAAACAAGATATATAATTATTGAGATTATCGATAAGTTGAGTAATTAGCACCTATACGAATGTACTTTATGAAAGTTGCTTCTTTTTTTTAGTTAATGATGACTTTGTAACTTGAGTCACCCCAATCTACTTAACAATTGAAATGAAATAGTGATGGGCCGATCCATAGAAACTGAGATAGAGATTAGCCTGGATTTTATGGGCCATCACCAACTTCCAACAGTGAAAAGTCATAGTACAAATAATTATATTTGTGTAACACCCCAGAAAATTTTCCAACTGAGACTCGAACCATCCTTCATTGTGAGTAGTATTTTACTGAGAAATTAAAATTTCTTTAGTGTTAAGGTCACTAGATGTAGCACCTTGAGTTCCAAGAACTAAAGAGAGCTCATTCAAGTCATTCCAAAGTTCCTTTAAGTTTTGGGTCAAATTCAAACGACCATAACTCTTGGTACAGGAGGAGTTAGGTGGGACATAAGATATTAAATTAAAGGTCTTTGAATAATCTTTCCAACGCCACCGAGTTTGCTAAGTTTCGAGTTCGGACATAAGATATTAAATTCCTAAGTTCCTTTAAGTTTTGGGTCAAATTCAAACGACCATAACTCTTGGTACAGGAGGAGTTAGGTGGGACATAAGATATTAAATTAAAGGCCTTTGAATTATCTTTCCAACGCCACCGAGTTTGCTAAGTTTCGAGTTCGGATGAGTGAGATATGCCCTTTTTAAGTCAGGCTGTCCAAATAAAAAAAGTTACCCGAAAATAGTAAGGGGTATTTTGGTCTTTTCCTTACTGAATAAGATTTAATTCATTTTTAGTAATGTTTTAAGGTTCTAATCCTATTAGTAACAGCTTTATAATCCTAATATACGCCTAGGGTTTTAGTTGGGAGTTCAAGAAGAGAAAAGAAGAGAAAAGAGGAGAAAAGAGGAAAGGATCAAAGTGTTCGTCGAAGTTCTTGAGTTCTCTTGCGGATTTTCGCCATGGGTTTGATCCCTAAGAGGTATGTAAGCTTCCATAGTATTGGGTTTGTTCACCCACATGCCAATCATGTTATTTTCAGCACAAATTTCATTCTTTAAGTTGAAAGATTAAAGTTCTTGATGAGTTCTTGATAGGTGTTCTTGAAGTTTATTCTAAATCTTGTTGTGTTGGGATTTTGATGATTTCTTGAGATGTAAGTGAGTGTTTTGAGGGTTGTATAGAGTATATTAGAGTGTACTTATGTTAAATAATTGAATCCAAGTGATTGGGGAAGAAACCGTTCAATTTAAGGCGAATTAGAGTGAGAAAACGAGCAAATAAATTTGTCGGATTTTCTAGGTTGGGGCATGGTGCGTCATGCCAGCCAGAGCGCCCCCAAACCCTCTTCTGTAGTTTAGGGGCTGGCGCCCCGTGCCACTCAATGTACTAGGGTCGTCTGCCCCATCCAGTTTGTCATCGGTTGCTTCATTTGAGTTAGTTTAATGTGTAGCTTCACTCCCTTTCGATTTTAACTACTCTAAGCTACTTCTAATCACCTAGAAATCATTCATAACATGAATCATAACCTTGAATTCATAATTCAAATTCAAGGTAGATTTAAGACTTAAGTTTTGAGATTTCATTCGAACATTCTAAGAAAGTCCTTTTAAGCCCTTTTAAAGAGTCTTCTACAACTTCTAGTAACTTGTTTCAAGACTCGAGCAAGTGAATATGACATGAGTCTAGTTTGTCAAAATGAGATCTTTTATATCATTAACCATAACTTTTGAATTCATAATTCACATTTAAGAGAGAGTTAAGAGTAGAGTTCAAAGAAACCTATGAGTTCAATTGTGAATCCTTTGAGATCCATCATCGGTTTGAGTTAATTTTTGAGTAAGTATAAGAATGAGAAGAGTCAGTTACATGAGTTCCTCATTGATATTTTGACCTTTGAGTCGAGTCGTTCATATCCATAACTTTCGCATGAACCCTATAAGTCGAACAGTATTGAGATGAGAAGTATCTTTAAGTCCTTGAGTTAAGTAGTTCATGCTCATAACTCCTCATGAACCCTCTGAGTTAAGTATTCTTGAAATGAGTAGTATCATTGAAGTTCTTGGGTTCTAAGTATTGAGTTATATCTATGGTTATTGAAAATCTTGCATTGAGTCGTTCACGTCCATAATTAGGCATGACCCATATTTTATGAAGTCTTTTACAAACGTCTTAACTTTATTTTAAGACTTAAGCTTTGAGTTGAGTAAAGAGTAAGAGTAAAGTTCTTTTCTTCAAAGATTATACGGGAACTAAGTATTTCCAAGAGTTAAAATGCTTTCACATTTGAACAAGAAAGGGAACACCAATTTCCAAGAGAGCGTTTAAGCTAAGTTTTGAATAATTATCTCAAACCAAAGAAAGAGTTTTGTTTTAAAAACATATGAGTTGAGTATATTTGGGAGTAGTATTGAGAACCAATATGGGGACGCAATTTCATAATAACTCAAGTCTCAATAAACCATGTAGCCATCATGGGTAGAAAAAAATCATATTTTTTAGAAGATTCATTAGTGTTTTTTAGCATAGACTAGTGGATCCACTTAGTTAAGGTGTTCTATATGACGACTAAGTATAGGATAGTTCTGGCAGCGTAGGCAAGACGTTGTATCATCACTTCGGCTCATAGTGATGGTTGTCGATTAGAGAAACTCCCACAAAGTTA
Organism: Solanum bulbocastanum; assembly: GCA_037074985.1. Lineage (NCBI taxonomy): Eukaryota > Viridiplantae > Streptophyta > Magnoliopsida > Solanales > Solanaceae > Solanum > Solanum bulbocastanum. The sequence continues at coordinate 38,396,230 of CM073604.1, read as the reverse complement.
TATTGTATTTTTATATATACACATTGAGCATTATTGTATTTTTCAATACATTGAGTTGCTATCTACAGTTTTACAGTTTTCCACATATATTGCATCTTTTACTATTTTTTTATACTTGAGTATCATGAGTTGAGTATCTTGAGTTCAGTACCTCGAGTTAAGTATCTTGAGTTGATTTGTGTTTCGTTGTGTTGAGTACCTTATTGTTGAGTTTCTTTGAGTTGAGAACCTTATTAATGAGTTGAGTATCTTATCCTTGAGTACATCTGAGTTAAGTAAGTTTGAGAAGAAGTAAGTATGTTCCCCTTTTTATCAAGTTTCAAGCTTATGTTATGCTTTAGAATTCCCCTTACATACTCGTACATTCCATGTACTGAGCCATTTGGCCTGTATCCTTTCATGATGCAGATTCAGGTATTCTAGATCATCAACAGGAATTTCATTGACACCACATGAAATTTGAGTTAGCTTTGGTGAGCCTCCTTAATTTTGAAGGATTTCATTTACTTTTCGGTTATATCAGTTGTTAGGATGACGTGGGTCTTGTCCAGATTTCCATATTTGTCAATTAGAGGCTTCATAGATAGATAGTAGAGTTTTATAATGTTTGTTCATTTATTTTATTAAATGTTTTATAGACTTAAGTTGTCTATTTTATGGAGAGTTGAATAATTTATTTTATTCAGAGTTTTTCATTTGTGTTAAAGCTTTGTATTTGAGTTTCATGAATTTTATTCAGTTTTTAAGCTTTGTATGCTTGAGTTAGTCTTCCACTTATAGTCAACCAGGACGAGGGTTCGCTTGGGGATTAGCAATGGTTCTCGAGTGCCAGCCACATCCAGGGTGTAGACTCGGGTTGTGACAAACTTTGTATCAAAGCCCAGAGTTCAAGAGTCCTAGGGTGTCTATGAAACCGTGTCAGTAAGGTCTTGTTTATGGTTGTAAGGGCCCCACTTCTATAAACGAGGGACTACAGACATTTAAGAAAATTTTTTCTTCTTTCATACTCTTAATCGTACAATAGAGCTAAGTCATAGAGATTTATTCATACTTGTGCATTTCTCAGATTCATTCAACTACCCATCATACTAGAGGCGGTTGGAAAGCATAGTCAGTTCTTATCAATGAGTTGCTCTAAGAAAAGTCTTCAGGAAGTCATGAGACTCTAGAAAGGCTTGAGAGAAGCCCGTGAGTGAACTAAGTGTTCAGTTTCAGAGGAATGCCTCCATAATTATATGAATTGTGCGTTAAGCTAAAAGTGAGTTGTACTCTTTTCCTTAAGCCCTATTTTAGCTGAGATCCTTATGAGGATGTATGTTTAGAGCTTAGGTAAGATTTTCACCTGAAAAGGTAGCATGAGTTACGAGATCATGAGCAGTAGTATTGAAAGAGCCAGAGCTAAAGGAAAGTATGCAAAGGTATAGTAATCCTAGAAAGGGAGATAATGATGAGGCAAGCTATGTTATATAGTCATACACCCAGTAAGTTTTGATGAGGAGTTTTTCTTATAGGTAGAGTAATAGTTGCTAGTCAAGATGAGATAGAGTATATATTGTTAACCAGAATAGAGTTGATGTCGATGTGCCATCATATTAGAAGAGACTAAATTCATGTGTTGAATAAGAGAGCAGAGTATTTATGAAGTGATAGATCTAAGCTAGGCCTATGATTTTATTTGAGAGGGTTATGATGTTCAAAAGGTTATAGAATTGATCAAGTAATGAGGTATAGTATGGTAGGTGAGCAATCATATTAATATTTGGGTTTAGTAATAAACATTAAGCTTAAATTTGAGGTAAGTGCCATGATCAAAAGAATGGCAACATGAGGGTGATGATGTTAGTCTTAAGATTTGATCTAGAAGACTTGACATAGAGTAGGTGAGGAATTGAGATGTTAGCTGCAATAAGTATGAGTGGTACAAATGAGTGACCCTAACCTTTAGATAAAGGCAGTGGAGTGTGGCTAAGTCACAAGAGTAACAAAAGAATTAAGAGGGGTACTGAAAGGATATGTAATTAAAAGAGGCTAACAGAAACATCATGGAAAAAGGTCTTAGTACCTTCTTGTTGAGAGTTCGATAGTCATGGGATAAACTTCTCCCAAGTGTTAGAGAAAAAGAGGATGTAGACCAGTTAGAGATAATAGAATAGGTCCACAACTTTCAAGTGTCAGCTTTAGAACTAAGGGGGAGATGACGAGATGAGAAACAAGTCAAGTGTTTGAGAGTAAGATAGTAATGAGTTCCAAAGAGTATGAGAGATATCCTTTTGGAGGTCCTTTTAGTAATGGAGTGATGTTAGAAAGAGAAGGTTGATGTTCTTATGATGATAGTGATGGTGTTATGATTCCAACTAAGGTTATAAATGATGAGAAAGAGAAGGATGAGGTTTTACAATAAGGAATAGTTAAATGAGAGCCCTTAGTTGGTTCCAAAGGAGTTGGTTAGTAGGAGTCCATAGAGTTGTTAGAGTACTAAGCTTGACTGTGTGTTGTTAAATATTATGTGGTTCTTGATATGAGCCCAATGTGGTGGTAAAGAGTAATAGTTTGGGATATGATTCCCTATAGAGAGGTATAGAACCCGAACCTAAGGATTTGGGTTAAGCTTTGGCAAGAGTAACCCTATTTCATACCCAGTCCAGTCGTCATTCGAGGACGAATGATCCCAAGGGGGAGATATTATAACACCCTAAAAAATTTTCGAACTGAGAGTCAAATCATTCTTCGTTGTAAGTAGGATTTTACCAAGAAAATTAAAATTTCTTTAGTGTTAAGGTCACTATATGTAGCACATTGAGTTCCAAGAAGAACTAAAGAGAGTTCATTCAAGTCATTCCTAAGTTCCTTTAAGTTTTGGGTCAAATTCAAATGACCCTAACTCTCAGTACATGAGCAGTTAGGTGGGACATAAGATATTAAATTAAATGTCGTTGAATTATCTTTCCAACACCACCGAATTTTCTAAGTTTTGAGTTTGGATGAGTGAGATATGCCCTTTTTTAAGTCAGGTTGTCCAAATAAAGAAAGTTACCTAAAAATAATAAGAAGTATTTTGATCTTTTCCTTTCCCAATCAGATTTAATTCGTTTTTAGTAATGTTTAAGGGTCTAATCCTATTAGTTTCAGTTTTATAATCCTAATATACACCTAGAGTTTTAGTTGAGAGTTCAAGAAGAGAAAAGAGGAGAAAAGAAGAAAGGATTAAGGCGTTCGTTGAAGTTCTTGAGTTCTCTTATGGATTTTCGCCATGGGTTTGATCCCTAAGAGGTATGTAAGCTTCCATAAAGTTGGGTTTGTTCACCCACATGCCAATAATGTTATTTTCAACGCAAATTTCATTCTTGAAGTTGAAATATTAGAGTTCTTGATGAGTTCTTGATAGGTGTTATTGAAGTTCATTCTAAATCTTGTAATGTTGGGATTTTGATGATTTCTTGAGATGTAAGTGATTGTTTTGAGGGCTGTATTTAGTAGATTAGACTTTACTTATGTTAAGAAATTGAATCCAAGTAATTAAGGAAGAAACCATTCGATTATAGGCGAATTAAGGTAAGAAAACGAGCAAATAAATTCGTCGGATTTTCTGGGTTGGGGCCTGGCGCGTCACGCCAACTAGAGCGCCCCAAACCCTCTTCTGTAGTTTAGGGGTTGGCGCCCCGTGCCACTCAGTGCGCTAGGGTCGTCTGCCCCATCTAGTTTGTCATCGTTTTCTTCGTTTGAGTTCGTTTAAAGTGCACCTTCACTCCCTTTCGATTCTAACTACTCTAAGCTACTTCTAAACATCTAGAAATCCTTCATAACATGAATCATAACCTTGAATTCATAATTCAAATTCAAGGTAGAGTTAAGAGTTAATTTTTGAGATTTCATTCGAACATTCTAAGAAAGTCCCTTTAAGCCCTTTTGAAGAGTCTTCTACAACTTCTAGTAACTTGTTTCAAGACTCAAGTAAGTGAGTATGACATGAGTCTACTTTGTCAGCATGAGATCTTTCATATCATGAACCATAACTCTTGAATTCATAATTCGCATTCAAAAGAGAGTTAAGAGTAGAGTTCAAGAAAAATTTTGAGTTCAATTGTGAATCCTTTGAGATCCATCATCGATTTGAGTTAAGGTTTGAGTAAGTAAGTATAAGACTGAGAAGAGTCGGTTACATGAGTTCCTTATTGATATTTTGACCTTTGAGTCGAGTCGTTCATATCCATAACTTTTGCATGAACCCTATAAGTTGAACAATCTTGAGATGAGATGTATCTTTGAGTCCTTGATTTAAGTAGTTCATGCTTATAATTCCTCATGAACCCTCTGAGTTGAGCATTCTTGAAATGAGTAGTTTCATTGAAGTTCTTGAGTTTCAAGTATTGAGTTCTATCTATGGTTATTGAAAATCTTGCATTGAGTCGTTCACGTCCATAATTCGACATGAACCATATTTTAAGAAGTTTTTTACAAACGTTTTAACTTTGTTTTAAGACTTAAGCTTTGAGTTGAGTAAAGAGTAAGAGTAAAGTTCTTTTCTTCAAAGATTATACGGGAACTAAGTATTTCCAAGAGTTAAAATATTTTACATTTGAACAAGAAAGGGAACACCGATTTCCAAGAGAGCTTTTAAGCTAAGTTTTGAGTAATTATCTCAAACCAAAGAGAGAGTTTTGTTTTAAAAACATATGACCCAAGTATATTTTGAGGACTGATATGGGGACGGGAGTTCATAATAACTCAACTTTCCATAAAACCATGCATGTAGCCATCATGGGTAGAAAAAGGATCATATTTTTTAGATGATGCCTTGGTGCTTTTTAGCATAGACTAGTGGATCCACTTAGTTAAAGCGTTCTATATGACGAAAAAGTATAGGACAGTTCTGGCAGCGTGGGCAAGAAGTTGTATCATCACTTCGGCTCACAGTAATGGTTGTCGGTTAGAGAAACTCACACAAAGTTATATTGTATTTTTATATTTGTATTTTTATATACACATTGAATATTATTGTATTTTTCAATACATTGAGTTGTTGTCTACAGTTTTACAACTTTTCATATATATTGCATCTTTTACTAATGTTTTATCCTTGAGTATCATGAGTTGAGTCTTTCGAGTTGAGTATCTTTAGTTGAGTACCTTCGAGTTGAGTATCTTGAGTTGATCTGTGCTTCATTGTGTTGAGTACCTTATTTTTTAGTTTCACTGAGTTGAGAACCTTATTTCTGAGTTGAGTATTTTATCCTTGAGTACTTCTGAGTTGAGTAAGTTTGAGAAGAGGCAAGTATGTTCCCCCTTTTTTTTTTTATCAAGTTTCAAGCTTATGTTATGCTTTAGAATTCCCCTTCCATACTCGTACATTCCATGTATTGAGCCATTTGGCATGCATCCTTTCATGATGCAGATTCAGGTATTCTAGATCATCAACAGGAGCTTCGTTGATACCACATGGAGTTCGAGTTAGCTATGGTGAGCATCTTTGATTTCGAAGGATTTTATTTACTGTTCAGTTATATCAGTTGTTAGGATGTCGTGGGTCTTGCCCCGACTTCTATCTTTGTCAGTTATAGGCTTCATAGATAGATAGTAGAGTTTCAGAATATCTGTTCATTTATTTTATTAAATGTTTTAAAAACTTAAGTTGCCTATTTTATGGCGACTTGAATAATTTATTTTTATTCAGAGTTTTTCATTTGAGTTAAAGTTTTTTATTTGAATTTCATGAATTTTATTCAGTTTTTAAGCTTTGTATGCTTGAGTTAGAATTTCGCTTGTAGTCAACCAGGATGAAGGTTCACTTGGGGACCAGCAATGGTTCTCGAGTGCCGGCCACGTCCAGGGTGTAGACTCGGGTCGTGACAATTTGGTAGCTTAATATCTAGGGAAAATTGTATGAGATAGAAAACTATTAATTCAAATTAAATGTTATTTTAATAACGGTTTCTCTTCTTCTGCCTTTTTTTAAAAACCTTCGTTTCCTTTTATTATTGTTCCACTTCAATTTTTTAAAATTTAGTATGTTAGATGAACACTTATTTGTATAAGATTTCTATTATATAAAGGATTAAGTGTTTGATTATAAAAGTATATACAAAAAAAAGTAATATATTCATGTAGGAAATAATTTACTCTAATTAATATGTATTTTTCCCTCAGTTTAAATTTGATTGTGATCGAACAATTTTATTTAGTGTAAACACATATTCGATACAAAATAATAAAACTAGTGACAAAATTTATGTCTAATTAAATAGTTCATAACTAATATGATTTTTTTTATAATTCCTTACGAACTCATTTGCCTCGCACTTTTCCAAGCCAATTCAAAGACCAGAAATAGATTGGAACATTTGTCTCTCATGCTTTTACAAGCCAATAAATAGAAGAAAGATTTGAGTTGCATATTGTCTCAACTCTTTTATACTATTGTAATATATTATATATGTCAAATTCAAAATTTCATCCACCATTTTTCATGGACACCCATTCATTTAGTGATCATCTAAGATGAGAAGAAAGGGGAAATTCATTTAAACATTACAAGAAGATTACTCTAGCTATAACATTAGTCACGTATAACAAGAAACACTCTCATTGGACCAGCTTGATGTAAGCGAAAGAATTGGAGTAGAAGACTTATCTTGTTTAGATTAACAACGACAATAAATTTCAAGAGATAAATAGAGTGTATACGGACAATATCAATTATATTTGAGATATAGCAAACAAAACAGTAGAACATGTAACTAAATATCATCAATTATTTTTTCTACTGAAATAAATGAACATAACATGAAATTAATTACATAGACCATTAAGATTAACATAAGAACTTCATAGAGAAGTACATACAAGAATATTCCCATTGGTTAGAATAATTATTACAACACTTGAGCAAGAAAAAAAAACAGTTATTTATATAATATGAAGCATGCATCAACTCCCTAACTTAGTTGATCTACATTATGAACAAATCTAAAGAAGTTATATGCACTGACGATATAATAAACAACTAATATGGCCATATGCATGTATCAAATAGTGATAATAATATGAGCAAACGAACGTTCTCCTCAATCAACAATTTTAAGATTATTAATATCTTTTGTAATGGCAGGAATACAACTTGAACTCCTAGCAATCCCACCTTTCTTTTGAGTATCTCTAGGACTAAGAGACTTAGCTCTACTCTTTTTCAATATTTCCCTCATAGCCTCAGCTTGAAAAAGCACAGGATATGCCCTACCAAGTCTATTAAACTTAGAGCATGCATTCATATGTTCATTTAAAGCTTCTTCTAACTTCTTACCTCCATTCTTCTCCATCTCTTCCTTCACAGCTTCAGAACACAAACCACAAATCAACTTCCCTGAATATTTCTCCTTAACTCTCTTAACATATTCAAGTGTGCATTCTTCAGACATACCACAACACTCACACTTTGCATCTTCAACTTCAGAAATAGGTGGAAGCACATTCTTCTCAATATTATTATGATCAGATACTACTAATGCTACTTCTTTGCTAAGTTCAAATGAGATATCAGATATTGTTCTTTGGAGACCATTGTCTATGGCAAGTTTTTGAGGCTTTTTGTTAGTTTCTTCTCTATTATGTCCCATGATGAGATTATAAAGATTAGTGTTTGATTTTGTAAGAGATGGAAAAATCTTGAAGATTGAGTAGTATAAAGAAAAATTGTATGTTAAGCTTCTAATTTATACTTGAAGGGAACATATATGGGAAGTGTATGTGGACAAATATGTCTTAAGTCAACATTTAATGTATGTGTGCCTTTGAGTGAGTTGAAGGAGAGAGACAAAGAAAAAGGGAGATTAATCTTGAATCAACTAGATATTTCGTTGCATATATGAGTATTATCTAATAATAATAATGTATGTTCATTCTTGTTTTCAAAGTTTGTAGTTGTAGTCTATTGATTAGTAATAATTTCACCATAGATCATTTAGGTGCACTACTTCTTCAAGGTTCATGAAATTGACTTTCGAAAAATAAAAAGTATCACATAAATTAAAACGTTAAAACGTAGAATATCTCTTTAAGGATCCGGGATCATTAAACTTAATTATAACAATGGTTAGTTACTTTTGAGATACTGGAAAATGGCATTATTATTTCTGTTGTGGGATACCAATTTGCCAATATTTATTCTAGAATAAATAATAATATCATACAAAAAAATATAATCTAATTACACAAGAGGGTTAGGTCTAGGAGTGGAGTAAGTTGCCTACATGCAAGTTCAACCAAACTAGATTTTGCTCAAAACAGTGTTATATATCATTTAAAGTCGTTATTATAAAATTTAGGACTCATAAAGTTAAAATTTTAGTTTCGCCTCTAAGATGAATATGCTTTGTACCTATGAGATTGTGAAGGGTTTTGTGAGTTGTTCACGGGACTAACACTCGGACCATCACTTTTTAGTGTTGTTGGAAGAAAATGAAACCATGAAAAGTAGAAAATAAAGAAAAGAATATAGTTAACTTTATATGTTCTTTTTACCTAATACAAATACATAAATTTAAAAAACAACAATGAAATTCACAAGCAATGAACAAAAAGCAAAATCTTGTGCCTTTTTGGGTAGATTTAGATATACCATTAATTGCTTTAGTTTGTGATAGAATCACGTGAATCTTGAAAATAGCAAGAAGCAAAAAGGGTGTTTTGTGGCTGCACTACTTTGCTTAGTGATGGATAAGTTTAACTTATTTTGTTCCAAAAGTAATAGTTTTTGGCTTTCTTTTTAGGGGAAAAGGTCTGAAATACATCTGAACTTTGACCGAAATTGCTATAACGATCTCAAACTTTGGATAGGACCTTTTACCCCCTGTATTATTTAATAATGTATGTTAAAGATATATATGTGCCCACGTCGACAAGTTACTATTTATAATGATGCAATATTTATGATGTCCATGTGGGGACTTATATATATCTTTAAAATATACTGTTAAATAGTACAGGAGATACTAGGTCCTGACAAAGTTTGGGATTGTTACAACAATTTCTGTCAAAGTTCAGATATATTTCGAACCTTTTTCCCTCTTTTTATAAAATTTTATTTCCTTGCCATATGAGAATATTATACATTAAGGTCAGGGGCGGATGTACAGCCCTTCCAGGGGGGTCATCCGACCCCCCTCGGTAAAAAAATTACACTATATATATAAGATCGATTTTTTTCTGTACATGCATATATTTAAAATTGAACCACCTGAATATATATCAAAGGAGTAGCCCAACAATTGAGGGGGTTCAAGATTTTGCCAAGTGAGCTTTGGGTTGCGGGATCGATTCCAGGCAACAACATATTTTTTTGTTGTAATTTTTAGCGATTTTGCAGGCTTCAGTTTTAAGTGTAATTTTTAGCGATTTTGTGTTTTTTGTTAGTCTTTCTTCGCTTAAATTTGTGCTTGCTTTCCATTTGCACTTTCAGGAGCCGAAGAGAATTCTAAAGGAATTGAAGAACTTGTAGAACTTTTTGAATGAGTTGTGCTACTTTATTATCATTTTATAAATATGTACTTTAAATTTGTTTCTTAAGATAAGTTGTAATTGTAAGAAATTATTTGAACTAAGGATTTTTTTTGTCAACCCATTTGTTAATCAATCCGTTCATATATGACCCGACCCGTTTATTTATGGATAATATTAGCGTGTTTAATTTTTTTTTGAACCCCCTTGATAGAATTTCTGGCTCCGCCACTGATTAAGGTGAATTTATGCATCTTATTAGCTAAGTATTTTATTATTATAAATCATAGTATCTTTGTTATAATTGGTCTTTGCCTTCATCCTTTGGTTTAAAATTGCGAGAGGTTTATGCATACTTGACAACTTAATGCCTAATTATTCGATTAGTGACAATAATATTTATTGAGATTTAGATATACTTGAAGTTAATTTTCAAATGGTTGTTTTGCCAAATCTTCTCCACATACTTTGTGAAATAAGATATCATGATATTTGTGTATTTGAAATATAAGTTTCATTCTATCATAAAGAATAAATATTAATCATCAATTTATCAAAACAATAATAAATCTAAAAAATCATCTAACACACTTTAAAAATTTTCGTGTATGTTTGTGTTCAATCATGCAAGACTAATTAAATGCATCTTAAAACTGACTACAATGTCAGTCATCTTTGCCCGCGTGTAGAAACAGAAGCAGAAGGCAGAAAAAAAACACACATCTTTCTGAAATTCGTGCAAAATAAAACAAACGGCAGATAATAATTACGAGCATGTTTGGATTGACTTATTTTAAATACTTTTGTTGTGTTTGAATAAATTTAAAAAGTGTTTTTGAGTTAAAATAGTAAGAATGAGTCAAAAACTATAAGTTAGAATTTCAATCTATGAGTTGTGGCTTATAAGTTCAAAAATCAAAAGTCAATTTAAATCGATTCTAAACAGGGCATCAAAATAGGTCGCCCTTTGAATTTTTTTTTTTAAAAAAAATACTGAAATACACATCTTATGTTTTCCTTATTTTCAATATCCCCTTTTATTTCTAAAAACCTCTAAAATCTCTTATTTCTTTAATGTATCCGAGCTACATATTAATGTATCTGAGCCAGTATTTAATGTATCCGAGCTACATATTATGTATTCGATTTATTTTATAATGTATCCGATCTAGTTTTTAATGTATCCGAGCTACATATTATGTATACGATTTATGTTATAATGTATCCGAGATATAATGTATTCGAGCTACATATTATGTATCCGATTTGTGTACTTTTTAAGGAATTAATGTAATCACAAATTAAAGGGGATAGATTGTGTTATGCCGTAATTTTACTATCTTTAGAAAATCACTTTTTGAAATGTTATAAGTATAAAACAATTTGAGAAAAATACTTAGAAAAGAATCGCCACTTAATTTTTTAAAGAAATTCAGAAAACTTAATTTAAAAAGGCTTTAACAGATGAGCCTTTAAAAATTTAGAGAAAACGGGTAAGAAGTTCTTATTTCTACTTTAATAAGGTATTTTAATAAGATCTAGAGCTTTATAATAAGAATATATAAATTATATTGTCTTTGGATTAACAGTTTGACACATAAATTTAATAGGGGTTTTTCAGGTTGAATCGCGATTATTAGGATCTGATAAATATTTGTAAGAAGGATTTATCATTTTGATTCTTGTAAATGTTATTGTTGGCATCGTATGCATATATGATGGGTTTGGTGCAATCAAGATATATTTTAAAATGTATTGTTAACTCTTTTGTCATATTGGTGACAATAGTTTTAATCATAATAAAATTAATTTAAATAGTAGTATACAATATACACCACATATAAAGATTTATATACTAAATAAGTCACCTCGTTATTACCGCTTTGAGCAATTTTCAATATAATTATGTGTTACATCGTTTAAAATTTTATAGATATTTTTTAAAATATTCATTCTTAATAAGCTAATAAAAAGTTTAAATACTTCAAATATTTGTCTTATAAATCCAATTAAACATTTTGAATATGTACCCGATTAAATTTTAGTAACTTACCTTTTTTTAATAACTTAAGTGATAACTTAAACGTGTAATAGACACGTGTAATTCAACTTTTAACTTTTTTTGTTCCCACTTATAATAATATATGATGATATATGATATGATATGATGATTATTAAATTATAGCCTTAATGGGAATGATGATTTCTCTTGGGTTGTTAATCGGACCACAACCTCGGGTGTCGAGGCTAGCCGAGCAGTCCATGAATCTCCTCATCGTTTTGTCAAGACAAAAATAAATCTCCTTTAAAAACGCAAAAGAAATATTCTTGGGCGTACAAGAGATATAGATTTTTTTGGTTGTCACTCTACGAAGAGGTATTAGTAGGTGAGTCATTTTGTAAGCGTCTTCGTCATATAGGGAGAACATGTTGGCAGTTAAAAAGTAGTTCATCACTCTTGATAAAACATTTACTGCATTTGCTTGTCCTTTGGCTTGCGCAACTCTCATCGCTCTTCGAAAGTAATCGGCAGCTGAAAGTGTTTGTTTAGTATAGTAGCCTTGTACCTCCCATTCATGCATCCAGAATGCCTCATCTGTATTCCTTAACAGAAAAGTAGGCCAGTAATCGTGGAGCAATCGATGTCCTTCTCCCACTATATATAATTTACAGCAAATTAAACTTCAGTTAGCAAACGAAAAATCAATTGAATACAATATACATACCACACATCTTTGACATATATAGTTCTCACTATGCATATTATTGCGGCAAGCTGCACTCCAGACTTTGGCCAGCCGCCATGCATAGTAAACCTGAATATGTTGATCGAAGGATCACAGTGAACTCCCGAATACCCCACATAGAGTGGGATGCCACTGTATGACGAAAGACAGGACTTTGACAAGTTGTTACTCTGATGAACATTATCAAGAATAAATAGATTACAAACATTTTAATATTTTGATGTGTGTAACTTACCTTAACATACCTATTTATAGGGATGAGGCCTCCTCTCCAATCTCCATGAGATTTAATTACCTTATTAGAATTTAGTATTTCTTTACTATTCATTCTACTTTGTGACAAGGAAGAAAGTAACGTGATTATTGCATTCATTTTTTTTTAGACTTATACTAGTAAATATATCCGCGCGAGGTAATGTGCTGCATAGTCAAGCGAATAGTAAGATAAAGTAAACGACTCTATAGTTATTAGTCAAGGGGTCTATTCATTTTTTTTAGACTTCTACTAGTAAATATATCCGCGCGAGGTAATGTGCTGCATAGTTAAGCGAATAGTAAAATAAAGTAAACGACTCTATAGTTATTAGTCAAGGGGTCTATTCCCAAACCAAAACTAGGGTCTCACCTCCCAGTAGCAGGATTCCACAATATATGTGATTTTGAAATATTTTTACTAATTGATTGGAATGAACGTGTGGTGTACGAGATGCACGTGTCACATGTGACGCACAAGATGCACGTGTGGCGCACGAGATGCACGTGTCACGTGTGGCGCACGAGATGCACGTGTGGTGCACGATATGCTGGTGTCAAGGTTAGCTAGGTAGTCCACGAATTTTTTGAATGTTTTATCAAGGCATAAATGAATAGGAGTGTGCAAAAATCGAATCGAAAAAATGTTTTGGGTTATTGTTATTAGATTATTGGGTTTTAAATGGGTTTATAAAAAAAAGTTATTGGGTGCTTCGGTTTCGATTTTTACTATTGGTTTATTGGTAATAATTTACTACTTTACCCTTCCTAAATATTAAATATTAATAATTTAATTTATAACTAAACACTATAACTATATCAAATTATCACAACGGTAGCTATTTGATTTTAGTTTTAGTCTTGTTAGATCATTTGATTTTAGTTTTAGTTTGTAACAGTAGATTGTAGCTTTTGCAAGTTTGTAAAACTCTGTAATTTGATTAACATAAAAAATTTCATATAAAATTTCATATTATGTTTTGACTGTGACATGTAATTTTAGCTTTCATACTACATTTGCTCTTATTGATGCAATTTCTCATTATCTTTCTTGTTTCACTATATCATAGCATTTAGAGAAGTGAAAAATCATATATTATTTTATGAACATTTTCTTATTGGATAAATTAAAACCGAACCTATAACAACCAAAAATCAATAAACCGAAAACTAATAAAAAAATATCTTATTAATTTGTTATTAGATTAGCATATTTAAAAACCGAAAACCAATGACTCGACTGCATTCAGTTTCAAATCGATTACTCAGATAGTTACTGATATATGAGTAAATTTTACAAGTTACTGATATATGTGTAAATTTAGTAAAAAATGTAATACAGATCATTTGATTATAACAGCTCAAAGAAAAGCATCAAAACAATTTTCATATCAGTGACAACTTCTGCAATTATATTGTGAAATGCAACTTGTATAGGGAAATGGAGGAAAAAGGAAAATCTAAGTCGAAGGAACAAAATTTTAGGCCATCCCAGAGGTAACGAAAACTGCTTCGAGCATTCAAGAACCATTTTCCTGACGAGGTTATCTGTGGTGCCGCTCTTTTTTGAAACGCAATTGCTCTGGATCAAACCCACCTTCCTCAGCTCCATAGACAGCCCAAGACGGTGTAGGTGTCATGTAATCTTTACTTGTAAAGGGTCTTCCAGAAGCTACCTGTAGCGCCATAGGTTTAAAAAACATTGATTACGCTATTGGAATGGGAATGGTATAGTTATAATTTACGTGCTGAAGCTTGAACAAGAGAAGTAACCAACCAGATCATGGAACTTCTCGTAGTCTATCCACGTGAACCATTGACCGTCTATCTTGAACTTATCGACTTTAGCCAGAAGAACACAGCAAGAATGCACGTGCTCACAAGCAACCTCATACTCTCCGATGCTCTTTTTAGCCAAGGCTTCAGAGAATTCCTTCACATCAGAATGCCAAGGGACATTCTCCATTGTCAACTTTGATGTAGCCGACCTGTGTCAAACCTTCCTGATTACTTAACTGAACTCTTATGCACTGAATTTTGAAATCAAATCAACTAGTAGAAGAGAAGAGGGAGGGGAAAGGAAAAAAGTGAGGGGGAGAACTTACGTTCCACAATAAGTGACACCTTTGATTTCAATGAAATCAGGTTTTCCAATGCTGAATAGGCTAGAATATGCATCCACATCTTCTGTGTTCCACCCTTTAACGAGTGTCAAACGATAGACAGTTCTTTGCTCCTTCTCCTTGAGAGCTCTCAAGGAATCCTAATGAAATCAGAAATAACACAAACCAATAGTGAGCAGTCTGAATGGAAGAAAACAAGCATGAAGAAACAGAGAAAATATGGGAAATTTTGATTTCGTTTCCTGTGGCCGACGAATCTTTTTTAGCACTAATGTAAAAGTAAGCATTTAAAACTTTCCTCTCACTGATATACCACAAAATAACAGTTTGAGACATGCTGCAATGGTTTACTAGTGTGCAGCTGACAACTCTAACCGTGTTTTTGGACTCTGTTTCCCATTCCTTTTGTGCCATCCATTAATGTTTTTCCTTATTTTTTTAGTTTGAATCTGATAAATATCTCTATATTCAAGACACTTACAAGAAATCGCTCCCAGAAGTCCCCAAATAGTGGTCTGTCAATTGCTTTTAAGCTGTCCTTTGTACCAGCATCTACGCTGACATACAACTGTACATTTAAAGATGAAGCCAGATTTAGATATGGAATTTGGATAATGACATACTTAAAAGATTGATAAAGAAAGAAGAATACAGGTTAGTAGACCTGTGTGATTGGTTTCAATAACTTAATCTTGTCAGGAAACTGTGCATTAGTTACAAGAAAAGTCGAAATCCGCCTCTTGTGCAGCTCATCTACAAGTGAATTTATTTCTGGATACATAATAGGCTCACCAACCAGTGACAAGGCACAATGCCTAGGAGAAAGACCCTCAGACAAACGCTCAGCTTTAACACCTGCAAGGGTGAGATATTCTGGTCAATAACCACTACAAGCAAGAAAGTGGAAGGACAACTATTTTTTTTTAAAATAAAGAAAATGCATATGTAAGGTGGAAAGGACATCAATTTTATCCAGACAGATAAAAAAATTTGTGAAAATTCTGTATCCACTTCTATATTTCATGTCCTTAAGGAGTAGAGTAAGTAGGGAAGATGCGGATGGGTAAAAAAATGGAGAACCAACAGTTAGCAGTATCAGTGTTACCATTTTTTATTCAGAAATCAGAAGGACCTTGCATCAAAATTAAACACAACTCAACCAAGGTACTTTTTCTTGAATGGACACAACAAAATGACCAAACAGAGACATGTTGATATAATATCACCAAATGATTTCAATCAAGCACATTATTTCTCATGTGGCATTGCTCAACTTCCATACAAGTTCACACGGAAACATATATGTTCATGTGTACCAGAAAACATACCTGGAACGCCTTTCATCTGTTTTATCATCTTGGTATGCAAATCTATAGCTGTGTTCACAATCTCCATAGGATCATCCATCTTCCACGTCCAGCTCTTCCCAACAGGATTTGTGTGATGTCTCCAACAAAAAACACATTTGTTTGCACATGCTAAACTAGGAGTGGCCTCCATGCACCTATGCAGTGGGTAAATGAAAATCCAGATTTAAAATCAGCATACAAGGCTAGGAAGTCAATAAATACCAAGCCTACTTAATGATGCACAAGAGGTCAATGCAGTAGAACCTTTCCTTGTTAGCTCCATGATCTATTAAGCTATGTTGCTCGGACTCTTCAAAATTGTCATCAGCTGCGAATTGGATCATTCAAAAGCAGTGCAATTTTGAAGCATCCGATGGCAAAATTTTTGGACAATCCAAGCAACTTAATTATTTAGGCAGTAGACAAGTATAGGAGCAAACTCTCTTTTGAACTTACTGAATCTTCTTGATACCCATCAATGAATCCCTTTACTTCTTTCTTTTTTAAAAAAAGCTATAAAAGCTTGATTACTTTTGTAATCTCTTCAGACGGTTCAATCGGCTACGTCATAGGAGATTTTCCACTGAGGGCACATTTGAGACTATAAAAAATGCCAGTTCATTTTCTAGTTGTTCATTGTGTAAAATGGAAGGTTTCCCTGCTATTCTACTCCTACTCCATATCACATGCCTCTAAAAACAGATCCTTCTTCTTTCGGATAAGCACATGCAAACATATTTGCAAACTTCATTTCTTATTCACTGCATACTTGATCAACTCTAAGAATTCTAGCAGTCTAAAAAACTTCCAACAACTGGATCTCATCACAGTTGCAACTTGAACACATAGAAGATATTGTTGAAAAATCAAATACAATCATGTCAACCAAGGATTAAAGAAGGACTACACAACTCATAGACAGAATGCAATAGTAAAAATGTAAAAGCTATAAACAAGCATCTGTACTGGAAAGAAAAACAAACAATCACCTGTGACTCTCAATGCCGTAAAATGAGTGCTTATAGCAACCTCCGCGCCCTCTAAGTTGTGATTTTGTCCATCTACAAAGTTTCACACCGCTATGCGAACCAATTATTTTATATCCCTGCAATTTATCAATAAATAAACTACCTTACCATAAATCCATCAAATAATCCAACTAATTAATTTGATACAACAAAAGTTCGTCATTTGACCACGATACCTGTTTCTCCAAACTTGCCCTAATAACTGGAGTTACCATTGCCTTCTCTCCATTCACAGTTCCACCATTCCACTTCCCATTAACTAACTTATCATTAACTCCTTTCTTTCTTGAAGGCCCTTTACCCGCAATATCCTCAAGATCAACAATTCCTGACTCCTCGTCATTTTCTTCAAACTCATTATCATATTCCTCATCATCATCTCCCTCACTCACAGCTTCATCTTCACTACCATCACCAACTCCACTCCCCATATCCCCTCCATTCTCGCCCAAATTACCCAAAAGCCCAACAATCCTCTTACTCCACTTACCAAAAACCTCATCCAAATTACCCTCATCTACATCACCTTCACACACCTCTAAAACCTCAACCCCACCAAGTTTCTTCAACTTCTTCGAAAAATCACGACCCACAGCATTAAATGTTTCACCATAAGACCCACTACCAACTCCAAAGATTGCAAATTTACACTTGCTAAGCAACAAAGATCCAACCCTGAAATCATCAGCACTCTCAGTTAACCAATCAACAAAAAATCCAGCATTTGAAGGTGGTTTCCCGTCTTCCCACGTAGAAGCTACAATAACTACGAAGCTTTCTTTATGCAAATCCTCAGGCTCATACTCTTGCGGGTCAACAAGATCGAATTCAAACCCGTTAA
Organism: Solanum bulbocastanum; assembly: GCA_037074985.1. NCBI lineage: Eukaryota > Viridiplantae > Streptophyta > Magnoliopsida > Solanales > Solanaceae > Solanum > Solanum bulbocastanum. The sequence goes on along the minus strand of CM073604.1, from coordinate 38,378,401 downwards.
GGTTTAGCAAACTATAAAGACTCTTTGCTAGGGTTTTAGAAGTGCCAGTTTGGGATATAAAGAAGATTTTGCCTCTTGGGTTTTTAGGGATAGGGTTTTGGGAAATGGGGTTTAAGGATTTGATGCGTTTGGATAGATGACGACGTGATTTGTAAAAGAAGAAGACTGTGGTGGCGGAGAGGAGCGTGAGGATGGCGAAGCGCGTGGGGTAAGAAGAAAGTGATAGGGACATGATGGGTATTTTAGGATTGGTTCTTACAAGCGTTGATCTTTAGCTACTACAATATTGTTACATGTTCAAGAGAAAGCTTTGAGCTTTGATCTCAGTGCATCAATGGCGGCAAATGCTTTTGAGGGCTGAAAATGCTCTCTTTTGAGTTTCTCTTTCTTCTTTCCTTCATAATACTAATGTTAGAAAAAATGACAATAATGGTCCCTTATGTTTTAGGTTGGTTCAAAATAGTCTCTTTTTAAACTTGTCCAAAAATAATATTTTTAATTGATGTTAAATGTTAAATACAGTATTTATCAAAATCTATTTTTTTAAGATTTGATAAAAACTATAAACTTCTTTTAATTATAAATAATAACAAAGTCTCATCGAATTTAAAACATACGTGAGACAGAAAATTGTTCTAGGCGCTAAAAAAAGTGTCAAACTCTAATATAACATAAACAACATTCTAATCGTGAAGTCTTACAAATTTTCTTTTCATAACTCGCGACAAATGAGATGCATTGATATCCAAGTGAAAAGGTATGAAAAGTTGGCTATGATGAATAAGAGTAGAGGTAATGATCTGCTTAAAAATTATTGATATCGTAGACATACTTAAAAAGTTCTATACATGATGACAATTCTAGAAGATCTACCAAGAATCACCAATTTCTCATCAAAAGACATAAATCCACGTACTTCGTTTCTAGGTTTAATCATGGAATTCACATAAATTATTCATAATATCATGAATCAACACTAAATTAATCATATATAAGTATTATCCAACCATTTGGAATACCCACCTAAAACTCATACATTGGAAGTAACCCTAGCCTAGATTGGGATTCTTCTTCACAAATCTTGGGGATTTCTATGGGAAGAACCCATAGATGAAAAGCTAAACGTACCTTAATAAATGCCCTAGCACAAGCCTTGAGCAATGAAGCCTTCGTTCTTGACCTAAGTTTCAACCCTAGCTTCTTCTTCAATGGAGGTTCTCCTTAGAGAGAGAAATATTTTAGAGAGAGTGATTTGGGGTTTTTAGTTTCTAATGACTTAAAAGGGTGTTAAATTACTTTTAAAATATATAAATAGGTGTACAAAACCCATATAAAATGACCCCATAATTTATCTACACGTTTGGGAATTTACCCAAAAGCTCTCGACTAGGCAGCTTGTTGCCGGTTACTATGCCCCTCTCTACGGGCCGTCAAGGGCACCACAGCCCGTGAAGGTGCCCGTGGTCTCTTGATCAGTGTGCTACCTTACCTTCCCAAGCTTACAATGTACTAAGGAAAGACCACGGGCATTCCCACGAGTTGTGGTTTTGACCACAGGTAATGAAGTGGTCCGTGGTTCCTTAGGCAGTAGCTAGGATTCTTGGACCCTGCCTAGATGAGTCTAAGGGAACTTCACGAACCCTTTCACGGTCAGTGGTCATCACCACTGGCCGTGAAAGTGGCCGTGGTCCCTAGGCAGTGTGTTGCCAAGGTTGGGCAGCCTTGGCCCTTTGGCTTAGGCTTGCCCTTTTTGCCTTGGCACTTGCCCTTCCCAAATAACCAAACTCTAAAAGATTTCTAAGCTACGAGGTCTAACACGTACCTTAACGTTCAACCACTAACCCCTCATTCTAAACATGTAAAGTCTTATCTACGACTCTAATCTTCAATAACACACTCTAGAACCCCAACTCTTGGCTCTAGTTTAGTCTACTAGATTACGGGACATTACAAGAATGAAGATAAGAAAGGATTTATTTTTTCTTTCATTTGAATGGGGTGATTACACGACATGACACATTTACAGATGCAACTTTGTACTGACATAATCATAAAGCTATCTGGAAGTCTGGTGTTGTGACCCGATTTCGAAAACTAATGTTTCGAAATCGTTTTCGCAACTTTGGCAATTTTGTTAGGTTTTGAAAAAATTACAATTTGGAAGTCACCACTTAATTTTTTAGGAAAAATTAAGAAAAAATTTAAAAGGGGTTTTTTGAAAGAAAACATTTTAAATAAAACCAGAGTCGGGTAAGGGTTCAAATAATTCTCTAAGGAAGGGTTTAGGCATCTTAGAGAATCCATTAACACGCGGTTGACCAACGGATTTAAAAGTTTGGCTAATTTTTAAAGGAAAAAAAAAACTTAAGATTCCTTGTGAAAATTTTTGTTTAAAATAAGAAAAGTCTTTCGATAATTATACACTCATCTTATTCCAAGTATGAAATAAGTCAAATGTCAAAATAATAATTTTAACTTAACGTTTTACCCGAGTCAAGTTTTTGAGTCGAAAAATCAGCACAATAACTTAAGCGTGGATTTGAAAGTTAAATACTAACTATGAAAGAATATGAATAATTTTTAAGTTAGTCTTAAAGCTTAGATGTCTAACTTAAAAGAATTTGAAAAATTTAAATACTTAAAGCAAAATGAATAACAAAATAGAAAACTTCCCTAAGGATTCATCTAAATTAACAAAATAAAAAGTTAAAAAGTTAGCAATCATCAACATATATTCACAAATAGAGTAAAAAATTAAATAAAATAAAGAAATGGATGAAAAGGGAATTTCGGCCTCTTTCTGACTCCTTTCGCCACTGTTGCGCTCGAATTGGACTTTTTTAAGTCCCATTTTCAAATTTCCAGCCCTTTGGGCTACTATCGCCGCTGCTGATTGCTCAAATAGGACTTATTTAAGTCCAAAAATTTCCAATTTTAGTCCCTTTGGGACTGCTGCTACTGCTGCAATAATCAAATTGGATTCTTAAATCCAAAATTTAATTTTCGGCCATTTGGGCTTGCTATTACGCCACTACTTAGCTGCTGCCACTGGTTTGGATTTTAACCCAATAATAATAGTTTCCCTTTTGCGACTTTGAAGGAGGTTGACTCAAGAAGAGGAATATGCAAGAGATGGGGAGTCCAATTAGACTCAAACGAGAGAGTTCATGCAAAGTCCAAAGAAAAAGAAGAAAGGATTAGCAAGTGAAATCAATAAGGCATATATGAACAACAAACCTTAACTACATATTCAACCCCAATAAAGAACAAATAAGTAGGAGATCACCAGACCACATAGTTGTTTCCATTAATCACAACTCAATAAGATGCGTACTTAATTAAAACTCTATTTTTTGGTAAAACGATTAACTAACTACTTATTCAAATTGAAAATTTATATAAATCTATATATTTTAAGTTCATAGAGATATATTTTATCGTAAAAATGGAAAATTGCCTTGAAAATGATTTCAAAAGTAATATTTATTTTTTCCAAAAAGGGAAATCGATGTATCATCACTGTAGCTCTTAAGTGATGGTTGTCGGTTAGAGAAACTCCCACAGAAGTTATTGTATTCTTATATATACAGTTATCTGTATTTTTAGATACATTTCAGATTGTATCTTTGCATACACACAGAGTTGACATTATGTTTTAAACAACTTTTCTTTATATTGCACTTGTTTTAAACTGTTTTATATTGAAATGAGTTTAGTTATGTTGAGTTGAGTTGAGCCAGGTAAGTTCTTTAGTTCCTTTCAGATTCTTTCAAGCCTATGTTATGTTTAGCATTCTAACTCGCATACTCGTACATTCAATGTACTAATGCCAGTTGGCCTGCATTTTATTATGATGTAGACACACGTAACTAGGATCGGCATCTAGCGCATCATTGATCCAGTGAGCAGTCTAGAGTTTGTTGGTGCGTCTCTTTGCATTTCGGAGGACTCCTTTTTCATTGCTTTCAATTTAGTATTAGTTCATTAGGATGTCATGGGCCTGTCCCGACATACATCTAAGTTTTTTAGAGGCTTCATAGATAGACAATCAGTTAGTTAATTCATTTGTCACTACTTTATTATTGGCTTATGTTTTTGAGACTTGAGGTTGCCATTTTGGCCAAGTTGAATGTTGACTTTTAAACATTCTAAGTTTTTATAATTATAAATATGCATATAGTCTTCCGCTAAGTAAGTAAGCCAGGCCAAGGGTTCGCTTGGGGCCAGCAATTGTTCTTGAGTGCCAGCCATGTCCAGGGTGTAGGCTCGGGGCATGATAGGAAGTGACTCTCCAATAATAATTTAACATGCCACGTTGAAGGAAGTGACACTCTAATAATAATTTAATGTGTCACGTTGAAGGAAGTGACGCTCTAAAAATAATTTAATGTGTCATGTTGAAGGAAGTGACGCTCCAATAATATAACGTGTCACATTGAAGGACGTGACTCTCTAATAAAAATTTAACGCGTCATGTTGAAGCAAAGGACTCTCCACTAATAATTTAACGTGTCACGTTGAAGGAAGTGACTCTCCAAATAATTTAACGTGTCACGTTGAAGGAAGTGACGCTCCAATAATAATTTAACATGTCACATTAAAGGAAGTGACGCTCTAATATTATAACATGTCATGTTGAAGGAAGTGACTCTCCAATAAAAATTTAACGTGTTAGGTTGAAGGAAGTGACGCTCCAAAATAATATAACATGTCACATTGAAGGAAGTGACTCTCCAATAAAATAATGTGTCACGTTGAAGGAAGTGACGCTCCAATAAAATTTGAACATGTCACGTTGAAGGAAGTGATGCTCCAATAATATAACATGTCATGTTGAAGGAAGTAACGCTCTAATAATATAATGTGTCACGTTGAAGAAAATGACGCTAATAATTTAATGTGTCAAACTGAAGGAATTATTGCTCCAATATAATAATGTATCACGTTGAAGGAATTGATGCTCCAATATAATAATGTGTCATGTTGAAGGAAGTGACGCTCCAATAATAATACCCTAATGATAAAGAACAAATTTTAAAAATTGGGAGTAAGGTTATAACATAGTAATATGGTTTGTCTCTTGTAAGTTGTGAAGCTGATAACATCTCTCGTTGTCATTAAAACACTATAGTCCTTGCGTTCATAGAAAATTTGTTAGTTAAGAACATAAAGATTAACAAATGCCAAGACTTTTAAATGCGTCATGGCGATCTGGTAGCCATGGAGAACGAGAGAATATGGAAGAACGAGTTGAGAACTTTAAACGTTAAAATGAGGCACTAAAGGCCAATTAGGGATGTCACATAAGGTGTGCCCCTACTTCAAAATGGATTTCTTGTAAAGAGAAGATTGGTTTGATAAAAGATATCTTTGAGAATTGAGGTTGAACAGAGATTTTGAGAACTTTGAACTATTTCAAAAGGTTGCCCCTGTTTCCAGCCCATTGGTACTTAACTGAAATAATTTGCATGAAAATGAAGAATGACTGATTCAAAAACATGCCCTAATTTCCTCTAAGGTCTGTAATTTGAAACAGTAGGAAGACAGAATCCTTATATAGGATTGCCTATGTATCTTACTGGAACAAGAAATCAGGTTTGATGTAGTTCGAACCTAAACTTAAAAGAATTTCTGGAGGAAAATGAGCTTTGACTTAAAATGGACAAGAGATTTAAAATAACGGAAGATAAATTTCGTCAACACAAAATAGAGGGTAAGAGTAAACTTGTTGGATGGATCCTTGGTGTCGGGAATCCTTCAAAATAACATCTTTGAAATGTATTGGCTCATGTCCATCTTATGGTGAACGTTTGGACTAATCCTTCAAAAATTGAAAAGACCCTTTGAAATTCTAACTCCAATTCTAACGACACTTGCATAGTTCAGATGTAATTAGTGACAAAATAAAATTATCAAAGTAAAATATAAGTTTTCAAATGAAGTTGTTCGGCTTATATTGGTCTGGATAACATCTCATGGTCTTCGCCATTGTGCCAAGCTATTTCAACTATAAATTTGAGAATCTGTAAAGTCATAATAAAGTGAAAGGATAAATTTTAGAAAATGAGTAAGAGTAGAAATCATCTGAGTTGTGATGAAGCCACTGTGGGTCCAATGATTCCTTGTAACTTTGTAGTTCCTGCATCCAAAGAAAAATTATTAGTTTTGAGAGACTAATTTATGTTGGTTTTGCCTTGCCATCCCGATGCTCCTTTGACTACAGCTTCACAAGCTTGTCTGATCTCGAAATATCGTTTGATGGAATTTTTTAGGACCTTCCTAAAAAATTCTGCCCCGGTTTACAACATAACATAACGTTTGAACTTTCTGTAGTTTGTAGTTGAATTTTTGAGTGAATCTTAAAAATTCTGCCCAGTTGCAACTCTGAAGTGATTCTTGATTTTGACTTGTTGGGAAAATTCCTCTTCTAACGAATTTTGAGATTTTCTCAAACTTCTGCCCCAGTTTTTATTATAAAGGAAAATGAAAAACTTACAGGGAATATGACCGAGCCGGTGTGGTGCCTACGTATCCCGCTAAGCAGGAATCAGGTTGAATGTAGTTTCAATCTCGAGGATAAACGGGAATAGAAAACTTTAACTAAGGAAACGACTGAGGCCGACATAGGCCACCTACGTATCTTATTTTTGAGAATTCAGGTCAGACGTAGTTCATTACAAGGAAACATTAAAGAGGGATAAAAGGGTGATCGAAGCCGACATAGGCCGCCTACGTATCTCATTCTTGAGAATTCAGGTCAAATGTAGTTCATTACAAATGAAAGACGCTTACAAAAGAAATAAATCCAAACAAACGATTACAAAGGAATGAAATGAAACAACAACTCCAAATGCGAGACTAAAAAATGCCAAAAGTGCAATTTCCAGGAAACTTACTTTTTCTTTGCAACTGGTTATGCCAACAACTACTCCTTAAGCTTGGGTAGTGGATTGGTGTTCACATTTGCTGGAGAATGTGCAAGTTTAATCACCTCGTTGTCAATTAGATCTTGAATTTTGTGTTTCAAAGTGATACGTTTCTCGGTATCATGCCCAACAACATTGAATGATAAGCACACCGCTTGTTTGGGTCATACCACTTGGCTGAAGTATTCACAGTGTTGGCTTCCACTGGATGGAGTATCCCTGCCTTTTTCAATCTCTCAAAAAGTTGAGTCCGTGTCTCACATAATGGAGTGAAGACTCGGGGAGGCTTTTTCTCAAAATTAGGACGAGGTCCATTGTTTCGAGGATTTTGCATTGGTCGTAGAGAACAAAATGTTGCTTGATTTTTGCAAACACAGTATCATGAATCGAGATAGCCTGGAGGAGGTTGAAGGTTATATGAGGTAGCTCCTTGAGTCGATAACATCATAACTTCTTTCTCCTTTTTCTTTCCAAAGGAAACAATTTGATAGGCCCTATTAGCAAAATGAGATGAGGTGTAACTCATTATTTTGTCAGTCTTGAGATCGTCTTCAATCATTTCTCCAGCCTTGATAACTTCAACAAATGTCTTTCCACCCATTGTCACCATTCACTCATAGTATTATGAGTATTGAGCTTAAATGGAGTAGGTGATCATTTATGATTCCTCCATAGGTGGGAGCACCCTAGCAGTTTCTTCCCTTCAACAAACGGCATAATTCAGTCGACTTTGGTTTTAGCTTGGTAATAGAGATCCTATTAGGAGCGATTTCAACATGAAACTTATAGTGATCCACAAAAGCATTCGCTAGATCATCCCAAGTACGTCATTAAGTCACATCTTGCTTTCAATACCACTCCAAGGCTTTTCTAGTCAGACTTTGATTGAATAGCTTGATTCTTATCCCTTCATTGTTTCCAACGCCAATTAACTTTTCACGGTAAATTTTTAAGTGAAAGAAAGGATTTCCTAATCCACTGAACTTTTCAAACTTCAGAATCTTGTAATGAGGTGGAAGCTCAACCTCGTGAAATGTGCACAACTCTTCATATCTCACACTCTGCTGTTATCGAACCCACGAAGACCTCTCAAAGCATCCTCTAAGCTTTTCATCTTCTTATTCATTATTTCAACATCAATTGATTTCACATCATTTTCAATTTCAACATAGTGATTAACATCTTGGCGGTGAAAATCTTGAGCTTTGGTAACACGTGTAGCAGTGACATAAGTGAACATTGGTGGAGCATGATGTGTTACCGTTGGAGCTTTTAGAGTTGCAAATGTGTATACAAGAGGAGTATCCTGAGTCGAATGAGTGAGAAAAGCACTTTGAGTTTGTTGAAAGGTAGTGAAATGATCTCCTTGATTAATCTCACTTGAGGTCGGAAACGAAGGTGGCATGGACCCTTTTTGGCGAGCATCAGGTGGTAGGTTCTAAGAAGCAACTTGGTATTGAGTTACTAGGAGATTAAGTTCACCAATTTGTTGCTCTAGACGAGCAATGACTTCCATGGGTGATTCTGTTACTACTGAGGTACTAGGATTGGCGATAGATGAAGTAGGGATCATTTCAAATGAAGCAACTGTGTTGATAGTAGAATCCATTTTGAATGAGTCCTCTTAGTAGTCCAAGTAAGAAATGAAAAGTCTGTAGAAATTTCCTTGACCTTACACCATGTAAAATATGAATGTTCTGCCAGCGAGTATTTTGGTGAAGTGAGCAAGTTTGATTACCAACACAAACCAGTCTCTCCTTCTAAAAACAACTCAAAAAATAAGAGAGTTAGTCCATTAACCATAATAATCAACCAAAATAACATATAAAATAAATAACATTTTTTTTGCTTCAAACAGATTAATCCAAAGTTCGAAAAACCAAGGACTCTAAAAGGGTGACCAAATGGGAAAACTTTGATCATTTTGTGAACTAAAATTTTAACGAAAGAAAGGAATTTGGACAAAGCAACCCATATGATTTGAGTAAAGATTCAAATGTTGACTTTTTGGAAGGTTCAATCGAAAAGCCCTTTTGAGAATAAAGACGTCATGAAAATGAAGGAATATTTAGTAATGCCGGCTAGGTAGGTGTGAAAAATAATTTTCAAGAAACAACGAGGTCAACGTGAATTTGAGGGATGACCCGACAATCTTTTTGAGGATTTAATGAACTCGAAAACTTGAGTGATTTTAATAGATTTTGATAATGGACTCAATATAGTAATTTGGGAGGGATCAAAAATTGAGATTGTATGCCAAACAAGGTTTTGAGATTTCGAAATAGAATAATGGACCAATCATGTTTAAAGTAAAACATATATATAGAACGCATAAGTCAAGCAAGCACAAACGAAACAGAATTTGTACCATTTAACACACAAACAAAATATAACGCCTCCCAACATACATGTGACCTTTTTGAGCCAAAGGTAGGCCTAACGTTTGAAGGATGTGTATATCGTTTGTGAAACATTCCATTGCCCCAAAATATTTATACAAACCTTAAGAAAAAACAAATGGCGATACATAATAGAGGAGAGGGAAATAAATATCAATCCCACGCAGGGGTACAATGGTAACATAAACTAAGCTTCCATATGAAATCTTCATTTTCGAACTTCTTGATGCTTTTGAATTTCTTCCAAATGAGGAGGATCTTCCTTTGACTTAAACAAAGACACTACATATAAAATAAAAATCTAACCCCAAGGGATAATGGTATGCACAAATCGACATACATGTCCTTCAAATTTAACAAATAGTTGAATGATCGTCTTATATTGACTCGATGATCAATTAGACACAAGGTGGTCTTATAATGGGCTCAATACACCTTGGGTATTGGTCATCTTAGATTAATGCACTTAAAAAAGGGATTTGGTTTCTCTCTAGGCTAGTTAACTAAGAATTGGTTTAAAGACAAGACCTAGTTACCTGAGTTAGACAAACTATAGGGTGAGTACAATAAACCACGTTGGATGACCACAAGCCAACTATTCGTTTATCACTTCAAAAGAATTCGAGGGTGCTTTTCTGAAGGACAGCCATGGAAAGCCACGTAATTGCCTTTTTTCCTAATGCAATCTATTTTCCGTTTGGAGGAATTGATGTCATGAGATGCAATGACAATAATATATTTAAAATTTAAACACATAATTGAAAAATAACAATTAATACAAATAAATAGTTAGCCAAACAATAAAATCCTTTTCGTTAGAACCTTGTTAAATGAATTCCCAGCGGAGTCGTCATTCTGTTGCGACCCGATTTTGCAAACTAATGTTTCGAAACCGTTTTCGCAACTTTGATAGTTTTGTTAGGTTTTGAAAAAATTACAATTTGGAAGTCGCCACTTAATTTTAAATGATTTTCTTAATTTTTCCTAAAAAATTAAGCGGCAACTTCCAAATTGTAATTTTTTGAAAACCTAACAAAATTGTCAAAACATTAGTTTTCAAAATCGGATCGCAACAGAATTGCGACCTCCCTGAGAATTCATCGGGGATTAGAGTAGACGATTAGTAGGCAATGATCAACATTGTCTGATTTCTTTATTAGTGTGATTCTTTTTCTTGTTGTTCTTCTTCTATTATCGTATTATTTTTTGATTTTACTATTACAAGTTGTTTTTTTAATTTCAATTGTCATGTTACTTGTTGTCGCTATTATTCTTCTCTCTGCTATTTTATACAGTACTTCTTCACTACTAATTTATCTTGCTACTGATATTGATATGTTTAACTTGAATCAATTGCCTTATTAGATACCATCTCTATACATTTCATAACGTATAACCTCTATACCTTTATAATACAAAGGTAAGTTTGTAACTTACACATACTCCATTCTTTCTAGACTTTACTTATAGAATTACATGAATACGTAAATTTCCTCAATATAACTTATATGATGAAAAATATTATGAATACTTATGTTTTGACAAATTTAAAGTACCAAAATTGTCCGGTTAGGGTAGGAAAATAAATTATTCAATTCAAGAATTTGGGGGTACTTTCGGTTAAATCTTTGCTTCACTATTTTTGTATAAATTGAAGCTTTGACACTAAATCCATCAGCCTTCTTCCCTAAAATATTCTTTCAAAAACCTGATCTGTAAAACCCATCAAATCAAGAAGGCCATTGCAATCTCTCAACAAGGAGAACTCGGTAAGGGTTCGGCTCATTTTTTGTCTTTTTTTTCTTTCATCAAATATCTATATAAAGCCCAGAATTTGTATCGTGTTGTCTGTGTCATTTTTCAAAGCAAATTGATTTTACATTTTATAAAAAATCATTTTTTCATCCATGTTATATATATATATATATATATATATATATTTTGAATGCCTATTGTATAAATCGAGGAATAATTGAGGCTTTCTCAAGTGGTTAAGCACCTTCACCATCCATAGATAATTGAGGGTTTGAGTTACTTAGGAAAGTAAGTGAGAACACTATTGATACTCCGTCGGTGAGGTGGGAAAAAGAATCAGTAAGTCATGTAATAAAGATGTTTATGACCCATAACTCTTTGCTGTGATACTTTTGGTGTAGTAGAGGAATTTTCTTTAATCTAATGCAGTTTTTTTCTCTAATTCAATGGAGCTAAAGGATAGCGTTTTAAATTTCTCTGATGAAGATGAGAGCTTTGAGGATGATGAAGATGTTAAAATGAATGATATTGAGGAAGGTGAGCTGGTTGAGAAGATTTCCAAGACTGGATTAGAGGAAACTGGTGATGCATGTGCCAGCTCTGAAAATCCTCTCCAGGCAAAAAAAATCGGAGACGCAGGAAGAACATGAGAAAGAACAAACGTAAGAGAGTTTCTTCAGGTCCAATCACAGACATTAACAGGTTATTACCTTTGATTTTTTGGGGAACAAACGTAAGAGAGTTTCTTCATGATCGCTTTTATTCATGTGAAATTGTCCATAAAAGGTTATTACCTTTGATTTTTTTGGGAATTATTTTAAATTTGTAGCAGATGTTTGTAATCTGAATCTATTATAGATTCTTATGATGTTTCAGACTGATGTCATTATCTCCGATCTCCAATCTCATCTGAACGCCAAAACCCTCTTCTTCCCAGGTTGTTTGTTGTTGTGTATGACATTTTCTGCATCTTTCAAGGCCACATCGAGAATGTAGCACATTCTTAAGCAATAGTATGGGTTAAACAAGACTGCAAATGAATTGATCAATGTTATTGAGGCTTACAGAACTTTGAGGGATAGAGGTCCTTATCCTCCAGATCAAGTTGTGAAAGTTTGCATTCGTTCTTTATGATAGTGCTTCGAAGAGTACCTTTCTAGCTTCTGTAAGTTTTCTTTTATCACCTTATCTTGATCTTCACTTATCTTTGATATTCTCGGTCTTGGATTAAATGTATGAGTTTTGGTTTTATATGATGTTGATGGCAGTGTGCCCCCGATTCTATGAGTTCTACTTCACATCCCCTTCCTTCTACTTGTGTTCTTCAATTTCCCTCTAGTTCTTAAATTCACTTGTAATTCCAATTACGAGTTAATGAAATAGATTTGTTGGTTGTTTGAATTTGAATTAAGTTGGTCTTGTTATTGGATTTGTTACATTCACCGCGACTACTTCTGTTGTGCAAATATTTATCTTTGTATAATGTTTCATTTCCTTTTCTCTGGGCGACAAAGAGGGTAAATTAGAGAGAGCTAGGTGGGTTCGTTTGGCAAGACTGAGATATGTTTATTCACAAATCAATCAAATGGGATATGGGATTCATAAACACATGACATACAACCTCTGTTTAGTCATATGCTTCTCATACTCTACCACCTTCTTGAAATTGGTTTTTCCCTATGTTTTATGTTAATTGTTTCATTTCTTTTTGAAGATCCTTGATGTCCATTGATTTACTTTTAAATCTTCTATATAATTCCTAATGTCGTATTGTCTTGGTTGCTACTTTAGGGTGCTTTTTCACATCTTCTGGTGGCTTGAGGAGTTATGAGACAAAACATGAAATTGCCAGACACCTATTTTTTGCACTACAGATGTGATATGGAGTCGTATTTTTTGGATGTGTTGCGTAATTATGGGTTAAAGATGCCTACAACCTTGGCTCGAGCTCTCCAAAAATATTGACCTAAAAATGCATTATTGTTGGATTATTGACACACACCCCTAGCTGTTTTTATAAAGTCTGAGCAACTGATCTTGTGCAGTGAAGTACAATTTCTTCTACTGATCATTATTGCCACCAGGAGGATAGTGAGACCTCCCAAGAGAGGTTCTCAGCTGCTCAACGACCCCGCAGCAGAACTCTTTCATCTGTTCATGCTGCCATATTGGAGGACTTGGTTGTTCCAGCAGAGATTGTTGGGAAGCGTACTAAGTATCACGTTTGCCCCAAGGAATGAAACAACACCAAGTATAAGTTGGAGACCTTTTCAACAGTTAACAGAGAGCCTTCAGACAAAGATGTAGTGTTTGAGTACCCCGTCACTAAGGCTTAAGGATATGTAATGCATGTCCTCATTTGACGTGAAACTACACATTGGTGGTTCCTCTTCTGTAATTTTGGCAGTACCATTTGGTTTTAGAATGCAGAGAACTATGTGACTTTCCTATCAATTTTAAGTTAAAAACATGCTTCTATGTTATAGATTTCGGGTTTGTTTATTGAAACTTGGTTTCATTGATCAAAATAAAAAAACAAGAAAATCAGTGAATTTTCGAAAGCATTGAGCTTAATTGGATTGTCTAAGATAGTTTGCACTTTTTAATTTTTAGAAAAACAGAAATTCTAGTACAATTTTCACCTGATTGCATTACACTTTGTTAGATACCAAATGTTATAACAACATTATAATCTCACAAGTTAGATCAAAAGATAATATGTACGTCATCTCTAAACACGCAACCTAACACTCCCTTTTGGCCCTTTTATTTGTTCTTGATAGATTTTTGCTATATACAAATGTGAAAACTTGAATAGAACACAAAAAAGATCAAATCTTGCAAGTTAATTTTGCTTCTTTAGTCCCTTTTCATGTCCAAGATTGTCATTTTCAAACACCCTTTTGGCCTTTTTCTTTGTTCTTGATAGATTTTGCTAGATACAAGTGTAACAACTTGACCAAAAACACAAAAAGATCAAATCTTGGAAGTTAACTTTACCTGTAGAGGTTAAGTTATTGGAGGGGTATTGCCATTTTCAAATACCATTCGACCTTTTTCTTTGTTCTTAATAGATATTGCAATATGCAAATGTGACAACGTGTCCAAAAACACAAAAAGATCAAATCTTGAAAGGATAAAATTGTACTTGAGAACCTAGAACTATTTTCTACCAAATGAAAAGAAGAAAAAAAAATCTAGATGTTTGTCTCACCATGAGTCTTGAAGCTCGAGTCTCGAAGGACAAGAGTAACATTCATAAATCATAAATCTTGCCTGTACGGATATGAAGCTGTTCTCATCAGATCCTGAAAAAGTACTAAAAGTCATTTTAACATGTATAGATATACAAATACGTTATAAATATATAGGAACACGATAAGAGCAAACCTGCCGTGAATGAGGTATGATATCCATGGTTAATTTGTCTGTGAAATGATTCCGAATATGATTGGGATTGCTTTTTTTAAAAGCAAAAACAAGTACAATTTATTAGATAAATATATGGAGGTAAATGAAAATAAATTTTAATAAACACATAACATAAAGTATCAAAAGACGAATTTACCATTATGGGAGTTGTACTAGGAGTTGTACTAAGTAGTGGTGATGTGCTTTGAGATTCCAATTCAACATTAGATCTTGAACTATAATCAAATATCAAAGTGAAAAAAATAATAATCAATAATTATTGCATTATATAAAGTGAGAGTACCTTATTCCATGGCCTTTGCCTTTGCCTTTGCCTTTACCTTTGTCCTTTGCCTTGCCATTCTTTGAGCTTTTGATTTGACTTGTTTGTTTCTTAGAAGAACATTTTTTGACCTTCAGAGATTTTTCCAGACCACCTTTCATTCTCAATGAATTTGGACGTCCTTTAGTTACCACACAGAAAGGGTCAATCAAGATAGTGTTTTTTCTCTGCTCACGTGTGTTTAGTTCCACATTTGACTCGTTAACTAGATCATCACATATATTATCATTCTCGACCTTGTAAGGAAGTTCATCAAGCTCTTCACATAGTTGGATAATCTTTCTAATGCAATGTCTTTCAGACCGTGTAGCTCGTTCAGAGAGACCAAAGAATGCATCATAATATTGTTGAACCATATAGAGGAAGGCTTCAAATTATTCACTTGTGATTTGTCATTTGAAATGTCGTTAACTTTTTTTTTGGTTGCATACACTGTCCATCGATTCAATAGATAACAGGGTGGAAGTGAGTAAATTTGTTTCTTTATAAATACCATAAGCACATGCCTACATAAGATTCCCATGAACTCAAACTTACGACAAGAACAAGTAGCACCTTTCAGTATAAGGTTCAATCTAACCGTGTATGCAGGAGTTTGTTTTTGAACCAAATGAACTTTATAGATATGTATTATATCCCGAACCTTAATCTTTTCTGAAATAAATTTTTGAGACTGAATCAATTCTTCTTGAAATTTTTGAAATATTTTTCTGGTATATACCTTTGCTGCTTCATCCTCCATTGGATATAAAGTCTTCAATATAGTCTTTGAATGTTTTGTCTTATATTCCTTTTCCCTTATTTTATCATACCTAGCATCAATAGCTTTATCCAGAGGCGTATTCAGGATTTCGCAAGGATGGGTGCATTATTACAAAAAAATGCACCTAAAATATAAATTTGATCGATTTGACCTATATGTTCTTGACACTAAACCGTTAAATTTTAAAAATTATAGGTCCAACATATATAATACTAATAATTTTAAATTTTAATTTACACATTTGATTTAATTATATAAAAACATTACCGTGCTAATTTTTTTAGGAATATCCAATGTTACACACTTCAAAATTTTGAAAAATTAAAGGAAAAAAACAAAAGAAAATTTGATTGAAACTCCAAAAGTGTTACCTATAACAACTTGAAGGGGTGATACTAACAAAAATAAGATAGATAGATAGATAGATAGATATACAATTTAAATTATTATATTTTCTTAGAGAGGTACACTCAATCATCATCGTATTATTATATGTTACTTCAAATGTGGGTTCACACCTCTATATTTAAATATTTTATAAAAAATATAACATTATTATATATAATCTAGAGAGGGGACTGGGGAGCATGGGTTCACGTGAACCCACGGAACCCCCTCTAGATACGCCTCTGACTTTTTCAGATTGTGCTACAAATACACTCATCGGTGTACTAGAGTTAAGATAATCCTTGAAAAATTTGTTCATACTTTCACCTCTTTAAGTTGTTGACATTCTAGCACAAAAATTCCTTCTCACAATATGTTGGAATCCATTTTTCATGAATTGCATATATTCTTTATAACCAACTATTTTCTTCCAAATTGTAGGTTTTTATAATATCAATCCATGCAACCTCAAATTCCTTAGGCGTTGTCGTACCATGTATACACTTACTAAACTTAGTTTTGAAATCATACGTGACTTAAATATTCAGGAATTTTCTTCTCAATGTGCCACATGCAAAAGTGGTGTGCACAATTTGGAAACACATTTGCAACTGCATTTGTTATTGCAGCATTCTGATCCGTGATAATTGTACAAGGCATAACATCAAACATTGCCTCTTGCCAAGTGCAAAGTAACCACTCAAAAGTTTCTTGAGTTTCATCCTAGAGAAGAGTACAACCAAATAAAATGGATTGATAATGGTAATTAACTTCAGAAAATGGGACAAAAGGCATCTTATATCTATTTGTCAAGTATGTAGGGTCAAAAACGGCATCGCCAAAATTTTTATAAGCTATCCCAGACATAGCATCTACCCAAAAACAATGAGCTATATGGCCTTCTACATCCATTTGTATTGCATAAAAGAAGCCCGGATTTTCAAATTGACACTTTGAAAGTACTTCAACATCAATTGAACATCCCCTTTCTCAAGATTCTTTTGCCTTTTAGTACTTAGATAATTTTGAATGTCTCGTCAAGTTAAATTGAGATTTTCTACATCCCATGCTTGAGTAATTAATACCGATGCAATTTTACTAGGACGAACACCTGAATTATCTAATAGATCAATAAGATTCTTTTGAACTTTTGACTTTTTCACAAGAATTTTTGGCAATGTGGAGAAGCAAGTTCATGATTATGGGTTGAGACCAGCTTAGCAACAACCCACTTTTCCTCTTCTTTCTTCGACAAATATATCAACATTTTGCACTCTTCTCTAATTTCATCTCGTTGTATATTTTTCTCGAGGCTCTTTTTTGAGCGAAATCCTTCTTTTGAACAAACAAATTCTTGACCTATTATTAATTTATCTTTTCTTGATTTAGTGATTTGATTTTTGCGCACACTAAAATCACTACAATGAGCATAATCAAGATAAAATTTAAATGCAATAGCAAGTGATTGAAACTCCATACGAATGTTCGGCACTCTTGATTCTTCATCACCAAACTGTGGAATATCCTCTTGTGAAGATCTAATATCTTCTGTATTTTGCTTAGGCAAGTTAGATAATCCAAACTTGTCCTGCAACATGTAGATAATAGATGTTAGATTAACAAGATATATATAGCTTAAAGATTCAAACTATATTATTCAAGAGAAAAATTATTTATAAACAATTTATCTTAAGTTACTATTAAGTTCATTCAAAGTGAAGTATATTAAATATAATGAATGACGATAAAGTAACTATGTCTTTCTAAGTTGAATCATGTTCCCTATTCACAACTTTAAAAAATCTGAAATAGAAAAAATAATGAGTAAATAGTTACAATGAATTCCAATGATGATAGTTTTAAATTGCTTCAAGTAAATGATGGTGATACGAAGATACCACGATGAATCAAGAACGGTTAAAAAGAACGACAATGGAATATCGTCCGTAGGTTAAAAAAAAAATTCCTAAGCTAATTTGGTAAAATAAATTTAGAATCCTAATTACCTTATAAAACTATATTCAATATATGTGTTTTATAAAATAAAAAGTAAAAATAAATTGAAAAGTCTACCTTTGTGTGCCTTAGAATTAAGTGACAGTGTAAAAAAGAGTTCCACTGATAGTGCACACAAGTTGATACACTCACCTTTACTCTATAATATAACCAACTATAGCTAAGGGTGTGTTGGTACGAAAAGAAAAATACTTCAATTATTTTTTAATGTTTGGTTTGTCAAAAATTTAAAAAATTCCCGTAAAAAAATAATTTTTGTAATGAAAATAGAAAATACAAATTTCACTAGTGACATTCTACAGTAATTGTCTCCTTCTTACCCTTACGCCGGGCCCAACCCCTCATAGCCCATGTCGCCCACGGCTCACCCAGCCACACCTATGTATTTATCATGATTAATAAAGATAGATATTTTTAGGATAATAATTCTACATACTTATTAAACATAAGAAAATATATAAGATAACCACTTCTTTTCTAGAAAAATATTCCTTTCGTTTCAATTTATGTGACACTTTTCGCATTTCGAGATTCAAACAAGTATATCTTTGACCGTAAAATTTTCATATATCTTTTAAATATTTTGAATTGTCAATTATTGTGACTTATAGTACTTTTTACATAGTTTACAAATATATAGATTTCATTTCAAAATATTTGAAGATTTCATAAGCAAATTTTGGGTCAAATTAATTTACATTATTTGATTCTTAAAAAATGAAAAGTGTCACATAAATTGAGACAAAAGATAATATATTTCTCTTGAAAATCATTTTCAAGGGTACCAAAAGCACACCCGATTACTATGGCAGTATGGCTTAGCTTCCTATAGCATGCATGCGAAAAGGTTTCCGAGTTGATAACATTTGGGACCATATAGATCAAGAGGTAGCACTTATAATGTGAGATGCTCATTACTCTTTTGATTAACATGATGTTTACTAACAAAAAGGATTGTAGGAAACGGACCACCCTATATCTATTAGTACTATTAGGGGTGTACAAAATCGAACAGAAAACCGAATCAAATTGCAAATCGAGTCAACCCGAAAAAAATCCGACTAGTGGTTTGATTTGACATGATTTGGTATTGGGAAAAAAAACCCAACTATATTTGGGTTGGTTTTAACTAAAATAAACAACCCGAGACCAAACCAACCCGACATTATATATGTAATTTTAAAATTTTATTTTATACATAAAAATATTTACTTTGATATAATTTTAAAATATTTCTTATACTATTTCATAGTTTTTATCTTTTAATATATTATTTCAAGTTTAAAACTTAGAATTCGGAATGGTGTAATAAAGATTATAGTTCATAGATGTTGATAATTATAATAAAACTTAAATCAAAATCAAATTAATACTAATGCAAAAAGAAAATCAATTCAACACTAAGAATGACAATAATATTGAATATTTGGTCTTTAGTTTTACATTGGTTTAGACAGTTAAAATACATAATCTAATTTTAATTTTCCTTAAATATTTAGTAATGTAACTAATACTTATTAAACTTATTTTAGCATGATTTAGTACTTTTAAATTATGATCATTTTCATTATGACTTTGCAATATTTATTTTATATGATGATTTTATTATTATTTTTTATTGAATATTTTTGTGTCATCAATCCTAATCTCATATTTTGTGTTATTTTTTAAGAAACACCTTAGATAATTGTATTTTGGTTGGACTAAAGAAATATTTGGAGCACAAGTTAATTATATGTTTGCATGCAAACTTTACCGAAAAAATCCAAAAATCTAAAAAAATCCGAGGTTTATTTGTTTGGTTTGATTTATAAATTTAAAAATTTGACACAATGGTTTGGTTTGGTATTTGAAAAACTCGAACCAACCCGAGGTTGAAAAAATCCGAATTTTATTAGTTTGGTTTGGTTTATAAATTTAAAAATTTTACACAAATGGTTTGGTTTGATATTTGAAAAACCCGAATCAACCCGGTCATGTACACCCCTAAGTACTATATTAAAATGGAAAAACTACATAAATAGATATACTTTACTATTATATTTTGTAAGATGGAAAAGGTCTAAATGTTTTGAAGAATGTCAAAGTGTCAACATTGCATAGAATAGGTCGTATCAACATGTTCCAAGCTAATCCAAATCTGACTGGAGAAAGTTTTGGAAATTAAGTAGTGCCTTATAACATGAGGCAGGAATACTACGCGTGAGCTTTTAAGATCCAAGCGGAAGAGGAAGCAGAGAATAAGTAGGAGTCCAAGTTTCCAAGTTGAAATAGGTTTTGGATTCAAGTCCAAATCTATAAATAGGGCAATAACTTCGTTGAGAAAGCTCGCGCACTTACATTGAGAGAAAATCAAAACACAATTAAGAGTTTTGAGAGAGTTTTGATATTTACTTGGAGAGTGCTGCGAGGTGAGAGAAAAACTTGTAAGATTATAGTCAAGAGTTTTTGATTACAATCAAGTGGTGTGAGTAGGTTTCGTTCAACAAGTTTGAAGAACTTGAAGAACGATAGAAGACTTAAACCTGGGGGGTTTTGTCTTGGATAGTTAGGAATTAGAGTTTATAATTCCTTAGGTTACATAGTTGTGTAATCGTTGTGTTATTTGAAGGTGATATAAATAATATGAAGTTTTGAACGAGTTATTATACGAAATTATTTACTGCTAACTTCAAATAGTGAGGAACAGGTAGTAAGTCGTGTTCCTTTATATAATTAAGGAGGTCATAATTCTAACAAGTGGTATTAGAGCAGGTTATCTTAATCAAGAGTCTAATAACTCAAGATAAAGATCATTCTGAGTTTTGCACCTCCTCTCGGACATGGTCAAAGGCAACACATCAACAGACTACCATTATTCAATGGTCAATGCTACTCATGGTGGAAGACAAGGATAGAGGACTTCATCCAAGCTGAAGACTATGAACTATGGGTTAGAATCACTGATAGGCCTTTAATCCCTACTATTAAGGATAGTGAAGGAAAAGATGTTCCAAAACCGAAAGAAAAATATGGAGAAGTTGACTACAAGATGCTGGGAAAACATGCAAAAGTTAAATGCATTCTTGTATGTGGACTAGGACCTGATGAGTTTAATCGCATCTCAAGTTGTACCTCCGCGAAACAAATATGGGATACTCTACAGAATGCTCATGAAGGTACAACTCAAGTTCAAAAATTCAAAATTGCTAATCTATGCTCTGAATACGAAACCTTCAAAATGAAATCCAGAGAATCACTTCAAGACATGATCACCAGATTTACTACTATAGTAAATGAGTTAATCTCCTTGGGTAAAGTATACACCACTGATGAACAGGTAGACAAAGTTCTTAGGACCTTGCCTAGATCATGGGAAATAAAAGTCACTGTAATCAGAGAAGCCAAAGATTTAACCAATATGACTTTGGATGAACTGGTAGGTAATCTCAAAACATATGAGATGAATGTTGACAAAAAAAGTGAGGGAAGCAAAGAAAAAAATCTTGGACTCAAAGTAATTGAAAGTGATGAATCAGATATAGATGATAAAGACTTAGCATTGATCAACAGAAACTTCAAAAAACTCTTTAAAAGGGGCATAAATTTTGGAAAAAAGGCACCAACCACCAAAGAGAAGAGTACAGAGAAACCACAAAGTGGAGGATGCTTCAAGTGTGGAAAAACTTATCATCAAATTAAGGATTGTCCTATGTAGGAAGTAGAATGGAAAAAGGAAAGGGCTGAAAATGAGAAGAAGGAATTTTTAAACAAAAGAAAAAAAACAAAGAGAAGGAGCAAGCTATGTATGCAGCCTGGGGAACAAGTTCTGAGATATACGAAGAAGATGCTCATGACATTGCCCAGATGGCCATAGAAGAATCAGAACCTGAACCAAACTCAGACTGTGAAGAAAAAGAGGTGAACCTTCTTGATCTCAAAGATAAGCTAATAAAATTCTCTAAGAAAAATTATCTTTTCTAATGCTCACATCTATAGACAATTCAGGAACTAGTTAAAACTAAAAATCATATATTTTCCTCCCTAACTAGTTTAAAATTTGAGTATATAGATCTTGAAAAACTCAATACTGACCTAAAAGAGAAAAATAAGTTTTTATCGTAGAAAGTTCAACAACTAGAGTCTTGGAACATGTCCAATAAAACTGAAATCCTAAAACTTAAAGAAACAGGTAAGGACAAAATATGTGATAAGTCAAAATATGAACTTGAAATTAAAAGGCTAAAAAACGAACTATGTTCTGAAAGAGAAAAATCAGCAAAAAAGAGACTTGAACTAACTAGGATTAAATATGAGCATGAACAAGCAAATAAATGGACTAAGTCATTTATGATTGTATCACATCTGGGAAATAATCATCGAAATCAAAAAATTGGAATAGGCTTTGATCAACCCAAAATTGATAATCCTTTGTTATGCATCATTTGTGGTAACTCAGGTCACTCTAAGATCAATTGCCCAAAATACAGAGTCACCATTAACAATAATACAAAAGGCACATATAAGACACCTCAAAGGAACAAATATACTCAAAAGAAATCTAATCTACCTAAATGGATACATAGAGATCTTATTTATCCTTTTGATTCTAGTAAAGGACCCAAGTTAATCTAGGTGCCTAAAACTAACCTTTGAAATTCTTTCATGAAAAAGTGAGAGAAAGCAAGCAACATTGATGCATGGATAGTGCTTGTTCGAGACACACGACTGGAGATACATCACAATTTCTCTCACTTGAAGAAGGAAGGGGTGGAATGGTAGCTTTTGGTGGAGGAAAAAAGGGTTAGATTAAAGCCATCGGAAAGATAGGTAGATCAGATAAACACTCAATAGACAAATTATATAATGTAGAAGGTTTGAAACACAACTTGCTAAGTATATCTCAACTGTGTGATAAAGGAAATAAGGTAATCTTCTCATCAACTGATGTTTAAGTTATTAATCTCAAAACACAGAAAGTTGTTCTGATAGGAAATTGAGATAAATATGTATATACAGTAGATACGTCTGATGAAAACTTAGTTTGCTTAAGTGTAATAGACAAGGATCCTAATCTATGGCACAAATGTCTAGGTCACGCTAGCCATGTACAACTAAGTAAACTCATCTCTAATGAACTAGTTATAGGACTGCCTAAAACAAAATTCAAAGAGGAAAGAGTTTGTAAAGCATGTACTCTAGGAAAGCAAATGAAATCATCCATTAAACCTAATAAGGTTCAAATCAATCTGCCTCAATTAGTTCTTAGTCATATTCTTAGGATTTGTGTGCATGATGATAAGGACCATGGGCTTAGGTATGGATTCTGTTTAGGAGAAGTGTTTGAGTATTTTCGCATTCCGGTTAAAGATTGGCAAGAACAAACTACAAAATATATATTGGGGGAAGTAGATCATGTTGTCATACCTGCTACATCTAAAGGGGCAAATGCATTTGTGCAACGCTTGAAGGCATTGTTGACCACAAAGAATGATAAAATTGCTGCTCTTAAGGTCTCTCACTCAGCTTTTATGGATCAGTTGCATATTAGCTATGGGCGAGCATGCTGGGTTGGTCAAAGAAAACTCTAGACTCAAGGAAGAGTTGGTGAACACTCAAGCAGCACTGGAGACAGAGCGATCCTCAAACTCGGCTCATCTGAAGTATATTGTTAATATGTTCGCTAAGGGTTCTCCATCCTCATCTTCTTGTGTGCCGCCCTCTGTGCGAAATTGCCTACCTATGATATGTCATGTGTTTTGAGTTCCTCTTTAATTTGTAATGTGCTCTACCAACGGTTGTGGATGCTGACTTTTGTTGATTTCTTCTTTTGTGTAACTAATAACTAAGTTTTGTGGTTTTCTTTGTTCTAGTTTATTGGGTTATTACTACTTTACATGTTTTTGTCTGATGTCAAAAGGGGGAAGCTTGCTTGCATACACATACACGTGTTACACGTACATGTTATTCAAAAGTTCAATGCAATACAGATTCAATACAGAGCTTGAATAATTTGTCATTGTTCAAAAAGGGGGAATTTGTAAGATGAAAAAGGTCTAAATGTTTTGAAGAATGTCAAAGTGTCAACATTGCATAGAGCAGGTTGTATCAACATATTCCAAGCTAATCCAAATCTGGCTAGGAGAAGGTTTGGAAATTAAGTAGTGCTTTATAATTTGTTAGGAGTTCTACATGAGGCAGGAATACTACGTATGAGCTTTTAAGTTCCAAGCAGAAGAGGAAGCAGAGCACAAGTAGGAGTCCAAGTTTCCAAGTTGAAATACATTTTGGATTCAAGTCCAAATCTATAAATAGGGCAATAACTTCGATGAGGAAGCTCGCGCACTTTCATTGAGAGAAAATCAAAACACGATCAAGAGTTTTGAAAGAGTTTTGATATCTACTTGGGGAGTGCTGCGAGGTGAGAGAAAAAGTTGTAAGATTGTAGTCAAGAGGTTTTTATTACAATCAAGTGGTGTGAGTAGGTTTCGTTCAACAAGTTTGAAGAACTTGAAGAACGATAGAAGACTTAAACCTGGGGGCTTTTGTCTTGGGTAGTTAGGAATTAGAGCTTATAGTTCCTTAGGTTACATAGTTGTGTAATCGTTGTGTTATTTGAAGGTGTTATAAATAATACGAAGTTTTGAATGAGTTATTATACGAAATTATTTACTGCTAACTTCAAATAGTGAGGAACAAGTAGTAAGGACATGTTCCTTTCTATAATTAAGGAGGTCATAATTCTAACATATATACTATTATCATCTATACTTTTAAAATATTACTTATCTTACCATCACTTAAGATCTTCCTACCATATATTAAGGAAAATACACTTAGATACACGTATTTATCTGCTAGATACACAAAAATAGAGAGCGAGGCGAGTGATATGGGAAGGAAGGCGAGCGAGATTCTTCATATATCCAAGATACATGCGAATCACACTAGATTCACACTAGGTACATGTATTTGTATGTATCTAATGTGATTCACATGTATCTAAGATACCAAATACATAGGAGACTGTCGAGCGAAATGGGATAAAGGCGATTTTTTTTGTATCCCAGATACATGTGCGCTACATCCTTTCATGATGTAGGTTCAGACACTCAGCATTCAAATCACGCATAGATCGATTTTCGATCCGCATTCAGCAGCTTTAGTAGTGAGTCCTCATATTCCTAGGGCAATAAACATGCTTTCATTCTTGTCTTTACTTTCAGTTTTCAGTTTTGTTAGAGTTAGCTGGGGGCATGTCCCAGCAGCTCAACTCAATTAGAGGCTTTTCAGACATAGTAATAAATTCAGCTTGAGTTGTTAAGTGGTTGTTTCAATTATCACTAAACTCTTAGTATGTTTTACATATTTAGACTAGTTGGGTTTTTCCCCATTTTTTAGATATCAATCAATTTATCTTCCGCATAGTTCATGTTTTACTTAGTTATTTTTCAGTATGCTTATGATATGTCAGACTCAGGGTTAGCTTGGGGTCACTCGTGATCCTAGGCCCAGTGTTACGTCAAGGAGGTAGCCTCGGGGTGTGTCATCTTCTTTATATAAGCAACAAAATTGAAATTATTGGGCATATTTTCGACTTTTTTTATTTTTGCTAAAGAAAATTAACATTTTCCATTGGCATGATCCACATTTTTCGGATAGATTTTGTAGTGTGATGTTAGAAACAAAAACAGTTTTGTGGATTTCTGGTATAATGTCATAACTTCATGTATAAACTTCCAAATGACAAATTATTTGAACCGCTGACAACAATATTCAAAGGGCTAAAACTTTCACTCTTCTATCATCTCCATACTCCTTGTTGATTAAGAGTAGTTCGATTCCGAAGTTAGATCAGGCGCAAGAAAAAACTTGCTCTAACGCGTCTATACTCACCCGAGTTTTTTTTTTGTATCAAGCATGGACCCTAACTTATCGAATTGGCTTAGTAAAGTAGAAATCATTAGTTGTCTACTGTTCATAGTCAGCAATGGAAGAGGGCATAGCTTTGATTGCTCAATCAAATCATCCTAATCAATCCATATACCTTCTACAAACTTGCTCTAGGTTTAAAACACAATAGCATTAGTGAGTTCCAAAATTAAGAACTCCTTCGAAACACTAGTTCCAAAATTAAGAACTCCAATAGCATTAGTGAGTTCCAGAACTTTCCCCCTCATCTTGACTAGGGACAACATTCAAATCAAATTCGAATTTCTCAGTCAAATTATAATTGTTTGCCTCTTCTTTTATTTTTTCCAACCGCAGCTTATGTGCTACCAATTTCTCTAATCTCTGCTTATCTGGTGGTACTTGTGAACCAGGGTATAAGATCTTATACCTCCATTTTCGATTTTTTTTCCTTCTCCTTCATTATTAGTACTTCTTCATTGAGATCATCAAATGTCTTAAAGACATTTGATTTCCATCATCAGCTTGATCTACAACATTGGGATTTTCAAGTTTCCATTCAAGATATTTATGAGTTATTTGTAACGTCCAATTAATATATTTATATGTGAATTTATTATGAGATAATGATTATTCCAATAAAATTGTAATGATTATTTACTTCACAACAATTGAGTTTAATTGAATCAAAACATAAAAGGAAAAATAACATAAGAAATTTGGTAGTTTTTTTTTTTAAATAAATAAATAAATAAATAAAATACTAACTCATAAAACCTTAAGAATGTGATATTACATCTTTAGGGGTCGCTTGGTGTGAGGGATAAAAATAAATAGTCATGGGATAAGAAAATAGTGATGGGATAAAAATTTTGTGTCTTGTTTGGGATAACTTATCCCACCCCAGGATAGTTAATCATAGGATAACTTGTTTCCAACCAAACGACCCCATAGGTAATTGCATTTAATATTACATTTTAAACTTGACTTTCATTATGAAAGTTGTTGGACTAGTTTACCTTCCTTTTGTCATCCTATTTTATTACTTTCAATGTTATTTTCAAAATTTCCACTATGGTCAATAACAATTAATTCACATAATGAATTTACTATTTCAATATTATTTTCAAAATTTCCACTATGGTCAATAACAATTAATTCACATAATTTATTTACTACAACACATATCTTACTCCTTAAGTAAATTAGTTATTTTTTCTAAAGTAATTACACTCCCTAAAGTTAGTATTGCATTTGTCTCAATTTATATGAGTTAGTTTTATTCGATACAGAGTTTAAAAAAAAACTTTTGAAACTTATGATCTAAAATAAGTCATAAATATTTGCGTGACTATAAATTATTTTATTAAGGATAAAATAAACATTATAAAATTAATTTTTATTTTGTTACTCTACTAAATATAAAAAAAGGTGTTATCATTTTTTAGACTAACTATTGACCCTTTCTATTACTTCATAATGTTGTTTAGATTTACGCAATTGGTGACACAATTTACGAGGTAATCAAATGTGCTTCGGAGAAGATTTTCAGCTTTAGAACTTAAAAATATTATTGTTAAAGTTGATTTCAATTAGCTCACTTAAAGATTTGAACAATTTTGACTTTAGAAGATTAAAGTATGTTAGCATCGTTTTATCCAATCCAATATTAGTCATAGTCATATGAATGGATTACAATGCAATTCATTCATTTTAGCTCAATCAATGTCGAAATCCAATTATTTTACCACCACTATCCACAACTAAACATTTATCAGTGTCCCTTTGTTTAACAATAAGTAGCCACACAGCTAAGGTCAGTAAGTTTCCATTTTTTTGGTCTTACAACATTGGACAAGTTAAAACTGTTAAAGAATGTGTGTCTAGAAGCAAACACAATGTATTTAAAGGTAACTTGGATAAGATATATAATTATTAAAACTTTTGATACATTAAATATTTAACTCCTATACTGGTGTGTTTTATGAAAGTTGCTCTTTCTTTTTATATTCTCTTCTTTTGTTACAACATTAGACAACCTAAAATTGTTAACAAAGTCTTGGAGATAATTACAATTTATGCAGCTAGAGTTAGCTACTATTTGTTGTTAACACTGCAACAAGATGAGCTTTAATTAGCGGCAATAGATATATACATTAATAAAAAGAGTTCTAAAGATTTTACCGGCATTAGTTAATTGTCATTGGATCTAATGTCACTATAAACTTTAGGAACATTTACAAAGGGTGCTAATTACCACTAAAAATACATATTTAGCGACAATTAAGTTATGATCATTAATTAATTGCCACTAAAGATCAATTTTAGTGTAGTGTAAGAAAATTATATACTCAATTTGAATATATATAGTATCATAACATTCAATAATTAAAACATGAGCAATGAAATATATGTCATTTTGTCACCTAAATTTATCTTATGACAAGAACTTTGATAAATCTTCTAGACACTTTCTTAAACAAGTTCAAGATTGTTTAATTGTAAAGTCAATTCTTGGAACACAACTAGAACTTCTTGAAATCTTTGACATTGTATGATACTTGATTTTCTCCTTATTTTCATGACTTCCCCTTGCAATGTTTCTCATAGCCTTAGTGAAAGATAGCTTTGGGTTGAGTCTTGTTGAACTATTAAATTCTTGACAAAACTTTGTATGTGAATTAACAGCTTCTTCAATTGATCCTCTTTTTATAAGTCCTTCTTTTACAGCCTCAGAACAAAGACCACACACCCATTTTCCTGAATAAGAATCTTTAATTGTTTTTATGTAATCTTGTGTGCAATCCTCTCTAAGGCCACAACATTCACATTCTGCTTGTGTAACTTCATCAATTGGGCAAATATTGTCCAAGTCTTTGCCAATTTTGTTAATTTCAACTGATACATCTGATACCACCTTCCTTAATACTTGTCCACTCTAAATAAGAAAGCAAGAATTTCAATTCATTAGTTTACATGGCAAAAAAAAACTAGGTTTAAACCAAGAAACAAACATGTTATAAATAAATACTTTTTGAACTAATATATTCTACTTATTACTTAACAAACACTACTCAAAAATACTATTTTTCCACTACAAATTTTTAACCATTATTCCTAAAGATATTTTGATTGAATCGGTATAAGAAAAAAAAATATTGGTAATTTTCATATGGAAAAATTAGGAAGCTTTTCACTATTTCAATTAGAATTGGTCTTCCACCATATTATTTTCCAATGAACTGGGTCAGTGGGAAATGAGGGGAAAATCATTTTCTATAGCACAAATTTTTCACTGATTACAATGGAGAAAATCTTTTTTTCTTGTAGTGAAACACCAAAAAATAAATTTAAAAAACCACAAATTTTCCAAAAAAGCAAACAAACATTTTCATTCAAACCAAACACACCCATAATTCAGCAAGAATTTCTCGAGGATATGTGAATAAATTACGTGTAGTGATACATCAAATGGTTTTAAACTATACATATAGTGACTAATGAGTGAACATCAAAATATAAAAAAAAATAAAAAATATGTGACTCTAAATTGATCTAAACACTAAAGAAACATAACATGTGTATGTTGTCTAAATATGTGTGTGTGTGAATAAAACTCAAACTCTTGATATATATAACTATATATTACCATGATAGGCAAGTTTGTTCTTCCAGAGTAATGAAAATAGTACAATTTTCCTATATATAAGAAAGAAGAATCTTTTGCTTATCAATCACCTCTCAAATGCTATATATATAGGTTTCACTGACTTGAAGATGATAAATTAGGGACCCAAAAAGGTAAATGAATCTTAGAAAAAGAACAAGCTAACATATGAGTTGATAGGTACTTGTCAATGGATTTTAGAAACTTTCTTGTTCATCAGTGGATAGGTACTTCCTAATTAATTTTGGAAACTATATTTCTCATGCTAAGGGTGATTATCTTTACAGATAAGAAAAAGAAAAAGATAACATTTTAAAATATTAGTCGTTGTTTTAATTTGTTTGTCTTACTTTTCTTTTTTATCTATTTTAAAAAAAATGCATGTTTCCTAATTTGACAACTCTTTAATTTCAACATTTAGATGACATGTTTGAGACCACAAGAAGACATTTTGGTATGTTAACGGAGGACTTTCCCTCCATTCCGCCCGACTCTTTGGTCTTAAGAGTACAGTTTTTAAGAATGAATCATTGCCCTTCTCCGACCTTGACTGCTCAACCTGAGAGCAAACAGTTAATGGGTTCCACTTATTGAATAGGGTCTATGGTCGGTCTGTGACCTCTGGATGCTGAAGGCGTCCTCGGGGATCTCGTAGTTTCTATGGGGTGGAGAATGGAGATGATGGGTTTGGTCGGTGGATTTTCCTTCCTTTTCTTTTGCCGCATTTTCCTTTGTTCATTTTTACTTGCCACATTTAACATATCAAGAAAAGACAAAAAAAAAAAATAAAAAAATTCATGTTTTGCCCATTTTCCAAGACCTGGTTCTAAACATCAATTAATTGGGGTAGTATGGTAAAATAGACATGTTAATTATTGTTTTTTTAATGGGTGTGTCAATTCCAAATATGACAAGTAAAAATGAATGGAGAGGATACATATCTTAAATTAGTTTAGAATTATAAGATTTAAAAGTTTTTCTACATTTTTAAACTTAATGTCAAGTCAAATTAAAACAAACAAATTGACAATATGAAAGTAGTACTTCCTTTTTAAAACAAAATCTTTTAAGTTCACTTGCTATGCATTAATGAGATATTTGTTCCACTAGGCCTTTTGTGTTGCAAGTTGCAAGAGATAATTGTTATATACTTCCATAGCATGCAAAAAAAAGGTAGTGGAGTTAGCATGTGACTTACAAGAAATTTGAGACTAAAAATCAGTTAATTAGTTTATCAAATTTATGGAATCTTATGAAATTGGATAGACTCGTGAGAGAGTTGATTGAACATGTCATTGTATAATTAATTCATGAAAGTGTGTGCATGAATGTCTGCATTTTGGGGGAAGGGATTAACATGAATATCATGTGAATTCTTGTATCAAAAGCACAGCCTAGCCAAAGTAGCTAAGAATCTAGCTAACAAAGATAGCTGCTGAATTATCTGCCTTGCAACAATAAGATCTACCACTACAACAAATATCTCTTACCGATCGAAATTATTTTGAATTTACATGACACTGTTTGACTGAATCTTGAATTTAAGAAAAAAAAAGATTTTTAGAATTGGTGATTTAAAATAAATTTTATATATTTGTATGTCTATGAATTAGGAGTATTTGTTGCAGCCAAATGCACACACAGAAGTACACTATCGTCAAGTAATAAAATGACTAAAAGCTGGATGTTGAATCCACGTGGACTTGTGATTAACTGTCAATTCTATTAAATCAATGAGCTAGCCTTTTGGGTTGAGTTGAGCCCAAGTATCGCATGTTTACACGGTATGAGAGTCATGTTCATCCTTGTTTGGGCTCTCAATCTACGCTCCAATTGGGCTTCTGAGCGTGAAGGGGAGTGTTAGAGTGGGTTAAAATTCTACAATGATTGAAAAATAGAATGACGATTTGCTTATATGGAGTTGGACAATCCCCTTTATGAGTTAGTTTTGGAGTTTTTTTTTTTTTTTTTTGACAGAGACCATTCCCAAATCCCAAGGTAGGATCGTGAAGCTTAAGAGGGTAGAGAAGAAATTGTTGGAAACAATTTTATGTAGGTATTGCAAGGGTGGCGGTTGTAATCTATTTGATAATTGGGCTCGAATTTTAATGAGAGAGATTGAAAAAATTATTATGCAAAGTAGTAGGTCGTGATTTTTGACTTCCTTGATCAAAATAAATTTCACATTTAATTTTTTTGTAATGATTTAATTTCCACATTTTGCATATAACATAGCTTAAAATACAACCTAATTAACAATGTCGATGATGTCTATACATCGTAAGAAATTTGAGTAAACATACCTATAATCAAAATAAGAAATTTTAATCGGTCCTATAACTTGGAATTGACGAATGAAATCTTCATTACATTGCACTTATTTTATTTTATATACTAGATGGTATTGGGTTGTAATTTTCTCTTCCATCAATTCATATATATATATATATATATATATATATATATATATATATATATATATATATATATATATATATATATATATATTACAATTTCAAAAAACTAACCTAATTAGACAAGCATCCCGACCATAGCTAGTGAAATGAATCGCACTTTACTTTAAAATAATTACATAATCCCCTCGTCCCCCCCCCCCCCCCCCCCAACTCGCTTACTTAATTCCCTCTTTCTGCCTCGGTGGTGATGGCATATAAAGGCAATTGATATACATAATTTGATACCAAATACATATCTATCCACGAATACACAAAAAATTTGACACCGGATACATTGACAAAATTGATATCAGATACATTGGATGAAATCTATTTTGAATACACAGATAAATGAAATTGATACTGGATACACATATACATGAAATTGATATTGAATACATCGTACATGAGCTGTGAAATACATATACAGAGAAGTAGAGGGACAAAAAAGGGGAGGAGCGAGCAAAAGAGGATACAAGTGAGCGATATAGAGGAGAGAGGCGAGATATATTCACTAGGTATCATGTATCTAGAAATAAATACTGTATATCTAAAGGTGACTCAAACAAGATATATAATTATTGAGATTATCGATAAGTTAGTAATTAGCACCTATACTAATGTACTTTATGAAAGTTGCTTCTTTTTTTTTAGTTAATGATGACTTTGTAACTTGAGTCACCCCAATCTACTTAACAATTGAAATGAAATAGTGATGGGCCGATCCATGGAAACTGAGGTAGAGATTAGCCTGGATTTTATGGGCCATCACCAACTTCCAACAGTGAAAAGTCATAGTACAAATAATTATATTTGTGTAACACCTTAGAAAATTATCGAACTGAGACTCGAACCATCCTTTGTTGTGTGTAGTATTTTATCGAGGAAATTAAAATTTCTTTAGTGTTAAGGTCACTAGATGTAGCACCTTGAGTTCCAAGAAGAACTAAAGAGAGTTCATTCAAGTCATTCCTAAGTTCCTTTAAGTTTTGGGTCAAATTCAAACGACCATAACTAGCAATACAGGAGGAGTTAGGTGGGACATAAGATATTAAATTAAATTTCTTTGAATTATCTTTCCAACGCCACCGAATTTGCTAAGTTTCGAGTTCGGATGAGTGAGATATGCCCTTTTTAAGTCAGGCTGTCCAAATAAAGAAAGTTACTCGAAAATAGTAAGGGGTATTTTGGTCTTTTCCTTATCGAATAAGATTTAATACATTTTTAGTAATGTTTAAAGGGTCTAATCCTATTAGGATCAGTTTATAATCCTAATAGACGCCTAGGGTTTTAGTTGAGATTTTAAGAAGAGAAAAGAAGAGAAAAAAAGGAGAAAAGAGGAAAAGATCAAAGTGTTCGTCGAAGTTCTTGAGTTCTCTTGCAGATTTTTCACCATGGGTTTGATCCCTAAGAGGTATGTAAGCTTCCATAGTATTGGGTTTGTTCACCCACATGCCAATCATGTTATTTTCAGCACAAATTTCATTCTTGAAGTTGAAAGATTAGAGTTCTTGATGAGTTCTTGATAGGTATTCTTGAAATTCATTCTAAATCTTGTTGTGTTGGGATTTTGATGATTTCTTGAGATGTAAGTGAGTGTTTTGAGGGCTGTATTGAGTAGATTAGAGTGTACTTATGTTAAGTAATCGAATCCAAGTGATTGGGGAAGAAACCGTTCGATTATAGGCGAATTAGGGTGAGAAAACGAGCAAATAAATTCATCGGATTTTCTGGGTTGGGGCCTGGTGCGTCACACCAGCCAGAGCGCCCCAAACCCTCTTCTGTAGTTTAGGGGCTGGCGCCCCGTGCCACTCAGTGCGCCAAGGTCGCCTGCCCCATCCAGTTTGTCGTCGATTGCTTCGTTTCAGTTCGTTTAAAGTGCACATTCACTCCCTTTCGATTTTAACTACTCTAAGCTACTTCTAAACACCTAGAAATCATTCATAACATGAATCATAAACTTGAATTCATAATTCAAATTCAAGGTAGAGTTAAGAGTTAAGTTTTGAGATTTCATTAGAACATTCTAAGAAAGTCCCTTTGAGCCCTTTTGAAGAGTCTTCTACAACTTCTAGTAACTTGTTTCAAGACTTGAGCAAGTTACTTTGTCAAAATAAGATCCTTCATATCATGAACTATAACTCTTGAATTCATAATTCACATTCAAGAGAGAGTTAAGAGTAGAGTTCAAGGAAACCTTTGAGATCAACTGTAAATCCTTTGAGATCCATCATCGATTTTAGTTAAGTTTTGAGTAAGTAAGTATAAGAATGAGAAGAGTCGGTTATATGAGTTCCTTATTGATATTTTGACCCTTGAGTCGAGTCGTTCATGTCCATAACTTGCGCATAAACCCTATAAGTCGAACAGTCTTGAGATGAGAAGTATCTTTGAGTCCTTGAGTTAAGTAGTTCATGCTTATAATTCCTCATAAACCCTCTGAGTTGAGCATTCAAAAAATGAGTAGTATGAAGTTCTTGAGTTCCAAGTATTGATTTTTATCTATGGTTATTAAAAACCTTGCATTGAGACATTCACGTCCATAATTCGGCATGACCCATATTTTAAGAAATCTTTTACAAACGTTTTAACTTTATTTTAAGAGTTAAGATTTGAGTTGAGTAAAGAGTAAGAGTAAAGTTCTTTCTTTCAAAGATTATACGGGAACTAAGTATTTTCAAAAGTTAAAATGTTTTCATATTTGAACAAGAAAGGGAACACCGATTTCCAAAAGAGCTTTTAAGCTGAGTTTTGAGTAATTATCTCAAACCAAAGAAAGAGTTTTGTTTTAAAAACATATGACCTGAGTATATTTTGGGATTAGTATTGAGCACCGATATAGGGACGTAAGTTCATAATAACTTAAGTCTCCATAAACCATGCATGTAGCCATCATGGGTAGACAAAGGATCATACTTTTTAGATAATTTCTTAGTGTTTTTTAGCATAGACTAGTGGATCCACTTAGTTAAGGAGTTCTATATGACGAGAAAGTATAGGACAGTTCTGGCAGCATGGGCAATACGTTGTATCCTCACTTAGGCTCATAGTGACAGTTGTCGGTTAGAGAAACTCTCACAGAGTTATATTGTATTTTTTATATACAGATTGAGTATTATTATATTTTTCAATACATTGAGTTGCTATCTACAGTTTTACAACTTTTCATATATATTGCATCTTTTACTATTGCTTTATCCTTGAGTATTATGAGTTGAGTCTTTCGAGTTGAGTATCTTGAGTTGAATACCTTCAAGTTGAGTATCTTGAGTTGATTTGTGCTTCATTGTGTTGAGTACCTTATTGTTGAGTTTCTTTGAGTTGAGAACCTTATTAATGAGTTGAGTATCTTATCCTTAAGTACTTCTGAGTTGAGTAAGTTTGATAAGAAGTGTATTCCCCCTTTTATCAAGTTCCAAGCTTATGTTATGCTTTAGAATTCCCCTTACATGCTTGTACATTCCATGTATTGAGACATTTGGCCTGCATTCTTTCATGATGTAGATTCAGGTATTCGGGATCATCAACAGGAGCTTTGTTGATAGCACATGGAGTTCGAGTTAGCTATGGTGAGCCTCCTTGATTCCGGAGGATTTCATTTACTTTTCAGTTATATCAGTTGCTAGAATGATATGGGTCTTGTCCCGAATTCCATCTTTTTCAGTTAAAGGCTTCATAGAGTTTTAGAATGTCTGTTCATTTATTTTATTAAATGTTTTAAAGACTAAAGTTGCCTATTTTATGGCGAGTTGAATAATTTATTTTATTTAGAGTCTTTCATTTGTGTTAAAGATTTGCATTTGAGTTTCATGAATTTTCATTCAGTTTTTAAGCTTTGTATGCTTGAGTTAGTCTTCCACTTATAGTCAACCAGGATGAGGGTTCGCTTGGGGATCAGCATTGGTTCTCGAGTACCGGCTACGTCCAGGGTGTAGACTCGGGTCGTGATAAACTTTGTATCAAAGCCCAGAGTTCAAGAGTCCTAGAGTGTCTATAAAATGTCAATAGGGTCTTATTTATGGTTGTGAGGGCCCCACTTCTATAAACGAGGGACTACAAACATTAAAGAAAAGTTTTTTTTCTTTCATACTCTTAATCATGCAATAGAGCTAAGTCATAGAGATTTATTCATACTCGTGTGTTTCTCATATTCATTCAACTACCCATCATACTAAAGGTGGTTAAAAAGCAAAGTAAGTTCTTTATCGATAAGTTGCACTAAGAAGAGTCTTGAGGAAGTCATGAGACTCTAGAAGGGCTTGAGAGAAGCCCATGAGTGAGTTAAATATTCAGTTTCAAGGGAATGCATCCATAATTATATGAATCATTTGTTGAGCTAAAAGTGAGTTTTACTCTTTACCTTAAGCCTTGTTTTAGCTGAGATCCTTATGATGATGTATATTTAGAGCTTGGGTAAGATTTTCACCTGAAAAGGTAGCATGAGTTACGAGATCATGAGTAGTAGTAGTGAAAAGGCCCAGAGTTAGAAGAAAGTATGCAAAGGTTTAGTAAACCTAGAAAGGGAGATATTGATAAGGCAAGCTATGTTATTATAGTCATGCACCCAATAAGTTTTGATGAGGAGTTTTCCCTTATGGGTAGAGTAAGAGTTGCTAGTCAAGATGAGATAGATTATATATTGTTAACCAGAATAGGGTTGATGTCGATGTGCCATCGTATTAGAGGAGACTAAATTCATGTGTTGAATAAGAGAACAGAGTATTTATGAAGTGATAGATCTAAGCTAGGCGTATGATTTTTTTTTAGAGGGTTATGATGTTCAGAAGGTTATAAAACTGATCAAGTAATGAGGTATAGTATGGTAGGTGAGCAATCATACTGGTATTCGGGTTTAGTAATAAACATTAAGCTTGAATTTGAGATGAGTTTCATGATAAAAAAAATGGCAACATGAAGGTGATGATGTTAGTCTTAAGATTTGATGTAGAAGACTTGACATAGAGTAGGTGAGGAATTGAGATGTTAGTTGCAATAAGTATGAGTAGTACAAGTGAGGGACCCTAACCTTTAGATAAGGGCAGTGGAGTGTGGCTAAGTCACAAGAGTAACAAGAGAATTAAGAGGGGTACCGAGAGGGTATGTAATTGGAAGAGACTAATAGAAACACCTTGGAAAGAGGTCTTAGTACCTGCTTGTTGAGAGTTCGATAGTCATAAGGTAAACTTCTCTCTAGTGTTAGAGAAAAAAAGGATGTAGACTAGTTAGAGATAATGGAATAGGTCCATAACTTTCAAGTGTCAACTTTAGAACTTAGGGGGAAATGACGAGATGAGAAATCAAGTCAAGTATTTGAGAGTAAGATAGTAATGAGTTCCAAAGAGTATGGGAGATATCCTTTCGAAGGTCCTTTTAGTAATGAAGTGATATTAGAAAGAGGAGGTTGATGTTCTTATGATAATAGTGATGGTGTGATAATTCCATCTAAGGTTATAAATGATGAGGAAGAGAAGGATGAGGTTTTACTATGAAAATAGTTAAATGAGAGCCCTTAGTTGGTTCCAAAGGAGTTGGTTAGTAAGATTCCATTGAGTTGTTAGAGCACTAAGCTTGAATGTGTTGTTGTTAAACATTAGGTGGTTCTTGATATGAGCCCAATATGGTGGTAAAGAGTAATAGTTTGGGATATAATTCCCTATAGAGAAGTATAGAACCCGAACCTAAAGATTTGGGTTAAACTTTGGTAAGAGTAACCCCATTCCATACCTAGTCCAGTCGTCATTCGAGGACGAATGATCCTAAGGGGGAGATATTGTAAAACCCCAAAAAATTTTCAAACTAAAAGTTGAACCATCCTTCGTTGTAAGTAAGATTTTACCAAGAAAATTAAAATTTCTTTAGTGTTAAGGTCACTATATGTAGCACCTTGAGTTCCAAGAAGAACTAAAGAGGGTTCATTCAAGTCATTCCTAAGTTTATTTAAGTTTTGGGCCAAATTCAAATGACCATAACTCTAAGTACAGGAGGAGTTAGGTGGGACATAAGATATTAAATTAAAGTTCTTTGAATTATCTTTCCAACGCCACCGAATTTGCTAAGTTTCGAGTACGGATGAGTGAGATATGCCTTTTTTAAGTCGGCTGTCCAAATAAAGAAAGTTACTCAAAAATAGTAAGGGGTATTTTGGTCTTTTCCTTATCGAATAAGATTTAATTCACTTTTAGTAATGTTTAAAGGGTCTAATCCTATTAGTATCAGTTTATAATCCTAAGTTTTGAGTAATTATCTCAAACCAAAGAAAGAGTTTTGTTTTAAAAACATATAACCTGAGTATATTTTGGGAGTAGTATTGAGCACCGATATGGGGATGCAAGTTCATAATAACTCAAGTCTTCATAAACAATGCATGTAGCCATCATGGGTAGAAAAAGGATCATACTTTTTAGATAATTCCTTAGTGTTTTTTAGCATAGACTAGTGGATCCACTTAGTTAAGGAGTTCTATATGACAGGAAAGTATAGGACAGTTCTGGCAGCATGGGCAATACGTTGTATCCTCACTTAGGCTCATAGTGATAGTTGTCGGTTAGAGAAACTCTCACAGAGTTATATTGTATTTTTTATATATAGATTGAGTATTATTATATTTTTCAATACATTGAGTTGCTATCTACAGTTTTACAACTTTTCATATATATATTGCATCTTTTACTATTGCTTTATCCTTGAGTATTATGAGTTGAGCCTTTCGAGTTGAGTATCTTGAGTTGAGTACCTTCGAGTTGAGTATCTTGAGTTGATACATGCTTCATTGTGTCGAGTACCTTGATTTTGAGTTTCACTGAGTTGAGAACCTTATTAATGAGTTGAGTATCTTATCCTTGAGTACTTCTAAGTTAAGTAAGTTTCAGAAGAAGTAAGTATGTTCCCCCTTTTTTTATCAAGTTTCTCATGCTATGCTTTAGAATTCCCATTACATGATCATACATTTCATGTACTGAGCCATTTGGCATGCATCCTTTCATGATGCAGATTCAGGTATTCGGGATCATCAACAGGAGCTTCGTTGATACCACATGGAGTTCGAGTTAACTATGGTGAGCCTCCTTGATTCCGGAGAATTTCATTTACTTTTCAGTTATATCAGTTGTTAGGATGTCGTGGGTCTTGTCCCGACTTTCATCTTTGTCAGTTAGAGATTTCATAGATAGATAGTAGAGTTTTAGAATGTATGTTCATTTATTTTATTAAATGTTTTAAAGACTTAAGTTGCCTGTTTTATAGTGAATTTAATAATTTATTTTTATTCAGAGTTTTTCATTTGAGTTAAAGTTTTTTATTTGAATTTCATGA
This sequence comes from Solanum bulbocastanum, assembly GCA_037074985.1. Classification (NCBI taxonomy): domain Eukaryota; kingdom Viridiplantae; phylum Streptophyta; class Magnoliopsida; order Solanales; family Solanaceae; genus Solanum; species Solanum bulbocastanum. Next base: position 38,339,077 of record CM073604.1, on the reverse strand, counting down.
ATTTTATTCAGTTTTTAAGCTTTGTATGCTTGAGTTAGTCTTCCACTTGTAGTCAACCAGGATGAGGGTTCGCTTGGGGAGCAGCAATGGTTCTCGAGTGCTGGCCACATCCAGGGTGTAGACTCGGGTCGTGACAATTTGCTAGCTTAATATCTAGGGAAAACTATATGAAATAGCAAACTATTAATTCAAAATAAATGTTATAGCCATAGTTTATTTTAATTGTAATTCGCAGCAAACATCCCCTTATTTTGCCATCTGATTTGGTATACAATTAGCCATTTTCGGTATACAATTAGTCATTTTATACATTCCGGTATAAAACGTATAAAATGTGTTTGTGTTTGTATAAAGCGAGATAAAAGTTTATATACAAATACAAATACATATATTTTCGTCCTATACACTTATAATTATACAAATACAGATCTTATTACACAAATTACAATGTATAAATGAATTTATACAAAACAGAACAATTTGTATAAAATTGGATGTTTGTAACGAATTATACAAATCAAAAGCTCCATAGCAAAACATAAAATTTGCTATGGAGCACAATTATGCAAACTATAACTATAAAATACAAATATGATTTTTATGTTTTCTATATGTGAAAGTTGCTCTAATATCTATTATTATGTGTCAAAAAATATTTTTTATACATAGTATACGATATAGAAAAAATAAATATACATTTGTTCCCTATTATTTTAGAGAGCGATTGTTTAGGTCAATTTCTATTTTATTTTTTAAAAGTTTGGAATTGTAAAAATGGAGAAGAAAACAACAAGAGAACACTTCTTTTTTAAAAAATATGTTGTCTACCATATTTAAAGAAATTATGTTACTTGAATAACGGTTTATCTTCTTCTGCCTTTTTTTAAAAACCTTCGTTTGCTTTTATTATTGTTCCACTTCAATTTTTTAAAATTTAGTAAGTTAGATGAACACTTATTTATATAAGATTTCTATTATATAAAGGATTAAGTGTTTGATTTTAAAAGTATATACAAAAAAAAAAGCAATATATTCATGTAGGAAATATTTTACCCTAATTGATATGTATTTTCCCCTCAGTTTAAATTTGATCGTGATAGAACAATTTTATTTAGTGTAAACACGTATTCGATACAAAATAATAAAAATAGTGACGAAATTTATGTCTAATTAAACAGTTCATAACTAATATGATTTTTTTGATAATTCCTTACGAACTGATTTGCCTCGCACTTTTCCATGCCAATTCAAAGACCAGATATAGATTGAAACATTTGTCTCTCATGCTTTTACAAGCCGATAAATAGAAGAAAGATTTAAGTTGCATATTGTCTCAACTTTTTTATACTATTGTAATATATTATATATGTCAAATTCAAAATTTCATCCACCATTTTTCATGGACATCCATTCATTTGGTAATCATCTAAGATGAGAAGAAAGGGGAAATTCATTTAAACATTACAAAAAGATTACTCTAGCTATAACATTAGTCACGTATAACAAGAAACACTCTCATTGGACCAGGTTGATGTAAGCGAAAGAATTGGAGTAGAAGACTTATGTTGTTTAGATTAAAATGTTTGAACAAGAAAGGGAACACTGATTTCCAAGAGAGCTTTTAAGCTAAGTTTTGAGTAATTATCTCAAACCAAAGAGAGAGTTTTGTTTTAAAAGCGTATGACCTAAGTATATTTTGAGCACCGATATGGGGACGGGAGTTCATAATAACTCAACTCTCCATAAACCATGCATGTAGCCATCATTGGTAGAAAAAGGATCATATTTTTTAGATGATGCCTTAGTGCTTTTTAGCATAGACTTGTGGATCCACTTAGTTAAGGCGTTCTAATGATGGCAAAGTATAGGACAGTTCTGGCAACGTAGGCAAGACATTGTATTATCACTTCGGCTCATAGTGATGGTTATCGGTTAGAGAAACTCCCACAGAGTTATATTGTATTTTTATATTTGTATTTTTATATACACATTGAATATTATTATATTTTTCAATACATTGAGCTGCTATCTACAGTTTTACAACTTTTCATATATATTGCATCTTTTACTATTGCTTTATCCTTGAGCATCATGAGTTGAGTCTTTCAAGTTGAGTACCTTCGAGTTGAGTATCTTGAGTTGATTTGTGCTTCATTGTGTCGAGTACCTTATTTTTTAGTTTCACTGAATTGAGAACCTTATTACTGAGTTGAGTATCTTATCCTTGAGTACTTCTGAGTTGAGTAAGTTTGAGAAGAGGCAAGTATGCTGCCCCCTTTTTTTTTATCAAGTTTCAAGCTTATGTTATGCTTTACAATTCCCCTTACATGCTCGTACATTCCATGTACTGAGCCATTTGGCATGCATCCTTTCATGCATGATGAAGATTCAGGTATTCTGGATCATCAACAGAAGCTTTGTTGATACCACATGGAGTTCGAATTAGCTATGGTGACCCTCTTTGATTTTGGAGGATTTTATTTACTATTCAATTATATTAGTTGTTAGGATGTCATGGATCTTGCTCCGACTTCTATCTTTGTCAGTTAGAGGCTTCATAGATAGATAGTAGAGTTTCAGAATGTCTGTTCATTTATTTTATTAAATGTTTTAAAGACTTAAGTTGTCTATTTTATGGCGAGTTGAATAATTTATTTTTATTCAGAGTTTCTCATTTGAGTTAAAGCTTTGTATTTGAATTTCATGAATTTTATTCAGTTTTTAAGCTTTGCATGCTTGAGTTAGTCTTTCGCTTGTAGTCAACCAGGATGAGGGTTCGCTTGGGGACCAACAATGGTTCTCGAGTGCCGGCCACGTCCAAGGTGTAGACTCGGGTCATGACAATTTGCTAGCTTAATATCTAGGAAAAATTGTATGAAATAGCAAACTATTAATTCAAATTAAATGTTATTTTAATAACGGTTTCTCTTCTTCTGCCTTTTTTAAAAAACCTTCGTTTGCTTTTATTATTGTTCCACTTCAATTTTTTAAAATTTAGTAAGTTAGATGAACACTTATTTGTATAAGATTTCTATTATATAAAGTATTAAGTGTTTGATTATAAAAGTATATACAAAAAAAAGTAATATATTCATGTAGGAAATAATTTACTCTAATTAATATGTATTTTTCCCTCAATTTAAATTTGATCGTGATAGAACAATTTTATTTAGTGTAAACATGTATTCGATACAAAATAATAAAAATAGTGACGAAATTTATGTCTAATTAAACAGTTCATAACTAATATGATTTTTTTGATAATTCCTTACGAACTGATTTGCCTCGCACTTTTCCATGCCAATTCAAAGACCAGAAATAGATTGAAACATTTGTCTCTCATGCTTTTACAAGCCAATAAATAGAAGAAAGATTTAAGTTGCATATTGTCTCAACTTTTTTATACTATTGTAATATATTATATATGTCAAATTCAAAATTTCATCCACCATTTTTCATGGACACCCATTCATTTAGTAATCATCTAAGATGAGAAGAAAGGGGAAATTCATTTAAACATTACAAGAAGATTACTCTAGCTATAACATTAGTCACGTATAACAAGAAACACTCTCATTGGACCAGGTTGATGTAAGTGAAAGATTGGAGTAGAAGACTTATCTTGTTTAGATTAACAACAACAATAAATTTAGTGAAATTTTACGAGATAAATAGAGTGTATACAGACATTATCAATTATATTTAAGATATAGCAAACAAAACAGTAGACCATGTAACAAAATATCATCAATTATTTTTTCTACTGAAATAAATGAACATAACAGGAAATTAATTACATATACCATTAAGATTAACATATGAACTTCATAGAGAAGTACATACAAGAATATTCCCATTGGTTAGAATAATTATTACAACACTCGAGCAAGAAAAAAAAACAGTTATATATATAATATGAAGCATGCATCAACTACCTAACTTAGTTGATCTACTGAACAAATCCTAAAGAAGTTATATGCACTGACGATATAATAAACAATTAATATGACCATGCATGTAACGAATAGTGATAATAATATGAGCAAACGAACGTTCTCCTCAATCAACAATTTTAAGATTATTAATATCTTTTGTAATGGCAGGAATACAACTTGAACTCCTAGCAATCCCACCTTTCTTTTGAGTATCTCTAGGACTAAGAGACTTAGCTCTACTCTTTTTCAATATTTCCCTCATAGCCTCAGCTTGAAAAAGCACAGGATATGCCCTACCAAGTCTATTAAACTTAGAACATGCATTCATATGTTCATTTAAAGCTTCTTCTAACTTCTTACCTCCATTCTTCTCCATCTCTTCCTTCACAGCTTCAGAACACAAACCACAAATCAACTTCCCTGAATATTTCTCCTTAACTCTCTTAACATATTCAAGTGTGCATTCTTCAGACATACCACAACACTCACACTTTGCATCTTCAACTTCAGAAATAGGTGGAAGCACATTCTTCTCAATATTATTATGATCAGATACTACTAATGCTTCTTCTTTGCTAAGTTCAAATGAGATATCAGATATTGTTCTTTGGAGACCATTGTCTATGGCAAGTTTTTGAGGCTTTTTGTTAGTTTCTTCTCTATTATGTCCCATGATGAGATTATAAAGATTAGTGTTTGATTTTGTAAGAGATGGAAAAAGGGTGTTTTGTGGCTGCACTACTTTGCTTAGTGATGGATAAGTTTGACTTATTTTGTTCTAAAAGTAATAATTTTTGGCTTTCTTTTTATAAAGTTTTATTTCCTTACCATATGAGAATATTATACATGAAGGTCAATTTATGCATGTTATTAGTATTTTATTATTATAAATCATAGTATCTTTGTTATAATTGGGTCTTTGCCTTCATCCTTTGGTTTTAAATTGCGAGAGGTTTATGCATACTTGACAACTTAATGCCTAATTATTCGATTAGTGACAATAATATTTATTGAGATTTAAAAAGTGCTTTTAAGTTAAAACGATAAGAATAAGTCAAAAATTATTAGTTAGAATTTCAATTTATGAGTTTTGGCTTAGAAGTTCAAAAATCAAAAGTCAATCCAAATTGATTCTAAACAGGGCATCAAAATAGATCGCCCGTGAATTTTTTTTCTTATTTTTTAGTCCAGATATTTTATGTAGGCCCAAACCACAAGTAGCTCAGCTTGACATACATAAGGATGCCCAAAAAACTTAACTGGCCCATAGCTTTGTCTGAGATACTCTTGTTTGTATCCATATATCTTTGTCAAAAACTTATTGCCACAACAAAATGTTAAAATCTTAGTTTCTTAAGGAGTGTAAAAGCTAAAATTGTGACAACTAAATAGGAACGAGGGGAGTAATATTTATGTTGACTTGTCTTAATATAAATAATAATTATAAATTATTTATAAAAATAAAATTAACAAAATTTTACCTTTAAAATTAATTCTATTTGAAAATGTAAATAAGGTTTTGTGATGTTTTAAAAAATTAAAAGGTAAATTAATAAAATTATCTTTTTAATTTATAATATTTTAATAAACATATTAAAAAATGAACACCTAATATATAACAGAGACAGTAAAATTTAATTATAAAAGTATTTTTCAAATCTAGCGGCATCTCTCCTTGAGTCCCTGGATTGAGTTCATTATCACTATATTGGTTGAAATAATAAGAGTAGATTTAAAAACTAATTAATGATATTTTTTGTTAAATACGTTAAGTATTTGAATAAAACCATTTATAAAAAACATGTGGGACTAAAGGAAGCAGAGTTTCTTTCTAAAGCTAAATACTTTTATAGATAATTTAAGCACGGTAGAGAAATATTGACTGAATTCGCTAACGACATTGTCACGTAGTGAGACTCCATTAGGTGTAGTATTTTAGGATTTGAGTAGAACTGTTTCATTAGTTGATATCTACGATAAACACTTATTATACTATAATTTGAAAACTCATATCTTCCAACTTTATATTCGTTTACTTTAGCATTATTTCCTCATTTTTTTTAATCTATTGAAATAGCAATATTTTAAGAGCAACTTTCACATATAGAAAACATAAAAATTATATTTATATGTTATAGCTATAGTTTGCATAATTGCGCTCCATAATAAATTTTATATTTGTTGTGGAGCTTTTGATTTGTATAACTCGCCACAAACATTTAGATTTATACAAATTGTTCAGTTTTATATAAATTCATTTATACATTGTAATTTGTATAATAAGATCTGTATTTATATAATTATAAGTGTATAGGACGAAAATATATATATTTGTATTTGTATATACACTTTTCTCTCGCTTTATACAAACACAGACGCATTTTATACATTTTATACCGAAATGTATAAAATGGCTAATTGTATACCGAAAATGGCTAATTGTATATTGAATCAGATGGCAAAAAAAGGAAATGTTTGCTGCGAATTATAATTAAAATAAATTATGGCTATAGCATTTAATTTGAATTAATAGTTTGCTATTTCGTATAATTTTCTCATATTTTAACAGCTAATTAATAATTACATCAAAGATGCGAATCCTTTTATTCTATATAAAAACTGTACCATTTTTCCGGTACACAGAGAATTTTTTTAACTGTCCGTTTTAATTATCCAACGTATGAAACTCTAAACAAATAATATGATAGTTAATTATAAAATATATAAGGAGAATGCTTTGAATTGTTGCAACATTGACTTGTCTCAACACATGAGTAGATAAATTAAGTAAACAAAGAAAAAATTGGTAAAATCTTAGTTCATTTTCAATAGATGATCAAAGAGGCCATAGAAAATTAAATATATACGATGAATCGAATACATGTATTATTTATGGTATTATTTAATCCTTAGTTTGATGATATAAATTAAACAAACAAATATATATTGATTAGAAGAAAAAGAGTAATCAACAAAAAAAACATAACAAAGATATATGTTATAATCCTTCATATTGCACTGAATTAACATGTAAAAGGTTTTAAATTGAACTCTTTCATTAGATATTTTAAAAGGAGACCGTGGACTAACTTGCGTATCAGTTGTGATATCTCCTTTGCGTTTTGTACCACGCAAATTCAAAGAAAGACTTAAAATGATTAAAAGCTCATTTGATTTGAATACAAGTTACGATGAAATTAATTATGTTAAAATTAGTTATTCTGATATAATTTCTTAATGAATGCATTGCACAATTTCTATGAATAAATTGTTGTTTACAAAAATACATTTAATAAGGCATAGTGTAAAAGATGTAAAAGTGATGTATAAAAAAAGATTTTGAAGAGATATTTTTGTCGTTTTAATTATTTTATTTCGAAACAAGTTATCTTAGTACTAATTATTAATTCTAAAATAAATTAATGTAGAATTATCTTTCTTTATCCATCATATCAAATGTATCCAAGCGTTTAACAGAAAAAATGGTGGAATTTTTTAACCAAACTTTTCCACAAATTTAGTTCTTTGCATTGAACACTTCAACTTAGCCACTGAAGCAAAAGTTGGATGAGAGACTAGGCCAACTTATCTTTCGAAAAAAATAAAAAATCTTTATCATCATGCGAAGCAATAATCTAAATTTTGGGCTACCAAATATTATTTAGATTAAGATAGACTATAAAAAAAAAAGGGTGAAAAATCATCATTGTCAATGGAAAGAGTATCAAGTACAAAATCGAAATTGAATAATGTCCACATGCTCTATGGTATTTAGTAACTTAAATTAAATTATTATATAGAGCCAACCATTTTCTAGGAATGTGAAGTGGACATTATGTTGACGCAAGTGTGAATATTGAATATATATGGACCATATGATCGTTGTGGGAAGTAAATAAGAGAGATTTATAGATAAGATTTGAATTTTGAAAAGCATATTGACAGCCATTTGGGGGCTGGATCTCTTTATTATTCTAATTTTTATATAAATTTATGAAGAGTGAAGTATTAGAACATTTCTGAAGTTAGAGTAAATTATTAGTTTTGTATTTAAATTATTGATAGCTTTAAATTTCTCTACTTGATTAATTAAATTTAGATACACTCTGATAAATCGCATGACATTAGCAAGTGATCACAAACTCTTGTAGGAGCATGAAACTCTTAAAAAAAATAGAAAAAATTGTTCAAAACACCCCTAAATTTGATGAAAAATTAGAGGTGTATTTCACCCGTGTTGCAAGATTAGGGGAGTGTTAAAGTTTAGTTAATCAAATAAATTAAAGAGATATTTTTAAGATTGTCAATAATTCAGAAATGAAACAAATAATTCACACTGAATTTAGGGTGTTTTCGGTAGTTCTCTCAGTATATGGCAAGATTTTTCAAAATGTTGAATGGTTTACATGGAAATTTAACAATAAGTGTTTAGAATTTGGTGATTTTGCATTTTTCTCTGTACAATATATGCTAATTTTGAAAATATCAAAATTTGGTCATTTTTGACATTAATTTTAAAAAATATATATCTCTTAAAGATATTATTTTTAAAAATATTTCCCTCGATACAAATATATCTCTCAAAATTTAACAGGCTCCTCTAATATAAAATCAAAAGTATAGTAATTATATATTAAAAATTCATTGGGAGTTAAGCATCTAAGGTTGGTTCTCCTATTGAGTGTTCATCTTGAACAAAACTTGATTCTCTGTTCAATACAAATTGAGCCTGCTTCACACATCATATATGTGAAAAACTAGTTTTCACTCTTATTTTATATCTAATTATAGGTCTTTGATGACATTTTAATATCAGTGACGTAGTCAAAAATTTTATAAAAGGTGTCCAAGAATTGCATAGGTAAGAAAAAATCAATGAGTAGGTACACTAAAATTTTGTAAATTAAACTAAGTAACATAAATAATTATTATTTTTAATTAAATAATAGGAATAAGGTATAAGTACTCCTAAACTATGACTGAAATTTCAGAGATACACCTTAACTAAACTAAGATCCTATTATTCCAAACTCATTTTTTTGTAATTTTGTGCACCTTTTTGGGTTACGTGGCATCCAAATATCTCTCACGCGCCTCAATTGTGTGTAGTCACGGAGTATGAAATCAAACTACATAATATTTAGATTGTTTATGTTTATAAAATAGGAAGTGAACAAAATAAGAAAAAAAAAATAGAAAGAGAAAATTAAGTTTAGAATGAAATCACATTTATACTTAAAAGATTTCACCGAGACATAAAAAATAAAGAATAAAATCAAATGAGTTTTATTAAAAGAAGTTCTATATGAAGTCTTTTTCACTTTTAGTAGCTTTATAGAAAAAGAGAAATGACTTTACTTATAAACTTTAAATTAGATAATTACTTTTAAATTTTATTTAAAATTTTATGAAAGAAAAAAAAAAAAAAGTCAAATTGATTATTGAAAAAAATCAGATTTATTAATTAATGAGTAGCTCATTTTTATATGTATATATATGGTGCAGTTTTCCAACGAAGGGTATTCAATTGGACATCCTGGACATAGTGTATCTCCGCCCCTATTCAGTATTATACGAAGATTATACATATCTATCGAGAGATTAATCATAAATCTACGTGGACACATACAGTGTATATGCTACGTGGACACATACAGTGTATATATTGCTAGGTCGTTATTTTTCACATAAAAGACATTAATTTCACTGCTTATAATTTTTTTCCTTTTTTATTATCAAAGAATCTTAATTAGTCGACAATAGTAAGATGGTTTATTAAAAGTTATATATAGAGACTATATCACAATAATTATCTAATACATGTCCTGATGGTATAAATACACATAAAACATAAACACAAAACAGGTATAGTAGTAAACATTTGAATTTCCATTAGCATCCTTAATTAGAGTCTCGAGTTTGAGCCCTGAATATGGAGAAAATTATGTTGGGAGCGTCACCCTCGAATGGGCCCTTTAGTGCGCGATTCAAATTTAGTCGAAATTCCAATACGGACTCCGAACACCGGACACCGGGCAAGAAACAAAACAAATAAAATAAAATGAATTTTGGAAAGGAATAAAAACATTTTGATGCTGGATCTTCTAAAAAATAAGAATGAAAATAACGTAAAATCAGAAATAGCAGTAAACATTTAATTCTGGAACGGAAAAAAAAAACATTTTTCTGCTGGAATATTTTTTTCCTTTATGTAACGTAAATCAGATATAATAGTGACAACTTATTATAATTATTTTATTTATTTTGTTATGCAAAATAACAAAGTCAATGAGTACGTGTACACTATATCTCAATGTTTACTCAATGTAGAATAGTTCAGTCACTCAATTTTATTTTATTATTAAAAAATATATTTAACTAAACAATATACTTAGAAAATTACTTTATTTTACGCTATAATTCGAAAACAATTCAATTATTAATATTTTGCTTATAAAATCATTAAATTTGATTGAGAAAAAAAAAAGGGATAAGGAAGGTAGACTAGCAAGCATGTTGGTGACTGAAATCACCTATTAGGACTAACGTGGCAGAAAAATCTTCAGTCAGTGGACCTAATTTAAGTAGTTAACTAAATTTCTCCTCCTTTTGTTGGTTGCAGAAATGAACGTTCAATTTTTACTAAGTTTAATTTTTATTTTTTTAATTTATTTTATAATTTTACTCTGTAATAAAATTATTATTTTTTATTATAAATAGAACTGTTAAAATAGACTTAATCCATACGATTGGCCTAATTCAACCTATTATTGGGTAGAATTGAAATATAATTTTTAAGCTTATTTAAAACTAAGGCTTATAAGTCCGATCCATATAAGCCCTTAGCTCTTAAGGTTTGATCAGAGTCGGGCCGAAGTTGGTCCATGAGTTAAAACTATTTATTTAAGGATAACTTATAGAAAGCTTACTAGTGTATGAGCTAATTATTTAGATGCACGTTATGTTGTAATATTACGAATCTTATAAGATTTTGGTGCGCCAGATACATGGACATAAAATTATTTGTAACTTGTTCTACATACACTTTATCCGCATCCTTGCTTCCCTCCCATCTCGCTCGTCATTCTCTTATCTAGCTTGCGTATCTAGGATGCATCACACCAGATATATGTATCTTGCGTGTCTAGTATCCTAGATACATGCTAAACACACTAGATTTTTTGCTAATTTTATTAGAACAACATTGTTTGCCATCTTTGATTTAAAAATCTTCTTATTTACTTAATGTTATAGAATTTTATGTTTGAAAAAAAAAAAAGCTAGCCTGCCCCCAGTCCGCTGTCCTTTTAGGTTGGGTTGTGCATTTTCAGGTCCTTCCAAAAGGAGGATCAGCCCACCCTAGCCCATCAAATTCTTTGACTCGCAAGACTTGAACCGGATGAAGGCTGGACTGATCCTTTTTTACAACTCTAATTATAATTGTATATAACATATCAAATTTAAAAAAAGATCTTTTCAAAATATTTTTAATAAAATATCCGATGAGTCAATTAGAATTACATATCAACAACTTTTTATAAATTAAAATGAAGTGATCTAATAAAGAAACAAATCAAAATCCACGCACACTTTCGCAAATTAAAACAATTAAATCGTTGAGCTTGATTTTGACTTTCTTGAACACATAAAATTTAGTGCTCTCTCCGTTCTTTTTTACATGTTTAATTTCGACTTTTTACCTGTTATTTTTGAATAATTAAGAAAAGACAATATTTTTTACTTATTATATCCTCAATTTATTTAGAGAGTTAATATTTTTGAAAAAGGTAAAACCTCTCGATTAGCAAATTGATTTTGAATTCTATCAATTAATAGGATAAAATGTTAAATTCACTATTAGTTTCAGTAGGGTTTGACCATGGGATACCATATCACGATACGAAATCATGAGATGAAATTAACATTTGGATATGCGATTTCACATTTATTTCATGTCATGGTTTCATATCATGAGATCGAATCTCATATTCTCCAAAAATCATGATTTGGGAATTCCGTATCATGATTTGAGATTTTTAAATACAAAAATTGATCCACAAGTTTATATCTTGTTAACACAACCCCTCATTTATATCTACAACCCATTTATTTAATATGTAAATAAAATTTATAATCATGTTATTACTTTTTAAAATTTATTATTCTCACCAACATAAAATTTATTATTACTTTAAATTTGGTGAATATAAATGATCAAGTAAGAATCAATTTGGTGAATATAAATAAGAACGGATGGAGTAATACTTATGGTTTTTCATAATAATAATAAAAGAACTTTCTTTTGGCTACATATGAAAATGTTTAAGGAAATTTAATATGAAAAAGGATAAAATTAGGAGATTGTCCGTACTACGTGAGGGGATTATATTAAAGACTAATACACTACAATTTATGTTCAATTTTTTTATTGAATTAAAATTTGATCAATTAAAGTTAGATGAAACAGTTATCTAAGTGGAGAACAAATAACTTTGTAATAATTTATTATGCGATTTAATAATTTTCTTTATTTGATAAAATTAAATAAACAATTGGGGCTATTTTAATAGTTTTACAATTTATGAAATTCTTATATTTATGAGAAAATATACGATACAATTTTTTTATATCACATGTCTAAATAAAACTTTAATTTTGTTTCATAATTTAAAATTATAATATTATCTCATAATTTTATTTTATATGACAAACAAATTTAAAATATGCTAAGTCAAAAATAAACAAGTAAATACGGAGAGAGTGAGAGTATCCATCTTCACCTTTCTCGACAAGGAGAAAAGGAGGTGTTTCACATGGATGACAAAATTCTTGTTTACGCCGCAAATTGTTCTATAGGGAACACCACAAATTTCAACTTTTATTTCTTATTTAATATTTAATATCTACTCCCTCTATTTCATATTAAGTTAATTTTTGAAGTATTTTACATTTTTTAAGAAAAATAGATTAAGACGTAAGTTGAACCTAATTTTTTATTTTTAGACTTATTAATTATTGTTAAATTTATGATTAAAATAAATAAATATTAATTAGTCACTAATTCCAATACTAACTAATGAAGGGTAAAATTGAAAGAACACTCTAAAAATAGTTTTGAACACTGAACAATTAAGTTAATTTAAAAACATAAAAAAATACCTCAAAAATTAATTTAATATGAAATGAAGGGAGTATTATTTAATATTAATATCTGCCCTGCATAGAACTTTCCAAAGTACATTTTTGTTTTTTCAAATACTCTTCCTTTCACTAACGTATAAGTTCCATCACAGAAATAAAACACCAAATAACATTAATTTATCTTCTACATTTTCATTATTTCAAAAATGAAACAATGGTAAAATCATTTACTTTTACGTTAGAAATCAGATATTCTGTTTTGAATGCAATGTACTGGAGATATACAAAAGGAAGTACGTATATATATATATAACAACCAATTAAGTTCTTTTTCTTTTAAATATTTTCTAATATGATTTCGCATTTTACTATTATTTTTGACAAATCAAGAAAAAATAATATATATATTTTTTATACCCTTAATTTATTGCAGTGAATTAATTCCTTTGAAAAATATAGTGAATAAATATGTTTGAAATTCTATCAATTAATATAAATAAAATGATAAATTTACTGTATTAATAATTTTTTTGTGCCAAGTCAAAATCTGACAAGTAAATAGAAATAAACTAAATTACTTGCATTTATTAGTATGACCTAACTAGTTTATAGCATGGTAAGAAGTTAGTTTTATTGCTATTTTTATTTGTGGAATATATTAAAAATAGATTTTATTTTGTTAAGTTTGGTACTTTTCGATTACGGAGTAATAAATAGTGCGACACGAGTGTAACCTCTTTTCAAGCTTCCTATTTTGACTCTCCACTCAAAATAGCCACGTCAGCAGTTGCATATATAAATCCCTGTACCTCTTCCACACGGAATCAAACCGTGTACTTCAACATTTTCCTTGTTAAGAAAAAGTCATCATCTTCTCCATAAATAAATACTTTTCCATATTTTTTTCTCAACAAAAACCCCATTCACAAAAGCTTCATTCTTCAATCCTCACCTTTTTTTTCTCTCTTTCATTTGATGGAATCTTCATTGCCGGTGGAGGAGCTTACTTCCGGCGCAAGTGGCCGGATAATTCCTCTTTTCAAAAATCTTCGCCGGTCAGTTTTCTCATACCAAACTTACCGGAGACTAATTATATTTATACAGTCTATTTTCCTATGGGTAATTCTTCTGTCTCGATGGAGGTTCTCCACGTCACCTTCGTCTCCTCCGCCTTCGCCGTCTGCAGCTACTACGACGGTGTTGGGGAAGAGGAGGAAATTTGCTCTGCGGAGGGATGAAGAGGATACGCAGAGAAGGAGGGAACTTGCTGAGGCGTTAGATATGGTGGTTGAGAATGATGGTGTGAGCTGCCGTTGGAATACGTCTTTGTTCTTTGGGGCTCGTCGGAATGCTTTGTTTTGCCGATCGTGGTTTCCGGTTACAGATGAATTGAGGTATGTTCATTTTCGAAATTTATTATTAACATGTATGTGAGTTTTTATAAAGATAGAATTGAGGTGAAGGGGTTTGTAGAAGGTTGATGGTTTATGTATAATAAGAAAGTCAAATTATGATAAAGCATGAATAAAGACGATTCATACAGGTAATTAATTTGGAATTGAGTCATACATCATGTTTATTAATTTTGCAATCACGGGTGTGTGGGAGGTATGGGGATCTAATGTATGGGAGGAAAAAAACGAATTCAACAAATGAAGGTGTGGCCTAGTGCTCGATAAAGTGGATTGAGTTCTTAGGTTCAATACACTAGTGATTTCTTCCCCATGTGTTTTAGCCTTGGTGAACAGAGTTGTGTGCACAAGCTGGTCTGGACACTAGGTTATCAAAAGATAAGACTTTGATTTTGGTACCAACTTAATATTGCAAGCTTCGTGCGGCTGTGGCAAAGAATTGTTCCTTCGTCGTGTTTTGGGGGAATGGGGGTGAATTGGGATATGGTTATTTCAGCATTGAAGTATGGAAAACACAACTGCATGGGTGCATCACCCCTTGCTGACTTTTGTTCATCAGAGTGGTTAGAAGCCTTCCATTTACTAAGGGGTCGTTTGGTGTGAGGGATTAAAAATAATAGTGATGGGATAATTTTTTTTTTATCTTGTTTGGTTGCCATGTTTGGGATAACTTATCCCACCATTTATATCATAGTGGTGGGATAAGTTATCCCAGGATAGCTAACCTCAGGATAAGTTATCCTGGGATAACATTATTCCCAACCAAACGACCTTAGAAAACAAGGCAGTTAAACATACCCTGTATGTTACCCAATGAAGCAATTTTTCATTTCTATGTTAGCTTCACCCCATGTGATTTTTTGACTTGATTTTATTAATAGAGATACTAGGGATGCTCATTTTCAGTTTTTCTGATAAAATACTCCTTTAACAAGAAAATTGCAAGCATTTGAAGTGATAATTTGTACACGAGTATTTTATTTCGTCCGTGCATGGTCATTTTATATTGCACATTGAGAAAAAATAGACATGAATTTGATTGGCAAGTTAGAGCATTTATATTGAACTTTTAAAAATATTCTAGTTTGCTAGGACATGAAATGTAGCCAGAATCTACCAGTGATCAAATGTGGTTTACTGTTTTCATCAGGAAAAAGCTTAGGTTGAATTTCCTAGACTTGGCTTCTTGTTTTACATAATTCCTCCTTAAATCCTTTAATTTAGAGTGCTATCTTAGAAGGCGAGTGATTTCCTTTTGAATAGATCGATCAATGTCAGACTTATAAGAGAAAACTAAAAACTGTACATCATTATTGCTTCTGATCTTAGTAATCATGAACCATTTGTTGTAGGACATCAAGAATACCCTTTCTCTTTCATCCTGCAGTGCCTTGGCTTTGTCTATTAGTAACCTTTTTTTTTTAATTCCCAAGGCTCAGTCTGATAATTTGACAAAATTCACTCACTTTTGGGGTATTAAGGAGCAGTAGTGCTGCAAATTCTGATATTTGTGTTTGCTAATCTGCTATAAATTGGCTATCTCTTTTTTAATGTTTTTCTTTAATCGTTTCTTAATGGCTAGATTTTTCATTTCAGGGGCATAATTATCATCATCCATGGACTGAATGAGCACAGGTAACTGTTTATTGACTTTTTTTAAAAAAATCTTGGGAGGAGGGGAGAGACAGCTGGTTTTTGAAGAATAGGTGTCTTTGCTAATGCGGGTTATTTAAGCCTTCTCATTTCAGTATTGACTACAGTACAATGTTTATTTATGACTTGGCTTAACTAGCTGGATGACGATATTCCTTTTATATTTCATTTCAGTGGGCGATATGCTCATTTTGCTAGGCAACTGAACTCCTGCAACTTTGGGGTGTATGCAATGGACTGGATAGGTACTTTTATCCTTTATTTTGAAGACCTTGTTTAAATTGGTTAGAGGTCCTGTAGTGACCTGTGACCTCTTTATTGTCACGCATTCTAGTATTTCATCGTAATCATGTGAAAGGGTAACACAGTCATTCTTAGGATGCTAAAACAAACTCACCTTGTCGTTGGAATGGCTGCCAAAAGGTCAATTATAGTGTTCTTAATTAAGTGTGTGTATAGCTTCATCAATTTTCATTCTCATTGTGTCTCTTCCTCAGTGGTCCTGTCCTTTATTTAATTTCTTTTCCGTGGATGAAGTTGGTCCTTCTTTCCCTGATGCTTCTTTACTAGATAGCCTCTTATCAGGATTATACTTCTCCAGATACCTCACAAAGGTTGTTCTTCTTCTAAAATGCCTGGATTTGAGCTGCATGCATCAAGTATGTCTTGCTATATCTTCTGGGTTCATGGATAATTAAATAAGCTTCTCTGAGCTGATTGTTATGATTGACTATGCTAGTAGTCAAAGTGGATGGTTAATACACTTATTAACAAATGACAGAGAAATGTTCTGTGTGACAGGGCATGGAGGGAGTGATGGATTACACGGATATGTGCCATCTTTGGACCATGTCGTGGCAGACACAGTAAGTTGTCACTGTTTTTATATTTCATGCTCCATCTCTGCCATATATCTGAACTCTTTTCCTTAAGGACTCTATTCCAATTATTTTCTTGAACTGGATATCCACTCCTAAGTAACAAGCTGAAAATGTGATCTTCATTCTACATTCATCTTTCTTTCATTGTTGTCTTACCTCATCCATAGGGCCTGCCAAATTACCCACTATATTCTTTTCATGTTTATACAGGGGGCTTTCTTGGAAAAGGTCAAGTTTGAGAACCCTGGTATACCATGCTTCCTTTTTGGTCATTCAACAGGAGGAGCGGTGGTCTTAAAGGTAAGGCTTTTGAAGTGAAGTTAACTTCAACCATTCTGAAACCCTTAGTATTCATTGATTATTCTGCTCCCTTGCACAGGCAGCTTCTTATCCACACATTGAAAACATGCTGGAGGGCATCATATTGACTTCACCAGCATTGCGTGTGAAACCTGCAAATCCTATTGTTAGTGTAAGGCGCCTACCCTTTTTTTATATGGTTATTTTCGTATGCTTTGATGAATGTTTTTTCACAGCAGTGTCATCTTTCCATGCACTCTCTTAACTTTGTGTTTGTTATCCAAATGCAGGCTGTGGCACCAATTTTTTCATTGGTTGCACCTAGGTACCAGTTCAAAGGTTCTCACAAAAGGGGAATCCCTGTTTCAAGGGATCCTGCAGCACTGGTGGCTAAGTATTCTGACCCTCTAGTGTATACTGGGCCTTTGAGGGTGAGGACAGGGCATGAGATTCTGCGCATCTCCTCTTACTTGATGAGGAACTTCAAGTCTGTCACTGTCCCATTCTTAGTCCTTCATGGATCTGCTGATAGAGTCACTGATCCATTGGCTTCTCAAGATTTGTACAATGAGGCTGCTTCTGAATTCAAGGACATTAAACTTTATGATGGATTCTTGCACGATCTTCTATTCGAGCCTGAGCGTGAAGAAATTGCGCAGGATATCATTGATTGGATGCACAAGAAGTTAGATTCTGGCAATCTTGAAAATGTGTATAGTCAATGCTAGTTTTCTAAATAATTAGTGTTTTGATTGATCAAGGGGATGCTGTTATATTTATTTATTTGATCAGTTATCCTACTTTATTATTAGCTTCCTGTTTCTCCAATGGAATTAGAAAGATGATTCCGATTATTTAAGCTTGTATAGTGTGTAGTAGTAAAAATTAGCGTTGCCTCTCTTGGCTGATCGTTTGCCACTACTATGTATTCTATGAACACAACACAATCTTCTCTACAACTGATTTGTTTGGTAAAGATTATTTTGCTTCTTCGATTTTTCGATCAGTTAAACGTTAGTCTTGATTTTGTATTTGATTTTTCGATCAGTTAAACGTTAGTCTTGATTCTGTATTTGATCAGTTAAACGTTAGTCTTGATTTTTCGACTCTTCTCATACTAAAGAATTAGTCTTGATTCTGTATTTGATGACAAGTTTTAAGCTAAAATCATCTTTGAACTATGACTCAAACCTCTCAAACCTGAAGTATGATCTTTTTGTTTTTAATCTTTTAAAAAAGACTTAAAAATAAAAATATGTCACATAAACAAATTGAAATAGAGGGAGCAACTAACTATCAGTAAATTACTATCCATTTCTCAACTGCATACCTGTCCAAATTAAAACATTACAAACAGGCCTTTTATTACTCATCATATTTAACATGCTTATCAATTAGAACTAAAGCTTTCTCAATATTTTCAGCCATGCCTTGTAGAGATGAGTCAACATAACCCGAAAATAATTCCAAAGTCAACCCATCAATCGGATCAGCGACGAACGACCATTCGATCTGGCACCCGCCCTCATCAACACCATCCAATGCCAATACTTTCAACGTAGATACATAAGACCTGATTCCAATATTATTGTCTAAGACCTCATAGCTTAGACATCGCTCTATCTTATTGACTGTCAACAACTTCTCATGACACCACTTGATGATCCCTTCCCCATTGTCTGATGACGATGGAGGTGCGGTGCTAGCACAATAGCGGATAATTTCATCTTTATTATTACTATTAATTTGGTGACAAGTGTCAATGTTTGGTAGCCAATTGTGGAAGTTGAAGAAATCTTCAAGGAGTGGCCATACTTGTTCAGCTTTTGGATGTTTTAGATTTGCAATAGATTTGCCTTCCCATTTGGATTCAAGTTGTTGAGTTGCCATACAAGGAGAAATGAATAATAAGAAGGACCGACTTTTCTATATGAATGAATTAGCTGCACTAAATATTTATAAGAAGATTATGATTATCTTAAATTAAATATGATATGATAAGAGTATATTTGAACATTGACACTAGAACATTGACTAGCTAGTCAAGATTGACCATTAAATTAAGGGTCCTCATTAATTAATTAGTAATTTAGTACCACCTAGATACTTCCTTCCGTCTATTTTACTTTTCATGTTTATTTTAACACGTTCAAAGTATTACTAACCAAAATAGTTGTTACCCATTGTATTGTATTATTAATTTAAATATAATGTTTTCATTAAATGTAACAAACGATTTTATATGATTGTATCGTTATCTTAATATTGTCTACTCATTTTGTCTTTACTTATTGTTTAATAATCTTATTTTATCCTTTACTCTACTTTTTCATATATAATATCTCTACCACATACACTTTTTTTTTATATATATTTATCATTCAATTTATTGATGTGTGATATTATATAACGATAAAAAATGATACGTACAAGTTATTTTAATATTATATCAATAAAATAATACAAGACAACAAAATATAACACATTATCTCAATTCAATACTGACCAGTTATTTTTAATGATTAGGACAACTAAAATGAATCAGAAAGAGTATTTATTCAAATCTGACTATATATACTTATTAATTTGAATCCTAGAATAATAATTAACATAGTTTGCTTTTGAATTTCAAGATTTTAAGCGAAATATCACTAACTAAAGTGGATAAATTTAACTTTGTTTTGTTTAATTGTCGTGTATCCGTATTAACTGACTCAATTAATTTAAATTTACATTAAATAAATAAACTAAAAAAAGTAAATCACATCCTACAAAAAGTTACTTTTAAATTTTAATAAATAATAAGAAATTTCAATCACGTTGATAATGATAGATCTAACTTATAAGGCACTGGGCATTAAAAAATGAGACGTAAAACTAACTGGCACAAATACACTACTACTCCACTTTTATTTATTTTTGCTTAAATGGAAATAATGTCTGAATTTAGGTAAAACAATCTCCACTTTTAATTACACACTACTAAAATTAAAGATTTTTTATTAATGAATAAGTGAAAAAATTATATTATAAAATATAATTTTTTCTATTTATTTTCACAGAGTTCATTCATTGAGAAAAACAGTTCTCATATATGGATGTTATTATTTTTGGATAAACTATTTTATTAGACATAAATCACTACCATATATTCTATTTACCTCTACTTTTAAACAATTACATATATTATCATTTTTAATATTTTATATCATATATTATTGAAGATACAATCAATACTCATATCCCTTAAAACTAGAGAATTGATTAATTATCTTTACATTTAAACTCCAAATTAGTGTCTAAATTAAAAACAAATATCTTTCTCTCAGAGAGTATGAGTTAGGGTAAAGCTCATACTCTAACTATTCCTCTCCCTATTCCCTTGAAGAGTCAAAATTTACTGGGAAGAAACACTCAATTAAAATGGATGCTCTACAATCAAACACCTAGCCTTTGATTTTCTAACTCTAAAACCAATTCTCCACGAATCCACCATTTTTTCTCACAAGGGGAGACACCTCCCGCATGCAGAGACAATGGGTATTATTGTAAGCAGAGATTTCAAGCCCAATAAATTTATCATGGAGATTGCAGTAAACTTTATTCAAAAAACTTTTATGTTACATGTATCATTAAAATAAAAAATATTTTTGCAGTAGTAGGCTGGGCACCAGGCAAAGAATAAAATCTTTTTTGAATAAAATTTACTGCAATCTCCGTGACACGTAATTGAAAAGTTTCAATAAACGGAGATTTACACATGTATTTGATACATTATTGATTTATCTGATACATTATTGATATACTATCTTATTAAGTGTGTATGAATCTAATGAATATATTGGAAACTTACGTATTATTGGAAATTTGCGCATGTATTTGACACAACTTGTTCTGTCATGTATCCGACTCTTGTCATTTGTATATGGTCTTCTATCATGTATCTTAATATTATCATATATATATATTTGTTATGTTATTACAATGTATCTAACTATTTTCAAATTTATCTGAGATACATGTTTTTGGATATAATGTATAAAGTTGATACTTGATATATCAAATTATACATATAAAAGATACATGAAATAATATCTTATCATATAAATAGATACATAAAATTAATAGTAAATCATATAAATTGATACATGAAATTAATATTAGATTATATAAATAGATGCATGAAATTAATACTAGATACTTCTATGATACATATGAATGCACTTGTATGATACTCATGTATCTAAGTGTTTAGTTGGTTGGATTTATTATATATTGATAATAGATATATCAAATTAATGAATTTATTATTTTAAGTGTAATAAAATGAAACTAATCAAATTAGATGACCAAGATATACATGTTTTTGTCTTTTATTAATACTATAATAAAATGAAATTAATTAAACATAGATATAATCCTTGATTTTTGCCTTATATTAAGGGCTTTAATTAATTTAAATTTTCAGAATTAATTCTCCATGTATTTTGAAAATCCTCAATAACTCCTCTAATTAAGGAAATCTGTTACAACCAATTAATTTAAAATAAATAAAATATGTATCTCGAATTTAAAATTCGGCAGATACATATATTTTGTGGATTCAGACTCGTGTATCCTAAGCACAAAATATGATTGAAGAAGTAATATTTAAAACTATCGATAATCTTAATAATTATGACCTAAACTAGTGGAATTTGCATAGATCGACCTTATTTTTTACTACCTCACCACCGATATATTTATAAAATAATTATTAAATATTTTTTAATGAAAAATTATAATTTAAGTCAACGAGGTAGAAGCCTAAATTTAGGCTTCGATGCCGTTTGTTTGTAGTGGGAATAGTGGTCCAGTAGAGTGTGGGCATATATCTCTTCTTTTTTGGTTTTTTATCGATGGAGTTTATATTAGAGGTCCGACGAAATATAATTTATGTATGATCAAGTCTATTTGGGATAGTGTTTCTAACAAAATTTTCTGCGTATTTTAAATTTATACACAAGACATTTAATTAAGAATGAAACAAAATCTCAATCACTGCCAAGTTGATGGAATGCGGGCATATATCTGAAGGCTACTTTGTCCAAAAATTCCTTTTATAGAAGAATTTATTATTACGTATAAAATAACGTCTGGTCTGAATTGTCTCTTTTTGAGGACTGTACACAGCCCAACAATACCCCACCGGTCAATTCTATTTTATTTTTGTATAAATTTTAGGAATAACATAGTTTTCTCTTGTGTTGAGAGTATATAGTTTGGAGAAATTTTGTCTATCTTAATTCATGCAATATATAATCGCTGTTCACTTTTACTCGTCACTTATTTCTAAAATAAATTTTCATTTTCACTTGTTATTTTTGACATATCAAGAAAGGATAATTTTTTTTTCATGTTTTACCCTCAATATTAAATATTTATTTTTAAAATTATTTTCTAAGACATTATTTAATAGGAGATAATGTGATAAAATATCTATATAATTAATTATTTTCTTAATGAATGTGCCAAATCAAAATGTTACAAGTAAAAATAAACGGAGGGAGTATTATATTTAATAACTGGGTAAATTATTTGTGCTTCGCACGAACTATTTTATTAAGCTTACATATGATCATTCAGTATATTCGTAATTTCGATACATACACTACATTGTCAAGAGCATTTTATCTTAAGGCAAAGTGGTAACACCCCGAAAATTTCTAAGCAAATGCCCGAGCCATTCTGTAATGACCCTCCTTGTCATTTTTGTTTCTTGCCTTCTGTGTGTTATTTAGAGCATTCCTGTAGCGACCCCAAGTCATTTATGACTTGCTGGGACTGACAGTTCGGTCACCTGGTCGTTCGTTTGGTTTTGGTGTGAGTTTTAGTATTTTGGAGCTTATGAACCTTGAACGATTATTTTCGATCAAAAGTTCAAGAAGACCAGAATGTAATTCTGACAGTTCCATCAGCTCCGGAAGGGTCATTTTAGACTAGTAGCATGGTCGGCATGACTCCCGAGGTTTTCAATGTGAGTCGATGCGATTAGGCGTTTTAGCCTTTGAAATTTGGCCTTAGGTTGACTTTGGTCAACATTCTTGGAAAACATGCTCGGATGAAAATTCCATTAGCGCGGTTAACTCCTGAAAAGTGACCTTGGAGCGCACGTGGTCGGCCTACAGGTAGGCTACGGTTTCCCTCTCTTAGATTGAGCTTGAGAGTGTGAATGCATGTTGATTAGTTGGGATTTGGGTTGGTAGTTATTGAATTAGTGCATAGGTGATTAGAAATCATGTTTTGGCCTCTTTCGAATTTATCGGGTAAATGTGAGCATGCTTGGTGTTACTAATTAACCTTCCTTGCTATGTAGAGGGCTTGTATACTTGTTTACTATGTTACCTGAAGCATGTTGGGTCTTAGTTTAGGTTTGACTAGGGTTTGCCTTAGAAATTCATGATTCGGAATAGATAGGCCTTAATTTTGCCCTGACGTCGCTCGGCCGGCTTAGATCCCTGTAGACCGGTGTAGCAGACTAGAGTCTGATAGTTTGGACCTTAGTTAGGCGATACGCTTACTCCGACGATAGTTATCTTTATTTTTCCCCGATATTGCGGCTTCACGAGTTACGTTGACGACACTAGTTCTGCTTCGCGATTTGAAGTTGATTTTCAATTAAGTTCCAAGGACTTACATTTATTGGCTAAGCATGGACGGTGTTCCACGAACATTTTGCGCCTGGATCGATTGAGACTCTTTCAGCAGATACATTGACACCTTTGTCGGGTTTTCGGATTCGAGCTTCGATTTAGACCTCATGATACTTTTATAGAGCATCCGGTTCGAGGTCCGACCTCTATCGCTCAGATACTTATATAGAGCATCCGGTTCGAGATCCGGCCTCTATCGCTTAGTTACTTATACAGAGCATTCGGTTAGAGGTCCGGCCTCAGTTACTTGATACTTGTGATTGGTTACTTGGGTATTTCTAGTGAGCATCCGGTTCGAGTTTCGGCCTCCGTATTGTCAGATTCTATTGTTTAGGTTTGAGGTTTTGGTTCGATGTTCTTTGTTCTTGGGTTTCATATACAATTCTCTTTAGCTATAGTTTTTCTGTGTACTTGTCGGGCTTATAGGGGTCCGTTCGGGTTTTTAATTTAACTTGCGCACGAGTGTACCTTCTGGGCTTATGGGGGTCCAGTTAGGTGTAGTTAGATTACTTTAGTTAGTTATTTCTACACTCTTGTGCATTCCATTATTACTTAGTTTTGTTCTTGACCTTTGTTTGTGTTATTCCTTCTTTTCATATTGCCTTTGCTTTTCAAGTTCAGTCGGCCTATGATGCCTACTGAGTACCTGCTGTTTTGGTACTCATGCTACGCTCTGCATCTGTTTCGTGATGCAGGTCCGAGCACCAATGGCCAGCGTTGATCCAGCTTGGAGTAGTCTGATCCGGAGACGGGGGTAAGCACACGGCGTCCTGTACTATTTCAGTCTCCATCTGTATATGTAGACTTGTCTTTTGCCTTTCGAGACAGTCGAGTCTCTGTAGTCCACTTTTAGGACTTGTACTCTTTTGTTAGTAGCTCTGTATTAGTGACTTCCAGGTTTTGAGAGGGATCTTTATTTGTATATATGTTTTGGTTTGCGCCTGCCTGTTTTTTTGTTATATTAAATTTGTCTACTTGTGTTTAGTTTCTGCCCTCAGACCCATTACTTGTTGTTTCGGGTTATGGGTCGGCTTACCTACTGGTGGGTTATAGTAGGTGCCATCATGGCTCGAGAAATCGGGTCGTGACACATTCTTCATTGAGTTTAAAGTCCTATCAAATGATTCTTAAATTTTCTCTCAGGTTAAAGGATCAATTCTTGAATGTGGAAATGAGATTGGATATGAATTATAGTCACAAGAATCTCCTAGCACAAAGTTGAGTTGAAAGCTTTCTTATCGATAAAGTTTCGACACAAGATTCTACTTAGGTCAACTTTAAACAATCATATCTCTGAGCACATAAAGAACTAGGTGGCTCATAACATGTCAAATTAAAGGTCTATGAGTCTTCTTTCAATGCCACCAAGTTTTCCTTATTTCGAGTTTAGAGTAAAAAATTATGATCATTTTACTGAAACATATTCAGGTTGGGATATTAGGTGAACTCACCTGCCGAATTGACAATCCGCCGAATAGGTTGGTGAATCGCCAAGTTAGCTCGCCGAAATGTCCTGAAAATGTTAAACTTCTGTTTATTTGGGGGATCTAAAGTCCCAATGGGTGATCCGCTGAGTAATTTTGACAAGGAGGCCTCCAAAAAGTTGTTTTGGCTAACGGGGCTCATTAAAAGGTTGCTTTCTTTTAATGATTTTTATAGTCCCCTTACGTTTCCAAAATGGTATTCTTGACCTTTTACCCTCAATTAACTTCCCTAAATCTATCTCAAGGCCTAATAATCTCCCCATTTGTGCTCAACCCTCAGACAAATCAAATTCACGCGTTCTAAATTCTCTCAAAGAAGAAGCTATCAGTTCAAGGTTTCAAGTCAGCCTCATCTTCTCAGGTATGTAAGGTTATTCATAGTGTTGTACTAGTTTGTTCTCATGCCCTACATCTCAATTGAGTAGGTAGCAAGTCGAATCTAGGATTCTACCCTCAATTTATGAAATTCTTGAAGATAGGTTGTGATGTTGTTTTGAGTTTTGAATATTCACATTATGAGATTGCAATATTTTTTGCTTGGAGATTCTTGAATTGTCGTTCGTGCTTGTAGTTCCACATGAACTCTATATATATTGAGTTTCTTACCAAAAGTACTTTACATTGGTTTTGATGATTCAAGTGAGTCTAAGAGATAGTTTTAAAACATCATTTAAGGGAACTTGGATGGTTCCAATTGTATTATTTTTACAATTGAAAAGAGAGTACTATTTTCAAAAAAGTATAAAGAGTTTTCAGACAGAAGAAATACAACTTCATTTATCTCTTAAAAAGGCCTTTGACTCAACCCAGAGAGTACTTTTATATGAGCATACAATATTATATTTTTGGGAGTAGTATTGAACAGTGATTTGGGGTAAGAGTTAAGATAATTCAAACTCCATAACCTACGTCGCCAACGTAGATAGGATCATGCCGCAAGACTGGCGACTCCTCACCTGCCTCAAGAAGGTTTTTTTAGTGGATCCATCATTTCAGTTGCGTCTATACTCCGACAAGGTATAGTGCGACTCTGATAACATGGATAAGACGTTGTATCATCATAAGGCTCATAGTGATGATTGTCAGTTAGAGAAACTTCCTAGTAAAGTAAAGTGTAATTATATACTCCCTCCGTCTCATTTTATGTGAGGTAGTTTGACTCGGCACGGAGTTTAAGAAAGAAAGGAAGACTTTTAAAACTTGTGGTCCGAAATTAATTATAGAAATTTGTGTGGCTGTAAATCATTTCATTAAAGGTAGAATAAACATTTTATAGTTAAATTATTACTTAATATAGAAATGTGTCATTCTTTTTGGAACTGACCAAAAAGAAAAGTAAATCACATAAATTGGGAAAAAGGAAGTATATGAAATTTGGATTTGATAACCTTCGTCGTGTCTCATGTGTAACTCTACTAATAATGCAAAAATCCAAATTTGCATTTCAAAGAAAAACATGGAATAAGATTATTTTGACCCAAATTTCAATAGTGCTCGTTTAAAAGACTTAATTAATGCATAACATGAGCTCGTGCATCATAGTAATTCAGTTAATTTTTTATTTGAATTTTCACTTTATTAGTAAGGATAGTCTATGAATACTCATACTAGGTCATATTTGTTGATGTTGTTCAACAACTAGAAGGTGAATCACAAATCCTTTATTGTATTTAATGCTCTAGACACGTGTTATTACAAATACAAATTATACTGAGCATGTTACTAAGGTAATGATGTTTATTCTTTAGCGCGATCCGCTCGAGGGATTGCTCTTCCTTGTGACTCTATTTATTAGAGACATTAATTAATGTACGGTGAAAAGATAATAGTACCTCATTGAGAAAAAAAAAACAAACAAGGATAATTTAGTAAAAAACAATCTTAAGGGAGTGCAAAGGAAATCATATTTTCCGTTTATTTTTAGTTAATCATATTTGATTTGATTTACCCTTTAAAAAGTGTAATTGATAAAATGATAAGTTTACTATATCGCCTTTTGAATATAATAAATTTAGTGTTTTAGAAAATAACTATAAATAATAATAAAGATAAATTAGAAATAAATAATAAATTATCTCTTAAATTTTTTCAAGTTAGATAAATAAAAATAAACATCTATTTTTACTATTAGAGATATCAAAATGGACAAAAGGGAATGCATAACTTTTCTTATGCGTTTATTGATAATACCAAATAATACCAAATAGTAATTAGTTATATAAATACTTTACTTATGAAACTAGGGTGGATATTGTTATTGGTATTTTGTTATTATAATCTGATGTGATTAAGAGGGTATTTGGATTGGCTTAAAAATTGGTCAAACTTATTTTTACAAGTACATTGTATCCTGAAAGTACAAAATTTATGGTAAATTGAAATAGATTTAAAAATGGAATTTTATAAAAATTACTTGAATGAGTACCTTTTAATAAATAATTACTGATTTTAACGATATTTTTTATTTATTACAATACATATCAATACTATGTTAAATCTGCAATATGTATTAATCAAAATTAGGCATTTTTAGTCGCTTCTTATTGGACTTGGCCATTTGGGCCACTTACTATTTGATATAATTAAGGAAAAATTTTCAAAATGTCAATATTTTAGCATTTAATGAAACATCTTATCAACATTTTCAATACTTATTAAAAATGTCAATATTTTAGTTTGTTATTCTTCTGATTTATGTATTTTTTTTAATTTGTTTGATTTGATTTGAAAGAATACAATTATTTACTAACAGAAAAGAGAAAATCATGGATAAAATATTTTTAAAAAAGGAACATATCACTGAAAATTCTCATCAGTTACAATTTCAAAAGTAATGGATTGTATTCATTCCAATATGTATGAAATGTGATATGTTTATTTGTATTCAATATGGTTTTCATGTTTGGGTTTGTATAATGACATTTGTATTTCTTTATTAGTTTGTATTCATTCCAATAGGTATACCAAATTTATTTGTAGTTATTTAAGAAACATATTTATATCCATATACTTATGTAAAGTCGTGTTCATTTAGAAAAGATACACTATTTTATATATTTATCAAAAACATATATTCTTTCTAAAAATTCCAACAAAATTTGTATTGCAATCATCAAAACATACAAATTTACAATCAAAGTAACAATCAAAATTTGTATTTAAAAAAAATGTATTTCTTATCTGTTACCAAAAATATATTGTATTCAATGTTTAATTTATAGAACATCTACTAAATCAGATTTCAAATTATTTTGTATTCCAAGCATCCAACATACAAAAAAGTTAAAACAATTCAATCATTCATTGTTTGTATCCCAAATGAATTACATATTGAAAAATGTTTTTTTTTAACTTTGAAATATGGATGATGATTCTTTACTTGCATTTCCTTTGAGTCCTTCTACATGTGAGAAAGATGCAAAAATATTTCAATTCCTTGACGAGATAACTAGAATTGTTGATGCCGTCGAACAAAGTGTCTTAGATGAAATATTGATCCGAAATTTTCAAATTGAATACCTCAGTGACTATCTAACCTTTATATCCAATATTCCAATAGTAACATATGAAGATCTTCAGATCCAGATTTCTTAGAATAATGGAGGAATTTGATTTAGAAAAGACAAGGTTTAAGTTACTTAAGGATATGGAATAATGGAAGAAATTGTGAGAGAGAAAAAGTGAAAGGAAAGAATTTGAGTAAAAAATTTAGAGAGAGAAAAGTGGGTAATGAGGTCTTTGTTTTTAACTTTCACACGTAATGAAGTAAAAAAATGGGGCCAATTTGAGAAAGAAAAGGAAGGTAAATGAATTATATTAGGATACACTTTCTTTGCTAAAATACTGACATTTTGACATTTGTAATAATTATTTTAAAGTGTAGATGTTTTTAATAATTATGTTAGAGATTTTGACTAGTTAGCTAATTTATCCTATAATCAAAATTGGAAAAATTTATATAAATATACATTTTATTTTATCATAATCTATAAAATTTCCTATTATTTTAAAAAATTACAAAAAAAATAAAATAATTCTCTGATACATAACGCTAGCTAATTCGCTATAGCATTGAAAAAACCTTACACTTGCCTCTTTCACACCAGGCAACAGTTTTAGGCCTCCGTGGCCGAAACAATCTCTCCCCGGCCTCAAGCTGTGGAAGAGACGCTAGAAAAACCTAGTTATGCTTCTATTTTTGATTCATCGACTTACACTCAAAAATCTGATGGAAAACTTCTACTAAAATTAAAACATGCGATCTACGTTCATGGGGAACCTACTGTGACTTTCAAATTTTCGAATTTGGAATCATATATCCAAGAAGAAAACTTGCAATATGCTCTTGTTGCTAAGTTTTCTTATGGGAGACCTGATATGATTGATCTTAGAAAGATTTTTACACGACACTTTGAAATCAAAAGAGATTGCAATTTAGTACTACTGGATCATTGTCACGTTCTGGTAAAACTATCGAATCGGAAAGACTTTGTGGAGGTGTACTCTAAGGCAATATCATTCATCATAGTAAAACAAAAGGGCGTGAATAATCAATATCAATGTCGGATTCAACGTTGGACACCATGATTTAATCCAAAAGAGGAGACATTAATTGTTGTATCTTGAATTTCTTTTTCAAGTCTGTCAACAGAGATATTTGCTCGTGAAGCCCTGTTTTCACTTGCATCAGCCGTTGGGACACCCCTACAAGTTGATAAGGTAACAACGGGTAAGTCAAGGCCTAGTGTAGCAAGGGTAAAAGTGGAGGTTAATCTATTATCATCTCTTCCGAATAGAGTTAGAATGTTTTTTAAAGATGAAAAAACTAGTGTGGCTAAAAAGGTTTGGAAAAAACTTTTCTATGACAAATTGCCTTCGTACTGCACAACATGTAAACATTAGGGTCACAAGGAAGAAGAATATAGACTGACTATGGAGGTAGAAGGTGGACTGATTGATGAAACAAAAATTAATGGGGAAAGGTTTGAAGGAGATTTGTGATCAATTTTGAATGAGAAAAATAAAGTTTTTTCTCTTAAACAAACTAAAAAAGAGGTAGCATTACCAACTTCTTCTAACAACAATTCTGAAAAAAAAAAAAAGTGTGGAAAGAGTTGATGCACTAGGTCCCCTACTTGTTGCTGCAATATTTGGGAATAAAGAAGATACAAAAGCTATGTTACCTGGGTCACTAACTTCTAAGATTAGTGAGCAACTTGGTACAACCACAAAGGGTTCTTCCACTCCTGTCCATAGTGATGTTGAGGCACAAAATAATGTAGATAATAACTCAATGCAGTTGATCGTTACATCACAAGTTGCTACAAAGCTGCTATCGTCTAGATTTGTGAAATATAGAGAGGGTTCACCTAATGCAGTTGTGGTTACTAAATCAAGGCAAGATAAAGCTAAAAAAGGCAACACTACTTTGGTCTCACATAAAAAACGTTTGGCTCTAAGTCCTCAAACAATCACATTTTGCACCAAAAAATTCTACACATGTTGAGCTTGATAGAAGTAACAGTGTCGTTGAATGTACTCAGTTTTATGTGTTACGAGATGAGAAGTTTGGACAATATAAAGGGCTACATGATACGAATGAATTATCTGTTGAATCTGGGAATACTTTAAACTTGGACAAGTAGATTGAGTAAATAGAAAAGTTGAAACAATGTTGTCACGATTAGCATACTAATCAACAAGCTCTAGTGATACATGAAAAAAAGTTCATTGTTACAGAGAAGATAAATGACAAAGAAATCAATCCAAATATACCTACCATGTTTATTTTAGATCAAGAGGTGGCTACAAACAATTTGAATGAATCTAAGGAAAAAAAAAAAGAGGAGGGGAGGGGGGGGGGTGTGCTTCAAGATGGACAAATTTAGTTGAGGAAGATAATCATACTCTTTCAACTAGTAGGAGTAAGTTAAGTCCTCAAGCACTTGAATTTGTGCCTACAAGTAAAATAAATCCATCTATGACAATCATATGTATTTCATCTAACTTGAGTGCTACAAAAGTAAGCATGGCGGATAGAAATATTCTTCTTGACTTAGACAATGACATGTCTGATGGGGATGATGAAGATGAAATGTTGGATATATGCTTTGATAAGGTGGGTAAGGAGGGGGATCTTTCACCTAGACAACAAAGAAGTGAGAGTACAAAATGCAAAAATAAGACACAGAAGACAACACAATTGGGATGGTAAGGTGAGTGAAGAATTTGTTCCAAGGCACCTACCGATGCAACAAGCAAAGCAAAATCATATGACAGTGTCAACAACTTTATCAAGATCCAACAAATCCAAGAAAAATTGATGAACTATCAATTATTTTTGGACTGAAGAAGAAGACAAGAGGCAAATACTTCAAATTACTTTGAACTTTGAGATGGCTAACTCATCTTTATTCTTAGATTTTATATTATTGCATTACTTAAGCATCTTCATTTGTAATATCATCATAAAAAGTATTATAAACTACGTGATGATCATAGAATACCTAGTTTTCTCTAGTTCTCATTTTCTTCATGCTTGTTAATTAGTAGAAATTTGTTGTCTCATTAGGATTAGTAAGGTAAGGCCTACCCCCCCCCCCCCCCCTTACTTGTACTTATCTCTATTTATATCTTTACATTTTTATTTTTTTTAAAAAATTCTCTCTCAAATACCTTCCTATTAATTATTAATTAATGTATCATTCGCAATTTGTGAACGGTGTATCCACAGATTTCCTACTTTAGCCGAGATTCTATAAATTTAAGAATTTTGTAATTGAAAGAATAGATATAGGATGTAATTAGCTCTTAATGTGAGATAATTTATGTAACTTTTACATATAAATTCAACCATCTGGCTAGATTAACTTCTTTCTTTTTTAAAAAACAAAAAGAGATATTATTGATCTTCAAGGTTTGCTGTATTAACATGACTTTTGTTAATGTTGACTTTTTTGTTCAATTTAGCCTTGTAAAGTCTTGTGTCTTGATGACTTATCCATGGATTTTAATGGTGACATGGTACTCAATCCACGTATTATTTTAATGAACTTATTTAATTTAATCATTAATCAAGATTCAAGATCCGTCTTTTTTTTTTCCATGTTAGTTTTATTTTAAAATTTTAATATAGACTTTTTTCAGTGTTTCTAGAAATAATAATAGCAAGAAACTAACTAATTAAAATGCAGAAATTTGGCTTTACCAATATTTCCAATGCTTTGTAACAAATATAAATAAATATTTTTTATCAAATTAAAAAAAGTGCAAATAGAATTATATGAAAGCAAGTCCTCCAAAGTATAAATTATTGTATCCACACAATTTAAATGTTACATGATCAATTTAAATGTTACATGATTTCTATATTAATTGGTGACTGGTGAATTTATTAAGTTGAATTCATATGACATAGGAAATAAAAACAAGAAATCACAAAAATAAAAATAAAATCAACGAAAAATCTTAGTAATTCAATTAATTAGCTACGGAACTCTCACCTTATTGGTAAGAGTTCGATTTTCCCCTTTCCATCCTCATTTCTAAATAAAAAACTTCTGAACTTCTGACTTGTTGACCAAATCATCCAGTCTCATCCCTTCAACTGGATCAACGGTGATAAACCACTCGATTATACAATCTATTTAACAGGCTTATTAATTAGAGCTCGCAAAATCACCTAACTTTGACGATTTTAAAGCTTTCTCCATATTTTCTGCCATGCCTTGTAGGGATGAGTCAACATAACCCGAAAATAATTCCAAAGTCAACCCATCAATTGGATCAGCAACGAACGACCATTCGATCTGGCACCCGTTCTCATCATCACCATCCAATGAAAATACTTTCAACGTAGCTACATAAGACTTGATCCCAATATTATTGTCTAAGACCTCATAGCTTAGACATCGCTCTATCTTATCAACAGTCAACAACTTCTCGTGACACCACTTGATGATCGCTTCCCCGTCTTCTGATGACGACGGGGGCGTGGTGCTAGCGCAATAGCGGATAATTTCATCTTTATTATCACAATTAATTTGGTGACACGTGTCTATGGTTGGTAGCCAATTGTGGAAGTTGAAGAAATCTTCAAGGAGTGGCCATACCTGTTCAGCTTTGGGATGTTTTAGATCGACTATAGATTTGCCTTCCCATTTGGACTGAAGTTGTTGAGTTGCCATACAAGGAGAAATGAATTATAAGATGAAGGACCAACTTTTTTCTATATGAAAAGAGTAAGAGGATGGTGCATCACCTATTTATCGAGTGTAATATAATTTTTTATCATATATGTATGAGATGATTATATTAAATTGAATATGATATGATAAGAGTATATTTGAACATGCGTAAAGATGTAAAGATGAAAGAGAAATTGGAGGGTCCTCATTTATTATTACTATTATATAGTCAAGATCGACTATTAAATTAAGAGTCCTCATTTATTAGTACCATACCACCTAGATACTTCCTCAGGTTCATTTTACTTTTCATATTTTTTTGACACACTAAAAATATTTAGTAACCCTTTATTTGGATGGTTGTTACTTGTTATATTAATAATGTCAAGTCTTATTTCATGTAACGGTTTTACTTTAATATTTTTTTTTTAATTTTATCTTAGATTTATTATTTAACTATTTTATTTTATTCTTTATTCTACCTTTTCATAGAATTTCTATCTTGTACCCTTCTTTTTATAGATTAACCATTCAAAATATTAATGTGTGACATTATATAACAATGAAAAATAATACAATATTAAACGTCATACTCATTAAAATAATACAATATAACACGTTATCTCAATTCAATACTGACCTGTTATTTTTAATGGTTAGGACAACTAAGGAGTATTTATTTAATCTGATAAAACCAGAATAAAGGATCCCATAAATGTCGGTAATTAGTAATTTAATCATTGTTTCTGGACGGTTAAGGGATATGTATATATTTATATTAAGGCAATTAATCTTTCTGTCCAATTTAGTTCTAAGTCAATATTGAAGGCCAATATTATGAATTATGATATCTGACAATCAAATAATTCATGATAACTATTTTTACTATATTATAATAATTAACCATAGTTTGTTTTTGAATCTCAAGATTTCAAGTGAAATATCACTTTCTAAAGTAAATAAATTTAACTTATATTTTATTTAACTCTCTTGTATTTGTATTTACTAACTCAATTAATTTAAATTTTCAAATAAATAAACTAAAAAGGTAAATTAATCCCTACAAGAAATTCTTAGATTTAATTAAAGGTTGACAAATTCCTCACCTAGTAGGTATTAAAGTAATCAATATCAAAACTGGCACAAATACACTAGGAGTAGAATATTATTTAAGGCCTGCTTTATGGGCTCCCTTTTTATTTTTATTTTTGCTTTAATTAAAATAATGTCTGGATTTAGATAAAACAATTTCCACCTTTAAATATATACCATTAGGAATAAGGTTTATTTCATCAAGAATCAATAAAAAAATCTATATTATCACACATTGATTTTTCTATTCATTTCTCACAAAATCATCTCATTGAAAAAAATACATGATGAGAAATAGATTTTTACTACAGTAAATTTTTCACAAAATCATCTCATTGAAAAAATACATGATGAGAAATAGATTTTTACTAAAGTAACAAAAATTTTCTAATTTTTTCATATAACCTAGTGTTATTTTTATTTTCTTACTAATTTAATTAAAATATCCATAAAATAGTTTTTAAACATTTTTAAATAAAATATAACAAATTTTAATAATAATAAAATTATAAATTCAAGTCAACAAAAATAAAAAGGTAGAAACCTAAATTTAGGAACCCAATTCAATTTGAATTTTGTATGGATATATTCAAGAGTGACACATTCAATGAAATTCTCTTCATACGCAATATTTAAATTTGAAATCTCTAATTAAGTTTTGTGCATAGTCGGTGTAGTAAATTTCTACACCATCGGATAATTTTAACTTGCTATTTCTCCCTAATCTTTTTTTAAAAAAATATTAAATTAAAATTAGCTTCCTTTTCTCTCTCTCTCCTTAAAATTAAAATCCTCTGTCTTCATCCCTCTAAAATAGCTGATATTCAGCGGCAGTTACTCCTTCTTATACGCATTTGACCTACTTCCTTTTTATGTGTTTTTTTCTATCTGCATATCACATTTGACCTACTTCCTTTTTATGTGTTTTTTTATGTGTTTTTTTCTATCTGCATATCACATTTGACCTACTTCCTTTTTATGTGTTTTTTTCTATCTGCATATCACATTTGACCTACTTCCTTTTTATGTTTTCTTCCGATCTGCGTATCTTGCTATTCCAATTTTGTTTGTTTATTCGTACACATGGAGGGTTATGATTTTATTTTTATTTTATCACTTTCACTCTAATTAACTAATGATTATTTTATTGATTAGTATAAAGAAAGCATTTGCAGAATCAAAGTGTCAAATTCAATATTTATTTTGCTATGTGAGTACTGTAGATCTATGATACTGAAACTATTCTCTCTTCATTAGTAATTTAATTTTAGGATTATTTTTATATGATTAATATGTCTTATTTTGTTTGCACAATTAATTTACTCTAATAGAATTTCATTGTTTATGACTAATTCATTAAATCATGATGGTGTTCTTCATACCATATATGTGGGCATAATTTATCAATGCCTGACCTAACAATATACAGGAAGAGAAAACAGAACTAAGTTATTATCCTATTTCTCTGTAGTACTTCCAACTTTAAGAGAGATAATTTACCTAAATTCTTTTTGGACAGATTGATCATATTCTAAATTAATTTTATTGTTATGAATGAGTTACTGATTCTCTTTCTGTGTAAATTGTCACATAAGCAGTCTATTGAGTTTTGCTTTTTGGTTGGCGGTTCATGAAACATGATTTATCGAAGCTCGTGGAGTATATTTCTTCATCATTCTCAAGTGGCTTCAGAACACCAACAAGCTCCTCGAAAAGCCTTCAAGAAATACTTGCATTTGTGAATCCCTTCAGTTCTCAATGTTGGTAATAATTGTGTTCTGTTCCACAGTAAGTCGAGCTCTCATGAACCATACTAACCAACCAAACGAGCTAGATCATTTATGTCGTCTGCTTGGACACGACTAACAGGAATATGATGATCAATAAAGCTATAGTCGTTCTGCTTCTGTATGCACGCCAAGATAACCTCTTCTTTCCCATAGTTTCTTAACCAAGTCATCCGAAGATGCTCCCTCTAGCTCTTGCTGAGACATATTTCTATCTTCGCAATGATCGATAACGATGCATATACAGCTCCTATTGTCCACCCAAGCAACACATAGACTATATGGGTAAAAGGAATTGAAGACAAATGTAAATGTTTTCACAATTTGTACTATTGTATGAAATTAAGATTCATTCTATATACGACAAACTTGCTGGACTTGTTAGAATATACGACAAACTTGCTGGACTTGTTAGAATCTAGGTATGTATTGTAATATAAGACCAGATTCATGTATACCATTCTGGTACTACTATTTATCAATAAAAATTTATCGAATAAGTGATTTTAGTTACATTTATGATTATTGATATATATCTCATGTTTTACATCTTTGAAACCAAGAAATGAAGAGGAAACTCATGACTCATGATGCTATTAGCAGCTGGTTAGGGAGGAGGATGAGGTAAAAAGTTCAACCCTTTCTGGTGTATCATATGCGTCTGCATATCGTGAAGGAACAAGTTTTCTGCACCACCAGAAAACTATCTGTATATAATTGTATTTTGGCACAACTATATTTTATTAAGGTTTTCAACAACTCATTTATAACATCAGCTATTTTTAGAGTAAAATTTGTTGATTTGAAGAGGAATCTTACATTTTATGTTCACTTTCTAATGATACAAAGTACATCTATTTTCACACGCAATACGAAAAATAATTTATTTAACCCAAAAATAGATGACAAACTGCAATACAAACATATAGTTTTATTATGTTCAAATACTAAAACCATCTTTACCCCATTTACATGTCAAAATAAACAATGAAAGTACTATTCAAAAGTTAAAATTTTCAAATAAAACTAATAAATTGAAATCTAAATAACTGCTTCTTCTTCTTTCCTGTATTCAAAGCTCCAAATCCTTCATCTTCTTACTCACTAACTAGGATGGTGTTGTTGGAATGGAGTTGAAGCTGCTTTCAACCACTCCTGAAAGGAAGAGGTATAATTCATCAACACGCACTTTAGCATGTACATAATATATAAACGATATAATTAAAATATGATTAGTTCTTTACCGTAAATGATGTGGCATAAGCACAATCAGTACTGTTCTCAATAAATCCTTGATAATATTCTGGATATCAGTTTCATTGAAAGATAAAATTTGAAAGAATTTTGTCAGTTGAAGAAGAAGGTATATGAAAAGTAAGTCAACTGACATAAGCTATTATAAAAAAAATTACCATTATATGAGCCTCATTAAATATTATTGTACCATTCTGCTCTGCTTCGACATTATAATTTGAACTGCACATAAAATTTTAGAAGTTATAAGAATAATAACTCGCAATAGAAATAATATTCATTGTGTAAAGTGAAATTACCTTGTTTCCTTTCTCTTAAATTTCATACTTTACGTTTGTCTTTTTTGCTTCTGAGAAGTAACTTTTTTGGTCTTTTGAGTAACTTCTAGAGCACCTTTCATTCTCAAAGATCTTGGATGCCCTTTAATTGCCGCTACTGGAGGATCAAGCAGAGTAGTGTCTTGACTTTGTTCACATGATATTATTTCACAATATTTTTCACTACCTTGACCACTCGATACAACACAATCTTCCTCTGATTCATAAGGAAGTTCATCAAGTTCTTCACACAATCGCAATAATCTTTG
Organism: Solanum bulbocastanum; assembly: GCA_037074985.1. Taxonomy (NCBI): domain Eukaryota; kingdom Viridiplantae; phylum Streptophyta; class Magnoliopsida; order Solanales; family Solanaceae; genus Solanum; species Solanum bulbocastanum. Next base: position 38,300,674 of record CM073604.1, on the reverse strand, counting down.
ATATGCACATTGATAATGTTTTTCAGACCTTGTATAGCTCGTTTAGAAAATCCAATAGAATGTATCATAATGTCATTAAACCATAAGGTCGAAGATTTCAAAAATTTTGTTTCATTTGGAGCAGTGGCGGATTTAGGATATAGAGTCCGTGGGTGCCAAATAGACTTATCGATTAACGTGCCAGCTTTTTTCCTTAAAAAACGTGCTTGAAGCATTTTTTTTTCTTAAAAAATGTCTACAGCAAATTTCTCAAAAAAAATAGGTACAAATGAGATTCAAACTCTCAACATTAGCCAACTAAAGTTGCCATCCTACCGTGGCACCACAAGCCAATTTTGTTCACTGGGTGACATACTTTATATTTATATAAATATTATATATATATATATATACCTATCTATATATAGAGTTTCCGTCGAAGTTCGAGGGTGGCGTGGCACCCCCACAGGCCTTCATAGCTCCGCCCCTAATTTGGAGGATCATTAGCTCTTTCTTTGGTTGCATTTCTACTCCATTGATCTAATAAATAATATGTCATGCGCTGTACGGTAGTAGTTTATGTTAGCTGCTTATCCGGTGCCTTCTTTACGACTTTCGACCAAATTGAAGAAACTCTTGTTTAGTCAGGACGTCGTTCCCGTCCCTGGAAGCAAGTGAATATGTTTCTTTATAAATACCATTAGCACATGTCTACATAGAATTCCCATGAACTCAAATTTGTGGCACGAACACACCGCTCTTTTCAATGCAAGATCCAAACTAACGATGTATGCCGACTTTTGTCTTTGAAGTTGATGCACTTTATAGATGTTTATTCCGTCCTTAACCTTAATCTTTTCAAAGATAAGTTTTTGAGATTGAATTAGTTCTTCTTGAAAAATCTAAAATATCTTTCTTGTATATTCCTTCGCTGCTTCATCCTTCATAGGATACAAAGTTTTCAAGATAGGCCTTGAATATTTTGTCTTGTAATCCTTCTCCCTTACTTTGTCATATCTAGCTTCAATAGCCTTATCATATTGCACCACAAATATACTCATTGGAGTACTAGAATTCAAATAATCTTTAAAAAAATTGTTCATACTCTCACTTCTGACTTGTTGACATGCCTGCACAAAAAGTAGTATGCACATATGCTGGTATCCATTTTTCACGAATTGCATATATTCTCTGCACCAAACTATTTTCTCCTAAATTATACATCTCCATTATTTCTACCCACATTGTTTCAAATTTCTCAGGAGTGGTTGTACCATGAATACACCAACTAAACTTGCTACTAAAATCATCATACTGATGATGTATGATGATAAATATGACTTAAATATTCTGGAATCTTCTTTGTTATGTGCCACATACAAAAATGGTGTTTACTGTTAGGAAATAATACTGCAACTGCATTTGTTATGTTAGAATCTTGATCTTTTATGATTGTATGAGGTGCAACTCCGAACATTGTCTCTTGCCAAGTATGCAGTAACCACTCAAAAGTGTCTTGAGTTTCATCCCAAAGTAAAGCACAACCAAATAAAATAGACTGCTAATGATTGTTAACTCCAGTAAATGAAAAAAAAAGGCATCTTATATTTATTTGTCAGATATGTAGGATCAAAAACAACTACTTTCCCAAAATTCTTATAAGCAATCCTAGGTCTAGCATCAACCCAAAAACAATTAGCTAAATGACCATCTACATCCATTTGAATTGCATAAAAAAAAAACCTGGATTTTCAGATTGACGCGTTTGGAAATATTGTAGCATTAATTGTACATCTCCTTTTTCAAGATCTTTTTGTCTTCTAGTTTGCAAATAATTCTGAATATCTTGACTTGTTAAATTCAGTCGATCTACACTCCCAGCCTGATTTATCAACACTGATGCTATTTTACTTGGACGAACTCTAGAGTTATCAAGTAAATCAATAAGATTCAAGAAATTTTGACTATTTGGAGATGCAAGTTCATGATTGTGCTCAGCAACATGCCTACAAACAACCCAATTACCTTCTTCTTTCTTCGACATATATAACAACACTTGCATCCTTCTCTGATTTCATCTCGTGGTTTATTGCTTTCTAAATTTTTCTTTGAATGAAATCCTTGCTTTGAACTGACAAACTCTTGACCAATTATTGATTTATCTTTTCTTGACTTAGTCATACGACCTCGACGCACACTAAAATCGCTACGATGAGCATAATCAAGATAAAATTAAAATGAATCATCAAGTGACTGAAACTCCTTACCGATATAGGGGTCTCTCGAATTTCCAACTCCTATTTCAGAAACAATCTGTCTTGTTTCTTCCATATCACTTTCTTCTAATGGAACTTCAACTTCTGTATGTTGCTCATCTAAATTTGAGTTTTCCATTAATGTTGCAAAATACATTTATGAATGTTAGATAGCTTACAATTATGAATATGTCTATTTATTTATTTATTCAACACGTCCTTTGTAAAATATATTCAGTAGTGAAAGTTTAACAAATAAAATTTCTTCCCAATAACTTAAAGAGTAGAACAAAAGATTGGAGACGATATGACAATACTTTAAATGCAATATTCACCTCTCTCGACGCTATATTCATCTATTTTTAGTACATTGAATTATTTTGCTAATGAAGCTTTGTCCAAAAGGAGTTTTTTTATGCTTATAAACAAGAAAATATATGAAATTTGTTCTCGCGACATCTTGTCAAGTTTCAGAATATTTGAAATTTTAAAAATTATTTCTTATTTGATGCTTTGAAGAATTACGTGAGCGATGATCTTAAAGGAAAACCTACTATTAACCTAATTATTGTAATTACTTTTGGAAAGAAAATAATTTAATTACGGAACTAAATTTGGTTAGAATCCAAATAGGACTCAACTGTTAATATTCTTCTTCTCTTTTTAGTAAATGGTTGATATTTTCTTTTCTTTTTTATAATTATAATATTTTATTAAAGTAAGTTACCTGGTGGTGTAGAAATTTACTACAACGGTACACAAAACTTAAACTCTATATTGTTACACCATAATTACTCATGTTGGTAGTGGCCCAATAGTGTGTGGGCAATTGGGCATATATCTGAAGGCTACTTTGTTCAAAAATTCCTTTTTTCAGCAGAATTTATTCTCTTATTTTATAATTATAATATAATATAACGTCTGGTCTGAATTGTCTCATTTGAGGGCTGTAAACAGTCAAACAATGCCCCATCGCTCAATTTTATTTTATTTTTTCTCTTGGGTTGGGGCCAGGGGAGGCTAATGGTGCACAAAGTTCGTGAGTACTCATCTTAACTTTTTATCTCTAATATAATGTGTCGTATCTATCACGAATTTAGATTTTTACTAAGCATATTATGTGATATTTGACAGTTCGTTCACAAATATTTTAAATAAGCTTTTATCATATCATATCGCTAAGGAATATTGAGTTAAAGAAAGACATAGGAATATTGAGTTAAAGTAAGACATAAGAGGATTGTTAAATAAAAATTTTATATTTGCTTATAGATTTAGAAGATTGATTTAATGTATTTATAGATAAATGTCATTCTATTTATACTATTCATTTAAAGATTAATAAATAAAAATTGTGTGCAAGTTGCTATTTTAAAATTTTCTATATAATTAAGATAAATCTATCAAATTCTAATGTCTTCAAAAATAAAATCTTTATATATTTTAAAAATATTTTAATAAGGAATTGTTTTCTTTCAATATAAATGTTTCATATAGATAATTTTATGGCATATAGTGCTTAAAGTGACATGATCGATAACATATCAAATCATCACTATGGGTTCCAAATTTACATATCAAAGAAAAATATGGAGCGAGACTTTATTTTTGCGCGACTCAAATTTTAAAGGTGGTCGTTAAAAGAACTTAATTAATGCATAACATTCTACGATAGTAAACTCACATATCATCTTAATTTAATTAGTTGATTATTTGAAGTTTCACTTTATTAGTGCTTCTACTCACTGACATTTGTTGTTGTTGCGCAATAACTAGAAAGTGAATCGTAGATCCTTTGTTGTATTTAATACTCTAGGCACGTGTTATTACTAGGACAGTTATATCGAGCATGACGACTATCATTTAGCGCGATCTATCGAATTGCTCTTTTTGTGTGGGCAGAGGTGTCAATATGGGTTGGCCTACTTCATTTGCTAACATTCATACGTAATATGAATTTTGATGAGTCAAGTTGGACTGATCCATTTTTTTATGGGCCACTAAAGGGTCAGTCCAACCCACAAGTACGTGGGCTGCAGAAAGTGTTGGGTCGGTCTATTTTTTTGGAAAATTACGCGTATAAGCAAATAAATACTAGTTAATTATTTAACATAGTTATAGTTTACCTTACTTACAATTCACGACCCACTTTTAGTTATAATTATGAGGCATAACTTTTTAGTTTTGTATAATTCACATGTTTATATAATTCAAAATTTGTATATTATAATTTGTATAAATTTTGTATAATTTGAAATTTGTATAATATATTTTGTATAACTGTTTACACTTTGTAATTGTATAAATTTGTTATTTCGAGTTTATACAAAAATAACTTAATTATACAAATGTACCCGCAAATTATACAAACCTGCAAATTATACAAATCCACGAATTATACAAATGAGGCAACTTAAACTATAGCTACAACCTATAAATATGCAAACTATAGCTATGGAACATAATAAAGTTGTCACGACCCAGACCGTCGTGATTAACACCCACACAAACCCTCCGGTGGGAGAACCATTACTACAACCCAAACAAATAAATTTTATGAAAACTAAGACATTTAAAAATACAGAAGTAGATTTAAATGACTATAAAAATGAAGTCCCCATAGACTCCAAGGTTTTAACAAACAACTAACCAAACTAATGCGGAAGAACAATCCCTAGAATGTGAAAGTCATTGTACCAAAACTCTACTAACGACAAATCTAAGAATAAGGGGTACAACCTCGAAACTAAACAACACCTTAAACAAATAGTCTGAGTCCGAAAAGAGTGGACTTAAACAAGAGAGATCCATGACAGCCTGAAAGAACTGACTCACCCTTGAATCTGGTCACGCTCAATGGTCACCTAGCTGAGGTATATCAATAGGCGCCTGAAAATACCCTGTACTCAACAAAGAACAAACAAGTGTAGTATAAGTACACAACCACAATGTCCTGATAGAATCACGCAACTATCCCAATAAGTGAAACAAATGCAAGTAACCACAACATTATAATCACATGCATAATATCAAACATGTACAATATTAGTCGTACTTTCAGGATCAATGTAGCATCACATATTCTCAATAATACACATTGGTTATCAATTTAGAGCAACATACAATCTTCCAATATCAATTATTATTAGATATGAACGTAATCATCACAAGTAGATACACAACACAATTCAATGGTCCTCTTACGGAACCCAATTCAATGATCCTTTCATAGATCCCAAACCCAAACTATTAGTGTAACAGTTTGTGGTACCCGATCCAATGTTTATGTCGAAACGTGGCAACCGATTCCATATTTATGTCGGAACGTGGCAACCAATCCAAGTTAGTGTGTCGGAACTAACAACTGACCCACAATCACAATGTATATTCTCACAATCATACAACAAGAGGTGATTCATGGCATACAATTATTCAATTATCCTCATTTACGATTAGAGTGATAAATAATGCAACATTCACATACATATATGCATTATAGTGAGCAATTACAAACATATATCACACCAACATGAATCACAACCATCACTTACCTCGAATCCAAGCTTGAATCCCCTAAGGCACTTGAATCTTCCCTTTTCGAATTATTTCCGCTTGTTCGTGGTCTACAAACAATTAATTTAAGCAAGGATCAACAATCAAAGGTCTAATTATTGGATCATAACAAACCCAATAACCCTAGACCAAACCCAAAATCCTAATATCCAGATTAAGGTTTTTTCCACCATAATTTCCAGATCAAAACCCTTCCCTATCGATAATTATCCAAGAAATTAAGTTTTACGGATCGAAACACGTATTCGAGGAATGAAAACCTTACCTTTAGCCTCAAGAATGGTGAAAAATACTCAAGAACTCGTCTGGGATCGTCTCCTTCCTTTCAAAGTCGAAAAGTGCAGAATAAAATATTTTTGGGGTTTTATTTCCGACTTAAGTCGTGTCTGTCCCGCTATGGCGGGACCAATCAATCACAGTGGCCCCACCCTGGCGAGAATAATCCCGCCACAGTGGCTTGCACGGAACCAGTGAGCAATTTAAGAATTTCAAACCCTCATTTTCACAACACACCCTCATTCCATGACACTCATAAAATACCCGTTCACGCTAAGTTCAGTTTCAGGAGTTCTACTCGCTCGAATTTAATTCCGTAAAGTCGTATGGTTTCCTCAACGTCTTAGCTATCTATTCATATAATCAAAATCATAATTAAATCACCCAATTGTTACCAGATTTCCCTAGACTTTACTGACTTTGATTTCATCCAAATCTGGACTAGGTTAGGAAATTCCAAGTTACTACCAAAAGTTTTCTGACCCCAATTCTTTCTTCATTGGATTTTCCTTAACAACGATACCAATTTAACCATCACTCGTCCCCAAGTGATCAACTAGGGAAGACTGGATAAAGTTAGGCTAAAGTAGTATCTGAAACGTCGAATTACTGGGGATACTTCTCTAGCATGTCCTTATATTTTGGACATCGTGATCAAGAATTTCAACCGGTTATTCCTCACACCGAAAGTCTTGTTTAACAACACTGAGTCTCACTTTATGATATAATCTTTGTCCCCATTTAACCAATTGAATACCTATACATTCTCTCATATAATGCCTAAATGAAATCATCGAAATACTCGAGTGATAATTATTGTTGTATGTAAACTTAACTACAACAAAAACGACTCCCAACAACCACCAAAGTTGATCGTACACATGTCTACAACATGTTATCAAGGACCTTTACACAATCATTCGAACGAATCCTTTAGCACTTAAGCATAATAAAATTTCAAGTCAATACTTGCTACAAATAGAAGTGAACCTGAATCAACCAACGCACACTCATAATACACTACTAAAAAAACAGTGAATACCGACCTAAAAATACCGACCTCCGGAGGTCAGTATTCCCTGTAATTTCGACCTAAAACCGACATCCTAGCTTAGGTCGGAAAAAGCTTGGTCGCTATTCAATACCGACCTCCGAAAGTCGGTATTTACCGACCTCTTGAGGTTGGTTTTTATTTTAAGTCGAAAAATTCATTAATTTATTTTCCGACTTCCTGAAGTCAGTTTTATACATTTTTTTATTTTTTATTTTTATTATTTCTGACTTCCTGAGGTCAAAATATTTATTTCTCATATTTTGGAATACCGACATCCGGATGTCGGTATTTGTTACTTTTTTTATTTTTAATATATAAATTCCGACCTCCAGAGGTCGGAATTTAAAAAATACAAAAATAAAATTTCTGACCTCCGGAGGTCGGTATTTTGATTTTTGTATATTTGAAATTCCAACCTCTGGAGGTCGGTAATTTTATTTTTGTATTTTTTAAATTCCGACCTTCAGAGGTCGGTATTTTTATTTTTGTATTTTTGAAATTCCAACCTCCGGAGGTCGGTAATTTTATTTTTGTATTTTTTAAATTCCGACCTCCGGAGGTCGGTATTTTTATTTTTATATTTTTCAAATTCCGACCTCCGGAGGTCGGTAATTTTATTTTTGTATTTTTTAAATTCCGACCTCCGGAGGTCGGTATTTTTATTCTTTTATTTTTTAAATTCCGACCTCTGAAGGTCGGTAATTTTATTTTTATATTTTTAAAATTTCGACCTCCAGAGGTCGGTATTTTAATTTTTTTTACTTTTGAAATTCCGAACTCTGGAGGTCGGTAATTTTATTTTTGTATTTTTAAAATTCTGACCTCCGGAGGTTGGTATTTTAATTTTTTTACTTTTGAAATTCCGACCTCCGGAGGTCGATTTTTTGCTATAAAACTGGTAGCAAATTGCTGTAATTATAATTGCCCACCTGCATATTTATACCAAAACAACCCAAAGAATATAAACTTCATCGAACCAAAACAACACAATATTTTCAACATATACATTAAACTATTTCAAAATAAACTTCATCCAACTTCAAAATACAATCAAACAATTCCAAAATATAGAAGTCTAAAATATCAAATAGATACAACTACTCCTCATCACCCTGATCACTCTCCTTATCAGACTTATCATTCTCATCACCCTCTTGATCAGATCCATCACTGCTGGCAGGACATGGAGGAAGAATATTTCCTGATTCAAAAAGAAAAGTAAGTTGGGCTTGAAATGCTGCATACCTCTTGTTCTCTACCTCTTTTGCTGCCGCAATCTCCTCTTCTCTCTTCTTCTCTCTTTCGGCTACAGCAACAAACTCGGCATTGAGATAAGCTATCTTACTCTCCATTGCAGATATTGTCTCTCTATCCCCACCATCGAAGTATGAGGATGATGAACCACAATACCAAGACTTCTTCTTCTGATACGCCTTTTCTGGATAACCGTAGATTGAACCTCTAATCGGTTCACCAGCACTTTGTTTCCAAAGATTCTCGTTTTCTTTTTGTGTAAATGGTCTGTCCCGACTCTCAAGAGGTAGAGTACTACGATATTCCTGAGATATTCGTATATACTTATCCTGTAATTTAAACAAAGAACTCTACGAATAAGAATGTAATATATACAAGGAAAAGAAAAAAAAATAGTTTGAATCCATTCATCATAAGATGCATAGCAACAGTCTCTGTTGTATGATATCTAACATTTTCACAATTAACACACGGACACCTAATCAATCTTGAAGTTAAAAAATCATCAAGTGTCTTTGCATGATTTATAAATCTAGTGACACCTTCGGCGAATTTTGGAATCATACCCGCTCGACCAGGATTGTTTCGATTATACATCCAACTACGATCACGATCCATCTACACAAACAATAATGATAATTTTGACATTATTTATTTTAACTTATTTAAACAACTAAACAACTTTTTAACTTTAACTACATTAGTTTTGATTTAATTCCAACAACTAAATTCACCAACTAAACGACATTATTTATTTTAACTTATTTAAACACCTTAACAACTTTTTAACTTCAACTACATTGGTTTTGATTTAATTCCAACAAATAAATTCACTAACTAAACCACATTATATATTTTAACTTAGTTAAATAACTTAACAACTTTTTAACATTAACTACAATAGTTTTGACTTGATTCCAACAACTAAATTCACTAACTAAACCACATTATTTATTTTAACTTATTTAAACACCTTAACAACTTTTACACTTTAACTACATTAGTTTTGATTTAATTCCAACAACTAAATTCACTAACTAAACCACATTATTTATTTTAACTTGTTTAAATAAATTAACAACTTTTTAACTTTAACTACAATAGTTTTGACTTAATTCCAACAACTAAATTCACTAACTAAACGACATTATTAATTTTAACTTGTTTAAATAACTTAACAACTTTTTAACTTTAACTACATTAGTTTTGATTTAATTCCAACAACTAAATTCACCAACTAAACGACATTATTTATTTTAACTTGTTTAAATAACTTAACAACTTTATAAATATAACTACATTAGTTTTGACTTAATTCCAACAACTAAATTCACTAACTAAACCACATTATTTATTTTAACATGTTTAAATAACTTAACAACTTTTTAACTTTAACTACATTAGTTTTGACTTAATTCAAACAACTAAATTCACCAACTAAATGAAATTATTTATTTTAACTTGTTTAAAAAACTTAACAACTTTTTAACTTTAACTACATTAGTTTTGACTTAGTTCCAACAACTAAATTCACTAACTAAACCACATTATTTATTTTAACTTATTTAAACACCTTAACAACTTTTTAACTTTAACTACATTAGTTTTGATTTAATTCCAACAACTAAATTCACCAACTAAACGACATTATTTATTTTCACTTTTTGAAACAACTTAACAACTTTTTAACTTTAATTACATTAGTTTTGACTTAATTCCAACAACTAAATTCACTAACTAAACCACATTATTTATTTTAACTTGTTTAAATAACTTAACAACTTTTTAACTTTAACTACATTAGTTTTGACTTAATTCCAACAACAAAATTCACCAACTAAATGTCATTATTTATTTTAACTTGTTTAAATAACTTAACAACTTTTTACCTTTAACTACATTAGTTTTGACTTAATTCCAACAACTAAATTCACTAACTAAACCACATTATTTATTTTAACTTTTTGAAACAACTTAACAACTTTTTAACTTTAACTACATTAGTTTTGATTTAATTCCAATAACTAAATCCATCAACTAAACGACATTATTTATTTTAACTTTTTGAAACAACTTAACAACTTTTTAACTTTAACTACATTAGTTTTGACTTAATTCCAACATCTAAACTCACTAACTAAACCATATTATTTATTTTAACTTGTTTAAATAACTTAACAACTTTTTAACTTTAACTACATTAGTTTTGACTTAATTCCAACAACTAAATTCACCAAATAAATGACATTATTTATTTTAACTTGTTTAAATAACTTAACAACTTTTTACCTTCAACTACATTAGTTTTGACTTAATTCCAACAACTAAATTCACCAACTAAACCACATTATTTATTTTAACTTATTTAAACACCTTAACAACTTTTAAACTTTAACTACATTTGTTTTCATTTAATTCCAACAACTAAATCCACCAACTAAATGACATTATTTATTTTAACATTTTGAAACAACTTAACAACTTTTTAACTTTAACTACATTAGTTTTGACTTAATTCCAACCACTAAATTCAACAACTAAACAACATTATTTATTTTAACTTGTTGAAATAACTTAACAGCTTTTTAACTTTAACTACATTAGTTTTGACTTAATTCCAACAACTAAACGACATTATTTATTTTAACTTGTTTAAATAACTTAACAACTTTTTAATTTTAACTACATTAGTTTTGACTTAATTCCAACAACTAAATTCACTAACTAAACGACATTATTTATTTTAACTTTTTTAAACACCTTAACAACTTTTTAACTTTAACTACGTTAGTTTTGACTTAATTCCAACAACTAAATCCACCAACTAAACGACATTATATATTTTAACTTTTTGAAACAACTTAACAACTTTTTAACTTTAACTACATTAATTTTGACTTAATTCAAACAACTAAATTCACCAACTAAACGACATTATTTATTTTAACTTGTTTAAATAACTTAACAACTTTTTAACTTTAACTACATTAGTTTTGACTTAATTCCAACACCTAAATTCACTAACTAAACCACATTATTTATTTTAACTTATTTAAAAACTTTAACAACTTTTTAACTTTAACTACATTAGTTTTGATTTAATTCCAACAACTAAATCCATCAACTAAACGACATTATTTATTTTAACTTTTTGAAACAACTTAACAACTTTTTAACTTTAACTACATTAGTTTTGACTTAATTCCAACAACTAAATTCACTAACTAAACCACATTATTTATTTTACCTTGTTTAAATAACTTAACAACTTTTTACCTTCAACTACATTAGTTTTGACTTAATTCCAACAACTAAATTCACCAACTAAACCACATTATTTATTTTAACTTATTTAAACACCTTAACAACTTTTAAACTTTAACTACATTTGTTTTCATTTAATTCCAACAACTAAATCCACCAACTAAATGACATTATTTATTTTAACATTTTGAAACAACTTAACAACTTTTTAACTTTAACTACATTAGTTTTCACTTAATTCCAACCACTAAATTCAACAACTAAACAACATTATTTATTTTAACTTGTTGAAATAACTTAACAACTTTTTAACTTTAACTACATTAGTTTTGACTTAATTCCAACAACTAAACGACATTATTTATTTTAACTTGTTTAAATAACTTAACAACTTTTTAATTTTAACTACATTAGTTTTGACTTAATTCCAACAACTAAATCCACTAACTAAACGACATTATTTATTTTAACTTTTTTAAACACCTTAACAACTTTTTAACTTTAACTACGTTAGTTTTGACTTAATTCCAACAACTAAATCCACCAACTAAACGACATTATATATTTTAACTTTTTGAAACAACTTAACAACTTTTTAACTTTAACTACATTAATTTTGACTTAATTCAAACAACTAAATTCACCAACTAAACGACATTATTTATTTTAACTTGTTTAAATAACTTAACAACTTTTTAACTTTAACTACATTAGTTTTGACTTAATTCCAACACCTAAATTCACTAACTAAACCACATTATTTATTTTAACTTATTTAAAAACTTTAACAACTTTTTAACTTTAACTACGATAGTTTTGACTTAATTCCAACAACTAAATTCACTAACTAAACGACATTATTAATTTTAACTTGTTTAAATAACTTAACAACTTTTTAACTTTAACTACATTAATTTTGATTTAATTCCAACAACTAAATTCACCAACTAAACGACATTATTTATTTTAACTTGTTTAAATAACTTAACAACTTTATAAATATAACTACATTAGTTTTGACTTAATTCCAACAACTAAATTCACTAACTAAACCACATTATTTATTTTAACATGTTTAAATAACTTAACAACTTTTTACCTTTAACTACATTAGTTTTGACTTAATTCCAACAACTAAATTCACTAACTAAACCACATTATTTATTTTAACTTTTTGAAACAACTTAACAACTTTTTAACTTTAACTACATTAGTTTTGATTTAATTCCAATAACTAAATCCATCAACTAAACGACATTATTTATTTTAACTTTTTGAAACAACTTAACAACTTTTTAACTTTAACTACATTAGTTTTGACTTAATTCCAACATCTAAACTCACTAACTAAACCATATTATTTATTTTAACTTGTTTAAATAACTTAACAACTTTTTAACTTTAACTACATTAGTTTTGACTTAATTCCAACAACTAAATTCACCAACTAAATGACATTATTTATTTTAACTTATTTAAACACCTTAACAACTTTTTAACTTTAACTACATTAGTTTTGATTTAATTCCAACAACTAAATCCACCAACTAAACGACATTATTTATTTTAACTTTTTGAAACAACTTAACAACTTTTACACTTTAACTACATTAGTTTTGACTTAATTCCAACAACTAAATTCACCAACAAAACGTCATTATTTATTTTAACTTGTTTAAATAACTTAACAACTTTTTAACTTTAACTACATTAATTTTGACTTAATTCCAACAACTAAATTCACCAGCTAAACGACACTATTTATTTTAACTTGTTTAAATAACTTAACAACTTTTTAACTTTAACTACATTAGTTTTGACTTAATTCCAACAACTAAATTCACTAACTAAACGACATTATTTATTTTAACTTATTTAAACACCTTAACAACTTTTTAACTTTAACTACATTAGTTTTGACTTAATTCCAACAACTAAATCCACCAACTAAACGACATTACTTATTTTAACTTTTTGAAACAACTTAACAACTTTTTAACTTTAACTACAGTAGTTTTGACTTAATTCCAACAACTAAATTCACCAACTAAACGACATTATTTATTTTAACATGTTTAAATAACTTAACAACTTTTTAACTTCAGCTACATTAGTTTTGACTTAATTCCAACAACTAAATTCTCTAAGTAAACCACATTATTTATTTTAACTTGTTTAAATAACTTAACAACTTTTTAACTTTAACTACATTAGTTTTGACTTAATTCCAACATCTAAATTCACTAACTAAACCACATTATTTATTTTACCTTGTTTAAATAACTTAACAACTTTTTAACTTTAACTACATTAGTTTTTACTTAATTCCGACAACTAAATTCACCAACTAAAAGACATTATTTATTTTAACTTGTTTAAATAACTTAACAACTTTTTAATTTTAACTACATTAGTTTTGACCTAATTCCAACAACTAAATTCACTAACTAAACCACATTATTTATTTTAACTTATTTAAACGCCTAAACAACTTTTTAACTTTAACTACATTAGTTTTTATTTAATTTCAACGACTAAATCCACCAACTAAATGACATTATTTATTTTAACTTTTTGAAACAACTTAACAACTTTTTAACTTTAACAACATTAGTTTTGACTTAATTCCAACAACTAAATTCACCAGCTAAACGACATTATTTATTTTGAATTGTTTAAATAACTTAACAACTTTTTAACTTCAACTAAATTAGTTTTGACTTAATTCCAACAACTAAATTCTCTAAGTAAACCACATTATTTATTTTAACTTGTTTAAATAACTTAACAACTTTTTAACTTTAACTACATTAGTTTTGACTTAATTCCAACAACTAAATTCACCAACTAAACGACATTATTTATTTTAACTTGTTTAAATAACTTAACAACTTTTTAACTTTAACTACATTAGTTTTGACTTAGTTCCAACAACTAAATTCACTAACTAAACCACATTATTTATTTTAACTTATTTAAACACCTTAACAACTTTTTAACTTTAACTACATTAGTTTTGATTTAATTCCCACAACTAAATCCACCAACTAAATGACATTATTTATTTTAACTTTTTGAAACAATTTAACAACTTTTTAACTTTAACTACATTAGTTTTGGCTTAATTCCAACAACTAAATTCACCAACTAAACGACATTATTTATTTTAACTTGTTTAAATAACTTAACAACTTTTTAACTTTAACTACATTAGTTTTAACTTAATCCCAACAACTAAATTCACCAACTAAACGATATTATTTATTTTAACTTGTTTAAATAACTTAACAACTTTTTAACTTTAACTACATTAGTTTTGACTTAATTTCAACAACTAAATTCACTAACTAAGCCACATTATTTATTATAACTAATTTAAATAAGTTAACAACTTTAACTAGTTTTGTTTTGACTTAATTCCAACAACTAAATCCTCCAACTAAATGACATTATTTATTTTAACTCATTTAAACAACAAAACAACTTTTTAACTTTAACTACATTAGTTTTGACTTAATTCCAACAACTAAATTCACTAACTAAAGCTAAGCATCAACACTAGATTGACACAAATCGATCTTGCAAGAAATCAATTTTGTCATCAATAGGATCAACTAGTGTTGGTACTTATGCTTAACAAACACATTAAATTAAAGTTAAGTGTCAACACTTGATGGACACAAATCGATCTTGCCAGAAAATCAATTTTGTCATCAATAGGATCTACTAGTGTTGGTACTTAATTATGCTTCACAAACACATTATTCCTAAACTAAAGCTAAGCATCAATAGTAGATGGACACAAATCGATCTTGCAAGAAAATCAATTTTGTCATCAATAGGATCAACTAGTGTTGGTACTTATGCTTAACAAACACATTAAATTAAAGTTAAGTGTCAACACTTGATGGACACAAATCGATCTTGCCAGAAAATCAATTTTGTCATCAATAGGATCTACTAGTGTTGGTACTTAATTATGCTTCACAAACACATTATTCCTAAACTAAAGCTAAGCATCAACAATAGATGAACACAAATCGATCTTGCAAGAAAATCAATTTTGTCATCAATAGGATCAACTAGTGTTGGTACGTACTTATGCTTAACAAACACATTAAATTAAAGTTAAGTGTCAACACTAGATGGACACAAATCGATCTTGCAAGAAAATCAATTTTGTCATCAGTAGGATCAACTAGTGTTGGTACTTAATTATGCTTAACAAACACATTATTCCTAAACTAAAGCTAAGCATCAACACTAGATGGACACAAATCGATCTTGCAAGAAAATCAATTTTGTCATCAATAGGATCAACTAGTGTTGGTACTTATGCTTAACAAACACATTAAATTAAAGTTAAGTGTCAACACTAGATGGACACAAATTGATCTTGCAAGAAAATCAATTTTGTCATCAATAGGATCAACTAGTGTTGGTACTTAATTAAGCTAAACAAACATTCGATGGACACAAACAAATTATCACAAAATTTAAACTAAGTATCAATACTACAAGGACACAAACACATTATAAAAAGAAATTGTACTTGAACTTTAGAAATTTAGAAACACCAAAACTTATCTTCTACTTTGATGAAAGAAGCTTGTATCAACTTTTTTTGATGTTGAGCTTCCTTAGTTGCCTAGCCCGCAAAATCAACTCTTTCAACACTAGAAAAAGATTCAATAATTATTAGTTACTACATAGCACAAACACACAGCAACATCGAGATTCATCAACTGCCTATTTCCTAAATACGAGCCAATTTGAAAACAAGCATCAACATAGAAAATGTAAGAACATGCCCACATGAATAGATGGACACAAATCGATCTTGCAAGAAAATCAATTTTGTGATTAATAGGATCAACTAGTGTTGGTACTTACGCTTAACAAACACATTATTCCTAAATTAAAGCTAAGTGTCAACACTAGATGGACACAAATAGATCTTGCAAGAAAATCAATTTTGTCATCAATAATATTCAAGTTTAGTTAAATATAAACTTCAAATCCAAGAATATTAGTTTTATACATATATTCAAGATTTAATAAGTTCAAGTTTCAATTCAAGTTCATATCTAATTTCTAAACTTAATTAGTTATATATTCAAGCTAATTAGTTCCAAATTCAAACTAGCTAGCTAGTTTCCAAAATTCAAACTATTAATTAGCCTAAAACATCAAATATAATTCAAACCATTAGTTCTAAATTCCAAATTCAAACTAGTCTTAAAATCACAAATTGAAAGTACTCCTAGAATTCAAAAACCAAACTATAATGCTAAAATCCCAAATTCAAACTATTAGTAGTCCTAAAATCTCAATAATAATTCAAACTAGTCCTAAATTCAAAATTCAAACTAGTCTTAAAATCACAAATTCAAACTAGTCCTAAAATCCCAAAATCTAACTAGTGCTAAAATCCTAAATTCAAACTAGCTAGCTATTCCTAATCCCAAATTCAAACTATTAGTCCTAAAATCTCAATAATAATTCAAACTAACTCAAATAATACCCAAATTCAAACAACTCCCCAAATATAATTCAAACCAACTCTAACATTAAAATTTTCAATTCACAATCAACAAACACAAACTAACAATCAAATAATCCCTAATTCAAACTAACAATCAAAAACCCTAAATCATTCACTTACTAATTAACTAACAATCAATAAAAAAAACTAATTCAATACACTAATTAACAAATTCAACACTCAAATTGAATACCCAAATTCAAACAACTCCTTAAATACCCTAATTCAATCTAATTCTACAATTCCAAAATCAAACTAATTAACTCAAGAAATGCCAAATTTCAAACAAATCCTAAGATATCCTAATTCAAATTAACCCTAACATTAAAATTTTCAATTCACAATCAACAAACACAAACTAACAATCAAATAATCCCTGATTCAAATTAACCCTAACATTAAAATTTTCAATTCACAATCAACAAACACAAACTAACAATCAAATAATCCCTAATTCAAACTAACAATCAAAAACCCTAAATCATTCACTTACTAATTAACTAACAATCAATAAAAAAACCAATTCAATACACTAATTAACAAATTCAACACTCAAATTGAAAGAAATTAAAACTAATATTATGAAACCCTAACCTTGAATTAAAGGAGAAGGGCAGTGGGTTGGGATGGAGGCGGCGCTGGTCGAGATGAAGGCTCCGATGACCTCCTGCTGCTGGCCGATGCGAGCTGCCGCTGCTGCTGTAGCCTATGCGTTGTGCTGTTAGCGGGTTGATCGAGGCGGCGCACTGGTCGGGATGGTGGCGCCACTTCCAACTGCTGCGCTGGTCCGGGATCTATGGGGTCAAGACGGCCGGGGATCTGTGGGGGTCGGACGACGTGAGAGAGGAGTGGGAGAGCTTGGAGTGAAAAAAAAGACTTAAAGGTTTTGAGATTATAATTCTTTTTTAAAAAGAAATATTAATTTACCGATCACGGAATGTCAGTATCTTTTAAAAGAATTATTAATATTTAAAAATATTCAATAAATACCGACATCGTGAAGTCGATATTATTTAAATTAAATGATAATTTAAATATACTGACCTCTTAAGGTCAGCATTTAATAATTTGTTTTAATATAAACTCACCTCTTGAGGCCGATTTTATTAATTAAAATTATATATGTATATTATATATATTTAAATTAATTTAACTACGCATCAACAAAAGTTTAATTTAATAAATTTAATTTTATTGATCAATTTAATTTTTATAAATCTAAATTATATACCTTCTAATTATATAAATTTAATTTTATTGATAATTTATCAATATCAAATTTAATATAGAAATCTCCTTGAATTGATCATTGGTATTTCTTTAATTGATAATGTAATTCATATCTGAACCACTAATATATAAGATTACATTTGTTAAACTACTCGAGGAGCATATAATTAATTAAAATATTTCATACTGCAATGAATTATCCTTTACGTGTCATTGCCTACGATATGATCACTACACTTGACATCCATTCAAGATCGAACGTAATAATCTTGATAGAATTACTTGCTTTGTACAATAATTTACTATGTTCTATTGTCTATTTCATAAAACGAAATAAGACATTGAAGGTTATACGTACAAATAATTAAACAATTAATTATATAAATATAAAGTTTATAATTAATTGTTATCATGACATTTACAAATATTATCTCACATTTCATACTCAAATGGATTATATGTTAGCACTTCACCTCTACATCATTACATGAGATTTTAAGTTCATGATTTGACGGCGGATTGATAGAATTTGTACATTACCACTAATATATAAGACTTGATTTGTCAAACTACTCGAGAAGTATATAATTAATCAATCTATTTCATAAAACCGACCTCCGAATGTCGCTTGTATTAAAAGTAATAAGATTTAATAAAAAATACCGACCTCATGAGGTCGGTATCAAATTAAATTTTAAGATAAATAAAAAGTAATCAGGTTAATTAAATAATATTGACATTGGAAGGTCGGTATTTTATATTAATTTATATTTTAACTTATATAAAATCTTCATTCGGATGATGATTTATTTAAAGAAAATATTAATTTATTAATTTTTTTGGAAGTCACTATATAAATATTTTAATGAAAATTAATATTATTACATACTATTTAATTTTACCGACTTCCGAAAGTCCATATTATAATTTTTTATTTTTTTATTTTACACAAAACCATCCTTCGGAAGACGATTTAAATAAAATTAATTCAAAATATTTCTCAATATTTTTTTAATATTTAATTGAGAAAAAATAAAACATATATTTTATTTATTTATTTATTTGTTTATTTAATACCAAATTACACCGAATTTTGCCTTCAACCAAGCCTTTCCGTTCCGAAATCGAGAAAGATCACTTTGAAAAGTAAGCCCGATGGGCAAGATGGGGGTGGGTCAGGGTGAGAGGGAGGACTGAGAGTGGAGTGAGAGATGCCTTAGGGTTTTGATACTATATCATTCTTTTTTTAAGAGAAGTATTTAATTTACCAACTACAGGATGTTGATATTATTTAAATAAAATAACAATTTAAATATACCGACCTCTTAAGGTCGGTATTTATTAATTTATTTTAAAATAAACTCATCTCTTGAGGTTGATTTTATTAATTAAAATTACATTTATAAATTAAATTTATATATATATATATATATATATATATATATTTAATTTAACTACACATCAACAAAAGTTTAATTTAACAAATTTAATTTTATTGATCAAGTTAATTTTATAAATTTAAATTATATACCTCCTAATTATATAAATTTAATTTTATCAATCAACAAATTAAAGTTTATCAATATCAAATTTAATATATAAATCTCCTTGAATTGATCATCGGTATTTCTTTAATTGATAATGTATTTCATATCTGAGCCACTAATATATATAAGACTTGATTTATTAAACTACTCAGTGAGTATATATAATTAATCAACGTATTTCATACTCCGATGAATTATCCTTTACATGTCATCATTGCCTACGATATTATCACAACACTTGACATCCATTCAAGATCGAACATATATAATAATATATCTCGCATTTCATACTCAAATAGATTATATTATATGTTAATTAGCTATTCACTTGTACATCATGACATGATATATTAAGTTCATCATTTGACAACAAACTGATAGAATTTGTACATTACTCTACAAATGTAAGTATAATTATCTCTTAATTCATATCAACGCAGTTTCATACTCTAAATATGGATTATAGATATTTTTTTATTTATTCCACGAATTTTAACTTTTTATTTATAAAAGTATACAAAATTGTTACACTCTTTTAAACAATTAATTGTATGTGTAGAATGAAAATTTAATATTATGCTAGCAAAATTATGATTTATAGGAACAGTTTTAACAAACCGACCTCCGTATGTCGCTTTTATTAAAAGTAATTAGATGAAATAAAAATACCGACCTCATGAGGTCGGTATTTTATACTAATTTATCTTTTAACTTATATAAAACTGTCATCCGGAAGATGATTTATTTAATGAAAATTAATTTAATTACATACTCATTATTTTTACCAACTTTCGGATGTCGGTATTATAATATATTTTTTTGTTTTTTACTTTACGAAAAATCGTCCTCCGAAAGACGATAAAATTAAATCAATATATTTAATTGAGAAAAAAATAGTTATTTATTTATTTATTTTATTTAATACCGACATCAAGAGGTCGGTTTTTATTGTATTGAAAAATACCGACCTCATGAGGTCGGTATTTTGATTTCTGTATTTTTAAAATTCTGACCTCGGGAGGTCGTTAATTTTATTTTTGTATTTTTTAAATTCCGACCTCTGGAGTTCGGTATTTTTATTTTTGTATTTTTGAAATTCTAACCTCCGGAGGTCGGTAATTTTATTTTTGTATTTTTTAAATTCCGACCTCCAGAGGTCGGTATTTTTATTTTTGTATTTTTGAAATTCTGACCTCCGGAGGTCGGTAATTTTATTTTTGTATTTTTTAAATTCCGACCTCCGGAGGTCGGTATTTTTATTTTTGTATTATTTAAATTCTGACCTCCGGAGGTCGGTGTATTTTTATTTTTGTATTATTTAAATTCTGACCTGCGGAGGTCGGTATTTTTATTTTTGTATTTTTGAAATTCTGATCTCCGGAGGTCAGTAATTTTATTTTTGTATTTTTTAAATTCCGACCTCTGGAGGTCGGTATTTTCCGGAGGTAATTTTATTTTTGTATTTTTTAAATTCCGATCTTCGGAGGTCGGTATTTTTATTTTTGTATTTTTGAAATTCTGACCTCCGGAGATCGGTAATTTTATTTTTTGTATCTTTTAAATTCCGACCTCTTGAGGTCGGAATTTTTTAGTTTTTGTATTTTTTAAATTCTGACCTCCGAGGTCGATAATTATATTTTTGTATTTTTTAAATTCCGACCTCCAAATGTCGGTATTTTATTTTCCTGCTTTATTTTGCATAAACAATTGTGTAATAAACTAACCGACCTCCTAATGTCGCTAAGTATTTGGATGAAATAAAAATACCGACCACATAAGGTCGGTATTTTATATTAATTTAATTTATATAAACCGTCATCCGAAAGACGATTTATTTACGTAAAACCTTCCTCCAAAAGTTAATAAAATTAAATCAAAATATTTCTCAATTTTGTTTTTTATATTTAATTGCGAAAAAAAATAAAATATTGTTATTTATTTATTTTATTAATACCGACATCAAGAGGTCGATTTTTATTGTAATTCATTTTTCCAAGGAAAAATTCCGACCTCCAGAGGTCGGAATTTTGTTTTCCCGCTTTATTTTGCATAAAAACCGACTACTTGTAGTCGGTTTCCTAAAGTTTTTTTAACTTCTTATTCTTTTTAAGAATACCGACCTCTGGAGGTCGGAAATTACAAACCTCCATTTGAGGTCGGTAATTTTTAGGTCAGTATTCACTGTTTTTTTAGTAGTGATACCCAAAAAATCATAGTTCTTAACTCCATCCCACAACATAAATTCCCATGAGCTTAACTTATAATAAATTTGATCTTTAGAAATTAGATACTCATCGAGGGATATGCCCAAGCATACAACCGTTAACAACACTATCGAAATGCTAGATTTAGAAATTGTAGATTACCTCTTAAGAACATAGAATTAGACCCAATGATCTCCATATTCAACCACATATAATCGATACATGACCTCGACGACATTAAGATTGCCGGACAATCACAAATATGCATTGTAGCTCTTTTAAAAATTCTCATAAGCAAGGTGGTACATGTAAAACCACTAAAGTACTTTAACAAATCCAAGACAACACCAATTATTTCATTCTAAATAACCAAATCTTCCCAATATTCCAACTCAACCAAGAGAACATCGCAGGATTTGGTACCCCTGATCCACCACTAGAGATCCACCCACAAAAGTGAAAACATATGAGAGCATAGCTAGTGAATCATACTCATAATACTAACAACCATCATAACACTCCGACTATTTACCTTATTATAACCCAACACTTTTTTAATGAAACCTTTCTTAGGTACTTAACAATCAATAGTAATAGACTTTACAACTCAACCTAGGTGTAAGTCCTTTCAAATGCTCAATAACGGGTACAATTGATCATTTCTCACCTTGCCAACACATACCTTGACAAAATACATCACTACGAATGTAGACTCACAATGAAAAATCTGAATTGTAATTTCCACCATATAACACAATCCCTTTCTCTATCAACATTAGCTTGTACCTTGAAGATTTTTATGAATTTATGGATCTCCATTTATCATTGATCACATCTCCATCTATCATACCATATATTTCGCTAAAATTTCAATCATACTCATTACTAGACTCAAAAACAAAACCAAGCACTTGTCATCACACTCAAGCTAATGTCAACACACTCCTTTATACTTTTTGACCAACTTGATGGATCTGTGACACTGTTACCATAGCCACAACAAACCGAATGAAATAATGCGTCTTTGAACCCAATTATCTACCCCTCTAAAGATATATCTTTAGCCTTTGCAATCAAATAAAATATTCTTGCTCTAGCCTCTCTCTAAAGGTTGTACTACATTCTACTATATTTTTCTTTATTATAACTCTAGCTTTTTCACATTCTATTCGAGTGGTGACCACCATCTCTTATAATTTTTCATACAACCACGTTACTTACCAAGTATTAGAAATCCACGACCTTGGATATTCGTAAATCGTAATTACTATACAAAATTTGCTTAACCAACAATCTTATTATATAGTTGCATCCCGTCACAATCCATTACGAACTCTTCTTGCCATTACGCTCCGTCAGCCTTAACTATCACTATGAAGTCAACCTTTTTCATCAACACGAAGCCTCAAACTCAGGTAAACTCATCAAATTCAAAAGACTAACCCCATTTTTATATGCAATTTGTTATTAACATCTTCAATTGCTTCTACCTAAGTATACTCAATGGGACTTTCTTTACCCATAAGTTTGTCATTCCGGTATTAATCCACTCCCTTATGACTTAAGATAAAAACACCAGTCCTCATACTACCTTCCTACTTCTTAACTAACAAGATAGGAGCATCCCACGGAGAAGCACTAGGATGAATGAAATATTTATCAAGAAGCCCTTGGATTCGAGCCTTAAGCTCTCTTAATTCTGCTGGAGCATACAATACGGATGAATGGAAATGGGGCGATTGCCAGTTTTCAAGTCAATGCAAAAATCTATATCTCTATCCGGAGGCATACCAGACAAATCCTTAGAAAACATTTCTTTAAATTGAGACACCCCAGGAACATACTCAATAGAGGGAGATCAACCTCAACATCCTAAACATGAGCCAAATAAGCCAAACAACCCTGCCCTACCAGTTTTCTAGCTCGAATGGAGGATATGATCTTAGCTAGATTAGGCTTGTACACCCCTTCCCACTCTAATCTTTCCCTATCAGGGATCTCTAGAGTTACCGACTTAGTATTACAATTAAGCCTGGTATAATAGGGGACGACTAAGTCATGCCTAAGATTATATCAAGTCAGTCATACCCAGCATAACCAAATCAACCCAAATCAAAAAATCCATAAACACAACAGGACAACATGATATACATGGGTGACTATGACTGACTCTTCAACTAGGATAGAAACATGGATGGGGGCATCAACTATATCACAAACCACATCAAATTCCAAGACAATTAAACCGACACATACGAATAAATAGAATCTGGATCAAACAAAACAATAGCCATTCGGGCACAAACAAGAATAGCTCTTGTGACCACTGCATCACACCCAAAAACTCGGTCTTACCCGAAAAAACATAAAACTGAGCCCTGTCCTTTTAACGGGCAACCTCTTCGCCTGACTGCACTACTCTTCTACCTGTATTACCACTTTTACGTCCTTCACGGCCTTACTAACTTCCTCCTTATATGTCCAGGTTCTCTGCAATTTTAACACACTTTATAACTTATATTCAAATGTTGAACAGTGAATTATATCGAGAGGGTTAGTTCGAATACGATTCGGGGTCCATAATTGTGACTAGGAGAAAATAGAGGAGACAAGACTGAAATTCTGTCTCACCCTGTCCCGCTCTGGCGGGAGAAATCCCGCATTGGCAGTTTCGACGTAGCGAGGAAAATCCCGCCCCAGCGGCCCTGACGGAAACAGAACCACTGCCAAAAATTTTTGGGGCTCCTCTCTTTTCTATATTTCTAGATTCCCCGGCTATAACTAGACATTTAAGAAAATCCCTTTAGCTAGGTCAATCATTGTCTACTCCCCAGTCAATCCAACGAAGTACGCACTTTAGAATCCTCTTACATCGTTTCAATACTACCACACACATATCCCCAGGATACACCCAAACTCTCACACGGTTATCAGTTGGTCATAACGCACATCCAGATTTTTCGCTTAAGAACCACATCGTAATTTATCTAGATCCTTGAACCTAATCTCATGATGACTTCCTTTTCACGACAAGTTCATGACACTCAAGCAGTTACAACTTGCAAACAAGTCCAAATTTCTTAATCAGTTCGTTTTATAGACGACCTTTACTGAACATCTATGCCTTATACGGCCCCTAAGGCAAGATACCAATTGGAACCTTCTCAGTTTCAATTAACTTGCTTGTTTCCCTTCAGTCGGGACTACGACATCTAGTTCACTTCGTTGAGATACCAATTGGAGTCGGGAGATACCAATTGGACTCAACTCATACTACAAGTGACAATAGTAGCTAGCGAGCCCCACAAAACTGTTAATTTCAATCATAGAGCTTAGTCGAACCTAATTTTTAACCGCCTCAATCTTTAACTGACGGTAACCAGACATTAAATCAATCTTAGAGAAACCGATGCACCTCGCAATTGGTTAAAAAGATCATCTATTCAAGGCAATGGATACTAGTTCTGAATGGTGACCCTATTCAATTGTCGGTAGTCTATACACATCCTCTCTTTCTAGTGATGGTGTTACCACTTTTGTTGCTTTAGTTCGGACCATAGAGTGAAGAAGGACATTTATCAATTTGTATCACCTATATACCAATTGGATTCAAGTCATAGCACGAAGGAGTAGAAAGAAGTGAGTTTTTCCTAAAGTCCTATAGCCTCTCGAAGAAAAGTATGGATGTCACCGTATAGTTCTGCAAGACTCTACTAGACTCATTTTT
Organism: Solanum bulbocastanum; assembly: GCA_037074985.1. Lineage (NCBI taxonomy): Eukaryota > Viridiplantae > Streptophyta > Magnoliopsida > Solanales > Solanaceae > Solanum > Solanum bulbocastanum. Next base: position 38,274,766 of record CM073604.1, on the reverse strand, counting down.
GTACAATGAGATCAACGAACCTAGGGCTGTGATACCAACTTTGTCACGACCCAGACCGTCATGATTGGTTCCCACACAAACCCTCCGGTGGGAGAATCATTACTACAACCTAAACAAACAAATTTTATGAAAACTAAGGCTTTTAAAAATACGAAAGCAGGTATAAATGACTATAAAAATGGAGTCCACATAGACTCCAATGTTTTAACAAATAACTAACCTAACTAATGTACTGGTAAGATCAAACAGTTATCCCAATAAGTAAAACATATGCAAGTAACCACAACATAATCACATGCATAATATTGAACATATACAATATTAGTTATCTTTTCAGGATCAATATAGCATCACACGTTCTCGATAATAAACATTGATTATCAATTTAGAGCAACATACGGTCTTCCAATATCAATCATCATTAGATATGAACGTAATCATCATAAGTACATACACAACATAGTTCAATGGTCCTCTCACGGAATCTAATTCAATGGTCATCTCATGGAACCCAACCCAAACTGTTAGTTTATCGGTTCGTGTTACCCGATCCAATATTTATGTCAGAACGTGGTAACCGATCCCATATTTATGCCAGAATGTAGCAACCGAATCCATATTTATGCCGAAACGTAGAAATCGATCCAAGTTATGTGTCGGAACGTAACACCCAATCCATTCAACAACCCACAATCACAATCAAAATGTATATTCTCACAATTATACAACAAGAGGTGGTTCATGGCATACAATTATTCAATTATCCTCATTTACGATCAGGGTGATGAATAATGCAACATTCGCATACATAATTGCATTATAGTGAGCAATTACAAACAGCTATCACACTAATATGAAATCACAATCATCACCTACCTCGAATTCAAGCTTGAATTCCCTAAGACACTTGAATCTTCCCTTTACGGATTTTTCCCACTTGTTCGTGGTCTACAAATAATTAATATATGCAAGGATCAATAATCAAAGGTCTAATTATCTGGATTATAACAAACCCAATAACCCTAGACCAAACCCAAGATCCTAATATCCAGATTAGGGCTTTTTCCATCATAATTTTCAGATCAAAACCCTCCCCCATCGATAATTACCCAAAAAACTAAGTTTACGAATCAAAACACGGATTCGGGGAGTGAAAACCTTACCTTTAGCCTCAAGAATAGTGAAAAATGCTCAAGAACTCGTCAAGGGTCGTCTCCTACCTCTCAAAGTCGAAAAATACAAAATAAAACATTTTTGGGGTTTTATTTTTAACTCAAGTCGCGTCTGTCCCTCTATGGCCGCCCCAACCCGTCACAGCGTCCCCGCCTTGGCGAGAATAATCCCACCACAGCGGCTTGCATAGAACCAGTCTCATCCCATGACACTCAGAAAATACCTGTTCACTCTAAGTTCAGTTTCAGGAATTCTACTCGCCCGAATTCAACTCCATAAAGTCGTACGGGTTCCTCAACATCTTAGCTATCTATTCATGTAATCAAAATCATAATTAAATCACCCAGTTGTTACCAGATTTCTCTATACTTTACTGACTTCGATTTCGTCCAAATCTGGACTAGGTTAGGAAATTCCAAGTTCCTACCAAAAGTTTTTTGACCCCAATTCTTTCTCTATTGGATTTTCCCTAACGACGGAATCAGGTCGTTACATAAGTTTTTATAGTGGCTATTTGGGAAAGTTCCTCTTTAAAAGAATATATTTTTTTAATTTTTTAAATCATATTACAATTTAAAGATATTATCATAAATATCGATAAGACAATATTATATGGTGTTAGTATTACTACTTGTTAATCAAATGCACAAATAAAATTATCTTTATAATATTTATTAAGTTTGGTTTCAAGTAAAAATATAAATAGCTAAATAGAAATATTAACTTAATTTTATAAACATAATTTGTATTTAAACTTATAAATAATTTTGAATTTGAATTTTGTTATTTTTAATACTTGGTTTTATTTTATTTTTTAAATATTTTTTATTTGGCCACAAATTCACCCTACCCATATTGCTGAAGCCTCACAAATCAATAGATTTATTCAAATCGGGCTGAAAAGCCATTTTCTTACATAGGTTTCAAAAATCTTAGCTCAACCTTATTAAATTACAGATTAGATCAAGCCGGTCTAATGGGGTTAACCCATATTGACAATTTTACTTGTGGTTCTATTTAGTAGACATATGAATTAATGTATGGTGAAAAGATAATAACACCTCATTGGGATTAAAAATAAATATGAGTAATTTAGGTAAAAAAAATAATAAAAATTAAATGAATTGCAAAAGAGAAACTCTCCCATCTATTTTTAGTTGTTCGTGTTTGACTTGACATATACCTTAAGTAATGCAATTGATAAATGGGTTGATAATTTAAATATACAATTTAAGCGCATAAATAACTCCTATATAACAATAGTTTAACTTTTCACCTACATAACAATAGAATTTTACAAAACAAACTAAACCAAAAATAAATCGGTAAATTAGAATACAACAACACAAGTTTTTATATTAAATAAGATTTCATTCCTTAATTTCCTCTCGTTCTGTTATTTACCTTCCAACAAATTTGTTAATAATTAATTAATGTTTTTCTCTTATAACCTCAAAACAAGTACTGTAATCAAAATGAAACTCTGTATCCCTTTGATAATCGTATCAATGACGGAAAGCATCGATGTATCAATTTTAATTTAGCATGATGGAAGACGGAGTGTAAGAAGTATGCATCCATTTTTAATTAGTTTTTTCGAGTTTAATTGTTTGAATATATAGTTTGATTTTGATTGTTTTAAGGTTTTTTTGTTGTTTTTATTGCTTGAATTTTTATTTAAATCGATGTGTTAATATAGGGGTTACTTAGGTGCTTAAATTGTACATTCAAATTTTTAACCCTCTACACTCTTATTTATTTGTCAAATATTTCTTAATTTTATTTCTCTTTTTACTTGTTATTTTTGACAAATCAAGAAAAGACAATATTTTTTTTCCTATTATATCCTCAATTTATTTACATTGAGTTAATGTCTTTTGAAAATATAGTGAGTAAATATACTTGAGACTCTATCAATTATAGGGGTAAAATGGTAAACTTACTATACCAATCATTTATTTTTAATAGATGTGTCAAGTCAAAAATTGACAAGTAAATAGAGACATAGGAAGTATTAATTAGTGCATTTATCAAGTATAATTCATATCATATGACATAGGAAAAAAAAAAACATGAAATCCCAAAATTAAATAACTCATGAACTTGTTAGGGTATTTTCCATGTTCTTACCCATTCCTTGCAGCCCAACATCATACTTCTTGACCAAATCCTCCAATCTCATCCCTTCAACTGGATCAACGGTGACAAACCACTCAATCTCACATCCATCTTGACCATCAACTCCATTTGGGACAATCTTGACCGTTGAAAAGTATGACTTAAACCCAATGTTACAATCAACCATCTCATAACTTAATATCCTCTCAATTGGATTAATAGCCACCAACCTCTCCTTGGACCAACCGCTCACCGGGGGTTCTCCGGTGACAACACCAGCACTCTCCGGAGGGAGAGAGAATCCGGTACAGTATCGTATGCAACCGACCTCGCCATTTTCGCCATGGATGCCATAACACGTTGACAAGCTAGGAAACCATTTGTTTAGGCCAAAAAAATCTTTGAAAAGAGAAAATATTTGGTTTGCACTTGCCTTTTGTAATGTTGTTGAGACTTTAGCTTCCCACTTTGGTTGTGAATCCTTTTGTTGCTCCATTGTAGAAGATGACTTTAGATCCAATTTATTCATTGTTGGAACACTATATATATGGAATTTTCTGTATGTCACGTTTCTCCAAGGTCATATAAGGACAGCTAGTAATGTATTTATTTTTTGTTTGGTTTGTTTTCTCTTTCTGTAGTTGGAAAGCACATTAAATGCGTCTAATTCAATATTATGTCAATTGTTGAGATTTAATAAAGAAAAATAGTTAAGGACATATATTAAAGATTGTATTTTATTATTATTTTCAAATTATTCTTCTAGACAACAATGTAAAGCAATTAAGAACTTCATTACATTAAAGATAAATACGAAAAAAGTTCCAACAATTTTTTTAAATTTTAAATAATTCATTTATTTTGAAATTGTAAAAAAAATCTCAATATTTATGGACCAAAGGAGTACCAAATTTTGTTGGGCCTAGTTACGATGGTTGTGGGCTCCCTACACATGGCCTAGGGAAGGACCCCGCTAGAGATCTAAGTGGGTGGTGTGTAGTGGGTGTGTTTAGTATTTTCTTACAATGAAAAAGAAATGAGAAAATATACGACTCAAGTTATCGATCGAGGACATGATTTTAGATAAGAGAGGTGTAGAGGATACATATTAGGGTAAAAGGTTACTAGGTAGTATAATATTCTCTTGCTTAGGGTGATTGTGTATATTATTGTATTTGTTTGTATTAATGTAGTTCTTGATTTTGAGATTCATCATTGTTTTTAATAATCTATCCTAGTATATGTTGTTTATTGTGTACCTATAATCGTATTATTGTATTGTTGTTGTTGCTCCCTTCTTGTAGACTTTGCATTATTTACTTCTTCTTCTTTGTTTTTGAAAATTAATTCTAAATTTGCTGCGTTTTTACCCAGAGGTCTTTTGCAAGCGATTCTACCTCACAAAATAATAATTAAATTTGTATATATTGAATCTTTCCTAGATTTTATTTATAAAATTTTACTCGGTATCTTATTATTATTATTATTATGGACCGGAGGGAGTAATAAGAGGGAATAAGCAGCAGGTGGGCGGACTGAAGTAACAAAAGACCACTACACTTTATTCTGTTCGTGTTTTCTTTTTCTTTTGTATAATATTTAAATAAAGAAAATACAATAATAATAATAATTGTTTTTTTCTTTTATATTGTATTATATCCGTAATAGTTTCTCTTAATTTTTTTAACATGATTCACCTTTTACAAAAATAGTGCATAATATTCATTGGAACTGGGAACCATCTATTTTAATTTTTGTTCCTTTTCTTTTCTAGTTTTTGTAAATATTAATATAAGAGTCTATTATTTAACTTGTTGTAAAGTTGGGGCTCTCTTTATTTCGACTCATAGGGTGTTTTGGCCGGAAGGAAAATGTTTGCTAACTTTCTCATATTTGGTTAACTTAAATATTTCAGAAAATATTTTTCAAATCAATATCGTGTGTCGAGGTTAGGTATCGAGGTCGAGTCTTGAGTCGGGTATCAAGGTCGGGTCTCGGGTTAGGATTGGGATCAAGTCTCGGGTCAGGTGTCGAGGTTAGGGTTAGGGTCGGGTCTTGGATCGAATGTCGGGGTTAGGTCTCGAGTCGAATGTTGGGATTGGATTTTGTTTCCAAAGTTGGATCTTGAGTCGGATGTTGGGGTTGGAAGTCAGGGTTGTGTCTTGGGTCGAGGTCGAGTTTCAGGTCGAAGTTGAGGTCTGGTCTCGAGTCAGGTTCAGGTTCAGATGTCAAGATCATATTCTAGTTCGAATGTTGGGGTCTCTAGCGGGGTTAGGTCATGGGTTTGTTCTTGGGATTTTGTCCTAATTCGGGTCATGGTCACGGTCGAGTTTCAGTTCAAATTTCAGGTCCCGTGTTGGGAGTAGGGATCAGGTTCTGAATCGAGTGTCGAAGAGATTATCGGGGTTGATTTTCACGTTATAAACTATTTTTCTAAAAAGCATTTTCTGCTCTCTAAAAAATATTAAAGATATTTTCTAAAAGATGTTTCTCATTCACCAATCATAAACTAGAAAATATTTTCCACTCACCAATCAAACATGAGAAAATAAGTTAGAATTTAACTTATTTTTTGAGAAAAACATTTTCTAGGAAAACTTTTAATTTCCTTCCTACACACCCACAGCTATTGAATTTTGCACCTTTACTGATGCAAAATAAATAAAATTTATTAGTAATCTCAGATTTGAAACTCCAAATGAAGCACAACTAAGATTACATACAGTACTAGGAACTTGTAAACTAAAAGACTTTTTCAGTAACCAACTAAATGATATAAGCACTGGTAGTGAATTTTACACTTTCACTTGAAAATTTTAAGTAAAGCCCTATTGAATAGAAAAATCAATTGGGATTGCTAAAAAAAGCTAATTTAAATTAGGATTTTAAGTTAAACCACTAGAAAGAAATATATTTAGTCATTCATTTATTAGAAGATCCGTGACTAACCTGACATGTGCTTTAAATTTTTGTATTTAAAAGTTGAAATCATGAAGTTCTTAATTCTTTTTTGTGATTTTTTGGGTTTTTCGGTGAGAGTAGATATAAAATTCTTGGTAATATATAAATGAAGTATATCTATTGAGTATTGATGTGATCATCATTTTTAAAACATTACAAGTCGTCGGGTACAAGTGTATTGATATTATTTATACTCATATATTGTGTTTAACAGGTTTATTAGACAAGATTTATCTATCGGAACAAGGTTGCAAACTTTATATCAAAGCTGTTGTGGAACTTAAGTCATAAAAATGACAAGCATTGAATAAGATGGGTGCACTCTTCACTATATCAAGGGACAACTTATATGGAATGTCCTACCAAAACGAGTTTATTGGGTTCGCGTTGTGTGGGCCCACTCAGAGAAAGCGCTCTCTATTAAAAAAATTCATATTCACAGTTCGAATCGAAACTTCAGGCTAAGGGAGAAGCAATCTCATCCACTGCACCATATTTGATGATCAGAAAGTTGGTTATACATATGGTGAATTCATGGAATTGCAAGCTTTCTCCATAGAGAAATTCTATAAAGCATTACAACTTGTTTATCTTAAGGTCTCTTCAAGGAAAATGATATGTAACAACTTTAGTGTAACTAAATCAAAGAATTGATATAAATATAAATATAAAACATTACTACCTCTGTTGTAACGATCCGAACCATCATTATTTCACTACAAAAAAAGCTTAAATAGCGGGGGTTAATTTTAAGGTTTGTGGGGGTTTAAAACCCCCGCAATATAGTATTGCGGCAGTTGTAAAAACTCCCACAAAAGAGTTGTCACAAGCAATTTGCGGCAGTTTTTCTTTGACCCCCACAATCAATTAGCAGGGGTTACTTTGCAGAGGTCGACCCACGCTAATTTAAAATTAAATCTTTTGATATTATTTTTCAATTACAAATAACGGGGATTTAAAACCTCCACAATTTTTGCAATTGCTTATATTGAAAGATCTGGGCAATCGCATAAGCTCTACAATTCATTCAATATACTTTTATTCATATATTATTAATAGAATCACTAATTAAGCTATAAATCATAATCAAATCCAAAAAATGTCTTCGAGGTCAAGAAATATATATACTTTAACAACATATCATAAAGTCACAAAAATATTGTATTATCATTAGTCACTAAAATGATATTGTCAATATCAAATATCTTCATCAAAATAAAACACTAAATCTAAACACAAAATATCTAATCCAACATATTAGCATCCCCTCCAATCACACAATCTTGTCATCAAATTAATTAGCTAAGAATATAGGCAGAGTTGGTTCGCTACAGTATAATCAACGGTTATCATGGCTAGGATTATTATCACCACCACATGATCTTCTTGTGTGCATAGGAGGAATTGGTTCACTAGCAGCATCACTTGGCTGCATAAAAAAATAAAGTATAAAATTAATTAAGTGACATGAAAAAATGTAAAATCCTTGGCAAATATTATGTTTCAAACTATACTTATCATCAGTTAATATATGTCAACAAAAAATGCATTAAATAAAGGAGAAGCAATATACAAATAAAATGAAAATAGAAATGTAAGAACATTACTTACAGTTGTTGTAGAAGAATTTGTCGAAGGAGAAGCAAAGAACCCCGCAAATTGTTATGGTATCATCCCTTCTTTCATTATCATATATGCCTTAAAAGCATTCATCATTTGATTGTGGTTCTCTTGGCATTGGGACGAACATGAGCCTTCACTACTTGAATCACTTGCACCACCAAAACGCGGTCTTACTTGTTTAAAAACTTTACTGGGGACAACTCCTAATCCCAAACATCTAACCCTTCCAGAGTGCTATTTTCCTAAAACCTTACCAACAACATCATTTGGTGAAGTTTGAGACTCATCCATGGTACTTTGGCTCAAAGTTAGCTCAATTTTTTCCTATACATACAAAATCAATGCCGCAAATAAACAAGCAGTAATATTGTAATCTTCTTAGTAAAGACAGAAAGATAAAAACTACTTATATGTACACGTAAGAACATGAGTAGTTAGAGGTATGGGACCACAAGCCATCATAATACAATTAAATAGCAAGTAATTGAGTCTATATAACTTCCATCAATTAATCAACTAGTTCACAACTATTGCCCTATCTTTTTTTTTTATCATGTTAAAATACAATTAAAATTCATGAAGAAACTTGCACATATTTCTTTTGCGGCTTCATTAACATATACTCCATCTTTATTTTTATGAGTAGCAATATATATTTGTGCTCGTCCAGGTCTTTGTCCTGTTTCAGCCATCTACAAATAAAAAATCCAAATAAGAATAATTTACTACTCAAAAATGAATACATAATAAGTTAATTTACTAATCACCATTTCTGCCGTTCTCGTAACATTCGCTTTGGAGCCACCTGTGAGCGGAATTGTCTGTTTTTTCCGATTTTCAGTACTTCTTCTACGCATTTCTTTATAAAAAATATACTAAACTTAATTAAAAAAATCAAATAGTTACATGGTAATAAAGACTAGTAAAAACAGTAACATAAGTACCTTTGTTAAATCTTTATATTGGTAATCAACAAAAGAAATCTATTGATCTCGTGGAATTCCATCTGGCACATTATCAATAATATCAAATTTACTTTTAAGTGGGTCTTCGACTAACTTCCACAAATTGTTCTTATTTGCAGCCCACTTCTTTCCAATAGATTTATAAATATGTTGCCGCGCATTTGACTCTGCCGTCTTAAAGGAGAACTTGGGCTTCAAGAAAAAAAATATTAGTTAGCTTATCCATTTGCTGTAAATATAATATTGAAATTACCAATTATTTTTCTCACCAAAAAGTAAAATAGAGCAAGAGTCTAGTTGTAAGCTTATACCTTTATAATTTGATCGAAGATGCGATTTAAGTATGACATAGGCACACTCGACCATTTCTCAAAGTTGATTGGAAATAAAGAGCAATCACATGCTAAAATTCCACAAAAGCCTGAAAGAAGGCTACGAGCCTCTCCAAATGGTTCATTCAGGTAATCAAAATTAACCACAATAAGTTCATCACTTGATAAATTAAGCACATCTGTTTTTCTTACTTTGTGCCTTTTGACATTATTTTCTGAATCTATAATAAAAACAAAGATAAGTTGAAGTATGAGAGAAACAAATAATGGTTATTGAATAAGCACTAATACTCAAAATTATTTACCTATTTCTTCTACAGTCCAATATGATTGTGATTCACGCCCAATACGCTTTTTGAATGGAGCTTGAACTGTTGGAACTTGTTATGATGAGTCTTGTTCTGTTGAAGCTGGATGTGATGTCGAGTAAACTAAATGAGATGGCTGTGATGTAGGATAAGCTGTTGAAATTGAATGTGATGCCGAGTCAACTGATTGAGATGACTGTTATACAGGCTGAAATATTGGAGGAGCCTGCAATGTCGGCTGAAATAGTAGGATTGAATGTGTTGTGGCCAGAAATGATGTGGTGGCAGACATGATGTTGATTGGAGAAATGAATGTGTTGATTCCGCACCTTGAGAATCAGATACTAATTGATCTGAGTTTTATTTTTTCTATAAATGATTGAACTTTGGGATGCTAGCAATTTAATATTTCAAATCCTGTAGCATGAATCAATTAATTTCATAAGAAGCTAAAAATGATTCAGCCACAAACAACAACTGATAACCTGCAAATACTACATCTTAACCATAAAAATAAGCACCTGAAACTAAAAAAAACAACCACCAAAAATCTGCAGAAACAACAGCTTAGAACGCACAAAATCAGTAACTAAGAATTAAAAAAAATAGTAGATAAAACACAGTAGAAACAACAACTTAAAACACAAAAATTCAGCACCTAAAAGCAACAAAATAGTAGCCAAAATTGCAAAAACAACAACTTAAAATACCAAAAAACAGCAACTAATAACCTACAAATACTTCATCTTAACTACCTAAAACTAAAAAACAGCAACAAAAAAATCTGCTGAAACAGCAGCTTAAAAAGCACAAAATCAGCAACTAAGAATTGAAAAACAGTAGATAAAACATAGTAGAAACAACAGCTTAAAATACAAAAATTAAGCACCTCAAAAGAAACAAAATAGTAGCCAAAACTGCAAAAACAACAACTTAAAATGCCAAAAAACAGCAACTAATAACCTACAAATACTTCATCTTAATCACCTGAAACTGAAAAAACAACAACCAAAAATCTACTGAAACAGCAGCTTAAAACTCACAAAATCAGCAACTAAAAATTGAAAAAATAGTAGCCAAAAACTGTAGACACTACAATTTCAAACACGAAACAACAACAGCTAAAAGTAGAAAAAACAACTACTAAAATATTACAGAAATTGCAGCGTCAAACACAAAATACAAGAAACTAAAAAGAGAAGAGCAAACAACTAAAAACTTCTAAAATAACAGCTCAAAATGCAAAATATGGTCCAAATCTTTGCTATTCCATTCATTCATATTCTCCTCTATTGCAATTTGGATATTCTCGTGGTCATCATCAAAAAATTGTCCAAATTCTTGTTGTTGGTATGGCTCATTCTCGCACAAATCCTCTTCATCAACCTCTCCCATTTCAAACAAATCTCTTGGCTTTAGATGTACAGCGACACTATATTCTTTATCAGTCTCATCATCAACATAGTAGACCATATTTGCTTGTGATGCTTCAATATATGGATCATGATCCTCGCGATCACCAGTGTGAATCAATTTAGAAAAATTGACACAGTTAAACTTCCAAGCATCTATTTTGTACCCTCTATTTCGAGTAGTATCAGCCAATAGACACTTGAAAAGAATAATTTTGAACATGCCATAATAATTAAGCTCGATAATATCTTCTAACTTTCCATAATATGGCAGGTCTGCTTGTCTTGCACACCTATCTACACTAGACACAATACAAAAAGTGTCAGAGATGAGAAAAACTCCACTATTTTGAGTTTTTGATCCTTGTTCTCTAGATATAGTTCGAAATTTGAATCCATTAATGTTATAAGCACTAAATCTTCATGCATCTTGTGCTAAAAACCTGATATCATCAGAGATAGTTTCTGCGATATCTGGGTTCATAATCTAAACAAACATAATATATTTGTCAGAGTTACTAAATTGACAAATAAATATGTTCAAAACAAACATTCTAAAATTATTTACTCACTCACTTAGGAAACTAATCAGGAAACTCTTTACTAACGCTCTTCTCTACCTCTGTTGTTGAAACTCTTCGACCTCTTGTACTTCTTTTGATGTGCTGTCTGAATTCACTACAAAATTGTTATATATATTAAATTTTTACCTGATTATTCTACACATTTCTTAAAAATTCAAATCAGTTTAAATTTCATACTCAATGAATGGCTTCACTGCTGCCCAATTAAGTAACACATATCGATGAGCTTGAGTTTTCTCTAAAGCAGTCAATGGTTTTGTTGTGGAGCCTCCAACAGGTTTACCTTGTTGTGGAAACATAGATGACTTTCCAGAAGCTTCATTATGATTTGGTTCATCGTTTACATGTTTAGGTCGATTCAACCTTGACTAAATTTTTCAAAATAACGAGAGTAAAGAGTTAGAACTTCTTCAACCTTATGTCCCTCAGCTATTGAGCCTTCTGATTGAGATTTGTTCTGTACGAGAGACTTAAAATGACCTAACAATCTATGATCAGGATAATGAAGTGTTAGAAAACTTATTTATATTTAAATATTTCAGATTCAATTTAATAATTTTGAATAAGAAAGTTTTTACCTTTTAACAAAATACATCCAGCGATAATGTACAGGCCTACTAGATAGACAGTCAAATGAATCATTACAGTAAAAAATGAAGGAGGAAACAATATCTCTAGATGACTAAAGGTGTCTACAATTTGATTTTGTAGCTAGGACAAAGATGGTTAAGCTTTTCATACAAACCTGCCTAAAAAAGGAAGAAAACTCTACCAGAGTTGCAACGACCTCATTTGGAAGAACATTGCGAATTGCTATCGGCAACAAATGTTGCATGAGGATATGACAATTATGACTCTTTAATCCAAAGATTTTTTTTATCCAAATCAATGCAACGAGATATATTACTTGCATAACCATCTGGCACTAAGATATTCTTTAAAGTTTTGAGGAAGGCCAATTTCTTCTTCTTCGGAATTGTAAATGCACCAAGACGACATTCACCATTCTCATCCGGCCATAGATCGCACCATATACCCATGTCTTGTAGATCTTTTCAAGCCTTAATATGATCCTTTGATTTTTCTTTATCATTTAGTAAGGTATATATGATGTTGTCAAACACATTCTTTTCAATATGCATAACATCTAAATTGTGGTGCAACAAATTAGACTCCTAATATGGAAGATCAAAGAAGATGCTTTTTTTTTCTCCATTGTTGAGTTCCACCTTCATCATCATTTCTTTGCTTGTTTCGCTTTCTTTTACGATTTAACTCTGCCGGTCTTCCAAATGTGACATTGATATCTTTCACTTGTTGAAAATTATCTGATCCTGATAACTTCTTTGGAGGGGTCCTCTCTTCCACGATTTCATCAAAACGATGCCTCATCATTTTAAATTTGTGATTTCTAGATAAAAATCGACGATGGTCAATAAAACACCACTTTCTATTATGAGGAAGTCGACAAGGTTCTGTGTCAAAATTATAAGAGGGACATGCAAGACTATTATGCGTGTTCCAACCAAATAAGCTATCAAGTCTGGAAAAGTCGCTAACTATCCACATAAGAGCCGCTCGCATTCTAAACATTTCATTCTTTGATGAGTCAAAAGTGTCAACACCATCACTCCACAACTCTTTCAACTCCTTAATAAGGGGTTGGAGGTATACATCTATGTTATTTCCTGGTGCACGTGGACCTAGAATAGTCATTGAGAAGATGAAATTTGGTTGTTTCATACACAACCATAGAGGAAGGTTGTATGGAACCAAAATAACAGGCCAAATGCTATGACTAGTATTCATTGTCTCAAAAGGATTGAAACCATCACTAGCTAGGCCTAATCGGACATTTTGAAGATCAGAATAAAATTCAGGAAAAGTTATATCAAATTTCTTCCACGCCTCACCATCTCTAGGATGTCATAGGGTTTCATCTTCGTTATCATTCTCTGCATGCCATCTCATATGCTCTGCAATTTTAGAACACATGAACAATCTTTGCAATCTTGGTTTTAAGGGAAAGTATCGCAAAGTTTTTGCAGGCATCTTCTTTTGCTTCTTATTTTTCTTCTTACTTGTAGTCGGTGTATGATCTGTATTGCTCTTCTTTTCTGGCTTTCATCTAGAAGTGTGACAATACTTACATGTCTCGGCGTTAACATCATCTTCCCAATACAACATGCAATCATTTGGACAAACATCTATATTGATATAATCAAGACTCAACTTATTTGTGGTTTTCTTAGCCTCATAAAAAGAATCAGGGATCTTTGCAAATTTAAATGCATCCCTCAGTAGATCTAGGATCATAGTCATTCCCTTATCACTTAATCCAGACAAACACTTAATGTGATAAAGCTTTAACAAAAATTCCAACTTTGAGTACTTGGAGCCTTCATACAATTCTTGACTTCCATCTTTAAGCAACTCAAATAAATTTTTTTTATTTAAAGCAGGCGTATCATGTAACATTTCTTCTTCTTCCACTATTGTTGATGGACCTACATCAACACCCTTATGCCTTAAGCCCCCGAATGCTTCATTAACCAATAATTCTATTGGATTTTCAATGGGTGGTGTAGCCAGAGTGGTCTCTATGTTTCTCGAATTAGGAAACACATTGATTTCTCCATGCATAACCCAAGTGACATAATTCTTTGGGAACGGCTTGTTGATCAAATGGCCAAACACTATATTTCTAGTTTGCCACTTTCCAAAACCACATTTAGGACATGGCCATTTAATTTTATCTCCGATAGCTCCATTGTTAAATGCAAAATCTAGAAATTGATTCAGACCAAGCAAATACTCCGATGTGCTTCTTGGCATTCCAATCCAAGACTTATCCATCGAAAAAATAGATTAATGTGCAATAATATCACCTATAAGATTTCATGAATAAGAAAATGAGTGTCCATTAGCATCACTTGATGAGAATAAAAATTAATTAACAAAGAACACACAATCAAAGAATTCATAACAAAACTCACACTTGATGCCAAATCCTCCCTGTTAATGATGAGACATTGTCTTATAAATGTACTAAAAAGTATAAAATCATATTCAAAATAAACTTGTAATACGACAAAATTTTCATTCAACAAATCATTAAAATAACCAAAAGAATGAGGAACTTATAGCTTATGCAATAGATGCAATATAATAAATATGAATCTCATAACTTTAACTACTTAATTGGAAACAAAAACACAATCAAATCTCATTGTGTGGTGGCTACGTACCAACAAAATTTATCATAATTCCTTTTTTTTTACAGCAAACAAATACAACAACCACTCGAGTTGGTTCAAACTTCAAAGTAGAATCAACACTAAGACGTTCCTCCCATAAATTATCAATATATCATATGGTAGAGCCTTCAAAACAGATTTTGAAACAAAAAGTACTTCTAAGTATAGTACTCTACAAATAACCAACACAAAAGTGACTATATATAATGAACATTTAATTTTACAATGTTATCATTCCATCTAATATCAAACCATAAAAAATAACCGAGATAAATTTTCAACTACATCAAAGTACATCAAAAAAATGAAAACTCATTTTCAATAGATCATATCACTTTCATCTAGATAAATCTTATTAGCTCAATTGATTGACTATTTAAACTTACAAAATTTCAATCAGCCATAATCAAAACATAAGGAGATAAGGTAAAAGTTACAACTCATAAAAAATCTAAGTCAATATAAGTCAAAACAATGGTCTTAAGTTCTAAAACAATCAATAGATTAATGTATTGCAAAATCACAAGAAAAAATAAGAATGAAAATCTAATCAATAGATGGGAAACCCATTTGTGAAAATAAGGGAACAAACATCTTCCACAAATGAGAACCCTTCTCCAGAACATACCGTCTCCTTCGCATATTTTAAACCCATCTACAAAAACTCCAAATTCAAACGAGCACTAAATATAAATCTATCAAAATTCGAGATACCAATACCAAAATTTGAGATAACCATACAAAAATTTGAGATACCTATATCAAAATTCGAGATACCAACACCAAAATTTGAGATACCCATACAAAAATTTGAGATACCCATATCAAAATTCGAGATACCAATACCAAAATTTGAGATACCCATATAAAAATTTGAGATACCCATATAAAAATTTGAGATTCTCATATCAAAATTCGATCAAACTCAAAAAATAGCAATTATTTTATTGAAAGATAAACATAAAGTTGTGAACCAGATTGTGTGGAGAAGCTGCAAACAAGAACTCTTTGATTGTGAACTGCAAACAAGAATTATGTTAGTATGTTATTTCCATTTATTTAATTTTTCGCATGTTTTAAGTTGTTGGGATATGAGGGTTCTCCTACTTAGGTGGTAGTATGTAGGTGTCGCACGGCCTGGTGGATTGGGTCGTGACAAATTGAGCAAAATATGGATTAGACTCTTGCGGATTGGTGTGTTGACGTCCACATCTAATCCTTAGGAGGCTAGGAAGTAGTTTCGCTTATTATCTCCTTTTGTGCGAGTGTCGTTTGTGGTATAAGTTGAGCCTAATTGGTATCTCTCGATTTTAATTGGTATCTCAACAAGGTGAACTAGACGTCGTGAATACGACTAAAGGGACACCAACAAGTTAATTGAAACTGGGAAGGTTTCAATTGGTATTTAGCCTTAAGGGCTAAAAAGGACATGGATGACCAACAATGGTCATCTATGGGACGAAATAACTAATAAATGGAATTTGCCTGTGAGTGGTATTTTGGAATCTGTGATTGTATGTTTCTTGTTGATGGATTTATCTATGAATGTAAAGTTGAACTTGTTGAATGTGCTGATGCGATTACGTGTATTATAAGTGTGTGCTTGAACCTTGCTATGTGCAATGACTATGTGAATGTTTGGGTGTATCCTGGAGATGTGTGGGTTGTGGTGCTAAAATAATGTGGATAAATTTTGGTTCATTTATCATAAGACTGATTGGGGGTACACAATGATTTTCCTAGCAGGAGAAGTATCCTAAAAGTTCAGGGTAAAGCAGGGCACCTTTGGGAATTTTTAGAAAAAAGAAAAATCCTAGAAAATTTTTTGCCAGGTTCTGTTTCTGTTTTGACCACTGGGCGGGATTATTTTCACCAGGGTGAGATTATTCCTGCCAGAAGTGGATAGGGCGAGGTAGAACCTCAACGCTGCCTCCATTGTTTCTCCTAATCACAATTTCAGACCTCGAATGGTATCCGAATTCACCCCTACCAGTCTATCAATGTTCAGCAGCAGAGTTAATAGATTGTAACACCTTAAGATTTAATATGAGGCTGCATCAGGCATCAAAAACCAGTATCCTTATGCTTACAAAAACTTAAGCGAGTCAAAAGATAAAAGCAAGTTGTCTAAAAATTTACAAGCCAAAAAGGGCAAAATATTAGTAAGATAAAGAACCCTCAGACTGTGTGGTGTTCATGTCGGAGTCAAGGTCCTCTGGGGGTATCACACCAGCTCAGGCCTCATTCAGCATAGGGAACTACGTGTAGCCCTTCGTATTGAGTCGAGAAATCTCCTTGCTAGGGGCAACATCAGAAAAGATTACCTTAACAGTCTTCCACATCCGGGCAATCAGGCAATCTCTCTCCACACCCTTCCTCCTCTCCTGACGCAGCTGGTGACGGAGCATCTCGATCTCTAGGGTAATGCTGGGCGGAATCGGAGTGAAGTCGACATAGGCGCTCCCCATCCTCTTCCAGACAGCCTCCAGATCCTCTTCGACCCATGCACCTGAAAGTGGGTCCTCGTCGTTCGAATCCACGGCCGTCTTACTGCTGCTAGCCCTGCCCATCTTCCTCTTCTTGCTCCTAAAAGTAGAGCCCTGTCTGACCAAAAGAGGTTGAAAGAAGGATCCATAGGAAGTATCTCATTGGCATAAAAAAGTGGCACTCCCGCCCACTTGCACAGCGCAGTAATGAGTCTCGATAGAAAGAAAGCCTTCTTGTTACCCCGGTAGAACATCTTCCACTCTGAAATGATCTGGACCCCCACATATAATTGAATGCCCTGTATAGTGCACGCCGCCACTAGAGGTCGAGAAAAGGTCACATCTGTACGGTTATCCGACAGGCGGATCCTCCTAGTTACCAAGTATAGCCATCTCTTAGCATCGGGTGACCAATCCATGCTAGTAATATCCTCCACAGTAGCCTAGTATATCTGATCTTGGCGCGCAGGCTTAACCAGAGTGTCTCTCAACCACTCCAGATCCATCTCCCTTAGCTTAGCCTCGAACTCCGCATTCGAGACATCGGGCAACTCTAATACTTTATTGATGGCGGTGGCATTCAAGGGGATGTCAACTCCCCAGACATTAATGACAGGGTATGAGTCATCCCAACAGATGGTAGGGAAAATGACATAAAACTCCCTCACCCAAGTATAACGTACATATGAGAGAGCCTCAATCAGCAGAGGCCATTTGAACTCCATCAGGCGAGCATGAAATCTAGGCACCTTCTCCTCTAGCTTGATTAATACAAAGCCCCTCTCGTAACAGAACCCCGTGTTGCGATTTTGTGATGCCTTTCCCGACCCGCGGCATTGGGAAATCGGACGAAGGGTAAGTGTTCGTCATTCTAATCTACCATTTAGATAGCCTGTAATAATTTGAATATAAGTTAGAACATGATGGGATAGTCCGATGAGGCTAAAATAAAAATGAGAGAAAAGTATGCGTTAAAAGACAGGCTACTACATGGCGTATTCCGCCACAGCGGCCATAATCCCGCTTTGGTGGGGTTATGAAGGCCACCATAGCGATATAAAAACCACCAGAGCGACCTTAATATGGGACAAACACCAGGCGCGACAATAGCGCCTCTTCGTCCCAAAACCATATTTTTCGACAGAATTTGAGCAGATCAGAGTAAGTAAAACTACCCTAGAACCTACTTATGCAATTATTTCGGCAAAATAATTCCTAAATGAGGCCTAAACTGGAATTTTGCACCAAGAGACCCTTCAACTACCCTACCCATTTTTGTATCAATTTAATCATATATTTACGAAATCCTTACGCCTAGGACGTTGTGGGAACGTTGGGGATGTAAGGAAAATGCCCATGTTACGTTTATTACATCAATCAAGCAACCTAGTTTAATTTCAAAATAACTACCCCAAAACTATTTCTAAGCACTCAAATAGCAGCATGCAATTGCTGTTTAATCAAGTAATGAAGTAAAGAGCGTGAGAAACGAGAATTTCCCTTGAGTTTTGACGTTCGAATGAGAGTAATCGAGAGGATTTTGGGATAGTTTCGGGAGTTTAAGGGAGAAATTGGAAAAATGTTTCCCTTTTTCCCTCTTTACTGTCTCCTAATCTCGCGCCTCAACGGGAGATCCTTGCCACAGAGGGAGGGCTATCGCCTCGGCGAGCCAAACTGTATAGTTTCAACCGTTTTGTTTCTTCGTGTGTTGCCTCAATTTTCTCCTAGTCCTTGAGTATAGTACTTTATTGTGTCGACTAGATAATCAAACATCATTCCTCGTGGTTCCGCAATAGCACTATTCGTTAGTTAGGGAGTACTCCGAAAATAGGACGTATGATTATTCGGTGTTAATCGTTCGGGGATGAATGAGGGGTAAATTGGTATCTATTGTAATAACTCAAACCGTCGTTATTTAGGAGAAACAAATATTCGATAAATTCTGGGCCATTACCCCACCAGAGCGAGTATGTTGTCGCTAGGGCGGGGTAAGTTGGCGCCAGAACGGGATAGGCGAGGTAGAACGTAAATAATGCGAAATCTCATTTCTAAAATACCTAATTTAGTTGTAAAATACCTTAGAAACCCCCCAAAAAGTTGTTTCAAGCTTGGGAGAAGGGAGAGAGATTTCTAGCGTGTCGATGGATTGCAAATTTCTGGTCAAGATCACCGTCACGAAATTTTGAAAACAAGAATCAAAGACCAAAACTCTGCAGTTGTTTGTGCCCAAGTAGGCTAGGTTTATGAATTGAGTAGTTTAAATCTATGCTTACGGCGTAATATATATGAATCGATGGTATGATTTATGCGTAGACCTTCGTGCATCGAATGATTATTGATTTGAACCTTAGAAAGAAGCCTTAGACGATGAATTAGGGCTGAGTATGATCGAATTAGGGTTTCATGATGTGTACTAATGAATAATCCATTGTAGGTGATGGTTGTGATTCTATGATTATGTGATGTATGTTTGTTCTTGCTTCATTATGATACATGTATGTATATGAATGTCGCACTATTGATGACAGTTATTGTAAATAAGATAAATGAATGATGTTTACCATGAAATTATGACTTAAATGTATGATCTTAAGGATATACTTGTGATTGCGATTGTGGTGTGTTGAATAGATCGGTTGCCACTTCTGGCATAACTAACTTGGATCGGTTGCCACGTTCCGGCATAACTTACTTAGATCAGTTTCCACGTTCCTCCATAATTATGGGATCAGTTGCCACGTTTCGGCATAATCATGGGGTCGGGTACCACGTTTTGATATGCTAAATGTTTTTGGGTTTGGGTTCCATGAGAGGACCAATGACTTGTCATAATTGTGTATTTTGAGGAAATGTGAGGTTGTTCATTATTCGTACATGTTGATGATATTGTATATGTTCGATAGGTACATGTGATTATATGGTGGTGTTAACTTATATATGTTGCACGTAGTGGTAAAGGTTATGACGGCTTATATTAGATTGTTTCTTGTAGGGTAAAGTGTTCAAGGGACGAGAAATGGATAGTAAGAGTTGTTCGTGTGTCGTAATGGCGGAAAGTAGAGGTAGTGTATGTGATGAAATATGCATAAGTGCACTTCACCTTGGGGAAAGAGATTGGGTTTAGGGGTAAGGAAGTTTGATGTAGTGTACTATGTGACCATGATTGAGTAATGTGACGAGGGAGTACGGGTGGGAAGTGAATGGTTAGTTGGAATGCTTGTGGGTTTAATTGGGGATTTGCTTAAGTGTGAGAATGATTAGGCTATGATCAAGCACCTAGTAGGTAGGTTGATTGAGAAGGATGTTAGTAGTCGGAGTACTAGCATATATTGGAGGTATTTCAAGAGAGGGTGAAGGTGGAGAAGCGAGTGGTCTATTTCATGATCATACTAGTCGATTTTTTATATCATGCGGTGGGCGTCGGGTTGACCGATGATGCCTACCAATACGTGTCTTTGTACTGATACTACTCTTGCTATGTCTTTTGACATAGTCTGATTGCAGAATCGGTGAGGTTTCATTAGGTGAAGACGAAGAAAATCTCCAGCAGCTTCTATTCTTCCTTCTGCATGGTAGGAGTTGTGTCTTTTAATTATCATGTACAGTTGTACTCCTAGTAGCTCTTGTACTTGTTTAAACTAGATCCTTGGGAGTGTTAATTACTTTACAAGTCTTAACTCGAAATTGTTTTAAGGTTTTTAATAAAGAATTCCGTTAGTATGTTATTTCCGTTTATTTAATTTTTCGCATGTTTTAAGTTGTTGGGATATGAGGGTTCTCCTACTTAGGTGGTAGTATGTAGTTGCCCGCACAGCCCAGTGGGTTGGGTCGTGACATCTGTCTATTTAATTGTCATAGTTTTCCTTTTTAGAATCAATTTATAAAAATTTTGACTAATATTTTTTGATGCATTTTTTCATCATATTGATATGCAAAAAATTATAATTTATAGTACTTTTCGTATAGTTTTTGAATATCTAAATCTTTTGTTTAAAATATCGAATTAATGTAATCTCTTAACCTTAAAAATTAGTTGAATTGAAGTTCAAAAAATGCAACATAACAAATAAAAGTGAACAAAGGGAGAATTAAATTATACATTTTAAGCTATCTTATTATATTTATTATAAGAAATATTGAAGTTAGCGTAAAGTTGATTTGACTAATTCGCATAAAATATTTATACACTTCCTCTCTTGCAGGAGGGGAATTTAATAAGTTAGGTCCTTTTCCAAAATTCCAAGTTACAATAAGATTGTAAAATCATGAGATGTCAAAAGCCAAAAAGGTGAAGGGGTTGCAATTTTCATGTTAAAACAGTCGCAATTAGTTAGTCTGCCATTTACTCCAAAGTCTTTTCTCCTTTTACCGAACTAGCAAGTTTTGATAACATACATTGCGTTTTTAAAACCACTTCCTCTTTGTTAATTAGTCAAGAGTCAATCATTCACTAATTTCATTGAAGGGTGTGCAACGGATCATCCTTTTTCGAGGATAGCTTCATCCAAGTCTGAAGAAAATAGAGTGTATACCTGATGAAGTAATAATAATATTAATAATATTTTTTCTAAACTATCTTCTTAATCTTTTATATTAATTTCATATCTAAACTATTGAGAAGGTAAAAAACATATTTAAATTATCACTTATTTGTTTGAAAAACACACATCAATACTGACTTGAAGAAACGGTGTTTACATGCACTTAGGTGCATCTGACCTTATATTTTCATCGATATGGCTACTTCGTTTTTTTGCTGACGCGTTTTTATTTTAAAAAATATTTTTGATTGATTTTTATAACTCTATACTCTCCCTTAGTAGTTTGGTTTGACTTGGTTTGGTATTGAAAAAAAAAACCCGACTATATTTGGGTTTGGTTTTAACTAAAAAAAATCAACCCGAGACCAAACCAACCGACATTATATATATAATTTTAAAATTTATTTTATACATAAAAATATTTACTTTGATATAATTTTAAATATTTCTTATACTTTTTCATAGTTTTTATCTTTTAATATATTATTTCAAGTTTGAAACTTAGAATTCTGAATTGTCCAATAAAGATTATGGTCCACATATGTTGGTAATTATAATAAAGCTTAAATCAAAATCAAATTAATACTAATGCAAAAAGAAAATCAATTCAACACTAAGAATGACAATGATATTGAATATTTGTTCTTTAGTTTTATATTGATTTAGACAATTAAAATACATAATATGATTTTAATTTCCTTTAATATTTAGTCATGTAACTAATACTTATTGAACTTATTTTAGCATGATTTAGTACTTTTAAATTATGATCATTTTCATTATGACTTGTTAATTTGCAATATTTATTTTACGCGATTTCATTAATTTTTTTTTGTTGGATATTTTAGTGTCATTAATCATATCATATTTTGTGTTATTTTTTTTAAGAAACACCTTAAATAGTTGTATTTTGGTAGGACTAAAAAAATATTTGAAATACAAGTAAATTATATGTTTGTATGAATACTTTACCGGAAAAACCCGAAAATAAAAAAACTCAAAAAAATCCGAAAAAATCCAAAAAAAACCGAGCTTGAAAAACCCGAATTTTATTGGTTTGATTTGAATAATAAATTTAAAAATCCGACACAAATGATTTAATTTGATATTTGAAAAACCCGAATCAACCCGATCATGTACACCCCTACTCTCCCCTTCTTTTTCTTCTTCATTTCTTCACTTCTATTACATATTTTTTTCAACCTTCTCATCCTTCTCCTTCTTCTATATTTATCTACATTCTTCTCCATTTTTTTTATACGCTAATTTAATTTATTCTTCATTTTAATATTTAACTTGTTGCCATGGTGAAATTGTTTTCCGTGTGATAATTCATATGACAATCTTTTTTTATCTAATAAAAGAGAAACTGTAACTTACATATCATCACATATTATTTGAGGTATATTCTCAAATTTATGAGTCCTGTTTAGGTGTGTTTTTCACACTTTTAATAATTTAAGTGTAAAACTAAAAAAGAGAGGATAATTTAAATATATTTTTGACACTTCACTCTTTTCTGAAAGATCCATGGGTTAAGTAATCACAGCAACTTAGGTGCATGCCACGTGACCTTGATATTTAACAAAACATTGACAAAATATATTAAGTATATTATTCCACAGTTAAATTCTAGTACCTTTTGATGTTACCTTATTGATAGAGTCATTTTCCAAACTAAATCTTTTACTTCACATTCTTAAATACACTCTTTGGGTAATGTAACCATTTTCTACACTCAAGGTTTGGCTACTTGTCAGGATCCTAAATTATCCTTTTCTAATAAGTCAAATAAAACTTATATATGTCGCTATATTGATCATAGTATTACATGAAATTAAATTTCCCATTCATTTTTGTATATAAATACCATATTCTTACATTAATATTCCCAAAGCAAAGCAAGAAGAGCGTAAACACTAAGTATACTATTGTCCAAATTTATAGAAATATTCTTTTTTATGGCTTGGGTAATTCAATACATCGCAATATCCTTCTTTTTTCATCTCCTTCTGGTGAGCTCCATTTTGTTTTGTGCCATGGAAGCTAGGCCATTTACAATGGTGCAAAGACCAAAAAAACATTTTCATGTGGTGAAGAAAGAGTCTGTGCCTAGTCCTGGAATTGGTCATCATAACTATAAAGATTTTGAGAAACCTATTGATGATAATTTTAAAGTTGATGTTGTGCATTCTGGTCCTAGTCCTGGTGAGGGACACAAGTAATAAATTTTCTCAAAGTTCAGCTTATTAGTGGTTCATCTCATGCAAAAGTTAAGAAATATATGTCTTAACATGAAAAACGAGAGCTAAGACAGTGAAAAAAAATAGAAAATTTGGTGTGCAAGAATATTAGTATACTGAGTTTTGTATTGTACAGAATTCAACCCCTTACAAGTATATATGTGAATTTTATTATTTATGGGAAACAAAGATAATGCATTGACCAATAGAAAAACTCTATTTGAGCCCTAAAATACTATGTCTAATCTTAATATTTATTCCTAGTAATCTAACCTCTGAAATTATTTTCGATAGACCCTCCACTCAAGAACAACATTTCAAAACAGGTTTAAAATAAACGAGGTGAAAGAAGCTCTAATGAAAATGAAAAGAAAAGAGAAACATTGACATCAAAATAGCTAAGGAATTTGAACGATTAGGAAATTGACGACTTTTGTCAATTGCTCCTTCAATTGGATTATACCCGCATTGATTAGAGTAAGGGGGATTCACTAGTATGGATAGCTAGTAATGATGGAACCTTTTCAATGAAAAAGTGTTATAGCCATCTAATGAAGCAAACAAGATTTTGGGATACTAGTTAGCTATGGAAAGGAATTTGGAGAACTAGAGCACCTATAAACAGAGGCGGATCTAGGATTTGGAGGTCGTGGGTGCCACATCGTCCAAGTAAGATAAACAGGTCGGTTCCTCCATTTTTAGATTATAGTTCGAGCTATTTATCTTTTAGATATTCTGAGGATAGAGATAACTAAACAATTCAATTTTTTATTTTTAGGAATTAGAGGCCTTATTCTCTAAAACTTTGCGGTAAAAAGGATTTTCCATATTAAAAATTTAAACTTTTATAAGTTGTTGAAATATAGTAGAGAAAGAATAAAAATTATAGTTTCAACCCAGTCATCTTACTTAGCAAGAAAGTCGATGAAGATCGGAAGAACCTTTAAATTAAAATAACCCTAACATAATAATATTCATCATTTTAAAACTTAAAAAAGATACTATTTTAAATATATTCTTAGTAATATTTATGTGACGTTCATAATTCAATTGTCATTAATTGATAAAGAATACGCATGTAATACTCACATCAAGAGATTAATAATTAGTGAAAGAGAAAGTACAAAAGATTAAGAATTAGTTAAAGCAAAAAGGAGTCGATTTGAATTATTAAAGAATAGCATATAAATAAGAACCAATGGAAGAAAAAAATAATACTAAAACCCTTCCCACATTAATAGGGAAAAAAAAAAGATAAAGGCAAAAAATTAATGCCCAAAGCAAAGTTCGAACTTGCATTGTGAATATGGCAAACCACATCTTCTACCAGCAGCACCTTTCACAACTTTGTTTAATGGGTGGAAAAATTAATATATATTGATATCTTATTCATATATACATATATATACAAAGTTTTAACCAAAATCACTGGGTGCCGTGACACCCCCACCGTTACACGTAGATCCGCCCCTGCCTATAAAGGTAGTTTGTTTTGGTTGGATTGCAACATGGAGAGCTTACCTTACTCAGGATAATCTTCAGAAAAAGGGTCTTGCACCAAGTAATAGATGTTACTTATGTGAAGAAGAGTTGGAGACTATGAATTACTTTCTTTTGCATTGCAGAATAGCTAGACAATGTTTGGAAATTTTTCTTCAATATTTGCGAGATCCTTGAATCATGCCTCAGCGTGTGAATGAATTATTGGAGAGTTGGCAGCACCAAAGAACACACAAAGCTTTGAAGCAAATTTGGAGAACTATACCTTTGTGCATATTTTGAACTATCTGGCTAGAAAGAAATTAAGCTTGTTTTGATGCGCAAAAAACCATATTTCTAGAGTTTAAAACAAGTGTTTACATGTGTAAAAGTAGTTTCCTTGATAATATAGATCAATATATGGAGTTTTTGGAGCTACTAGGGAAATGTTGTAATTGACTGTGATACTCCCAACACTCTTTTGTAACTTTTAGTTTTGATACCTTCTTGTAATTAGTCAATAAACCTTTACTTTATTAAAAAAAAACAGTAGTAATAAAATTGAGGAACAAGACAATAAATCCTAGTAATACGAACAAAAAAGAAGTGCAATAGGCATGTGTTATAACTGCTTAAATACTCAATATACACTTGAAGGAATGCACTTCTATATATCATTTCTTCCAAAACTTGCAACTGCACTGAGCAGAAATTGCACCTAAAAGAGTTGTACGAAACGGTTTTGACACATACAACTGTTCCAACCTCCAGAACACAGATATACGATATAATAGGCATATGATTTTCAGCTAAATTATGCACTAAGCATATATCTTGGTCTAAGATTAAATATGGCTGAAAGGAGCAAAATGAGCTGCAGTTCATCTACTGGCCAAATGAAAAGGTAAAAATCTGTGCAAGGTCGAAAGGCAAAACATGTGGGCTGCACCAAACATACTTAAAACTAAATCTGTGACAAACGCCCTAATATGCTTGGCCGGAAACATAATCTCCTCAAATGAACAATTTCCTGAAGCCAGAAAGAACAAAATGTGATAACATAAACTCATCTCTAGTAAAACATGATAAAACATAAACTCATCTCTAGTAAAACATACGCACCTGTGTGTTATCATGATCATATTGAATCACAAAGAGACATCTGCAGCCCCTTATGTCATGAAATTTCTTTTGAATTTCTAGAATACGAGCTTCAACATATCTAGCGTTGTCCTTCCCCTCCTAGTTAAATTAAAATAGGAAAAACTCACGTATAAAGTTGAAGTATACTGCAACTAGCAAATATATCTGCCTCTTAGAGGCCATAATAGTGAATATCCATATTTTCTACCATTTATAGTCTCATTTTACACTCTCGATCAACAGCACTAGCCCAAGAAGTTATTTGCTTTTCTAGTTGATCTCTTTTCCTAGAACAATAGGAAAAAAGATTTCCGTGGATGGAAGAACAGGGATACCTGGAAGCACAAAGCAGAATCCCCAACCCTGACTTTGATACATTCTTTATTCTCAAGAGCTACAGATCGCTCGCGGACCGACTTTCTTACATTTATCCACTCGTCTTCCTCCGGTCCAAATCCCACATATCTCACAAGAACTTCCTGCAGCACATAGTATTTCAAAAAATGTCAAGCAGCATCCACTTCCTGAGTTCTATTTTGACTAGTGTTTTATTTCTAACATCTCCTTCACGTAAGCAGCAAATTTGATCAATTTGAACTACTTACAGGTTCTCCTGATTCAAGAAACCGGTGTGAGGTAAATGTATCAACATCATACCTGTCAAACACCATAAGCATTTTACTTCATCAACCCCACAACAGATGCATTGATTCAAGTGAAAGTTACTAGGTATTACTAAAGCATTAACAAAAAATTCATTATCCTTTCATGAGAGTCAGACGCAGATTGTCACCCCTGCGAATTAATGTTCCGTTCAAACACACAGGAAATACAGAGTTTAGGACATGGATATCTCCTTCCCTTCTTTTGCTCCTTTCTTTGTAAGCAGGATAATGTGGGCCTGTCTGTTGAGGGTTAAGGTTTGATGAAGAAAAATTCTGCCGAAATTCTTGAAATGAATCAAGCTACATTTTGTGGTTGTTGTCTGCTAAGAAATTCATGAAACAGCTCCAAAATAAAAGGCAGGGACTTAAGATTCCAATTTTGATCTAAAACCATTGGTTTCGTGAATTAGTCATTATTCTGGAGCAAAAGAGTCTTAAGAAAACAACATACCCGGTGGAATCCGGTCTGGGGAGTGGGGAGGGTAGAGTGTATGCACACCTTATCATTACCTCATAGAGGTGGAGAGGTTGTTTCCAAAACACCCCCGGCTCGAGTACAGTAAATTCAAAGTAGAGAATATAGCAACTAACAGGGTGAACCAACAATAGTGCAATAATTGAAGCACAGTAAACACCTGCCGATGTGAGATATCAAAAATAAGACTACAATAACTCCATGTGATAATTGGTACAAAAAGCCAAAGACTATCTGAAAAGGCTAGTAATGCGACAACCCGTAACTACCTACTAACCATCTATCCTTATCTGCAACCTTCGTACCTTCCTATCTAAGGTCATGTCCTCAAATGTGCCATATGACACTAGATAGTTATTATCAAGCATCAGCTCTGAAGGAACAATATGTTGGGTAGCCCGACAAAATTTAATGACCTAAGAGAATATGACATTTTCAGATGTTTATTTACCATTTAGCCGTAAATGGTGATAGTAGGGCTTAGATAATTTTAGCTATCAAAGACCAAAGAGTAAGAACTTAAAAGATTTCCTGTAACATTCACCATATTGCATGTTTACAGGAAGAGAGGATTGTAATACAGCTCCGCTCAAAAACGTAAAATACTTTACAACCAGCAATCATTGACCACTATTATCAAAAGGAAAAGCACCAAAAAGTAAATTAGAGAAAACTTCTAAAAACAAACAATAGAAAATTAAGATAGTGAATGGATGTTATTTTCCAGTAACGTCATTCTGATGGAACCCTTTGAGATATTGACTTCACAATGGCGCCAGTGTAGTTGCTCAGCAGTAAAGAGAAACTTGCTTCTTTTCTAGCAATTCTTTTTCTTTATTTTTAGATTCATTTTACAGGTCAAAGAAGAGAGTCTAGAAACAGAAATATCCAAACAGGATTCCATTCTTGCATTTCATTTTAATGGCTTAATGCAGAAAAGTTGAAAATGCATCCAAAGTTAATGCTAAAATGGCCGTGTAGCCAGTACTCATTTCTATTGATAAGGAAAAAGTTGAGACTTTCTGGCTTGCTAAGGTAAGCTTACCACGCCCCGTCTACTGAAGACCTAGCCTCAAATTGTAAGTCTGACAGATCTGGAACCTTTTTACCTGGAAAAGAATTTGTTGTACTATGTAAGTGCCATGACAAAACCGCAGGTTTAGAAGTAAAGAGAGCATAAGTAGAACTAATAATTAGGCAAAAGAGAGTGGTTTCCAAAACAATGAAATATGTCCTTAGGTAATCCCTAATTTGGCAATTACTGATAAGATTTTCATTAACTGGATCCTCAAAGAAGCATACATTTTTAGATGGAGGAAACCAACAAACATACTCCCTTTCACCATTGATATTCAATGCGAGTAGAATGTAACTTCTTTTTCTTTGACAAGGACAAGTAGGAATGTACGTTTAAATAAATCTTAAGCCTTCCATTAGAGTTATAAAAGCGATTGACAAGACCAGGAGACAAAAGTGAGGCAGAATGAACAGAACAGACAAAATAGTTTGACTCACTGTAGCTTAATGAACAAAGAAAACTACGAAAAAAGTAAGACATAAGGAACAGGTCCCAAAAGGAAATGAAACAATTTTGTCCTTTGAGAGAACTTGTGAAACAATAGCAATACATGGAGGATTATGAATTGATAGAGATGGATAGAAGGCATGGTATATTTCAATCTAATCCTGTAAGAAGATCAATCTCATGCAGAATTATCACAGATCATACAACTGACAGAAATTTTTTTTGTAACTGAAACTTTTGAATTCTGTGTTTGGTGTTTGAGATACTATCACGAGAAGTAACTTTGAGTATCTCTCAAGGATAAGTGACCATATAAATGAGACAGAGGAACAAATCCGTTATACTAAGAGAGATAAAGAACTTGGAGACAAATGCCTAGAGGAAAATCTAACATGAATAACTGAATGAAGGACCAAATAATTACAATCAGTCTAATATTGGGGGATGTTAAATTGCTGAGCATACTTGGAGCTTTAGAGACGTCAGAAGGTTCCTCATACTGTAACATTGCAAAAGTTAATTTGATAACCAATCCAAAAATAAACTGTACAATATCAACTAATGCATAGCTCTAACAAAATTTCTGAACTAAGAACACAAACAATTTTATTTTTTGAAATAGTGATTATTAAACATGAAGGCATGACATATGCTTGATCTGTATGCATTATTATATTCTTGGGGGAGAGTAACGTTTGTAGTGCATTAGTCTCAACTCTAAACTTTTCAAATGGTCAGCCAGGGAAGTAAATAGACGTAGAAGGGATTTTCTACAACGTTTCATTAAAAACAATTATGTCAGATATCTACTTTCATGGCAAACATAGATCAAAAGACACCTTCAGGCATATGAAATATTTGATTTTCTTCTTTTAAAGCACAATCTTCCGTCACATCAGGCAGTTTCCTGTTGGCATTTGCTGAATTATACTTTGAGAGACAGCTTTTCTGCCTATTCTGGAGCCAAGTTTGGACCTAAATTCAAGTGAAATAGTAGAACTTAGTTCTATAAGGACATTCAACCAAGAATATCAGATACAGGAATAAGTACATTGAACTATGAACCTCAGTCCATTTCACGATCGGTTTTCCTGCACGACCTTTAGAGTGGCTGCAAAAATGTCAAAAATGTGTTAAAAGACAAATTTATACAAAATATTGTTGTTGATTATTCAACAAGAAAAAAAGATTGATGCAGAAAGTGCAACTCACCTGAAAACCCCTGCCAATTTCTTGCAGAAATGTTGGTCAAAATCTTGTTCTCCAGATTGCTTAAGTTCGTTCTCCATCTTCTCAATCTGCTTGAATAACAAGAGATGATGAAAAAATTGCAGTTTACAAGAGAGTAACTGAATAAAATTGTTAATTCCAACACGTGTTGCTAAAGTTGCAGATGCACTTCATTTTGCAAATTCCAAACAACAGCTAGTTCATAATGTCCAAAGAAGCCAACAGAGATATCATCCAGGTAAACCTCTCTCATTTTATACGTGATACGTGATCATTTTTTATTTTGTCCAATCTAGTACAAAACTGTAAATTGTTTTGAGTATGCATATTAATATGTCATTCACCTTGTAGATATATTGGACCTCTAAGGCTCAACATTAACTTCCTTAATGTATTGCTGGTTGCACAACTGTTCATAGACCACAACTTCTAAATTTAAATTTTGATTAAGTACAAGGAAAATATGCATCTACCTAGATTTTACACAACTTCTAACTTATACTAGCAACCAACTGTCCTGCATTATACTAATACACCTTTTTATTATGACTATCTATTTTAGTGGTAAGAGGAAGGAGGACCACGCCCCATATAAAACCAAAAACCCTCTCCGCAAGCCAAACCAACTGTGTGATGTAGAGCACCAAGGGGTCATTTGGTAGCTAGTAAAGAAGCAACTTAATAATATGACCAGATACCAAACAAACCCTAACTACATCAATCTTTGTTCACTTCCACAAGGCACTACAGAGTTTTTTGTTTCTTTATGACCATGATGTCCAGGCCAGCTTTCAACTAATAGCACCTAGTGTTTGTTTGTCTCCACTGAGTTTTAGACCTAACATCTCAAGGTTCTCAACCACTTCATTGACCACTGAGCAAAACCCGTTGGTGCAGCATAGTATAGAGTATGTTCAACCATCTTCATGAATTAGATGATAATACGCATACATAAAACCAATTAACAAGACAACTTATGAAAACTCCCAAAGAGAAATCAATACAATCTTCAAGTTAAGCCAAAAAAGAAAAAGGGGTTTCAACAATGTAACAAAACAAAATGCTACTACACACGCAACTATAAGCACTTTTCTGAAAAAGGGTTCACCAAAAAAATTGCTGATTATGTCACCACCTCATCAAAAAACCTTTCATTTATTCTAATAATATTACTACTATGCCTTAACTCTGCATGCTCTCTAATACAATTTTGGAAAGGGACACTTCTATATATTTTGATTATTCTACTGCAACAGAAAATTGTGAACACACATAAACATCATAAAGATCAATTTTTTTCGAATACCCGTTAAGGCCAAACCTTTAAAAAAACGTTTTTTTAAGAAGAATACAATGGAACAAAAATAACAAAAATTTGAAATGGGTAAAGCACCTCCTCTTCTGTAAAGCCAGAGAATGGTTGCCTGTGCCTGGGACGAAGTTCCATTTAAGGATAAGATCAAAGGGTCATCGCTGAAAAGCTCTTTAACAATGGTTGAAATTGAGTGACACTGGGTTTTGAGCGCCTTCGTGTGTTCTGTTTTCCTATTTTTTAGGGGTGTGTTTGGGTTCAAAAAGGAATGACATAAATAGAAATGGAACTGATAAAGAATGTATATTACATAAATAAGATGGTGAAAAGAACATTTCAGAAACTTCGAAACTATTTTCGGGAACCGTCAAATAAATTTCATCTAAGTCCCTAAACTTTTGTGTTTGGCAAATAATACCCTCTCTATATCTTTTGAATGAGACATTATGAAAAATATATAACAAAAAAAAATTAAGATAAAAAGTGTACTTAAATATGTACATGATAATTCATCATCGCATTAAGGAGTCATTTGGTACAAACATTGATAATGTAGGGATTAGTGACGCATGAATTAGTAATGTAGAAATTAGTTATACAGGTATTAGTAATGCAGATATTATTTTTTATCAAGTGTTTGGTTCATTGATTCTCATTTGATCTTGTGTTTGATTTAGAACTCTACAAAAAAATTTATTTCCTATTATACATTTGAGTTATTATTGAGGTTTTCTATTTCATATAATTGAGTAAATGGTGATAACCTATGGACAATTTTTTTTATAGGACTTTCTATTTAATTTAACTAGTCAAATAATATGTATATATATATATATATATATATATATATATAAAGAGAGAGAGAGAGAAAAAAAAAAATTGTTTATAATTATGAGGTGTTTACAGAGCTAACGTCTAGTAGAGTCTTGCGGATCGGTGCGGAGACGTCCGTAACTTATCTTCGAAAGGCTACATGATGTCTTTAGGAAGATTTCCTCTTTTGTTTCACTTTCGTGCAACGTGTGTCTCATTGGTTCCTTGAAATCTCACTTGTTTCACTCTTTCGCAGGATGGCTCGCACACGAGGTGGCGCAACCAGGGGTGATGCACTCGGGCCTGCAGACAGAGCCCCAGGTTGAGGTATACGTCGACCGTGAGGTCGAGATAGGGCCGCAGCACATGCCCAAGATACGGAGGAAGAGCCCAGGCAGCATATGTACCTCCACAGCCAGTGGGGCAAGGATCAGCCCAGCCACCACCCGCACCAGTTGCAGCTCCTGATCTTCATGCCCTGCTGACTCAAATATTAGTAGCTATTGGGGAGATGCGTCAAGCACCAGCTCCAGCTCCCGCTCCAGCGCTGTAGGGTCAGCCTGTCGCAGTGGCACCAGAGGTTCAGCCGCCACCAATTCAGGTGGTAGCCCAGCCACATTTAAAGGGCAGGGAGATGCCACTGCGCAAGCAGAAGATGCTCGAGGTATTCTAGAGGTTGGCACCACTAATATTCTCAGGGGCGATTGGGGAGGACGCCCACGAGTTCCAGCTCACTTGCTAGGAACAACTACAGTTATTAGGCCTTTTGGAGTCGAAAGGAGATAACTTCACCGCTCATCAGTTTCGTGGGAAAGCCAAGCAGTGATGGCGCACGTATCGAGTGTCCAGGCCAGCTGGATCGCCTCCTATATCTTGGCGTGAGTTCTCAGAGGCTTTCTTGGCCCAGTTCATGCCACGGAGCATCAGGGATAGGCTTTGTAATCAATTCTGCAGATTGAAGCAGGGCCCTATGACCGTCTTAGAGTACTAGGCGAGGTTTCATAAGTTGTCTCGACATGCTACTATGATCCTACCCACGGAGAAGGAGAGAGTTCGTTATTTTGTACGTGGATTGTGGTACTGTCTAAGGGTCGACACAAAGCATTTGGTTTCGGCCGGCCATTGATTTCTTAATGTGGTCGACCATGCCCGATCCATAAAGCATATTTATCGTAAGGCCCAAGGGGGCAACAATAAGAGGGCACGCTACCAGGGCAGCTACAGCGGGTCCCAAACTAGAGGGAGGGACTCCTATGATAGGCCTCGCTAGAGGTTCCAGCAGGGTCAGTCCAGTCGCCCTGTTCATGCGGCATTACCTGCTTCTAAGGGAAGCCAGCATCAGCAGAGTAGTCGTAGTACGGGCCAGAGTTCGATGGGATCAGCTTCCCTCCCTTCCTACCGCTGTTGGGTTACTTCAAGGCATTTAGCTTTGGGGTGTTATGATTATGGTGCTCTTGACCATTGATCTAGAGGGTACCCCCGGCGAGGGCGATGGGCGATTATACCAACTCCCCTTATACCTAGACCAGTTTCAACAGTGCCCTCTCCAGCTAGAGGTGGTGGTCAAGACCAAGGCCGTCAGGATAGCCGATAGGGTACCAGAGGTGGAGCTCGGAGAGGCAGGTCAGATGGTAGACCAGATGCACCGGACAGAGGTGCTCAGAGTCATTTCTACGCACCCTCGGTAAGGGAGACAACTGAGGCATCTGACGATGTCATCACAGGTATTCTTTTATTATCCCATCAGCCCGCTAAAGTATTATTTGATCCTGGGTCCACATTCTTATATGTATATGTTTATTTTGCTCCCCGATTGGGTATGAGGTCTGAGTCTTTAGTAGAGCCAGTTCATTTTTTACCCCGGTGGGTGAGTCTTTAGTAGTGGATCAGGTATTGCGATCTTACTTAGTGACTGTTCAGGATTATGATAGTAGAGTTGATCTTATTATGTTGGATATGGTTGATTTTGATGTGATTCTGGGCATGGACTGTTATCCCCCTACCATGTGGTCTTGGATTGCTATGCCAAGACCGTTACTTTAGCTATGCCTGGCATTCCCCTAGTGTTGTGGCAGGGTGCTTATAGTTACACACCAACGGGGATCATCTCTGTTATGCGGGCTAGACGGTTGGTTGCTTCTGGGTGTTTAGCTTATTTGGCCCATGTGAGAGATGTAAGTAGGGAGGGCCCTTTAATTGACTCAGTTCCTATAGTTAGAGAGTTTGCAGATGTGTTCCCTACAGTCCTACCTGGCCTACCCCCAGAGTGTGACACTGATTTTGCCATAGATTTGGAGCCCGACACCCATCCTATTTCTATTCCGCCTTATCGGATGGCTCCTGTAGAGCTCAGTGTTCAATTAGAAGAACTCTTAGGTAAGGGGTTCATCCGTCCGAGTATGTCGCCTTGGGGTGCTCATGTTCTATTTGTGAAAAAGAAGGACAAGACTATGAGGATGTGCATTGACTACAGACAGCTGAACAAGGTGACGGTGAAGAATCGCTACCCCATGCCTCGTATTGATGACTTGTTTGACCAGCTTCAGGATGCCGCCATGTTTTCTAAGATTGATTTGAGTCGGGTACCATTAGTTGAGGATTAGGGCAACGAACATCCCTAAGACCGTATTTAGGACTCGTTACAGTCACTATGAATTCCTTGTGATGTCCTTTGAGTTGACTAATGCCCCTGCCACCTTCATGGACTTGATGACACGTGTGTTCAGGCCATACCTTGACTCATTTGTTATCGTCTTCATTGATGACATACTGGTATACTCGCGGAGCCGGAGTGAGCATGAGCAACATTTGAGGATAGTGCTCCAGACTTTGAGAGATCAACGACTTTATGCCAAGTTCTCAAAGTGCGAGATTTGGCTTGAGTCTATAGCATTCTTGGGGCACGTGGTGTCCAAGGAAGGTATTAGGGTTGATCCGGCGAAAATTGAGGCTATTCGTGATTAGGATAGGCCTACTCTGTTACTGAGGTTCGTAGCTTCGTCGGATTAACGATTTACTACAGACGCTTTATTGAGAGCTTTTCTACTATTGCAGCCCCTTTGACTCGGTTGACTCGCCAGGATGTACCCTTCGTGTGGTCAGAGGAGTGTGAGATGAGCTTTCGAAAGCTCAAGGAGTTGCTTACTACCTCTTCTATATTTACTTGAGGGTAAGGGCTTCACGATATATTATGACGCATCTAGCGTTAGTTTGGGTTATGTAATGATGCAACGAGGCCGGGTTATATCTTACTCGTCGAGGCAGCTTAAGCAGCATGAGCGCACTAGCCCACCCATGACTTGGAGTTGGCAGCGGTAGTTTTTGCGCTTAAGATTTGGAGGCACTATCTACATGGGGTTTGTTGTGAGATCTACATTGATCACTAGACCAGTACCTTATAAGCCAGAGGGACCTTAATTCGAGGCAACGTCGCTGGATTGAGCTCTTGAAGGACTATGACCTCTCTATTCTCTACCATCCAGGCAAGGCGAATGTAGTAGCGGACGCTTTGAGCCGGAAGGCAAGGAGTATGGGTATTCTAGCCTTCCTATCTTTTACGGAGTGACTATTGGCTTTGGACATCCATTCCTTAGCTAACCGGATGATTAGACTTGATATTTCAAATCTCAGGCGAGTGTTAGCCTATGTGGGAGTTCAGTCGTCTTTGCTATATAGGATCCATGGTTGTCAGTTAGAGGATGAGTCTTTGATGGCACTCAGAGATAGGGTGTTGGAAGGTGATGCTAGACAGGCTACCTTAGATTCGGATGGGGTTTTAAGATTCAATGGTAGATTGCATGTTCCAAGAGTTGGGGGTTTGATTCAACTAATCTTAAGCGAAGCCCATGATTCCAGATATTTCATCCATCCGGGCACAGCTAAGATGTATCGTGATCGGCAACATTATTAGTGGAGCTGTATGAGGAGAGATATTGCCGACTACGTATCCCGTTGTTTGTGTTGCCAGTAGGTGAAGGCCGAGCATTTGAGGCTTGGTGGTGAGTTCCAGAGATTACCCATTCCGGAGTGAAAATGAGAGCGTATCACTATGGACTTCATTGTGGGGTTACCTCCGACTTCTAGAAGTGTTGACAGCATTTGGGTCATCGTGGATAGATTGACCAAGTCAGCACACTTTCTCCTTATTCATACTACTTTCAGTGATGAGAGGTTGGCTCGTATCTACATTAGGGAGGTGGTCCGTCTTTATGGAGTGCCTGTTTCTATCATTTCAGACCGGGGTTCACAGTTTACTTCCAACTTTTTGAGGGCTTTTTAGGAGGAGTTGGGCACCTATGTCCACCTTAGCACATCTTTTCACCCATAAACGGATGGCCAGTCAGAGCGTACTATTCAGGTCCATGAGGATATGCTGCGGGCCTGTGTTATGGATTTTGGAGGTCAGTGGGACCAGTTCTTGCCTTTGGTGGAATTTGCGTACAACAATAGCTACCACTCTAGTATACATATGGCCCCATTCAAGGCCTTATATGGTAGGTGTTGTCGTTCTTCAGTTGATTGGTTTGAGTCTACAGAGCCTAGGCTGCATGGTATAGATTTGCTTCAGGAGGCCTTGGATCAAGTAAGGGTGATTCAGGATAGGCTCAGAATGGCTCAGAGTAGACATCAAAATTACGCGGATCACAGGCGTCGGCCATTGAGGTTTGCAGTTAGCGATCGGGTATTTCTCCGAGTATTGCCCATGAAGGGTGTGATGAAATTCGGGAGGCGGAGCTAGCTTAGCCCTAGGTATATAGGTCTTTTTGAGATTTTGAGAGTAGTTGGCGAGGTTGCCTATGAGTTAACTTTACCTCCAGCACTATCTGCTATCCACCCAGTTTTTCATGTTTCGATGTTGCGCCGGTATGTTCCAAATGAGTCTCATATGCTCCACTATGATTCAGTTAAGTTGGATGATCGTTTAACCTTTATAGAGGAGTCGATTGCCATTCTAGCTAGAGATTTCAGGCAGTTGCGGTCGAGAGTCATTCTTGTTATTAAGGTCCGTTGAAGGCATCGTCCAGTCGAGGAAGCTACCTAGGCGATCGAGCAGGAGATGCGGGAGCAGTTCCCCAACTTATTTGAGTCTTTAGGTATATTCTTATCCTTTCTTTCGCAGACGAAAGTTCTTTTAGTAGTTGATGTTGTAATAACCCTCCAGGTCATTTTTGCCTTAATGTCTCCTTTACATCATTTAGAGCGTTCCTATAGCCACCCCAAGTCATTTATGACTTGCTGGCACTGACTGTTCGATCGCCTGGTCGTGCGTTTGGCTTTTGTGCAACTTTTCGTATTTTAGAGATCTTGAAGCTTGAATAGTTGACTTTAGTCAGGTAAAAGACCTTAGAAAGGAATTTTGACGATTCCATCAGCTCTAGAATGACCAAATTAGTCTAGTAGCATGATTGGCATGAGTATCAAGGCATTCGGTGCGAGTTTGGACCATTAGGTGTTTTAGCCTTTGAAATTTGGCCTAAGGTTGACTTTGGTCAACATTCTTGGAAAACGCGCTCGGGTGAAAATTTTGTCAGCACGGTTTGCCCCGACATGTCGAGTTTGGTCTAGAACAACCTTTCGTTCGACTCCCAATACCTCTGGACTCATTATGAGGCCCTCGGTGGATTTTGGTTAAAAATGGTCTTTCGGAGTGGGATCCACTTTTTATCGAGGTGACCTCTGATGAAAATTTCGACTGAGCCGTTGAGTGCGGAATGTCGAATTTAGTAAGGTGGCATATCTATTTTATCTTTATCGGGTTCCGAACGAATTCCGAGCCCCTCTGTCGGAGACTTTGAATAAATAACAATAGCTGAAATCTGGTGCAGCCCTTTTACGACCAGAGTTTAGGATTTTAACGACCAAATTTTGGGTCTTTTTAGCGACCAACTTTGTCTTTTTAAAGCCTCATTTCAGCCTCATTTGTCAAACTTCAAACATTCATAACTCTCTCATTTCAAGTTTGATTATAGTGATTCTTGGGGCAATCTTGAGTAGTTTTTCAAGAAGAACACGTTGGAGTGGTTGGATTTTGTATTTGAAGCTTTGTTGGAGGTAAAAATTATTATTTAGCTGATGCTATAGCTCATTTTTTAGCTCAATTTTTGGGAAATTTTGGAAGATGATTTCTTGGCCATTTTACGTCCGTGTTTGGTGATTCAAGAGCCTAGATTGTGGGGTTTTTCGTGAGGATCGTTGTGGTGTGGTTGGTTTTAGCAGTTGGACCCTCGTTTCTGGTAATTTCTTGTAAATAGTTGTTTCCATTGTTGTCTATTTTAGTGTAACTTTGAGTTTTTCGTTGCATGTTCGTTGTGTTTCAATTTGGAAAATAAGTTCAGGGAGGTGTTTAGGACTTATTTTTGGGGTTAATTGTGGAATTTCCAGTGCAGGTCCCACTTTCCCCGTTTTGACCCCAAAATTGGTCCATCTTCATTTCTTGCGATTTTAATGTCTAAACGACCGTAATAACTTTGCGGCTCTATTTTTTTGATTGTGAGGCAGCCTTTCGAGGCCGTTCAAAAAGGAAAAGCTCTGGATGAGTGATTTTGGAGCGCGTGTGATCAGCCTTCAGGTAGGCTACGACTTTCCTCTTTTAGATTGAGCTCGAGAGTGTGAATGCATGTTGATTAGATAGGATTTGGGTTGGTAGTTATTGAATCGTGATGTTTAGAAATCATGTTTCGGCCTCTTTTGGGAATTATCGGGTAACTGCAAGTATGTTATGTGTTACTAATTGACCCTCCTTGCCACGTGAAGTGCTTGTATGCTGGATTACTATCTATCTGAAGCATGTTGGGCCTTAGTTTAGGTTTGACTAGGGCTTGCCTTAGAAATACATGATTCGGAACTGATAGGCCTTAGTTTAGCCTCGACGTCGCTTGACTAGCTTAGATCCATGTCGACTGGTATATTACACTTGAGTCCGATAGTTTGGGTCTTAGCTAGGCGATACGCTTGCTCCGACGATAGTTATTCTTATTTTCCCCGATATTACGGCTTCACGAGTTACGTCAGCGACACTGGTTCTGCTTTGCGATTTAAAGTTGGTTTTCGATTTAGTTCCAAGGACTTACATTGATTGGCTAAGTGTGGACGGTGTTCCACGGACATTTATGAGCATGGATCGATTGGGACTCTTTCAGCAGCTACATTGGCACCGTTGTCAGACATCCGAATTTGAGCTCCGGCCTCAACCTCATTGATATTTTCGTAAAACATCCTGTTTAAAGTCTGGCCTCTATCGCCCAGATACTTATATAGAGCATCCGGTTAGAGGTCCGACCTCAGTTACTTGATACTTGTGATTGGTTACTTGGGTACTTCTAGTGAGCATCTGATTTGAGGTCCGGCCTCCGTACTGTCAGATTCTACTATTGAGGTTGAGGTTTTGGTTTGATGTTCTCCGTTCTTGGGTTCTCTTATGCAATTCTCTTTAATTATAGTTATTCTGTGTACTCGTCGGGCTTATGGGGGTTCGTTCGGGTTTTTAATTAAACTTGCGCACGAGTGTACCTTTTGGGCTTATGGGGGTTCAGTTAGGTGTAGTTAGCTTATAGATTACTTTAGTTAGTTTTCTCTACACTCGTGTGCATTCCATTGTTACTTAGCTTTTCGTTCTTGACCTCTGTTTGTGTTATTCCTTCTTTTCATATTGCCTTTACTTTTCAAGTTCAGTCGGCCTATGATGCCTACCGGGTATCGGTTGTTTTGGTACTCATGCTACGCTCTGCATCTGTTTCGTGATACAAGTCCGAGCACCAGTGGCCATCGTTGATTCAGTTTGGAGTAGCCTGATCCGGAGACGGGGGTGAGCACATATCATTTTGTACTATTTCAGTCTCCATCTATATATTTAGACTTGAATTTTACCTTTCGAGACAGTCCAGTCTCTGTGGTCCACTTTTGGGACTTGTACTCATTTTGTTAGTAGCTCTGTACTAGTGACTTCCAGGTTCTGGGAGATATCTTTATTTGTATATATGTTTTGGTTTACGTCCGCCTGTTTTTATTGTTATCTTAAATTCTGCCTACTCTTGTTTAGTTTCTGCCCTCAGACCCATTACTTGTTGTTCCGGGTTACGAGTTGGCTTACCTACTGGTGGGTTTATAGTAGGTGTCATCATGGCTCGAGAAATCGGATTGTGACAGGTGTGATGTATCATTACGGAGATCCTTAATGGCACGGTGTTATTTTTAATTTTTGTTGACCAAATATATCTTAAACTAAACATTGATTTAATGTTACTTAAATTGTTTAGATACTTGAAGCTTATTTTTTTAAAAAAAAAAATAGTTCAAGTGGTCAATCGACGACCACATTGAATAAAAAGAACCCAAAAAATGGAGAACGAATATTAGTGAAATCATCAATTTCACTAAACGGATTGGAGAATTAAAAAGCATATTTATAACCATTCCAATATAAATAAAAATGACATCAAAAAAGAAATTCAGGAAAAGGAATTGGAGAGTTGTTAAACCTTGAATTAGTTATCCCTCAATTTTCTAGGGATGAAATAATACATCATATGGTGTATAAATAATTTATGGATTTAAGTTAAATAAAGTAACCAAACAATGTATTTGATGAACTAAATTTCAATCCATGGACTTTTTTAATTAATACCGCCTACCAAATGGGTCCTAATAATTAAAAACAAAATTAAATGCCACAAAAAATAGTTAGTGATATCAAAAGTAAAAATTATGTTGGTATTGATACACGAAAACATATTCTAAACAGTAAGGAAAAGAAAAAAAGGAAACTTATGTAGACATAATATATTTAAAAATATTTATCATATATAACAATAATATTTATTTTCATCAAACACTTATGATATATTATGATACATTTTTAATACATATTATGGAGAATAAATTATAAAACACATATAATACAAAATCTATTAATGAATAATATATTTATCACACTTTAATACACTTCTAAAACATTATGTCAGTTTCTCACAAAACAAGCATAATATATTATAAAACACTTATAATGCATTTTTTATTGCATACATAATTCACTTTTAATACATTGTGTATATTTATCATAATATTGCTATAAATGGTAATAAATTAAAATATCACTAAAATCGATAAAAATAATTCAAAATATACTCACCCAAGTAATTTTTTCAAGAAAAAAAAATACATTATATATGAGCTCAATAATATAACACAACTACTTGTAACAAAACAGCAATAACAAAAAAAAGAAGTATGATAATCAAGAAATGATAACCTCAAGGTTACGATGAAAGAAAATCGAATGCCATCTATCAAAAAGTTAGCAAGACGACAGTATTCGTTAAGATAAATGCAATATTCATTTAAATGAAAAAAGATATTATTATATTGACACAATAGATAAATTTAAAATAATTAAGTATCTTTTGAGCCTGTAAAGATAAATTATTTTAACTTAGTTTGGTATATAGTATTTGTAACTCTAGATCTTAGTCTGGTGTAATAAAATTAAGTTTTAGGTGATTTCAAAGTTATAAATATGTAAAAATAGTTGAATAATTTTGTTGTGTAATGTAGAATATATATTTTAAAGATAACGTGATTGTTTTTTTTAACCTTCAAAAATACATTTTAAATTGAATAACCTAGAACAAAAAATCTAAACAACGAAAAAACTTTAAAAAGTCAAACCTACACGTGACAATAAAAAGCTCTTTTTATTTTTTTTCTTGTTATAGCCTAGGACTTCAAAGTCGATTAATAACCTCTCTAGACTACGTAAAATTTGTTCAAACTTTCTTATATTTATATCCAAACTATTATTGAAAAGAAAATTAACCACTGCAATATATTCTGATTAAAATAATGCAAAACAGTTCTATTTTTCTAATTTAACATTTGTGTCTAAAGCTAATGCAATATCCTTGTAAAACTATACAACCTCTAGATCCTACCCATATATTAATTTTAATTGAATATTAACTTAATCTGCTTTTCTATATTTTAGATCTAAGCAACAAAAAAAACTACAATCATGACAAAACTATGAATAGTATTAGCATGTGTGTGCTTTGTTTGAATATATAAATGCAAATTTATAGAAGTCATAAGAAAAGTACGAAGACAAACATTAACCTCTACGGACTACGGTATAAAATACTAATATTTTAAAGAAAAAAACAGCTTGTTTACGAAAAAATAAATAACTATTCTTAAATATTAAAAAAGATTATTAAATACTATTGAGGAAATAGTCAAATGTCTTCCTAATCGAAATTTGGATTTTTAACTATACACTTTTAATTTTACGATGGTCCTATATATCACCCATCCTAAACTATTTAAAATTGAAATTTTAACACCTTTAAATAGTCACAACCACATTTATGCTGATCGGTGTGATATACACATTTGCCACATGGAAAATTTATTTTTATTTTTTCCTTTTTGATTTATTATTTTGAAAAAAATCCATTGAAGTTTAGTTCAAAAGCTTGAAAAACACTGAGTTACAACAGAGTCAGTTGTTATTTGAAACTTGGTGATTCCTATGTTGATTGTTATTTGTTAAGAGCCTAAAAATTGAGTTAACTGCGTTCATCATTACGATTTTTGGATCTGAAGAACG
Source organism: Solanum bulbocastanum (assembly GCA_037074985.1). NCBI lineage: Eukaryota > Viridiplantae > Streptophyta > Magnoliopsida > Solanales > Solanaceae > Solanum > Solanum bulbocastanum. The sequence goes on along the minus strand of CM073604.1, from coordinate 38,231,521 downwards.
CCGAAAATTCATGATTATCGATGAGTATTCATATGAATTTTTTTAGATATATCTTCTTGAATAGGGAGTAGTTGTGTTCGTTGATGGTTGGAAGAGTTTTGTATGCCTGAAAATTGTAGCTCAAGCTTGAAAATGTGAAGCATCAATTTGAAACCTATCACAAAAGTGAATTCAAAATATTAGAAAACTTTTAAAGTGAGCCGTCCTCCTCACATATCAAGGACTTTAGTTATCATTTATCAATTTATAGTTCAATCTTAGTTGTTTTGCTTACATGCAATGAGGAGGCTTGCCCCAATAAACACTAGTAGTCAGTTGTTTTCACTATTGACATTGCGATTATTTCATTTTGAACAATTTAGCACATTATTGTTATTTCTCAGCTTTAGCATACTTTAGTGTTCAATCTTAAAGCATGCCAAACTCATAAGAATTTGTTAGGGACTAGTAGTGATTTCAAGTGTCGGTCACCCCAGAGTTTAGATTCTGGGTGTGACAACAATGTTGCCTTTTAGAAGATCTTGAGATCCTCAATTTCTCACCAATCATTACTTATATAAAATGCCACTAGCAGATTTTAAAAGGGTGAATTTTATGGATCAGGCCTCTTGAGGCGCTCATATAAATAAGATATTACTTAATTTCTTGGTAGATAAAGATATTTGATTTATCATTATATTATTTGTACTAAACTAAAATTTCTCAAAGTTTTTAGGTTCTTATATTCTCATTCTTTATCACAATTTCCGATGTAGTTGCTAGCTAGCCAACTTAATTCATAGGAGCCCCGGGAGACTTTATCTTATATTTCGATTCATATTATTGAATTACTTGTTTCACTATTTATTTCTTACAAGTCAATTCCTTGCAATTTTATTACTTGATTAATTCAACTCTCGTGTTCTTAAGTTATGTGTACCAATTCAATTGTATTGTTTTAAGAGTAAATATACATGAGCAATTTGTAAAAACCTTAATTTATTTGACCAAGTGGCAAAGAGCCATCAAAGTCTCAAGTAAAAATTAACGTAAAGGGGTGATTTACAAAAATAACTTTAGAGTTGAGTTGTCTTAAAATTTTGACCTCACTAGCCCATCTCCAACCCACCTCTATTTTACTCTTCATTCTCTATATTTGGAGAGTATAATAGAGAATAAGCATTCCAAACCACCTTCATATCACTCTCCATTCTTTATATTTAGAGAGGTGAGAACTACTATTCACACTCTCTATTTCACTTTTTGAATATTTTATTAGTATTATTTCTATTACTTTCTAATTAACTTATTATATTACATATAATGTCATTAATAAAAATATCTAGTATTCATAATTTTTTTTAAATGTAATATTATATTTAAAAAAATATATTATTTAATATATACTACTTTCATCCGGAATTAATAGTATTTTAATTTTTTCTAATTTTCGACAATAATATTATTTGATTTTATTATTAATTTTCACTATAAAGAATATACAAAATTAAAATGATAAGATGAAAAAACTAATTTAAAAATACAATACATAATATGATAATTTAAATACAAGATAACAATACAATATCTGACATAATAATTTAAATACAAGATACAATACAATACATAACATAATAACCAATTCACGATGAAACAAGAACCATGCCAAAAAGATGTTGAACGCGCATTCGGAGTTTTGCAAGACCGTCACGTTTTTGGAGAAAGAAAGTGCTACATGATATAATGATTGCATGTATTATACTGCACAACATGATAATTGAGGATGAACATGATCTTAATGCACCAATTCAAGATGTCGTAGAGGCTCCAACTCCAACGACAGAAATGGTGGTAGATGAAAATCTTCGGTTTGAACAATTTTTAGTTAGACATAGAAAAGTTAAGGACAAAAATGCTCATTTTGAACTCCGTAATGCATTAATAGAGCATTTATGAGAGTAACGTAATAATTTCAAAAATTGAGTGTTTATGTAATGTTTATGTTATTGTACTTCACTTTTATTTGAATTTGTCCATTAATTTGTATATTATATAGTATTTTCTTGCAACTTATGTCATTTAAAAATTTAGAATAAAATTTACTAATTTTATATTAAATAAAAAAATTGAAAAAATAAAATTTTATATCACATAAAAATTATATAAAGTAATTATTGGAAAAAAGAAATAAAGGATTTATATTATAAAATAAAAAAATAAGAAAATAAAAATGAAATAGAAATAATAATATAATATTGAGGAGAGAGAAAAAGATTTTTTTTTAGAGAGTGAAATAGAGAATTGGGTTGGAGTTGGTGGTCTGAGAAAATATAAAATTCTATATTTGGAGAGTAAAATAAAATATAGAATTGCAGATGCCCTTGCCCTATAATACAAATTCAAATTTAACAAAAATTTTCTCATGAATAATACTTTTGACTTTCAACTTTGAAGGATTACCCATGTAGCAAGGAACAGTAAAAAAAAAAAAGTTAAGAACACTTGTTTTCAAGGGCAACAGAAGTTTTATGACTAATATTATACAAAATAAAATGATTTATTAATTAATTATTGTTAAGTACATAATAAAAATATATTTAAAATACATGACATTAGTATGTTGGAAAAAGTAAACAATCAAAAAACGTATATGATCTAAGCTTGAGTTTTGTTGGGTGTGAGTGACCTTTAAACAAGTCCGTGATTCAAAGAATTCCAAATAAAAATAAAGGGAAAAAAACTTGGGTTCGGAAAACTTTATGGTCAACACGTCCGATCAAGTACTGTACACTAATTCTAACAAATGTGTATGAACAACGCTTGTACCCATTCAATTTTTATTAAGTGTAAAGTCATATAAACACCATTAATTGTTGAAAAAAATCAAATAAATTGCGCTATGAATTTCTTACTCCATTTTTATTTTTTACATTCTTCAAAGTTTTCTCATTTGGAGGTTTGATTTGAGCTATAACAGTGGGTGTACAAAATAGAATCAAAAATCAAATCAACTCGCAAATTGAATCAAATTGAAAAAAAAAAAATCCAACTAGTGCTTTGATTTGACTTGGTTTGCTATTAAAAAAAAACCCGACTATACTTGGATTGATTTGGTTTTAACTAAAAAAAGTCAACCCGAAACCAAACCAACCTGGCATTATATATATAATTTTAAAAAATTATTTTATATATAAAAGTATTTACTTTGATGTATTTACTTTGGTTATACATTTAAAATACATAATCTAATTTAAATTTTTCTTTAATGTTTAATCATGTAATTATTACTTATTACACTTATTTTAGCATGATTTAGTACTTTTAAATTATGATCATTTTCATTATGACTTATCAATTTGCAATATTTATTTTATATGATTTCATTATTATTTTTTATTGAATATTTTAGTGTCATCACTCATCTCATATTATGTGTTATTTTTTTTAGAAACACCTTAGATAATTGTATTTTGGTTGGACTTACAAAGAAATATTTGAAGTACAAGTTAATTATATGTTTGTATGAACACTTTACCAAAAAAATCCAAAAACCTGAAAAAATCTGAGGTTTATTAGTTTGGTTTGATTTAAAACTTAAAAAATTTGACACAAATGGTTTGGTTTGATATTTGAAAAATCTGAACCAACCTGAGGTTGAAAAACTCAAAAAAACACTCGAGTTTTTTTTGTTTGGTTTGATTTATAAATTTAATTTTTTTACACAAATGGTTTGATTTGATATTTGAAAAACCCAAACTATATGTACACTCTTAATAAGAACTATGACAAACATAAATTTTAATCATAATATATAATATTTTCTTTTTTTGAGTAATTAGATTGGTTCCGGTTTATTATTTGTCCCCGATCAGTTCTCAAAAATGTACGGAGAAGTAATTTTTTTTTCTAATGATAAGGGAAATTATTTATCACGATATAATATTTGAAGAACAAAACAACTATGTTTTATTTATAAGTTTTGGTTGAGATTGTTAAAAGGTATGTGGCAGTCTAGCGGCGTGCATTAATAAATAATTGATATAACAACATTATATAAATAAAACTATTTAAAATAAATTAATAAAATATAAATCAAATAAATTACCAAATTTTTCTGGACGAATATTTATATTTTGGAATGTATTCAGTATAGTCTCATTGGAGATAATACTAAATATTCTAGCACAATTAATTTATGTTAGCCTAATTTGACTATAAATAATTTGTTTATTTTTCGCTGTAAATAGGACTATAGGAGGTTGGAGGTGCCACGCCATAACAAATGACAATTCCAATTCAAGCTGCAAACCAACGAGCCCCAAAAATAAAAGGTAAATTCGGCCTTACTAGGCTTGAACTTGGCCACGCCGTAATCAGAGGCAAACTCAGAATTTGAAGATTTTGGGTGCACGAATATAAACATAACTCAAATATAAGCTTTAAGCTAAATTTAAAATAAAAACAATAAAAAAAAGTCTTTAGTTGGATGTGAACCTTGATCTCAAGAGTGGTATCTCTAGCTTGTACCAATAACACAATGACACTTCTATGCTTATCATGAGTGTACTGTTAACTATATCCTAATTTCTATAAATTTTTCAAAATAGATATACATATATACATATGATTTTTTCGGAAGTTACTGGGTGCACGTGCACCCCTTCTTCATAGTGTGGGTCCACCTCTAGCTGTAACAAATGACAATTTCGTTCACGCTGCAAACCAACCAGCGAAATTCATTTATTCAAGTAGTATCATTAATATTATTTGGAAGGATATTTTTTATTTTTTCAAAGTGTTTTTTACATATATAATACTAAAAATTTTCAGCAAAGCCGTGTTGATTGACACCCCTTAAAATAAATCAGATCCGCACATATGTGGCACGACGAACATATTTAGAAAAAGGAGGAAAATAAAAGTGGAATTAAGTTTAAAAAAAAAGGTTAGGGAGATGGAATATAAAATTAGTAGGATTGGTTTACACTTTGTGAATAACGACAATTCATTTCCATAGGTTTGGTAAGAAGAAAATGCAGTGGCAGACGCCGCGTACCAGCTGCTGTTTGGCTGCGGTCAATTACATACGTATAATAGTGATACATAAATAAAAGTTATGATCTTAATAATATTTGTATATAATTTAGGCATATTATGAATTGTGAGTAGTAAAAATGAAGATGGGAGTGAAGATGAAATATAATGTAATGTAAACTATAGAAAGATATAATCAATGTGAATTAAGTTTCATAAAGATGAGACGTAAGACAGTGTAGAATGGGAAAAAAATATAATCAATGTGAAATAAATTTTGATGGCGAAAATTAAAAAAATTCTACTTTTATTTATTGCTCATTAAAAAATACAACAACAAACATAATAAGTATAATAATGAAAAGCAAAGTTAGGATGCCATGCATACGGGTTAATTAGGTTCTCATTCTCAACTAGATATATGCGCATAAAAGACCACTTCAATGATACTTTTAAATTTAGTTTAGTTTTAAAAATTGATAAAATTTGATTTTAAATAAAAAGTGATAAAACTAAATAAACTATATAAATATCTATCTAAAAATTTAAATTAGAAAAATGAATTACTATAATCCTACTAAAACAAGAAAGTACTTGTTGTAGTTTTATTCATATAGAAAAAACAAACTTAAACTACTCTTTCTTCGGTTTAAAATTGAGCAAGTTATTTTGATTTGACATAAAATATAAAAAAATAACAAAGACTATACTCCATACAAGCAAAATAATTACAAACATATACCTTTTTACCTTCATACCCCATTAAATAATTACACTATATACTCTCAACTAATTTTACTGAATCGATACCAAATCAATATCATATACTGTATTGATATCATTAAAACTACTAATTTCGTTTAATTGATAGTGAATCAATATATATACTCTCATAATATCATTAACTAATGAATAATTTATGAACAAAAAATTTTAAAGATACCACAACAATATACATATACTCCTTGTCATTTTAACAATATAGATAGATTTTGTAGTTTTCTTGAATTTTTTCAATTTTATTTTCTTGTCAATAAAGAAACAATATTTTTTTTTATAAAAAGGATAACGCAATAAAGGAATGTAAAACATGCCAAGAAAATTGGACTGATCCAACTACCTCTGTTTCTGTGTGTAATGTAACGCGTCAATCTCCGGCTCCTTCTCTCTTTGTATGCAGAGCTAACACCTGTACTTAAATTCTTCTCTCGCCATGTTCTCATTCAACAAACCCATTTTACTGGTACCATTTTTCACTTTCACACTTCAAATTTATCTTTCTTTCAAAAGTAGCATTTGAATTTTCTTGTTTCTTGGGTTATAAAGGCGGGTTGTTCTTTTCTTGGTAGTAGAACCACAAGAACGTTTTAAATTTACTTATTTGATTTGTTTCTTTTGTGGGTTGTTGTTGATTTGTTGTTTCAGTTTGTTTCATTGGCAGAGAAAGGCATTGGGGTTGTTTCTTGTGGGTGAAAGAAGAAGAAGAGGGATAGTGATGGAGAGTACATTGAAGGAATTATCAAATGGGGAGTCTGTGCTTGATATAAAAGATAAATGTGGTGTTGCTGGTGGTGTTGAGGATATGTACGGGGAAGATAGAGCTACTGAAGATCAGACTATTACCCCATGGACTTTTTCTGTTGCTAGGTAATGTTCATTTTTGTTTTTTTTTTCTGTGGATTGGGTTGATTATGGGTTTGCCTTCTTTTTGTGTGGTTTGCGTGCTATTGTACTAGAGTGGAGTTTATCCTTTGTGGACCCAAAGGGTAACTATTGGTTCTCTTGTTAATGAAAAAAGAAGAAGAAATGTAGGGGGACCTAATGTGTAGTTGGAAATTGTGTTATTACCCTCTTTTCATTTAGATCATCTGAGTTTTATTTGGTTTTCCGTAATGTATGGTTGGAGTTACAAATTTAACGAGTGTATTTAGCTGTGAAAATAGTGGATTTAGTTTGTGTTAACGAATTCTTGTTGACAATCATCTTTATTGATTTCAGTGGATATAGTTTGTTACGTGATCCACATTATAACAAAGGGCTTGCCTTCACTGAGGCGGAGAGAGATGCTCACTATTTGCGTGGTCTTTTACCTCCCAGTGTTTCAAGCCAACAACTTCAGGTCATTTCATAATCCTTGATATAATCGTTGAGTTCCTTTCTTTCCATATCCATTCATAATTAGAAGTTTAAACCTTTTTCATCAAATATCAGGAGAAGAAAGTGATGCACAATCTCCGCCAGTATCAAGTTCCACTGCAAAGATACATGGCAATGATGGATCTTCAGGTAGTTTACCTCTCAATCTCACCGCAGCATTATAGATTCCACATCTGGTTTATTTATTAACTTAAGTGGACTTAGTAGGAAGTTAAAGGTAGGATCTTTTGGTAAGTTTGTACGGTAATAGGTGTGACGTCTTGGATTTACTCTTCAAATGATGTTTGTGTGGAAATAACATACTTTACTTGTTATCTGGTGCCAATGGTAGGTCATGCAGTTCAAAATCTCACAAGTTACAATTAGAATTTCCATGTAGCATGGCTATATCATATATGGTCTAAAATTTGTTTAGTTTCTCATTTTCCTTTTTCATTTTAATATGTATTTTACCCTTTTTCTTCCCTCTGGAGAGAATGATTTAAGCTATCATTTTGACAAATTGAACATATAAAATAATTTATCAGTATCTAAGGGAATACTATCCCATCAAAATACAAGTTGGCTGTTCTAAGTTATTTCGCAATGAATCAACTCTGCCACCAGACTAAGGTGATTCTGAGTCCTTGCTGTTTAAATTTTGCTAATAACTTATTTTTCCAATGCTCAGGAAAGAAATGAACGGTTATTTTACAAGCTTCTCATCGATAATGTTGAAGAACTATTGCCAGTTGTTTATACCCCAACGGTTGGTGAGGCTTGCCAGAAGTATGGAAGCATTTTCAGGCGTCCTCAGGGTCTCTTTATCAGCTTAAAGGAAAAGTAATTTCCTTTCCTTCTGGTCATCCATGTGTTGGAACTTTTTTCTGTTTGGTTTAATTGTACATCAGATGCTCTTCTGCTCCAAAGCTAATGTAACCTTTAAAATTGAAACTCGCAGGGGAAAGATTCTTGAGGTATTGAAAAACTGGCCAGAGAAGAGTATCCATGTCATTGTTGTTACAGATGGAGAGCGGATATTAGGACTTGGTGATCTTGGCTGTCAGGTAAATCTGCCAAATTTGACCGGCTTTTAGATTATTGCCTAATAGTATGTTATTTGAACAACCGGACGGAACTAACTAGAGACTGTCTCTACTTTACTTGTACACAGTAACAGATGGATAATATAATTGACCAAAAATTCCAAAATTGTTTCAGGGCATGGGTATTCCGGTTGGAAAGCTCTCGCTTTATACTGCTCTTGGGGGTGTTCGTCCCTCAGTAGTAAGCACCACTCCAACTTTCTTTACTTGTACATTTGATCATTCTCAAACTGATCCTCTCTTGCACCTTTCTATGCTTTTATGTTTCCTCTTGCACGAAGATCTTATTAAGGACACCAATACGCTAGAACAAAAAAAAATTAGTTGCCAAGTTGCTACTTAGTAATTTGAAGTAAAATAAGATATAATAGATTAGTAAATTTCTGCTTTGAAACTCAGTGTTCTTTTTGTTTTCTGCTTTCTTTTTCTTTCGTTTTGGACTCTCTTCAATGACAAATACATAAACGTATTTTAATTACTTTTTGCTAATATAGTGTTGTTACAGTGACTTATTTCTTTATTCATTTCTTCAATATCGGCATCACTCATGAGGAATTTTGTGTACGGCACTGATTATTTCAACTTCAACTTGAAACAGAGAATTTGAAGTTTGAAATACTAGTTTGAGGATTTTAAGTGAACTAATGGTTCCACTCACAAAACTTCATTTCTTTTTCCAAGTGAAATTCACGTCCAAAACACAATTTCAACTTCCAAATATCCTTTTTCAACTTCAACTTCAGATACCCTTCCTTTTTTCTCAAACTTCAACCAAATATTGTTCAATTGCCTACTTCAAATTTATCGTGATATTTTCACGTTAATTTTTCCTCAAATTTCTCATCATATTAGCTTTATGTTATTATTGCTAGCACTACCAATAATATTTTTTTTATTAACTATTACTGTTGTTAAGAAATGAACCTTGGACATAACTTAAACACAAAAGTTAGCTCATGAGGTTCTTTTCCAAGACCGTATAATGAGACAATAACCAACTGCCTCCACCAATATGAGCCTGTAGACAACATAACATGGAGGCCTACTATTGGATAAAGCTTTGGTACCATGTTAAGAAAATGGACCTTGAGCATAACTCAGCCCCAAAAAGCTAACTCATGAGGTTTTCCCCAAGACATATAAGGAGACAACAACCCATTTCCTCCATCAATCTGGGACACTTAACAACTATTATAGTAACATCATACATTCTTTTTATTATAAAAGGAAATCAGCACGGGGACTGATTTTCTTGACTACGTTATATCGATTTTCTTTATTCAATGTCAGAAATTCACTATTATTTTTTCACCTTCAGTGTCTGCCTATAACCATTGATGTTGGCACGAACAATCAGAAATTACTGGATGATGAGTTCTATATTGGACTAAAGCAGAAAAGAGCTACGGGGCAGGTTCGGTGACCTTTTTCATTCTTTTACTTCGTGTTCTCAGACTACAGATGAAAATAATGCAGTTATCAAAATCTGCCTTTCGGGAAGCTGAAGTTGCATTTCATGTTTTGCTCTTAAAGGAATATGCTGAACTTCTGGAGGAGTTTATGTCTGCAGTTAAGCAAAACTATGGAGAGAAAGTCCTCATTCAGGTATATCACTTACTACAAATATCCCTGTGCAATTGTTCTAACGCACCCCCAAGTATCATCAAGCACCATTCTGAAGAATCTTGTTAGTTCAGTTCATTTATGCCCTAAAGTTGCCTGATAATTTTTTCAGTTTGAAGATTTTGCAAACCACAATGCATTTGAGCTTCTTGCGAAGTATCGCACGACACATCTTGTATTCAACGATGATATCCAGGTAGATGTTGCGAAAATAGCCATCACCTTGAAACTTTTGCCTTCACTTTGAGTCGATTAATAATCTTCATTTTCTGCCAACTTTAAACTTTTACCTTCACTTTGAGTGGATTAATAATTTTTGTACTGGTTTTACAGGGCACAGCATCTGTGGTTCTGGCCGGGCTTATTGCATCTCTAAAACTACTTGGTGGAACGCTTGCGGACCACACATTTTTATTCTTAGGTGCTGGAGAGGTGAGATTCATCAACTATTGCCCCTTCACATTTTGTGGGTTGTTTAATTGCTCTTCAAGAGTTTCATCTGATGTACTGATCTTGTATGTTGGTTTTGACTAGAATAGTAGGCACATTTTGTTCTACTTAAAGCAGTTAGTTTATGACATTTTGCTCTGCAAGAACTTCAGCTTCTAACAGTCTGATAAGATTGACTTTTGCTTTTATTTTTGGAGACGCAAGGGCTCAGTAAATTTAATCTTGTACTCACTTATTCAGTGCAGTTAATTCATACACATATTAAGTTGTGTATTTAATCTTTGAAGTAGAAAATTAATTTGCTAACGGCACAAATTAAGGTTCTACCTTTACAATTCTCCATTTTAAGTTGGGCATGATATTTAGACTTAGGAATTTATCAGCTGCTTCGGAGATTGATATAACAACTTCGACCAATCACAGAATGTCTGTTTCATTTCTTTGCAATCTAGAAGCCTTGGCAATCTACTGGCAATGGCCTGAGATGAAAGGAGGCACAACCTCCCCTTTATGAAACAAGGCCATTAGTGCTACAAGTCTATCTGTAAAAGAACTTTTCTTCCTGGATTAGCTAGACCGTGTGGATACCTTTACACAAAACGGCCACATACATTGGAAACTTTTTAAAATGTCATCAAAATACAGATCAACATATCAATAAGAGCACACTGTGTCTCAATATCAGGGATTTTATTTTTAACTATCTTGTCTTTGTCTTCCTGAAGGCTGGAACTGGTATTGCTGAGCTTATAGCACTTGAGATAACAAGAAAGGTGCTAACTACTTTTCATCTGCTCCTTTTCCTTTTTTTTTTTTTTGTTTTGTTTGGAACTTCTTCACTAACAGTCCAAATTTGCCTTTCAGACTAGCGTTCCATTAGAAGAGGCTCGAAAGAAGATTTGGCTGGTTGACTCTAAGGTACTAGCGTCATGATCTGAAATTCCCAGTTCAGTGCTACAAACAAGATATTGATCTCTGCCTACATGCTAGACTTACATTTATGTAATTACCAGCATCTCCTTCTCCAGTTAAAACAGTTCTTAATTTATTACAGGGACTGATTGTAAGTTCTCGTGTGGAGTCCCTTCAGCACTTCAAAAAGCCATGGGCTCATGATCATGAACCTGTTAAGGAACTTATAGATGCCGTGAAGGTGTGAAGTTTGCACCTTTTTTTTTAATGCTTGACGTGACTTAAAGAAGATGGCAAAACACTTCCTTATGTCACTTTATTCTCCATTTTTCAGGCAATAAAGCCAACTGTTCTAATAGGAACTTCCGGAGTTGGAAAAACATTTACGAAGGAAGTTGTTGAGGCTATGGCTTCTCTCAATCCGGTGAGTCTTCCCTCTCTCTCATACATGCAGACATAGATGAAAATATGCATGCATAGATAATGCAACACATGCTCTATGAATCATAGTCTATCATAAAGTTTTTAATTTTGGAACATATGAACAGAAACCTCTTATTATGGCTCTGTCAAATCCAACATCACAAGCTGAATGTACTGCTGAGGAAGCTTATACATGGAGTAAGGTAAATTCTGTTCGAGAAATTACATAGCTCAAAGTTTTCTAACATATGTCTACCTCAAGCCACAAATTTGTATGTAGGATTACTGAGCTTGTTGTCTCTTTCCCTTTCTTCCACGTACAGGGTCATGCAATCTTTGCTAGTGGAAGCCCATTTGACCCTGTTGAGTTTGAGGGACGGACTTTTGTGTCTGGGCTGGTGCTGCTCTTCTCCAATAGCAATTGATTGCATTTTAGTTTTAGTAATAAATTGGATACTTACTCTTCTTTTGCTTTATAGGCAAATAACGCTTACGTGTTCCCTGGATTTGGTTTGGGGATTATCATGTCTGGAACAATTCGTGTGCATGATGATATGCTACTAGCAGCCTGTAAGTACATCAAAGTCGTCAAGAACTTATATATTCTTCGAGTCTGATTTGACTCCATTTATTTGTTTCATGAAACAGCGGAAGCTTTGGCATCTGAGGTGACTGAGGACGACTATTTGAAGGGACGGATCTACCCACCATTCACTAACATCAGAAAAATATCAGCCCATATTGCGGCCGAAGTAGCTGCCAAGGCATATGAACTTGGTGAGTTTTTCCAAATTTTTGAAGTGATTTAACAAATCATTAGATACCAAGTTCAAACTTGCTGATGATGAATCTTTTAACTTACACCACCCACTTTTTTCAGGTCTGGCAACGCGTCTCCCTTGTCCTAGCGATCTCGTTAAGTATGCTGAGAGCTGTATGTACACTCCACTCTACCGCAGCTATCGTTAAACTGGGAATTTTGGCTGACATTTAACTAATCCCATTTCTGGCTACATTAGGAGCTTTGAGTTTTAGGTTCATTCATAGTTTTAGATGAAATATTTTGTATGCTACTTCCAATACATAGTAGAGTCATTCATGTTTGTTATTCTTAGCAGTGAGAAGGACGAGATTTCCCGTTCTTTCTCTTATTTTTCTCTCTTAACATTGTTGGCCAGTTCATATTATATATTAACAGACGGAAGTATTTTTCTCGGATCTACTTTTCCAAGAAAGCTTATTATTATAACTGAATTCATGTTTAAGCCTCGTTGGATCTTTTATTTGACAAAGACACGATGAAGAACGAAATGGTAAGAGAAAGAAGACATGAAGATCATAAAAAAAACATAGCCATCTAGTCAAAGAAACAGTAACAACAAAATGATGTGATAATTGAAACACAATAAACACATATGATGATATAAATCAAAAGTGATATAGTACTACATGAATAAGACCAGTACTACGACAGACAACACTCCACTACATGCTACTAACCTTGTACCTTAATTCTTGACCTCCACCACCTCCTATCTAAGGGGATTAAGATAATTTTAAACCAAGGAGAAAGTGGAATGTTGCCAAGGCATTAAACTGCTAACAAACAAGGCCTCTTCATATGTTTGCATTTATTAATAATTGTTGTCTGTTTTCTCTCAATAGCTTTGTCAACAGATATGCATTTTCTCTTAATTTATTATCATCTGAATATACGAATCCCTCTTATGAACTTTGTTTAGTTATGCGAAATGGTTTGTTTTCTGTTCTCGTTAGCTAGATTGATGTCTTTACATTTGACCAAATTCAAGCTCAAAGAGGGTGAGAACTTCAGTGCAGATTAAGTTTTCTAATTTTTGCACCAGAAAGTCATCAGATATTCGATAATGCAACCAAACGGTTCAACTTGTCCACTATTTTATTCCATTGCTGCATTATTTTGTTTGTATTCTACTTTGCTTTTATGATACAAGGAATTAGTGTCTTCCAGGATGAACGAGATTTCAAGGTCAAGGAGATAGATACCTTTAAAGATAACTGGATATAGCTTATCTTCTTATTTAGTCAGTATATAAATTCCTTTTATCCCTCCATCATTTTGCTTCGTTGAAATTTTATCTTGTACTTAGTTGCTTCTGTATTACAATTGTCGCCCAAATACTATCTTCATGCCAAATTATCTTTTAGATTATGAATTCCATCAACAAATGCTAGCAAAGTTGCATTAGAAGTAATTAAATTGTGTCAGTTAACAACTTTTCTTGGAGTATGCGGATGATTATGACCGTGGCCTGAATAGTTACTTGAACATTTTAAGGTGGATAATATTATGCAGAACGTATTTCTGCATTCTGCATATGACTCTGAATTCTGATCATGGTTAATCTTTCAGTTTGTTGTTTAGCTGGTGAGGATGATAAAATCTCTGGTTTATTCCTTATCAGGATATACAAGATAATGATCAGAAAGAAGAATAACTATTTGTTACAATGAAAGGAAAAGGACATCTTTCAATCATATTCTTGTGCCATTTGACCTTTGCACCAGTACAGTCGCATTGCATCTTTTTATAAAGATGAATGAATATGTGACCAGGCATCAGAAGGGGGACAGGCGATAGATGAATGAGTTATACAAGCATTTTTGTAGCTCTCACCATGGGGCAACTAGTGGCAGAGGAATATATTAAAGGCTATAGGGGGGGTGTGACTTGTCTTGCTTTGGACATTTGGTTGAGATTTTCTAGTGATACAAATATTCAGACACAGACGAGCTGCTCGGTGTTGACATAAAAAGAGAAATATCCTTGTTTAGTTCTATTGGTTCTTTTTCCTTTTGTAGCTAAATTCTTAAGATCTTTAGTTTGCTTAATTCATACATTGCTTTTTAGAAACTTAATGTCAAACTCCTATGTAAAGCGGAACCTGCCATCTTTTATGATTTATGTATTTTGTTTCAGCAATGCTTATTATTATGCTACAAAATATGAACATAATAAGCTACGACCAACTATCTCTAAAGGTCACTCAACTTTGAAGAATTATTTAGTAAAATCATTCAACTTTGTTTTGTATCAGTAAAATCACTCAGCTTTGAGATTTTCTTTTAAAAAATCACTCAACTAAATTTATCATTAAAAAATTAAAGAAGACTCATATCTTAAAGTTTAAAGCCAACAACCCAACAATTTCATAATTCTCAAAATTATGAATCTGGAAATTCATGGTTTCTGCAATACTCTTTAAATTTATTTATTTTTGTGGACAAACAAAAACAAATTAACTTCCGAAAATTGATTTGCATTTTTTTGGTTTTTGGTGTTAAAAGAATCAACCTCCCATCGATTTTAATTAAAAGTATGTGTTTGTGTATAAGAACTTGATTTCTTTTTTAAAAAGAGTAATTAAATAGACTATATATTATATCTATTCAAATAAAAAATTATTAAATGCTAAACGGAAAACTAAACGGTAAAAAAAATGGACAGTGATTTTTTACTCCATAAAACTTCCTTAGTCGTCCAGCCAAATTTTAGTTTTAATATAATTAAATCCATACAACTTTTTTAATGGGCAGTGAGTCTAATTTTATTTGCGAGGTCTATAGTTACATGGCATAAGAATTAATTTACTTTATTATGTTAATATTTTCTTTAATGAAAATTTTGGTTGAGTTAATTTATGAGAAAAAAAGCTTTAGTTGAGTGATTTTACAAGAGAAAAGATTTAAGTTGAATGACTTTATTGATACAAAATAAAGTTGAATGACTTTGCAAGATAACTATTCATAGTTGAATGACCTTGAGATATTTACTCAATAATCTGCATATATGCAGGATAGTTGGCTTGTGTTTGATTTGATTCTTCTGCTATATGTTAACTCTGCTCTCTCTGAGTATGGTTCCGAGGAGTTTTCACTGTGATCTTTTGTCTTTTTTTGGGTTAATATATATGTGAATCGAACTGTAAACTTCAACTTTGTTGGTGCACTATCATGCACAATGAACTTTTCATGTTTATTTTGGTTGTGAAACTATGAAACTTTTGGCAGCTTATTGTTGTATTATTGTTGTGGCAGCTTCTTGAGGACATGCATATTCCTTCTTTCTCTTGTATCAACAAGAAAAAAGATCATTGGTAAATTGAGACTTTGACAAATATATTAGCTCAAACTCAAGTTTGTATTTGAATTTTGAAGATGATTTATTAGGTTTAGAATGAAGAAGTGAGTACATTCTTGATGTTGATATACACTGAAAACTCTAGATGAATTATATAATGAGGTTTTCACCTTGCTCATTGCTGTTAAAAATATATTTAACTTTTAGATGAGATGATCTTACATTTCTAACATAATATTAGAAGAGACAAATATCAAAGATTGTGGTGTCACAATTTTTTATTAAACTCTCTCTAATATCTAAAGCTTTTAGGTAAGATGAAGTGATGATCATACGCTTCAACGCAATTACTACAAGTGTAAGTGCACAACTAACATTTCTAGCTAGTGGAGTTGCAGAATATGAAACTTTACAAAAGTTTTTTCAACTTGAAAGTATCTCCAGAGAGTCTAGAGTAAGAAGAGTGGAGCTTATATATATATATATATATATATATATATATTAATCCAATTAATAAACAAGTCAGAATTCAATCTACTCTAAATTTGCCAGGATTAAATATAATAAATTTGTGTTGGTCATCAACCATTCAACTCGAAAATAATTTTTTTCCTTTGTTTTATTTTTTTGAGTCAAGTGTTAGCAAAACTATTAAAAACTAAATGAAATTAGTTAGTTAGTTAGTATGACTGTTAGTGGAGTTGGTGAGCTGTCATTAAGTGGTCGAGTCTGTTAGGAGCTAACTAATTGACAGCTATATATAGTCGACTGGTATGCATTGTATGACACATTAGAAGCATCAATAAAATGAATTCTCTTTTCTCCTTCTCAATACTCTGTATTCATGACATCTGGGTAGCATAATTTCCGCAATATGTGTGCTGAATTAAGCATAATTTCACATGGTATCAGAGCGTTGATCGTCGTTTTCGTTGTAATTTTACTTTGAATTTTGATTTGTTTTGAGAATCGCCATGTCAGTTTATGAAGAAACTGGATCTGCAGAATCACCTGTTGTTGTGGTGGATCATCATCATTCGTTGTTTCTTCAAGCTTCGGATATACCAGACACAGTTATAATCCCAATTAAACTTACAGGACCGGAGAATTACACACTATGGAGTCGATCGATGAAGCTTACTCTTCGAGGAAAAGGCAAGCTTGGGTTCATCGATGGAACATGTGCAAAACATCAATACAGGGGAGAACTGGCTAAATTATGGGAAAAGTGTAATGCGACTGTGCTTTCATGGAGTGGTTGTACCGTAGCAGCTGAGTTAATACCAGCCATCCTGTATGCATCACATGCTAAACAAGTTTGGATCGAGTTCAATGAGTGTTTTGATCGATCAAATCTGACTAGAATTTACCATTTCTGGACTGAAATTGCGACCTTAAGGCAAGGTATGGATCATGTAACTACTTATTATTCAAAATTGAAGGATGCATGGTATGAATTAGACATCATGGCACCATTACCTCACTGTGATTATGGGGAATCACGACTTTACCTGGAGCATTTAAGATCTCAACGATTGTTACAGTTTCTTATGGGGCTGAATGAAAGTTATAGTCAAATTTGAAGTAGCATTCTAGCTAGGACTCCAATTGTTACAATAAATGATGCATATGCAACTGTATCACAAGAGGAGAGCCAAAGGACTTTAGGTTTTGTTGATGACAAGAAGGAAGTACTAACACTGCTAGCTAGCCGGGAAGTCACAATCTTATAGGCCATCTTTTAAGAAGGAATTGGATACTTCCAATAGCTTTCAGAGATTTGATTTGTTTTGTGAGTATTGTGGGTATAGAAACCATAAAAAGGACAATTGCTATCGATTGGTTGGCTATCCTCCTGGTTTTCAGAGTAAAAGGAGAGACAATAACAACAATGGATCAGGATATTATAGACCTAATGGAGGTAATCAAGGTGATGGATCCAGCTCATTTGGAAACAATCAGTTCGGAAACAATCAGAATCATGCCACTGGATACAGGCCTCAGAGTCGGATGCAACACAATTCAAGTAGCTATAGACCTTCTAGACCTGCTACTAGGGGAGATTCATCAAGGATTAGACCACAAGCCAATACCTCTCATACAACAAAATCATCATCATTTAAGGGTCATTTTTTCAGTGATCAACAATATGATGAAATGCGGAAAATGCTAGGGAAAAGAGGCACACCTGAATACTCATCAAATCTAGCAGGTATCACTGCTTTACTATCTACCGCATTAGAACATGAGTGGGTAATTGATACAGGTGCTACACATCACATTACTCCATTTAAGGAGCTTCTTGCCTCACTTAAATCCTTACAAGATGATTGCAACGTTCAAGTTCCAACACGTGATAAGTCCCAAATCAACAGTGAAGGAGAGACACTAGTCATGGGTGATCAAGCTATACACAATGTGCTTCATGTTCCTGAGTTTCAATTCAATTTACTCTCAGTTTCAAATTAACCAGAGAATTGTCTTGTGTTGTTACTTTTCTCCTTGATATCTGCATCTTTCAGGCACTCTCCAATGGCAAGGTCATGAGGACTAGTAAAGAAAGAAAAGGTTTATACATACTCAAGGATTGCATACCAAGCACAACTAATACAACAACTAACATTTCATCTAAGATCACTAGTAGTGAATAAGACACTCTATGGCATTACAGGCTAGGACGTCCCTCTGGTGAAGCTATGCAACATATTAAGTCACTTCCTTATAAAACATACCCTTATGTTCATGACTAGTGTGATATTTGCCCATTAGCTAAACATCACAAACTTAAATTTAGCCTCTTTTGATTTAGTTCACCTAGATGTCTGAGGACCCTATAAGAAATCTACATATGAAATGAAGCATTCATTTGTTACTTTGGTAGATGATCATAACAGGTATACTTGAGTTTGCCTGATTCAGTCCAAAAGTGAAGTGTTTCATGTATTGAATTTTTTTTGTCATTAATAAAGAACCAATTTGGTGTGTGTGTTAAAGTATTTATATCTGATAATGGTAGAGAGTTTGTTAACTCTCAATGTGATAATTTGTTTAAGTCCAAAGGAATCATTCATCAAACCAGTTATGCCTACACTCCTCAACAAAATGAGACTATGGAAAGAAAGTACAAACATATTTTAGAGGTAGCTAGAACATTGAAGTTTCAAAGTGGTATACCCATCAGATTTTGGGGGGAATGTGTGAGAACTGATATATATCTCATAAACAAACTTCCCTCATTGGTATTGAATGGCAAATCACCACATGAAGTGTTGTTTGGGAAGCAACCAAAGATTGATCATCTAAGAGTATTTGGATGTCTTTGCTTTGCTAGTGTGCTTCCTAGAGGTGACAAATTTCAAGAGAGAGCTAGAGGGCAATCATGATAGGTTATTGTGAAAACCAAAAGGGCTACAGGTTATATGAGTATAAAATTGGAGTGTATTAGTAGAGATGTGACATTCAAGGAGACAATATTTCCTTTTAAGGATGGACCATATTGTGATACTGAAGATATGTTCACTTCTAATGAGGTAGTTACTGAAAATAGTTATGTTCAAGAGAGTATTCCCTGATATAGCCACACAAGAGCTTGCGACCATAGTTCCAGGAGATATGGAGTCTGCAGATGCAAATCACAATGAAGATCAATCAGAATTACCTGTAGAAAACAATTAAGTTGTTCATGAAACTGGGCATCATGAGGAACATGTAGATACATCTTCTGGAATTCAAAGAAGACCTCCTAAAAATGTCAAACCTACTATTTGGCTCAAGGATTATGTCACTCCTACCAGACTTGCAACAAATTGTACATATCATATTGCCAACTATATTGGATACTCCCACTTGTCTAACAAGTATTAGGCCTATTTGAGCTCTTTTTGATCTATTAAGGAACCAAGAACATTTGAAGAAGCATCACAATATCCAAAATGGGTAGATGCAATGCAACAAGAAATTAATGCCCTAGAGGATAATCAGACATGAGAGCTGGTGCCTTTGCCCTTTGGTAAGCAGCCTATAAGGTTAAAGTGGGTGTATAAAGTCAAGGTCAAGGATAATGGAGAGATTGACAAACACAAGGCTAGGTTAGTCGCTAAAGGATATACTCAAAACGAATGCTTGGACTACCATGAAACCTTCTCCCCAGTGGAAAAGATGGGGACAGTTAGAACAGTTATAAGTGTAGCAGTTTCAAAGGATTGGCGCCTTTTTTCAGATGGATGTGAGCAATGCATTTTTACAAGGAGACCTTTATAAGGATGTGTATATGTCTTTGCCACAAGGGTTTCAGAGTAAGGGGAAAACTAGAGTATGTAGACTATTGAAATCACTATATGGACTCAAGCAAGCCTCAAGACAGTGGAACATTAAATTAACCATTGCCTTGCTTGATACATGTTATAAGCAGAGCTCACATGACCATTCTCTACTCACTAAGCACTATGATGATGATATTGTGGTGTTACTGATTTATGTGGATGATATACTAATTACATGGAGCAACTTATTAATGATGCAAAACAGTACTTTCATAGTCAGTTCAAGGTCAAGGACCAAGGGGAGTTGAAGTACCTAGGATTGAAGTTTTGAGGTCTCAACATAAGATTTTGATGAATAAGAGAAAATATGTATTGGAGCTTATATTAGATGTAGGACTAGCAGGATCCAAACCTGTGCACACACCATAAGAGCCTAATGTTAAGCTTACCTCAGTGGAGCATGATAAATGTACAGTAGCCTAGGATGATCCATTGTTTGAAGACACGAACAGATATCAAAATCTTATTGGGAAGTTTATTCACTTAACAATTACTAGGCCAAATATTTGTTTTGTTGTTCAATTGCTTAGCTAGTTCATGTAGCATCCTAAGCAATCACATTGGATGGCTGCATTGAGGGTGGTGAGATATGTAAAAGGGTCACCATGATTGGGAATATTTCTAAGAAAAGGTCTTATAGATAACTTGGTAGTACATTGTGATTCAGATTGGGCTGCTTGTCCCAATACAAGAAGATCAGTCACAGGGTTTTTCTTGCAATTAGGGACTTCATTGATTTGTTGGAAGTCCAAGAAATAACAAACAGTAAGTCACAGTTCAGCAAAAGCAAAATATCACAACATGGCTGCTGCAGCTGCTGAAGTTATTTGGATGGTTGGATTGCTGAAGGACTTGTGTGGAAGTGTCAACTCATATACAACTCTATTGTGATAGCAAAACA
Source organism: Solanum bulbocastanum (assembly GCA_037074985.1). Classification (NCBI taxonomy): domain Eukaryota; kingdom Viridiplantae; phylum Streptophyta; class Magnoliopsida; order Solanales; family Solanaceae; genus Solanum; species Solanum bulbocastanum. Next base: position 38,210,515 of record CM073604.1, on the reverse strand, counting down.
ACTATGCAGATTGCTGCAAATTCCATATTTCATGAACGCACAACACACATCGAAATTGATTGTCATTTGTTAGGGAGAAGCTGAAGGAAGGCCTTAGACATCCAGTTCGTGTGTCAACCAAGTTCCAACTTGCAGACTTATATATTGACAAAAGGATTAGGAGTGGCTCAACATAGTTTCTTATTATCCAAGCTGGGAGTTCTTGATATATTTCACCCTCCAGCTTGAGGGGGAGTATTAAAAACTAAATGAAATTAGTTAGTTAGTTAGTATGACTGTTAGTGAAGTTGGTGAGCTGTCATTAAGTGGTCATAGTCGAGTCTGTTAGGAGCTAACTAATTGACAACTATATATAGTCGATTGGTATGCATTGTATGACACATCAGAAGCATCAATAAAATGAATTCTCTTTTCTCCTTCTCAATACTCTGTATGCATAGCATCTAGGTAGCATAATTTTCGCGATATGTGTGCTGAATTTAGCATAATTTCCCAAAAACAATGCATGAGGAGAATTTTACATTGCTAAGTGATTTTAATTTTTAAGTTCTCATTATAACAATTCAGGGATCGTTGCGTATAAAATAATGCTAAATAGAGGGTATTAGTAATGCTTGTTAGTCGTCTTGCATTAATTATACCTAAATTATTTTTTATGTATTATTTGATTTGATATATTAAAAATAGCATATATTACATAAAAACATTTAGTTACAAAAAATCCTCCACAATTATGGTGGAAAAGATGTAGAAGGGATTTTGAGGGCTAATTGAGTCTTTTACCATGCTAATGCATGCATTAAATTCCTTTGTGTTCTAATACCTAGAAATCCACGGTATTAGTAATACACTTTTCAATATACAATAGAGTGTATAACTAATACAAGCACTAGTTATACATAGCATGAAAAAATGTACCAAACAAGTTACAAGATATTACTAAAACACACAGAATTAACGCATACATTATTTTTACTAAAACACTATGTCAAACAACCCTAAGGGATAGCAAATAATTTGTAAAATATAATACATCAAACGTACATCAAACATACCTTAAGCTATAAGCTCCTTAAAAGTTCCTTTGACAACTACTAAAAATCTTTGAAGCTTTGACTTCGACAATCGTGTTTTGCAAAATTGTTACTAGCTCCTTTTATATATAACCAAGAAACTACACTAAAGAGTTGCCTTTTTTAAAAATATTTAGTAAGGATAAATTAGTAAATTATTATATTTTTTACTTTTTAGGAATGAGTAATTTTCTTATGAGTTGTGTCAAAGCTAAAAACACAACTTATTTTGAAATAGAGGGAGTATTTATTTGGATTGAATCTTGTTACAAACAGTTGAAACATCCTTTGAAGTTTATATGCCAATTTTAAGGTAGTTTGATAAAAATTAGAATTGATTTTAATTGGTCGAAGAGAAAAAAAGAAGTTATTTGCATTTTGTATGTGAGGTATATGTTATTTGTATGTCCAATATATCAGTGGACATACAAAATATAAATCACAATATAATTGTATTTTCTTGTATGCTAATTGTATTTTTTTTTCTGACTGAATTGTATATATTTTGTATGTACAAATTAAACTATTGTTTTATTCCGCTAAACAGAGTAATTTTGCCCCTTATTTTTGTCTTTCTAGGTAAAGAGAATCTGAGGTTATTTTTTGTATCTTTAAGTGAATTACTCCCTTCGTTTATTTTTATATGTAAAATATTTTCTAATTTAATTTTTACTTTTACATGTCATTTTTGACAAATCAAGAAAGTACTATTTTTTTTTCCTTTCTATTATACCCTCAATTTAATTATATTGAATTAATGTCTTTGAAGAATGTAGTAAGTAGATTTATTTGAAATTCTATTAATTAATAGGAATAAAATAATAAACTCATTATATTAATTATTTTAATAAGTGTGCTAAATTAAAATTTGACAAATAAATCCGGACGGATGGAGTAAAATTATTGTGAAGCCACGATGGCCCTGTGAACTTGAATCCAATATTTGAAATTGAGAAGAATATGTTGAAAGTTGACACCAAAGAGTAGATATAGACTTCAACAATTCATGGTCATAAAAATTCTTTGTATTTCTTTTTGGAGCTTATATTTTATAAAATTAATAAGAGCCACAAATCATAAAGGCCCTTTTGAGAAAAGAAAGAACTCGTGTCAATACGTGAAAATATAAAAGTAGTTGTGCAATTTGAACTTTTATACCCTATGTCCCAATTTATATTTGCATTTCCCATTTTGGTCTATTCATGTCATCTTTTTATATTTAGAATCTTTGACTTTATCTCAATGAGAATATGAGAGGATTATAATTATATAAATATTTTATTGATTTCATTTAGATTATAATTTTGAGAAGTTATTATATTTTAAATTTTTATTACTAACGAAACATCATTTTCATTTCATTATATAAATTGACAACTAAAGAATATATATATCCTTTCAAAAAGTAGAACATCTAATTGTCGTTCTTTTCCGTAAAGAACAAAAAATAAAATAAAAAAAATCAAGCAACTTGGGTTATTGGAAAAATACACTCCTTGGGGTGTACAAAACCGAACCGAAAACCAAATCAAATGGCAAACTGAGTCAAATCGAACAAAAAACCCGACTAGTGGTTGATTTGACTTGATTTGGTATTGAAAAAAAAATCGACTATATTTGGGTTGGTTTGGTTTTAACTTAAAAAAACCAACCCGAGACCAAATCAACCCGACATTATATATATAATTTTAAAATTTTATTTTATACATAAAAATATTTACTTTGATATAATTTTTAAATATTTCTTATACTTTTTCATTGTTTTTATCTTTTAATATATTATTTCAAGTTTTAAACTTAGAATTTTGAATGGTTCCATAAAGATTGTAGTCCATAGATGTTGGTAATTATAATAAAACTTAAATCAAAATCAAATAAATACTAATCAAAAAGAAAAATCAATTTAACACTAAGAATAACAATAATATTGAATATTTGTTCTTTGGTTTTACATTGGTTTAGACAATTAAAGTACATAATCTAATTTTAATTTCCTTTAATATTTAGTGATGTAACTAATACTTATTAAACTTATTTTAGCATGATTTAGTACCTTTAAATTATGATCATTTTCATTATGACTTGTTAATTTGCAATATTTATTTTACGCGATTTCATTATTTTTATTTTATTTTTGGATATTTTAGTGCCATTAATCATATCATTGTTTGTGTTGTATTCTTAAGAAACAACTTAGATAGTTGTATTTTGGTAGGACTGAAGAAATATTTGAAGTACAAGTAAATTATATGTTTGTATGAGTACTTTAGCGGAAAAACCTGAAAAAACCCGAAAAAATCCTAGGTTGAAAAACCCAAATTTTATTGGTTTGGTTTGGTTTATAGATTTAAAAATTCGATACAAATAGTTTGATTTGATATTTGAAAAATCCAAACCAATCCGACCATGTACACCCTTATACCATTTCAAGAAGAAATAGTATTGCAAAGTACAAAGAATTTAATTTTTTTACCACTTATCAAATGAATTAAAAAAAAAATGATCTAAAAGACTCTTATGTATAAAGATAAAATTCTCTAGTAAGAAAAATATAAAATTTTAAATTTTTTATAAGTGACCTAAAAAATAAATCATATACATATTTTGATTTAGATGGATTTTCGTTATCTGACTTTATAAAATAATAAAGAATAAAATCATTCTATTTTACCCTATATAAATAGAGAGTTAGCATATGTTGTCTACATATGTAAAATATTTTTAATATACAATAATACAATCATTAATTATAATAACATTTGATCACTATAACAAACTATATAAGCATATGAAGAAATTTCACAAATACTAGTGAATGAGTAAATAATTCATAATTTACTATTATTAGCTAAATATGAGGAATATAATTTAATAAACTCAAATGACAATTTTCCAATTAAGTGCGACTAGTTTATACCTTGTTCACTAGTAGATAGTTATATATGATACTAGTTATAATTTATATCATTTTGTTTACTATTGAAATATTATTAATTAATGTACAAATTTAATATATTATCCTATATCATATTTTAGTATATAATATATTGGCGGAAGATAAAGTTGTAGAAAGAAGAATCTTCGAAAGAGAAGAAAAGACATTGTTCACGTACGGCCAAAAATAAACTTCAAAAGATGAGCACTACGTTTCTTGCACATTTTTAAATATAGAATATAGCTAGACACTTTTTCATCGATAAATTATACTATTATTTAGCTAGGTTAAATTTTAATTTTATCTATATATTATATATCAATTCCTCTTTATTTTCTATGTAGCGTCTATTTTTTTTTTTTTCTTTATACTGTAATACTCCTTATTAAATTCTTGGATCCGTCAATAATGAAGAAGGCAAATTTTTATATTTTTTCTATCCCTAATTACTTGTCCACTTTTGAATTAACACATCTATTAAGAAAGAACAATGATTGACATAGTGAGTTTACCATGTTACCCCTATTAATTATGAAGTGGATGGATTAAAAACTTAAGATTTTCAAGAAGTTCTACCTTTTCAAAGTAATTAATTGAGGGTATAATAGGTAAAAAAAATTGTCATTTCTTAATTTGTCAAAATGAACAAGTAATTAGGGACAACTAAAAAAGAAAAAGTTGACAATTAATTGAGGAAAGTGGAAATATTCAATAAGAAAGAGATCGAGATTTGTAGAGATGGTTAATTATTATATCACCACAAGATAGTTGTTATTTAGATGTAATTTTACAGAGTACAAGTTGTAAAAAAATGATTGTTTTGTTATTATAAAGAGGTAAAACATACAATAAAAAAATTAGTTTAGAAAAGAACTTAACTATTTTAACGAAGTATTGCTATATATAACTATGAGGATGGCCTTTACATAAAGGTCCGACTGTATTTTGGTTGTTATTGGCAAAAAAGATGTATAAAGTCTATATTTTAGTTTTTAATGTTAACGACGTAGGAATTTTAATGCCAAATTCTAAGCATTAATCAAACTTTGTATAAAGAATGAAAATCTTTTAGATGTATATATATATATATATATATATATATATATATATATATATATATATATATATATATATATATATATATATATATATTATTGTCATTTAATGTATTAATGTATCAAAATATTTGGCCAAAATCTCTATATCTATTATTGGTAATCTAAGAGATTCGTTTTGTATAAATATAGTTGATTTATATCACCAAAAAATGAAAATAGCTATCATAAAGGGGCACTTTTTTTTAATAAAAAAATGTATTGTTATAAAGACGATTATTGCTATTATAAGTAAAAAGTTATTATAAAAAACATGAATTACTATAATAAAATGTTATTACATAAAAATAATATAATATAAAATTGTGACGGTATATACAATAATTTTTTTTTTCTTTTGCTTTAGCATGGTATATTCACCGCCCTTTTCAAATAGAAGAAATGTATCATAAAGAGCCTCATAGTAAAACCACAAACTAAAAGTGTCCTCTTCTCTACTTTCTAGTTAAATCAAGTGAGTAATATATTTGAATATAGTCTGTGAAAATAATATCAAAGAGTATAATCTAGTTGTAACACTTCGTATCGGAAGAGGGAGGCTTAGCAATTTTTAGAATTTACAGGTGGGACCCACGGCCCGTAGGGAGCCTCGTGGATGAGCACCATGGAAAACTGCCTAAGGCAGTAGCCACACCAGGACCCACGGCCCGTGGCTAAGGGGTTTCGTGGTTGACCAAACCAAACCACGCTTGACCAGGATAGACCATAGGTCCATCCACGACCCATTAACATGGTCTCCTGGTTGGTTACTGGACGGCTAAGTTGAGGACATAAGGGTCCTTTCTGGATTTGATTGGACTTAAGTGGTGTCGTTTTACCCTAGTCTAAACCACCTATACAAGTACTTTAGACCCCTAAATTAAGTCATTTAAGTCATTCTCTCAAACTCACCAAAAGAATTGGATTCCTCTCTCAAATAATTCTCTTTCTAGAAAGTTGAAGAAGAAGAAGAGGATTCAAGCTAGGTCAAGTCAAGTCTCCAATCTTGCAAGCTTTGTGGGCTTTGTAATCAAGGTATGATGGTTATTCCATTCATGAATTCCTTTCATGGGAAAATCATGGGGGCTTTGTAATCAAGGTATGATGGTTATTCCATTCATGAATTCCTTTCATCCATGAAGCCCCCATGATTTCCCCAATTTTGAAGAAGAATTTCCTATGTCAAACTAGGATTTCTTCTAATGTTATGGGTTATGATTCAATAGAGTGAATTATGATTGTTTATGATGGAATTGCATGTTTTTAGTATGATTATACATGTATCCATGCTTAACCTATGATTCTAGAGTGAATTTGATATAGTTGGATTTTATGCCATGAGAGGGGAAATTGAGGGCTTAGATGTGATTTTCTAGGATTGATGAATCACATTATAGATTGCTTGCTTGAGATGGAAGGACATAGACATGAATTGCTTAAGAGTAATGCTTATAGTCATGAATTGATCAATATCAAGTATGTATGATGAATTATGATTAGTAGGGCTTGAGAGTAAAGCTAACATGATGAGTTAAGACTAGTAAGGCTTTGAGAGGGAAGCTATATGATGAATGTTGATAATAGATAGAATTGTTGTGGAAGGTTTACCCACATGACCTATGTTATGAGTGTATGTGATTATGCATGTCTTATAGAATCTATGTAAATGCTTTAAGAACACCGTGAGAGCAAGCTGTCAATGATTATGGTATTGATGTTGTGTTGCTTAAAAGGACATTCTCATGAACACAAACATTAATGTGAAATGTTTTCTCACATAGAATGATTCTAGGTTGAAAGGCTTGCTCACCTAAAATGAATCAAAGCATGTATAAACTATGTTAGCTTGAAGTAGTGATATGATACCTCTTCATGAATAGCTTGACTTGGTAAGACAAGACCATGCATGATAGCTTGAGATAGTAGAACTCATGAATAGCCTTAAATTGAGCAATCGTACCCTTCCAATGTAGCTTGAACTAGCATAATAGAATACTTGCATGATAGCTTGACTTGGTGAGGCCACACCACTTTCATGATAGCTTGGATTGAGCAATAGTACCCTTTCTTGAGTAGCTTGGACATGCATGAGAGGATGCTTTCCATGATAGCTTGGTCTAGCATCATAGTAAGGTGATTTTCCTTGATATCCTTGAAATGGTAAATCGTAACCATTCATGAGTAATGATGTGTGGCGGACTAGTAGAGAGACACTCTTCCATGATTAGTAAGAATGACTAAAGAGGGACAAGTCCCTAATCAAAGTAGCATAGTTATGATGAAATAAGATTTCCTCAAGGAGGTATTGTAAGTATGTTTCTATATGAGATTGATTGTATGATGATAGCTTAGCTTGGATTGTTAATTGAGTTGCTTTCCTTGACATGTATGACTAGAGGTGATGACCTATGTATTGAGTAAGAATAAGTTGAGGTTACTTGAGAAGTGTTCCTCTTATGATATGAGGATTTATATTCATTGAATATGCTTATGACATATGTTGTTATCTCTATGATTATGGTATATGACTTTTGTTGACTAATGCCCTTGTTATCCTTATAAATTGACGATTTATGCTAGCCAACATATTTAGTAGATTATTGTACTAACACATACTTTTGCCTACATTCTTATCAAATGTAGGGTCTGGTGATATTGACTTCCATCTTCGTGGCTAGGATCTTAGTAGAGCAAGGAGTGAAGATTCGGTGAGTCCTCATAGCATCGAGGACTTGATCACCTTTCCTTTTATGTCTTTTCTTTTATGTTTTAGAACTATTGTATGAGATGTGTCCCTAAGACTATTCAAGTATTAGATGGTTTGAGACAAATGTTAAAGACTTCTGTTTCGTTTTATAATAGACTTTAATATTGTTGAAAATGTTTTAAATTTCCACACTATTTACTATTATCTTATGTTATGATATGCTAAGGGACTTGTATGAGGCCTTTCGGGGTCTTGTACGCCTTGTTACATATAGAGGGTACTCCTGGATTGTGACACTAGTGACTAATAAAGTTGATGTAGAACTATAATATGTAAGGTTTAAATCACAACAAAGGTTGTTCAACATAGGTATTATATAAAATTATATATTCGGCAAAGAGATCATGGATTATGACTTGCAACTCCTAAACTTGGGTGACAACAGTCTTACTGTCTATCATCTTATAGTCCAGAAACTTTGCCATAATGAACTTCTTCATTCTAACATGCTTTGTTTTGTACTTCTTTTCCAAAGCATCTCATAGCTCTTTTGAGGTATTCATATTATTGTACACATTGTACAAATCATTTTGCCGGCCACTCAGAATATAGTTTTTGCACAAAAAATCTGATTGCTTCCATCTCCTTTCGTAGTTTCATCCAACAGAATAGGAATGCTCTCACCAATGAACCTTTGTAGACTCAACAGTCATATAGAAGAACATCTTTTGTTGTCATCTCTTGAAATCGACTCTAGAAAATTTTGCAGGTTTCTCAGCCGAGGCAAGAACAACAGTTGAACGATTCTGGTGCAACCGATGTTGTTGCAACACTCATTGTTCTAACATTAACTTGACTTGAATTAGTCATTTTTCAGTCAATTTAGTATATGAAATACTAATAGTAAAGAATACATTTTTATACAACATGTTTCTGATTTAACAATAAAGTTCTTATATTCATCTAATCGTTAATCGAATGAATCTTAAATTCAAACAGAGTAGAAAATCAGAAAGATTTTAATCTCCAAAAATCTCAAATACAGAAACAAATATATACTAAATTTCTTAAGCTTGTTATCTCTTGTATTCATGTTAGTAAAAACAGAAACATAAAAGATGAAATAGAAAGACATAAACTAAACAATTCGAATCCACAGAACCTTCTGTGTATCCTTAAGAAATTTAATCCCCTCAAGTACCCAAGGTTGTAGATTAATTCCTCCTAAGATAAAATGAATTAACTATTAAAGAAGTAGAGGTACCTCAAACTTCAATAATTTCAGCGAACTTAAAAATCAGCAACAAGAGCACACACAAAAACCTAGTTGATTGAAAATTTTATTTTTAAGAAAATATATGCAGAAGAGAGAAAATTTTCAGTGTTTGAAAAATGAAAGAAGTATATATTTATAGCCAACTGCAGAAAGTGTGAGCAACAAGTGTGAACGCACCTATTCAGAACGTTTGTGTCTTTTGGGAAAAAAAGTGTCTGTTCGAAAGGAACATGTCCCTTTTGAGAGACTTTACCTTTAATTTTCAAATAATTTTGTTATGCGAAATTAATTCCTTTAATTAATTAATTAACATTTTGAAATAATTTTAAGAAAAAAGGAAATTAATTAATGAGATTGATTAAATAAATTTTGCCTAAACAAATTATCAATCAATCACGTGCTGAGGCCGAGGCCGAGCGAGCAACGACGCAGCATGAGGGGACACCTTCTACTTAACCCTTTAAGAGCTAAAGTAAGTGTTTCCTAATATAAGGACAAACCGTTTCCTTTTCTTCTACCAATATGAGAGAAATTACTTTTCATTTGAAATGACTTTTTATTTTCTCTCCAAATTGGTTCCTCCACGTTTCCCAATTTATAATTCATTCTTATTTCTCATTTACACCTTGCTTAAACCCAACAGTGTTTCATGGTTAAAAAAAAAAAGTTAGCATGGCTTATAGTTTACAAATAGTTGGGGTGGTCCAACTATAGTTGTTATGATCAGAGCGAATTTAAAATTAGAAATTTATACACTTTTAAGACGACCTTAAATTATTAATATTATTATTAGTGAGTTTGCATTCAAATATTCATGTATAGAGACACATATTTGTGATGAGACCATTGTATCTTTTTTTTTTTTAAAAAAAAACTTTACTATTACGCTATGATTGGAATCATACGCTCTTGATGGACCACTTTCCATTTAGGATGATGAACAAAAATATATAGGGAAAAGGTAGAAGTACCTCCCTAGACTATGACCCAAATCTCAGAGACACATCTTAACTAAATTAAGGTCCTATTATCCTCCTGAACTCATTTTTTTTTTGTAATTTTGTACACCTTTTTGGCTTATGTGACATCCAAATATATCCATGTGCCTCAATTGCGTGGAGTCACGGGGTGTGCCACATAAGCCAAAAGGTGTATAATATTATATATAAAATGAGTTTAGGGGGGAAATAGGACCTTAGTTTAGTTAAGGTGTGTCTCTGCGATTTCGATCATAGTCTAGGGGGTACTTGTGCCTTCTCCCAAATATATATGCAAAGTTGTAGGTAACCTAATGAATTATTGCAAATTAATATGGACCACCTTTCATAACTTGAATATCTCATATTGTCCTTGATGACCTTTTCCAATGCCTTCATCTATATATTTATATATATAGCTTTTGCATGAGCATAGTATATACATATATAGCCCTTTTTTAGAGAGGAAAATTTCTATTTGTATATTGAAATTAATATGCAACGCCAAGCTGCCTCCATGAAGAGAAATCTCTTCTATCAGGTCTTATATATTTTCTTTCATATTATAACATATGTTTGGAGATTTGATTATTTTGTAGATTGAAACTCTACGTGTATTGGTGTGTAGGACTATCTAGATGAACAATTTAATGAGCTCGAAGAACTGCAAGATGATGATAACCCTAACTTCGTGGAGGAAGTTGTTAACCTTTTCTTCACGGATTCAGTAAGATTGATTCGTAATGTTGATCTTGCTCTGTAAGTAATATTACAATTCTCATTTTATTTTATAATATTACAACTAGTTATGATGTTTCTTTCGTTAGTACAAATGTTTTTATCAGAAATAATTGTGTAAATTTTGAGTGATTTATTTTTTTGAATAATCAAAAGTTTTTGTAATGGTTTGACGCAAATAATTGTGAATTTTGTGGATAATAATGCATATTTTGTACGTACGTAGGGCAAATGAACCTTACGATTTTGGTAGGCTGGATAGTTTGATGCACCAATTCAAGGGCAGCTGCTCAAGGTACAATCAAACTAATTATTTTAATATCATATTAATCGAATCAAACCGCAAATCGAATCAAATTAAAAAAAACCCAACTAGTGATTTGGTTTGACTTGGTTTGGTATTGGAAAAAAAAACCCGACTATATTTGGGTTGGTTTGGTTTCAACTAAAAAAAACCAACCCAACATTATATATATAATTTTAAAATTTTATTTTATACGTAAAAATATTTACTTTGATATAATTTTTAAATATTTCTTATACTTTTTCATAGTTTTTATCTTTTAATATATTATTTCATGTTTGAAAGTTAGAATTCTTAATGGTCCAATAAATATTATAGTCCATAGATGTTGGTAATTATAATAAAGCTTAAATCAAAATCAAATTAATACTAATGCAATTATGCAAAAAGAAAATCAATTCAACACTAAGAATGACAATAATATTGATATTTATTCTTTAGTTTTACATAGGTTTAGGCAATTAAAATACATAATCTAAATTTAATTTCTTTTAATATTTAGTCATGTAACTACTACTTACTAAACTTATTTTAGCATGAGATCATTTTCATTATGACTTAATAATTTGCAATATTTGTTTATGCGATTTCATTATTATTTTTTGTTGGATATTTTAGTGTCATTAATCATATCATATTTTGTGTTATTTTCTTAAGAAACACCTTAGATAGTTGTATTTTGGTAGGACTAAAGAAATATTTGAAGCACAAGTAAATTATATGTTTGTATGAATATTTTACCGAAAAACCCAAAAATCCAAAAAACCCGAAAAAATCCGAAAAAAACCGAGGTTGAAAAACCCAAATATTATTGGTTTGATTTGGTTTATAAATTCAAAAATCCAACACAAATGATTGGTTTGACATTTGAAAAACTTGAACCAACCCGGTCATGTACACCCCTAATAACAAGGCATATAGTTGAGCATGATCTTTATTTTGTTTAATTCTTTGTGTAAATGTTGATTTACCTACTTCAAGCCTTGTAGTTAAAGTTGGATATTACATAAAATGTATAATAAATAACATAATAATTTAAAATATTCAAAAATCATATTCAAAATTGATTGACTCTTCAAATTTTATTTATATCACATAAATTAAGATTAAAATGAATAATATAATTGTGCCCGTGCTACGCACCGGATCCCATATCTAGTAATATACCATGTTTACGTTTAACTAAATTGTGCCGTTATTTAAATTAATAAAGGAGGAACAGATGCACGTTAAAGTATGCCAGTTTGGCATAATTTTTAAGGCAAGTAAAGTTGGGTTGTTTGTTTATCCTAAAAAAGAAAAACATTTTCCTTGTTTGTTAGACATATTTTGTGTGGTTAGAAACTTTTACTTTTCACATTTTATCTTGATATACATATCCATTAGGAAAATAATTATTGATATAGGTATTTTACTAAATTAATCATATTAAATGATGTCTTGAAAAATAATTTGAAAAATAAGTATTTAATGCTGAGGATAAAACATGGAAAAAAATTATTATCTTTTCTTCATGATAAGTCAAAAAGGACAAGTAAAAATGAAAATCTATTTTAAGAATAAATGATAAGTAAAAGTGAACGGATGGAGTATTTGTTTTCTCAAATTTTGTCCCTTACTTGATCATGAATATGAATATGAATATGAATATGAATATTTATATGAATATTAATATTTCCCTCTCAATCTTTATATATAGTTCATATATATTCCAATATTCTTTTTTTCTTCTTTCTTTTTGTATGTTATTGACACATATTCTAAAGCCCTTCCATGTTTATAAAAAGTATTCCCTCCATTCATGCTTACCGGCCCCTTCACTGACTTTTTTGCACACCTCGTAAGGGTGTTTTCGTTACAGTATGCGATAGATAAAAGATATTTAGGTGATTAATATGCTTTTTTAGATTAGCTTTTTAATTTTAAATAGTTAATTATATTATTTTAGTGTAACTATATTTTAGAATTAATTAATATTTATAATTAAATAAGAGATAAAATAATTTTATATTTTATTTTGAAATTATTATTCATTATTTTTAATTAAAATAACCTCTTAAGAAATAATGAATAAAATTTATATTTATTATATAGTCTCAAAGGACTTAACACATGTTAAATTACTCAAAAAGATAATTTGGTGAAAAAATTAATGTAAATAAATTCCAAATACAAGTTAAATTACGCTAATCGTGTATATAACTTAAACTAATTTTACCAAGTGGAAGCACAATTATCTAATGGTACTAATTTTGCTTCAGCATTGGTGCCAAAAGAGTGAAAAGAGAGTGCTCTCAGTTCCAGGAGTACTGCAATGAGAGAAATATCGATGGGTAAATATTTTGTCATCATTTATTATCTTAGTGGATATTCACATTAGCGATTCATCATGTGCAGTGACAAATTCAAAGTTTAAAATCGATAAATTCTATGTGACAATTTTTAGATCATAGTTAGATGCATGTGTAACATATTTCAGGTGCAAGAGGGCATTCCAAGGGGTGAAACAAGAATATGCTACTCTAAAAACTAAGCTTGATGCTTATTTTCAGGTTTCACCCTTTATATATCTAAATCTAATGACAATTAATTAATGTTGATAAAGACTTTAATACTATTTGTTAATATATATATTTATTGCTGCTAAATTTTTTGAGCATTTTAATTGTAGGTAGCAAGAGAAGCCTCTTGAATAGTCCCATCGATGTCTTGCATCAAGTATCTGTCAAAGAGTATATTATATTATATACATGTTATAATCAAATAAAATTATGCAGGACATTTCAAAATTTTGGGGCACTGTATACTTATAAAACCTGTTGTTGCTGTTTATTGATAAATAAAAATAATAATCGTATGTTTATCTTTCCAAGATCCTTTATCAAAGTAAATATAGTTGTAACCTCAATTTCCAAACACCATACTCTCAAATGTATTAGTAGTACGTAGCTCGGCAAAATGAGTCCATATTTTAATAATTTATTCAACTCAGGGGCGATTTTAAGTATAAAAAATGGGTCACCTGAACCCGTGGTTATCCGACAAAATTCGATATAACTATTTGTATAATTTATAAAATATATCAAATAGCAACTGAATGAACACGTGATCACAAATAATTGGATAGCTCACTGGTTTGAATGTTTGTTTACATTCCTTTCTTGCAGTAGGCCTTTTTTTGAAAAAAATTTAAAAAATACAGCATTGCTTTTTACTTATATTCTTATTTTTACAAAATAATAATAATAATAATAATAATCTAAAAGTAGGTTCCATTGCAAGCATTTTATTTAACAAAAAACATGAAGTAGCGCTCAAACTTTCCAGCTAAAAAAACCCATTTCTTCCTTCTTTTTCGTTCTTTCAATTGAAATCACCATTCTTAGTAAGCAAACTAGCAAACTCAATTATAATATTTTGGATCTTATCTTACGTGCAATGATCAACGGCGGCTCAAACACACAAGTGGTTTTAGACAAAATCAAATCGAAGCCTTACACTTTTAAGAAAAAATAATATTCTTTTAATCTTTTTAGGGTAAAGGGATATATATACCCCAAAACTATCGTAATGGTATGCAGATACCCTTCGTCATACTTTTGGGACATTGATGTATCTGCCGTCCAAAAAACTAGAGCATATATACCCTTTATACTAACAGATATACACGTGTCATAATCTTATCCGTCGATCCGATATTTAATATATCGGATCGACGGATAAGATTGTGCCATGTGTCCCTATTTAGTCTTCCGTTAGAGTGAAGGGCATATATGCTTTAGTTTTTTTACGGCAGGGGCACCAATGTCCCAAAAATATGACGAAAGGTATCTGCATACCATTTACGATAATTCGAGGATATATTTGTCCTTTTTCCCTTCTTTTTATAAATTCTACCTTTTAAATTTCTTGAGGTGCAAAATTGTATATTTTTTTATAATTGGATTCTTTTAATAATTATTTTTCAATCAATAATTCATATAACCAATGCATTTAATCTTTCTTGCGACGTAGTACTCTAGGTATATCAAATTTCTTCTAATAACTTTTTCTCTTACTAATTTTTTTTTGCAAATGATATTTAATATTTTTCTTATGAAAAAGTTATATCTATTATTGCTAAGATAATTGAGGTCCTTTAAATTTGGAAGCCTAAAGTAGTTGCCTTTTTTTAAAAGGGGCAAAGCCGTCCCTGACAATGGTGCACCCGTCTTCTTGAAATCCTAGATTTGCCTTTGATTCAACTCACTCATATTTTAGTGGATTAGGTGAAATGATTTTTTAAATAGATGAATATGAATTTATATCCATAAAAATATAGAAATTCATAGATAAAATATGAATTATGTTAAATTTTATGAAGTCTCTAATCCAAGGAATAGAGCTGAACTCTTTGGAATAATTATTTACTAAAGAAAATAAAAAACGTGTTCCACATTATTCTAAAATATGAAAAATAGAAAACATGGGGGGCAGAACCGCAGAAGAGGTTTGTGTATACTTTTTTTTTTTTTTTTTTATCAAGAATTCACATTAGAGTCTCGATTAAATTTGGATTGCGTACTATAGTGCCCATTCAGGGGTATCGCTTCCAACATGATTTTTTTCATACTAAAGACTCGAATTCGAAATTTCTGATTAAGAATGAAGCAGTCTCACTACTGCACCACAACCTATATTGGTGACCGTGTATACTGTCACGATACACATATCATTGACTTTTTCCCACTCGAATTTTATCAAAGAGTTTATAAAAATCAATGCAACCAACATTTGTATAAAGTAGCAAGCAATTATATCAAATTGTATTCTTTAACATTTAAAATCAAAAGGCACATATAACATGTTGCTGTGGTTAGTACCATAGATTAAAATAAATTATCGTTGGAAAACAAAATAATAAATATTAACAAAAAAGAAATTAAGTTGAGATATAGATATCTCGCTCATTTTAATGTAGGAGAGTTAAGTTCACTATGACATAATCTATATTGATCCAACATTATATCTCTTAACTTGCCCCCTCCATTTTACAATAGTTCAACAACACCGTATAACCTAAACAACTCCGGATTAGTTGAAGAGTACTCCAAAGTTCCATTATTTAAATACATTTTTTCAAAATAAAATTACTCTTTTGTATATAGTGAATTAGTTGAAGACTTAAAAAGATATTTTGTCTTAATTATGTCTCTCTTTCACTACACTAATAATATAATTAGTCTCATCCACTTCTCATCTTTTTTCTATATATATTCTTATATACAATGCGATGACAAATCATCACTATTTATAGATGATAAATTCTTACTTGCAATGAATAAGAAGATTCTGGGGTAGTAAATTAAATTAGGTAAATGAATGACCTGTATGTTATATAAAAATAATTGACCACATTCTTGTCAATTTATAGAACTAAAATATGCACTTTAATATTAAAATGTTATGCTCCAACATTCTCCCACTCATTTTAATATTAAGAAAATAGAGTTTCACCAATTTAATTAAAGAGAGATTATTATGCATAATGAACGTGTACTCTGCATTAAATTTTCACTTACTAAAATATTAACCTTTACTCCATAGTCTAGTGGTCTCAAATTTGAACTAAGACTGCTTAAGATAAATAAATTATCAATGCTTACACACAATAATCAAGGTATTGACATAAGCCTTTTTAGTCAGCACATTACAGCCTTGTGTTATCTCGATTTTCATAAGTATTTTTGAGGATAAGTCCAATTCTCATAGGAAACTGTCTACTTCCACGCTCACATAGGTGATATTTGTCAAGAGTGCTCCTATAATTACGACATCCCACTTGTACGAGGTACAAACTTTTATTAAGAGCTCTTAAACTCAACCTCCATAAATCATTACAAAATAAAAACACTCACATCATAAAGAGAGAATAAAATAAATCTATAGTGCATGCATTTCACAAGTCATTATATACATGACATTTTTTATTAAACCTAGTTATAGGATCTCTAGTCCAAAGGTTGGATTTCTGTAACGACCTGATTCCGTCGTTAGGGAAAAGCCAATGGGGGAAAGAATTGTACCAGAAAAACTTTTGAGTAGTAACTTGAAATTTCCTAGCCTTGTTCAGATTTGGACGAAATCGGAGTCAGGCGAGTATAAGGAATCTTGTAATGAATGAGAAGAGTAATAATGAAATTGATTGTATGAGTGGATACCTAAGACGTTAAGGAACCTGTACGACTTTATGAAATTGAATTTGGGCGAGTAGAACTCCTAAAATTGATATTAGCGTGAACGGGTGTTTTCTGAGTGTCGTGGGATGAAAGTGTGTTATGAAATGAGCGTTTGGAGCTTTTAATTTGATATTCTATTTTCATGCAAGTGGCTGTGGTGGGATTATTCCCACCAGGGTGGGGCCGTTGTGGCAAGCTGGGGGCCGCTATAGCGGGACAGTCGCGATTTAAGTCGGAAATAAACCCCAAAATCGTTTTATTCTATAAGTTTTGACTTTGAGAGCTAGGAGACGACCCCAAGTTCTTTCTTGATAGTTTTCCACCATTCTTGAGGCTAAAGGTAAGGTTTTAACTCCCCGAATATGTTTTTCGATCCATAGAATGTAAATTCATGGGTGATTATCGATGAGGGAGGGTTTTGATCTAGAAATTATGGTGGAAAAAGTCCTAATCTAGGTATTAGGATCTTGGGTTGGTCTAGGGTTATTGGGTTTGTTATAATCCAGATAATCAGACCTTTGATTGTTGATCCTTGCGTATATTAATTGTTTGTAGACCTAGAACAAGCGGAAAGAATCCGAAAAGGAAAGATTCAAGTGCCTTAGGGGATTCAAGCTTGGATTTGAGGTAGGTTATGGTTGTGATTTCATGTTGGTATGATATATGTTTGTAATTGCTCATTATAATGAATGCATGTATGCGAATGTTATATTATTGATCACCTTAATCGTAAATGAGGATAATTGAATAATTGTACGCTATGGATCCTCTCTTGTTGTATGATTGTGAGAATATGCATTGTGATTGTGGTTTGTTGAATGGATCGGGTGTTACGTTCTGACATACTAACTTGGATCGGTTGCCACGTTTCGGCATAAATATGAGATCGGTTTCCACGGTCCGACATAATTATGAGATCAATTGCCACGTTTTGGCATAAACATTGGATTGGGTACCACTAACCGGTATACTAACAGTTTGGGTGTGGGTTTGATGAGAGGACCATTGAATTATGTTGTGTATCTACTTGTGATGATTTCGTTCATATATAATGATGATTGATATTAGAAGACTATATGTTGCTCTAAATTGATATAATTGTGATATGTAAGAATCGTGAAACTGTTCGTAATAGTTGACTAATATTGTATATGTTCGGTATATGCTTGTTTTATAATGATTGTGGTTACTTGCATGTGTTTCACTTATTGGGATAGTCGTGTAATCCTACCAGTACACTATGGTTGTGTACTGATACTACACTTTCTTGTTCTTTGTTGAGTACAAGACATCTTTAGGCTGCTATTGATAGACCTTAGCTAGTTGACTATTGAGTGTGACCGGATTCAAGGGTGAGCCAGTTTTTTCAGGTTGTCATAGATCTTTCTTGTTTAAGTCCTCCCTTTTCGGACTTAGACTATTTGTTTAAGACGTTTTGTTTAGTTTTGGGATTGTACCCCTTGTTCTTAGACTTGTCGTTAGTAGAGTTTTGGTACAATGACTTTCAGGTTCTAGGGGTTGAATTTCCGCATTAGTTTGGTTAGTTAATTGTTTAAACCTTTGGATTTTATGGGGACTCCATTTT
Organism: Solanum bulbocastanum; assembly: GCA_037074985.1. Taxonomy (NCBI): domain Eukaryota; kingdom Viridiplantae; phylum Streptophyta; class Magnoliopsida; order Solanales; family Solanaceae; genus Solanum; species Solanum bulbocastanum. The sequence goes on along the minus strand of CM073604.1, from coordinate 38,191,608 downwards.
TATTGTCATTTAAACTTGCTTTCGTATCTTTAAATGCATAGTTTTTGGTTAAGTTGTTTAGCATAGGTTGTATCGAAAGGTTAGTGTGGGTGCCAATCACGACGGTCTGGGTCGTGATAAAGTTGGTATCAGGGCCCTAGGTTTGTTGATCTCATTGTACCAAAATGATTCTAGTAGAGTCTTGCATAACGGTACGATGACGTCTGTACTTTTCTTCGAGAGGCTATATGACTTTAGGAAAAACTCACTTCTTTCTACTTCTTCGTGCTATGACTTGAATTCAATTGGTATTTGAGTGATATAAGTTGGTATCTTTCCTTCTTCACTCTATGGTCCAAACTAGAGCAACAAAAGTGATAACAACATCACTAGCAAGAGATGATGTGTATAGACTATCGACATTTGAATACGGTCACCATTCAGAACAAGTATCCATTGCCTTGGATAGATGACCTTTTTGACCAATTGCAAGGTGCATCGATTTTCTTTAAGATTGATTTAAGGTCTGGTTACCATCCGTTAAAGATTGAGGCGGTTAAGAATTGGGTTCGACCAAGTTTTATGATTGAAATTAGCAGTTTTGTAGCGCTCACTAACTACTATTATGGCTTGTGGTATGATTGGTATCTCCCGATTTCAATTAGTATCTCAACGAAGTGAACTAGACGTCGTAATTACGACTAAAGGGACACAAGCAAGTTAATTGAAACTGAGAAGGTTCCAATTGGTATCTGACCTTAGGGGCCGTATAAGGCATAAATGATTAGTAACGGTCATCTATAGAATGAACTAATTAAAGATTTTGGACTTATCTGCAAGTTGTAATTGCTTGAGTATCTGGAACTTGTTGTGAAAAGAAGGTCACAACTAAGTTCGATGCAATGGTCTAGATAATGTATGATGTGATTCATAAGAAATATCTGGATGTGTTTTGCGCTTGAGTAATAACCGCGTGAGTGTCTGGGTGTATCCTGGGGATGTGTGGATTATGGTGTTGAATTAATGAGAATGAGTTGGATTGTGTATCGTTGGATTGACTCGGGGTAGACAATGATTATCCTAGTTCAGAGGATTATCCTAAATTGCTCAGTAAATCTGAAACCTTTTGGGAGATTTAGAAAAGAGAAAAACCTTAGAAAAATTTATTGCTTGGGTACTGTTTTCGTCTGAGCCGCTGGGGCGGGATCTTTCCGCCAGCGGAGGCCGCTAGAGCATAAATTCCCTACTAGAACTGGATAAGACGAGACAGAACCTTAGCCCTGTCTCCTTTGTTTTCCCAGGTCTCCTTATAGAACCCGAATTGAATTCGAACTAAACCCCGTGATCTAATTCAGTGTTCAACAATCGAATATAAGTTATAAAGTGTGTTAAAATTGTAGAGAACCTGAGCATATGATGAGGAAATCAGCGGGCCGTGGAGGCTTGGGAAATGGTAATGCAGGCAGATGAATAGTGCAACCAGGCGAGGGGGTTGCCCGTTAAGATGACAGGGCTCAGTTATATGCTTTTTCGGGCAAGACCGAGTTTGAGGTGTGTGATGCAGTGGTCACCAGTGCTATTCTTGTCTGTGTCCAGATGACTATCATTTTGTTTGATCTGGGTTCTACTTATTCGTATGTGTCAGTTCAATTGCCTTGGGATTTAATGTGGTTTGCGGCATACTTGATGCCCTCTTCCATGTTTCTACCCTAGTTGAAAAGTCAGTCATAGTCACCCATGTATATCGTGTTGTCATATTGTGTTAATGGATTTTCAGATTTGGGTTGATTTGGTTATGTTGGATATGACTGACTTGATATAATCTTAGGCATGACTTGGTTGTCCCTCTATTATACCGAGCTTAATCGTAGTACTAAGTCGGTAACTTTAGAGATCCCCGTAGGAAAAGATTAGAGTGGAAAGGGGCATACAAACCTAAGTTAGCTAAGGTCATATCTTTCATGCGGGGTAGGAAACTGTTAGGGCAAAATTGCTTAGCGTAATTGGCTCATATTCGGGATGTTGAGGTCGAATCCCTCTCTATTGAGTATATTCATGTGGTGTCAGAATTGAGAGAGCTTAAAGCTCAAATCTAAGGGATTCTTGATAAAGGTTTCATTTGTCCTAGTGCTTCCCCGTGGGGTGGTCCTGTCTTGTTTGTTAAGAAGAAGGAGGGTAGTATGAGGATTGGTGATTTTATCTTAAGTCATAAAGGGGTTGATTCATATCGGGATGACAAACTTATGGATAAAGAAAGTCTCATTGAGTATACTTGGGTGAAGGCAATTGAAGTATTTTGATAAGAAAGTGCGCATAAAAATTGGGTTAGCCCTCTGTATTTGATGAGTATACCTGAGTTTGAGGTATCGTATTGATAAAAGGTTGGCTTTGTAGTGATAGTCAAGGCTGACTGAGTGTAATGGTAATATTCGTGATGGATTGTGACGGGATGCAACTATATAATAAAATTATTGGTTAAGCAAATTTATGTATAGTAATTACGACTTGCGAGTATCTAAGGTTGTGGTTTTCTAATATTGGTGAGTAACGCGGTTGTATGGAAAGTTTTAAGAGATGGTGGGACACTATTCGAATAGAAATTAAAGATCTAAAGTCATAATGAAGAAAAATAAAGTAGAAGGTAGTACAACCTTTAGAGAGAGGCGAGGCAAGAATAGTTTATTGAATTCTTAAGGCTAAAGAGGTATCTTCAGAGGGGTAGATAATTGGGTTCAGAGACGCGTGATTTCATTATTTTGTTGTGGCTATGGTAATAGCGTCATGGGTCCATTAGATGGGTTAAAAACTATTGAAAAAGACTTGAGAAAGGATTGTGCAGACATTAGCTTGAGCGTGATGATAAGTGCTTGTTTTTGTTTTTGAGTTTAGTAATGAGTACGATTGGATTGTTAGCGAAAGATATTGTAAGATCGATGGAGTTGCGATCGATGATAAGCAAAGATCCATGATTTCATAAAAATCATCAAGGTATAAGTTATTGTTGATAAATAAGGAGATTGTGTTATACAGTTAAGTTACAATTCAGAGTTTTCATTACAAGTCTACATTCGTGGTGATATATTTTGTCAAGGTATGAATCTTTAAGGTGAGAAATGATCAATTGTATCAGGTAGTGAACCTTTGAAAGGATTTACACTTGGTTTGAGTCGTAAAGTTTATTACTTTTGATTGTTAAAGTATCTAAGAAAGGGTTTCATTTTTTAATGTAGGTTTATAATAAGGTAAATGGTCGAAGTGGTTATGATGGTTGTTAGTATTGTGAGTATGATTCACTAGCTATTCTCTCGTGTGTTTTTACTTTTATGGGTGAATCCCTAGTAGTGGATTAGGGGTACCAAATCCTGTGATATTTTCTTGGTTGAGTGGGAAGATTAGGAAGACTTGGCTATTTTAGATAACATATTTGGCGTTGTCTTGTGTTGTTAAAATAAATTAGTGGTTCTATATGTACCACCTTGCTTATAAGAGTTCATAGAAGAGCTACCATGTGTAATTATGGTTTTCCAACAATCTTAATATTTATCTAGTCGTTAAGGTCATGTATTGATTGTGTGTGCGTGAATGTGGAGATCATTGGGTCCAATTCTACTGTTCTTAAGGGCAATCTACAATCATAGTTGCTAAATCTAGCATTTGATAGTATAGTTAGAGGGTTGTATGCTTGGACATATCCCTCGATGAGTATTTGATGTCTAAAGATCAAATTTTGTAACTTAAGCTCATAGAAATTTATGTTGTGAGAAGGAGATGTTGATAAGAACTATGATTGGTTGAGTATTATGAGTGCTAAATGATTCGTTCGTATGATTGTGTCAAGGTCCTTGATAACATGTTGCAGACGTATGTACGATTAACTTTGGTGGTTGTTGGGGAATCGCTTTGTTGCTTGTTAAGTGTACATACAACAATAATTATTACTTGAGTATTGTGATGACTTCATTGGGGCTTTGTATGGGAGGATGTGTAGATCACTCAAGGATGCTCAAGATAAGGTGTGAAGTATCCAAGCTAAGCTTCTAGCAGCCTATAGTCGACAGAAAAAGTATGAGGGACAAGTATCCCTAGTGATTCGATGTTTTAGATACTACTCTACTCTTACTTTAGTCAGCCTTTCCTAGTTGATCACTCGGGACAAGTGATGGTGTCACGCCCCGTGCCTACACCCTGGACGTGGCTGGCACTCGAGAACCATTGCTGGTCCCAAGCGAACCCTTGGCCTGACTTACTTACTCAGCAGAAGACTTTAAGCATTATTACAATGATCAAATGCACTTACTCAATTGTTAAATAAAATAACTTAGAATTTTAAAAGTCAATATTCAACTTGGCCAAAATGGCAACTCAAGTCTTTACATATGAAATGATAAGACAACTGAACTACTAATTGTCTATGAAGCCTCTAAAGCAAAGAGGGATGTCGGGACAAGACCCTCGATCATCCTAACAATGAAATACTGAAAGCAAACCAAAAGGAGTCCTTCAGAATGCAAGGAGGCCCATCAACTGACTTTGAGTGCTCAACTAGATCAACGAGGCGCTGGGTGATGATCCTGGTTACCTGCGTCTGCATCATAAGAAGATGCAGGCCAATTGGCATTAGTACATTTAATGTACAAGTATGCAAGTTGGAATGCTAAACACAACATAGGCTTGAAAAGAATCTGAAAGGAACGCTTACCTTGGCTTTACTCAACTCCTGAATAACTTAACTCCTTATAAAGCAATAAAGCATATGCAATATATAGAAAGCTTGTAAAAATAGTGGAAAACAACTTAGTTCGTTAAAGAAAATGCAATAACAAACTCAACTTTACTCATATAATAAAGTAGTATAGTTTTTGTGGGAGTTTTTCTAACCGACAACCACCACTATGAGCCTAAGTGGTGATACAACGTCTTGCCCGCGCTGCTAGAACTATCCTATACTTTGCCTTCATATAGAACGCTTAACTAAGTGGATCCACTAGTCTATGCTAAAAAGCAACTTAAGGAGTCATCTAAAAAGTATGATCCTTTACTACCCATGATGGCTACATGGTTTTTGGAGACTTAAGTTAATATGAACTTGCATCCACATATCGGTGCTCAATACTACTCCCAAAATATACTTAGCTCATATGTTTTTAAAACAAACTTCTTTCTTTGGTTTGAGATAATTACTCAAAACTTAGCTTAAAAGCTCTCTTGGAATCGATGTTCCCTTTCTTGCTCAAATATGAAAATATTTTAAAACTTATTGGGAATACATAGTCCCCATATACTTCTTTGAAGAAATGAACTTCAATCTTTACTCTTTACTCAACTTGAACTTTAAGTCTTAAAACAAAGTTAAAACATTTGTGAAAGAATTTTGAAAACTTTATAAACTTCTCTTTGACTTGCTTCTTAACTTCTAAACTTGACTCTTAACTTTCTTTGAATTGAATTATGGATTCAAGGTTCATAATCTCATGTTTATGGATAATTTCATGATGTTTAGATGTACCTAAGAGTGTTGGAATCAACTAGAAAACATAGGTACATTGCTAAGTAACTAGTATGGAAAGTTGGGGAAGAAATGGGAAAAACTGATGTCCCTGGCGCTCTGAGAGGCGCGGGGCGCCAGAGGGTTAAAATCAAAGGCAGTCCCAGGGCATGCTGGCTGGTGCAGTGCCCTAAGGGTGAAACTTCAGAGAGCCTTTTGGGGGGCGCTGGCTGGCGCGACACCCCACCTCTTTCTCAGGTGATTGACGATTTTTCTTCTCCGTTTTTCATCTCTAATCCCTCTAAACTCAATTGGTTCTTTCCCCAAACACTTAGAACCAATTATACCCTCAATATACATTAGATTCTACTAAAAAACACAACTAAAAATATGAATCAATCTCAAGAAAACTCCAACAACACAACACACAAGGATTTAAACGAACTTCATCAAGAATTCAAGGGATTTACTTTCAAATCTAATAAAATTTGCTGAATTGAATCATGATTGGCGCGTGGGTGAACTAACCCATCGCTATGTGATCTCACATACCTCGTAGGGATCACCCCTTGACGAAATATCAAGCTAAACTCGAACGTTCTTGACAATACTTGATTTCTCTTCTCTTTTCTCCTCTTTTCTCTTTTCTCCAAGCCCTAGCGTGAACTTCAACTTTTCTAAACTGACTAAAATCTGAATTTACCCAATTAAACTCCTAAAAATGAATTAAAATAATTGGTAAGGAAAAGACTAAAATACCCTTCCAAAATCTATTTTAGACTTTCCTTATACGAACAACTCAACTTCCAAAGGGCATATCTCACTCATACAAACTCGAAATCGCGCAAACTCGGCGGCGTTGGAAAGATTATTCCATGATATTCCCTACCAAATCTGTAAGTACACCTAACTCATCATGAGCTAGGAGTTATGGCCATTTGAAGCTGAACAAAACTCAACTTATTCTAACTTAACAAAATTTCCAGATTTTTATTCTTTTCAAAAATTGCTATTTCCAATTATTAACTCCTTCCTAGTTAATTCAATTTGCTAGATGTTACAGATGGGTAAATTGATATCTATTATAACGACCTGATTACGTCGTTAGGGAAAAGCCAATAAGAAAATAATTGGACCAGAAAAACTTTTGAGTAGTAACTTGAAATTTCCTAGCTTAGTCCAGATTTGAACAAAATCGGAGTCAGGAGAGTATAGGGAAATCTGGTAATGAATGAGAAGTGTAATAATTAAATTGATTGCACGAGTGGATACCTAAGACGTTAAGAAACCCGTACGACTTTACGGAATTAAATTCAGGCGAGTAAGCTCCCGAAATCATCTTAGCGTGAACGGGTGTTTTTTGAGTGTCGTGGAATGAAGGTGTGTTGTGAAATAGGGTTTGGAGCTCTTAATTCGACATTATATTTTCGTGCAGGCTATTGAGGCGGGATTATTCACGCCAGGAAGGGGTCGCTGTGCCAGGTTGGGGGCCGCCATAGCGGGACCATCGCGATTTAAGTCGGAAATAAACTCCAAAATTATTTTATTTTGCAAGTTTCGACTTTGAGAGCTAGGAGACTACCCCAAGTTCTTTCTTGACAGTTTTCCACCATTCTTGAGGCTAAAGGTAAGGTTTTTAACTCTCCGAATTTTTTTTCGATCCGTAGAATGTAAATTCGTGGGTGATTATCGATAGGGGAGGGTTTTGATTTGGAAATTATAGTGAAAAAAGTATTAGTATCATGGATTGGTCTAGGTTTATTAGGTTTGTAATAATCCAGATAATTAGACATTAAATTGTTGATCATTGCGTATATTAATTATTTGTAAACCTAGAACAAACGGAAAGAATTCCGAAAAGGAAGATTCAAGTGCCTTAGAGGACTTAAGCTTGGATTCGAGGTAGATGATGGTTGTGATTTCATGTGGTGTGATATATGTTTGTAATTGCTCATTATAATGCATGTATGTATGCGAATGTTGCATTATTGATCACCTTAATCGTAAATGAGGATAATTGAATAATTGTACACCATGAATCACCTCTTGTTGTAGGATTGTGAGAATATACATTTTGATTGTGATTGTGGTTTGTTGAATGGAACGGGTGTTACGCTATGACACACTAACTTGGATTGGTTGCCACGTTTCAGCATAAATATGGGATCGATTGCCACGGTCCAGCATAATTATGGGATCGGTTGCCACGTTCCGACATAAATATTGGATCTAGTACCACGAACCGGTACACTAACAGTTTGGGTGTGGGTTCCATGAGAGGACCATTGAATTGGGTTTCGTGAGAGGACCATTGAATTGGGTTGTGTATCTACTTGTGATGAATTCGTTCATATATAATGATGATTGATATTGGAAGACGATATGTTGCTCTAAATTGATATAACTGTGATATGTGAGAATTGTGAAATTGTTCGTAATAGTTGACTAATATTGTATATGTTCGGTATATGCCTGTTTTATAATGATTGTGGTTACTTGCATGCATTTCACTTATTGGGATAGATGTGTGATCCTATCAGTACACTGTAGTTCTTTGTTCGTTGTTCAGGCGGCTATTGATAGACCTCAACTAGGTGACTATTGAGTATGCCTGGCAACGGTACCGGAATCGAAACCGAAACTACCGGACCACGACGAACCGGAATGGGAACGGAACCGGGCACCACGGGCCGGAACCGGTAATTTTTGAAATTTATATGTATTCCCGTCCCGGACCAGTACCGAACCGGAAACGGGGTCCCAACGTCTATATTTTAAAAAAAAAATTATCAAAATTAAAAAATAGTAATATTACTCAAATAATATTAAAACTTTTATAGTTTTAAAGTTAAAAATTTATACTTTTAGACTTTTAAAGTTTTAAATACAAACTTTCAAACTTTAAAAGTATAAAAGTTTAAATTTCACACTTTAAAAGTTTGAAAATTTAAATTCAAATTTCAAACTTTAAAACTATAAAAGTTTAAATTTCACTATTTAAAAATTTGAAAATTTAAATTTAAACTTTAAAACTATAAAATTTTAAATTTCACCCTTTAAAAGTTTGAACTTTGAAACTTTAAATTCAAACTTTAAAACTATAAAAGTTTAAATTTCACCCTTTAAAAGTTTGAAAATTTAAATTCAACTTTTTCAAGAATCAAGACAATAATAAAAAAAAATTAAGGCGAATAGCCTATACTTTTATTAATATTAATTAAATAGTACAAGACTACAAGTTGAGTTACAATTTACAAAATATTAGTAGAGTATTAAAAAATCTAATCTACACAGCCACCTTCTAGGAAGGGTTCTGTTTGAATTAGACCTCGAATTATTATACTCATACTAATAGACATTTAAATTTAATAGTCATGCTACCAAGGAAATATTTTTTAAAATCATTTAACATTTCTTTAGTAACATGCTCTGGAATTGGTTGATTAGCTAGTTCCTCCATTGCATCAATGTCATCGTCACTAAAATCTTGCATTATTTCATCAATGTCATTTTCAAATTTGGTCGGTAAAGGTGGACGACCATAATTCCTTCCTCGCCATTAATACAATCTCTAAATAGTACTGAAATCTCCAAGCTATTTGCTGGTAATGAATATCTATGCTCTCCTATTTGATATCTTGCTGCACTAAAAGCGCCTTTCGAAGCTATCAAAGATGCTTGAATAGCTAACACGTTTCGAGCAACATGTTGAAGCTTTGGAAATCCCTTACCGCAATTGGTCCACCATTCTAGAAGATCAACAGTAGTAGGTTCTGTATTTTGATTAATATACGCATCAAAATCATTTCTATCATTATGGAAAAGTTCAAGATAACAATCTATCATATCATCAATATCATCTTCATTATTATATCTACTCTTAGAAGTTTGAGGCTCTTCATTACATACTGCATTAATTATATTCGAATTATACAAGTCATACAATTTTCTAGCTTCAATTTTTATACTATCTTTAACATCTTGACAACTAGGTGTTTCATCATCTTCATTATCAATACCCAAATTACAATATATTTTATCAACCATTCGTGATGCACCTTCATCTTTGTAATGTGGATTTAACAAACAAGCGGTTAAATAAATTTGAGGAATAGGAACAAAATATTTTCTAAATTTTTCAATCATTTTGTTAACAGATTCTTCAAATCTTGGTTTATTTTTGAATTTATAAAACTTACTAGAAATAGCACAAATATTAGGTAAAACATAGCAAATAGTTGGATAATAAAGTGCAAATATTTTTTTTGTAGTTAGATAAAAAACTTTTAAAAATTCTATAAGTTCTTTTATGTCATTCCAATCATTATCATCAAGTCTATATGTCATATTTGAATTATGAGCATTCCAAACCATTTGTAAAGGTTTCCTATATTCATAAGCGACTTCAAGCATTTCATATAAAGAATTCCATCTAGTACACATTGATTTAGGAATTTTTCTAGGTGGAAGATTAAATTCACGACAACGATTTTCAAAATCTCTGCGTCTAGACTTAACTTGACATTTAAAAATAAAATGACATGCAGTTTCAACTTTTATGCAACCATCATTATACATTGCTATACCATCTCTAACAATCAAATTATATATGTGTGCAGCACACCTAATATGAAAACCATCAATATAAATAGGGCAAAGAGACGGTTTTAGTATTTCAACAGCAGTTCTATTATTAGAAGCATTATCTAAGGTGACACTACTTATTTTATCACAAATTCCATAGTTTTGTAAAACATCTATAATTGTTTGAGTTATATAACTACTGGTTTTATGCATTTCACAACATTTATAACCTAAAATTCTTTTTTGCAGTGTCCAATTTTCATCAATCCAATGTGCAGTAATAGTGAAATAATCATTACCATTTACACTACGGCCCATATCAGAAGTAATAGCTATTTTAAAATTATTATAATAAAATAAACAACGAAGATATTGAAAATGTTGAGCTTGATAATCAAAGATAGCCTTTTTAATTGTATTTCTAGTAAAACCTTTAAAATGTGGATTATACACAATTTGAATATAATGAATAAAACCGGGATTTTCAGCAAAACTAAATGGCAAACCCATAACAACAATCATTTTAGCTAATTCTTCAAGATCTTTTTCTCTACTATATGACCGTTGTATACTAGAGCCAGAAACATTAGAAGGGTTTAATTGTGTTTGGACCATATTAGAGCCCTCTACTCCTACATTTTCAGGAAGGGTGATACCATTCTTTTTAGCTTCGGCTACAGTTTTAGCATGCAAAAATTCATTTTTACAACATGACATTAAATGATTACTCAAATGTCCCGTCCCACTCTGTTTTCCTACAGTTTATGATTCATTCTATGCTTACATGTATTACAAATAGCTTGTGTTTTATCTTCATTCTGAGTCATAAATTGCCATACAACTGATTTTTTAGCGCGTTCTACCTTAGTCCTAGGTGCACGGGGGGAATGGGAGCAGGACAACGAAAGGGAGCTGGAGGGGAAAGGGGATTGGGAGTGGGAGTAGCCATAGTTGGCTGAGTTTCATCATCATCATATTCATCAACATTATTATCAAAACTATTAATATAATCATTAACATCATCATGTTCATTATCTTCAGGTAATTCCTCATCAAAATTACCAAACCTTCTTTGTAAATATTCATGATAAGGATCTAATCCACTATTACTATTAACATTAAAAACACTATCATCAACATGCGTATAATCATCCGTATTTATTCTTAATTGAGAAGTTTTTTTAGTTGTGGATTTAGACGTACTACCGATTTTTTTATTTTTCTTGGATTTTGAGTTCCATAAATTAGTGATCGAATCAACTATTGTTGTTTTACCCTTCTCAACATTGTTTTTACCGAAATCCATATTCAAATATAAAAAGTAGTAAATTATATATAATACGAGAATGTAATGCAAAATTTTAAACAAATAAATAACTAAATAAGTAGAGACTAGAGACTAATTACTCACAAAATAAATAATTAAATGCAAACAAATAAATAACTAAAAAAAAGTGAGTTGGAACGAATGTACCAAACGTCTACTTAAAAAAGTAGACGTGTATGACTGAAAGCCGAAAATTGAAAGTTGAATTTTGAAGCTCCAATTTCCAAAGACCAAATTTGTAATTTTAACGAGAATAAGAGAATTAAGAGATTAGAGAGTAGAGAGAAGATAATATTTTTGTGAGTGAAAAGAATGAAAGATATGAGTATTTATTGTTAAAAAAAAAGGGATGAAAATGTAGTTTTTAGAAGGTTGGGGTATTAAAAAAAGTTTGGGGGGTAGGGAGGTGTAAAGGGGAGTAGGGAGGTGAAAAGAGCCGTTGGTGGGGCCCAAAACCCGTTGCCCAACGGCTCTCAATGGCTAAATTTGCCCAAAAAAAAATAAAAATTTAAACTGCCAAACCGGACCGGACCGGGACCGAAACCGGGACTAACCAGTAAATCCCATTTTCCATCCCGTTACCCCTCCTGGACCTGCTTATTATCGGCGCTAACCGGTACAAACCGGAATCGAGACGGAATCGGTAATGGACCGGGATGGACCTGAACCAGAACCGGCACCTCCCGGTTCCGTTGCCAGGCATACTATTGAGTGTGCCTGGATTCAAGGGTGAGTCAGTTCTTTCAAGCTGTCATGGATCTTTATTGCTTAAGTCCACCCTTTTCGGAATTAGACTATTTGTTTAAGGTGGCTTTTTTAGTTTTGGGGTTGTACCCCTTGTTCTTAGACTTGTTGTTATTAGAGTTTTGGTACAATGATTTTCAGGTTCTAGGGGTTGAATTTCCGCATTAGTTTGGTTAGTTAATGGCTTAAACCTTTCGAGTTTATGGGAACTCCATTTTTATTGTCATTTAAACTTGCTTCTGTATCTTTAAATGCATAATTTTTGGTTAAGTTGTTTAGTCTGAATTGTAGTAATGATTCTCACACCGGAGGGTTAGTGTGGGTGTCCCCCTCGATGTGCTTCAGACCCTTTTTTTTTTTTTTTTTGCTAAGACCTTAATTGATCAGTCCATCTACAAGATTATCACAAGTTTTGACACAATTGATAAATCAATTCACTTTTTCACTAGTTGAAGCTAAAAAATAATTTTACTTCAACCTTCATGATAGACTTAGCAAATAATAATTTATTTTTTCTCATTTTCAACAAATTACATCAAATTCTCTCATCTCATTTGTTTGTACATGCTAAGTATGTTTACTACGCAATATCAAGTCAATTTGTCAGTCAAATATCTCTATTACGCTAACAAACTTCTTTTTTTATTTGTCACACTATTTTTATACAATTGAATTAAAAAAAGCTGCAAAACTCATACAATCAACAAAGTTGTATTTCACAATTTTTTAAAGATAATGTGTATTTTTCATTTCAAGAATGAAATTTATTTTACCTAAATATTTCATGTCAATATGGGTGCTCAGCTTTTTTATTTTATCATTTCTTTGACAACATGTTAAATCCAAAAACATATCAAATCATATGAAAAAAATAACATGTGAATTAGTTGAAGATAAATAATCCACTTGTACTAATTTTTTTAGAGCATTAGTCAAAGATGTAAAAATTCATTTGTAATAATAAAAAAAAAAATCTTCATTCATGAACTTCCACTATCTTTAGAATTCCAATATAAATTTTTTCATGAAAAATAGTACTATTAGGTAAAGAAAATATTAACTTTTTTTCCGCTTGAATTGAGCAAGTAGAAAAATAATATACATGTCCATCTTTTCTCGTCCGTCTCTTGAAGAGATCTAGCGACATTGAAGCGGAATGATGTTGAGATTTTCTATCTTGATATCCACACTTTTTGAAACTGTTACAAAAATTGAGGTCTACTTAAAATTGTTGGTGTATATACCATAAATAAAAGTTGAAAACTAAAATGGAAAAAATGAATAAAAAAGTATTTAGGTTGAGGCACAAATATGTCTCTATTTAAGGGGATTCAAGTTCATTGTGACTTAATCTACATCGATCTGATAGTATATCTTTTGACTTGTCCCCTCTAGGATACAACAACCCTACAACTCAAACAACTCCAAATTAGTTGAAGAGTCCAAAAGCTCCACCATTAGAACACCTACCTTCAATATAAAATTACTCTCTTTATATATATAACTAGTAAAATTACCCGCGCGAAGCTGATATCACGGAATTTATAAAATAATACTTAAAATCTATCAGACATTAAAACTTAAACACTATATTATCTTACATATAAGATTACGTAATAACAAACATTAATAATGTAAAGGAAAATAAAAATTATCACATATTATCATTTAGCCTTAATAACATAAGCATAAATTATAAATTAATGATTGTAAAAATACATATCAGGATCTGTAACATAAGAAATAGTGTCAGTGACCTACTCAACATGAGCAAAGTATACAACTATTTAATTAGGAAGAAGAAGAGGAGGAGGAGGAGGTTGAGAATTTTCGTTGTGTTAAAATGAGAGGAAATCTCTCTATTTATAGACAACAAAGGATAGTGTGAACAAATGTTTATTGTGCCTTATCAGAAAGGTTACAACTATTTGAAAAAGTTGCAACCCTTCGGAAAGATCACAACCTTTCATAAAAGTCATAATTTTTCATAAAAGTCGCAACTCTTCATAAAAGTCACAACTCTTCATTAAAGTCGCAACTTTTCATAAAAGTCACAACTTTTCATGAAAGGGAAAACTAATTTTGTAAGTAAATAAATTAAAAGGAAATTCTGGTTTGTGGTGGCATCACGTAGGCAGGCCTAAGGTTCTCTTATATATATATATATATATATATATATATATATATGATTTATTTGTCTCAACTCTCTCTTTCACTACACTAAAAATATAATACTTCTCATCCACTTCTACATATATTCTTGTACACAATGCAATGGAAGGCCATCACTATTTATATGTGAGGAATTCTTTATTGCAATAAATAAGAAGATTATGAGGTAGTAAATTGCCTAAATAAATGACCTAGAGGTTATATGAATTACAAGGCATAATGAGGTAGAACATGACTTAGTGGTTACATAATCTACCTCAAGAATAATTGACCACGTTCTTATCAATTTATATCCACTAAAATAATGCATTTTAAGATTAGACTTTAATATTAAAATGTTATACACTTTTACTACAACATTTTCCCACTCATTTTAATATTAAACTAAGAAAATTTTACCAATATAGTTGAAGGGAGGCTATTAAGCATAATGAAGGTGTGCTATGAATTGAACCTTCACTTAGTATAAAAGTAACATTTACTCTAAAGTCCACAGTGGTCTCAAATTTGAACAATGACTGCTTAAGGGAAATAAAATATCATTGCTTACACACAATAATCAATGTGTTGACATAAGTCTTTTTAGCCAGCACATTACAGCCTTGTGTTATTTCGATTTTCATAAGTATTTTTTAAGCCCAATTCTCATAGGAAGCGGCCAACTTCCACACTCACATATGTGAAATCTGTAAAGAGTGCTCCTATAATTACGATAGCTCACCCGTACGAGGTACAAATTTTCATTAAGTTCTTAAATTCAACCTCCACAAATCATTGCAAGATAAATGCATTTACATCATAAAGAGAGGATAAATGCATTTCACACCAACTCATCATATGATTCAATTTTTTCGTTGAACCTGGTTATAGGATCTCTAGTCCAGAGGTTGGGTTTCCTCATATATGAATTGAAACTTATGAGCTTCAATCTCATCCCCTCGATGTGTTTCAGACTCTTTTTCTTGTCATGACCTTGGTTAGGTCTTCTACAAGATTATTACAAATTTTGACACAGTTAATATAAATGCTATACCACTAATCAATATGATCTCACGATATTGTGTTTTATCCTCATGGGTCTGAATTTATCGTCATAATAATGATTTTGCACTCCACCAATAATATTAATGCTATCACAATTAATCAAAATTAGAAAAAATTATTTCTCAAAATTAAGTGTGTGAGAAAATAAAATCAATTCACTTTTTCACTAGTTGAAACTTAAAAAAAATTGTTTTTACTTCAACCTCCATGGTTGATTTAGCAAATAATAATTTATTTTTCATAGTTTCAACAAATAGCACCATGTTTGCTCATTTGATTTGCTTGTATCTACTAAGTACTTTTACTGCAAATGCAATATCAAGTCAAGTTTTTAGTCACGTATCTCTCTTAGTCTAACAAACTTCTTTTTTTTATTTGTCATACCAGTTCACATAATTGAATCAAAAGAAATTGCAAGACTCACACAATCAACAAAGTTGTATTTCACAATTTTTACATAATGTGATTTGTCAAGAAAATTTTCATCACGTATTTTATGATTTTTATCATTTCAAATTTAAATTTATCTCACTCAAGTATTTCATTTTAATATGGCAACTCAACATTTTTTAATCATTTCATTGATAACATGTTAGAGCAAAGAAATAAATATATATCCAATCATATGCAAACAATAACATGTGATTTATATCAAGATAAATATATGCACTTGTACTTATACTTTTAGAGCATTATTCAAAGATGCAAAAAATCATTTTTCGTAGAGAATTATTTTCTTCACTCATGAACTCTCACTATCTCTAGAATTTTCATGAAAAGTAGTATTATTTTATTCATGAAGAATATTAGGTAAGGGTAAAAAAAGAAAAAAAAATACCTCTTTCCCACTTGAACTGAGCAAGTAGAAAAATACTTTGCATGCCCATCTCTTCTCCTCCATCTCTTAAAGAGATCTAGCGACAAACATAGAAGCAAAATGATGTTGAGATATTCTATCTCGATATCTGCATTTTATCAATCGGTAACAAAAATTGAGGTCACCTTAAAATTATTGGTGTATACTCCATAAATTAAAGTAATTACCGTTATAAAATAAAAATAAATAAAAAATATTCAGATTTGGGGCGTAGATGTCTCACACTCTTTAAGGAGATTCAAGTCTATTGCGGCATAATCTACCCCGAACCAGCAATATATCTCTTTGACTTGTCCCATCCAGGATACAATATCCCAATTAACAACGCCATGTAAACATCTTATCAAATATTTAACGTACACTAATGATATCAATATTTATAAAAAGTATCTTTCACCAATCAATCAACCCTCGTATTAATACTCTTTTGCTACTACTAACTGTAACATTTCACAAATTAGACGTTAAGGATCTGAATCATTCGTCGTAAGCATATAAGTTTAGATTGAGTGATTTCATACTTATACATGTGTTTTAAGTTCCATTTCTAAGTGTATGAAGTGTATCGTATATCTATGGTTTAGGGTCATAAGGGACCTCTAGCACCAAGTCGCGCTCATAGCTTTTCTATCAGCTAAGTTTTCGCATGAATTTATGCAAGGGTCAACTTCAAATGATCATATCTCTCATCATAGTAAGAGATAGGTGGCCCATGACCTACCAAATTATCTATGAGTCTTGTTTCCAACGCCACCAAGATTGCATCAACCCGAGTCCAGAGTAAAATGTTATGACTATTTTACTAGAGACACTCCCAGTAGAGATTTCAAACTTGATTTCTACGAACTCAAACTATGGGTCGTGCATTGAACTACTAACCGTAGATTGAGCTTGTGAAATCACACTTCAGAAACTAATCTTTCAGCCTGATTTCAAGAGACCCAATATACTGGTTTTGGATCAATCCATGGATTGTAGATTGGGGTCGTGGAATAAACTTCAGAGAGTATTTTTAGTATGATTTTTCTCTAACTAAACCATGGGTCGTGAATTAAACCACAAGCCATAATTTGGGCTCGTGGAATGAACTTCTGAGACTCAAATTTTGGCGTGAATTTCATGAATGGAATTCACGGGTCGTAGATCAAACCACAGACTATAGTTTGGCCTCATGGAATGTTCCAATAAATTTTCAGTTGGGGTTGTTTCAATTTTTCCCTTTTTTTTCTAAGGTCAAACCTCATTGTTTCAGTATCTAATTGGGGTTTATATCATAGTATTACCTCAAAATAGTCTCATATATTTCTCCCCAAGCTTAGAGCAAGAATCAAGAAGAAAAAACCTACTCTTGTTCTCCGGAGTATGTAAGCTTATCATAGTAAGGAACCAAATTATTCCTCAAACCCTACATCTACAATTTTAGTTAGTAAGATAAAAACTAGAGCTTTTTCTCGAAAAATTCAAAATGTTCAAAATTATCTCCATATTCCTAATGTTTATTCTTGATTTCATTATAGAGATTTCAGTACTTCACATTATTCATGATCTTTGATTGTTGTTCATGCATAAGATATCACTGACCCTTTTTTTTTTGTTAAGAGTTATTTGAAAACCTTGACATACTATTTCTTATGCATTGTTTTCACGAGTAAAGTAAATTTTAAGTCGTAAAGTAGTATTTCAGAAAGAGTTTCAAGAAAGCATGAACTGCTTCAAGTGCATTATTTTCAAAAAGAAAATCATAATTAGCTTTAAAAAAAGCATATCTTAATTTCGAGAAGTTACAATCAGTTGTTCATAAAGGCATAGTCTTTTAAAGCAAGTTTATTACAGTTATAAAATTTCTTTTGTATAAACTCAAGATAAAGATTATCAATTTTCCTCTAAAGTGAACATTTTCTTTAAATGAGGTATCAGACAGTTATTGAACATTATTGCATTATTTTAAGAGTATATTAAGTACCAAATTGCATAAGGATTCAAATAATCTAAACCCCATAACTGCACCGCCAGCGTAGGATAGGATCATGTCGTTGATTCAAACGATTCCTCAAAAAGCCCTTGGTAAGAGCTTAGAGATTGAATCCATTACTTAAGTTCGTTATTTACCCTAGTAAGGTATAAAATGATCCTAACAATGTGGGCAAGACGTTGTATCATCATGAGCTCACGTGATGGTTGTATGTTAGACAAACTCTCCTAAAAAGTAAAATTATATTATTTTCGGTTGTTCTATTATTGCATATATCTTAGTTATAAAGATTTGTTGTTAAAGTACACTTGCATAATTTACTATTCAGTTTGACTTTATTTCAACTAATATTTAGAGAGTTACTCATTCAGCTCAGTTTTGTCAATTGTTTATTTAGCTATTTTACATACCGTACATTTCATGTACTGGCGTCATTTAGCGTTGCATCTTTAAATGATGGTGTTTGTGATCGTCAACAAATGTTTCAATAAGATCTCTTTCCATCAGCGGCTTATTGGTGAGACCTCCTTGCTTTTGGAGGGCTCCGGTTTAACTAGTTCAGTTCATTTGATTATTAGTCATTGTTAGTAGAATAATCAAGTAGCCATGAGTCTTAGTCGTAGACAATTTTAACGAGTTAGTCGAGTCATGGTTTTCAAATGATTTCAAACTCAATTATTATTATTATTCAGACTTTTTCAAACTTTAGATAAAGTTATTGAGATGAGTTGCTTTTATTTTAAATCATTGTGATGCTCAACTTTTATAAAGTTTCCGCATAAATTGTTCGGTCTTCCATTTTAACAATAGATGATGCTAAGAATTCTCTTGAACTAGAAATGATTTTGAGTGTCGGTCATGCCCAGCATATAGACTCAGGGCATGACACTAACTACCATTTATCATCTTCCTAAACCAAATAATCAATAGCATATTAGGTTCTTCAATTAAACAAAAGGAAGATATATGTGGCGAAGAATGAATTGAGAGAGGTGTGGAGTTTAGTATTTAAACAACTTAGAAAATAATCTTCTTGACTTCTTTGAGAATTTGGAAAATCTAACAAATATTCTTGATTAAAGCTATTAATACTAATGTTAATCAATTCTAAGAAAACATCCTTCTTGAGTTCTTTGAGGATTTGGAATATCTAACAATTTTTCATGGTTAAATCTATTAATACTAATAATCAATTTTAGTTAAGACAAATTATGGATATAAACTCACTACTATTGATATCGAATACCAATTGCTCGAATTCCACTCGAAAGCTTTCAAGAGTTTGAAAATGTTCAAAAAAATGTCTAAAAGTCGACAAAGGGGTATTTATAGACTTCCCACAGGTTTACCTTACACATATTTTTGGCATAATACATAAACATGCCCTTTAATTTAGCTTCATCTGGCATCTATGTCATCTAGCTTTGGGTGTGCATAATTAGACACTTAAATTTGTATAAAGTTGAACAAGTAGACGCATATGTCTTACATGACATAATACACGTAGAACATCATGTAGGATGCATGTGTCTAGTTGTTCAACTCTATACAAGTTTAAGTATCTACTTGTGCAAACCCAAAGTTGAAGGGAATAGACATCAACTAAGGCCAAATTAAAGCGCTATGTATTATGCTGAAAATATAAGTATAAAGTAAACCTGTATGCGGTTTAGAACTACAAGGGTTTGAGGAGACACAAAATGGTAGTTTTTTGGCATTTTGAATGTTAAACCTTATATGACATAATTATTGTATTGTCACGCCACATTGGTCTTCAGTATAAAATAATACATCAATTAACGTATTAAATTCTACCAAATTTAGCTACACAAGACTCGCCAAAAAAACCAAATATTTGATTACCCAACCAAATCTTATACCACTATTTCACTCAATCCATTAAACCAAACTACCTCTTAGGTTTTAAAAAAAAAATCATGATCTTTGATGACCAATCTTTCTCCTTTAATGACTTTATTTTCACCTCCTTCGTTTCTTTGGATTCACCATTTGAAGTATTTCAAAACAGTCATGAAGCAATTCGTTGATTTTTCTTCGGAAATAACACCATATAGTTTGACAATGCAATGTATCTTGGAGTGCTAGACTAAAGGACATGTTGCGTAACTTGAAAAATGGAAGCACAATGGACGAATCATTTTGGAAAGAATTTTCACATTTATATGCCCCATGCTAATTAGATGAGATAATTGAATAGTCTCTAAGCAATAGATATTGGCGTGCGTTGTAGGAATGTTGTTGAAATTATGAATTTTGGAACCAACAGAAACTGGAATGTAAAATCAAAATAGAACTTGATATAACCAGCCTGCATCATCAAGGAATGGCACTGGCATAACCAAGGAGTCAGATAATCAACTCAAGCTTTGTTCAACTCCAGGTAAAACTATGCAAAACTTTTAATGACACACCAAATCCAATCTACTTAACATTACAGTATCCATTGTTGTATCTAAACAAGTATTGATTGTACAAGGATACTGAATCCCTGAATAGAACCAAATGGATATTACACCGGAAAGTATGCTACAACATGTGGACACGAATTGAGATGCTGGAACAGGAATCAAAATGGAATAAAAACTTGAGGGGGCCCAAAAAGGCCCTATAAAGATCACACAGATTCCCCAGAACAAAACCTTGTAGATGACATACCAAATTTACAATAGCATTCTGGATGAAGGGGCAGAGAATCACGGCACATACCCAATATCCTTGAAGTACTCGTGCTCAAGGGCATTCCTAGCGGTGATTCTCTTGCTGGGATCCAAGGAGAGCATTTTCTGTATAAATAACAAGGGATGGCATGAGTAACATGAGGGGAAGAGATTTCTGACAACAGTGAATTCTGTGGATATAAATATCATATAATTAAGAACACATAATCATTGTCCATGCCTAAGAGAAGCACAAAAACACATGGAATTTGCTACAAGAAGATATCTTGATAAGCACATAAAACACTGAAACCAGACTGTCTCATCCTCCTCAAATTAAAAATGGAAGAGAAGGACACACAATTAAATAGGAGTGAAGGCCATAGACTAAAGACACTGAAACAAACATGTGAACAAGATCATGTTCGGAAAAGAAAATGAGAAAACAGTAAACATGAGTGCAGCAATTTGAATTCCTCTGCCCTTTAGAAATATTAATGGGCAAATTTCTTGCTGCAATGCATGCTTCAAATGTCAACTGGACATTGCAACTTCATGGATAAAGGTTCAAATAACCAGCTAGTTCTCTGTTAAGTCCCCCTTTTTTTTTTGGTGTGTACAGAAGTATCTTCAAGAAGGAAAGTCTATTCCTAAGGTTTTAGATTACTTATGAGAGTCTAGTTTGATAGGTTTTTGGTGATAGACATCTCACTTGTAAGTATATGGAACTACACTTTTTGGTTCGTGTTTATAATATACCAATATGTTACCTGTTCAAAAAAACTAACCAGCTTGTTCTGGACACTCTATGAATATCTCAACTAGAATAGTTCTCAATGAAAATTTAGCACATACGCTGGAGATTCATTCAAAATTCACCTAATATTTATATTTTATATTCTAAAGATGCATCTTTCATTTGTAAGTGTTTTTTAATGACACAAATGGTATTTCATAAGGAAAGGCATCAAAGAGATGCAACATTACAAAATTGTAGATACAAATAACATTTAGAAAGAGTTTGTTAGAGATGTACATGTGGCTTACATTAGGGAAATTATTGCCCTAGTGATGGACAAATTGGTGCAGCATATTAAAGGGGAGGTGTTGCGGTGTATGTTATTCACATACAACACAGTATTGATCAACGAGATGCACTGTGGAGTTAACGATAGACTCAAATTTGGAGGCAAGCCCTAGAAGCTAAAGGTTTCAGGTTAAGCAAGAGAAAAACAAAGTACCTATTGTGCAAGTTCAATTATGTAGCATGAAGCAAAGGTGAAAGTGAAGATCAATACACAAATCATACCCATCAAATAGTTTCAAGTATCTTGGGTCTATAATCCAAAAAATACAGAGATTGACAAGGGTATCGCACATTGTATTTGAAGGGGCATGGGTGAAATGGAGGCTCGCGTCTGAGGTACTTTGCAATAAGAATGTGTCACCAAGGCTTAAAGGTAAGTTCTACCCTTCGGGATGACCCAGTGGTTTGAGCTTGGGACTTTCATGTTTGAGGTCTCAAGTTCGAAACCCCTTGCCAGCGAAAGCAAGGGATTTGCCTTCTAGGTCGAGCTCGTCGCACCAAGCTTGCTTAGTGCGGGTTACCTCTCCTATGTGGTTTGCGAGCTATTGCATAAGAGCGGAGGTTTTACCCTGTGCGCACCCAAAGGGTAGCGGTTGTGGATTTCCTTTGTCATCAAAAAAAAAAGAAAGGCTTAAAGGTAAGTTCTACCAACTGATGGAAGACCTACATGGTTGTATGGGGCAGAGTGTTGGCCAGTCAAGAACGCACACGTTCAGAAAATAAAAGTAATAAAGATGAGGATGTGCAGAGGGATGTGTGGACATACTATGAGACATCGTATTAGGTACAAAATTTTAAAAGACGAGGTAGGGGTGGCCAAGAAGGAGAAGCTGAGATGGTTTGGGCAAATGATGAGGAGGTGTGAGGATGCACTGATAAAGAGGTGTAAGAGGTTGGCTGTAACATAAAGATAGGTTGAGGAAGAACCGGGGGAGGTGATTAGATAAGACATACCATATCTTTAGCTAACTGAGAACATGATCCTAAATAGGATGGCATGGAGGTCGAGGATTAGGGTAGAAGGGTAGTAGATAGTCAAGTATTGTTGTACTTTCATGTGGGAGAGGCAATGGGCTAGTCTTTTCTTCTCCTTCTTAAGTAGTATTATTTAGTATCTGTGTCGTATCTTATTTAGGTGCTTCATTTTCTTTGTTTATTTTGCTATTTGGCATTGTTATTTTCCTTCCAATCTTGCTTTGATTACACTTCTTTTGAGTCAGGGTGTATCAAAAGCAGTCTCTCTATCGACAAAGGTAGGGATAAGATATGCAAAAATCCTGCACTCGCCAGACTCCACTTGTAGACTACAACCAGGTATGTTGTTGCTAATTATAGGGATCAACTTAGTCCATAAAAAATGGTTAAGAAAACATTTAGCTTTGAGAGAGTGATTTTGGAGTTGAAATTTCATCAAAACATCTTCGGTTCCTTTTATTCAACAAACACCAAAAAATAACTACAATAATCATCAACCAAATATTCTTAGGCCTTACCAATTCCCCATAGACTATAACCTAAACATACCTCTCATATATTCTGGCATGACACATTCAAACCAAAATTACAATAAAGTATATCTCATAGGTTAGTGGTTAGTGGTTAGTGGTTAGTGGTCACTGGGCAACGTAGGAATAAGTGACCAACATTTTTCGGACTTTCCTTGCTTGAAACTATCTTGTGTTAATCATGCTTCATTTAGAGCAATTCAACGAAGCATATAACCTTGTCTTCCATATTAAATTTCTATGGTCAGACGCCATTAACCTTATTCTAAGTACAAATATGCTTGTGGCAATCTTCAATGTGAAAATGTTCTTGTTTCCCCAATTTTGAGTGTTAGGTAGGTTCTCATAAATGATGAACCTCTTTATGTTGGCTCACGTCATCAAGCTTTCCTTTTCCTAATCTTGTGTAGACTTCGGAGTTGCACATCCCAATATTGCCAAGTCTATTCTAGGAAATCAAAAGTCTTTATTTCGGGAAATTTGGGATAGGGAGGGGTATTCAAACATGAGTGGAATGTTTCACATCATTTTGTATCCCCAGAATTTAATGCGAACACCATTACAAGCTTTAAAATGAGCATTATGGGAAACTCACTCCCCAATTTGTTGATATACTTCCATGGCCCAACGCCTCAACTACACAAGGTACATTGGCAATTTTGGTGCTCCAATTGTCGTTTATCCTATGTATGGTAACAATTACCTCCTTCCAAAGACTTGATTCACTAGTAAGCTTTGGGTATGGATGGTCAGATTCTGATTCACAAACCTCCCATGCATTTTTATAACATGACTTTGATCCACTTTATTAGGTGAAACTTGTGAGTCGTTCACATCCCATAAAAAGTTTCTCTTGATCTTGTCCAATCGATGTTGCACCTTTTAGGAATACAAAACAAAGATATTTAATAGGTAGGAATATTGTCTAGAACACTATTTATGAAAGCTAAATTTGCCACCCATAGACAAATATTGCCTGTGACAAAATGCCAATCTCTTTCCAAATTTCTCAATGATCCCATTCCATATCTCACAGTTAATGAAATCACCCAAGTGGGGACCTAAGTGGTAGGAAGTACCCTATTAGTTCAACCCATGATACGTCAGTGTTCTTCTATGTTTGGCACCTTTCAAACATTGTTTATTGGATAGATGATGCACTTTAACTTGTTGCCATGCAGCCCTGATAAAGCTTCAAAAAGTAGTAGTGACACGTATACGTAAAACATTGTGATCTTTTGCCTCACATGAATTTTTTTTTTTAAGTGTCACGTTCAGGTAAAATATTGTGATCTTTTGCCTAACAGAAAATCAAAGTATAATCTGCATACAACGGATGAGATATTATGCATTCCAGTATTTGTACCAATACTAAAACCATGGATCCACTGCATTTGTTTGGTATGTTCCAACATTTACTAAGTCCATCCATTGCTAAATTAAACAAGAAAGGCTAGAGTGGTTCTCTCTACTTGATCACTTAATGAGCTGAGAAGAAACTCACATGTCCTCTGTAAACTCACTAAATACTTCATTGTTAAAATACTAAATCTGATCCACTTAATCCATTTGTCCTCAAATCCTATCTTCTTCAGTATAATCAATAGGTAAGACCAATTGAGGTGGTCAAAAGCATTCTCTATATCCAACTTGCACATTGCACATCCAGGCACTTCATGTTTAATCCTTCGGTCAAGTACCTCATTGGCAATGAGTATTGCGTCAATTATCTGTTTATGCTTAATAAAAGCATTCTAATGACCAGAAACTAACTTGTCAATTACTCTCTTCGATCTTTCTGCTAGTAACTTGGCTATGATTTTCTACACACTACCAATAAGACATATTCGCATATAGTCTGTAAGTCTAATTGCACAATTATGAAATATGCATTACATGACCCACCATGTAGCATTGGTGGAAACAATTAAGTACCCTCATCACCTTTGGCTTGATAAAGTCCTAAGATTTTTACGAAAGAGCTTATTGAGGACATCACCATAGATAGAAAGGTATGGAGGTCGAGGATTAGGGTAGAACGCTAGTATGTAGCCGAGTGTGGTCATCCTTTAGGTAGGAGATGTAGGGGGCTAGGCTCATCCCCTCTCCTCTTTATTAGTAGTAGTATTTAGTAATCGCGTAGTCTCTTATTCTTTAATGTGGTTTACTATCTATTGATTCATTGTGTTGTGTATCTTGATATTTTCATGTCATGTTTTTCTTCTTGCAACCCTACTCCGAATAACTTCTCTTTTGAGTTGAGGGTCTATTCGGATGCAACCTCTCTACCCCCACAAAGGCAAGCGTAAGGTATATGTCCATCGTACAACCCCCCAAACCTCACTTGTGGAATTACACGGGGTATATGTTGTTCTTATTGCCAAAAATAAACTCACTTGTCGAATTACACGAGGTATATGTTGTTATTATTGCCAAAAATAAACTCATTTGGGCCCGAGGCTATTTGGAGGACATGATTGGCCTATTGCACTTCTTCCTCAAATTTTTTTGCCAAGATCTCCCTATATTCCCTCAAGGGTCTAGCAACATAATCAAAATTGTCATTGGGCCTCCAAGTTTCATTCTAAGCATACAGGTTCTGATAATAGTTCAAAATATCTATAAAAAGAATTTTGACAAAAGTTCAAAATATCTATTTTGATCTCCTCCTTATCATTTGTTATTAATAGGAATAGGTTTATACAATCCTATTAAAATAGGAATAAGTTTATACAATCCTATTAGAATAGGAATAGGAATAGTAAATACTCCCTCCGTCCCATTTTATATGTAATTCCTTTCTATAAATAGATGGACCACAATATTTGTCATTTTATAAAATTTATGCATAAATTACCATATTTTGCCTATTATATCCTTGATAAAATAGTTAATTAATCTTGTCATTTATTAATAAAGTTGACTTAAGAAAACATTAAATAAGGATAAAACGGTAAAGTTACATCATTTCTTAATGCAAGTGCAAAGTAAAAAGGTGACATATAAAATGGGACGGAGGGAGTAGTATCCTACTTGGTAAAGGATTGTATTCTAGTATCTATAAATAGGGTCTCAATGTAATAATGTAGACACAACAATAATTTCAATATTATTTTCTCCTTTATTTCTCACATGGTATCAGAACCTCTACAATCTGGGTAAACAATCAAAGAACTTCCGCTGCCGGCGGGCAGCTATTATCCATATATGCCGCCCGTCCGGCCAACGATTATGTTAGCAAAAGTTGGGTCACCGTGTATCTTTCCGATAATTTGTGTAGCACTGTGTCATCATTCCAGTGACTACTTTTTCATAGATAATTGTGTAGCACCGTGCCATCCTTCCGGTGACTACTTTTTTTTGCATATCTGATTTGCCTAGCACCGTGCATCTCTCCGAACTACTTTTCATATATAATTTGTGTAGTATCGTGGATTTTTCCGAACTATTTTCTCATATCTGAGTTGCATAGCATCATGTGTCTTTTTAGTGACTCCTCATATTTGATTTGCATAGTTCCATTCATCTTTTCGGTGACTCCTCAAATCTGATTTATGTAGGATTGTGCCATCATTCCAACCCTATCCATACAATTTTTCTTTTTCAATAGGGTCGTGTCATCATTCCGCCCCTACCCATATTATTTCTCTTTTTCAATGGAGTTGTTCCATCAATTCGAACTATCTTATATAATTTCTATTTTCTAGTTAGGTTGTGACATCATTCCGACCCTACCCATATAATTTTATTTCTTAGATTGTGACCACTTTTAGCCATCAAATCTAATACTCAGGTATATGAGCATGTTCCGGCCAGTTTTTCGTGGCTTGTTTAATATTGACTCATCTATTGATTCCAACATGATCCATATATTTTATACTAGATTTTGAGCACTTTGTTGCTCAGGGAGAGTTTAGTAGTCTTGTATGTCAATTATGTGAGTCATTCTATGGTCTGAAACAGTCTTTGCAAGTTTGGTTTGGGAAGTTCAACACTGTAATTTTATCACTCTATGTTTTATCGGCATTATGCATCAAATTTAGTATTTCATGAGAAGACCAAGCACATTGAGATTGATTGTCAATTTTGTGAAGTCGAGTGATCAACTTGCAAATATCTCACCAAGCCCCTCATCGGTCCTCATGTTAATTACATTTGTGCTAGGTATATGAATTGTATGTACTAGCTTGAGGGGGAGTGTTAGAATAAGAATAGGTTTATACAATCCTATTAGAATAGGAATAAGTTTATACAATCCTATTAGAATAGGAAGAGGAATAGAAATAGAAATAGGAATAGTAAATAGTATCCTACTTGGTAAAATGATTGTATTCTAGTGTCTATAAATAGGGTCTCAATGTAACAATGTAGACACAACAACAATTTCAATATTATTTTTCTCCTTTATTTCTCACAATTATTTCATAATGCACTTTGAGCTTGTCAGTGTTACTATTCCTCACGTGTGAGTTTGCAACTGTTTGGAAGTATCTTGTATTCCCCTCTCCTTTGAGCCACATGCATCTAAATTTATGTCTTCATAAGATTCCTTCAGCTTTAGCAAGTCCCATCAGCTCCATTTTCAGGTTCAGTACCATTTGCATTTTAGATGTGCTAAAATATGTTGTTTGTTGCCTAATCTAATAAGTCGAAAGATCCTCCAGGGCCTTGGCTCTTCTTGCTTCCAATTTGCCAAAGACATCTCTGGACCAATTGCTTGTCCTTCTTAAGTTCCTCAATTTTTGTATGAGGGTAAAATCTAGGCTGCCACTGATCATACAGTTCTTCCACCACTCCTTCCTCATGTTAATAAACTCTTCTTGTTGCAGCCACAAGTTCTAATATTTTATAAACAAGAACTGTTGTATACACTCATCACTCTCCAACAATAGAAGTTTGTGATTAGATATCACTCTTGATACAACCAGTTGTTTGATTATTTTGAAACATTCATTCCATTTTGTGGATATAAGAAACCTATCGATCTGAGAAGCTTTGACATTATCCTCCCCCCTTGACCAAGTGTATTGTACCCCTGGAGAGGTAAATCTATTAGGTACAAGTCATTAATAGTATTTGATAAAGCTCTTCATATCCTTAGATTTTCTAATGCCTTTCTTTTCAAATCGGCACACATTTAAGTCTCTTCTAACAACCCAATGATTATTCCAGATGCCTCTCACTGCTCCTAGTTCCTGTCAAAACTCTTTCCTCTTTGTATTGGTATGAGGACATACAATCCTATGAAAGACCATCGGAAATCTTCTTAAAAGACTTTCAAAGAAGCACGCAACAGAGAAGCTGCCTTTGATGACATTCATTGCATTTTCAAAGTCTTGTCCCACAGGACTGCAACACCACCCATGCTACACACCTTCTATTATTTTATATAGTCACTTACGTATTGAAGATCTCTTCAACAATAATGAAGTAAAGGTGGAACTAATCAACACAAAGATTTAACATGAAAAAATCCTTGCTCACAGGAGTCAAAAACCATGACTTACCCCAATAGTATTTCCTCAAATCTTCACTAAGAACTTGAGTGGTTTTAGATTACAAGTTTACAACTCTATAACAAAAGGAAATAACTCTATAGTACCTTTCCTTTATACAATCTCCCTAATTATAGTTACTTCTTTCAAGTCTCTACCCCTGTTAAGAAAGCCCTTTCCAACTCAATGCAACACATAATACAAATCCTCTATGAATGTAAGAGATTGCAATTTCAGAACAAAGAATCAAACGAGACAAGAATAGTAAGCAATAATTTTCTCAAGAACAAGTTATTCTGTGTTGTCAGTTGACTCCCTCTGACGAAGACATTTTGAATATATTCTCTATTTGTTTAGTGGTGTCTCTTGTGCATATCTTTACCAGCATCAGTGTGGTATTTCATGTAGGAGTAGGAATAACCTTTTCTTGTCCTCCAAATGCAAAGAAGAATTGGTTCAAAAATCCAAGAACCTAATCCAGGTTTATGTTGGTTTCCATTCACATGTCAGCGGTCAGCCTCCACTTGTTTTCTCCTATTTCCAGAGGCCTTTCCATTTGTGCAAATATGATAATGCTTCTTGTTTCTTGTTATTGGATCAATGCGTTCAGTCGTTAAACCAAATTCCTCAAGAAATACTTCATGCACTTAGAATGTGCTGTGCATTTGATTTATAGTCTTCTCAAGTCTACCATGAAGAACCTGGTTCCTTCACTTCGTGCAATACACTTTTGCAAACCAGTTCTTTTCTTAGACATGTTAAGGAATTCGTTCTCAAGTAGTTGTTTGTTATAAACACTACCAGCCCTTATCTGAGACATGTTTAGAAATTGGTTCTTGTATCATGTTTGTTATGTTTGTTAATCATGAAAACTTCACATGTAATATATCTCAACATTAATCCTCCTTTTTGATGATGACAAACCCATAACAAAACCATAGTAGTCGCATGTGTACTCTAGTGCAATCTTTCCCCTCAGAACCAGCTTTGATCAGCATATGACTTAGTGAGATGTGTGATCTTACCAAAGTCCAGTCCATCTACAGACTAACCTTCAACTCATCGCAACCTAGTAGGTGGCTCGGTTATGGGAACCTAATCATATTCAGTAATCACTCTGCATAGGGACCAAGTTTGTTGATTAACAACATTCTTGAAATTTTGCATCTGTGTCCTCATGGAATTTAGTGCACGGTGAGTGACCCTCCTCTAATTTCTCCCTTTTGGCATCATCGAAAAGCATCTTCAATGATAGAATATAACCAATCATTGAGAGAATGAGAAGGTTCATAATCCATCTTGAGCAGTCCAAGCTCTAAGCGATTTCTTCCAAAGTGGTCCCTACTACTCAAAGCTTTAATGAATATGTTAGCAATCTGCTCCTCAATCTTGCAAAATTCCATAGAGATGTGCCTTCAATACATTGTCTCTTCAAAAAGTGGTGTCTAACATCAATATGTTTTATTCTCTTGTGACGAACTATGTTTTTGGCCATGCTCATGACACTCGTATTATCACAAAAGATTGGAACCCGTTTAATCATTACACCATAATCTTAAGTTGTTGTTTGATCCATAGTAGTTGTGCACAACAGGAAGCAGTACCTGCATACTACCCTTCTATAGTAGATAACGCCACAGAATTTTGCATCTTTGTTGCCCAAGAAATCAAGCATGATCCTGGACAGTAAACCATCCCATACATACTCTTCCTATCCTTGAAGCATTTAGCATAGTCAGCATTTGCATATCCTATTAGCTCAAAAGGTCCTCCGGATGGGTACCAAAGGACCAGGTCCTATGTACCTTTAATATACCTAAGTATCCTCTTCACAGTTTTCATATGAGAATCCTTTGGACAAGATTGAAATCTGGCACAAAGACCAATACATATCAAGCCTGCTGGCATTCAAGTATAGCAAAGATCCAATCATACCCCTGTACTTCTTTTCTTCAACCAAGGGACTTTCGTCTTGTCAAGTCGAGTAGCAGTTTCTATAGGATTATCAATAGTTCTATAGCACTTGGAATCTACTTTGTATCTGATCAATAGTCTTCTCCAGTCTACTATGAAGGACCTGGTTCTTTCACTTTATGCAGTGTACTTCTGGTTCTTCCTGTAGACATGTTAAGGAACTGGTTCTTCAGTTATAAACACTACCAGTCCTTTTTTGAGACATGTTTAGAATGTTTCTTGTATCATATTTGTTAATCATCCAAACTTCACATGTAACATAGCTTAATACCTTCATTTCCCCTCAACTAGACCACCTATTCCCTCATATTTGATAGATCATATTTGTTGGCATATTGTCCATTTTGGTTTCCTAAAGACACAATACAGTTGTTTTCCCT
This sequence comes from Solanum bulbocastanum, assembly GCA_037074985.1. NCBI lineage: Eukaryota > Viridiplantae > Streptophyta > Magnoliopsida > Solanales > Solanaceae > Solanum > Solanum bulbocastanum. The sequence continues at coordinate 38,160,305 of CM073604.1, read as the reverse complement.
TTTCGAACTAGAGCCTTTATTCTTATAATGTAGACCCCTAATATTCCAGCTGAGAACTTTGATTTTCATCGGACTCTGCCTTGTAGTACTGCCCCTCTTTTTTACTGCCACCAACATAACTAATAGAACATATTAAATGCTCCTCTTCTTTGTATCTGAATCTCGTCTCTAATCCATTCTCAGAACTAAATCTAGAATCTCATGTTCACAGCCAACTACATTAATATCAAATGCCTTGCATACTTTTCTCATTACTAGAAAACACATTTTGAAGTCTCAATTACTGCAGGTTGCTGAATTTCTTGCAATTGCAATTGCAATGGTTCGTCTTCATGCCAAGGTAGGAAAGCTGAGAGCATGTTGCTATAAGAAGAATTGTAGTCAATATATGACAAGCTAAAACAGTTGAAGCAATATCAGACCATATCAGGTTGAAAGTCCCTTGAGATTGTTAATGAAGGCTTCAGCTTCATTATCTGCTTTCAGGGTGATTAACGTTGATAATTACATGCAGTGGTGGTTCGGTGATGATGTTGCTTTCAGCCTAAGTCTGCATAATTCCTGTTGGTGAGACATAGGTGGTGATCAGAGGCTTCTTGGACTTATTTTTGCTAACATGGTTCGGCCAAAGTTGCTTTGGGTCTCTATTTCAGTACGGACTTGCCTTTATGATCTTTGTATGGGCATTCCTTCTTGGGACTTTAAAGTAATATAGGTAATCTGAACCACAACCCAATTAGGATTTCTCCTTGCCCTTACTTAGACCACTATGCTCAATGGATCGGGTATTATTAATTGGGTTTCTCCTTGCCCTTACTTAGACCACTATACTCAATGGATCGGGTATTATTTAAGACCCGACCCAGCTGATTTGAATTGAAGTGCTCTTGGCCACCTGGTTACCCACATACATCAATTGGACAGGACACTTCATCTGCTAACTCTGATGTGTTTACCACTGTTTTAACCATCAACTCCCCAATATCTTTTTCTCCGGTCAGTTTTGAGGCACTAATAGGCTTTGGTGTGGAGCGATGTCTTTTAAAATTGAAATTTCATACCGCCAGTGCTCTATGTCTAGCTCAATTTTCACTGGGCATTTATATGCAGAGTTGTTGACACAGATACTCACCCAACGGTTGATGATTCTGGTGCTCTGTATCCTAAACCACCGTAGAGGTCTCCAATAGTTTAAAGAAATCTAGTGTCCATGCATAAAAGGAACCCCAAAAGCCTCATCCATTTATTCTGTGAAATCTGGCTGACCAACTTAGGGCTTGTAACTGGTGACTACCATTCTAAAGCTAGACGCCGTCCATTCCACAACCAATCGTGGTGAACCCTCAACACGTCTTGTCCCGAAGGTAGCTCAATAAGAAATTGGTTGTGAGTGAAACGAATGACTTTCATAACAGTGCAGACCTTCCATCTGTCCAAAAACAATTTTAATCACTTCCTGTTGGGATTGTGATTGAATGGATCATTGACAGTTCCAACTATGCATCTCGATAAGAGCTGCTGACTGTTGCCGTCTGTTTCTGGATTGACCTTGACCACATTATCGACCACCATAGTGAGGAATTCCATCATCGTCAGTCATTGTGTAAGCTTAGCAGTGTCAAAATAAGACCTCGTTTGCGTATCGACCTGCTTGAATCAGCGTGATGTTTTCTTCCACAGAAAGTGTAATCTGGCTCCACAATAATCATTGTTGATTTCTACCAGCAATGTTTCAATTCGAATGTATCAGCCGTAAAAATTGAAACTTAGAAAGGCTCAGTAAATGTATGCTTGTGACTTCTTCCCCCATCGTCTGTAATATTTCCCTGTTGTTTGAGAGTATCGCATACTCATCTAAAGCTTACTACGCCTATTTATTTATTTTTAGAATGTAAAGTTTACTCCACCTATTTTAATTCTTCTTGAAATTCCCCTGCTTCTTTCGATTAATACGAATCAGCCATCCCCTGAATTGATAAGTTCAAAACATTTTTCCATAAAAAGAAATAGGCCTTGCTTTCCATGAGTGCTAAAAAATGGAGTTTTAAACAGAGGGAAACTTTGCCGGAACATATTTCAGAGAGAAAAAGATTTGGCACATTTCCCAAGATAGAAAAAGAAATCCCGATGTATTAATCTTTCATTTGTAATTTATAAACAAACTTACACCCAGAAGATCAAGGCCTGCTCCATCAACATTTGGTACAATAATTGCCAGGTCCTGCAAGTATGAGGGGATCCAATGAAGTACTTTGCAGAGTGAGATCCTAGAAATATGGACAGGAAAATCAAGTAAAAACAAAGAGAAATAAATTACCTTAGGAGGCCATTTTGGGAAGGCAGATTTGTAATCAGGCAGAGAAGTCACTCCAGGCCATGTATCCTCATTTGGAGTACCCATCACTCTTCATACAGAGGAAATTAGAGAACATCAAGTAAAGGGGAAAATCTAATAACGTAAAGCAGAAGGAACAAAACACTGAAATTCCTTAATACAAGAAAGCTCACTAAGAACTTATGGTCATTTTTTTTATAGATATTATAGCCATGAACCTATACAGAAAAAGATAAACCATAGCATAAACCCAATTTTGAAACCTTTCTGCATCCCATAGAGCAGTAAGAAAAGATAGAATAATTGACAGATAAAAATGCAGGTTAGCATGAACAAATGAAGATCACAATCGTAGATTGAACAGCTAAAACTAAAGTTACAGAGAACTTGAAACCAAAGTTTGTCCAGAAACCCCATTCCAATCACCTTTGTCCTTCCCTTTGCCTTTATTTAGTCAAGGATTTTGGACTATGATGCATGACAAGGGAAGTGTAAAGTTTCATGCTCATCTCCTTCTGAGAAGGAATGGTACGGTCAACAAGAGGAAAACAAAATTTTACTCTATGAAACCATGTCAATGACCATCATCAAAGCATTAGCTGTACATTTTATTTGACAGTAATAAAGCATCAACAAAAAGACATGTATATATTGAAACCTGAAAATCTTGAAAAGTTCATCAATCTCAGAGTCACCAGGAAACAGAGGGCGCTGATTCACCATCTCAGCAAATATGCAACCAACTGACCACACATCAACAGGAGTAGAGTAATGGCGTGATCCAAGCAATATTTCTGGTGCCCTGTACCACAATGTCACCACCTAAAACATGAAAACCAATCATCAAAGTTAAAATGAGACAACATATGGATAAACCCTCAAATGGGTTCTGAATCTTAAAGAAGCAAATATAAAAGATATAGACTCTAGTTTTTAGACAATTGATGGACAAAGCTTGGAATCCTAGGGAAAAACAATTCTTAATTGTTGGTATAAAATATAAAGCAGCTGATTCAGTAAAGTAGGTTGCAATAAGGGCCCAGTGTCATTATTATGTTACTAAGAAATGGCTAGGTGGGCTTTTAGTAGCGCCCTTAGAATCAACACCCTTTGAAGCATCAGTGGCATGTTGAACCATGACTGTCAGCAGTGAGAGATAGCCCTAAAGTGATGGCCACGGAGATAGTATTAAACAAAAATATGTTATTGTGATGTAGCCTGTACAATTACAGGTGGGATGTTCAATACCAATTCTTATAGTACTGTTTGGGGATTCGATAAGCTAATTCTTGAATTATCAGCAAAACTAATAGAATAACTTTTTTTTATGACAAGGGAAACCCGCAGCCGCTACCCTTTTGGGTGCGCACGGGGTAAAAGCCCTGCTCCTATGCAATAGCTCACAGACCACATAAGAGAGGTAACCCACACTAGGGAAGCCCAGTGCGATGAGCTTGACCCAGAAGGCAAACCCCTTGCTTTCGCTGGCAAGGGGTTTTGAACTTGAGACCTCCAACATGGAAGTCCCAAGCCCAAATGTTTAAGGAATAAATGTTTAAGGAATACTACATAGAGAAAGAACTTTTTCAGTTAGACAAATTGGATAAAATCTTAAAGAAGATATCAGGCATGAAGCAAGTTTCTGAGTCATAGATAACCACTTCTCCTCGGGCTTGAAATGGAATATGAGATAAGGTAATAACAATAAGACAAGGTCCAGCGCTTCTTAGAGAGAACAAAAAACCATGTTTGTACCTCGTGAGTGAAAGTTCTGACAGGAATACCAAATGCTCTGGCCAAACCAAAGTCTGCCAGCTTTAAAGCATTTGTACGTCGATCTATCAGCAAGTTCTGAGGCTTCAAATCTCGATGAAGAACTCTATGAGAATGACAATAAGCAATACCACGGAGTATTTGATACAAGAACATCTGCAGAATTAGAAAGATCATTTAATTGCTGACAACAAGCAAGAAGCCTGTGAAACTGATAAACGTAACCACTCAAGTAGCACTTAATCAAATTATAAATCAAATAATCTTTGTTTTCAAGTATTTTTCTTAGCTCATCACCCTCCCTCTTGAAGTTAAAACTGTAAATAGAGATGCAAGTTATGACCAGCTTCCTGATGAAGCAACAAAAAATGGCTAACACACAGTGACAAAGCAAACCACCAACGTATAATAGAGATTTTACTCACTTTAACCAGACGTGGATCCTTAGAGAATTCAGGACACGAATCCATGTGCTTCTTCAAGTCCAAGTCAAGATATTCAAACACTAGATACAATCGCTTTTCACTGTGCACCACATCCTGCAACCTGTCACCAATAAGAAAAGAAAAGGAACTTTCTTGGATTTGCAGAAGATACTGGTACAAACTAGAAAAACAGCTTTCCCATGTTACAAAAAAAATAATTTCACATTGCAACTGAAGGTACAGATGTGTACTCTGTGAATCTGTTATCTGCTCTCTAATTTATTCTAATTCAATCTGCTAAACAGAAGAAGACTAACCCCCATCACGCAGACCCTCTGGCATCCACTCATGGCATCCCTCCCACACACACACATCATCCTAAGGAGGTCTCTTTTGCACTAACAATTATTATTCAAAAGAATAATCAAATGGCAGTCCAAGAATCTTTCTACTTTTACTTTTACTCTTCTCTCATCATCATTCAGAAAGCAACTGAACATTCCAACCGGCTTCTAAACCTTAGTCTTACAAGGTCAACCGTTTCTAAACCTTTCAGATATACAAACTTCCAAATTATATTATAGTGTTTGATGTCCAAAACCACAAGACAGGTCAACAAAATAAAAAATGAAAGTTTAGAAACAAGGTCTAGCTAATATACAAACATTTGAGGGACAAAACTAAAAGCTTAATTACTCCTAAAAAATTTCTATCCACTAATGAAGGAATGACTGATGAACTTCTTGGTTTTTCAAATATTCTACCTTCGAAAGAAAATATGTGGTCTAGTAGTCAATGAAGTGGGTTGAGTAGGTCTCAGGTTCACATCCCAACAGATGCAAAAACACAAGGTGAATTCCTATCTCTCGCAGCCTTGGTGGACATTTTTACCAGATACATGTGATGACGAATTATAGTAAGTATCCCATGGAATTAGTTAAGGCGCGCGCAAGTTGGTCCAGACAGCACGGTTATAAAAAATTATTGGCTGTTGCAGGACCCAAAATGTGTAGATGTGGTATTGATACATACATGAACAATGTATACAGTACTTCAAAACTAAATAAGTTGTTGAAGTTTACAATTGTAGAATCCAAGTTATACCGTATGGCGTTACCTTCCATACTAGAAGTTGCCTACAAAGTATTGGAGTATAACCATTACAAAGTAGAAGTTATCAAACCCAATCAAACTTGAACAAGAGTTGGATATAGAGTGGTAAAGAACGGAGGAACAATATATCCCATGAGGATTCCTCCAGATAAATTAAAGCAACAAATTTCAACGGCTATATCCTGTCCCGATGGCCCAAAGTAAGATGCATGGGAAATGATTATCTTCATCAGGGATTACAGAATTCAAAGAAAATAGGTATTTAAGAGAAATTTTCACAAATTGGTAAAAAGGAACAGCACCAATGCCAGAAAGCAATATGAAATTTAAAATAATGAAGGTCCTGCATAAATTTTTAATAGAGGATCACTAGGAAATAGAAATAAACCGAAGTTCACATATAATCAACCTCGCATTGATAGCATAACCACAACAATACAGTTGCATAATAATATCACAAAATTATACCTCACAATATTAGCATGTTGCATCTCTTTCAAGAGAGAGATTTCTCTAATAGCTGTGCTTGGCACCCCCTCGTCTTCCTGCTCCAACCTTATTTTCTTCAGTGCAATAGTTTCATTAGTTACACGGTCACGAGCCTTGTACACTACACCATATGTTCCTTCCCCAATCTTCTCAACTTTTTCATACTGCAATTACTCCCAAAATCACAATCAACATAAGAATAACCCTAAACCCAAAAGCAACTAAAGTCTAAAGATACAGATAATAACTCCTTTACCTGGTCCATCTAGTTCAAACTCAATGGACTCCCTGAAAAAGAAAGCAGTCGAAACACAAGAAAAATCTCAGACAGCAAAGTAGTAAGCAAATAAAAATATATATATATTGTAGCATATATTAATTCTTACAATGGAGAGGTAATCCAAAAACATAGTACACATTCAACTATCAACGATCGAAGTAACATTTTAAACACATTTCACCTCAATGCAGATACAAGCAAGTTCTTTTAATTGCAGTTTTCGCTTGAAGCACAGAAAACGCTTTACTGCAAACGTTAGTGTTCAGTACCTGATATTGTTAAAATGTTTTCTCCATGCAAACTTGCAATTTCACACTTGGAAACTATTGGTAGAGAGTTAAAGAGATAACATGAATTAGGGAAAATCAATTTCAATTGGTCTCAGTGTTGTAAGATAAGAATGTCTTTCAATCAAAGCAAGTGTCTTCGATTACAAACATCACATTTTTTAACATAACTACATCAGAGATCCCCAATTCAATCAACACAATAATGAACTCTAAGAATAGAAATTAACCACGAATAGATAATTGAGAAAACAGAACATGTATGGAAATAAATATGCTACATTATTAAATTTCCGCAGTAATCAGTAGATAAAATCTAATAAAGCTTCGAATCTATCGATTTACATGCGAAAACGACGAACAGAAATGGCAGAAAGTTTAAGTCATGTGTATACTATGGTGAAGTGGTGCGTTGCCATCGGAGTATAAATGAAAACGGAGTGGAGAATGTGGAGTCACCTTTGGTCGGGAAAAGAGGACGAAATCGCCGTCGTGAAGCGGAGGAGGCGGCGACAGGCAAGTGTCGGTGTACTTCTATGGTTCTACCAAAATGTTTGGACTACAGTCAACTTTACTCTTCTTTTTTGCTTCTATTTGCATAGGAGGCCAAAATGCATTTCATCATTTCATTGCTTCTTTTTTAAAAAAAAAAAACTTCTCCTTCATTTCCTTTTAATAATGTAATTTTTAGTTTTTGTTTAATTAAAATTTGAGAAAAAGGACAAATATATCATCGAACTATCGTAAATGGTATGTAGATATCCTCCATCATACTTTTGGTCATTGGTGTCTCTGCCATCCAAAAACTAGAGCATATATATCTTTCACTCTAACAGAAGACTAAATAGGGACACGTGATGCAATCTTAACCATCGATCCGATATTTAATAAATATCGGGTCAGTGGATAAGATTATGACATGTATATGTCCGTTAGTATAAAGGGTATATATGTTCTAGTTTTTGGATGGCAGGAGCACCAATGTCCCAAAAGTATGACGGAAGGTATATACATACCATTAACGATAGTTCGAAAATATATTTATCTTTTTTTCCTTAAAATTTATATGAATACTTCTTTTTAAAATAAAATTAAAGGTGAGGCTAGAGTGCCTCACATCATAAAGCACATTATTATTGGTGTTAATTACTCGTTAAAAAGAGTAGTTTTTGAAATAACATTTTATGCTAGTTAATTATTCTGGATACATGTATTTGACAACTCAAATATATATATATATATATATATATATATATATATATATATATATATATATTGCGAGTCATATTAGGTGTAATTTTTAGATTGTATTCAAAGTGTGATTCGTATGTATTTGATATACCAACTCTGTCTCTCACTTATCTCTCTCTCGTCCCTCTACTTCATTGTATATTTATTGAGCAATGTATTTGAGTTTCACAATTTTATGTATTTGTGTATCCAGTATCAATTTCAGGTATCTACGTATTCAAAATCAATTTCATCTAGTGTTATCCTATAACATCCCAAAAACTTCTAAGTTTAAGACTCAAACTATTCTTCATTGTGAATAAAATTGTACCAAGTGATTCTAAATTTTCTTAGGTGTTAAAGATCACTAGAATTCCCTAGCATAAAGTTGAGTTGAAAACTTTATTTCCAATTGAGTTTCACTATGAGATTTTTCTTGGGTCAACTTCAATCTACCATATCTTTTAGCACATAAAGAATTGGGTGCCCATGACCTATCAAATCGAAGGTCTTTGAGTCCTCTTTCCAACACTATCAAGTTTGCTAAATTTTGAGCTCCGAATAAAAAGTTATATTGAGTGAAGCCTCTCAATTTAAGATTTTTCATTCGTTTTAGGAAGGGTATTTTGGTCTTTTCCTTTTCCCCACTTGTCTTAGCACGTTTTTCCTGACCCAATTAGTTTAGTCAGATTGTAAATCACCTATTTACATTCCAAATCACTTAGAATTTTAGAGCGGTTTCAAGAAGAGAAAAATAGGGTTTTCAAGAGTTGAGGAATTTTGCCAAGAACAATCATTCTTTCCAAGTATGTGAGGTTTTCCATAGTGATGGACTTGTTCATCCTCACACCAAACATATAATTCTTTCATTAATTCATCCATGAAATCGTTTATGTAAAGATTCTTGAAGAGTTCTTGAGTTTTAGCCTCATTCTTTAATTTTGAGTTCTTGAGGTGAGGGTCTTGCGAATGAGTGGTGTTTTTTGATAGAATTTGGGTGGAATTTCAATGAATTTGTGTTGGTTTTGTGAATCAAAGGGAGTTTGGAAGAAACCAATCTAGATGAGTTAGGACCCGAAATTGAGCAAGAAAATTCGGCGGATTTTTAGATTCGGAGTGCGGCAATGCACCCCTAAAGCACCAGGAGGGATGACGCCCTGCGCCAGCAATGCGCCCCAAAGTACTCCCAGTACTTTGAGGCCTGGCGCCAGGGTTGTCAAGCCCATTTCTTCTCCCTTTTTCATCCCATGTGTTCTTTTAAATCATGTCTTCACTCTCTTCTTGATATTAACTCTTAAAGTCTTCATTAATCCTTGAAAGATCCTACATATCCCAATCACATCTCTTAATTTACACTTCAAATTAAAGAAAGGTTAAGAGAAAGTTCAAGAGGTCTTTTTTAAGTCATTTGAGAAGTCTTTTGCAATTAACTATAGACTTGAACTAAGTCTTGAGTAAATGAGTATGAGAATGAAAAAAGTTGTATTCATGAGTCTATATTGTTATTGAGATTCTTAAGTTGAGTCGTTCGTGTCCATAATTCCGCATGAATCCTATGAATTGAGTTCTTGAGATTAGAAGTATTGTTGAGTTTTGAGTATTGAGTTTCTATATTATTATTGAGATCTTTGAGTTGATTCGTTCATGTCTATATTTTCAGTATGAATCCTATTTTGAGTTATAAGTCTTGAGAGTTTTTGAAAGCCAATCATTGTGTCTTAAATTGAGTTTTGAGGAAAAGTTTAAAGATATGATTTTGAGTAAAGTTTAAGGGAACTAAGTATTCCCAAATGTATCATTTTTACATTGAGGAAAAAAAAACTTTGATTTCTAAAAAGAGTTTATGAGTTCAAGGATATTTCAGAGAAGTTACCTCTTTTAAAAGAATAATTTGAGCAATTATCTCAAACCAGAGGAGTATGTCTTATATATTTGAGCATGAGTATATATTATTGGGAGTAGTATTGAGCACAAATATAGGGATGAGTTCAGACAACTCACAATGCTCATAAACCATGTATGCCAACATGGACACATGATCATACTTTTTAGATAAATCCTAAGTGTCTTCAGGGAGAGCTTAGTGGATTCACTTATTAGTTGAAGTATTCTATACCCTGACAAGGTATAGAACAGTTCTGGCAGCGTGGATGAGACGTTGTATCATCACATAGTTCATAGTGATGGTTGTCGGTTATAGAAGCTCCCAAATAAAAGTAAAAAATATTTTATTGTATTTTTATATACATCCTTGAGTTAGTATCTATTTATTATGAAGCTTTAAACATTTTATCTTTTGTTATTGCTTTCATATTAGAGTTGAGGTGAGGTGAGTATTGTTTTGCCATGTTATCAACTCAGTTAACTATGTTTCAGTTTCCTCTTATATGTCGTATATTCAATGAGTTGACGTCATTAGACCCGCATCTTTTAACGATACAGATACATGTATTCAGGGATGTGCTTCGTTGAGATCATTTGACATTCTAGTTAGCTTTGGTGAGCCTTCCTATATTTCGAAGGACTTCACCTTTACCTTACAGTGAATAGTTTTGAGATATCGTAGGTCTTGCCCCGATATCCTTCTGTAATAGTAGAACCCCATAGATAGATAGAAGTGATGATTTTTTAAGTATTTACTTTCTTTGAGTTGTTTTACAAACTATAAATAATTCTATTGAGTATTTTTCAGACCTTATGAGTTAAGTAATTGAGTTTAACGGATTTAATTCATTTTTAAGCTTATGTAGGCTCAAAATAGTTTTCCGCTTGTAGTCAGCCAAGATAAGGGTTCGCTTGGGGACCAACAATAATTCTTGAGTGCCGGCCATATCCAGGGTGTAGCTCAGATTTTGACATAGCCAATATCAAATATCTAATATGTTCAATATCATATATGATGTATCTAAAGCAAACTTGGACATTGTATCTAGTGTATCCGTGTACGTGCATAGATACAAGTATCTGATATCAAAAATACATATATGGGATATCAAATATGCATTCATATATTCATCAATTACCTCTAAATGTTATCAAAATCGAGCAGAAAAGTGGAAAGAGTAGGATAAAAAGGGGCGAGGGGGAAAGAGCAAGGGAAGGGAGCAAAAAGAAGGGAGAGAGTGGGGAGATGGAGAGAAAAGGGGGGGGGGGGGGGGGGGAGGGGACAACTAAAGCTAAACAAAAAGACAGATGAATCTCAGAAAAGAAAAGTGGACAGCTGAAGTGGCGGATGTGTCGAAGTTATCTCTTACTGCATTTTCAACGACAACAACCAGAGCAAATAAGGAGTTACACTCTTGGACATATCAACAATGTCGACAAAGTCCAAGTTTGGTAACCTATATTGTTATATGGTCATCGATAGTGGTAACCACGTAAGATATGAGAATCCTTTTAAGTGTTGAGTTCTCATTAATAACGAAGATGTTAAGTTTTAACTTCCCATATGAAATTTATGCTAGATTTGCCTTAATGTCGAGTTGATTTAATCTTAAGACACCTAAATATCTCACTGAATGCTATGATATCCGGTTCTAAGCAGGGGCGGCTCAAGCATATTAGTGGCCTAAAGCAAAAATCAAATAGGGCCTTAAACTTAAATTGTAAATAACTTTTATATAATTGATTCTTCTAGTTTTCTATTGATAATATAACCATTCTTATTTAAATTATTTTTCATGAGATATAGTACTCCAAATATGTCAAATTTCCTTTGATAATTCCTTCATTTTTTCATGAAAAGTTTACTTTTTCTACAAACAGTATTCAATATTTGTTAAAAAAATAATAACTTATAACCTATTATTATTAAAAATGAGGCCCCTTAAATTTGGGGGCCTAAGGCACATGTCTTTTTTTTTAATACTGTCGAGCCGCCCCTGGTTCTAAGATGAAGAACTTCTTCATGAATAGAGCTAAATAGCAAGACAACGTGATTCACACCAAAAAAGTATTGTTAAGTAAAACCTCACCCTAATGGAATGTTTCAATTGATTTGTACCTTTGGGGTAATACTTAGGGTGATTAATAAGTTAAAGAAGGATATGGTAAGGCGTATTCAAATTATTCAATGGTCGTATTTTACGTTTTTAATCCAAGCAAGTTGTAAGATAAAAGTCAGCAAAAGTTATTGCAAGTTACTTTCACAATCATTCAGAAAATTTGGGTCAAATGTCCTAGAGCTTTTCTCCCAATATATAAAGAGTTGGAGGGCCTACAACCTATCAAATCAAAGGAATACGAGTCCAATTTCCAATGCATTAGACCGTTTGTCTATACAACTTCAGAATAGAGAGATATTTACATTTTCATGAGACTGCGCAACCAAGGGAATGTGGGCCCCCAAGGTTGGTGGAAAAGCAAAACAGTATATGGGGAAAGCAAAACAGTATAAACAGTAAATACAGTAAACACAGAAAATACAGAAAATACAGTAAAACAGTAAAAACAGTAATAGTAATATAATAGTATAATATATAGTAGTATAGTATATATACTAATATTATATATAGTAGTAGATATAGTAGTAAAGTATATATAATAATATAATATATAGTAGTAGATATATATAATATATAGTAGTACGTATATAATATATAGTAGTAGATAGATATATAGTATATAATATAGTAGTAGATATATATATATATAGTATATAATATATAGTAGTAGATATATATATATAGTATATAATATAGTAGTAGATATATATATAGTATATAATATAGTAGTATATTATCAATATAAATTAGTAGTGCAGGTAAGTTGTTCTGAGTCCAGTCTTTGTGTCCAGTCTTTGTTCCGTGTCAACGCTTTGTTTCAGATATTTTGTACGTCCTACTCAGTACTCCCTCTCTCATTTAGTTTAATCAAGTTAGTTTATGACTTAAATCCCTATTTTCCACATGTTTTAATTTTGTTTTTCAATTTTTATTTTTGTTTTTATTTTTATATTTGTTTTTGGATTTTGTCTTACCCATTTCATATCTTCTTCTTAACCTTTGTTCTTAACAACTTCGTCTTTAACCACACCCCGAATATAAAACTGGCAACAAATTCGTCCTTTCATCAATCGGACTATAAAGCCAAGAGTCCTAGGAATTTACAGGTTAATCTATAGTCGTTATTAAGAAGTTAAGAAGTTAACCATATACTAAGGGTAATTTTTAAACATATGTACAATAATTACATGAAAACTAGCAAATTAAATAACATATTTTTTAGGGGAATTTTTGGGAAGTAAACATAGTAAAACTTACATGATAAACTGAGAGAGGTTTCCCTTTCGGGAACCCCCGAAGGGCCTTGGAAAAGCTTTTAGAAACTTGAACACACAAACACACTTATTTTTATTTCACAAGCTTTAATATACAAAGGAGGATTTTTGATACATAAAGGAATATGAAAGTAGGATGGATGAAGTATGGAGAGGGTTTTCTAACTTCTATTCTTTCCACTCTTTTTTCACACCTTTCTCAACTCTTACTACTCTCCTTATATAGGCAAAATAAGAAACTCAAAATGACCCTACTAAGTGGTCTTAATTATGAAAAGACCTAAGTGACACTACTAAATGGCCTTAATTATTTTTTGGCCGACAACTTGATAAGATTCGTTTAATAATGCAAGTCGGGTACTCATTGGGCCCCATCGTCACATGCATTATCAAGTTCATCCTATTGGACTTATTTTTTCAGACTGACATAATTTTTAGACTCGTGTTTTGTCAACAGTTTTTCCCTTTTTTGGAGGGTAGTGATAAAGTGACAACACACCTATTTTTTACAAGACACATAGTGGGCATTCCCACCTACTAATAAATATTTACAAGACACGTAGGTGGGAATGCCCACTATGTGTCTTGTAAAAAATAGGTGTGTTGTCACTTTATCACTACCCTCCAAAAAAGGGAAAAACTGTTGACAAAACACGAGTCTAAAAATTATGTCAGTCTGAAAAAATAAGTCCAATAGGATGAACTTGATAATGCATGTGACGATGGGGCCCAATGAGTACCCGACTTGCATTATTAAACGAATCTTATCAAGTTGTCGGCCAAAAAATAATTAAGGCCATTTAGTAGTGTCACTTAGGTCTTTTCATAATTAAGACCACTTAGTAGGGTCATTTTGAGTTTCTTATTTTGCCTATATAAGGAGAGTAGTAAGAGTTGAGAAAGGTGTGAAAAAAGAGTGGAAAGAATAGAAGTTAGAAAACCCTCTCCATACTTCATCCATCCTACTTTCATATTCCTTTATGTATCAAAAATCCTCCTTTGTATATTAAAACTTGTGAAATAAAAATAAGTGTGTTTGTGTGTTCAAGTTTCTAAAAGCTTTTCCAAGGCCCTTCGGGGGTTCCCAAAAGGGAAACCTCTCTCAATTTATCATGTAAGTTTTACTATGTTTACTTCCCAAAAATTCCCCTAAAAAATATGTTATTTAATTTGGTAGTTTTCATGTAATTATTGTACATATGTTTAAAAATTACCCTTAGTATATAACTTCTTAACTTCTTAATAACGACTATGGATTAACCTGTAAATTCCTAGGACTCTTGGCTTTATAGTCCGATTGATGAAAGGACGAATTTGTTGCCAGTTTTATATTCGGGGTGTGGTTAAAGACGAAGTTGTTAAGAACAAAGGTTAAGAAGAAGATATGAAATGGGTAAGACAAAATCCAAAAACAAATATAAAAATAAAAACAAAAATAAAAATTGAAAAACAAAATTAAAACATGTGGAAAATAGGGATTTAAGTCATAAACTAACTTGATTAAACTAAATGAGAGAGGGAGTACTGAGTAGGACGTACAAAATATCTGAAACAAAGCCTTGACACGGAACAAAGACTGGACACAAAGACTGGACTCAGAACAACTTACCTGCACTACTAATTTATATTGATAATATACTACTATATTATATACTATATATATATATATCTACTACTATATATTATATACTATATATATATATCTACTACTATATTATATACTATATATCTATCTACTACTATATATTATATACGTACTACTATATATTATATATATCTACTACTATATATAATATTATTATATATACTATACTACTATATCTACTACTATATATAATATTAGTATATATACTATACTACTATATATTATACTATTATATTACTATTACTGTTTTTACTGTTTTACTGTATTTTTTGTATTTTCTGTATTTTCTGTGTTTACTGTATTTACTGTTTATACTGTTTTGCTTTCCCCATATACTGTTTTGCTTTCCCCATATTTTCTGTTTTTGCTGTATTTTCTGTATTTACTGTGTTTTCTGTATTTACTATTTTTACTGTTTTAATACTCCTCTACTATCTAAGTGTCCCTTATATTTTGGTATCAGAGCGAGAAGTTTTTGGGAACCTATTAATACATAATACTATATGAAAAGACATTCTTCATTTAGAAAAATAAGATTTATATATTGGAACCTATATAGAGAATATAATCTAAAAAGAGTAGCTGTAGCTAGAAAAGGACATATAGAAAATACATATAATATTAAAACTACAGAAGATTTAGATACAATACTAAATTCAGAATTCATTAATAATCTAAGGTGGGAAATACAAGGTTACTATATTGACATAGATTGGTGTAATAATAGAATAAATAGTATAAATAGAAATTTAAAAAGAGAAGCAATTCTATTAGGATAAGTAAATGCAAGCTATACTTAAAAGACATAAACAATTAGAAGAGTGGCTTATAGAAGAAAAATACCATAAAACATCTCTCTTAGATAGAGAATTAACAATAAGACAACTTTTATCTTTAGAAGAATCAAACCTAGATATACCTTACTTTCAAAGAGAATTAAACTATATTGAACAACAAATAGAAAATTCTAAAAGAAGAATAAAAATATACGAACAGAAACTTGCATCTTTACATTTTGGATAAAATACATGCCTCTAGAATATATAAAGAGAATTAAACAAAGATATAGTTGGCTTCATAAAGAAATACAATTTAGGAGTGAGCTCAGACATAATCATAAAAGATTACTAGAATTTTTAAGGTGGGTAGAAGAAGAATTAGAAAAAGAACAGATAAGCGAATTTTTAATTTGGTCAAAAGAAGATTTAGCTAACAAAGATATACCTAAAACTTATACTATAGACTTGTTACTACAACATAAAGATAACATAGTTAAAGAAATTAGTAACATTAAATTAAATATAAAATATACTACTAATAGAATACAATACTATACAAAAATTAGTCAAGTTAGAAGTTCACTAGGATAGAAAAATAGATTCATTAACTCATTTAGAATACTTAGATTTAAAAATACACCCGGAAAAAAAATATAGATCATTACATAAAAATAATATTTTAAAGTGTAATTTTATTGAAGGAGAACATATACTACACTCTGAAGATAAACAATTTAATACATTAATAGACTTAACAATAAATCTTAGTGAAAAAATTAAACAACAAAACAAAATTATAATAAAATTTTTAGAAGAAATAGCAGAAGTACATAATAAACAATTCAAAATAGTAGATAAATTAGAAAAGAATATAGACTTCCTAAAAGCACAAGAGATAGAAATAGATAGAAAAATTCAATATTTAAATACAAAATTTAACTTAGAAAACATACCTACTAAAATAGAAATAGAAAAACTGATAAAAACTATAATAGAAAAATCAAAAGAATTAGAAAATAAAAATACTCAAGTAGTAACAAAAATCATAGAAAAAGTAGAAAAAATAAACACTGAAATTAGTCAGTTAAAAGAAATAATAATAAGACTTGAACAGATATCACTTTCATGAGTGAAGAAGATATAAATTATAAAAAAGCAGTAGAATATACAACAAAATTCCATCAAGAAGTAGTAGGATATTCAAACCACGTTCCCTCTAGTCTAACAGATAAAATACTTCTAAAACAAAATAATATTATAATAGCATTACTAATAGATTTAAACACAAAAGTAGACAAAATATTAAAAGAAAAACAACCTGAACAAATTCATAAAAATACAGATATAGACGAATTAATATCCCAACTTAAGCAAGTAGAAATAACACCTAAACAAGAAAAACAAAAGTTAACCAGAAAATCTCCAAAATGGACTTTCTTTCAAACAAACGAACAACCCAAGAAAATAGTAGACCAAGTTTCTCAGAAAATAGAATAGGAAATAATTTAATTTCTAGAATACTGTCTAGAAGATCCTCAAATACAGACGAAAATCAAGAATTAAATGATATTATAGATATAGATAGAGATCTACAAATTTTTCAACAAAATCAACTAAGATTGCTAAATCCAAAAACATTATATAACGTAAAAGATTTCTCTAGGAATAATAAGTTATATAGACACTATAGAAAAGAACAGATATCAGCAATAGGACCAGAATTTGCAATATTAGACTTAGTAAACCCAGCTGCCATTCAAACTGTAAAAAATTCCACACTAATGTTAATGCATATGGGTCTAATAGTCATAGGAATAAAAGGATTAACTAGAAAGAATCTAGGATCTAAGGTTTTAATTGTATTATGTGATGATAGATGGTCAGACTTAAAGAAATCTATAATAGGATTAACTGAAGTAGACATGACAAATAATTGTGGAATATTTTATATTAGCCCAGACTTTTTAATAAATTTAAAAGAATTTGGCAAAAATATTAAAATAGGAATTCAGACTAAAGGATATGAAGAAATGAATAATGGAAATAATTTATTAATGTGTGTAGGTTTTATTTGGAAAAATGACTTTAAGTAGTAATACAAAATTTAAACTCCAAGTAAATGATGTAGTAGAAGTAATGGGTAATAAAGGAATAAGACTTATAAAACCAATAAAAATAAATCCAGAAGAATACGCAGGATTAGAATGGAATCTAGATAAATTAAGTACACCAAAAGTTTTTGTTCCCGAGCAACATTTCATGTATACTAGCTCAAAAGGAGAAACAACAATTAGGTTTACAGACTATAATTATACAAGTCAAAGAAACTTAGATGATACTGAAACAGAAAGTACTATAGAACCAGAACAAGAGGAATTTATGAATATAGAATTAATAGAAGAAGGGTATGAGATAGAAAGAGCTATAGAAGAAGCAAAAAGATAATACCAAGAAAATAGTCTTACAGTTTTTAAGTGTAAAGGATGTAAAAAAGGTAAAATGGATATAATGGAAACAATAGAACATTTTAGAATATGCCAAGATAGAGAAGATAATTTAGCATATAGAATAGAAGAACCTGAAGACATAAAGGAAGATAAAATAGATATTTTATCCATAACTAGTTATACCGAACTAATGAAAGAAGCAACTAGTTCATATAGTGCTAGTCCGTTTCAAAGAACTAGTGCAGCCCCAAGTATTAACTATAATACTGGTAATCTACCTAGAAAACCATGGACAAGACCTGATCAAGAAATAAAAGATAATATTAAACCAATAGGAAAAAGAATGCCTATAGAAGAACCTATTAGACTACAAGAAGGAGGAAATAAAGGAAAAATATTAAACATAGCAGCACATGATCCACAAATGTGGAATACAGTAATAGACTTATGGAAAGGAATAGTAGTAGCAGACTTTATTAAAAATTATCAAGAAACTGACGCTGAAACTATGTATAGATACTTAGAGACATTTTTAGGAGAATCTTATAAAGCATTATGGGAATCTTATAAACAAACTTACCCACAGGAATTTCAAAGTTTAATAGAATTAGGACCAAACCCATATAATTTTACAAATAAAATACATGTATTATTAACAGGAGAAGACCCAAATAGTGGCCTAGTAGCACTACAAAGAAATGTTGTAATAAAAATTAGAACAATTAAGTATATCTAACTGGCTAAACATAAAAGAATTTTCTTAAAGACTATTTTTATTATTGTACTATTAGTGGAAATACATTTAATGAAGAATTAGGTAGAAAATTATTCAATAAATTATCAGGAGCTCTAGGAAGAGAAATAGAAGAAAGATGGTATAAAAGAGAAGGAGTGGTGCAAAACCCCACACTATTATGGCCTATAGGACAAAAAATAAATCATATAATGGAAATACTAACGGAAAAATGTACAAATATACAAATACAAAAACAATTAAAACAAAATGAAATGAACTTTTGCAAAACAATGATATATACTACCCAAAGTTATGATAAAGAATCTAATAAAATAAGAAAATATAAAAGAAGACCAGTCTATAACCAAAAACCTTATAGACATAAAAAATACTTCTTAAGAAAATCTTTAGCTAGAAAACCTTACTTAAATAGAGATAGACATGTTAGGAAATATAGAAATGATAGAAATTATAAAAATAAATTAGAATGTTATACTTGTGGAAGTATAGAACACTTAGCAAATATATGCCCTAAAAAGAATAATATGAAAACTAGGAATTCTCAATTAATAGAAGACTTCCAAGAAACCTTATTAAATGTAGATGAATACATGTCAGATACAGAAAGCATATACTTAGTAGTAAGTATAGAAACAGCAGAAATAAATACCCAATCAGACACTTCTGACTTAGAAGATGATAATTTAATTAATGAAATAGGAGCAGAAAGAAATCAAGATTTTCTAGATAATATCATAATAAATACTATGATGAATATTTTTCAAGAATGTAGTCATGAGTTCGAAAGACTAAAAGGAATAGATAGTAACCAATGTAATATATGTAAATGGTATCCTAGTAAAATTAATAGGGCTAAATCTAAATACTGTTACATGGAATCCTGTATTAGTTGTATAAAAAATAAATTAAAACAAAAGGTAAATAAAAATGATGAACAAGTTCATATAAAAGACCAGGCTACTAATCTAAGACTAATAACTTTAGAAACAAGAATAAATGACTTAGAACAAAGAATAACTAAGTTAGAAAAAGGTAAACAAAAAATAGACATAGATACTACACAATCTCAAGGTACAATACATTTAGACCAAATAGAAGAAAGTGAATTAATGAACATAGAAGAAAATAATACTAGTTTCATATGCAATGAAGATAAAAAGTTTGGAACAATAAAAATACTAGTGAGAATAACAATAAAAGATATAGAAATAGAGACTTTAGCCTTAGTAGATACGGGTTGTACAAGTTGCTTACTTAATAAAAAGATACTACCTCATAATTTACTATCAACTTTAAAAAATTTTAAGGAACCTATACAAGCAATACAAATGGATGGAACATATAATCTTTATGACCAGTATATAGAAAAAACACAAATAAGTTTTATAAATACATGTAGTGAATTCTATAAACCTACACATAATATGCATAAGATATTAGTCAGAGATCTTAATATTAAAACTAATTTAGTCTTAGGTTTACAATTTCTTATACAAAATAATGGAAGTTGTTTAATTTCCAAAGATGGAATAATGCTGTTTAGAAATACAACATATACCCCTGTACAAACTAGAAAAATCCTAACCAAAGAATTAAATAAAGATAATAAAATAAATATAAAAAATACTACTTCATGTTGTGACGATTGTGGCAATAATGGTAGTTGTTCAAATAATCTATATGAAGAAAAACAAGAAGACACTTATATAGAAGATATATACTTAGAAGATATAGAAAAAGATTATACCTTAATAAATATAGAAACAGAATTTTACAATTTTTAAAAAGGAATAAATACTATAGGAAAAATAAACAATCATAAAGACCTAGAAAATATAGTAGCAATATTAGATGAAATGGAAATAATAGGAGAAAAACCTTTAATACATTGGGGAAGTAATAAAATTATATGTAAATTAGACATAATAAATCTCGAGTATACTATAAAAACAACAACAATAGAAGCAAATAATGAAGATACTGAAGAATTTACTAAACAGATTAAAGAATTACTAAAACTAGAAGTAATAAGAAGATCTACATCTAGACATAGATCAACAGCTTTTATGGTTAGAAATCATAGTGAACAAGTGCGAGGAAAAGCTCGCATGGTAATAAATTATAAAAGATTAAATGATAATACTAGAACAGATGCATATAAATTACCAGATAAAAGTGAGTTAATTAATAGAATACAAGGTAAAAAGATATTTAGTAAATTTGACTGTAAATCAGGATACTGGCAGGTAAAAATGCACCCGAAAAGTATAGAATGGACAGCCTTCACTTGTCCAGAAGGACATTTTGAATGGCTTGCTATGCCTTTTGGTTTAAAGACAACCCCTCCTATCTTTCAAAGAAAGATGGATGAAATGTTTGGAGACTATAAGAATTTTGTGTTAGTATATGTAGATGATATTCTAGTATTTAGTAAAAATATACAAGAACATTTAGGACACCTACAGACAATATTTAGATTATTTGTAAAATACGGAATAATAATTAGTAAAAAGAAAATGGAACTATGTAAGACACATATAAATTTCTTAGGAGTAACTTTAGGAGAAGGAAAAGTAAAATTACAACCACATATAGCTAAAAAAGTATTAGAAATGCCAGACAAGTTAGATAATACGAAAGAATTACAAAAATTCTTAGGTTTAGTAAATTATGCTAGAAACTTTATCAAAGACTTGGGAAAAATAGCAGGACCATTGTATGCTAAGACAGGTAGTAAGGGACAAAAACATTTTAACATAGAAGATATAAAATTAGTCCAACAAATAAAAGAAAAAGTTAAAAATATACTAGACTTACAAATACCTTTAGAATCTGATTATTTAATAGTTCAAACAGACGGAAGTAAATTAGGATGGGGTGCTATATTAAAATCTAGACCTAATAAATATAGTCCAAAAAATGAAGAAAAAATATGTGCCTACCAAAGTGGACAATATAAAGAAAAAGGTAATATGAGTAGTATAGACGCAGAAGTATTAGCAGTAATATATGGACTAAATAGTTTTAAATTATACATCTTAAATAAACAAGAAGTATTAGTTAGAACAGACTGCGAAGCAATAGTAAAATTTCATGAAAAAATAAATAGTAAGTAGAAGATGGTTAAACTTTATAGATATAATATCTATATATAATAACATTGTTTTTGAATATGTTAAAGGAAAAGACAATAATTTAGCAGATAAATTAAGTATATTATAATTAAAGACTAATTAAATTTTATTTCAGCATAAGACCAACTGGCCAACAGCCAGCAGACAAAGGCAAGGGCATTGCCCAGCCAGATACTTATGCTCAGACATTATTAGGAAGACAAAATTTCAGACCACTAAGTACAACAGACAACTTAATGAAGAGAATTTATTTTGGTAAGTATAATTTAATTTCATATCCTAAGTGTAATTTATCTTTTAGAATAAATCCAGACTGTAATTTAGATAAGCCTCAACAATGTTTAATAGATAATCTATGGATAGCATATAATAAACAAGATACAAAATACTTTATTGCTACATCTAATGCTTTGTGTCAATACTTTTCAGATAAAAATAGAGACAATAAATTTAAATATTATGTAGTTATACATGGAAAAACTAAAGGAATTTTTCAGACATGGATAGAAGTAGTTGATTCTATAAATGGGGTTAAAAACCCACTTTTTAAAGGATTTAATGATTTTACTGAAGCTTTAGACTATGCAAGAGGAATACTTGGGCCTAACTATTATATTTTACCAGCTCTCAAACAAAGCCCAACCCAAATACCACAATATAATATCCAAAAAGACTCAGATAAAATAATATTTTGTGACCATTGTTCAGCCATGACAGAGGGTTTCAAAAGACTCAATACAAAAAATGAAATCCTTATCCAAGAAAATATGAGACTTATGAAACAGCTTGAGACTTTTCAGAATCAATATGTTCCAAGAACAGACAGTACTCAGACGCAAGAAATGAGTTCTCCATCTCTTTTAAAAATGGATGAGAAGGGTGTGCATTCCCCTCTGAATGCTAAGAACTCTACTGTATCGGAGCATGATACAGCTAGTCCGGTCAAAACGGTAACCGGTAAAGACTTATCAAATCCGTTAAAGGCTGTCACTTTGCCAAAAAGTGAAGAAGAGGGGTCTACTTCCTCACGAAGAAGACTACCGAAATATTTTCAAAAAGACTCTTTAAGAAAAAATGATGTTTTAAAAAAGAAAAAAAATGAAAAATTAGAAAAAATAATTCAAAACTTTAGAAAAAATTTTCCAAGACAAACATATTATCAAAGACAGTCCCAGTCCAAGTAATGGTTCAGAAGACAACATTAACAGCCCTTCTTTATCGGACGAAGAACTGATAAATAATATTCAAGATACTCAAGATCCTTATGAAGACGATGATTCAGGCATGAGTTTTGATACTATTGCTTTACACAACTTAGATACTTAATTATATTACAAAAGACTTCATTACTTATTTCAAAAAAAAAAAAAAAAAACGAAAAATTAATTAAAAATAATAATAATAATAATAATAATAAATAAAAAAAAATATATATATATATATAGTCAACAAAGTTTGGCAAGGATGAAATGGCCAAAGAAAGTGGCATGTAGCAAGTATTGAAAAAGAAGACTAACATATATTTTTATATATGTTAGGTATCAATCTTCCAAAAATAATATACATATATATATATATATATATATATATATATATATATATATATATATATATATACATACATATATATATCTATATATATTATGAAAGTTCGGTGGGGATGCCCACTACGTGTCTTGTAAATATTTATTAGTAGGTGGGAATGCTCACTATGTGTCTTGTAAAAAATAGGTGTGTTGTCACTTTATCACTATCCTCCAAAAAAGGGAAAAACTGTTGACAAAACACGAGTCTAAAAATTATGTCAGTCTGAAAAAATAAGTCCAATAGGATGAACTTGATAATGCATGTGACGATGGGGCCCAATGAGTACCCGACTTGCATTATTAAACAAATCTTATCAAGTTGTCGGCCAAAAAATAATTAAGGCCATTTAGTAGTGTCACTTAGGTCTTTTCATAATTAAGACCACTTAGTAGGGTCATTTTGAGTTTCTTATTTTGCCTATATAAGGAGAGTAGTAAGAGTTGAGAAAGGTGTGAAAAAAGAGTGGAAAGAATAGAAGTTAGAAAACCCTCTCCATACTTCATCCATCCTACTTTCATATTCCTTTATGTATCAAAAATCCTCCTTTGTATATTAAAGCTTGTGAAATAAAAATAAGTGTGTTTGTGTGTTCAAGTTTCTAAAAGCTTTTCCAAGGCCCTTCGGGGGTTCCCGAAAGGGAAACCTCTCTCAGTTTATCATGTAAGTTTTACTATGGAAGGAAGCATGTAGCTTAAAATTTATGTACAACCGCCATAACTCGCATTAGTAGTTTGTTATATTGTGGTATGTACGATGGACATTATAGAAGAGATTTATTATACGCGCAACTAATGTTTATGAAATATTAATGTTATATGGTCATTGAGCCAAGTGGGAAAATGTAAGAATTATTATTAACAATTATTAATTATTTCTTACTTATAGCTCAAGTTTACTTGTAACCCAAGTAATACCATAAATAATATTTAATAAGGAATATATCTCGTCCGTTCATTGGTTACTTGATGGATGTACCAAATTAAGTCATAACCTCGATAAATTGGTCCTCCCTCCACCCATTAGGGTAATCACATATTCTCTACATTAATTCCATCGTTGACGGTTGTGGTAAGGAGGTAGAATCCAATTTACGACTAACGCTTCTGCTTTTCTGTGTGATGATGTCTTCCGCATCAGGTATGTGCCCCTAACGATCTCTATGTAAGATTATCGTGTTTAAGATCCTGATATTATGTTATTAAAGTATTTAATCTTACAGATGTAATATCTATCATTGGAATATCCACAATTTTCAAGTGTTTGTATGACGAAATCGAGGTCATCAATAGCTTCTTTGAAAGTTGTTCCTATAAACACATACTTAGAAGTTAAAAGTGATATACTACTTTACAAAAGTGATGTTATAAGATCTAAGAATATATAAATATATTTACCAATATTGATATTGATGATAGCTGGTTTGTTCTTGTTGACAAGTAATTTTGATCTCAAATCTTTATGATAAATCTCTCCATTAACTAAAGTGTTTATAGTTTCTAACTCCATTCGATACAATCTTGCTGCTTTGAAAATTGAGTAATGTCATTCTTTTGATGCATATAATATCCCACTAGGAAGTAGCTCTCTTCTGCACAATTCACAAATATATATTGTTCAAATGCATAGTGAAAGTGATGAAACACTTACATCATTTAAACATAGGAAAAACTCAAATATGTCATCGAACTTTGAGAAAAGACTCATTTATGCTATCCGTTAAAAGTTTGACTCGTCTATGTCATTTCTGATTGAGAAAAGGTTCATCTATGTTATTATTTGTTAATTGAAATGGCATAGATGAGTCAAACTTTAAACGGATGGCATAGATGAACTTTTTCTCAAAGTTCGATGGCATATTTGAGTCATTTCCTTTAAACTTGTAGCTCAAAAACTATATCCGCCTCTGAAAAAATAAAACCTACCCAACCAAAAGGCAATGGAGATTGCCCTCAGTGCCACCACTAGTAATGTATCCCCAATATTCATCCTTTTCTATTTCCCAGAGTTGTGCAAACCAATCTAAAACAGCCACTTCAAAATCTTTTGAATGAAAATCCACAGGGCTCTGAGTAAAGGGATCTCCACAATTGTTCAAGGAATATTGCAAAAGTGGTGCTAAAATAGCATGATGCTCATAATGCATGTTAGTTGGATAACCTGTAAATTAAATAACCAAAGATATCATGGATAAAATCGTAAAACATTATTTGACACAATCAAAAATACTTATAAGTTGTAACATAAGTTAGGGATGATCACTAATGTATAACTTTTGACTAATTTTGGCTTATAAATACTTTTATGTTTATTACACACGTAAGTAAATCAAAAGGCATTTGTTTATTAGCTTACCCAAATACCATCGTATATAAAGTTGAGATTAAATTACCTCACTAATGTATGTATAATTTTGTTGAGTAAAGAGTAACTATGTTTGTATGGAAAGACTATATATATATATATATGCTTAATTACAGGGGCGAATCTAAGGGTACGGGTGGGGGTGCCACGACACCCAGTGATTTCGAAAGAATCTTTATATATATATATATATATATATATATATATATATATATATATATATATATATATATATATCAGAAATTAATATGTATTAACTTTGTCATCCACTAAACAAAGTTATGAATGGTTCAAGTGGCAAAGGGCATGACATGCCACACTCGCAATGCGATTCAAATTTAGCTGCTAGCATTATTTTTTTGTGTCCGCAGTGAAGCTTTTTTTTTTCTTTTTTATTAATATGTGAAGGGCTTTAGTTTTTTTTCTTCCATTCATTCTTATTTTTTACTATACTTTATTAATTCAAATTGACTTCTTTTCACCGTAGTTAGTTCTTAATTGTTTTAACTTTTCCTAATTATTGATAAATATTATCAAGAATGTATTTAAATAGTGGTTTTTTAAAAATATAAGTTTTAAAAATGATGAATATTATTACTAGAGTTCTTTCAATTTAAAGGTTCTTTCAATCTTCACCGACATTCTAGCTAAGTAAGATGACTAGGTTGAAACTACAATTTTATTCACTCTACTATATGTCTGCAACAACACATAAAGTCTATGGAATATGAATATATTCAGTTAACACTATAAGATGGTTTATACAAGCTCAAATTTTAATGTGAAAAAAATTATTTTTTCCTCAAAGTATAAGTGAATAAGGCCTTTAATTCCTAAAAAAAATTGAATTATTTAGTTATCTCTAATCATAAAATATCTAAAAGAAAATATTACTAACATGCATGTTTGATTGATTTGTTTATAAAAATTAAAAATGATAATAACCCGAATTATAATCCAAAATTAAAACAACCTATCCGTTTATCTAACTTGAACGATGTGGCACCTAGGACCTTCAAATCCTAGATCTGTTGGGTTATGAAGGGGTGATTAGGGCGTCATGCGGAAGCTTACAATTTGCAAATCATATAGTTGATAAATTAGATAACAAAAAACTTATTCTAAAAATCAAAATATTATTATATCAAAACTAATATAAAAAAAACATTGAAACTTTAGAGAGAATAAATCTCCCCATAAACAAGACTCTTAAACGACTACATTGTGGATGTTATTGTTATTGTGTTAGAAGAAACAAACCTATATTTATAGAGTCCTAAAACCTTTTCTTATTAGAAAAGGACTCTAGCTAATCTAAAACTCTTTTTCTAGAAGGAAAGAATAAACCAAATATGAAAGAATATTATATTTTCCTTTGAGAAAAAGTAAAAACATTTATGGTAATGTTTTGTCTTTTCTTTAAGAAAAATTAATTCTTAAATTATGGTAAGAAAATCAGAGCAAAACCCTAACAAGATCCGCCTTTGCTGAATTACCTATATGATACTTTTTCCGCTTGGACAATGTCTCCAAATATTGAGTCAAAATCATGTCTAGTTTTGAAATGTTTTCTCTTTAATATCAGGTTCCACCACACTGAGACACAAATTCTTTCTTGGCGAGGACGGTGCATCGATTTCACCTTTTGTTTGAACTACCATTAAATCAAACTCCTATGTCATAAGAATAAAAATAAAAAAAGATTCAATCAAAGATATGTTTCATGCATGATTTAAAATGATCAATGAATTAATCATGAGTATATGGTTGAAACTTGAGATAGACGTATAATTAAAGAAAATATTAGAAAAATTGATACCCTTTGAATTCCCATTCTTAGAGATGAAAGTTTTGTGCATCTTACTATCTTTGGCTCCCCCAATTTATAACAAATGAATTAAGTTAGCTTTGCCTTCTTAACTTTTGTTTGCTGAATCTTGAATTTAATTAACGCATGTCAAAGTTGGTCCATCCGTTTGAGTGTTTCACAAGTGGGTCCGCGTTTGTCCATATTTAAGTCAAAATAGTTTCAAGATAATTGATAGTGTTTGGATTAACAAATTATTTATTTTTATTTTAAAGCCAAAATAAATATACGTACTCATGCAATGGACGAATATTGAACATAACTTTAGACTCTTTATCTTTGTTTTATATTACATGTTTTCTTACTCATTAGTAATTTTGTTCGTGCATGTTATATACTGTTTAAAAAAAACATTAGTTACTAAATTTTATTTTTATTTTTGTATTTCAATTTTGTCGGTTGAGATGTTGGAATATGTTCAGCAATTCTCATATTCACACATATTTAATAGTATTTAATTTGGGTTATTCTTGTACAATCATTACTCCAAGTGAAAAATGAATTTTTGATGCTCAAAATTCAATTGTGCCGTATCCACTTGTGTATTTCTTTGAATTATTATCAGACCTTATGGCCATAAACCATAGTCTATAGCTATTTATTTGTTAATTCAGTTTATTTTTCCAATCTCCCTTGTGTGTCATGCTTTTTTCAAATGTCATAGACGGTTTAATACGTACGTACATACAAATGTGAATGCGTTTACATTTGCCCTCCTGTCTGCATATTATTAAATAAAAATCTGCCAAATACTATCACTTACCTTTCTTGGCAATTTGCCAGATCTTACAAAGCATTAATTTTTATGAGACTTCCAAGTAATGAATCTTACTAAGGTCTTAGACATTTTCACTCCCAATAATAGCCCAATGCCCCAATTCCATTTAAAGTCACTAGTATTGCAATAATAATAAAAAAATAGTAACTCATATATACAATGTAATTTTTGTTGTCCCTTTCGATATCCTAACTCTGCCCATGCTTACAGTTTTGATCGAAAACTATGGTTTTGGTTGCCTTAGCAAGTTGCAACAGTTTTCTGATCTTAGTACAAATCAGATTTCCCCCCAAAAATCCAGATATCCCCAGAGGACCATAATAAATCAGATTGAACTGGCTCTGGCATAGTTTTAAACTAATACAAGCTAACTTCCATAGCAAAAATTTTCTTCATCATTACTGCTCTTGTGAAATCAGCCAAATCATAGGGGAGGGGAAAGGAAAAGGAAATGTCCACCAGATAAGTAGATTTGGCATTGCATCAAAAGCCTTCTGTAAGCGCAAAAACTCTGCCTGCCAAAGGCGGAGGTATTGCAGAAATAGCCTCCTGAATAACCTGATAAGTGAATACTTTTTTGTTAGAATGGTATAAAAGCAATGAAACAAGATGGGTCCTAGAATTAGATACTTCCTCTACTGGGGGGAAGATCAATTAATTGGTAAACCTTAAGAACAGGAAATGGTAGGAAGCCACGCTTTCCTAACAAATAAATGATGATAGGGTTCCAAAATGATGTACAAAAGCACTAACGTTGTAAAAATATGATAAAAATTACTAAATTGCATGTTATCAATTAGTTTTTGGGAGAATGAAAACAGACCACAAGTAGATAGTTACGAACAACACAATGAAGACAGACATAAGAAATTAAACACGGTTGAATTCCATTTCTATCCTATTTACCAACTTTCCACAAACCAAAATAGTACAGAGTAAAAATTTGAGACTGTGTCATCCCGTGAACGAGAAAATATTGCTGGACTTCTTAGGGAAGCTCAACCAAAGTAGTTTCTAGAAGTTCTGAATCTACGACACTTGGTTAGATTTGGTGACAGCTTAGTGTGTGCATCAAGAGAGAGAGAGAGAATCAAACTTACATCCAACTGATAGCGGGCCGAAAAGTGGATTAAAAGGATGGCTTTGTTCTGAAACATGTCTGCGAAATTGATAATCTGGTAGGATGTCATCAACGCATAAAGAAAAGTATTTCAGACTTCTAATAATTTTATAGCACATTCAGGATTTTATTTTTCTATCTTCCAGTAAAATCTTGAGGTTAATCAAAAGAGATTATCAGGAATTAATGCAAAAAGAATCACCTCAGACAGATGAGTATGTCCATATTCTCTTGCACTATCTGCTGTCGTTTTGTCCTCCACATAAGTGCTCTGGAGAAGAATCACAAGGAAGAACTTAAATCTCTGGAACCAGTAAAGTTGAAAAGGCAAATTGAACTAAAGATCTCCCCACTGCCAATTCTACTGTACCAGCTATGATGTTATTTACATAAAAGTAAACACAAGTAACAATGCTCTCTGAGCGTAAGTTATTACTAAGAGATTAATAGGCTAATTAGTTAATCCAATTGTGTCATCGTCATAAGGATAAGTGATCATACTAGACGGCAACTTTGTTAACTCCATAAGTTGATGAATTCATGCTGTTGATACAGTTGGATTATACAGAAATGCATAGAAGACCTCCTAAAAATTAACTCAGCAAAGTGTCATAAGTTGAAGATGACACGATAGGCAGTAAGAATGTTAAAAATCAAACAGTGGTCCTCAAGGCCTTATGTCATGCTCCTTGGAGTGTTTGCTAAAATTTAAGAAAGATACTGGAGTCATTGGATGTCCAGATAGTATGTATTAGATAGACCAGAAGTAGAAGAGCCACATAAACCTCATTCTGAAAATATTCTTTCAAGGGAGGAAAAAATGGCTACAACGAGTCGTGGAAATTAAGCGTCATGTTTCAGACGAGGTACATTTTTGGCGGTGTTGAAGTCAGGGAATTTACCTCCATTATGAGGATTTTTGCCCTCAAAACATCAATATTTTTGGGATCCTTAATGAAGTCTGACATGGTATCACCTGTAAATGCAATTTCAGGTGCTGTTGAAGTGTTCGTGATCTGTCAAAACCAAAGAATCTTTTTCATACTGATATTGTGATACATAAGATATACAGGAAGTTTGTTGCAGATGCATTCTTGTGCAAGATTATATAAAGGTTGCACAGGTGCAGGGTGCACCTGTGTCAAAAAGAAATTGATCAATGTAAAAGCACCCCTTGGGTTGGAATTTAAACCAACATTAAGAAACAAATGCAATCAGATAAATTCCTAACCAACTATGATATCATGACAGACCTCCACACCTGACAACTTTAACTTCTTAATCTCATCTCCTGGAAGGCCAACATATTCTTGCTTAAGTTTCTGCTTGATTGAATATACTATATAACCCTGCACCATAAAAACCAGGTGATTAAAACCTCAAATAGACACCAGTAATATAAGAAGAGATCAAAATGCAAAGGTCATAACATCTGACTGTAGCAGTTGCTTCCTCTCGTAGAAAGTACAAAGCACATTTTTTGGATCGAATCCACTTAATACCGGCAAAAAAGAAGCATGGGCAGGGAAAATAAGCAATTGAAACTCAGAGCATTAAGGAAAGTACTCAACCTGGCTAGGAATGACATGATAAGTCTTAAATGCTCTAACTTTAAGATCCTTCCTCAAGTAGAATTCTTCTCCTGTGTATGCACAAACACATATTCACTTAAATTGTGAAATTAGAGCGAACTCCAACTTTGTAATAACTAATTAGGAGAGCTATATAATCAATACAAGAAGATTTTTACCCGCATCCAACCCAATCAAAGTATGGTTCAGTTCTGAGTGATCCATAGCTCGGTGAGCTTCAAAAAGCTTCTCTATACTTTCTTTGATTACTTTTGGTACAATAATAGTAGGAGGTCTCATTCTGTAAAGGGAACGAGTCGCAACATACATAGGTAGTCCTCCTATGTGGTCCATGTGGCCATGAGAGATGAAAAGGAACTGCTGAGAGATGGCACGCTGAGGACACTTGCCAATATCAAAGGCTAAGTTAAGCGAAGGAACTATTATGCACGTCTCATGACCTGCTATTGATATCCCTTCTAGCAAGTATCCTTCAATCTGCAAGCCCCTTTCCCTCTTATGGCTACTGTTACCCCTCCGATTTGAGTTGATCGATTCAGAATATTTTGTTGTTTTAACCTCCATTTTGCGTACCACTGATGGACTTCAACTCTGGAAGAGATTAGAACAGAGGGGAGGATAAAATAAGACTTTAGAAGGACACTATACTCTTCCTTTTTTAGTTAATGAGATAAGTAAAATGTAAATTTTAGTAATGAAAGCCATTCAGTACGAAACTAGTACTGAAACATTACAAAGTAAAAGAATCCTTTATATCTATAAGGATTCCAGAATATGAAAAATAGCATTAGTCTCATTAGAAAACTCAGCATTGCGTAACACTTTTAGGACACTATACACTTTCTAACAATTAATATTCTCCCCAGACAAAAATTCACTTCTACAGAATATGTGAGATATTAACTATCAACTTGTCTAATACACTCATCTTAGCTCAAACGTCCATTAGGGTAGATTAACTTGGATTTAAGAGGCATTTGAGATCAAATAAATATTAAGATGACTAAAAATTAAACCTAGAATTTATGTAATCAGAATTATTTGGTAAATGACTTAAAATTCAACAGTTCCATCCATGTCCCTAATACAATGATAAATAGACTCACAATTCTACTTTCTTAAACTATGTATCAAATCAAATCCAGACAAACAAATTGAAACGGTCAAACAGATTGTGAACAATTATACAAACTTCAACATTTGTTTAATACAATTCTAAACATAAAAAATAAATTACTTGTGATACTCATCATTAAGCTCAATTAAATATTACTCCTAGTTTTTTACCAATTTACAAGAACAAAAAAATCATGAAGTACCAAACTGCTTGAATAAATAGAATCAATATTAATCATTAGAAAGAGGTGAGGGTAGAGCCTTACAGTATACAGTGACGAGGGACGAAGGAGAAGTTGGTTGCCGCAGGTTGATTTGAGGTGTTTTTCTGGTAAGGATTTCCTGGCGAGGGTAGGTGAGGGTAGAGCCTTACAGTATACATTGACGAGGGACGAAGGAGAAGCTTTGAATGTAAGTTGGTTGCCGTAGGGTGATTTGAGGTGTTTTTCCGGTAAGGATTTCCCAGCAAGAGTATGGGACTAGGGCAGAGGTCTCTAATGCAGAGAATGAAGAGGGGTTTGGGTGTTTTAGGGTAGGTGAGGGTAACATTAGCACCTCAACTCAAGCTTATGGATGAACTCTATCAAATTGCGTAAAACTTTGAAGCTAGCTTAAAACATGAATCCATGATAAAAGTTTGTTTACTTTACAGAATATTGAGTCAAAAATGCATTATATTTGAATAAATTACTACTAAAGAGTGCTACTTCTTCAAAAGAGAAAAGCTCAACAGAGTTAAATAACAAACAAATTGATATCATATTTACTATATTCACTCTCGTCTTGATATTCTTAGTGTCTTGCTTTAGTGCATTAAATACCAAACAAGTAATTGATTGGTTTCTAGACACTTCCCCACAGCTATTTACACAGTCCCACAGGAGAGTTATTATACCATGTCCGAGTTTATTACCCAAATTTGTAAATTGGAGAATACGACACTGGTGCGGCATCAAAAGTGAGTCCGTGCAACTAAGTAAATTAAGTATTGATAGATCAATCAGTCTTTGCCAACATCATACCCTCCAAGTAAAAAAACCACTAAGATCTATGTGGTTTGCAGGTGACTGTCTAAAGAAGGAACATAATGTTTGAAACTCCAACACAAAGTGATGGGAAAGGTGTATGCACCCCAAAGTATAATCAAGTCCTAACTCAACCAACTGACGAAAATGACTCAAAACGCGAATTTAAGCTTAAGAGGAAAAAAGGGCAGCCTGTGTAAGGTTCGGGGAAGGGCAGCAACCCAAGAGGTGTGATGTAGACAGCCTAAACTAATTCAAGCATTAGTGGTTGCTTCTACGGCTCAAACTTGTGACCTATGGATCACACAGAGACAACTTTAGCATTGCTCCAAGGAGCAAAGGAAACCATTAAAAAGGAATTACGACCATAAGTTGAAGATATAATACTGAAATGATTGGAGATTAGTGCAACAAGTTTCAAAAATCATGTTCTAATTGTGATAGAGAGGAAATCCCAAACATCTTAATGAGCACACTTACTATGAAAATCAAACGATAAGTCCACTACTATAACCAACAAAAATTGAGATAACTTTGAAGAAACATAATGAATAAAAAATACATGTATGGTTCAACCCTGAAACTGAATCAACCGATAATGCTCTATCCGCTTCCATAATCGAATTCGAGGAAACCTCCCTCGTACAACACTTATAGACAGACTCCCTGCAATTACCTCTATCATGACATACTCTTCCATTTCTCCCAATTCCACCACCTAATGAATTTCTCCTCCTCAAAATAGGTACTTGAATTCCCAAAAAATGAACCACTCTTCCATCCTTCTCACTATAAACAAGACACATATGAAACAACACCCTTTTCAGGACCTAGCAAGAAAAGCTAAAATGCAAAAATATAATTTAGTATGATAGGTTCTAAATTCCAACAATATTTGCCCATCTCTGATGATGCCTATGTTTCTCTGTATAGGTGTCGACTCAAAGAACAAGGGAAGAGAAGGAGAAAAATGAGGTTTCAGCTCGGTTTTAGGTTTGGCCGATTCAAACTCAAAAACATGTGCAGGGAATCGGAGGATAGCATTGAAGCAGTCACAATTATTTGGGTCTTTCATTTCCCAACTTTGGTTTTTACTGTTTGCTTCACTAATTAATTTTCCGATGGGTTTTATTTTTGTCATCGTGTTTCTGTATTTCACCGTTAATTTCATGCTATGCATTTTTGTTTTCAATTGAAACTATAGGCAAGCAAGATAAAACTCAGGAATACAAACAACTAAGCTCCAACATCCAGTAAAGTCCAAAGTTAAGACAAAGAGGAGTTAAAGAAGACGGAAAAGAAAGACAAAATCGAAGAAATCCAAACCCACCATACAAAGAAAGCACCAAATATTGCAACCACCAAGCCAAAGCATTAAATATTGCAGTATCAAAATGAATTCAAGTGTAAATTATGCTAACCTGGACACAACTATGAAGTAGAAGAGAAGAAGAGGAGAGAGCAGATGGAGATGGCCCATGGTTAACAAGGGGGGACGAGTTAGAATTGATGCAGAAAAGGGAAAGGACAGAAATAGCCTTCAACTTCAATGTTTTTACGGAAAAACACACGCGTTGGCGGAGAGTCGTGTGCTATTCCCTCTACTTAAATATTTAATGAAGCGTCGCGAGAATTAAGAGAATAGAAATTAGGGCAAATAGGTAATGAAATCAGGTTAATGAGTTTTTATTTTGGTTGGGTCGAATAGAATACTAAATAGAAAGTAATATTTTAATTGTAATAAAAATATATACACAAGAATAGTTCAAGAAGAAAAATTAATCAAGATTTTGTTTTAGGTCTCAAAAATTTGAGGCCTCATTAATAGTGAACTTTTATGAAAAAATATTAAAATTTTGATTAAATTAAAAAAATTTTAAAAAAATTGTCTTCTCTTTAAATTAGATAATATTTTAAAATTTAAAATTAAAACATTAACATCTTCATATTATTAAATAAAATTTTATACAAATATTATTCAACCGATTGCATTGCAAATAGATGATTAATAAAATTATTATTATGAACAAATAAAAATAAAAATAAAAATTCAAGCATATAATTAAAAAAAGCAAGAAAATACTAACATGATGTGGAGATTCGAGATGCCGAATAACGATGATTGATGAACAAGAACCGAAAGAAAATTGAAGAAACTCACAACTATACAAGGGTAGGAGTCAATACTATTTTTATTTAACTATAATTCTAATTGATTAAGACCTCAAAGGTTTTGAGTTTAATTTTAATTATAAAAATGAAAAAGAGTAATTAGATTTTGAATGAATTAGAGTGGGTCAGTAGGTTTTAATGAACTGTTTTGAATTTAAAACAAAATAATAATAAATTTGAGAAAAGAAAAAAATGAAACGTGAAAAAAACAAAAAAGACGCTGATAATTTTTTTTTATATAAATTTAAGAAAAGAAAAAAAATGAAACCTGAAAAAAAACAAAAAACAAATGCACCCTATTGAGGATCGACCTCAGGACGTGGAGGTTAGCATGCAACGAGAGCTAGGAGCATTCTCTCATAAGGGGTGTCCTTTTAACACTTTTAACGTTAGTTTTTTTAAAATATTTTTTTAAATAGGTATATTTCGTAAATAATTTCAACAAAGCCGTGTCACGTGACACACCTTCGATATACTTAAATCCGCCCCTGTCTTCAGTCCTACCAAAATACAACTATCTAAGGTGTTTCTTAAGAAAATAACACAAATAATGATATGATTAATGAAACTAAAATATTCAAAATAATAATAATAATAATAATGAAATCACATAAAACAAATATTGCAAATTAACAAGTCATAACGAAAATGATCATAATTTAAAAAAGTTTAATAAATTTTAGTTACATGACTAAATATTAAAGGAAATTAAAATTAACTTATATATTTTAATTGTCTAAATCAATGTAAAACTAAAGAAAAAATATTCAATATTAAACTAGGTATCTAATCTGCGCGAATTCAGCAAAGCACATCACTTTATAGTCATTGAAAGCCCGTTGTGCACTAAAGTTAATGCCAATGATTTGATTCAGTAATTTCCATCAAAATTTAGAAATGCAAACAAAATAACAAATAAGTGGTTATTCTACATAATATTACAAGTTAATAGAATATGAATCTCTTATAACACTCAATTCAAAGAGACAAATTAATCAATCTCATCTGGCGTTGAGTGATTTATTTTAATCTTAGCTTCTTTTATATTTTCTCTTTTACAAAATAAAAATGTTATTTTGTTTTTCCATGTCTTTCTACTTTAGTTTATTAGGCTTGAATTTTTTTAAAATTATTTTTAGGCTTGAAATTTTACATGCCCATAAATAAGAGATGAATATATCATATTAATAGCAGTGTTGATCTAAGTTAGAGTATTCTTTAATATGTTCACCTAGTCAATTACACCAATTTTTTTCTGCAGCTTTAATTTTAAAAGAAATGATAACGGACGCTTGAGGCATTATAAAATCATATTCAATTTCGAGTATTATTAATTAATTCCAATTGTTGAAATAATCAGAAATTATGAAATCTTGATTCTTCAACAACAAAAATTAAATTGTTTTATGTAGTACAACGTTATATTCAAATAATTTTAAATAACTAACAGTAGTACTATATCAAACAACTTTTTATCCTTCTGAATTTCCACATGTTCATTTTTTTTGTCAGGATTAGAAGTGGATGATAGTAAGCAATCTGCTTATGTCCATAACAATACTAATATAGACTACAATTTAAATTCAAATTTAAGTTACTACAAGCTATATAATAAAATTCAATCCTGATTAATATACTCTAAAAATAATATTCAAAAATAAGAATAAAGAAAATTAAAACAAAAAATTTTCCGTGATCTGAATGTTTCCTTTCGCTTCTCTGTCAAGAATTAATAGTGTATGACAACACTTCAAAAAAAAATTGATCACTTATGTGCATATTACACAATATAATCGCAATTAATACAAAATAACTTAATGAAATAATCTATTTTAACAATTAATACTCCACCATATACATAGATATAATAAAACCAAAAAAAGTTATAAATAAAGACTATTAGGCATAAGAGGAAAACTGCAAGACTGAAAAATTATAGTGACAAATGAATGAAAATTTTGAGGAAATACATTTAAACGTACTAATATTCATTTTAATTGGAGATTAAAATGATTAACATAAATATATGAAATACCACGGCAACATGCATGTCCTTACTCCTTATCTTACTTTTGGATGTAAAGAAATTATTTCCGATAGATCATCTGCTCAAGAAAATATATATCGAGAATCCAATTAAAATGATTGACATAAAGATGTGAAATAACATGGGAAACATACCATGTCCTTACCTTACTTTTGGAAATAAAAAAATTATTTCCGATAGATAATCTACTAAAAAAAATATATATATATCAATTTTTTTTTAATCAAAAATGAATAAAACATAACAAAATACTATAGAACACTTGATATGAATGGTGAATGTAAAACATGAATGTGTACACAACAACTGCAAATTTGGTGAAGGAACAATAACTAATACAATAATCGATTAAGGAACATTCCGCACACAATATCATATTATTTAAAAAAAATTGACTAGATGGAGAATGTAAAACATGGCATGAAAAATGCAAATTTGGTACTGATGACCCCAACATCTCAGTTGACATTTGTAGGCGGTAGCAGAACATTAAATGTGTATTTATGGGTAAATGGAAAACGTAGGAGGTGAACGACAATGTAACTGAACATTAATACATATTCATTGTCCATTTAATTGAATAATAATAATGGTTGTGGTGTTTAATTACCTTCAAATTATAAAATCTAAAGGATCATAAAAAAAAAATTCAAAAAATTAACAAAAAAGATAAATTGGTTTATGGCCCTTACAGGCATGCCACATCAACAAGTCTAACATTATATATATATATATATATATATATATATATATATATATATATATATATATATATATATATATATATATATATATATATATATATATATTAATTTTTTTTTTACATTAGTATTAATTTGATTTTGATTTTGACTTAACTATTATTATAATTACCAACATCCGTGGACTATAATATTTATCGAACCATTCAAAATTCTAAGTTATAAACTTAAAATAATATATTAAAAGATAAAAACTATGAAAAAAATATAAGAAAGATTTGAAAATTATATCAAAGTAAATATTTTTATGTATAAAATAAAAATTTTAAAATTATATATATAATGTCGGGTTGGTTTGGTCTCTGATTGTTTTTTTTTAAGTTAAAACCAACCCAACCCAAATATAGTCAGGTTTTTTTTCAACACCAAACCAAGTCAAACCAACTACTAGTCGGGTTTTTTTTCGGTTTAACTCGGTTTGCAGTTTGATTCGATTTTCGGTTCGATTTTATACCCCCTACATGTCACGACTCAGACCGTCGTGAGTGGCACCTACACTAAACCTCCGGTGGGAGAACCAAAACTACAACCCAAACCAAGAAACTAAACAAGAACTAACGCAATTACTAAAATAAAAGGAAGTTCTCATAAACTTCAACAAGAATTCTAAAGAACTAACTAAACAAATGCGGAAGAAAACAACCTAGAACCTGAAAGTTAATGTACCGAAACTATTAAACAAAGAAATAAAGTCTAAATGAGAAGGGTCACAACCCCAACTAATGAACTAAATATCCAAAGAACTAGTCTAAGTCCGAAATGTGGACAAAGACTCAAGAGAATCCAAAGCAGCCCGGAAGATGCTAGCTCACCCTTGAATTCGAAAGCAACAATCACAAATCTTTGAAGCGGGGTCTTTCAATAGCTGTCGGAAGATGCCTTGTACTCAACAAAAATAAGAGCAAGTGCTGAATCAGTACACAACCACCGTGTACTGATAGGATCACACAACTATCCCACTAAGTGCAGCATAAACAAATCATCACACCAATATAATCATGCAATATACCGAATATAACAATATTGAATATCATATGCTCAACAATATACAATTATCACAAGTAGTTGGTCCTCTCACGGAACCCAAACCCAAACTGTTAGCGTAACAAAACGTGGTATCTGATCCAATAGTTATGCCAGAACGTGGCAATCGATCCCATATTTATGCCGGAACATGACAACCGACCCCAAACAGTTATGCCAAACATGGCAATCGATCCCATCAACACTCCACAATCACATTCACAAGTCTATTCTCAATAATCATACAATCAAGAAGTGATTCATGACATATATCCATTCATCTATCTCATTTACAACAAGTGTGATTAACAATGCAACATTCGCATACATACATGCATCATGATGAAGAAATAACAAGAATACGTCACACAATCATTGAATCACAACCATCACCTACCTCGAAACAAGTTTGAAACCCTAAGAAACTTGATCCTTCCCTTCCCGAATTCGTTCCGCTTGTTCGTGGTCTACAAACAATCAATATAATATGGGAATCAATAAACAATCACTAATTACCCGGATTACTAACAATTCTACAAACCCTATATTATCCCATGATCTCAATAGGGTTGTTTCCATAATGAATTCTAAGATCAAAACCCTTCCCTATCGATAATAATCCAAGATAATAGGTTCTACGAATCAAAAAATGATTTCGGTTACTTTTAGCCTCAAAATGGTGAAAAGCTGTCAAGAAATCGTATGGGGTTGTCTCCTAGCTCTCGAAGTCGAAAAGTGCAGAATAAATACGTTTTGGAATTTTATTAACGACTAAAGTCACATCGAACCCGCCACATATCCTGCCAGAGCGGCCAAAAGTCCCGCCAAAGCAGCTTGCACGAAACAGAGAGCTAGATCCAAAATTCCAAGAATCTTATTTCTCAACACACCCTCGTCTATCGACACTCAAAAAAGTACCAGTTACGCTAAGATCAATTCTGGGAGTTCTACTTGCCCGAATTCAATTTCATAAAGTCGTACTGATTCCTTAATGAGTTATTTATCCCCTCATATAATCAAAATCACAAACAACACCCCCGATAGCTACCAAATTTTCCCACACCTTAAAGACTCTGATTTCGTCCAAATCTAGACTAGATTGGAGAATTTCAAGTTACTACAAAAAAAAAATTTCAGCCCAAAATCTTTTCCCATTGACTTTTCTATAATGACGTAACCGGTCGTTACAATAGATACCAATTTATCCATCACTTGTCCCCGAGTGACAAACTAGGAAAAATGGGTTAAAATAAAAATGAAGTAGTACCTGAATCGACGAACAATTGGGGATAGTTGTCTTGCACGTCCTTCTCGGTTCCACAAGTAACTTCCTCAACTGGACGATGCTTCCATTGGAATTTCACGGACTTAATCTCCTTAGTTCTCAACTAACACACATCACGATCAAGAATTGCAATCGGTTCCTCCTCATATTGGAGGTCTTTGTCTAATACAATCGAGTCCCACTTAATGATGTAATCTCCATTACCATGATATCTCTTCAACATAGACACATAAAATACCGGATGAACTCCCGATAAGTTAGGAGGTAAGGCCAATCTATAAGCCACGGGCCCTACACATTCAAGAACTTTAAAGGGATCAATGTATCGCGGACTTAACTTGCCCTTCTTGCCAAATCTCATCACCCCTTTCATAGGTGATACCTTAAGAAGAACATTCTCGCCGATTTGAAATGCCATATCTCTTACCTTATGATCCACATACTTTTTCTGTCTACTCTGGACTGCTAGAAGCTTAGATTGAATACTCCTCACCTTATCTTGAGCATCATTCACTAAGTCTACCCTCAAAGGTTTCACATCTCCAGTCTCAAACCATCATACGAGTGATCTACATCCTTTATAAGTGTCTCAAATGGTACATATCAATGCTAGAGTGATAATTATTACTATAAGAGAACTCACACAAACGTAAGAACTTATCCCAATGTCCTCCAAAGTCAATCACGCATTCCCTCAACTTGTCTTCTAACACTTGAATGGTCCTTTTTGATTATCCGTCTGTCTGTGGATGGAAGGTTGTACTAAAAGTGAGTTGTGTGCCCAATTCATCATGTAATTTCCTCCAAAACTTGGAGGTGAATTGGCTACCACGATCTGAGATAATAGAAAAGGGGCACTCCATGCAACCTTACTATCTCTTTCACATACATCTTATCCAATTGTTCAGCATTATAATCTATCCTTACCGGAATAAAGTGGGTTGACTTAGTCAATCGGTCCACAACTACCCAAATCGAATCATACTTCCCCAAAGTCTTAGGAAGGCCAACTACAAAATCCATGGCTATTCTTTCCCACTTTCATTTCGGAATTGGCATTTTTTGAAGCAAACCCGCCGGTCTTTGGTGTTCATACTTTACTTGTTGGCAATTTTGACACTTAGCCACAAATTCCGAAATGTTTTTCTTCATACCCGACCACCAATAAATTAGTTTCAAATCTCGATACATCTTGGTTACACTCGAATGAATGGAATATCGCGAACCATGAGTTCCACCAACAATTTCGGAATCATGTCATCAACTTGAGGAACACAAATTCTTTCTTTAAAATTAAGCACGCCTTCCACATCAAGAGTGGCCTTTTGTGCCTTACCAATCACAATCTTCTTCTTAAGTTAATCCAAATTCTCATAATCAAACTGTTTGGCACTGATCTCCTCAATAAATGCGGCCCTAACCTCAATGCCAGCTAACATCCCTCTTCTCTCTGAGATGCCCATTCGCATGAAGTTAGATTCCAAACGTTTAATATCCTTAGCCAAAGGTCACTTGGATGCACTCAAGCAAGCTAAATTGTTCATACTTACCGCTTTCTGACTTAAAGCATCCTCCACCACATTTGCCTTGCCCGGATGGTATTGGATGGTCACATCCTAATCTTTGAGTAACTCCATCCACCTTCTCTTTCTCAAATTCAGATATTTTTGAGTGAACACATGCTGCAAACTACGATGATCAGTAAATACTTCACACCTAACACCATAAAGATAATGTCACCAAATCTTAAGAGCAAATACTACTGCTGCCAACTCCAAATCATGTGTTGGATAATTCCTCTCATGCACTTTCAATTGACTTGATTCATAGGCTATAATATTCTTCTCTTGCATCAACACTGCGCTCAACCCAGAATGAGAAGCATCACAATAAACTACAAATTCCTTACCTTCAACCAATAATGCTAAAATAGGTGCGGTGGTCAAAAGAGTCTTGAGCTTTTAAAAGCTCTCCTCACATTTTCGGTCCATTCAAATGGTATCTCCTATTTAGTCAAATTAGTCAATTGAGTAGCAATAGAAGCAAAGTTCTTCACAAATCGACGATAATATCTAGCGAGCCCCACAAAACTCCTAATTTAGGTCACAGAACTTGATCGAACTAAATTCCTAACCACCTCAATCTTTTGGGGATCTACCATTACCCCTTCTTTCGAAACTACATGCCCCAAAAATGCAATAAAAGTCAACCAAAATTCACACTTAGAGAATTTCGCATACAACCTTTGTTTCCCAAAATCACCCAGAATAATATGAAGATGATCGACATGCTCTTCCTCACTTTTTGAATAAACCAAAATATCATCAATAAAGACTATAACAAAAGAATCAAGAAATGGCTTGCACACCCCATTCATTAAACTCATGAAAGTTGTAGGCTAGTCAACCCAAACAGCATAACTAGGAACTCATAAATGTCGTTTTTGGTATATCTTCCAGTCTAATCTTTAATTGATGGTAACCAGACCTTGAATCAGTTTTAGAGAAGACGGATGCACCTTGCAATTGGTTAAAAAGATCATCTATGCGAGGCAATGAATACTTATTTCAAATGGTTACCTTATTCAATTGTCGGTAATCTATACACATTCTCATACTATCGTCCTTCTTCTTAACAAACAAAACTGGGGCACTCCGTGGGGAAGCACTAGGATGAATAAATCCTTTATTAATAAGCTTTTGGATTCGAGCTTTAAGCTCTCTCAATTCTGCCGGAGCCATACAATATGGAGGAATAGAAATGGGGCGAGTACCAGGTTCCAAATGAATGCAGAAATCTATATCTCTAACCAGAGGCATACTAGGCAAATCAGTAGGGAAAACTTCTCTAAATTTCAACACCACAGGAATAGACTCAATATAAGGAGATTCAACCTCCATATCCCAAATATGAGCCAAATAAGCCAAACAACCCTGACCTACAAGTTTCCTAGCCCTTATGGAGGATATGATCTTAGCATGCTTAGGATTGTACACCCCTTCCACTCTAACTTTTTCCTTCCCGAAATTTCTAGAGTCACAGACTTAGTATTACAATTTAATACAACATAATAGGGGGATAACTAAGTTATGCCTAAGATTATATCAAAGTTAGTCATATCCAAAATCACCAAATCATCACAAGTATGATAACCCATAAACAAAATAGGACAAGCATGATATACATGGGTGACTATGACAGACTCTCCAATAGGGGTAGAAACATGGACGAGGGAATCAAGGATATCACAAATCATATCAAATTCTGAGGCGAATCGCACAAACACACAAGAATAAGTAGAACCTGGATCAAATAACATATTAGCCATCCAGTCACAAGCAATAATAGTATATGTGATCGCCGCATTAGACGTCTCTGCCTCATTCTTGCTCGAAAAAGCATAACACTGAGCTCTATCATCTTGACAAACTACTTCCCTGCCTAGTTGCGCGTTATCTCTGCCTGCATTACCATTTCCACAACCCTCATTGCCTCATTGATTATTTCCCCGCCCACCTTGTGGACACCTTTGACTGTTAT
This sequence comes from Solanum bulbocastanum, assembly GCA_037074985.1. NCBI lineage: Eukaryota > Viridiplantae > Streptophyta > Magnoliopsida > Solanales > Solanaceae > Solanum > Solanum bulbocastanum. Next base: position 38,116,059 of record CM073604.1, on the reverse strand, counting down.
TACCATTCCCCATGGGTACCACTGCTCTAGACTGCTGTGGCACGGAATCCAACATACGCAAATGGGGACAATCTCTCCTCATATGTTTGGGTTCCCCACAATTGTAACAAGTATGATCAAACGATGGTCTATTGCCCGCCGAAGGTGCGACTCCCTAGCTATCCTGAATAAAATTTTGATGTGGAGTTTTCGAGTAATTACCCGTGGAAGCAGGTATTATGGAATGAATTGGTCGGGTTGCAAGTGTTGGTCTACCAGATCTTCTCGAATAAGAGCCTTGAAAATTTCTAGAATTCTTGGCTTTCTTAGCCAACGCCTTAGTCTGACCTTCTCACTTCACCCCCTCTATTTTTTCACAAAGTCTGCCACTTCATTGAAGCTTCTTTGTGCAGAAGTCATGTGAACAAACAATACTTGTAGCTTAGAATTCAACCCTCTAACAAATAGACAAATCCTCTTCTCTTCAGTAGTCACCAACTGCATAGCATATCTAGACAAAACATGGAACTTGGCCTTATAAGCAGCCACAGACATCCCACCTTGCTCCAAAGCCATAAACTCATCTTTCTTATGATCTCTCAAAGTCTAGGGCACATATTTCTCTAAAAACAGAGCATGAAACTGATTCCAAGTGAGTGGAGGTAAAGTCAAAGATCTGCATTCCACATAAGCTCTCCACTGCTGCTTGGCCTCACCTTGAAGTTGAAACGACATGAACTCAACCTTATGTTGATGAACAATCCCCAACTTGTGAAGCTGCTCATAGCAATCAAGAAAAATTCATAAGTATCTTTACTCTCGGAACCAAGAAACACATGAGGCTTGAGCTTCAAAAACTTAGTCAACATTTCATGCTAATTACCAGTCATAACAGATTCCAACAAAGGATGGAAGAAATCATCATTACCTTTAGTTCCACTCACCCCGGGGACAGCGCTAGCTATAGGAGGATTATCAATCAGAGCTCCATCTCCAATTAGTGCTACTCTTCCATAACCTCTACCTCTAGGTCTTCATTTACCCTGCCTCAACCGCGACCTCTCGCTGTAGAGCCTTTAACTAGAACATTGACGGAAGGGACATAACGAACACCGTTGAATCTTGTATTAACCGTCTGCGGGCAGAAGAGTGAAGGAGTTTAGATATCAATTTGTATCACTCAGATACCAATTGGACCCAAGTTATAGCACGAAAGGAGATAAGAGAAAAATAGAGAGATTTCATAAAATCCTATAGCCCCTCGAAGAAAAGTAAAGGAGTCCCTGTACCATTTCGAGAGACTCTATTAGAATTGTTTCGGTACATCAAGATCAACGAACCTAGGCATTGATACCAACTTTGTGGCACAAACGCTTAACCTTTGGTGGGAGAACCAAAACTACAACCCAAACCAAGCAGCTAAACAAGAACTAACTCAATTACTAAAATAAAATGAAGTTCCCATAAACTTTAACAAGAATACTAAAGAACTAACTAAACAAATGCAGAAGAAAACAACCTAGAACCTAAAATTCAATATATTGAAACTACTAAACAAAGTAATAAAGTCTAAACGAGAAAATTCACAACCCCAACTAATGAACTAAACATATAAAAAACTTGGTCTAAGTTCGAAATGTGGACAAAGACTCAAGAGAATCCAAAGAAGCCCTGAAGATACTAGCTCACCCTTGAATTCAAAAGCAACATCACATATCTTCTAATTGACGTCTGTCAATAGCCACCGGAAGGAGCCTTGTACTCAACAAAAATAAGAGCAAGTGCAGAATCAGTACACAACCATCGTGTACTGGTGGGATCATGCGGCTATCCCACTAAGTGCAACATAAATAGGTCATCACAATAATATAATCATGTAATATACCGAATATAACAATATTACATATCATATGCTCAACAGTATACAATTATCACAAGTAGTTGATCCTCTCATAAAACCAAAACCCAAAATTTTAGCATACTGGAAAGTGGTATTCGATCCAATAGTTATGCTGTAACGTGGCAATCTATCCCATATTTATGTCGGAACATGGTAAGCGATCCCAATTAGTTATGCCGGAACATGGCAAACAAGCCCATCAACATACCACAATCACATTCATAAGTATATTCTCAATAATTATACAATCAATGAGTGATTCATGACATATATCAATTCATCTATCTCATTTATAACAACTGTGATCAACAATGCAACATTCACATACATACATGCGTCATAATGAAGCAATAACAAGAATACATCACACAATCATAGAATCACAACCATCACCTACGTCGAAACAAGCTTAAAACCCTAAGAAACTTGATCCTTCCCTTTTCGAATTCGTTATGCTTGTTCGTGGTCTACAAATAATCAATATAATACGGGAATCAATAAACAATCACTAATTACCCGGATTACTAACAATTCTACAAACCCTAAATCATCCCATGATCTCAATAGGCTTGTTTTCATCATGAATTCTAAGATCAAAACCCTTCCCCATCGATAATAACCCAAGATAATAGGTTCTATGGATTGAAAAACGGATTCGGGGAGTTAAAATCTTACCTTTCGCCTAAAGAATGGTGAAAACATTCAAGAAATCATATGTGGTCATCTCCTAGCTCTCAAAGCCGAAAAGTACAGAATAAATACGTTTTGGGGTTTTATTAACAACTTAAGTCGCGTCGAACCCACCACAGCGGCACACATCCCGCCACAGCGGCCAAAAGTCCCGCCAAAGTGACTTGCACGAAATAAAGAGCTAGATCCAAAATTCCAAGGATCCCATTTCGTAACACACCCTCGTCTATCGACACTCAAAAAAATACCAATTATGCCAAGATCAATTTCGGGAGTTCTACTTGCCCGAATTCAATTTCGTAAAGTTGTATGGATTTCTTAACGAGTTATCTATCCCCTCATATAATCAAAATCACAAAAAACACCCGCGATTTCTACTAGATGTCCCCACACCTTAAAGACTCCAATTTTGTCCAAATCTGGACTAGGTTAGGGAATTGAAGTTACTACAATTAAAAGTTTTTCGACCCAAAATCTTTTCCCATTGGATTTTCTATAACGACGGAATTGGTTGTTACACTACATATAATCCTAATCCTAAGATTGTTGCTGACCATCTTAACTACCAAGTTAACAAGTACGTTCCCTCTCATTTCTTCCTTTTTATTTTATTTTTCTTGTGCCATAGACCATAGTATTTTTTCAGAATTCATTCCATGTGAAAAATTGTGTAGGTAGGAACTCTTCATTCATTGGACAATTTCTCGTGTGATTATTTACGTGAATTCAAGTTTGCGTTGATTGCCTCCCTTTATTATATATTGGGCTAAGGGCGGATCTCTAAATTAAAAGTTCTAGTTAAAACATGCAATCTCTAGATCCCTTATAATTGACAACCTTAAAAAACACTAATTTAGTTAATTTAAAAACACATCTTAAAAATACTAATTTAAGTATGTTTTCAATACTAAATTACAAAATAAAAACACATCTAAATTAGCTATTTTAAAATCACATGCTAGTAAATATATTTTATTTAATTTTGAATGTTTTTAAGGTTGTCAATAATTCTAAAATGAAACTAATAATTTACATCGAGTCTATGAGTGATTAAATGGTTCAATTTTCACATACTACATTATTCGTGGGGCCTACCCTAGCAAATATATTTTATTTATTTTTGAATATTTTATTTATTAAAAAGGAAAAAAGAAATAGAGAATGGTTGTATTTGTATTGCAGTGTACTTTTTGTGACCCATATGCTATATGCTCCCAATTTCTCCTATATAAATAACCTTTCCTACACTTCATGTACTTCCTTGGAAGGCGCAAGACGTTTGCGTCTTACAAGACTCAAGGCGACTAAGCCTAGTAAGGAGGCATCATATTTCGCGTCTTGCGGCTGTCATTTTAATTTAGACGATATTAATTCAACTGTTATAATGTTGCCTTTTTGGTTAATTCAATCCAATATCAAAGGCAAAGTTAAGTGAGGGAACAATTATGCATGTCTCATGACCTGCTATTGATATCCCTTCTAGCGAGTATCCTTCAATCTGCAAGTACCTTTCCCTTTTCTGGCTATTGTTACCCCTCCAATTTGAGTTGATCGATTTAGAATATTTTGTTGTTTAATCCTTCATTTTGTGTAACACTGATGAACTTCAACTCTGGAAGAGATTAGAACAGAGGGGAGGATAAAATAAGACTTTAGAAGGACACTATACACTTCCTTTTTTATTTAATGATATAACTTAACTTTAAATTTTAATAATGAAAGCCATTTAGTACCAAGCTAGTACTGAAATATTACAAAGTAAAGGAATCCTTTATATTTACAAGGATTCCAGAAAATAAAAAATAGCATCAGTCTCATTAGAAAACACAACATTGCATAACACTTTTGGGACACTATACACCAGTGTTTTCGACGGCGAGAGGCGACAAGTGCCTGCCTCACCATGCAGCGAGGCACTCACCTTTTTGAATTGCGGCGCCAATTAATACCAAATATTAAAAATATTTAATTGCATATATAAATATCTAATATCTCAATAACAATAACATATATTAACAAATTAATTTATGTTATGGAGTATCTGACACCATTGAATTCACTGTTTATGGAGTATGGACAAATAAATACTATATTAATTAGTACTAAAACTAAATTAAGTTGCATTGTTGCAAAGAAATAATTATAGAAGAATTTTTTTTTTTTTTTTAAATGTAGGCAGTGGACAGTGGCTTCAGTTCTTCTTCAGAAATTGGACTTCACAATAAAGAACAGAGGGACTAAGAGAGGACTAAAAACAGAGCAAAAGAAGAGAAGAGATATTGAATCGAGAAAAGAAGAGAAGAGAGAAGTCACGACTCACGTAAGAGAAGAGAGAAGTCGTAGCAACATCAGTCGTGATTCGCGACTTTAAGTTTCCAATCAAACTTGCAGCAGCAGCAGTTGTCGCGAACTCTAATTGCAGTCGAGTTATTGATTTCAAGTTTCCAATCGCCAAAGGAGAAGGAGCAGTATCGATATCAAGTTTGAAAAAATACCCAAAAAAACCCTAATTTGGTTATTTGGCTTTTAATTATTAATATTCAGACTTTTAAAAATAATAAAAAAAAAAGGTGACGCCTATTGCATCGCCATTCCACGCCACTGAGTCGCCTAGGCTCGCCTTTTTTACCTCACCACGCCTCCCTGGAAATAGGCGCAAACCATCGCTTCGCCACGCCACGCCACGCCACACATCGCTCGCCTTTAAGAACACTGTTTTACACTTTCTAACACTTCTATAGAATATGTGAAATATTAACTATCAAGTTGTCTAATACACTCATCTTAACTCAATGGTCCATTAGGGTAGATTAACTTGGATTTAAGAGGCATTTGAGATCAAGTAAATATCAAGATGAATAGAAATTAAACCTGTATTTTTGGTAATCAGAATTATTTGGTAAATGACTTAACATAACACGACCACCCATGTCACTAATACAATGATAAGATAGATTCAATTTTTATTTTTTTTACTTACTTAAACTTGTGTAAAGCAAAATTAGACAAACAAATTTAAATGGAATGTGAACAATTATACAAACTTCGGCATTTGTTTTAACTACAATTCTACACACAAAAAATGAATTACTTGTGATACTCATCCTTAAGCTCATCTGAACATTACTCCTAGTTTCCTACCAATTTTCCTGCCAATTTACAAGAACAAAAAAAATCTTGAAGTATCAAACTGCTTGAATAAATAGAATCGATATTAATCATTTGAAAGAGGTGAGGCTAGAGCCTTATAGTATACAGTGTCGTGGGAAGAAGGAGGATCTTTGAATGTAAGTTGGTTGCCGCAGGTTGATTTGAGGTGTTTTTTCGGTAAGAATTTCCGGCAAGTGTGTGGGATTAGGGTAGAGATCTCTAATGCAGAGGAAGAAGAGGGGTTTGATTTTTTGAGGGGTGGATTTGATTAAAATTACTAAACTGATCCTTTATGTTTGAGGTAGGTTTAAAATAGATCCTTAAATATATGTTTGAACGGTTTTAGCCCTTTAGTTACAAAAAGAAAAATGTTTTCGATCTCAGTCAAATATTTAACGAAATCTAACTATTAAATTTAACGAAATTATATATAAAAAAATGTTAAAGAGAAAAGTCGCACATAACCAACATTGACAAAATGCATCAAACCAAATTATCTTGAGTCACATGAAAAGTTGATCGAGTATTTCCTTCAATTCGATGTTGAATTCTAAGGTGATGATCATATTTGATTTGATTTCAAATATAATAGTCTCTCTCATGGATTTTTTATTAATGCTATCTCCAATCCACATCTATTTTACACTCCATTCTCTATATTTGGAGAGTAAAACAGAGAATGCCCTCTCCAACCCCTCTCCATACTACTCTCTATACTCCATTTATAGAGAGGTGAATATTCACACTCTCTATTTTACTTTTTGAATATTTTATTATTTTTTTATTACTTTCTAATTAACATATTATTTTACATATAATGTCATTAATTAAATATCTAATATTCATACTTCTTTTTAAATGTAATATAATATTTTTAAAAATATACTATTTAATATATACTAGTTTCATCCCGAATTAATAGTATTTTAATTTTTTCTAATTTTCGTCGACAATATAGTTTGATTTTATTATTAATTTTCACTATAAAGAATACACAAAATTAAAATGATAAGATGAAATTTTTAATTTAAAAATACAACACATAATATGATAATTTAAATACAAGATAACAATAAAATACATAACATAATAATTAAAATACAAGATAAAATACAATACATAACATAGTAATTAATTCGCGATGAAACAAGAATCATGTCAAAAAGATGTTGAAAGTGCATTCGGAGTTTTGCAATTTTTACAGGACCGTCATGTTTTTGAAGAAAGGAAATGCTGCATGATATAATGACTACATGTATTATATTGCACAACATGATAATTGAAGATGAACTTGATCTTAATGCACCAATTCAAGATGTCGTAGAGGCTCCAACTCCAACGAAAAAAACTGAGGTAGATAAAAATCTCCGATTTGAACAACTTTTAGCTAGACATAAAAAAATCAAGGACAAAATGTTCATTTTGAACTTCGTAATGCATTAATAGAGCATTTATGGGAGTAGCGTAATAATTTCAAAAATTGAGTGTTTATGTAATGTTTATGTAATTGTATTTCACTTTTATTTGAATTTGTCCATTAATTTGTATATTATATAATATTTTCTTGCAATTTATGTTATTTAAAATTTAGAATAAAATATAATTTTATATTATATAAAAATATTGAAAAATTAAATTTTATATCACATGAAAATTATATAAAGTAATATTGGGAAAATTAAATAAAAGATTTATATTATAAGATAAGAAAAGAAGGATGAAATAGAAATAATAATATTGTATTGAGGAGAGAGAAAAAGATTCTTTTTAAAGAGTAAAATAGAAAATTGGGTTGAAGTTGGTTGTCTAAAAAAATAGAGAACTCTATATTTAGAGAGTAAAATAGAGCGTAGGATTGAAGATGTCCGCTTATTCTTAGCCTATAAAAAGGGTGGAGAAAAGATAGTAGTTCTAATACCCTTTCATGTGAAATAAAATACATCGTCACAAATTTAGAAGGCGATATAATATCTCATTATTAATCAGAAAGTGGTTCTCCACTTTTCCCTCACAACTTCTTAATTTACTTCCTCTATTCTTGCCTCATAAGTATGGAGGATATTAAGTTGAACTCTATCCATTTTTATGACAAATCATTCACCTTTTTTCACTAAAAAAAGAAAAAGAAAAATAAGAAAATTAAAGAGAGATAAAATATATCAATTAGGAAACACAATTTGTATGTATGATTATAAAAAATGGGAATGACAATATGTAATTTGATTTTATTCTTTGTTTTGGTTGTTCTAGTTGTTTCCATTGAGGCACATATTAAGGGGTTTGATGAGGTGTGGAAGAAGTGAGCCCAGCAAGCAAAGAAGGCCGCTCGACATGCCTATAATCCTAATCCTTAGATTGTTGTTGATCATCTTAACTACCAAGTTAACAAGTAAGTTCCCTCTCATTTCTTCCTTTTTATTTTATTTCTTATTTTTCCTGTGCCATAGACCATAGTATTTTTCAGAATTCATTCCATGTGAAAAATCGTGCCTTCATTCATTGGACAATGTCTCGTAGGATTATTTACGTGAATTCAAGTTCGTGTTTGTTACCCCTCCGATTTGAGTTAATCGATTCAGAATCTTTTGTTGTTTTATCCTTCATTTTCCGTAACACTGATGGACTTCAGCTCTGGAAGAGATTAGAACATAGGGTAGGATAAAATAAGACTTTAGAAGGACACTATACACTTCCTTTTTTATTTAATGATACAACTTAAATGTAAATTTTAATAATGAAAGCCATTCAGTACCAAGCTAGTACTGAAATATTACAAAGTAAAGGAATCCTTTATATCTACAAGGATTTCAGAAAATAAAAAATAGCATGAGTCTCGTTAAAAAACACAGCATTGCACAACACTGTTAGGACACTATACACTTTCAAAAACTTCTACAGAATATGTGAGATATTAACTATCAAGTTGTCTAATACACTCATCTTAACTCAAAGGTCCATTAGGGTAGATTGACTTGGATTTACGAGGCATAGAGTAATAAAACATGGATTTTTGGTAATCAGAATTATTTGGTAAATGACTTAACATAACACTTCCTCCCATGTCACTAATACAATGATAAAATAGATTCAATTTTTATTTTTTTATTTACTTAAACTTCTGTCAAGTCAAAATTAGATAAACAAATTATACTTAAACTTGAGTCAAGTCAAAATCACACAAACAAATTGAAATGGAGTGTGAACAATTATACAAACTTCAGCATTTTTTTAATACAATTCTACACATAAAAAAATAAATTATTTGTGATACTCATCATTAAGCTCAATTAAATATTACTCCTAATTTCCTACCAATTTACATGAACAAAAAAATCATGAAGTATCAAACTGCTTGAATAAATAGAATCGATATTAATCATTAGAAAGAGATGAGGGTAGAGCCTTACAATATACAGTGACGAGGGACGAAGGAGAATCTTTGAATGTAACTTGGTTGCCGCAGGTTGATTTGAGGTGTTTTTCCGGTGAGGATTTCCGGCCGAGAGTATGGGACAAGGGAAAAGATCTCTAATGCGGAGGAAGAAGAGGGGTTTGGGTTTTTGAGGGGGTGATTTTGATTAAAATTACTAAATTGATCCCTTATGTTTGAGGTAGGTTTAAAATAGTTCCTTAAATATATTTGTGAACTGTTTTAGTCCTTTAGTTACAAAAAGAAGAATGTTTTTGGTCTCAGACAAATATTTAACAAACTCTAACTATTAAATTTAACGAAATTATAGAAAAAAATATTAAAGAGAAAAGTTGCGCATAACTAACATTGACAAAATGCATCAAACCAAATTATCTTGAGTCACTTGAAAAGTTGATCGACTATTTCTTTCAATTCGATGTTGAATTCTAAGGAGCTGATCATATTTGATTTGATTTCAAATATAATAGTCTCTCATGGATTTTTTTATTAACACTATTCTTTTTTTTTTAACCCCTCCCTAGGAGCTCCCACCCCTTTTGCTCCCTTAGTGACTCGAACTCACAACCTTCGGGTTGGAAGTAAGGGGTGCTTATCATCCAAGCAACTCACTTTTGTCTATTAACGCTAGTTAGTTGGCTTATTCTTAGCCTATAAAAAGGATGGAGAAAAGATAGTTGTTCTAATACCCTTTCATGTGAAATAAAATGCACCGTCACAAATTTAGAAGGCGATATAATATCTCATTATTAATCAAAAAGTGGTTCTCCACTTTTCCCTCACAACTTCTTAATTTACTTCCTCTATTCCTGCCTCTTAAGTATGGAGGACATTAAGCTGAACTCTATCCATTTTTATGACAAATCATTCACCTTCTCACTAAAAAAAGAAAAATAAGAATATTAAAGAGAGATAAAATATATCTGTTAGGGAATACGTATGATTATCAACAATGGGATTGATAAAGTGTAATTTGTTTTTATTCTTTGTTTTGGTTGTTCTAGTTGTTAGCATTGAGGCACATATTAAGGAGTTTGATGAGGTGTGGAAGAAGCGATCCCAACAACCAAAGAAGGCCGCTTGACATGCCTATAATCCTAATCCTAAGATTGTTGATGACCATCTTAACTACCAAGTTAACAAGTAACTTCCCTCTCATTTCTTTATTTTTATTTTATTTCTTATTTTCCCTTTGCCATAGACCATAGTATTTTTTCAGAATTCATTCCATGTGAAAAATCGCGTAGGTAGGAACTCTTCATTCATTGGATAATTTCTTGTATGATTATTTACGTGAATTCAAGTTCACGTTGATTGCCTCCCTTTATTATTTATTTGGCTAATGGCGGACCTCTAACCTAAAAGTTCTAGTTAAAACAAAGGATCTTTAGATGTCGTATAATTGTCTGTTTCCGCTTGTACTTGTTTATACGGCTACATATACTGATGGAAATAAGTTAGGTCCAAGATCTATTTTTTCAACATGATATCAAAGTACATAGGACCAACCAATTCTCGTTTTAACCAATGTTAGGCCTCCATATTACCTTGTTCACACTCAAGTTGTCAAGTATTGGCGTGCAAAGGTGTTACTAGTCCCACTTGATTGGAGAATGGATGACAATTTTTCTCCTTATATGGTTTTGAACATTCCTCACAAGTTGAGGCATATATAGTAAGAAAGTTAAACTCAAAGTTCATTTCTTTATCACCCTTTTCATTTTTCTAATTGGAGACAGGTAGGAAATTAAGCACACAAGTTGAATGCCGCATTTTAGTCCAATAGGAAGAGTCTAGTACTATTATATTTTATATACGACAAACTATGTACATATTTAATTAATTGACTCTAAATTTTGAATCTGTTTCTGTTATTTGCAGTTTTGATGATTTGATAAAAAAGGGGACCTTGTAAAGGGATCTGATCCTTGTGCAAATATACACACAACCACCAGGTAGTAAAAAGTACAATTGGTTGGTGCATAGTCTCCAACAGTGGTAGAAACCTCGGCCAATGGCATGGCCTTAAAAGTTGCGACTATTATTCATAAAGATTATGTTCAATAGTCATAACCTTAGTTTCTGCAACTTGAACTCTCTCAAGAATTTTTGCAAAGGCTAACACTTAAGTGAAGAAATATCCAAAGAGCAACAGGGACCTGATAAAGATGGAAGCTATCTAGTTGTCCTAGGATTATATCTTCAGTTCTTACATTGTAAATCTGTTCTTAGCTTATAAATGATTCAGATCTTGTGTCAGTTCGTGAAAGTCTAAATCAGTTAAGACTAACTGGTTTAGTAGGTAGCATTGTTTAATGTTTAGTCAAAATTCTAAGTCATCTAGGAAATAGTTGATTTAGTGGGCAGTGTGGTATCCGCTTAGTTTGAATTCTAAGTTGTCTAGTGGTGATAACTTAGTGGGCAGTGTGGTATCTGCTTAGGCTCAGTAAGTAATAGAGTTATTACTTAGTTGTGAGATTAATAACTTTTTCTCACGTTGGCTGTAACTGTGGTTCACTTTTTCTTAAAGAGATTAGTGAAAACAGGTGAAAATCCTATGAGACAGGTCATGGTTTTACTCCCTTGAGCAAAAAGGTTTCCATGTAAATTGCTTGTGTTGTGTTTTCTTTATTGTTTTCTTCTCTTTACTATTTTTGCTAAGTCAAGGGACCTGGTCCGTTGACTGACAATGGACATACGCATTCTATCAAGGTTGTATATTTTTATGTTGAGTGAAGTGACAAAAATGTACCTAAATTATCTTCTTCTTTTTTAATTTAATACTTAAACTATTGAAATTGTGAGTTTCATACATAAATTATCACATATTAATTTGAGAAACACACCTGTCTGGGATAATATCTCCCACATTTATACATAAAGAGTGTATATCTACTAATAATTACCTATATGATATTTCATCCTCTAATGTCTACATATTGAGTCAAAATCATGTTCAATTCTTCAGAAGATGCTTTATCCTTAACATGAGGTTCAATCAAACTAAGACACATATTTTTCCTTGAAGACGATGGTGCATTGATTCTTTTTGTTGGGACTACCATTGAGTCAAACTCCTATTTCATAATCACACAGCAAAGAAAATTAAAATTTAATATGTGTTAATATGATTTAAAATGAATGAATGGGTATATAAAAGAAAAAACTAGAAAATGGAGCATAAATATTACGTACACTTTCAGTGCCCATTCTAATAGAGCTAAAAATTAAAATAATTGGAGATGAGAATAATTGTCTCAAAGAGATGAAAGTTTTGTGCATCTCACTATCTTTGGCTCCTTCAATTTATAACAACAAAAATTGCTTTGCCTTCATAAATTTTGTTTGGTGAATCTTAAATTTCATCACTGTCATGTTGACAACATTAAAAGGACAATATCTTAAACTTTGAAAATAACATAAACTTGGAAAAATATTCATTTTTTCTCCCTTAATAATTAATTAGGAGATAGGAGTCAAAGAAAATAAATTCTTTAAAATTGAGGAAATTGACTTCCTTAATTAATGAAAGTCTGGAAAACAAGTTACTAACATTCCACATTGGTAGTAATCTTCACCTTCCAACACACCTTATCTTCATCCTCATTCCTCTATCTTCACCTTTCATAGTATTTATCTAAATTATATAAAAATACGTTTAAGATGAAGAAAAAAAATAAGAAAGAAACCCACTTATTTTTCTAAAAAATATTTTCTTATATGAAAACATTTTCCATCATACCAAACACTCCCTTCATGTTTCATTTTTTTGTCAATTGCACACTTTGGGGATTCTATTACTCCATTAAATTTTGTGGGGGATTCTACGATCCCATTAAATTTTGTGGCGATTATACTATCACATGTTCTTGTCTACAATATTAAATCATTAATTTAAAATATCAAGAGATAATTTGATGCATATATGTTTCAATAGGAATCACACACGAATATATAGACCTTACTATTTTTTATTCTTGATAGTATAGAAAAGAGAAATTTTAGAATTTCTTGATTTTACTGCTACGCATTTTTCAAACTATAAGAAATTTGTGGTAAAATACGCGCTCGTAAACCAATAGATAAAATATATAATCCCATTTTAAACTATCCCCTAGATGAGCATGATTGGCACCCGATACACTCCACCGGCCAGGCAAATTCAATTTTCATCCCTTAATCATTAATTTACAACATTTAATAAAATAAATATATATTTGAATAATATAATAATTAGTTATGAATAATTAAAATCTCAAAATATTAATTTGAAATTTTTGCCCCAATTCCACACTAACCATGGAGCATATATGAGAACTACAAAAGACTCGATTCTCTTGGATAATTGTCAGCTACTAGCTTCATTATCACCAACAATATTTGTATTGACATGCAGGTAAGGAGTGACCTATACGTAAATATAATTCAGTAAGATTCTTAACCCATCTTTTTGAATAATATTGAAATAAGGGTAGAAAATATAACCACACAATGAGGTAGAAATGATATGCACAAAAATATATATTTTATGATATAATATTCTATAAGGCTCAAATAAATATTCAAAAAGGACACTACATATCTCAACTTAATCCACACTCACGACTTGTCATAAAATATTGTGGAATAAGTCCACAACAACACATACTGCCTCAAAAGTATACTTGTATCAATATCTCCCATCCTGATAAGTCCACAACAGCACATAATGCCTCAAAAGTATACTTGTATCAATATCTCCCATCCTGATAAGTCCACAACAACACATAATGCCTTAAAAGTATACTTGTATCAATACCTCTCATCCTGATAAGTCCACAACAATACTTAATGCCTCAAAAGTATACTTGTATCAATACCTCCCATCCTGATAAGTCCACAACAACACATAATGCCTCAAAAGTATACTTATATCAATAACTCCCATCATGATAAGTCCACAACAGCACATAACGCCTCAAAAGTATATTTCGGCAACAAGTACAAGGCTCTTAACATATTACGGCAGCATAGGTATGTTCCTAGCTAGCATATTACAACAACGTAAGTATGCCCTTAATAACTATATCATGGCAGCAAAGGGAGGAGTCCAACGTCCACACTGTTGGGTTTTATTTGCCCTGATTTTCTTACCATAAATAGGTTTTCCTTTTAGGAAAAGGTTTAATATTTTGACTAGTCCGTTTCTTGTAGGAAATGTTTTAGGACTCTATAAATATAAGTTTGTTCCTTCTAACTTAATCGACATTCACAATGTAGTCTTAGGGGTTTTGAGAGCTTTGGTTATGGGGGAGAATTTTTTGAACCTCCTCGTATTCGGAGTGAATTGGTTGAGATTGTTTCTCTCTATATTTTGTACTCTCATATTTATAGTGGATTGCTCATCTCCTTTGTGGGCGTAGATTGATTAACTGAACCACGTTAAATCTTTGTGTCTTTTGGTATATTTCTCGTTTGTCTTCTTACTCGTGATCTTTCGAGGTTTGCTTTGCTAGCTTCCGCATTACACCTAATAATTTCGGTCCTAACACACACACCATGGTACGAGATCACGCCAAACCACAAATCACCTATTAAGTAATTTTCAATATTCTTCACAAAGTAACAAAACACATTTTCAAAGAAAGGTTTGAAAAACAAGTACGCACCAAAACGTAAACCAGAACTATGCATGCTCTCAGGTCTCCAGATCACCTCAAATTTGATATATTTTTTATCAAAAATCTCAATGAAAATTATCCTTTTATCTTAACCTCTAATAGTATTTATCTAGATTTTATAAAAATGCTTTTAAGATAATAATTTTTACTTGCATACTGAACACAAGAAAATAAATAAAATGCTCACTTATTTTTCTAAAAGTATTTTCTTATATACCAAACACACCGCCTTCATGTCTCTTTTTTTTCATTTGCACACTAAAATTTTATGGAAATTCTATGATCCCATTTTCTTGACTACAATATTAAATCATGCATTCCAAAACATCATGAGACAATTTGGTGCAGAACAGATCTTCAACAACAAAAATAACTAGATTAGAAATTTGTGGTATATGTGCTCATGAACCAACAGACAAAGTATATATTCCCTCCGTATTAAAAAAAATGGTCTAGTAATTTGACTTGGCAAGGAGTTTAAGAAAATAAAGAAGATTTTTCAATTTTGTGGTCCTAAATTAAAGTTATGTCAAATGTATTAAAATGTCCTTTAATATTGTGGCCTTGAACATGCTACGTGAAAAGATGAAATTAAAGTGTTACAAAAAAAAAAGAGGTCATTCTTTTTTAAACAGACTAAAAAAAAAAGCAAGTCATTCTTTTTTAAACGAAGGAAATAACATAGACCATAGTTCATGAATTAGTGATTTGCATATTTAGTAACTTTGGTACTTTGGATGTTCCGAAAATAAAAATTATCAAGTTAATCTAATATAGTACCATATAAAAAAATAGTGTACAAGAGTATTTTTACATGGTCTGTTAGAAAGTAATTAGTTAATTGTAACAACCAACTACAGTTGGTTAAATCTGATGTATTGTAGTAAAAATTCTCAATTACTCTTCTTCTTCTTCTTTGTCAACATCTTAGGGTTCTTCATTGATTAAGGACATACACACCATATTTATAGTATTAAGAAAAAAAATATTTTGTCTACATAAATACCCTCCACAAATATGGTGAAAAAAATTTTGAAGGTCAATTACATGCTGTCACAATCCAGACCATCGTGATTGACACCCACACTAACACTCCGGTGGGAGAACCACTACTACAACCCAAAGCAAACAACTAAACCAAAAACTAAGGCATTTAAGTCAAACACTTGAGGAAATAAATATGGAGTTCCCATAAACTCCAACAAAAGTCTAACAATAACTAAACAATGAGGAAGAATAACCTAGAACATGAAAGTCAATATAACAAAGCATCTAACAATGATCCAAGTCTAAACAAGAAGGGATACACCCCATACAAATGAACTAACTAAAACAAATTTCTAAGTCCGAAAATGGTGGACATAGACGAAAGAGAATCCCATGGCAGCCCGAAAGAATTGGCTCACCCTTGAATTCGAAGTGACGATCACTGATCTCCTAAGCGAGGTCTATCAGTTGCCGCTTGAAGATGCCCTGTACTCAACAAAAATAAGAGCAAGTGCAGTGTCAATACACAACCACAGTGTACTGGTAGTATCACGCGGCTATTCCACTAGTGCAACATAAACAAGTCAAGACAACAATATAATCACATGCATATATGTCAACATATACAATATTATCAACATTTACGAACAACTTCACATTTTATATCAAATCATTGGTTCATGGAACCCAAACCCAAACAATTAGCATGTCGAAACTTGGCAACCAATCCCATTTTTATGCTGGAACGTGGCAACCGATCCCATTTTTATGCCGAAACGTGGCAACCGATCCAAGTTAGTTATGCCGGAATGTGACAACCGATCCCATTCACACACCACAATCACAATCACAAGTATATCATCAAGATCATACATTTAAGTCATGATTTCATGGCATTCAATAATTTTCTATCTCATTTACAACAAGTGTGATCAACATTGCAACATTCATACATATACAAGTGCCATAATAAAGCAAGAACAAGCATACATCACACAATCATAGAATCACAACATCACCTACCTCAAAACAAGCTTCAAACCCTAAGAAACTTGATCCTTCCCTTTTCGTATTCGTTCCGCTTGTTCTTGGTCTACAAACAATCAATATAATACTGGAATCAATAAACAATCATTAATTACCCGGATTACTAACAATTCTATGAACCTTAGATCAAATCCATAATCTCAATTATCCAACCATAGAATCTATAACAAAACCTTCCCTCATCAATATTCACCCATTCTATTACGAAAGATGGATCGAAAAACAGATTCGGGGAGTGAAAAGCTTACCTTTCGCCTCAAGAATTGTGAAAAACGAGTAGGGGTCGCCTGGGGGTCGTTCCTTAGCTCAAAAAGTTGAAAAGTGCATAATGAGGTTGTTTAGGGGTTTATTAACGACTTTAATTCACATCGAGCCCACCACAGCTGCCACCACCCCTCCATGGTGGCGACGCTAGAGCGGCAAAAACCCCTGCCAAAGCGGCATTCTCGAGACAGAGAGTTATTTTAAGAATTCCAAAATTCTCATTTCACAACACACCTGTAACCCACTACGCTCAGTAAAATACCTTTTACGCTAAGATCGATTCTGGAGTTCTACTCGCTCGAATTCAATTCCGTAAAGTCGTATGGATTTCTTAACGAGTTATCTAACTACTCATGTAATCAAAATCATAAATGATTCACCCGATTGTTACCAGATTTTCCTACACCTCAATGACTCCAATTTTGTCCAAATTCTGACAAAATTGGGAAAATCCAAATACTACGAAAAAGTTTTTCGGCCCCAAATTTTCCCCCGTTGGTTATTCTATAACGATGGGAACAGGTCGTTACACATGCGTTTTAATCATGTTAATCCATGCATTAAACCCCTTTGCATTACTAATATCATGAATTTCTATGTATAACTAGTAATACATACTTTAATACAAAATGTATCAAACAAGATAGTAATAATACACAAAATTAATATATATACATTATTTTCTCTAATATACTATGTCAAATGACCTTTTAAAATGAATTGAACTTAAATTAAAAACTTTTTATAAATATATCGCTTTTGAGAGAGAGAGAGAGAGATAAGATGTCCTCAAATACGAGCGAATAGGGTGTTTTATATTCCATCCTTTAGAATAAAAGTGGTATATATAATAATGACCACGTTCGCAAAATATATATATATATATATCAGTACTAGAGAAATTTTTTGAAAATTTTAAATAAAAGATATTGAGCTCACATGAACTAGAAATCAAAACTATGAATCCTCCTCGGCAAGTCTCATTCAGATCTACGTGTTATTTTTAAGATTTTTTTCATTCATCTCCTCAGATCAAAAATGCAACTAATCCGTCTATTTCAATTTGTTCGAATGTTTTCTTTTCAGTCTATTTCAAAAAAAAATGTTTTCTTTTTGTTTTTGACAATCATTTAGTTTTAGCATTTCATTTGACATGTTTAAGACCACAAAATTAAAGGAAATTTTGGTATATATTATTCAACATCTTTGATTTGAAATCACAAAATTCAAAAATATTCTTTACAATCTTAAATTCCAAATCAAACAAACAAATTGAAATGAAAGGAATATAAATTAAAAGAACGAAGCTCAAATATATTATCAAACTATTAGAAATTGATCATCTATGGACTATGACCTCCGTTAAAAGTCAGTCTCATTTATGTTATTATCATTGCAACAAAGGTTCATTTATGTCATTATATTTTAACAAAAAATCTTTTGATGCACATAATATACCTACCCAACCAAAAGTCCATGGAGATTTCACTTTTCGTTGTTACTACCATTGAGCCAAACTCCTATTTCATGATCACCAAAAAAAATTAAAAAAAATAAAAATAAAAATAAATAAATAAATAAATAAATAAATATATATATATATATATATATATATGATTTAAAATGAAGGAATTAATTAGTGTATGGTTAATTAGTAAACAATATGTTGGTGTAATAAAATCTAGGTTTACCTAAATACACATTTTATTTTATCATAATCTCTAAAATTTCTTACCATCTAAAAAAATTACAAAAATTCTTTCTCGGATACATCTCTATCCCCTCTTAGATACATTTCTATCATCTCGGATAATCTCACCCCTCTCGAATACATCCTTATCCCCTCTCGAATATATTTGTGAGCTATCTATTGCAGGTTTCCTGAATAGCAATGTATCGCAACTTATGTATTCACGCACATGTCTGCTATATGTATCCGGAGTCCTTTAACTTTAAGGATTTCTTGTAATTTAGAAAAGAGTAAGAACATAAAATAATTAACTTTTAACACTATGAGATTTATATAATTTCAAACACAGTAATTTGGACTTTGAACTTGAGATAGACATAATAATGGTATAAAGAAAATGGTAGAAGCATTGAGCATGAATATTAGATATGGTTTGAATTCCTATCTAAGAGGTAAAGAGGTCTCGATCTGAAATTATTGAGGCTCCTCCAAGATATGAAAGTTTTGTGCATCTCTCACTTACCGTAGGCTCCAGTGGCGGATAGGGATGGCAATGGGCAGGGCGGGGTGGGTTTAAGGCTATGTGAGACGGGGCGGTTTAAGGTTGTGTGGGCGGGTGGGATGCGAGGCGGGTTGCAATGGGTTTTTTAAAAAGGGTGGCGTGGGTTGCGGGTATATGTAATTTTATGTGGGTTCAAATTTAATTTTAATTTTTTACATATTATAAGAGTGATAGTTTATTAAGATAATTTATATAAATATACTAAAATATTCGAGATAGTATATGAAAATGGTTCAATAAAAAATAATACAATTTCTTACATGTTTTCAAATTGACCCCTAAAAAATAATTTTTTAAGCCACTATCCTATTAAATTAATACAACTTAATGAAAAAAAATTATTGTTATAAATTTTATTTTTAGTATCAAACTTAACTAGAAAAAGAAAATATTAAAAAATTATGCGAGGGAGGTTGAAAATGAAAAAAATTGTTATGCGGGGCAGGGTGGGGTGGATTAAAAAATTTGCGAAGCTCAACCCGCCGCACCCCCACCCCGCACTGCCCCATTGCCATCCCTCGTGGCTGAGCCTGAAATTTTAATAAGGATGTCCAAGAATAATGGTATGCGGTTGTCAAAATAAAATAAAATAAAATTATGTTATTTGGGGTTCAAACCCAAAACTCCATTCAAATGGATACTTATTACCATTGCGCCAAAGACATATATAGCTTTTGTCAAGAGTGTCCAACTTTAAATATATATATCTTTTAAATATAAAATTTAACATATATATATACAACGTAATTTTTCGATGAAGGGTATCACACCGTGGTTGGCTGTGGCTGTGGCTACGCCACTGATAGGCTCCTCCAATTGATTACAACAACGAAAGTTTCTTTGTGATCTCCTTACCTAATTTTGTTTGGTGAATCTTTAATTTGGGAGGGGATTACGTCATCTCTAGTACTATTCCCTCCTGTAATATTCAATGCATACATTGACGTTAGCTACGTATAATAATAATAATAATAATATAATTAATATATATATTAAAAGTATGTTTGATATTGCTGTTGAAAGGTCAAAAATACTTATTAAGAAAAAAAAATAGGTGTTTGACTAATAGTAAAATTACTTTTAGATAGAAGCTTAAATAGTTTTATGTTGTTGGGAAGAAGCTAAAAGATTCTAGTTCTTAAAAAAAACAGAAACAAAAAATCTTTGCTCTTCATCTTCTACGGTTACATCTATCTCTCCACAGTCTATCATTGTCAATCTCTCGCACCTTCTCATTACATCTTTGCTCTTCATCTTCACATGCCAAAACCGTCGCAGTTTCACATCTTGCATCTTATCTACCATAGAGGTTGCTATTGTCTTGCTCTGTATATTTTTGTTCTTAATATTATCTCTTCTAGTACGTTCACACATTCATTTAAGCATACTCATTTATGATACTTTCATCTTCTGAACATGTGAATTATTGATTAGTCAATACTCTCCCTCATACAATATAGTCAATATAACCATCATTCTATAAAACTTACCTTTAAATCTTGGCAATACATTTTTATCACATAAAACATTGTCTGGGTGCTAGCTTGAATCTCATTCACCCCGTTTTAATAAGGTGTGGCATCCTCGTTTATCTCCACATTTTCTTGAATTTAAAAAAATAAAATAAATTTAATTGATTTTAAAATTCTAACAATTAATAAAAGTAAAATAATAAACATATTATGTTAATTATTATTTTTCTTAATAAATATATCACGTCAAAATTGAAAAATTAAATAGAAACCGACTTGAGTATAACATAGTTTCTATTGTTTCTGTCCAGTGGGAAAGAAATACCCGCAATAATGTCACATTTTAAATAGACCTACCTTTATTTTTTCCCATAAAACACACAACAAACATGATTTACTCTTTTTCTCCTTTTCTTTTAAACCACACAAATTATTTATTTTTTTAAGGATAGATTTTAGAAACGTCCTTTCAAGATTGGTATCTTATAACATTGATTATTTTTTTTATTTTATTTTTTTGCAATATTACATTTATCTTTTTTATTTTAATTTTTTTTAACAGAAGTTTTGACCTATTTGAAAAAAAATCGTAATCTGTCTAATTTAATCTTTTTAATATATTTTTTTTTATTAATTTTATAGATAATGGATAGGTTTGGGCATTCGGTATTCGGTTCAGATTTCTCAAATTTTGGGTTTGGTAATTCGGTAATTGGTAGTTTAAAGTAGATACCAAATATCAAAATTTTAAATTTCGGGTTGGTAATTCGGGAAACGGTAAATTAAACTTCGGTTTGGTACGATATTCGGTAATACTGTATTGAAATTATAGTCAATTGTATTAGAAAGTTAATACTATTTCTCCAATTGTTTCTATTTTATTATCTGGAGGAGCAATATAATAGAAGATCAACAAGTAAGAAGACATCAAGCAAAGCAAATTGATACAATTAAAAGACATGTATTTAGATTGTTCATGTTTATTCTATAACTTTCTCTTTGGACTTGTACTAATGAGTAGGGGTGTACAAGTCAAATCGAACCGACAAGTCAAACCAAACTGAAAAAAAAAAAACGATTTGTGGTTTGATTTGGTTTGGTTTGGTTGGTTTGGCGGTTGGAAAAAAAAAACTGACCACTCTTGGTTTGGTTTGGTTTGGTATTAAAAGAAAAAAAGTCAAACCGAACTCAAGCCAAACCAACATAATATATATATATATATATATATTATATTTTATTTATAGATAAAAAAATATTATTTATAATCTACTTTGTAAATATATTTTTAGTTAGTTTATAGTTTTCAATGTTTATATATTTTATTTCAAATTTGGGCTTATAAAATTTTGTAAATATTATATATATAATTTTATTTTATTTATAGATAAAAAATATTATTTATAATCTACTTTGTTAATATATTTTTAGTTAGCTTATAATTTTCAATGTTTATATATTTTATTCAAATTTTTGCTTGTAAAATTTGTAAATATTTTATTTTGTATTAAAATCCAAAGTTACAATTATATTGTTATTGTTTTTCAAATTCGAAGTTAACAATTTACTTTGTAAATATTTTGTTTTATATTCAGTTTGACTACATCCTTTAATCTTATTAATTTAACATAATGAACGTTCATATTTCAAAAAAATATATTTTGAACTCATGTGAATTTTGCCCTTTTTACGAAAATTTCTATTCATTTAACATTTCTTAAGTTTAGCTTATCACACAGGTAAATGAAAATATATTTGATTTCTTTTTCAAACACTGTATAGTTGTAAAAAATCGAAAAAACCCGAAAGAACCGACTAAAACCGAAATCGAAAAAACCTACTTTGCGTAGTTTGATTTGATTTTTAGATTTAATAAACCGACATAATTGGTTTAGATTTTTTATAATGAAAACCAAACCAAGCCGACCTATGTACACCCCTACTAATGAGTAATGGATATATATGTTGATATATGACTTTCATTAAGTAGATAATTTGGTATTCGGGAAACCCAACTCGAATACCATTATTCAAAAAATTTACTCTTGAATACCATACCAAATATCAATTACCAAATACCAAATTACCAAAAATTTTGATTCGGTTCAATAATTCAGTTTTCAATATTTTATGCCCCGCCCTAATAATGATATTGAAATCCAAAGAAAATTCCCAATGCTGTCTAAATCCATTAAAATGTTATGATTTCTATCAGTATTTTTATTAAAAATAAAAAGTATTTTCCAAAATTTGAATTCCATTATAAATTTACCATGTAATTTGATATTGTTGTTGTATGAATATTAATAAATTCCTCTATGAGCATTATCGTTCTGACATCCCCAAAGTTTCTATATCAAGTGTCTATGACAAATCAAAATACTTTACCCTATAATTATTATTTATGTAATATAGTGAAGAATTGGAAATGTTGTTCATAATGTCTATCGATTTAGATTTTCACTGTAATATCTTGATTTATAAAATTAATAAAAAGATACATTAAAAAGGCTAAATTAGTCAAATTGCTATTTTTTATATCAATAATAAATAGATTAAAAGTTTTGTTAAAAAAAAATAATCAAAATAAGAGAGGTAAATGTAATATCGTAAACTACAAAGGAGTTAGTGTTACGAGGCGAAATCCGAGAATAGGTATCTAAAATTATCCCCTTTTTTAAAAAAAAATTAAAAAGAGATCACGCCCAAATTTTTAAAAAAAAAACATTATGTTGTTGTTGTGGCTAGCCATTGTCATGACTGTCTTCTTCTTCCACATTTTTTTCTAATTATTATCATCATTCATAACCATTATAAAAATATTAAAATTAACAATGAATTTTATTGTTAATCTGTCACGTGAAATTATTAATTTTTTGATACTTCTCCATTGTTGATCTTAATATTTGTAAGATAAGTATCACCCCCTCAATAAGGAGTAAGGATATATAGAAATGCGATAGATGAAATATTTGATAGGAACGTTGAAGGTGAAAAGGAATGAAAACAACAAAAAGAGTCCAGAATTGGTGAAGGAAAATGATTGCACACAAGCTTTTTTAATCTAGGTTTGTTATTATAAAATGTAAAATCTTCTTATGTTTGATAAATAAAGAAAATTAAATATTTATAATAATATGGAAAAATTATCTAACTGCACATTTTTTTACCCTATTTTCTATTATTCCCTACTATTTCAAAAAATTACAAAAATATCCCTCTTTTTCATAATTTCTCACTTTTTCGAATACATCACTGTAAATTATCACCCCAAGATTTTATTTCCCTTTTTTCACCCCTAAAATAACTCTATGGTATCACCTAGGGGTGTACATAGGTCGGTTTGGTTTGGTTTTTCATTAAAAAAAAACCTAAACCAATTATGTCGGTTTATTAAATCTAAATTCCAAATCAAACCACGCAAAGTCAATTTTTTCGGTTTCGGTTTTAGTCGATTCTTTCGATTTTTTTTTTTTGGCTTTTTACAACTTAACGGTGTTTGAAAAAGAGATCAAATATATTTTCACCTATCTGTGTGATAAGCTAAACTTAAGAAATGTTAAATGAATAGAAATTTTCGTAAAGACGGTAAAATTCACATGAGTACAATTTTTTTTTTTTTGAAATATTAACGTTCATTATGTTAAATTAATAAGATTAAGTAATACAGTCAAACTGAATACAAAACGAAATATTTACAAAGCAAATTGTTAACTTCGAATTTGAAAAACTATAACAATATAATTGTAACTTCAGATTTTAATACAAAAAAATATTTACAAATTTTGCAAGCCTAAATTTGAAATAAAATATATAAACATTGAAAACTATAAACTAACTAAAATATATATTAACAAGGTAGATTATAAGTTATATTTTTTTATCTATAAATAAAATATAAAATTATATATATAATATTTAAAAAATTTTACAAGCCCAAATTTGAAATAAAATATATAAACATCAAAAACTATAAACTAACTAAAAATATATTAACAAAGTAGATTATAAATAATATTTTTTATCTATAAATAAAATAAAATTATATATATAATATTTACAAAATTTTACAACCCCAAATATGAAATAAAATATATTAACATTGAAAGCTATAAACTAACTAAAAATATATTAACAAAGTAGATTATAAGTAATATTTTTTTATCTATAAATAAAATAAAATTATATATATAATATTTACAAAATTTTTCAAGC
This sequence comes from Solanum bulbocastanum, assembly GCA_037074985.1. Classification (NCBI taxonomy): domain Eukaryota; kingdom Viridiplantae; phylum Streptophyta; class Magnoliopsida; order Solanales; family Solanaceae; genus Solanum; species Solanum bulbocastanum. Next base: position 38,091,016 of record CM073604.1, on the reverse strand, counting down.
CCAAATTTGAAATAAAATATATAAACATTGAAAACTATAAACTAACTAAAAATATATTAACAAAGTAGATTATAAATAATATTTTTTATCTATAAATAAAATAAAATTATATACATAATATTTACAAAATTTTACAAGCCCAAATTTGAAATAAACTATATAAACATTGAAAGCTATAAACTAACTAAAAATATATTAACAAAATAGATTATAAATAATATTTTTATCAATAAATAAAATAAAATTATATTATTTACAAAATTTTAGAAGCCCAAATTTGAAATAAAATATATAAACACTGAAAACTATAAACTAACTAAAAATATATTAACAAAGTAGATTATAAATAATATTTTTTATCTATAAATAATATAAAATTATACACACACACACACACACACTCTACCTTAAAAGCATGAACTCCCAAACATGAATATTGAATTACTATAGTACCCCCAATTAAAAATACTCAATTTATTTAATTATGTTATATTAATAGTTGTTACCTTTTCACAATAATGGATTGTGACTTTAGTGATGAGTTGTGACTTTTCCAAAGGATTATGACTTTTTTGATGAGTTGTGACATTTTCAATGAGTTGTGATTTTTACAAAGGATTGTGATATTTTCAAAGAGTTGTGACTTTACCAAAAGGATTGTGCCTTATCCGATGAGTTGTGACTTTTTCAAAGGGTTATGTCTTTTTCGATGAGCAGGGACTTTTTTGAAGGGCTCTAACTTATCTAATAAGGCATAATCAGAACATATTCATACAACTATTTGTTCTCTATATATAGAGGAGTTTCCTCTCACTTTAAACTGCATTTTTTTTTTAGGTTTTATACTCTTCTTCTTCTTTAAAAAAACTCCAATGCTATTTGCAATAGTTGATTAAGTTCGAAACCCAATGAAATTCGGGTACCATATAAGAAAGAGTTGGTGAAAAAATTGTAGCAAATCATTTATCAATTCACACTAATATTTTCCTCAAAACGATTTTCATCACATACATACATCAATATTATTTATATCAGTTTAGAACATTAATAATTTTTAATTGACCTACATGTTTTATTCATTAAAAAAGGACTAATTTCCTACGAATAGTTACAACAATTCATACCTTCATGTTTCTTCGGTCATAAATCACAATCATTCACTCCTTATAAGTTCTTGGGGATCTCTTTTATGTGACAATTTGAGATCATTCAAAATTTTCATGAATGATTCATCCCCAATCCATTGATATTTTTCGCCAAAGTTCTCAGCATTGGAATTTAGGTACCGACTTTCTATTAAAGAAGAAAAGAAGAGAACAAAGAAATATGCAATTATCTATGAACTTTACTTCACACAGAAAACTTCTATATATAGTGCGCGAAAATTTTCAAAAAAGGCACATGATTGGATTAAGATATTTCTTCCTTTTATTTTCATTTCTTATTCTTTTAACATCAAATGAAGGAGTTTCTTCCTAATTTTGCTAAAACATCGGGCATCAATGTAGTCCATTGAATTAGTAGTTTTGATGTTACGTCTACTGTTTCAAAAGTAGATTTTCACTTTTACCTATAATATGATAATATAACCATGATTATAATTATTTTTTAATTAATAGATATGTAAGTAAAAATGAACGGTGAAAGTAAAGTGTTGGTGGCAAGAGATTTCAATCAAATGAAACACTAGGGTGAATATATCATGAACATATATTTTCGCCTTCCTTCTTCATTGGCTATGAATTGATCCACATGTTTTTACTTTTTTTTTTTAATATATATTTATGTTGAGGATACATTTTTTTAAGTATGAATTTCCTGTTATTTTGTGTTCATTTTAATCTAAGAAAATTTTATGTCACAAGATACACTCTTTGTTAGCTATATAAAAATGATAAGAAAATAGTGATTGATCATAAAATGATCTTAAATCAAATTAAAGATTCTATAAATAATACTTTAAATATTATTCATCTTTTAATTTTTTTAATTGAAAAAGTTTAATGTTTTATACCGCGATAGAACATCTATAAGATACTAGATACTCTCATAAGATAACATATATATGATATGTATGCGACAACATACATGATAATTTTCTTTAGAACTAATTATTGACGTAATATTTTTTTCTCTATAACATTCTACTTACAAAAGTATTGACATTCACTATATAAGTTACTTTTTGTTTTTTTGTAAAATTACATCTATATCATAGCCTTAGTCAAATATTAATTGAATAATAATATTTTGTAAAATATATATCACGTTTAAAAATAAAATATTAAAATATCTATGAAAATCGTTCTTAGTGTCATGCGCATATTAAATTTCAAGTATTAATATCTAAGAGGAAAAGTTATTGCTGACCATTTTTTTTATCTTGATATTATTTTTTAGTTTGGTTGGTTAAGTTTGTTTACCAAATTGAGTAAAGTAAAAAACAATATTACTTGAGAAATATCACTTTCTCCCCATATTTAATTTATTTGAATGCATTTTGAAATGTTTCAATGTATCTGGTCATTTTTGTCTCAAAAAACAATTGCCTCTATGAAAATATATGTTAATCATTTAAAAACACTTGTCAAATATTCTTTCAGTTATAATTATTTACTACAAAACTTTAATTTAGTAATATAAATTCTATTTTACAACATCGTATATTATATGATATGATACACATGTGCAACGTACGTGCCGTGAAACTAGTATATATATATATATATATATATTACGTCGGTTTGGTTTGAGTTCGGTTTGACTTTTTTTCATTCAATACCAAACCAAATCAAGAGTGGTCGTTTTTCTTTTCAACCGTCAAACCAACCAAACCAAACCACAAGTCGATTTTTTTTTCAGTTTGATTTGGTTTGTCGGTTCGGTTTGACTTGTACACCCCTAGTATCACCAATTATCTCCATCATTTTATTTTGAATTTTAATTTTTTTCTCTTTCCGATTTATCAATTGCAAGTTATTGAAGAGGTAATTCTTCTTCATCTTCTTCTTCCTTCCATTTTTTTCTTTCCACTTTATCAGGTATCGATTTGCTTTTTGATATTTTTAGCTTTTTTATTATAAATTTTGTCGAATAAGGGTGCATCTTCAACTTCAAAATCGATTGTAGAAAAAAACCCAAAAAAGACGGATCGGGTCGAGTTGCTGGTGGCTCCGGTAAGGACTTTGGGCTGAGATCCATGGGTGACAACATTGTTGAAAGTGAAAAAAGCTATGGAAGTTGATACAAAGCAAAAGAGAAAGAGTAGAAGGACTTCTTCATCATTTTTTTTTGCTTTCAGCAGATCAGATTGTTGACTTTTTATTTTATTTTTTGTTGTTCATCTTTTTCTAATACATATGGGTTCAGTTTTTTTAATGTACCTAGTTGCTTTTGTTTCTTAAATTAATGTATAATGCATTCGTTCCAACATTATGATACATTACAATTTTACCAAGAGTTGTTGGTGGCTTTGGCTCTGGATCGAGATCCATGAGTGACGCCATTGTTGAAAGTGAAAAAAAGCTACAGGAGTTGATACAGAGCAAAGGAGAAAGTGTGGAAGAATTTCTTCATCATTTTATTTTGTTGTTTTTGGCTGATCAAATTGTTGATACATAAACACTAATGTTTTATAAGAAAATCAGTTTGTATATTATTCACAGTTATGTATATGTCACATAACTTTCTTATGTATATAACATAGTTATGTATCAGATATTGTGATGTATCACATGTTGTTAAGTATCTGCAATAATGTTTTATAAATAAATCAATGTATGTCATATTCATAGTTTTTTTTATCTGATACATAACTTTATAAAATTGTCAACTTTTTTTTGAATCTATTACGATTTGAGAAAGATTTGAGAGAAGAAAAATTGAATTGTTTGGAGTTGTTATTTGGGAGAGATTGACATCAATTTGATTTATATGATTTGGGGAACTGAAATTTAATTTTATATTTAATTTTCTTTTAAATCTCAACAAACTAGTTGTATAATGTATCAAATGTGATGTATTTGGAAGAATGAGATGTATTCGGATGACAACAATTTTAGGAGATTTTTGTAAATTAAAAAAGAATAGAGATAGAATGTAATTTGCTCCTTACACTATGAGATTCCTAAAAATTTTACTAATAATATAGAGTCTTATTTTGTTGTGGAACATAAATTTTCCTAAGTATTTAAGCATAACCAATGAATTATAGTTATATTGTGCTTTTTAACTGTTGGACCAAAAGCCCATGACAAGGCCCCATCTACAAAGTGAACTGGCTATGAATTCCACGAGTTCTGAATGGCGATAGGCCCATAGCATATGCTTCTACATATATTATATTAATTTCTTAAGATAAATAAAAAGATGTGAAAATTATGGAGATAAGCAAACATAAACTAGTTAATTAGCTAACATAGCTATAGTTTGAATTAATTACCACTCGTAACCTCTTTTTAGCTATAATTATGTGCGCCCCTCTCCTCTCTTTCTCTCTCTCTCTCCCTCGCCTCTCTCCTCTCTTATATACATATACAAATTATACATATACAATTATATGACATATATACAAATACAATTCGCCTCTCTCCTTCCTCTCCCAATCTCACCCGCCTCTCTCAATCTTGCTTGTCTCTCCTCCCTCTCCCAATCTCTCTCATCCCTCTCCCAATCGCGCTCGCCAGATATAGAATACATATGTATATCAGTTACATAAATACAATTATCTGACAATATACATATACAATTCGACATATATACAAATACAATTCACCTCTCTCCATTCTCTACTCTCTCTTGCTCGCCTTTGTCCTCCCTCTCCCAATCTCGCTCGCCTCTCTTCTCCTTCTAACATGTAACTACAAATCATAATTAGCAAATTATAGCTATGAAACCTAATTAAATTGTTTTTAGTGGTTTTGCGAAATTTCCTCTAAAAAGATTGAGTCAAAACTATTAAACAGCCTAACTCGCAGAGGGTAGATCTAGAAGGCAGCAAGGGTGTCTATCCACACTCATTCGACAAAATATTAAATTGTATATATAATATTATTAAAAAATTAATCTATATATGTAGATTTTGAATCTCTTAAAAATAAGAGTATAGATTGATTCAATAATTTAAGAGATTAAAATTTTCAAATCTTAATCACAAGATTTTTATTTTTTCGCCCCCTTAGCGAAATCTTGAAACCACACTCCTGTTCTCACATTGAACACTATATAATCATTTAGCAAAATTTTCACACACGAAAATGAATAATAATATGTGTTGGGCAAAATGGTAAAGTCAACATATTTTAGAACTGTTCTTAAAACAACTACTCCCCGTTTACTTTTAATTATCATGTTGTTATTTCGAAAATCAATTTAATGATTTTTAAAATTAAATTAGATTACATTAATTCAATATTTTAAACAAGAAATTTAGATATTCAAAAACTATACGAAAAGTACTATAAATTGCAATTTTTTGCATATCAATATGATGAAAAAATACATAATAAATTGTTAATTAAAATTCTTATAGTTTGACTCTAAAAAGTGAAACTATGGCAATTAAAAATGACCGGAGGAGATACTTTTTTGTCAAAATTAATTTGTGTTTGATCAAAATAATTTAATTTTTGAGTAATATTTAGTATATGAATCAAACTTTTCAAAAATGTGTCCAAGGATATATTTTTTTCTCAAATATATATTTAAAATAGTACTTTTAGGAAAGGTAATTATTAAAAACACCTTCTATTACTTTGCTTAAACACTTTGTTTTTTTCAAAAAAGTTTGATGAAACACCTATTTTTAAAAAATAAATATATTTAATCTTTCAAAAACTTAGCCAAAGAGATTATAAATATATAAGACAACTCTTTTTTAGTGAATTGTTTCTTTTCTGCAATTTTGTCACTCTCTTTCCTTAAAATCCCACAGTTGACCTTACTATTATTATTATTATTATTATGAGATCTGTTTATTTTTTAATTTATAAATATCATCAGTATTTATAATAGGATGAAAAATGAATCTCGCGGAGTTCAAGTAGTATTTATTAATTATTGAATTCTGATTCACCAAATAGATAAAAAAAAATCGTTCAATGTATAAAGAATATAATTAAATAATATATATATATATATATATATATATATATATATATATATATATATATATTATTTAATAATATAAATATTTAGATGATCATACACTTCAATATATTATCAGAACAAACAAAAATCCTGAAATCAAATCTCATAACCATCCGTTATAAAAATGAATATCCATATGTATGGCTTATGATAAAAGAGTTAGACATTTACGTAAATGTTTTAATAATATAATTAAATAATAAAAATATAATATCTCTGATTGTTTAAGTTGACAAATAAGGCTATCACACACTTTAATAATTGAAAAAAGTTTGAAGGAAATGTTTATTCCTTTTTGAACACTTTCTTCAATGTCCTTAAAAATTCATATTTTACCTTACTAACCTATGGTTTTGTTTTTCGCTCATTATTTGAAGTCTGCAAGCTCTGACTGAATTTGAATTCCACATTATAGGGCTCATTTAGGAATGACATTCCTAATAAGATTTTTTTAATACACGAAACTTGAACTCAAAATCTCGAATTAATGACAACAATTTCACCACTACACTACAATTCTTATTAATCTAACCTTTGATTTTAGTAGGTCACTATTCATTCTTGTGGGCTGCTAACTACCCATTTGTTTTTATTGGACAAAGAATTCAAAGGCTAGATGTATAGTCTTTATGAAATAGAGTTTCTAATCATAATTATTACTTTATAGATGCACTCATGATCAAATATATGTAAGAGTAATTTTGGGTTTGACTACTAAAACACTGAATCAAGCTGCCTATCAATTATCATTATCTAGGGCAATAATTTCCTGTAAAGGGGCTTAATGTATTACCTATGAAAAAGAAATGATATATCAATCAATTTAGGGAGTAAAGCAATTTATATATATCTTTATCATTAAAAATGACTTAAATATATTATTTTTTATCGATAAAAGTAAAAAGAAAAAAATTAAATTAATATTTTATTTTTTTATTAAAATAAAACTCATAGGGATTTAATTAACCCTTGTCGCAAAGTTAAAGAATATATTTGATATTTCTCATAGATAGGCTTTTGCCTTCTTTAATCCAACAATTAATTTATAATTACTATCTTGATAGTCAAATTTACTTCCATTCACTTGTTTCTTTTTTGTATTCACACTAAAGAATGAAGAAAAGAAAACCTTGGATAATGACTCTTTATGTAGTTTGTCACTCTCTCTTTCTCGTGTTAACTCACTATATATGATATGAGTATGACTTTGCAACTAACATAGATTTATTTTAGGAATTATATTTTTCTCTTACATTACAATAGACTAGAACTAGGAATCCATGAGAGTTCAATGGTACTTAACATTTATTTATATCGGGTATTCATATCAAATTACATAAATTTGAAAAATGTGAAATCATGTTTTGAAATTCTCAAATCAATTTTTTTTTTTTTTTGGAGAATTTAGGATTTCATCTTATGATTTGATTTTATCTTGTGATTTCAAATCATCTAAGATGAAATCATGTGTTCAAGCACCTGCTAAAAATTTATGTACAAATACATATCATAATATTATTAAGTTGAAATAAATATTGAGTATGAATAATTTTTTACCGAATTAAAAGGGGGAGGAATTCGAATCCTACACCAATAGAGTGATGACTTCAAATCTCATTGTTGAAAACAAGTTCGGGGTATTTTCACCAAAACCAAAAAGAGAAGAAATTATCTTGTAGTAAAGTGAATGGAAGATGCAATTATGAAAGTTCTTAAAAAATGCCTTTTCCCTTCGTATCTAGTAAAACCTTCGTCTTCCCTATAATCTTGAAAAAACACATATTTTACCTAGTTAACCTACGGTTTTATTAGCATTCTTTCATTCTTGTGGGCTTCTAACTACTTTTTTTTTCTTTACTTTATGTAAATTTGACTAGATTATGAGCTAATTACTTAGATATATTCTAATTTGTAATATTATAGAGTATATCTTATCAGATTTTGGTGTGTCTAGATATGTTCAAATACCTCCAAATACATGAGGTTAAAATTACGTATAATTTATTCTAAATACATTGTATCTAAATTGATTTGCAAGTATCTAGGATACATAACAAATCTCACTCTCTTCCCTCCTCTCTCACGTCACACTCTCCACTCTCTTATGTATCTAAGTATATCTTCTTGAATATATAACTAAAACTAAAAAAACTCTTAATTAGTAGTAAAATATGTAATAGTTTAAAAGTGTAAACAATAATAGTATATATGATAGTAAAGCATACCTAATTATGTAGTTTTTTCATGTTTTTGATAATGGACCAAATAATTCAAAGGATTAGTTTTTTTTTTTTTGGTCACAAGATCATGCATGTATGCATATTTATTTAACTACTATAGTGGAAGTGATCAGGTAGCCTTCCATTTGTTACCAGACAATTATTTTTACCATACTAAATTAGGGTCTAATTGCCTACCTTCTATGTAATTCATATCTTTCCAAAATTTTACATCCCTCCGATTAGTTCGATACGATTTGGGTGTGGTTGAATTGCACTAAATTTGGTCAACCTAATTTGGATGCTTTGACTATACTTATGCTAAGAAATATAAGTTGATGGGATATATGTCAAAAGAAAAAGATACTACTACTATATATAGATTAGTATAAAAATTAAGATACTAAATAATTTAACAAAAAGTTACGTATATGTTTGCCACGAACAATATAATTGTAATACAATGTATCTTGAGCTAATTAATAGTACATATTACTTAACGGAATTTAAGTTTTGTACATGGTTAATTTTAAATCTTCACACCACATACTAAATTTACATATCATATATAATATGTACTCTTTATAACAAATTTGATATTATAATTAGATAGGATCAATAGCATAAAAAACTTTATTTTGTCCTACCATAAAACAAGCAAGATTTAAGGATTTCTTTTAATATATTCCTTGTTTTAATCTCTGACTTTCTCCCTCATACAATTAAATTGAGCAATAATTTGAAATAACATAATTAGAGTAAAATTTCTCTAAATAATCAAAGTATACAACTTAAATATATCCGAACTTATGAGATTATAAATAAATCACTGATTTGCCAAAATGTCAACTTAAAAGAGTAATGCTGAGAAGCTAAGATTGTAATTATTCAACTCACTAATGATTCTTTATTTATTTATTTATCTGTTTTGTAGATTGTACGCTAATAATTTTGTTTCTCCATAAGCAATATAATTGCTTTAAAGGTAAGGGATTCGATATCATGTCAATAGAGATAGATTTTAAATTATAAATTATAAAAAATATTGGCAGATTCAAATATTTAAAGAGCATTATTATAGAATAGCTTTTAATGTCCCATTTGGACAATATGAGTGGAATGTTATGCCCTTTGGTTTAAAAAACGCTTTGTCTGAATTTCAAAGAATTATGAATGATATTTTTAATCCATATTTGGATTTTATTATTGTTTATAATGATGGTATTTTAGTTTACTAAAAAACTCTTGAAATGCATATTAAACATTTAGACATTTTCAAGAAAATTGTTATACAAAATGATTTGGTAATTTCTAAACCAAAAATGAGTTTATTCCAAACGGAGGTAAGATTCTTAGGACATCTTATATGTCAAGGTAAGATTACCCCAATTCAACGATCAATTGACTTTGCTTCAAAATTTCCTGATGTTATTACAGATAAGACACAATTGTAAAGATTTTTGGGAAGTTTAAACTACATTTTCCCTTTTTACAAAAAATTATCTTGTGATTTGGCCTCTTTATAGGACAGGCTTAAAAAGGATTATAAATTCCCATGGACTGATAGTCACACCAATTTGGTAAAAACCATTAAACTTCGTGTGCAATCTTTGCCTTGTCTAATTCTTGCTAATCCAGTTTAACAAAAGATAATTGAGACGGATGCGTGTAATGTCGGTTATGGTGGGATTCTAAAACAAATTAATCCTAATGATAAAACTGAATATCTAATTAGATTTCATTCTGAAAAATGGAGTGATGCTCAGAAAAAAATATATGTTACGGTAGCTCATGAAATGCTCACCATCATTAAATGTGTATTAAAATTTCAGGATGATTTATATAATAATTTTTTTTTGATAAAAACTGATGCACAAACAGTAAAATATATGTTTGACAAATATTTTAAACATGAGGCATCAAAATTAATATTTGCTAGGTGGCAAGGCCAGTTAGCTCCTTTTGATTTTGAGATTCATTATAAGAAGGGGAGTGATAACTCTCTTTCGGATTTCTTATCCAGAGAATACTTATCTTCTTAATGGGATTTTTATCTTCTCTCCTTTTAGATAAAATTTTGATTACTACCATAAAGGTTGTACCTCTTAATAGAGACGTACAGGAAATAATTATATGGAAAATTATAGATGCCATGATGAGAGACATCATTTCAGAAATCTATTTTTGTGAAGAACTCATTGATTTTTATAGTGATTATTATGAGATCAAATAAAACTAAATGTTTTGTTTGTAGGATGGATCCTCCTTGGGTGACCAAGGTCAGAGGAAAAGGCAGTTATACCAGAGGAAGAGGAAGATCATCCTCAGTTTCATCAGGATCGTCATACGGATCCTCGTCATCTAATCCTCCAATTATACAAAGAGGAGGAATGACTTTGGTGAATTTAAAAAGTTCCCAAAAAGAATCTTCTTCTATACATCTGAAAGATATTCCAGAAAACAATCCATTATATGCACAATTGCTGGAGTATCTCTCCTAAAAGAAAGGTGATACCTTTGCTTCCATCTCTAAAGATGATAATGATGATATTAAGTCATACGAAAAGGTAGAAAAGAAAGAAACAATATTTCTTTTGGAGAACTCTGAGATTTAGAGAAAAGAGGAACCTTGGAAGATATTTCAACGTTATTTAATCAATGGATTATATTTCTCAAGTGAGTCATACAAAACCTGTTCATATTACAAGACTATTTTGATGGACACTGGTAGTGTGGAATTTTAGCACTTCTTAGGGTACAATATCAGCGAGAATGTTTATAACTTCTCAAAAATGATTATAAAACATATTTTATCTATCGAAGATTGGGGTATTTCCTCAATGAAAGAGAGGCAGATAAGCCTGAACAAGATTCCTACAAATTTTACTTGTTGGGATTATATCAATGCTTTTAGTAAAGTCCTCTAATACAATAATGAGAGGCATAAACATACTTGATTTACTAAGATTTGTGCAAAGATATTTGCCGAGCCAATTCTTAATTGATTCTTAAATTGGTGGTCATAGCACGGTTCGACAGTAAAGATTTTGCTTGAATCATTTTTAAAATTATACAAAGAATGGGTTAAGGTTTCGCCATACCTTAATAATTTATATTACACAGATCATATTTGCTATATGGAAAAAATTGAACAAATCTATTTCTTCATATAATTCTCTATTCCATGGATTCACAAGTGGACTCCAGAAGTAGGTTTTACCGAAGAACAGATTCCATGTTTATATCGCACATATTATAACAACTTTTGGGACAAATTGATGAAGAAAGATCCCAAAACAAAGTCCTTATACGAATAGGAACTTTTGGACCTTATTTTAAGAATAGTCCAGGAATATAGTGCTTCTCCGCACAAAGTAATAATTGTTGATAGTTCCGTAAAGCTCATGGCTAGGAGAATCTCCAATCAATATGGAGATCAAGAAGAAATTATTAATAGATATTTAGAAGACGTTAAGAAAAGTCTACTCCTTAATATCACAAATTATGCAAAATCCAACACTTCTATGAGGAGTGAAACAAGTGATGATATTCGGGATGATATTCAGAAAGCTCAACCATCTAAGGAAGAAAATCCAGCGGCGACAGATGTACTGACAGAGGCGGAAGATTTTCTCTGACAACTGAAGAAGAAAGACAAAGTATAAAGATTATCAAGATCATCAAGAATAATGATAAGCACTAACAACAGTAGAAACATTGTTCATCTACAGTAGAAATACTGTTCATCTACAGTAGAAACACTGTTCATCTGGATTGGATTATCTAGAATCTCTATGTTTGGTCTTGTTTTTGCTATTAGCCGAAGTATCCGGTAAACCAAATTGGGTACAAAAGTCTCTTAATTGAGATCATTCTCGGAGCTTATCCATCTTAAGTTGTCTATTTAATTTTAATTCATGAACAAAATTATACCTTCTTGAGTGCAAACACTTATTAATCTTCCATAGGTATAATCACCATAAGGAATTTCACCATGCTCATTTCTAAGGATCTTTTTAACCCTTAGAGCAAATAATGGGGGAAAGCCGTCTATGAACTTAGCTTTTCAATGCTCATACTTGTTTTCTAGTAGTTCCATCACCTTACTCATATAAGTTTCTTTATACCATCTGAATTCTCCCAAAGTTCTACATCGTAGACCGTTTAACAGGGTACGAACCGTTTCGAACTGATTGGTAAATCTACTATTAAAATGTTTTAAAATGGTTAAGACTAAGGTATAAACCGCGTCTTCTTTATTAGCAACAAGAGTCATACCAAGGTTATCAACACCTTCATTACTAGAAACAACATTAATCACCACATCCTTTTGCTCGAAGGTCATATAATTATCCCACCAACCTCGAAGTTGGCCCGTAAAACCTGCAATAATCATTTTGCAAATATTTCTATCTGTGTTTTGAACATTTTTACAGATAGTTGCATGCATAAGCATTCTATGAATGAGAATAGTAAGTTGTCTATCAGTCAGACCATCAAGGTTCCATTTATAAATTTCAGATCCTCTCTAAGAGGTGTTGGTCTGATTCCAGTCTCGTTCCTCTACAAGCACATCTTGAGGAGCTAGCCTGGAATAATAATAAGTTTGCATGCTCGGTTTATAGGCAAACTTAGTATTACCACTACTCTTTTTGTGATAACCTTGAAGTTTATTAAATTCTAGATCAATATGATTTTTAAAATCAAAACTGTTTTCCATTTTATCAACAAAATTTTCAGACAAATTTATAGGACTTGCCTAAAATTCAGAAAACTTTTTATTAAGAAGTTCTTCTAAGTCATAAGCAATTTTAAATTTGAATTTCGAAATCTCAAAATATCTCTGCACAGGGGTAGAAATAATGAGAGCTTTCTTATTCATTTTTAAAGTAGAAGCTTTATTAAAAGTCTTTAAATCATTTTTAATATGAATAACTAGAGAAGTTAATTCATCTAATTTTTTTATCAAGAGAACCAATATGTTCACCCAAAGCTTTAACATAAAGTCCCAAATAATTATTTTGAACAATCAAATTATTAATCTCATTGATGCTGACTGCCGCAACATCTTCTTCAATAAATTTTTGAAAGGCAGTAAAAGTTATGCCAGTATTATTAGGTAAAACAAACGATGATTGTGGTGGATAAACAACCTTAATAATATTACCAGTTCCATCTTTATAAGATCGTTCTAAAACGTTGATGAACAAAGGTAAATAAGTGGTTATAAACCATGGCACAAAACACATAATTTGATTATGCAAAGCACAAGTTTCATAAAACTCTTGAGTAATATTATTCAAATCATCGGCACTATAAGTATCAAAAAACCAAGTTTTAAACTGATTCCATTTATCACCTAAAAATTCATTCTGAAAGTATTTTCTTGCCAAGGAACATGGGCTAGGTGTACATTCATTATTAAGTATCATTTAAATCAAAATTCATTTCGGATTGAGAAGGAATATCTTTATCAGAAATAGCACAAGCATTATCATTTGCTTGAACAATATTTAACCAAGGATTAATTTTAATTTTATTAACAAATCTATCACTTTGATCCACAGATATAACCGATGGTAAAGTATGTAAAGAAGCAGCACGATTACGAGCTGGACCATATATTGGATCGATAGGGGAAATATGATGCATAGCAGACAATCTTCTAGAAGAAGAAAATAAATGTCTACTAAAAGGAATATCATTAAACTGCATACAAATCCTACCATCAGGATTTTGAGTGATATGAGAATACTCAGAATATGTGACTGCATCTGCCACTGGTTTAAAGGAATAACTGATTATAAAATTTAAGTAGTAGGAAAATTAATTTCTTCCCATTTTATAAGTCGTTTAGTAGTGACCTTAGATCTAGCAATATTAGTTTCCACTAGAATAGTTTCAGTGGATGTATCATATAACTTACACCTTGAATTTAGAGTAGAAAGCAATTTAAAATAGATTCTATAAGATAAACAAATTAATTCAGATCCAGGTGCATAATTACAACCATGTGTTTTAACATTCAAGGTTAAAACATCAAGAATATTAGCATCAGTTAAAGACAACTACAAATTCGGCTGAGTATTAAAATAGACTGGATCATATGCCACAGTAGATTCAATTGAACCCATTAAAGATTGTCTAAAATTCAAATTTCTAGCATCTCGTAAAGTAGCTAAAAATGTTTCAAGTAACCCTTTAACTCCCCTTTAAGAGTTAAAGGCTTAAAAGCAATCTGTATCATGCCAATATGCAAGAAATTATACTGAAATTTATATAAATCAATATCTCTCTTATTTAATAAACGAATAGTCTGTTCTGACGAATTTAACGTCAAAGATTGTTCAGTAGTTTTAATCAACTATTTATTAGAGATTTTATCAAATCAACCATAATCATAAATGGTTTTTATATTAATTTTAGGAATAGTTCATTTGTTTAACAAATCAAGGTTTTGAGGTATATCTACCTCTTCCAATCTATTATTTTTAATACTCGTTTCTCTAAGATCCATGAAAACAAAAATCATATCTATGTCGCATACTTTACAACAATTTCATATGTACCATGAAAGTTCCTAGGCTCTGATACCAACGAACAAGATCTCAAAAGACGGACGATAGTTCGCGCGGTCATCTTTAATATGGCTTATTAATATCCAAATTCAAGGAAGAAATTCGAATCAAAATACATACAAATTTTTATATAGTTCTATGACTGTATGGAAGGATCTAATCTTGTTACCAAAGCAACGAACAGGATCTTAGAAGACGGGCAGTAGTCCGGCGGTCATCTTCAATCTAGCTTATTAATATCTGAATTCAAGGAAGAAATATGAATTGAAATACATACAAATTTTTATATAGTTCTATGATTGTATGGAGGGATCTAATCATTTTACCCAAGTAAGGGGTCTATCAAGATTCAAATACGTATTGTTATTGAGCCCATGTGTCTAGCAGTTCTAACCGGGTATAAAACACCCTTTTCAACTTATTAACGGGCTTTGGACCACGGCTAGCTAGACGGAGTCACTAAGACAAAGCCAATAACGTATTGCATCAAATTTGACTGTACTACCATCTCGGAACCAAGTCAAGAAATCATATATAAATTTATTCATATTTAGATAAAATCTAGATCTTTCATGGTAGATATAAAAGCGAAGTTAGATAACCAACATAGATATGATTCTTTTAGCCGAACATAGTCACGACTCTAGATAGGAGAAATTTAAAGTATAATAAAGGAAGAATTGAAAGTACCTTGTATCAAGGGCCAACACCAGGGCCTGTGCGAACTATACAATCTTTATTCACAACTCTAGTAAGTATCCAACAAACTTTTAAGTACAAAAGCAAAAGAGGCAAAGAGAGAACTTTACAAAAGAAGAGAGATGAGGTTTCTAAAACTTGTCCCTAAAAGACTATAAATGAAACCTATTTATAGAAAAATAAAAGCATCGATCTACAGTAATGGGTCCTTATCAATGGGCCCTAGTAACAGTGTTTCTACTGTAGATGAATTGTGTTTCTACTGTAGATGAACAATTTTTATATTGTAGATGAACAGTGTTTCTACTGTTGTTAGTGCTTATCACTATTCTTGATGATCTTGATAATCTTTATACTTTGTCTTTCTTCTTCAGTTGTCGGAGCTTTCATGGTACATATGAAATTGATGTAAAGTATACGACATAGATATGATTTTTGTCTTTATGGATCTTAGAGAAACAAGTACTAAAAATACTAGATTGGAAGAGGTAGATATACCTCAAAACCTTGATTTGTTAAACAAATGAACTATTTCTAAAATTAATATAAAAATCATTTATGATTATGGTTGGTTTGATAAAATCTCTAATAAACAGTTGATTAAAACTACTGAACAATCTTTGGCTTTAAATTCGTCAGAACAGACTATTCGTTTGTTAAATAAGCGAGATATTGATTTATATAAACTTCAGTATAATTTCTTGCATATTGGCATGATACAGACTGTTTTTAAGCCTTTAACTCTTAAAGGGGAGTTAAAGGGTTACTTAAAACATTTTTAGCTGCTTTACGAGATGCTAGAAATTTGAATTTTAAATAATCTTTAATGGGTTCGATTGGATCTACTGTGGCTTATGGTCCAGTCTATTTTAATACTCAGCCGAATTTGCAGTTGTCTTTAACTGATGCTAATAGTCTTGATGCTTTAACCTTGAATGTTAAAACACATGGTTATAATTATGCACCTGGATCTGAATTAATTTTCTTATCTTATAGAATCTATTTTAAATTGCTTTCTACACTAAATTCAAGGTGTAAGTTATGTGATACATCTGCTAAAACTATTCTAATGGAAACTATTTTTTTCTAGATCTAAGGTCACTACTAGACGACCTATAAAATGTAAAGAAACGATATTTCTGATAAAGATATTCCTTCTCAATCCAAAATAGATTTTGATTTAAATAATACTTAATAATGAATGTACATCAGATAAATTTTAGCCCAGGTTCCCTGACAAGAAAATACATTCAGAATAATTTTTAAGTGATAAATGAAATCAATTTAAAACTTGGTTTTTTGATACTTATAGTGCCGATGATTTGAATAATATTACTCAAGAGTTTTATGAAACTTGTGCTTTGCATAATCAAATTATGTGTTTTGTGCCATGATTTATAACCACTTATTTACCTTTGTTCATCAACGTTTTAGAACGATCTTATAAAGATGGAACTGGTAATATTATTAAGGTTGTTTATCCACCACAATCATTGTTTGTTTTACCTAATAATATTGACATAACATTTATTGTCTTTTAAAAATTTATTGAAGAAGATGTTGCGGCAGTCAACATCAACGAGATTAATAATTTGACTTCTCAAAATAATTATTTGGGACTTTATGTTAAAGCTTTGGGTGAACATATTGGTTCTCTTGATAAAAAAAATAGATGAATTAACTTCTCTAGTTATTCATATTAAAAATGATTTAAAGACTTTTAATAAAGCTTCTACTTCAAAAATTAATAAGAAAGCTCTCATTATTTCTACCCCTGTGCAGAGACCTTCTGAGATTTCGGAATTCAAATTTAAAACTGCCTATGACTTAGAAGAACTTCTTAATAAAAAGTTTTCTGAATTTTAGGCAAGTCCTATAAATTTGTCTGAAAAATTTGCTGATAAAATGGAAAACAGTTTTGATTTTAAAAATCATATTGATCTAGAGTTCAATAAACTTCAAGGTTATCCCAAAAAGAGTAGTGGTAATACAAAGTTTGCCTATAAACCGAGCATGCAAACTTATTATTATTCCAGGCCAACTCCTCAAGATGTGGTTGTAGAGGAACGAGACAGGAATCAGACCAACACCTCTTATAGCGGGTCTGAAATTTATGAATGGAACCTTGATGGTCTGACTGATAGACAACTTACTATTCTCGTTCATAGAATGCTTATGTATGCAACTATCTATAAAAATATTAAAAACACAGATAAAAATATTTGCAAAATGATTATTGCAGGTTTTATGGGCAAACTTCGAGGTTGGTGGAATAATTATATAACCTTCGAGCAAAAGGCTGCGGTGATTAATGTTGTTTCTAGTAATGGAGGTGTTGATAACCTTGGTATGATTCGTGTTGCTAATAGAGAAGATGTGGTTTATACCTTAGTCTTAACCATTTTAGAACATTTTAATGGTAGATTTACCAATCAGTTCGAAACGGTTTGTACCATGTTAAACGGTCTACGATGTAGAACTTTGGGAGAATTCAGATGGTGTAAAAATACTTATATGAGTAGGATGATGAAACAACCAGAAAATAGGTATGAGCATTGAAAAGCTAAGTTCATAGACGGCCTTCCCCCATTATTTGCTCTAAGGGTTAAAAAGATCCTTAGAAATGAGCATGGTGAAATTCCTTATGGTGATTATACCTATGGAAGATTAATAAGATCTTGCACTCAAGAAGGTATAAATTTGTGCAATGAATTAAAATTAAATAGACAGTTTAAGATGGATAAGCTCCGAGAAAGATCTCAATTAGGAGACTTTTGTACCCAGTTTTATTTATTGGATACTTCGGCTAATAGCAAAAAGAAGACCAAACATAGAGATTCTAGAGAATCCAATCCCGATGAACATTATAGGAAAAGAAGGTCTAGGCATAGACGTAGATCTAAGGAAGAACTAGACGAGCGAAAAGCTTATCGAAAATCTAATAGATTTACCAAGAATAGGTCTAGGCGGAAACTCGTAAAAATTAAGTGTTATAGGTGTGGCAATTTTGGACATATAGCACCCAATTGCAAGCTTGAAAAGTTAAAAACCTTAGAACTTGATGAATAAATTCATGATAAGGTTTATAGTTTCCTTCATACTTCCGGTTCGGAGTCCGATTATGATTCTGAGTCAGGATCAGGTTATGAAAAGATGTTGATTTGCCTGAATTATCTGATAATAATCAGTATGCTTATGATACTTGCAAATCTGGTCAAGGTGATATTTGTTCCTGTGAAAATGATGAATTTTATAAATTGCAATCTCAATTTGAGGATTTAAATTTTAACACTATTACTTCTGATAATGTAATAGAACTTTTGAAAAAAGTTACTGATAATAATCTTCGTGAAAAAATTATTCAATTAGTTGTTAATAACAAGGCTAGTTCTTCAAAAAATTTGGAAAAAAGAAATGATTTTGAATATGAATATTCTGCTTCTTATTCTTTGTCTGAAGTTCATAACAGACTAAATAAGCAAACTATTTCTACAAGAGATTCTTCTTTTGATGATTTAAAGGGAGAAATTAAAAATTTAATAAATGAGATTAAATCTATTAAACAAAATCAAATGATTTGTGATCATCGCCTTACTCAAATTGAAACTGTTCATAATAAAGAAAAAAATATTGCTGAAGAAAATACTCTTGCAAAACCTCTTAATATTGATCCTAGACAAGGTATGTTTCTAGGAATGATGCAAATTGTAACTGCTCAAAAATGGTATATTAAATGCACCATATAAATTGATAATAGTTTTTCTATAACTAATGTGGCTATGATTGATAGTGGAGCTGATGCGAGTTGTATTCAGGAAGGTCTAGAACCTATCAAATATTTTGAAAAAACTACTCATATGGTTAAATCTGCATCAGGACATGCTTTAGATATAAAGTACAAATTGCCTAACACTCGTATTTGCCAAAATAAACATTTCGCATCTGTTTTTCTTAGTTAAAAATCAGTTATATCCTCCTATTATACTTGGAACACCCTTTATAAATGCTATTTATCCATTTACTAGCATAAATGCTAAGGATTTTTCTACTACGTATGAAAATCAGAATATTAGTTATACTTTTATCACTGACCCTATTTCTCCTGATATTAATGCTTTAATTGATATGAAGCAAAAGCATGTTAATTCTTTACAACTTAAATTATTTAGCATGAATATATTTGATATTTTAAAATCAACTAAAGTACGAGAAAAAAAATTAAATTAATCTCTGAACAAATGACTATTGATATTTGTGCTGATCATCCTAGTGCTTTTTGGAATCGAAAAAAGCATATTGCTACCCTTCCATATGAAGAAAATTTCTCTGAGGATGATATTCCTACTAAGTCTCGTCCTTGTCAGATGAACGGTGAACTGGTTGAATTCTGTAAAAAAGAAATTGATAATTTGTTACAAAAAGACTTGATAAAACCTTTGAAAGGGAACGAGGTATCCCCAGATTAGTTATAAATTATAAGCCTTTAAATAAATATTTGAAATGGATTAGGTATCCTATTCCGAATAAAAGAGATTTATTATCTAGGTTATATGATGCCAATATATTTGCAAAATTTGATTTAAAATCTAGATATTGGAAGTTTCAAATATTTAAAGAGCATTCTTATAGAACAACTTTTAATGTCCCATTTGGACAATATGAGTGGAATGTTATACCCTTTGGTTTAAAAAACGCTCCGTCTGAATTTCAAAAAATTATTAATGATGTTTTTAATACATATTTGAATTTTATTATTGTTTATATTGATGATATTTTGGTTTACTCAAAAACTCTTGAAATGCATATTAAACATTTAGACATTTTCAAGAAAATTGTTATACAAAATTTGTTTGGTAATTTATAAAAAAAAAAATGAGTTTATTTCAAACAGAGATAAGATTCTTAGGGCATCTTATATGTCAAGGTAAGGTTACCCCAATTCAACGATCGATTGATTTTGCTTCAAAATTTCCTGATGTTATTACAGATAGATCACAACTGCAAAGATTTTTGGAAAGTTTAAACTACATTTTCCCTTTTTACAAAAATTTATCTCGTGATTGGGCCCCTTTATAGGACAGGCTTAAAAAGGATTATAAATACCCATGGACTGGTAGTCACACCAATTTGGTAAAAACTATTAAACTTCGTATGCAATCTTTGCCATGTCTAACTCTTGCTAATCCAGTTTGACAGAAGATAATTGAGACGGATGCGTCTAACGTCGGTTATGGTGGGATAATACTAATGATAAAACTGAATATCTAATTAGATTTCATTTTGGAAAATGGAGCGATGCTAAAAAAATATATGCTACGGTAGCTCATGAAATGCTCACCATCGTTAAATGTGTATTAAAATTTCAGGATGATTTATATAATCAAAAAATTTTGATAAAAACTGATGCACAATCAGTAAAATATATGTTTGACAAAGATTTTAAACATGAGGCATCAAAATTAATATTTGCTAGGTGGCAGGCCCAGTTAGTTCCTTTTGATTTTGAGATTCATTATAAGAAGGGGAGTGATAACTCTCTTCCGGATTTCTTATCCAGAGAATACTTATCTTCTTAATGGGATTTTTATCTTCTCTCCTTTTAGATAAAATTTTGATTACTATCGTAAAGGTTGTACCTCTTAATAGAGACGTACAGGAAATACTTATATGGAAAATTATAGATGCCATGATGAGAGACATCATTTCAGAAATCTTTTTTTTGTGAAGAACTCATTGATTTTTATAGTGATTATTATGAGATCGAATAAAACTAAATGTTTTGTTTGTAGGATGGATCCTCCTTGGGTGACCAAGGTCGGAGGAAAAGGCGGTTATACCAGAGGAAGAGGAAGATCATCCTCAGTTTCATCAAGATCGTCATACGGATCCTCGTCATCTAATCCTCCAATTATACAAAGAGGAGGAATGAGTTTGGTGAATTTAAAAAGTTTCTAAAAAGAAGCTTCTTCTATATATCTGGAAGATATTCCAGAAAGCAATCCATTATATGCATAATTGCAGGAGTATCTATCCCAAAAGAAAGGTGATATCTTTGCTTCCATCTCTAAAGATGATATTGATGATATTATGTCATATGAAAAGGTAGAAAAGAAAGAAACAATATTTCTTTTAGAGAACTCTGAGATTCAGAGAAAAGAGGAACCTTGGAAGATATTTCAACGTTATTTAATTAATGGATTATATTTCCCTGGTTAGTCATACAAAACCCGTTCATATTGCGAGACTATTCTGATGAACACTGGTAGTCACCAAACTCATTCCTCCTCTTTGTATAATTAGAGTATTAGATGACGAGGATCCGTATGACGATCCTGATGAAACTGAGGATGATCTTCCTCTTCCTCTGGTATAACCGCCTTTTCCTCTGACATTGGTCACCCAAGTAGGATCTATCCTTCAAACAAAATATTTAGTTTTATTCGATCTCATAATAATCACTATAAAAATCAATGAGTTCTTCACAAAAACAGATTTCTAAAATGATGTCTCTCATCATGGCATCTATAACTTTCCATATAATTATTTCATGTACGTCTCTATTAAGAGGTGCAGCCTTTATGATAGTAATCAAAATTTTATCTGAAAGGAGAGATAAAAATTCCATTAAGAAGATAAGTATTCTCTGGATAAGAAATCCGGAAGAGAGTTACCACTCCCCTTCTTATAATAAATCTCAAAATCAAAATGAGCTAACTAGGCTTGCCACCTAGCAAATATTAATTTTGATGAATCGTGTTTAAAATCTTTGTCAAATATATATTTTACTGATTGTGCATCAGTTTTTATCAAAACATTTTGATTATATAAATCATCTTGAAATTTTAATACACATTGAACGACAGTGAGCATTTCATGAGCTACCGTAGCATATCTTTTCTGAGCATCGCTCCATTTTCCAAAATGAAATCTAATTAGATATTCAGTTTTATCATTAGGATTAATTTGTTTTAGAATCCCACCATAACCGACGTTAGACGCATCCGTCTCAATTATCTTCTGTCAAACTGGATTAGCAAGAGTTAGACAAGGCAAAGATTGCACATGAAGTTTTATGGTTTTTACCAAATTAGTGTGACTATCAGTCCATGGGGGATTTATAATCCTTTTTAAGCCTGTCATATAAAGGGGCCAAATCACGAGATAAATTTTTGTAAAAAGGGAAAATGTAGTTTAAACTTCCCAAAAATCTTTGCAGTTGTGTCCTATCTGTAATAACATTAGGAAATTTTGAAGCAAAATCAATCGATCATTGAATTGGGGTAACCTTACCTTGACATATAAGATATCCTAAGAATCTTACATCCGTTTGGAATAAACTCATTTTTGGTTTAGAAATTACCAAAACATTTTATATAACAATTTTCTTGAAAATGTCTAAATATTTAATATGCATTTCAAGAGTTTTTGAGTAAACCAAAATATCATCAATATAAACAATAATAAAATCCAAATATGGATTAAAAATATCATTCATAATTTTCTGAAATTCAGACGGAGCGTTTTTTAAACCAAAGGGTATAACATTCCACTCATATTGTCCAAATGGGACATTAAAAGATGTTCTATAAGAATGCTCTTTAAATATTTGAATCTGCCATTATCCATATTTTAAATCATATTTTGAAAATATATTGGCATCATATAACCTAGATAATAAATCTTTTTTATTCAGAATAGGATACCTAATCCATTTCAAATATTTATTTAAAGGCTTATAATTTATAACTAATCAGGGGACACCTCATTCCCTTTCAGTTGCATTATTAACATAGAAAGCAGTACAGAACCTAGGAGATTTCGAAGGTTTTATCAAGCCTTTTTGTAACAAATTATCAATTTCCTTTTTACAGATTTCAACCAGTTCGATGTTCATCTGACAAGGACGAGACTTAGTAGGAATATCATCTTCAGAGAAATTTTCTTCATATGGAAAGGTAACAATATGCTTTTTTCGATTCCAAAAAGTACTAGGATTATCAGCACAAATATCAATAGCCATTTGTTCAGAAATTAATTTAATTTTTTCTCATACTTTAGTTGATTTTAAAGTATCAAATATATTCATGCTAAATAATTCAAGTTGTAAAGAATTAATATGCTTTTGCTTCATATCAATTAAAGCATTAATATCACGAGAAAGAGGGTCAGTGCTAAAAGTATAACTAATATTCTGATTTTCATACGTAGCAGAAAAACCCTTAGCATTTATGCTAGTAAATGGATAAATAGCATTTATAAAGGTGTTCCAAGTATAATCGGAGGATATAAATGATTTTTAATCAAGAAAAAGAAATGCGGAATGCAAACTTTATTTTGGCAAATACGAGTGTTAGGCAATTTATACTTTATATCTAAAGCATGTCCTGATGCAGATTTAACCATATGAGTAGTTTTTTCCTGAATACAACTCGCATCAGCTCCACTATCAATCATAGCCACATTAGTTATAGAAAAACTATTATCAATTAATGTGGTGCATTTAATATACCATTTGCGAGCAATTACAATTTGCATCATTCCTAGAAACATACCTTGTCTAGGATCAATATTTAGAGGTTTTGCAAGAGCATTTTCTTCAACAATATTTTTTCCTTTGTTATGAACAGTTTCAATTTGAGTAAGGCGATGGTCACAAATCATTTGATTTTGTTTAATATATTTAATCTCATTTTAAAAATTTTTAATTTCTCCCTTTAAATCATCAAAAGAAGAATCTCGTGGAAATTTGAATTATCCCAAAAAGAGTAGTGGTAATACTAAGTTTGCCTATAAATCGAGCATGCAAACTTATTATTATTCCAGGCTAACTCCTCAAGATTTGCTTGTAGAGGAACGAGACTAGAATCAGACTAACACCTCTTATAGCGGGTCTGAAATTTATGAATGGAACCTTGATGGTTTGACTGATAGACAGCTTACTATTCTCGTTCATAGAATGTTTACGTATTCAACTATTTGTAAAAATGTTAAAAACACAGATAGAAATATTTGCAAAATGATTATTGCAGGTTTTATGGGTCAACTTCGAGGTTGGTGGGATAATTATATGACCTTCGAGCAAAAGGCTGCGGTGATTAATGTTGTTTCTAGTAATGACGCTAATAATTTTGTTTCTCCGTAAGCAATATAATTGCTTTAAAGGTAAAGGATTCGATATCATGTCAATAGAGATGGATTTTAAATTATAAATTATAAAAAATATAGCTTAGTAAAATTATATATATATATATATATATATATATATATAAATATATAATCATGTCATAAAAAATGTGTGTATTCGATGGCTTATGGAGTGATTGACTATTGACTTTGAATAATTTTTTTTCTCTCTTTTCTAATAAATATAAATATAAATATAATATCTTACTTAATAATTTAGCATCGGATCCATTTTTAAATATTTATAAATTTTGGTATAAAGTGTCTTTCATAGATGGTTTGAACTAGAAAAGTTAACACTACATTAATGTTTTGTTGCAATAATCTTGACGCAATTTCAGTTTATATGGGAATATTTCTAAAGATAATATAAAACGTATTGAAATATTTTATCTTATTTATTTTGACAAGGAAAATAGTCTGAATATAGAATAGAACAACAAGAGGAAAACTAATAGCCATTAGTTAAGGTGAATTTCGCCATGAACATATATACATAATTGATTGAAAAATATTTGGATTTTATTTAATTTATATTTAACAAGCAAAAAGATATTATCTCCAAAATATTTATACGTTATTTGACAAAACAAAATAGGGTAGAGTGGGGTATGGCAGGGTTGGGGGTTGGAGGTGTCGAGCGGGTGGAAAGGAGAGACATTGAACTTGAAATATCACTTATAAAAAAAAAAATTCTCTATTTTTATTGGTGAAGTCATTTTTCTATTTTTTGAAAAACTTGCTTTTCTTGAGAAAATATTTTTAAAAATATTTTAGTCAAACAAATATGAAAAAAGGTCAAAACAATATTTTCCTCCATACTAAACACATCCTTATTGAAAATCCTAATTTGCATTCGGAAATGAAACTCATTCTAGAGGTCTATTTAATACAACAAAAAATATTTTACAATGTTTGATTGATCAAATATTTTGGAGAATAATTTTATTTTAGAAACAAGAGTTCTACTCCAACCTTATCGTGCTTGCCTAAGTTTTATATAAATATATTTAAGATAATATTTTTTACTTATTAAAAAAATCACTTATTTGAAGAATAAATTTCCTTCATACCAAACACAGTCTAGATTATTTTTTTTTAGTTTTCCCCTTATTTATTATTTGAGGCACATTTTTGTACTTGAGGGGTCTATCAATAAATATTGAGTTTTTTTTTTTTTTTTTTTTTTTGCATTTTTTTTTTTTGGTTGTAAAGAGTGAGTTTCATGTTCAACGTTTTTAATAGTTGTGATTTTGCACGACTGAGACCATATCTTAAAAATAAGTCTTTATAAGGGTCCACATGACATGATCCTCAAGAGAAGATTAAGGAGCAAAACAAAGAAAATGCCAACTCTTTTACAATTATTATTTCCCAATTATTTTAACATTTTTATTTATATATATATATGTTAAGGGATCGTTTAGTAGCTGATTTAGACGTAAGTTATGTCAGTATTAAATTTTTTATGACTAATACTATGTTTGATAGCTTAGGAAGTAAATTATTTCATGTAAAAAGTTAATACAATATTTGATTTACAATTTAAAAACACGCATAACTAATACATATATAAGTTCTACATGAATCTATATATTATTTTATGTAGGATAATAGTTGAAATAATTAATACATGAATATCTAATTTTTGCATAATTAATATCTACATAAAATAATACATAAGTTCATTTATAACTAATCTTTATATTATTAATGCGTTTATACCTCTTAACCACCTGCCAAACGACCCCAAAGGGTTACTTTGGTTACCGATTAGGAAGGAAATTATTGATATATTAATTTCATGTTAGGTAGCTTTTAGTAGCCAATTATAGTAGTTGTTTTTTTGTTAGGGCCAATTATTGTTAATACAATGTTTGATTATTATTTACAACTTCACATAACTAAAATATCTATAAACATATAAATTTAGCACATTCTTAACAATCTCTTGCTTAATCACGTGATTAATTTAATTAGACCTTTTGTCATATATAGTTGTTAGGTTAGTTAAACAGTCATATTCATATAAGAACTACTAAAATATAATTTCCTTTTTTACGACAAATATTACCATTAGTTGTTGTAGACTAGAGAACCCCTCTCTAGAAGCTAATCTCAGTACAACCATCCTCTTGGAAATTTTAATGTGTGATTAATAAAAATAACTACTTTTGGACTATATTGCCTAGCAAAACCAAATTTGAACAAGTACTAACTACCCAAACTCTCTCTTTCCATCAATCATAATTTTTAAGAATATTTTTTTGGAATAATTATTAGAAAATCGAAATCTAATATGATTATTCGAATTTATTTGAATTTGCAGATTTTCATATAACTTTTTCATTTTCAAACACAACTCAAGAATGAAGATTGTTGCTGAACAGTGGAGTAATTTACCTTAGTATCATATGTTAGAAAAAATAGAAAAATCGAATTAAGAAGAAATTAGCTTTTGGAATAAAAATTAATGCTTTCACTGTCTCAAAATATTTAGTCTTTTGCTTCTAGAAAGTTAAATTATATGAAACAAACTTTGACCAACAGTGAAACATACGTCTTCATCATTTTCAACAAATTATAAAGACTTCTCAATAGATATATGTCCCTAGCTCCCTGTTATCATTAATCATAATTTTTATTTTATAAATATTTTAGACTTTAACGGAGCAACTAATATTACTTCCTTTTTCTATATTATAATTTTAAATATAGTGCTTATTGTGTAATTTCTTAACATCTAGATTTTAATTATAAAACACAAATTAATATAGTTAATTTTTTATTAAAATCGAATTGACCTTCATAAATAAAAATTTCAAAATTAATTAGAAAAAAAAATAGTTATTATTATATTTGATTCATATTATTTATCTTTTAAGATTTTTTTCCTCCTTAAAAAATATTTATACGTCTAACCTTAAGAGTACTTGTCTACAATATTATTTACCTCTCTTTTAAAAGATTAACTTAATTAACTAATAACAATAGCATACCATTATAATTTCATATGTGAGCTTTGACTAGGATAAAGTGTACGCAAGCCTTATCCCTATTTCATAGATACAAAATATTGTTTCGAAAAGACCCTCAACTCAAGCAATGCATATCAAAACACATTCGATTCGTCAGTTGAATTATGATTCAAGGTCAGGGTTGGTCCAAGGTTGGGGAGGATCTCGAGCCAGACGTCAAATCTCAAGTTAGGATCGAGATAGTGTTGAGTCTCGAGGCGGGGTGGATCTTAGATCGGACAACCTAAGTCAAGTCTCGAGTCGGTCGATCGGGGCCGAGGTGGTTTGCATTATGAGGTGGTAGGTTGAGGGGATACGTATCTAGGGCGTTTGGGTGGGTTAGGTGGGGAGCCGGGTAAGGTTGAAAGATGATTTAGGAAAAGCATAATACATAAATATATCCTTTAATTTGGTTTCAATTGGTATTTATGTTTGCCAACTTTGATTGTGCACAACTAGACACTTAAACTTATATAAAATTGAATAAGTAGACACACACGTTTTACGTGACATAATACACGTAGGAAGCCACATAAGATGCAAAACTACCATATAGAACAAATTTATCTATTTGTTCAATTTTATACAAGTTTAAGTGACTACTTATTCACTCTCAAAGTTAGATGATATAGATATCAGTTGAACCTAAGTTAAATGACATATTTATGTATTATGCCTTTAAAAAAGTATTTTCTCTACTTTCCATAGGGGAGTTATTTTCCTTAAATTAGACAGAACTTAAAATTTTTATAGCAATTTCTTATCTTATTCACCTTCAATTTTAAAATTATAGAAGGTAAAATATAGTGTTAGATAGGAGTTTAAAAAACTAAATTTAACACTTTTGATGTAAAACATAGTATTAGGTAGAACTGTTCAAAATTGAATCAAAATCAATAATCCAATCAATAAAGTCATATTTTAATAGTTCTATAGCAATTTAACTTGTCTATAAATCAATTAAATTGATGAATATATCAAATAAATAAATTCTAAAATCAAACTGAACCGATTGATACGTGACCCTAATATTGGGTTGGAGGTGATAAAAAGGAGAAAAACAAGTGCAACTCGAAACATCTACTTCGTGAACTGTTGGACGGCAAACGCACAATGTGCTGAGCTCTTGAGCTAAAAAAAATTCAAATGGTCAAAGAAAAGGGGCCCAAATCTCGAAGCTTTTTTTAGTTAGGCAGCTCAGCGGAAGCTTCAACAGAATCAGCATTTTACTCACCCACTTACTTATTTTAATCATCATACTTTTTGATCTTATACTAAGAAAATTTTATCTCTATATATTCATTTTTATCAATTTGGCATTTTCTTCACACCTCCAATGTTGACCAAACTTTCCAAAATCAACTAATAATTCTAACCCCACCTTTTTTTTTTCATGGAGTTTTCCCATTTTCCGACCGGCATCTTCGCCGGAAAACAGTCCCTTTATCTCATTTTACTACTAAACTTCATACCCATTTTCGTAACTTCACAATCTCCGGCCACTACTGAACGTGACACTCTACTGAAGATTAAGCGTCAATGGGGTAACCCAGTAGCACTTCACTCATGGAACTCTACTTCTTCTCCTTGTAGCTGGCCGGAGATTGAGTGTGATGATGGGAAGGTTACCGGAATAATACTTCAAGAAAAAGAAATCACTGTTGAAATTCCAAGTTCTATTTGTGAACTGACAAATCTTACTTTTCTTAATCTCCGACTGAATTATCTTCCCGGAAAGTTCCCAACTTTTCTTTACAAATGTTCCAATTTGCAGCATTTGGATCTTTCTCAGAATTACTTTGTGGGTTCCATTCCGGAGGATATTCACCGGCTTGGGAAACTCAAGTATCTTAATCTGGGTGGCAATAATTTCACCGGAGATATCCCGTCGTCAGTCGGGAATTTGACGGAGCTGGAGACTTTGTGTATGCATTCAAACTTGTTTGATGGGAGTTTTCCGGCGGAAATCGGAAACTTAGCCAATCTTGAAAGTTTGGGGTTGGAGTTTAATGGGTTTTCTCCGATGGCACTACCGCCGGAGTTTGGGAAGCTGAAGAAGATAAAGTATATTTGGATGAGAGATACGAAATTGATCGGTGAAATCCCTGAAAGTTTCGGGGATTTTCAAAATCTTGAGCTTATTGATTTTGCTTACAACAATCTGGAAGGGAAAATCCCTTCTGGGTTGTTTCTGTTGAAGAATTTGACGATGATGTACTTGTTCAGTAATCGGCTTTCGGGTCGAATCCCTGAAACTTTTGATTCATCAAAGTTGATGGAACTTGATGTTTCCAACAACTATTTAACTGGAACAATCCCAGAAAGTTTTGGAGGGTTTAAACATTTGGAAATTATGAATCTGTTTGGTAACCAATTGTATGGAGCAATTCCAGAGAGCATAGCCAAGATTCCATCTTTGAAGGTATTCAAAGTGTTTAGGAATAAACTGAATGGGAGCTTACCATCTGAAATGGGACTTCATTCGAAACTCGAATCTTTTGAAGTTTCACTGAATTCCTTAACTGGAAACTTGCCAGAGCATTTGTGTGCTGGAGGAACTCTGTTTGGTGCTGTAGCTTATGCTAACAATTTGTCTGGTGAAATACCAAAATCACTCGGAACTTGTTCTAGTCTACGTTCGATTCAGCTCTACAAGAATCAGTTTTCGGGTGAGATTCCATCTGGGGTTTGGACTTTGGTTGACATGACAAGTTTGTTGTTGAGTGACAACTCATTTTCTGGGGAGCTTCCGAGTAAAATTGCAATCAATTTTACGCGGTTAGAGATTAGTAACAACAGGTTTTCTGGTGAAATTCCTGTGGGGATATCTTCTTGGAGGAGTTTAGTGGTGCTTTTGGCAAGTAACAATTCATTTTCAGGTCGGATTCCAGTGGAATTGACTAGTCTTTCTCAGATAACTCAGCTAGAGCTTGATGGTAATTCGTTATCTGGAGAACTTCCAGCCCATATAATATCATGGAAGTCGTTGACAATATTGGATCTTGCCAGGAACAAACTCTCTGGCAAGATTCCAGCAACTATAGGTTTAATCCCTGATCTTGTTGCCCTAGATTTGTCTCAGAATCAATTTTCAGGTCCAATTCCACCTCAACTAGGTGTAAAAAGGATCACTAGCCTTAACCTATCGTCCAATCAACTTACCGGGAATATCCCTGATGCATTTGCGAACCTAGCCTTTGAAAACAGTTTCTTGAACAATCCCAGTCTTTGTACCACCAACTCACTTCCATATCTTCCAAGTTGTAATAATGCGAAAGTCGCCAATTCCAAAAGATTGTCCCATAGAGTCCTAGCCCTGATTCTAGTCCTTGCATTCGCTGTTTTCCTATTTAGTGTTGTATCGACCTTGTTCATGGTTAGAGACTACAGGAGGAAGAAGCATAAGCGCGATGTTGCAAGCTGGAAGTTGACTTCATTCCAGAGGTTGGATTTCACAGAGGCGAACATTTTGTCAAGTTTGACGGAAAATAACATGATTGGAAGTGGTGGATCGGGTAAGGTGTACAGAATTTCCGTTGGCAGACCAAATGAGTATGTTGCTGTGAAGAGGATTTGGAGTGATAGGAAAGTAGACTACATTCTGGAGAGGGAATTCTTGGCTGAGGTTCAGATATTGGGATCAATTAGACATTCCAATATAGTGAAGTTATTGTGTTGTATATCAAGCGAAGATTCAAAGTTGCTCGTTTACGAGTACATGGTAAATCACAGTCTTGATGGATGGCTTCATGGGAAGAAGAGAGTTTCCTTGAGTAATAAAGTCATGGATTGGCCAAAAAGATTGGAGGTTGCCATTGGAGCTGCACAAGGACTTTGTTATATGCACCATGACTGCACTCCACCGATCATTCATCGCGATGTAAAATCAAGCAATATCTTGTTGGATTCTGATTTCACAGCCAAAATAGCTGATTTCGGGTTAGCGAAGATTTTAGAGAAGAAAGGAGAGCTTAACACCATGTCTGCTGTTGCAGGTTCCTTTGGTTACATAGCTCCAGGTAAAAGCAAAATCCAATCTTGAACTTCGTATTACCTCAATTTTGTTAAAACATTATCAAAGGAATGACTAACTGATAATTTACTGTTTGGTTACAGAGTATGCTTATACAACGAAAGTGAACGAGAAGATTGATATCTATAGCTTCGGGGTGGTGCTATTGGAGCTAGTGACAGGAAGACAACCAAATTTTGGGGACGAGCATACAAGCCTGGCAGAATGGGCATGGAAGCAGCACGGAGAAGGGAACACTGCCATCGATAATATGTTAGATACAGATATCAAAGAAACATGTTACTTGGAAGAAATGAAGACTGTGTTCAGACTCGGGCTTATATGCACGAGCAACTTACCTGCAAGCAGGCCTTCAATGAAAGAGATTCTGCAGGTACTTCATCGATGCAAGTCCTTTAGGTATTCTGGGGGTAAATCACCAGATACAGAGTATGATGTTGCTCCTCTCCTTAGCGGGAACAACAGCGAAAAATACATTGCTAGTTACAAACGTATTAATTCCAATAAGGTAATAGATGACAGTAGTGATGGTCTAATGATTTCCAGTGTGTGATATTGGAGATGCCAAAGTAAACTGAGTTGTTGTAAAATGATCATAGAATAGTGCCACTTAAGTAAAGTACAAGTTTGAGGATGTTGTTAGAATAGAAAACCCCTATAAGAATGTTGTTTTTCTAGTGTACTCTTGAATTTGTTCACTGCTTGTAGATCGAGTGAAATGCATCATTTAACTTTTGCTAGTTATGTAGATTGTAACTTGTAAGGAAGTGGGAAATTGGAAAATGAAAATGCCAATTTATATATATAATAAACAAGAGAAATGACAGTAGAGTGTGTCTAGAGAATACTTCATTAAGTAGATTAACTTATTTTTAGGTATTTCTAACTTTTAAGTAATTTTTTTTTTAGTTTTGAAGGTGTTTGGAAATATTATAAAGTGCTTTTAAGCACTCACTTTTAGGCCAATTTTTTTTTTAGAACAAGTCAAAAGACGGTACCATCTACTTTAACTTATAAGTTACTTTTTATAAGCCTATTCAAACAGATCCTAATAAGTTAGCATGTTGCAATGCATAATTCCATTTGAAACTCCCGTCATAGTGAACCTTTCCTACTGATCGGGATGAGGTAGAGGCCTCCCTTCACATTTTCATTTGTAGAGATAGTAGTCTTTTATAACAGGACTTTGAAGTAGTGTGCTTTGCTATAATCCAACGCAGATTAAATCCCTGGAAATTATATATACTACTACTTATTACTGGTTGTCCTATTGGCAAAAG
The DNA here is from genome assembly GCA_037074985.1 of Solanum bulbocastanum. Taxonomy (NCBI): domain Eukaryota; kingdom Viridiplantae; phylum Streptophyta; class Magnoliopsida; order Solanales; family Solanaceae; genus Solanum; species Solanum bulbocastanum. The sequence goes on along the minus strand of CM073604.1, from coordinate 38,057,860 downwards.
GAAAACAAATTCTATTTAGCCAAACATAAAGAAAGAACATTAGTGTTACTCCTAGTTATTCCAGGTCAACACGTAGTTCATTAAGAGGATTTGGTTTCGACTGAAAATGACTCAGCTTCAGATTATCGAGAAAATTACCTTAAATAGGAGGGTGTGGAGGCCTTGTATTAAAGTAAAAGGTGAGTAGGTAATATAATGTTGTTTTGTTTAGAGTGGTTGATGATTGTTATTGTCCTAGTTATATTTAATTCTTGTTTTTGATATTAGCACTGTTCTCTAGTGACTCAATAGTTGTACTGGAATTGCTACATCTCAGCCGAAGTCTTTCAATATCAACATCTTTAACTTCATGTGGTAGTGATAAAATCTACATACATTCTACCCTCTCTAGACCCTACTTGTGAAATTTCACTAAGTATGTTGTTTTCAACTACGCTCCCTAGACCCTACTTGTGAAATTTCACCAAGTATGTTGTTGTTTTCAACTACCCTCCCTAGACCCTACTTGTGAAATTTCACCAAGTATGTTGTTTTCAACTACCCTCCCTAGACCCTACTTGTGAAATTTCACTAAGTATCTTGTTGTTTTCAACTACAATCATATATAACTGATCAATCAATAAAGATTGAACTTCAACTATGTGCCTAAACTTTGATTGAAGTTGAGCTTCGTCAAGCCTAACTTCAGACATCACATGTAAGAAGTTGCTCCGAAATGAAGACTTATTGTTTACGCACAGTAGGTATGACTTAAATAATAATCCAAAATCAGGTGTCCTGCCCTTGAGGTGCAAGTTGCATTTTACTTGGCAATATGCATTTGGAAACCGAGAGAAGGTCTGGGGAGACATTTAGGTCTGGGAATACCATAATGTCGGTAGAAACCTCAACTCCAGAAAACTTCTGTCATCACCTACAGCGGGATATGACATGCATACTACAAATATATCAGATATTTACTACAGAAAGTCTTGACAAAATAGTATCATCTCAGAACAATAAGGTTAGTAACATCACAATACAAAGCAAGTCTTTTCTAGAGCCTCAAAAGAAAATGTAGCCACTATCCTGTTTTACGCTTCATCTTTAAACAAACATCATCCACATGCTATATGTTTTCCACATCATCTACCAAGGTTCTTAACAAATGAAGCAGACAAGATCCATGAGTGTATTCAAGGTCTCATCTCGACGCCGGTTCTTGACTGCAACAATAAGCAAGACATTGGTTTAACTTCACAGCTCCTTTTCCTCATCATATTTATACTTTAAATTTTTTTTTATTATTATTTTTTGCATTTTGGGGGGGTGGGGGGAGGGGGGGGGGGGGGTTAGAAAGGCACGAATTCTCATCTCGAAAACTCCTTCATCCAATTCCAAATTGGGGTCTTGAAGACAAATCCACACACCATAATCTGCAACATCTTCTCACTTTAAAATGTGAGTTTGGAGACTAAACCAAACACCTCAACTATACCATCTTTCAACAGGAATTTTCACAACCGCACAAGCTAACACGCTAATCTTTGGAATGTCTACCCAAAATCAAGCTGTTGATTCCAGACTCAACCTGCTAGGGAGAAACCACGACAGGAACAAAGCAAGAAACATAAAGATAACATAACCTATTAAATCATAAAACACAGGTCCTCAGAAACACATGCCTTATTGCAGCCTCCTGCACAGCCTCTGAGCTTGTCCCATCCTGGGGTTCCATTGCCCTTGCGAGAGAGAGGTTTGGCTAGAAAAAGGAAAATAAACAATGAGCAAGTTCTCCATCCTAAAAATACCAAATATAAAGTCAGATGCAGAAAAAGGTTTAGCAAGACGTGTATGACCCTTGTTCATAGCTAATTGGGGAAGTAGAAATCGAGTCGTGAACACCACCATGTATTGGTCAGAGACTTGCTGAGTAAGCCAATCAAACTTAAATAGAAATGATTTTTAAAAGAGAAAAGAGAAATGAAAAAGATTGTTTTTCAAGGAGCCGAGTAATGTCCAATAATAATCCAAGATCATGACATACTGCCCAACTCTTGTTTTTTAAAGATTGGCACGAGTCATGACACACTTACAATCAAAGAAACCAGCTTCATGAATTTTCCAATACACAACTGATGATATGCCCAGCTCTTCAATGGTCACAATAACTCAACAAAAAGAAAATGATCTTGAGGACTGGAAAATAGGCATGTGAACAGTAATAATGGGAACTTGCTTTGAAATGAAAACAATGGGAACTCATATATGATGTTAGATGTATAAGCATTGATGAGAAATTGGTAAAAATGAACAAAAACTTTTGCACTCCACCTGTGACATCTCGGCCAAGCCATTACCCAATTCTCCATTCCCACTTAGACATCCATCCCCAAGTTGTGAAATCCGATCAGCCAAGCTTATATCACCCTGAAAGGACTCTTAGCTCTCACTAACTTCAACACTTCCATAAATCCTGTCATCAGCTACAATTCAAGAGTCGAAACACGCAAACAGAGAGACTCACCTCGCAAGTGAGGTTCTGAATGTTGGAATATGATACAGGCACTCTTTCAAGACTTTCTGCACAACCAGTCTGAATGCATGGTTCATTGAGCTGCCCAACAATATCCTGATGAAGTGATCCCAAAATCTCCCCCTTCACATCATTCTGCAAGACCTGAAAAGTTTGGACGTCTCTAGTGCATATGTCTTCACACGGACCGGGCACCTCCTTGCTTGGGAAGGATTTTGTGTTAGAAATATCTAAATAAACTTCTCTGGAAACTCCTAATAAGGTGGAACCCCTTGACGTTGTATAGTTTAAACTATCAGGTGTACAAATGGAACTGTCACTCGGAGAGACATCACTTCTGCTGTGCAATATCCTATGTAATGATCTATCATCAGAACTGTCCATTATGTAAGAACTCTCAAACTCCCTCTGTGACTCATCAGAAATGATTATCTGTGATGATCCATCAGACCTGCAAGAACTACCTAGAGGAGAAATAGATCCGATCCTCTGCGGACTGATAGAAGCACGTTTCCCTGGCTTGCCCAAATTTACATGAACTGTTTCAGTCTCCTGTTTCCTCTTTGGCTGCCTTTCTTCAGGAGACATGCAGCCTTTAGCAACTTTCTCTGGAGTACTATGACTTGTATTCCTTGGTTGCCTTGGTCTCTTATACCCATCTGGAAAGACAAATGGAGGAATTTGCTTCCTCCGAACATGAGATACATAGATATCCATGCCTGGTCTCCAATAAGCGTACATGCTTATGTCTTGCTTAAACTCATCAACTGTGCCACGAATATCAAATTGTTGCCCTTCTTGTACTTTGACACCCTGTTTCCTCTGCAAGCCCATAAAAAAAGCACAATGTGGACATGGCTTAGATAAGTCTACAAATTCATTAGGATACGGATGGCACTGCAACATCCCGTTCGTGTCCCGCTCTATCTGAAATGCACCAAAGGATAAGCATAAGTTCTGGCGATAGAATCATGACAACTGAATTAGATTTTTTCCAAAGCAGAATTCTTTCTTTTCCCTTTAGTACTACTTACAATTCTCATCGACAGAATAAAATCAAAAACATAATATCATTATCATGACAACAAACTGGACTACTAAGATCCCTAATAAGCCAAGTTAGTATTCTTTTCTTTCGTTAGTGCTTACAATTCTCACCTTTAGTGTCAGTTGCCTAAGCCGGGATTCCACCCAGCCTTTCCAAGCTAGCAAATCATCATTATCTGCTGCCACAATGTCAACCTGTAGATAGTTTTTGTAGACCTCAAAGAAAAGATAATGCTTAAAAAGCGCGGCCCACTGTGCTTTATTCAACTCTATCTCCTGGATGACAGAACCAAGTGAAAGCAGCAAAACTACCAATCAAAATGCGTCAGTAGGAGTGAAAAAGAAAACAACAATGAACTTTTATTTTATACCTCACAAATCTTGTTACCAAACTGAAATTGGTCCATCATTACTCGAAGAGTACTTGGGGAGACATTGTAGCTAGAGTTCATGCAAGGGTAAGCAGGAGTAATAATTGGCATATGATGGGTTCGGTCTTTTGGATTCTTGCGAGGATCCCAAACAAGAAAACCAAGCTCGTCCTCTTCTATTGGGCATAGCATCACTGGATTTGGCCAACGCCATTGTGTATAAACTCTGAAGAACCTAGAAACAAGCATACTGGGGAGTGCATTAGGATAAAATTGGCAAATTCGAGCAACCAAAAGAGCCCAATTCACACCGCCAAGGAATCCGGTAACCTGAATAAAAAAAAGAATGCAGACGGGGAAAGCAGGAAATCATGCTCATGAACCGACCAGCTTATGAATACTATAGAGTATAGACAAACCAGTAAGGTCATTGAGGGAATAAGAACTCACATTGGAATAAACACCGCGCCTTTTTGCCCAAAACTTTAGACATCTAAGAGTTGTGCGGAAGTGCTGCACAATTTTAAGAAAATCAATATGGAAATTTAGTTGCCATTTATAGAGAGAGAAGGCCCAAAATAGTCCCTCATCTTTGGGTTAAGACTCAAAATCATCCTTGAGTTTTCACATAGAGCACTAATAGTCCCTCATGTTTGCAATCAATATTGGTGCACTTTTGGTCCTCTCCTAAACTTTTGCCTATCTTTTAACATTAATTTTGTTCATAATTTTATGTAACGAATGTCTCATAGTCTTTTTATATATTTTGTAGAAATAATAACTCTATGTGGGAGAAGGTGAGAAGAACACCTTGTTCTGCTCAGTATAAATATTACTGCAGCTAAATTAAGAACATTTTAACATATGACATTGCAAGAAAATAAAAATTTGTACTATTGTACGTAAAATCATCGTGACGAACCTCTCGACTTTACCTGCAATACGATTTCTACTAAACAAAATAAGGTGTTTTACTTCTCACAATCTCTCACATGGAGTTATTATTTCTACTAAATATATAAAATGACAATTAAACATTCCATACATAAATTATGAATAAAACCAATGTTATAAAATAGGCAAAATTTTGAAGGAGGAACAAAAGTGCACCAATATTGCAAACATGAGGGACTATTAATGCTCATGTGAAAACTTAAAGGATGACTTTGAGTCTTAACCCAAAGATGAGGGACTATTTTGGGCCTTTTCTCATTTATAGACACCATAACACAAGGGGAAAGTAGGTTTACCTCAGCATTAGGAACTAGTTTCAATATTTGGTCAGCAACCCGGCACCCATTGAGACTTCGAACAGTTGGTTCATCCACATTGTGGAGTACAGATTGATCTGAGATATCTAAATCCTGTTAACATACAATCACAACACCGAATTACATGCAATTCATCACACAACTCTCATTTAATAATAATTCAACTAATACACGAACTCCTCTTCAGTTTGCACGGCTGTGAATTAAGGCAGACTAAGTAAACATTTAAACAAGACTGTAATGAAGAAGCTGTTATCTATCCGCATTGATCAAATGAAACAAAAATGACTGATTGTCGATGAGTAAGTTACAACAGTAGAGACTTTTAAGTTTACAGTTTTTCAAACGTAGGTTTAACCTGATAGGTAATGGATATAATCTAAAAGAAGAATGTTCCAACTTACTTCAGGGACAATTAAGAGAGATATACTTGCATAAAGGAGATCAACAGATATTCCTTGAAATTTGAATTTCATAACTGGGACATGAGCATCAGGAACTGGTTGGAGTTCACTAACTTCTTCCTTTTCAGCCAAAATATCATGCAGAATGATAAAAAAATCCTCCTGCAGAGAAAACAAGAGACAATTTCATAAATGATTACGATTAATCATCAGACTGTGCAAAGTTTTGACCAGTAAATGGGAGGGACTCACATCACGATTGACATAAGAGGGACCAACACACAATGTATCTATGTCAGCTCCAGGTCCATGAACCTGCACAAGCACACGAGGTTATGACCATCAACAATGAAATAGTGACCATAGGTCATTCAGATTAATAAAAACAATAAATATAGAACGTCAAAATACTTTTGGAATAAACCACAGAAGGTGATGGCATTTCTTTAGATACATGAATCTATCTGTAGCTTAATAACAACTTAACAAGATGCCAAATATGTGATCTCTACTACACATGTTGAAAAACTTGGAATTGAAACCAAAGAAAGAACTATAAGCCGCAACTTTAGGACCTAGTACCTAGGTATGTTTATCTTTTTTTCCAATCATCTGATCACCCAATTATCCAAACCTCAAGAATCCTTGGCTTCTCAGGTTACTCTCATATAGTTTATGAATGATGCATAAATAAGCAAATATTTTATGTTACTTCACAAAGAACTAAATACAGCAAAAATCAAGTGAAGTGCTGAAATGTTACTTACTCCTAACCGATAAGAACCAAAAGTGAATATCATAGCATTTGCATCCTCTACCATTTGATCAGTGTAGCCTCTCTGGCGAGTCAACTGTTTCACCCATGATTTTACAATCTACACCACAATTTACCAGTCATTACAACTTCTTCACAATCAAATTGCATCTGACCAATAGAACCATCAAGAACTTCAGTTGATTTCATCTGATGCCAAGACAACTCAACTTTTTTCAGAGACAGCTCAAAATTAAAATTTCGACATGATGTCAAGACAACGCAATATTAATTGGTCATTCAATCCAAATACAATAGCAAGCCCTAGAAGATTTGAGCATATCCAATTTATGCCAAAGAAGAAAATCCACACTGTTCTCTGGCATACACAAATTAATCCTCAAATATTGAAGAGAAGATGACACATCTGCCTTAGTGAATTTACACTGGGGGATCGAATGAATCACATTTTCCAAATCCTCTTTATAGAGCGCATCTGTAGCATAGAATCATGCCTCTAATAAAGATTATCAAAAGGCATTTTCTGTATGCGACAATCCATGAAAAGCATTTGACTTTTCCCGACTGGATTTTCATGTAATAGGAGTAAGATTTCCTATTCCTTACCAAGAAAGTTATATGGCTATTAAAAGGAACAAAGTAGAAAAGAACTCACCAGGTAGTACAGACTACAAAAGTACTCCTTGTCCTAAGCCCCAGGCATCCGGTTACCTTTGCGGATCTGCAGCGCTATTGTTACTTACGACGTCTTTTCTCTTACGCAATTCCTGACTAGTTGTAGTTTTTCTAAGGACCGGAATAAGAGGTTTCAGCTTTTCGGGGTATTTAACATACCGAATAATTCTATATTGGAGAAGTCTCAAAATTGCAAACAATTTTGATCGGTATCAACTAAACTGACTTGACTTGCTATAGGTAGGGCTGAGGATGAAGCAGGTAATTTCCTCCCATCTACCTAGACCTTCGTGGGTAGTGTTACCCAATACCTATGCTAGACCTTTGATAGTGGGAGGTAGCAAGTAACTAGTGGAACAGTTGAGGTGTGAGCAAGCTCACCAAAAATACAAACATCATAAAAATTAAAAAAATAACAAGGAGCAGCTAGGTGGCGAAGTCGAGGAAACAGCTCATTCCATATTTGGAGCTTTGCTCCACTGAAGAATATGCTACTACAAACGTGGAAGATCCAAAAACTTAGATCAATTATTACTATCAACAAAAGAGTTCCCCATTTTTTATGCATATCATTCTATATTTGAGGTGCTTCACACATATGAGAAGAAAAAAGGTCTAGCCAACAGTAAAGCTCTTTTCACAGGGGAGAGGCATTCTCCTAATGTGGTACGAAGGCATTCTCTGCCCCAGCTTGGCAAACTGCATACCAGCACAACATAATTCTTGGCTTGTGCATCTTACTTTCTCTGCATGCAAGCTCATATAGAGAACTCCCATTATACTTCCGATTCGACTTAATTCCTATTTATGAGCTAGTATAAGCAATTCTTGTTTATCAATTCAGCTATTATAAGCAAGTGATACTAGTTCAGTAGACAAAACAATAATGGTTTGTGTATGATGCTTCAGAGTAATAAAGCCTTTTGGTACTCTTTTGTTATCAGACTTATCAAAATATGAAAGAGGGCTGGGGGGACAGGGGAGAAGATGGAAGCGAACTGATTAAAGCACAGAGTTCTCCACCTATATCTGCATGCTGATGGAAGCTGAATCTCAATGACGAGGGCTTTTGAACTTAATCTAGTGGAAATATAAATGGCATACCTTCCAAAAAGTAGAGCAAGCAATGCAGCCAAAACAGAGATTCTAAAGATGTTAAGTGGCAAAATTATAGAAGATCCAGACGACATGCTCTATACGGAAGTGGAAACAGAAAGAGAACTTCCGCATGGCCATTGGCGACACAAAGAGAACAAACTTGAATGTTGAATGGAGAAATCAGAAAGATAGCAGACTTTAGTTTACCCTCCTATACATTAGTCATAACAATGAATTGAAACAAATCCTTTTTGCAATTGATAACAATGAGAAAGATGGCAGGGTGCTATTAGAAATGCCAGGATTTCCCTGGGTATGTTGTTGTTGTAATCCAAAGTCATACAAATCCTTTGCCGTTGACCTCAGGTCTCATCATATTGTTCTTGACCTTCTCGTGCTCATTGGATTTGATTAAAATGATACCACACATGATGACGAGCTAGATATAACAGAGACAAACTAGCACCAACTAAAAACTTCTTACTAGCATGCACTTCATATATCAGTATTCAGTAAGCAAAAACTTCTATATTACAAAATCTTAGTGCTGAATATGTACAACATAGTAGAATTTAAAGCAAAATAAAGCTTCTGATAATGTGCATTTTAGTTATGACCAAATATAAACTGGTCATAATACAGTTTGATTACACGATTTTCATGTCAAATTTAGTCAATACTGGAAGTGCAATTCAGACCACTTGACCCATTTCTTACTTAGAACTGAAAATCAGAAATTACATAAAAATACTAGAATGCATACTTTTCTGTCTAAAGAGGCTTGAGAAACTTTCACCAAAGATGGAAATATTTCATGGGCAACTTTTTTGAACACGTACATATAACTCTGCCGACTGTAACATTGTATCATGCCAAAAACACAAACTGAAACAACTCCAACCCTGTGTACTCAACACAAGCTTGGGGAGTAGTTGTGCTATTGTACTTAAACTACTGCTTATGGCATGCATTGATTGCCTCTTTAAGTGATATTCGCAAATTTCTTTCTTTAGTGCAGGTATGCGAATTTTATATTTATTTTTTTGTGCTGTACTACTTTAGTTTTATTATGATATTATTATTTTTTTGACAAAGTTTTATTATGATAATAAAAATTCTTGATTCTATTTTTTTTGAGTATGGACATGGGAGTGTATTATCCCATTATGATTTCAAAAGTTTAAGGCCCGTCAATTCAATAGACGGAACTCATTTTTATGGCATGTATGATCTGTAATTATTAATTGTCGTTGCAATTGATGTGGACGAAAATATTCCACTTGCACATGCTATAGTTGCGCAGAGAGCTTTGAATCTTGGCCATACTTTCTAAAAAATATATTTTTTTTTTTTTGATAAAGATATACTTTCTAAAAATATTATGGAGGCATGTTGCAGACCGAAGAGGAATTGGCCTTATTTCTAACCACCACCAGGAAATCTTCCAGTGTTTTCAATCTTTTAACTTGTTACAACCCCAAGTAATCTAATTCAAGTCTACGACACGCCCTCTCACAAGAAGTTTCTCTTTTTCTAGTTAGGTTGATGGGTAGTGGTAAGAGTCCAACCCAAGGCCTTTATTTGCTCTGACAAATGAGGGCATTTTATTCATGATTTGATCAACCTACGACACACGAATTTTACTGTTTCAAACATATTATTCATATAGTATTGCTTAATGTGGGACATCTAACTTAAAAACTTAAATATACCATATTGATCCATCTCATCTAAAACAACAACATACCCAATGGAATCCCACAAGTGCAGTCGTGGAATGTATGCAGACCTTACCACTACCTCATGAAGGTAGCGAGGTTGTTTCCGAAAGACCCTCGATTTATATGTAGCAATTCCAACTACAAAGAAGAAAATAGGCATAATACATAAATATGCCCTTTAACTTGGTGTCAGCTCATATTTATGCCCTTCAATTTTGGGTGTGCACAAGTAGACACTTAAAACTTGCATAAAGTTGAACAAATAAACACACGCATTCTACGTGGCATCCTACGTGGCAATTTGGATCCTACGTGGTGCCCTACATGTGTAATGTCATATTGGTGTCTACTTGTCCAACTTTATACAAGTTCAAGTGCCTACTTGTGCACACCCAAAGTTAGAGGGCATAAATGTAAAATGAAGTCAAGTTAAAGGGCACATTTATGTATTAATTGAGTCACAAGAAAACAATGCCAAGTCTACCCAGCGGAAGCAAAATAGTGCAATAATCATAACACAATACGCAACATACTAAAATAGAGCAATGGAAACAATAATAAATATTGATAGTATTTTTATCAAGCTCTTCAATATTCTTGATAGTAAGTTAATAGCTAATAGCTACCCCATTGCCTATAGTTTTCTATATTATCATACTTTCACTATTTCATTTTCTAACTGGTAAATGTGAACCAGTAGGCACCACTCTTATTATCAGCGACCAAATTCAACTAAATTAATACTCTGTTTGGATAGTTCTCAAGTAATGCTTCATGATGTATCATATTGTAATGTATGTACTGTATTGTTTAATGAATACAACTTTTGGATGGATTGTAGTGTTCTCCGTCGTTACATAATATCACTCATCAACAATTTGAAGGATAAACTTACAATAAAAATGAATACGAGGTAGAGATACAATAAAAAGATGGGAAATGATAAAATAGAATTATTAAATAACAAGTAAAGATAAAATGAGAAGAAAAAATTAAGGCAACAACGCAATCACATAAAATCGATAATTACAGACCATGAGACTTTTTGTCATTACCTAACGATACGATACAATAAAATATAAGTAACAATCAAAGAAATATTGTATTTAAACTTACAATACAATGGGTAACAACCATCCAAATAAGTTGTTATTGCGTTGTGTGAAGTTATCATCTAAAAGCTCATGTTTTTTTCAAGCTCATCTAAAAGCTCCTCAACTAGTATTAAAGCCTCAATAACTTTGATAGTGAGTTGAGTAGCTCACGCCTCTTGGCAAATGGCCTAATACACCCCCTTCAACTATATTTTTCTTTATTTTAATAGTTTTGTATTGCCTATTGCTTTAGTGAAATTGCTTTCTCCAGTAATGACTTAGCTTCGATATTGCATTGTCATGCAAATGAGGAGCTAGAAAACACTATGGAAAGAGGATGGTTTAATTTGATGTTGCTTAAGGAGTTCAAACGTAGAAATTGGCTAAATAAATGAAATGAACAGACGGGCTTGGTCCTATTGAAAAAGGTGCATCTTTTATCAGAAAATCATTTGATAAGAGCCTTTATTACTGATAAGATTCTTTTCTTCTTTTTCCTTCTCACACAAATTCTATGGTACAACATCAAATAAATTTGAACATTAAAGAATTTTGTTCTTTGACTTCTTGACAAGAGCAATAGTCTTCCAGCATTCCTGCTTTCCGTTTGTTGACTGCTGCCAGCACCATCTAAAGCACAAACAACATTATGAGTTGAATTCAATCCCAACCACTAAACCTCTAAATGTTCTGCCAAAGGATCCTATTTTCTTTCCTGCACTTCCTTCGGTACTTCTTCCTACTAAGCCCTAAAACATTCCATACTTCTTCCTACTAACTGAAGTGCTAACATATGAATAACCCGAAACACAATCTAATGCTTACATACCGTTTAGGATGAAGACTGACCAACAAATATGGTCATCATCATGATTATCAGCAGTGCCCTCAAAAAACAAGTTGTTAAATTGCAGGGTTCAACAAGAAAGTCTTCACTTATTCAACTCCGCCTAAGGCCAAAGCTATAATCGAAGGCTAATAATCAACAATGAACAACCCAACCAAAATGAAAAGATATTTTAGCTTCTCATATAGTGTTTTTGTTTGCTCAATTCCCAATATATCACAGCCCCTGAATTTATAATACAATAAAGCTGCAAACCAAACACATATAACAACTCATACAAACAGCTAAAGCTTGTACCCACAAAATTAAAGTAAAACAACTACAACTGTTTAAGCTAATACTACTAAGCTTCAAAACTTACCTGATCAATCTGATGCAGCACCTCTTCTCTCCTTGCTGTCTCTTCCTCACTCTCATACAACTCTGATTCCTTCAAAAACTAAACAGCAAAAAAAAATCAAATTCAAGGACAAAATTGAGTTCAAATCACATAAACCTAGAAAAAAATAAAAAAGTTTGCACATTTTCTAATGCTTCATTTCTTTGAAGATCTGCCTCGGTGGGCCCAGCAAGAGACAAAGGCTTCGTGACTCCCTGCTTCTTCGGCGGTGGCGTGGCCTCTACCGCCGTCGCCACGGGCGACGGCGGTAAGCTCTCGGAACCCATCATGAGCAAATTACGAAATAAAGAAAAACCCCAAATCAAAACTTCACAGATCAAGCCTAGAAAGTGGCGAAACGAGAAATTGAGTGGGAAAAAGTGGGCAATTTCATATCTGATTCGACTGAAAAGGAACAAATCTAAATTAAAATTGAGCTACGTGGGGAGAGGAAGGAGAGATCTGGGGAGAAAGAAAAGGGTAGAAGGAAGTGTGGAAGATGGAAAGGGGTCAATGAAAGCGGTTTCTGGAGTTTTCCGGGGGTGGGGGTGGGCGTGGGAGTGGGGTTGGTTGAACCCCAGGGAAAAAAGAGGTATTTTTGGATTGGTAGTCAAATTGGTCAATTAATTACTTTGTTGTTTTCTTATCTTTCAAAACCACTTAATTTTGGGATAAAAAATAATTAAGGGTGATTAAAAAAAATGTAAAATTAACACAAATTTTAATCATTGAGGGACACTAATTTTAAAATTCTCAATGTAAAGGCTCTATTTTTCTATATTCGGAAAAAGACTTAAAATACCTTTGAACTATTGAAAATGGTACAAAGCTACTCTCCACCTATCTATTGGCTCCCAAATACATATTGACCACTTTTATAATGGATTATTATTTAAATAATTTTTAAATATGTGGCGGTCATATATTAGATACAATTTAATTACTTAAATTAATTTAAAAACTAACCCATTATTAATTATATCTGATCCAAATTAACTACATCCGACCCAAATTCATTAATTACACCCGTCTCAAACCCGATTAAAACAAATACACCCTTCATTCCCAACATTTCACTTCATCTTCCAACCTTCTTCCCTTATATATTCACCTATAATCTCGAAAAACACCTACCCAAACATTCATCATTGTTCTGGAAAGTTTAGTGAAGACAATGATGAGGTTACTTCAAGAATTGTTGAAGGGAATAAAAGTAGGAATGTAACGACCCATAAAACGAATAAGTGAAACTAAAGCCTAACATGTGTGTCTTAGAGTTGATGTGAGGTTTGAGGGTGTATAATGTTGTCCCGAGCTATGGTTGAGGGGTTTAAGGGTTAAACGTCAAGGTACGACTCCCCAAAGACCACCCTAGGGGTCTTTGAGGAGGACCCTTAGCCTAACCCCAAGGTTGCCCCAAATAGAGGAAATTTGCCAAAACTTGGTGACCTACAGAAGGGGACCACGCTCCATAGGTCCATCCACGCCCCGTGGATGGCCTCCATGCCCCCAAAACCAAGCCACAGCCCCAAACTATGCTTGACCAGGACGGGGCCTGACCCAGACCACGGTCTATGGTTTGGTGTCATGAGTCCCTACATATGTTGCTGGTTTGGTTCGGCCAAGGTGAAGGGTCTTTTGGTAAAATCATTTTAAGTTGAGTTAAGTTGGGGGACGGTTATTTTAGGTTAATTAAAGTATTTTAAGAGTATTAAAAGTATTGTACTCTATTTTTCAACTTATTATTCAAAATCACAAAATAGAACCCACCTCTCTTCTCAAAAGTTCTCTCTCTAGGACCTCCATTGGAGGTGAAGACTTCAAGCTTCCAAGGCCAAATCTTCAAGTCTTTCATGAGTATTTTGATTGTACGGTTTTAAATAAAGTTTTAATCTCGTACCATTTTTCTATTATCGACTGCAATGAAATGTTATGAGGCTTGTACGAGACCCTTCGGGGTCAAGTATGCCGTGTCGCTTCCGGGGTATAGGCTCGGGTTATAACAAACATGGTATCAGAAGATTTTGAAAATGGTTTTTAGGATTAATGTCTCATAAGCTACGTCTAGTAGAGTCTTGTTCATCGGTGTGAGTCGCAACACATCTATGAGCGAGAGTCTATAAGACGTTAGGGAGTTACACTTCTTTCATTATTCTTGAAGTCGTGCCTTAGAGTTTAGATCTATAAGTGTCCTTTTCCTAACCCTTCTCTTGTGTTTATAGGATATGAATACAAAGGCAAACCCAAGAAGGATGGAAGAGGAGAATGTGAATGAGGGAGTTTCTCCCCAAGGTCCTCAAGGTGACCAAGTTCCTCTAGGCAATCAAGGAAATCAAGTTCCAGTAGATCCCCCGGCTATGACCAATAAGGAAGTTAGGTTGACTCTTTTGATTATGGCTCAAGCCGTAACTACTCAAGCTCAAGCCATGACGGCTCAAGCTACTAGGGGTGTTGAGGATAATGTGAACCCCAATGTGAGTATTATGGCTTCTAGGTTGAGAGACTTTGTGAGGATGAATCCTTCGGTATTTCTAGGTTCTAAGGTGGGAGATGATCCCCCAAGAGTTTTTAGATGAGGTGTATAAGATAGTCAATGCTATGGGACTGACTTCTATTGAAAAAGAGAAACTTTCCGCCTATCAATTGAAGGGCCAAATTTGGTTTACTCAATGGAAGGCCAATAAGCCGGTAGGAGCAAGGCCTATAGATTGGGAATTGTTCAAGGAAGAATTCCTTGGTAGGTACTTTCCCCGTGAGAAGAGAGAGGTTAAGGTAGAGGAGTTTATCAACCTTATGCAAGGTAGCATGAATGTTCAAGAGTACTCCTTGAAATTTTCCTAATTGTCTAACTATGCTCCATTTTTTGTGTCTAACCCTAGAGATGAGATGAGTAGGTTTGTTACGGGGATATCCGACCTAGTTGAGGAAGAGTGTCATACGGCGATGCTCCATGATGGTATGAATATTTCTAGACTCATGGTGTATGCTCAATTTATTGAGAAGTCCAAACTCAAAAGGGAGAATAGGGAGTTAAAGAGAGGTAAATCCGATGAGCAAGGTCAATCTAAGTTCAAGAAGAGAGCTCCAAACCAAGATTCTTCAAGCACTCATAAGGTTAACCAAGAGAGAGGTAGTGGACCTCCTTTTGCTAAACCTATTTGTCACAATTGTGGGAAGAAGCATCATAGTAAGTGCTTAGCCGGTACTAGTGGGTGCTATGGTTGTGGAAAGAATGATCACCAAGTGAAAGATTGTCCTACTCTTACGGATAGAGGAAGGGAGGCCAAACAAGTTTCTCTTAGTGGCCTAGATGTTAATGCTCCAAAGAGAAACTGTTTCTATGCTCTTCAAGCTAACAAGGACAAATGAGCTAATCCGGATGAAGGTATCGGTAGGTGATAGTTCCTTATGGTTGTGAATGTTTTATTTGAGGTTCCTATGTTGTTTTCATGTTGGCCTTAGTTGGGTTTTCCCCTAAGTGGGGGATAGTAAGTTGAATAGAAAGGTTGTTGAGAGTTTTGATATCCTTATCTTTTTCCTTCTATTCTTATTCAAGCTTGAGACCAAGAGTTCCTTGTAGCTTGTTTCATGTTTTGGAGTCATGTGTGAATATGTGTTTCCATGGTCTCCTTATGTTATGCATGTTCTAGTTGAATTCTTGTTTATATGAGAAAATGAGTTTCATGAATTATGTTCCTCATGTTAATGTGCATTTAGTATAAGTTGTTTATATGCTTCATGAGGTTGATTATTGAACATTCCTAATGTGCTTTTATGAAGAATTTGCATAATGTGTCTAATGATGTTGTGATGAGCATGATATGTGTTGGAGAAGGAAATTCCTCCAATGTAATAAGAAATGTGAAGTTTTGATGCATAATGAGTTTGTAGATGTAGTTTCTACTTTCTTGCATTCCATAGATCTTTTTGATGTGGAGTTGATGTTTCCTCCTAGTTTTAAGCATTGGTTATAATGTTGCATGCATGATGTGCAGCTTGAGTCGTTAATCCCTTAATGTGTTTAAAGTGTCATTCGAAGATGAATGTTCCTAAGTGGGGGATAATGTAACGACCCGTAAAACGAATAAGTGAAACTAGAGCCTAACATGTGTGTCTTAGAGTTGATATGAGGTTTTAAGGTGTATAATGTTGTCCTGAGCTATGGTTGAGGGGTTTAGGCGTTAAACGTCAAGGTACAACTCCGCAAGGACCACCTTAGGGGTCCTTGAGGAGGACCCTTAACCTAAGTCTGGCAACGGAACCGGGAGGTGCCAGTTTCGGTTTCGGTTCCAAATTTGGTCCGTCCCAGTCCCTTACCGGTTCCGTCTCGGTTCCAGCTTGTACCAATTAGGTCCAGTTAGTAGCAGGTCCGGGAGGGGTAATGGGACGAAAATCGGGATTTACTGATTAGTCCCGATTATGGTCCCGGTCTGGTTTATTTTTTTAAAAATTGCAATTAGCCGTTGTAGGAGCAGTCATCCAACGTCTTTTGGGTCCCTACAACAACTCTTTCACCCCTACAACTCCCCAAAACACCCCCTACCCCCCAAACATTTTTTAACACCCCAACCTTCTAAAAACAACATTTTCATCCTTTTTTTTAAACTATAAATACCCCAAATCCTTCATTCTTTTCACTCACAAAAATATTATCTTCTACTCTCTCATCAATTCTCAAAAGTCTCACTCTCTAATCTCTCATTAACATTAAAATTACGAATTTGGTCTTTGGAAATTGGAGCTTTAAAATTCAACTTTTAATTTTCGGCATACATGTCTACTTTGTTAAGTAGACGTTTGGTACATTCATTCCAACTCACTTTTCGTTTAGTTATTTATTTGTTTGCATTTAATTATTTATTTTGTGAGTAATTAGTCTCTAGTCTCTATTATTTAGTTATTTATATGTTCAAAACTTTGCATTACATTTTCGTATTATATATAATTTACTCACTTTTTATATTTGAATATGGATTTTGGTAAAAACATTATTGAAATGGGTAAAATGACCATAGTTAATTCGTTCACTAATTTATCTACCTCAAAATTCAAGAAAAATAAAAAAACCAATAGTACTTCTAAATCTAAAACTAACAAAACTTCTCAATTAAGAATAAATACGGATGATTATACACATATTAATGAAACTGTTTTTAATATTGATAGTAATAGTGGATTAGATCCTTATCATGAACAATTACAAAGAAGGTTTGGTAATTTTGATGAGGAATTACCTGAAGATGATGAACATGATGATGTTAGTGATTATACTGACAGTTTTGATAATAATGTTGATGAATATGATGATGATGAAACTGAGCCAGTTACAGCTACTACTCCCACTCCCAGTCCCTCTTCCCCAGCTCTCGCTCCCTTTCGTTGTCCTGCTCCTATTCCCCTCGTGCATCCTAGGCCTAAGGTAGAACGCGCTAAAAAATTGGCAATTTATGACTCAGAATGAAGATAAAACACAAACTATTTATAATAAATGTAAACATATAATGAATCATAAAACTGTAGGAAAACAGAGTGAAATGATTTGAGTAATCATTTAATGTCATGTTGTAAAAATGAATTTTTGCATGCTAAAGTTGTAGCCAAAGCTAAAAAGAACAGTACCACCCTTCCTAAAACTATAGGAGTAGGGGGCTCTAATATGGTCCAAACACAATTAAATACTTCTAATGTTTCTGGCTCTAGTATACAACGGTCATATAGTAGAGAAAAAGATCTTGAAAAATTAGCTAAAATGATTGTTGTTATGGGTTTGCCATTTAGTTTTGCTGAAAATCCCAATTTTATTCATTATATTCAAATTGTGTATAATTCATATTTTAAAGGTTTTACTAGAATTACAATTAAAAAGTCTATCTTTCATTATCAAGCTCGACATTTTTAATATCTTCGTTGTTTATTTTATTATAAGAATTGTAAAATAGCTATTACTTCTGATATGGGTCCTAGTGTAAATGGTAATGATTATTTCACTATTACTGTACATTGGATTGATGAAAATTGGACTTTGAAAAAAAGAATTTTAGGTTATAAATGTTGTGAAATGCATAAAATCGGTAGTTATATAGCTCAAACAATTATAGATGTTTTACAAAACTATGGAATTTGTGATAAAATAAGTAGTGTCACCTTAGATAATGCTTCTAATA
Source organism: Solanum bulbocastanum (assembly GCA_037074985.1). Lineage (NCBI taxonomy): Eukaryota > Viridiplantae > Streptophyta > Magnoliopsida > Solanales > Solanaceae > Solanum > Solanum bulbocastanum. The sequence continues at coordinate 38,039,499 of CM073604.1, read as the reverse complement.
ATACATCTACTGTTGAAATACTAAAACCGTCTTTCATATTAGGTGTGTTGCACACATATATAATTTGATTGTTAGTGATGGTATAACAATATATAATGATGGTTGCATAAAAGTTGAAACTGCATGTCATTTTATTTTTAAATGTCAAGTTAAGTCTAGACGTAGAGATTTTGAAAATCGTTGTCGTGAATTTAATCTTCCACCTAGAAAAATTCCAAAATCAGTATGTACTAGATAGAATTCTTTATATGAAATGCTTGAAGTCGCTTACGAATATAGGAAACTTTTACAAATGGTTTAGAATGCTCATAATTCAAATATGACATATAGACTTGATGATAATGATTGGAATGACGTAAAAGAACTTATAGAATTCTTAAAAGTTTTTTATTTAACTACGAAAAAAATATATGCACTTTATTGTCCAACTATTTGCTCTGTTTTACCTAATATTAGTGCTATTTCTAGTAAATTTTGTAAATTCAAAAATAAACCAAGATTTGAAGAATCTGTTAAGAAAATAATTGAAAAATTTTAAAAATATTTTATTCCTATTCCTCAAATTTATTTAACTGCTTATTTGTTAAACCCACATTACAAAGATGAAGGTGCATCACAAATTGTTGATAAAATATATTTTCATTTGGGTATTGATAGTGAAGATGATGAAACACCTAGTTGTCAAGATATTAAAGATAGTATAAAAATTGAAGCTAAAAAATTGTATGACTTGTATAATTCTAGTAGAATGAATGTAGTACGTAATGAAGTGCCTCAAATTTCTAGGAGTAGATATAATGAAGATGATCTTGATGATATGATAGATTGTTATCTTGAACTTTCTCATAATGATAGAAATTATTTTGATGCATATATTAATCAAAATACAGAACCAACTACTATTGATCTTCTAGAATGGTGGAGCAATTGCGACCAGGCATTTCCAAAACTTCAATCAGCTGCTCGAGATGTGTTTGCTATTCAAGCATCTTCAATAGCTTCGGAAGGCGCTTTTAGTGCATTAAGATTTCAAATTGGAGAGCATAGATATTCATTCGGAGCAGATAGCTTGGAGATATCGGTACTATTTAGAGATTGGATTAATGGCGAGAGAAAAAGTTATGGTCGTTCACCTTTACCGACCAAATTTGAAAATGACGTTGATGAAATAATGTAAGATTTTAGTGACGACGACATTGATGCAAAGGAGGAACTATCTAATCAACCAATCCGAGAGCATGTTACTAGAGAAGTGTTAAATGATTTAAAAAAAGATTTCTTTGGTAGCATGAACTATTAAATTTAAATGTCTATTAGTATGAATATGATAATTCGATGTCTAATTCAAACAGAATCCTTCCTAGAAAGTGGCTGTATAGATTAAATTTTTTAATACTCTACTAATATTTTGTAAGTCAACTTGTACTATTTAATTAATATTAATAAAAGTATGGGCTATTCGCCTTAATTTTTTTTTTATTGTCTTAAATTTAAATTTTCAAACTTTTAGAGTGTGAAATTTAAACTTTTATAGTTTTAAAGTTTGAATGTAAATTTTCAAACTTTTAAAGGGTGAAATTTAAACTTTTATAGTTTTATAGTTTTAAAGTTTGAATTTAAATTTTCAAACTTTTAAAGGGTGAAATTTAAACTTTTATAGTTTTAAAGTTTGAATTTAAATTTTCAAACTTTTAAAGTGTGAAATTTAAACTTTTATAGTTTTAAAGTTTGTATTTAAATTTTCAAACTTTTAAAGGGTGAAATTTAAATTTTTATAGTTTTTATAGTTTTAAAGTTTGAATTTAAATTTTCAAACTTTTAAAGGGTGAAATTTAAACTTTTATAGTTTTAAAGTTTGAATTTAAATTTTCAAACTTTTAAAGTGTGAAATTTAAACTTTTATACTTTTAAAGTTTGAAAGTTTGTATTTAAAACTTTAAAAGTATAAATTTTTAACTTTAAAATTATAAAAGTTTTAATATTATTTGAGTAATGTTCCTAACTTTTTAAATTTTAATAATTTTTTTTTAAATATAGCCGTTGGGACCCAGTTTCTGGTCCGGTCCGATCCGATCCGGGACAGGTATACATATTTTTTTCGGAACTATCGATTCTGGCCTGTGGTGCCCAATTTCGTTTCGGTTCCAGTCCATCCCGATCCAATAGTCCCAGTTTCGGTCCCGTTCCCACGCTTACCTTTGCCTAACCCCAAGGCTGTCCCAAATAGAGAAAAGTTGCTAAAACTTGGTGACCTACAGAAGGGGACCACACCTTGTGGATGGCCTCCGTAGGTTATGGCCCCCAAAACCAAGCCACATCCTCAAACCACGCTTGACCAGGACGGGGCGTGACCCAGACCATGGTCCGTGGTTTGGTGTCGTGAGTCCCCACCTGTGTTGCTGGTTTGGTTCAACCAAGGTGAGGGTCTTTTGGTGAAATCATTTTAAGTTGAGTTAAGTTGGGGGACGGTTATTTTAGGTCAATTAAAGTATTTTAAGAGTATTAAAAGTATTGAGCTCTATTTTCCAACTCATTATTCAAAATCACAAAATAGAACCCACCTCTCTTCTCAAAAGTTATCTCTCTAGAAACCTCCATTTGAGGTGAAGACTTCAAGCTTCCAAGGTCAATCTTCATGTTTTTCAAGGAATTTTCGTGGATTTCTTCCATTAAAGGTATGGTAGTCTTCATCCTTGACTTAGTTTCTTTCAAGGTGCCAATCTCAAAAGTGATTCAAGTCTCCAAGGTTTTCTTAAAACCCTAGTTTTCAGTCTATGCATGGGTTCGATTCCAAATGATTTTAAAAGGCATTATTGCATTGAATTGTGAACGAATTGTGTATTTAAAGATGAATTAAGTGATTTCTTCCTAGAACCCATGTTTTCCCCCAAATTCCTAAGTTGTGATTTGTGATTGGGATTTGATTGATTATGAAGTTTGTGAGTTGTTTATATGTATATGGATATAGAATGTTGAAATTATGTTATTTCTCTTGCCAAGTTGTATTGATCTAAGGTGTGTGGGTGAATGTGATCCATGACCCTTGAAGGGCAAGTTATGATCAAATTATATATTGAAGTAGAATTATGCTTGATCTATTGATCTACTTGAAAGGTGGAGGTGTTTACTTACTATGTATATTGTGGTATTGAATTGATGGATATCTTCCTTGTACCTCTATATATGAAGGATCTATGTATGATCATGACGTAAAGTATATGTGTGTGATTTCAATGAATGTATAATGATCATGTTTAAAATGTAATAGTGTTGTGATTAAAAGCATATTCTCAATTAACACTCATGAATGATGATGATAGAATGTGAAGGGTTTTCTTCTATGTATTGTATATGTTGAATTGGTAGACATAGACATCTTTTTCTTGTATAAATGGAAGTAATGTGATTGCGATATCTTGAATTGGTAGGCTTAGGCATCCTCTTCTTGCATAATGAATGTGTCTTGACTTGATGAATATGAATAGATAGGCTTATGACATTCCTTTCATAAATGACTAATGAATGTATCTTGACTTAATGTCCTAATGTCTTGAATTGGTAGACCTAATGTTGGTGGCCTTTCATGATGAATCTAGGAACTAATGTAATGTTAAAACCTTAAAGCGGTATACCTAATGTTGGTGGCCCTTTCATGTGTGAAATGATGAACCTTGTATCGGTAGACCTAATGTTGGTGACCCTTCTTAGAAAGTCAATGAGCTATCCTTAATGTACCTTGAATCGGTAGACCTAATGGTGGTGGCCCTTTCTTGTGTAATGTACCTTGGGTCGGTATGCCTAATGTTGGTGGCCATCTTAAGTACAACAATGTAATGTGAATGAATTACTCTATGGGAATGGAGGATAAGCACCAAGTGGATATGGCAAAATGGTGACTCTCCCAATGTTAGGTTAGAGTCCAGTGAACATCTTTCTTATCACATAACTATGTGCCTACATAGGTAAAACACACTTAGTTCTACCTTAGGCAAGTGGAACACCTTCCTTCGATGTAGGGTTATATGACACCGAATTCCATGATTTAGCTCCCATGGTCTATGTTGGTTAATGCCTATTTCCATCATGTAAGATGTGTATTATGGTTTCTTGATGAGTTCTATGAAGTGAGTGGTAGTATGAGATGCTATCCATGCATTGCACGAGTAGGCTTTGAGAGGGTCATAGTGAGTTCTCTAAGTCTTAATGGCTAATGTATGAATGTGTCCTAAATGAAGCTAATGAAGAATGTTGACTCTTATATATGTTTAAATGAGATAATGTATGCTATACTTAGATTGTATTATGAGTTACTTCCTTGTTATGACTTAATGAGTATGAATGTGCCTTGACTATAGTGACTTCAAAGGAGTACTTAGTGTGACTAGTAGTACGGGATGCTACTTGCACACTGCACAAGTATGACTTAGAGTTGTCCTAGGTGATGGTCCTAATGTGTTGATATGACTTATAAAATATTTATGTCTCTTATGTATGGGTATTGTATGAAGATGAAAAATATAGAATGGTAAGTTCACTTTTGGTGACCTTAAGGTGGTACTTTAGTATGGATGGTGGTATGGGATGCTATCCATACATTGCACAAGGTATAGCTTGAGGGTTACTTAAGGTGAAGGCTTAATGTGAAAGTAATGGTTTATATGTTAATTATGTCCTAATGTGAAGAAATGACTTGTATATCGGTTATGTTTGAATATTATGCCTCTTATACTGATGTTCATGAAGTTTTATCAAAATGGCATAAAAGCATGATCTCAAACAAAATGTCCGTTTTAAGCATGTTTTTGCATGGCTATCATACTTAGTACTTAATTGTGCTAACCCATTCTTCTTCATGTTTTACTACAAGTGTAGGTTCCGGTAAGTGAGTTGCTTTCTCTAGATCAAGGGCTTGGATTTGAGATTATCCAAGACTTAGTGGTATGTACTCATAGATCAAGGACAAGTACTCAATATTTCCATTTATTTAATATAAAAAACTATTGTTAGACTTTTCAATTGTAAAGGGTCGTGTCCCTACTTATGTTTTGGATGTTGTTTTTAGATGGTCATGTGAGACAATAGACTTCCGCTGTGTTTTTCATGAGTATTTTGATTGTATGGTTTTAAATAATGTTTTGATTTCGTACTATTTTTCTATTATCGAATGCAATAAAATGCTATGAGGCTAGTACGAGACCCTTCGGGGTCAAGTATGTCGTGTCGCTTCCGAGGTATAGGCTCTGGTCATGACAAGGAAGTTGAAGAAAAGTTGTGGGGATGAGCTGGAGAAAATGCATGATACTAAGGATATATAGGAAAATGTTGCGGCTGAAGTTTATGAAGGTGATATTTCTTCACTTATAGAGATGGAAGAAAAAAACAAAATAGACAATGGTAATTTCAAAAAGAGAAAAAGGGCAAAATTAGGACACAACTCTGAAGATCCTACACATGAGAAGAGTGAAAAGAGAGTGAGAGGTTCAAATTTTCCCTTCATTGAATGATTCAAGTGATGAGAAGCATGAGATCGAGGAAGAAAATTTAGTGCATGGCAAGCGATTCTCAAAGTTAGAAGATGAAATTGTCAAAGAGGTTGTTCATAAATACATAGAGATACATAATTTAGGCGAAAAATGGCAAGAAAAGGTTTTAAATGCTTAGATCTTATCCTGAAATTAAGCGTTGATGGAAAGAAATAAGGAGTGCCTACCATACAGAACTTGTAAGGCATTTTATTAACAGATCATGTTTCGAATGGGTGAATCACGTAAATGGACTGAAGACGAGTATAAGATGGTACGAAAGTTCCAGAAAGAGCATAGGAATAATTGAAAGGTCTTAGCTGATTAACTTGGGAAACATCAATGGCATGTGAAAGGTATATGGCGAAGGCTAAAACTGCCCAATCACAATAAAGGACAATGGACTCAGGAGGAGTACCAGAGTTTGTTTGATTTAGTAAACGCCGATCTGAGACTGAAGCTTTCTGAAGAGAAGAAATCTAAGCATGGGAAGTTACGGGATAATATTGCATATGGTGCAATAAGTGAAAACTTATCCACGAGAACTTACGCAAACTGCTTCTTGAAATGGTATGATCAATTAACATCACCCATGGTGGCCAAAGGTGAATGTGTGGATGTTGATCACCATCGCCTAGTTAATGCACTTTTGAGCTCAACGCAAGCTGCATCGAAGATGTGGACTGAGAAAATCTTTTTGACCACAGGCCTGGAGAGATATGTTGAAAGAGATAGAACCAAATAGTTCTTCACATAGGTCAACTTGGAAACAAGTCATTTATTGATTAAGTAGAAATTACTACTATTACTATTTTGGACAAATCATAAAATAGTATCAATAATCAATAGTGATTCATTATACATTAGAGAAATTCATGAAAGTAACATAGTGGCTTAAACAATTTGCATAGTCAAAACTCAAAATATTGTCGTCAAAAGTTAATATGAGTTATTTACATTCAAATCTTTAAATTCTACACCATCATTACTTACAACCTAGGACCTTGTACCTAGAGGAACAAAACATTTTTGAAGTGAGATCTTCTATATATATTTTCCAAAAACCATAGCCTGCATCTGCAAAGTAGATAATACAAATCAATTAAGTTGATTAGCAATGGATTAACTAAGTTGATGTTTAGTCCTTAGTTCTTATTACTATTTAGAGCAAACAGTAATTTGGTAATTAACAATCACAAAAGAATGAACTAATACCTTTGTTCCATGTAGTGATATTAAAGTACATCAACTGGCTAATCAATCCTCAAAGGTGAGTCAGGGTATTCTGAAAGAATTGAAACAAATTGAATACTAAATAAAATTCAAAAGCAGAATCATTTTATATAACAATTTGAATATATGAAGTTACCTTCTTCAATTTCCTCAATTTTTTGGACTTCCTCTAATATATCTTCAAGCTTGCATTCTTTATAAGGCGATCGTAGCCATTGTTGAGTGCAAATAAGTGCTTCTACCGTTTTTGGAGATAAAGAACTTCGATAGCTATCAAGAATTCGACCACCTATACTAAAAGCTGACTCAGATGCAACAGTAGCAATAGGAATAGAAAGGATATCCCTAGCAATTTCGCAACAGTTGGGTATCTATTGGATGAAACTTTCCACTAACTCAAAATATTAAAATCATTGATCTTCACTACATCATCTTTCAAGTATATTTCTAGATTAGATTTTTTTACAACAAATCCCTCTTTTTTCATGTGTTTCTCCCATTGAGATTGCAACAAATCACTAGATTCACCCATCACACAATTATCATTTTCAATATTTTCATTAGGATCTTCAGAGCAAGAACAATTGTAGTGATTATATAAGAGATTCAAAACATCTTAGACTTTAATCTTCCCATCAAAGAGCCATATGCAATAGAAAGAATATACTCTACATATTGCATCTTGTATCTAGGATCCAACACAACAACAACCATCAGTAACATATTCATACTCTCAAACTTACCCCAATATTTATCCATCTTGGATTTCATTCTTGTTGCCATATCAACCAAAATGAGATCATCATGTTTAGTATACTTGATAATATCATTTTGGAGATCGAAAAAATAATGAAAAAAAGAGTGAGAAATAGAATATAAGCTGCCCGAAAATTTTAAAGTTGCCTGATAGAAAATATTAAGAAACTTCACAAAAGCTTTCACATTCTTCCAATCATCTATTGATGGATTTTTTGTTGTTGTACTTATTTCTCGACATTGCTTTTGATAATTCTGGTCATCCACATACATTCTTGTGAAAGCTCAAATTTCAAAGCATTATCCAACATTGTGTATGTCGAGTTCCATCTAGTCTCAACATCCAGACTTACAAGACCACGGGTGTCAATCTTAACTTTCTCAACAACGTACTTAAAAGTAGCAAATCTTGAAGAAGAAGACCTGACATATTTTATAGCACTTTTTATATGAGAAATAGGCTCAATTTGTTCATTCAGCCCCTCTTTTACAATCAAGTTTAAAATATGAGCATTACATCTAACATGTAAAAACTGATTTTCAAACATTACCCCTTTCCAATCTTTAATATGCCCCTTTAAACTCTTAATGGCAGCATCAGTTGCGGTTGCATTATCCAAGGTCACTGTAAACAAGTTCTCTATGCTCCAACCTAATAAGCAATCCTCAATCCCCTTGGCAATAGTCTCACCTTTGTGATTTGGTGTTTGAAAAAAAATTAAGAATTCTCTTTTGTAGATTCCATTGATCATCAATCCAATGTGCAGTGACGACCATATAAGTATAATTTTGGATTGACGTCCATGTATCACTGGTAAGACAAACACGTTGGTTTTTATAAGCTCCTTAAGCTTTTCTTTCTCTTCTTGATAAATCCTTAGATAATGTCGAGCAACAGTTACACGAGAAGGTACTTCAAAATTTGGAAATGCTTTAGCCATTAATTTTTTGAATCCTTCTCCCTCAACAGCTCTAAACGGTTGTTCATCAATAATTATAAATTCAGCAATTGCTCTCTTAATTTCATCCATATTAAACACCCATTTTTCAGTGGAACCACCTTCTGGCCAACCTCTTTTGATAGGTTTTAATGTTGTTTGCCTCTTATCAGACTTGATGGAGACTTTAGACATTTCACAGTTAAGTAATTCCATAACGTAGTCGTCCCATTGACACTATCGGTAATAAATGTTTTAATACAATAATTACATTTTGCCCTACATTTACCTCCTTTAGCAATAAACTTGGAGAAATGATTCCAAATTTGAGATGTTTCTCTACTTGTAGTTCCAGAGTTAGGAGCGATCGGAGGAGCTGCTCTTTTTTGCTTCTTAGGAGGTGTGCGTTGAAGTGGAGTTACTTTACCTTGTTGTTGAGATATTGTCAACATAATTGAAGGAGTATTAATAATCACCTGTACATCCGTTACAGAAGGTGTAGTTTCCATCCAAAAAGAAAGTTGTTGCACATACATAACAATAGTTATTAGTATTCTGATACAAGATTGTGTTTCAACAAAACTTCCATTCAACTGTTGTTCACAAGACTTAGAAGTATATTTCACTTTGAAACCAAAATAGATACAAATATAGTAGGAGTACAAAATACTTGGTTAGAAAAGTTTGATGTATATTACTGGCTACTGCTATCAAAATCTAATAGTCTCTTAAATTTTTATCTCTATCACTTGTTTTTCCTTATCTCTGCGAACCATCACGATGTTTACAGTACAAAAACCTCCATACAAATGGAACCAAAAGCAATGAGTTAAACACTTGCCCCTTTTTCATTGCACCGAAACAACATAAGTAAAGAGAGAAAAGTAAAATTTATATACAAAAAATTTATCATCATCTTGTTGCTAAGCTTAACACACCATAGATATGGACACCAATATGTATAATTTTTAGATTTATATCTATGATTCAACTACCCAAAATTGAGATGTTGTTGACAATGGCAATACAAGAAAAATATCTAAAAATGAGTTAGTAGCAATTACTTACCCAAATTAAGATGTGTTGATGATGATTCGAACTAACATCGAAAAGACGAGCTCAATATATGCCCTAATAGCTAAGGAGTAAAACCTAACAGTAACTAAGCCTTTGAAGGTGATGAGCTGCTAACCTAATGACCTTTGTTAAATGAGATATAGAATATTATATAGGGCTAGTTGAATTGTATAATTTATTTGGGCTTTTGTTTATTCCTAAAAATAGCAAGTGGGCTCAAGTCAACTATGTTGCCCAAAGTCCACTAATATTAAACATAAAATTGTGAGAAAGATTAAGAAAAATATATAAATTATATATTAATAAACATTTTTTTGTATAAAATAAAATTAAAAATAAATATATATAATGTTGGGTTGGTTTGGTCTCGGGTTGACTTTTTTTAGTTAAAACCAAACCAAACCAATTATAGTAGGGTTTTTTTTTTCCAATACCAAACCAAGTTAAACCAAACCACTAGTCGGGGTTTTTTTTTTTTGGTTTGACTCGGTTAGCAGTTTCGTTCGATTTGCAGTTCGGTTTTGTTCACCCCTAATTGTAGTTATTTGAAAGTTTGGTTTTTCTTACTGAATCTCTCATTGATCAGTGATATGAGGCCAAAAATACATATTTTAAATTATTATTTGCCTCACATTTAGTTTTTATATTTGTCATTTGAGCATGAATTTTATGGATTGTGCTAAATAGTATATTTTATTTGTAGGACACCATAAGCTCCAGTTGCTCTACTAGGGTAGAGATACAAGGCTAGCAATTATTGATTGTAGATTGTAGTTAATTGAAAGTTTGGTTTTCCTTACTAAATCTCGCATTGATCAGTGATGTGAGGTTAAAAATACATATTTTAAATTCTTATTTACCTCATATTTAGTATTTATATTTGTCCTTTTTGAGCATGGATTTTATGGATTGTACTAAATAATATATTTTATTTGTAGAATTAAATTGGTGGAAAAATAAAGAAATTTGGAGCCAATTAAAGATGGAAGGTTGAAAAAGGAAATTAAGCAGACAACTTAATGGATTAAATTTAATATATTAATATATTTTATATATCTGAAAGTGCAGTGTAGAGATTCAATTGAAATTGGCACAACTGCCATGTGACGATCAATGAGCCTACAATAAATTATGTTAAGGCGGCGAACCGAGTACAGTTCATGTGGAATTCAATTCCATTTTGGTTTTGGGTCCCTAATTTGTTTTGGACTCAATTATTTTATTTAGGATTTTCAACCTTTGTAAACAGTTCATAAGAATAATTATTAATGGGGCATCATACATTGTAGAGAAAAGGCATTATACTTTTTAGGATTTATTTTCTCCTTTTCTTAAAGATTAGTAGTTAAAGACCCTTGTTCTAGGGTTGTGGCTACAAGATGATTGTTTAGTATTAAATTTTATGAATTGAAAATTGGTTATAGCATAAATTGCTCTTTTGTTCTTATTTTAGTATTTTGTGATTGACCACCATTGAAATAATATCTTGTCCGAATTGAACTCAGGAGAGGAATTGGAGGATAGAACGTGGGGCAAAGGGAACATGATCTTTTCTAGAATTAGAGTTGATTTTTATCTAGGATAGGATATACCTAGAGACCTTGCTTAGTTACTAAACAAGATGAAAACTTAATGTTCCGTAATTGGTTCAGTTTATCCCCGCTCAACGATGTAGTTAGACTGCCAATTGTCGTAGGCAATTAGAGGTTAGGAGACCATGATCATACATTCAACCTTGTAAATCAGCGATTTGATAATTAATTGAAATCCATAGAAGAAGATACTATGCATGAATTTTTAGTAAGTTGCAAACCGGGAATTTCTCCAATCATAGTAAGGTAATCTTAGTAATTAGTTCTTGCATTCTTTTATTATAAGTCAAATTCTTTTGGTACCCTTAAATAAATAGTTAGAGTAGTATAATTTAGTAAAAATAATTAATCGACAAGTCCCTTGGGTTCGATAATCCGGCTATTTTAGGACCACTATATTACTTGTGCGACCACGTATACTTGCGTGTGCAACTGGAAGGTATCACGTACAATGTCAATTTGTTGTCTCTTTCTCTTTCTTACTTTTCTACGTTAGTTAGATCCAAGGGTTTCTATCAGAAATAACATCTTTACTCGCAAGGGTAGAGGTAAGGTATTCGTACATCCTATCTTTCCTAAACCCCACCCGTATGATTAAACTGAGCATGTTGTTGTTGTAGTATTGGTTTGCATGGTAAAAAGATTGTTACATGGTGAATGCTTAAACCAAATTAAAATATGACTTATGGAGTTACAGTAGAAGGTTGACACAGTTGGATTCACAACCAGAAGCACATATACATTGTTGATTTAACATTCTGCATTTGGAGCAACATTTTGCAATATCTTTACATTGTGAACAAAATCTCAACATAAACTGTAATCATAAAAAGTATATTGGGGAACCTTTTGATTACCTTTGCAAGGTAATCATGAAATAGTTGAGTATTAAAATGTAACATCATTTGGTACTTGCAATCAATTTTGATCATGTGTTATAAGAAATGATACATTCCAGTATGCGTAACGTCACAACAACTTAAGCATATATTGGAAAAAGTAGAAAGAAGAGGAATCGAAGAGGAATAGCTGGAGTCTGGGACAACGAAAATCACATTAAAAGGAAAGAGAGTTGGGAATGAGGTCGCGAATTAGAAACACTCATGTTTTTGAAGATCCGTGATTGTGTGCCTTTGCATGAGAAACAGATAAAAAATGAAAATCATCATGATAGGAATGTAATATTAAATAGCTCTAAAGTAAATTGCATTCGGTTATGGGGAACACCCCTATTTCTACTTTTGTACCGAACGGAGTCATTAGGCTTCATAATTAAAATTATATATAACTACATACTTCTAAAAAAGAAAAATTGTTCTTTACTTGTTCTACTCATTTTTTCTTTTTTACTATAACAATAATCTCAAACAAGACAAACCTTAAAGTATAAGAATATAAATACCTAAAATACTCTAACAAAAACTACACAAAATTAAATTCTCCCTAATCCCTGCTATACCCCCAATTTTGAAAAAAGAAAAGAAGAGTTTGTAATAAAGTAGTAATAATCATAGAACAAAATAACCATATGCCTATACTTAATTAAGCATTGTACTAGGCTATTTCCTCGACTTCAACGCCTAGTATAAACATTTGCCATTTTTACACCAATTGTAGCTTCTCGTCCGCCGACTTGAACCCTCTATTCTCCAACGACTGTTTCATCGGCGAATTCTTTGCGGTCTCTTATTTTTCGGCGATTTTTAAGTAGTAAGTTTTCTCTCTCTTAATATCTCACCGGATAAATCCTAATTTGTTTTCTAGAGAATTGATTGTGTATATCCTCAATGCTGAAAAAGTAAATTGCTATGCTTGTTGTTATTTGATTTGCTACGATTTTTTTGTTCTCACCAGCATATATATACTTAACAACTTTAATTATATTTTATTACTTTTTTTTTTTATGGATTTGAACTATGTTTGAGGGTGAAACTGTTTTTAATCTTTCGTGAATCCTAAAACAAATTTTCGTCATTGAAGTGAACTTACTTGTAAACTTGTTGGTGTTACTCTTTGGATCTGACAATTTTAGAAAAAGAAAAGATGAATATGTAATAAAGTAGTAATAATAAGGGAACAAAATAACCATATGCCTATACTTAAGGGTTGTACTGGGCTATTTCATCGACTATAATGCCCAGTCTAAATATTTTTTATTTTAATACCAACTATAGCTGCTCGTCTGTCGACTTGAACCCTCTTTTCTTCAGCAACTATTTCATCGGCGAACTCTTTGTGGTGTCTTATTTTCTGGTGCCTTTTGAGTGTTAAGTTTTCTCTGTGTTCGTATCTTACCGGATAAACCCTAATCCCTTCTTCCAATGAATTGGTTGTGTATATTCTTAGTGCTAAAGTAAATTGTTATGCTTGTTGGTATTTGATTTGTGGCGATGCTTTTTGTTCTCACCAGTATGTATAGACTTGATAGCTTTCATCATAGTTTATTACCTCCTTTTTAGGAATTTGAACTTAGTTAGAAGGTGAAACTGCTTTTAATCTATTGTGAATCCTGAAAATAAATTTTCACCATTGGAGTGAACTTATTTGTAAACTATGGTAGTGTTACTCTAGTTTGTCTTCATTTTTACTCTCTGCAAGGTCGTTACCTTTAATCTTTTGGCTAGTAATTTCTCAACAATAAACCCTAGTGAAGTTTCATGAAGTGGGGTCTAGAAGGGTTGAGTGTATGTAAGCCTTACCGCTACCTCTCCGAGGTAGTAGCTAGTAATTTTACAAAGAGCTTAATTTTAAGAGAATTAACCGTCTTAATTTTTCTTCGTAAAGAAACACCCGATATAATCATATTATGAAAAAAGATAATACTGTGTTAGCAATTACAAAAGAGAATGGGCAGAAATTTTTGAAGTAATAAATTAAAAGAGTGATCAATGATAGTTTTTCCATGTTTTTTGGATAGTCTAAGTAGAAAATTGCAGTACACTTTGTATTGTGACCGTACTTTTCATTTTCTTGTTTTGTTTTTGCAGATAAGCACTTTTGACACTTTGCAGGAAGACATAAATGTGAACTAGTCATGGTCCAAGGAGATGAGAAGAAGGGTATGCACTGTAAGCTAGAGAAGAAATCTAAGAAGAGCAATAAGAATGTTGCCACCAATAGTCTTGGAGTAGAGAGTGATGAGTGTGACATTAAAAGAAAGAAAAAAAAGGTGGAAAACATTTTGGAAAACCCAACAAAGTCAATGATGAAGATGTTGTGAAATGTGTTAAGAAAAAGAAAAAGAAAAAGAATGAGCTAATGAAAAGCTACTTGAATGAGCCTTCCGACACCAAAACTAGTACTCCTGCAAGTGCAACTGAAATGTGGGACAATGACAAGTTAGTTGAGACCCTTGGTGAGGTCTCTGGTGGAGACGTTGTGGATGAGATTAGAAGAAAAAAGAAATCCAAGAAAAAACATTAAGACTACCAATGGTGTAGAAGTGACAAACACTGATATCAAAGTTAAGATGACTCTGACATCAAGATTAAGAAAGAAAGAAATCATGAAATATTTTTTGGGAAGTTTAGTGAAGTCAACGATGAGGCTGCTTCGAGAAGTTTTGAAGGTAATAAAAGTAGGCAATTGAAGAAAATGCATTATGATGAGGATATACATGAAGATGTTGCTGAAGTCAATGAAGCTGATATTTCTTCACCTATAGAGATGAAAGAAAAAACCAAAACAGACAAAGGTAAAATCAAAAAGAGAAATAGGGTAAAATTAGGACACAACTCTGAAGATCCTACATATGAGAAGAGTGAAAAGTGAATGAGATTTTCTAGTCAGGTTTAGATTTTCCCTTCATTGAATGATTCAAGTGATGAGAAGCATGAGATCAAGGAAGAAAATTTAGTGAGTGATTCTCAATGATAGATGATGAAATTGTCAAAGAGGTTGTTCACATTACATACAGATACATAACTAAGGCAAAGAAGGACTGAATTTTTTTTAAAATTCTATATCTTATCCTGATATTACGGGTTGCCGATAAAGAAATAGGGAATGATATACCATACATACCTTCTAAGGTAATTTATTCTCGTGTGCAAATCCTGTTTCAAAGGAGTGAATCACATAAATGGATTGAATAAGAGTATGAGATGGTACAAAAGTTTCAGAAAGAGAATGGAAACTACAGGTGTCAATGGTACGGTTCAATCCGCTATTTTTTTTAAAATTATACCATCCTAATTTTTTATTTATTTTCTAATATATAACCAAAATAAGATCATATCAGTTTCTCTTCGATGCGGTTTGGTTAATTTTTTATATTTTTACTATTAAAATATCACCCAAAAATATACTACTATCAAAATATTTCTTTCGCAAATATGTTTTTGAAGAAGCACTTGTAATACCTTATTGCCGTATTGTTTGATCTTAAACATTTAATAGGAGTGTTTGCATCAATTTTGTTGTATTGTTTGATAGAGTATCTATTACAATATCTTTTAATTTTAAACTTAATTAGTAAAGGTTAATTAAAGAGCAAAGGTCCAAAGTTGTCTAGTCATTAGAAGCCTAGAACCTGGGTTATATTAATATTTATATATCAAATTTAACTTATTTTTAATATATATAAAATATATTTACACACATGTAAGGTTATTCGGTACGGTTCAGTAATTTTTCAATTTTTTCATAAATTAAAAAGACCACCCGATTGTTGAAAATGGTTATACACTTAAATAAAGTTCACAATTTTATTGAAAAAATAACATAAATAGGTTCGATTGGTTCGGTCAGTATTTCATATTCTTTTGACACCCCTAATGGGAACAATTGTAAGGTATTAGCTGATGAACTTGCAAAACATCCTTGGCATGTGAAGGATACATGGCAAAGGAAAAAACTACCCAGTCTGAATAAAGTAAAATGGACTCAGGAGGAATACCAGGATTTGCTTGATTTAGTGAACAACACTGAAGCTTTTTGAAGAAAAGAAATCTAAGAATAAGATGCTACTAGATAATATTATATGGGGTGCAATAATTGAAAACTTTGCCACGAGCACTGATGCAAACTATTGATTGAAATGGTATGATAAATTAACATCACCCATTGTAACCAAAGGTGAATGGGCAGATGTTGATGACTATCGCCTAGTTGATGCACCTTTTAGACTGGATGCAAACTGCATCGAAGATGTGGACTAGGACAATATTCTGGACCACAGACGCAGAGAGATACATCGAAAGAGATGGAATTGAATGATTATTTACATAGATCAACTTGGAAACAAGTCATTTGCTGATCAAGTAGAAGTTCTAGCTAAGAGATGGTCTAGATTTGGTCGAAGTAAGTGATGAGTCCATGATTGGACTAATTTGGGGCTTTATTTGCAATAGTTTAGTGCCCTAAAATATTTATTTTGTGCCAATAAATGATGAAAAACCCTTGATTTTCAAATATATGGATTGAAGAACAAAAGCTAGGACATAAATGGACAACAAAGACAATGCGAACGAAAAAAGGAAGGGAAAAACAAGCGTTACAATTGCCGTTGTCACTTGGCGACTCGCCAAGATGCACACCCTCCACCTAAAGGTACAGAATGCTGAGGTTGTATTAGGTTTAACTTCGGTGGACATTAGTCTCACTTGGAGAAACACCGATTTCTTCGGTGACAGATGCATAGGTCGCCGAAAGCAATGATGAAAACCCAGATAATCATAGATGGGTGAGACAATAAACAGAAGGGTGCATCGTGGAGTGAAACGACGATCCTGAGTTAGCTCGCCTAAAATTATAGTGGTCGGATGAAGAAGATGTGAAGCATGAAGACGAGACAAAAGGACAATCGGCGAGTCGCCGAGCGGTCGGCGGAGCCCGACTTTCCTCGCCGACTGTCCTCAAAAAGTCACACCATATTTTTTATAAATTGATTTTTGCATGAGAGAGAAAGTATTCAGAAATGTGAGGAACAAAAGATTGAGAGCAAAAACACTACCATGGTGGATTTCAAGTGATTTTAGCAAGGTTTTTCATTGGGATTTTGTAATAGAGAAGATTTTAGTTAATTTTTACTTTCAAATTTTGTTTACCCAGCTATGGAAAACGTGGCAGTTATTGATTTTCATCTTTTCACTATGATTGGCTAAAACCCTAACCTTGGCAGTTTGACAATGTGATTAATTGTTGCATTTTACTAAATGGGTGTTATCGATTAATAATTTTTTGGTGTTATTCTGAAGCGGGTCTGAATTATTATGGTGGTTTAACTTCATTATTGTATATTTAGTGTGATAGATTTAAGAGTTTTGTACTTGATTGAGAGAGAAGTATAGAACCAATGTAGTAATTTGGCACCCTTAGTAGTGGATCTTGACAGTTTCAGCTTGAGAAAGTGAAACTCAAGATCCAGCCTTTGTATCTAGTTTGAAAGAGTGGATTTGATACAAACGTAGGCTGGTTATTTTTGGATAGTGTTGAGGTTTGAGAGAACTCAACGGAAATAAGGTAACTGCTTGAGAGAAAATTGCCTTACTTATAGTCCATTTTACCCGTGACAAATTAGCAATTATCGGTAATGCTATACACCCATTAAGTTGAATTTGGCAATTGGTTAGTCAACCCCCCCCCCAAGTATTTCCTAGTTATTTGATTGTTCTTTGATAGATTGTGGACATAGGTTGGTAACATTATTCTGAAATTAGACTGTTAAACTCTTAAGTGTTGTGTTTGTTCAGCTGAAAAAGTCACTGTCATACTTTTGTATTTGAATTCAAAAGAAGGCTACTCTCTGTGGGATCAACCCCAACTCACTTGGTTAGGTTATATACTGACTAGAGATAGTTGACACTTAGAATCGGATGATGTGTCTTTGAAACGTTAATCAGTAAGAAAGACTTAGGACGGTAAATAAATCATTCTATGCCCATCACTCAGTAGTGATGAGTCTGAAGAGAGTTATTTCACAACAACTTATACTATTGGCAACCCCCCTCTCCATCCCCATTTCTATTTTAGTAATTATTAAATATTTTCTAGAACATTTAGTAAACTAATCATTCTTGCACCATCGGCATGCTCAAATTTGCTAAAGTCCTATGCGATTTGGGAGCAAGCATCAACCTAATGCTATATGCAATCTATAAACAACTTGGGTTGGGTGAACCAAAAGCCACAACAATGAGACTCTTCATGGCAAACAGATCAATTAAACATCTTGTAGGGATATTATAGACATCTTGGTAAAGGTTGACCGATTCATTTTCCTAGCTGATTTTGTCATTCTTGATTGTGAGATAGTCCTATCATTTTGGAAAGACCATTCTTGGCAATCGAGAGAGCGTTGGTGGATGTTGAAAATAGAGAACTGAAGTTTTGGGTGAACGAAGATGAAGTAACCTTTAATGTTTGTAAGTCACAAAACACCCAAGTGATATTCACATGGTTTCCACTGTTGATGTTATTGATGAACGGTGGCTAGTGTAAGCCATTTGATATGTATGAGTGAATCACTTGAAGCCGTGCTTGCTAACTATGATGAGTTCGAAATTCAAGGTTACAAAAAGGTAGTAACTGCTCTTTCAAGCATTGGGGGGGGGGGGGTATTCAAAGACTCTATTAAAGTTGACATTGATCTAAAAAATTGAGAAAGTCCTCCCGCAAGGCCATCAACATAAGAACCACCAAATCTGGAGTTGAAAGTACTTCCCTCCCATCTCCGATATGCTTTCTTGGGGGCAAATAACACCTTACCGATGATCATTGCAGCTGACTTGCTTGAATGGTCGGTAAAATTGCTTATTGACGTGTTGAGAGGGCATATCAAAGCTATAGGTTGGACTATCGCTGACATAATGGGCATTCATCCTGGTATTTGCACTCGCAAAATTTAGCTTGATAGTGATTGTAAACCGAGTGTTGAATATCAGCGGAGATTATACCCACCAACGCAAGAGGTGGTAAAAAATGAAATAATAAAGTGGTTGGACGCAGGTGTGATCTATCCTATTACGAATACCAAATGGGTAAGTCCGGTGCAATGTGCACCCAAAAAGGGAGGCATCACAGTAGTCCCAAATGAAAAGGGAGAGCTTGTACCTATGAGACCGGTGACCGGATAGCGAGTATGTATGGATTACTGGAAGTTAAACTCGTGGACCGAAAATGATCACTTTCCCATGCCTTTCATGGATCAAATGCTTGATCGACTTTCAGAGTGAGGTTGGTATTGCTTCTTGGATGGGTATTTCGGTTATAACGAAATCTCCATTGCTCCGAAAGACCAAGATAAAACCACCTTCACTTGCCCATATGGAACTTTTTCCTTCAAGTGGATGTCATTCGGGTTATGTAATGCTCCGGAAACATCTCAACATTGCATATTATCTATTTTTGCTGACATGGGGGAGGATTCAATGGAGGTATTCATGGATGACTTCTCAGTTGTGGGTGTCACTTTTGAAGCATGTTTAGCACACTTAGGACAAGTTCTCCAAAGATGTGTGGAGACAAATTTGGTCCTAAATTGGGGAAAATGCCACTTCATGGTTAAGAAAGGTATAGTTCTTGGTCACAAGTTGTCGCAAAAGGGGCTGGAGGTTGATAAAGCGAAGATTGAAGTAATTGAAAAGTTACCACCACCAATTTTAGTAAAGGGTGTTCGTAGTTTCTTGGGACATGCTAGTTTTTACCGGAGGTTCATCAAAGACTTCTCAAAGATTGCACATCCTCTATGCAAACTCATAGTGAATGAGGTGAAATTCCACTTTGATGATGCTTTCATGGTGGATTTTAAGTGCTTGAAAGAAAAATTGGTCTCCGCCTCGGTTATCATTAGTCTCAACTGGTCCGAATCTTTCGAAGTGATATGTCATGCAAGCGGCATAGCATCAGGTGCTGTATTGGGGCAAAAATGCAACAAACTATTTCACCCCATTTACTATGCAAACAAAACTCTCAACAATGCTCAACGTAACTATACAGTTACAGAACAAAAATTACTTGCGGTAGTATATGCGTTTGAGAAGTTTCGGGTATACTTGCTAGGTAATAAAGTGTTTGTTCACACTGATCATGTTGCACTGTGCTATTTGATTACAAAGAAGGATGCCAAGCCAAGATTAATAAGGTGGGTGTTACTATTGCAAGAATTCGACTTTGAAATCAAAGATAGGAGAGGTCGTGAAAATCAGGTAGCTGACCACTTATCAAGATTGAAAGGCAAGGAAAATGACGAGCTAGAGATCGACATAAATGAATCCTTTCCCAATGAACAAGTATTTACGGTGACTCTTAAACAACCTCCTTCGTATGCTGATTTTTCCAATTACATAGTGTGTGAATTAATGCCGGAAGAATTGAACTTCTACAAAAAAAAAGGTTCTTGTTCGATGTTAAGAAGTACTTTGGGGATGAACCATATTTATTCAGAGAGTGTGCAGACCATATCATTAGGAGATGTGTCCTAGAAAAAGAAGCCATCGAAATTCTCCATGCTTGTCATGCTTCACAGGTTTGGGGTCATCATGGTGGTACAACTACTAAAGTCCTCCAAAGTGGATACTACTGGTTGTCCCTCTACAAAGATGCTCATGAGTTTGTTAAGAAATGCACTCAATGTCAAAAACAAGGTGGAGTGTCCAAAAGACACAAGTTGCCTCTTACGCCCATTTTAGAAGTTGAGTTATTTGATGTTTGGGGAATAGATTTCATGGGCCTATTTGTGAGTTCGTTTGGCAATAAGTATATTTTGGTGGCCGCAAATTATGTTTCTAAATGGGTGGAGGTTGTTGCACTTCCAAACAATAAAGGGAAAAGTATTGTTCAATTCCTAAAACGCTACATCTTTGCTAGATTTGGTACTCCTCGAGCTATTATTAGTAACGGGGGATCCCACTTTTGCAACAAGTGGTTTTCAGCCGCATTGAGTAAGTATGGAGTGAAACACAAAGTAGAAACTTTGTATTATCCCCAAACAAGCGACCAAGTTGAAATGTCAAACCGGGAGATCAAAAGCATCTTGGCCAAGACAATGAATGCTAATAGGACTAATTGGTCTCGAAAGCTTGATTAGGCGCTATGGGCATATCACACCACATACAAAACACCAATTGGTATATCTCTATATTAGCTAGTCTTTGGTAAATCTTGCCATCTACCAGTTGAATTGGAACACAAAGCATTATGGGCATTGAAAGCTCTAAATTTGGACTATACAAAGACTTCAAAAAAAAGAGTAGAGCAGTTAAATGAGTTGAACGAATTCAGGTTCAAGGCTTATGAAAGTTCATCCATTTACAAGGAAAAGATGAAGAAATGGTATGATTCTAAAATCCTTAAGAGGGAGTTTAATGGGAGACTTGGTGTTACTATATAACTCTCGACTTAGACTCTTTTGGAAAGGCTCAAGTCCTAATGGTCAGGGTTGTTTAGAGTGACACGAGTGTTCACAAATGGTGCCATCGAGGTTGAAGGTTAAGGTGAACGGGCAACGCTTGGAGTTATACTTTGGTGAGTGCCAAAAGATTTCTCTGATTGAGGTGGTATACCTGAAAGATGCTTAAGAGCATTTCCACGTTGTACCACGACGTTAAATAAGGTGCTTCTTAGGAGGCAACCCAAGTGTTAGTATTTTAAATAATGTGTGTTGATTTTACAGGTGCAAGATATTGTGCGAAAGAAAGATGCTATTGGCGGATCGCCGAATCCGTTCGACAAGCAAGACATAGTCTGCCTTATGGACTTAAAAAATGGAACTGAGATACTGGAACATTCGGTGAGAGACCTTCATCACTCAGCAAATTGTTGATGTGCTTGGGTGACCCGACTTTCCTCGCCCTTCTGCTCCAGTGCTGATAGCTTAATCCAATGGATGTTCGGCGAGGTTAAAAGTCCATTATGTGAAGCATCGACCTGTTCGGCGATCTCATTCCTCTTCGCTGATTCGCCCTTTGTGAGTGTGTTACATATTGGAAATAAGGGCAATATTCGAACCTTTTGCGAACCGCCGAGTTGTTCGGCGACTGCTTTATTTTTCTCGCCTAATGGGTGGCTAGTGAAGATACTCGTCACCTTGCTCTTCTTGTTTACATACTAGTATCTTATCTTTAATTTTGCTAATCTTTATTTTTGTTTTAATTCTTATTTTATTTCTTGGTATTGTCTATTCTCTACTCACATTGGGGACAATGTTTAATGTTTTTGGTGGGGTGTATGTTTCGTCAGTGAGTCCCTTGCTCAAATTTAAGTGTAGGTCATGATCAATACCGATGACTTAAATAGTGTTCTCAATCTAAAAAAATAAATGTGCGGTTATGATGAGGCCAAATGAAGTTATATAGATAATATGTGAACTTTTTGCATCTCGCTGTGACTAACTGATTACCGAATTGATTCTCTTGTAATGAACATTATACAATAGTGAAAGTGTGGAGTCTTGTTTGATATTTGTGCCAATGCCTTGTGTGATGAGTTTATCGTGAACTATGTGTGATGACACCTAGAATTTGCCCCGTTGGTCCGGTTGACTAAGTGATGAAAGTTCTTGAAATGATCTTAGGCAAAAATTTTAAAGAGTGAAACAATTTGACATTATACCTCTTTTGTGGCCAACCTTGTGAGTGTGTGAACTTTGCTTGAACACCCTTTGAGCCTTATCCTTTTCTTGGAAGAAACTTGAGCAAATGAAACCTCTCTTTATCCATTCACCCATATTCCTCATGAAGTGTGGTTTGTTTGAATAGACAACTTAGGCCAAAAGCCTAAGTTGGGGGTGTGGTGAAATGAGAAGGTAAATCAAGAAGTGTAAAAAAGGCCCCATTTAATCCATGTTTGTGAAAAAGATGGAACCCCTCCATAAAAAAAAGAAGATGAAAAAGAAAAAGAATGAAAAGTTGTGGAAGAAAGTTGTGAAAGTTGCAAAACAAATGGGGTGTCCAGTATTCCATGGATAGTGAATAATGGGGTGAATTTTGAGCATAAATGAGAATGATGAAGAAAAGGAAAGAAAGTGTTATTCTTACCACATATCATGAGGATAGCAGCCACTAAGCCTAAATGACCATACCTTTAAACTCAGCCTCGTTACAAGCCTTGAAAAGACCTTTTTGATCTTGAGTGAGCTAAAACAAATGTTGGTTGGAAAATAAGGGCAAACCTATGTGTGAAGTCAAGCATGTGTTCATCTTTGTGAGTGTGAGAGTTGTATGTGATTTCAGAGCTCTAAATTATTGAAGAATAATGTGTGAATATAGAATCATCCTTGGTGTGAGAGCACTTGAGTACCTTTGTTGAGCTTGAACTTGCATTTGAAGCAAGTATTGTGAACTTGAGAATCTTTGGTAATGGTGAGTCCCAACTCGAATCTTTGAGTGCAAAATTTGCTCCTTCCATGAGTAAGTTGAGACTTGTTCTGTGTATTTATAATTGAGTCTTGTGTAACACTATTTGAGATATCCTTTTTGAACTACTGAACTTGAGTTTACTTGAGGACAAATAAAAGTTTAAGTTAGGGGTGTTAATGAGTTCACGATTTGGACTCATTTGGGGCTTTATTTGCAATAGTGTGGTGCCCTCAAATGTTTATTTTGTGTCAATAACTGATGTAAAACCCTTTATTTTCAAATATATGAATTGAAGAACAAAGCTAGGACAGAAATGGACAACAAAGACAATGCGAACAAAAAAAAGAAGGGAAAAATAAGTCTGACAATCGCTGAAGTCACTCGGCGACTCGCTAAGATGCCCATCCTCCGCCTAAAGTTACAGAATGTTGAGGTTGGATTAGGATTAACTTTCGTGGACATCAGTATCACTCGGTGAAACGCCAATTTCATCGATGATTGATGGCCAGGTCACCGAAAACACTAATGGAAACCTAGATAATCACAGATGGGCGCGACAAAAGACAGAAGGGCGCATCGCGGAGTGAAACAGTGATCCTGAGTTAGCTCGCCTAAAATTACATTGGTCGAATAAAGAATATGTGAAGAATGAAGGCGAGACAAAAGGACAATTGGCGAGTCACCGAGCGGTCGGTGAAGCCCGAATTTCCTTACCGAATGGCCCCAAAAAGTCTCACCATAGTTTGTATAAATTGAATTTTGCATGAGAGAGAAAGTATTCAGAAACGTGAAGAACAAAAAATTGAGAGCAAAAACACTACCATGGTGGATTTCAAGTGATTTTAGCAAGGTTTTTCATTGAGATTTTGTAATAGAGAAGATTTTAGTTAGTTTTAACTTTCAAATTTTATTTACCCAGCTATGGAAAATGTGGCAGTTATTGATTTTCATTTTTTCACCATGATTGGCAAAAACCTTAACCTTGGTGGTTTGACAATGTGATTAATTGTTGCATTTTACTGAATGAGTGTTATCGATTAGTGATTTTTTGGTATTATTCTGAAGTGAGTTTGAATTATTATGGTGGTTTAACTTTATTATTATAAATTTAGTATGATAGATTTTAGAGTTTTGTGCTTGCTTAAGAGAGAATTACAGAACCAACGAAGTAATTTGATATCCTTAGTAGTGGGTCTTGACGGTTTCAGCTTGAGAATGTGAAACCCAAGATCCAGCCTTTGTATCTAGCTTGAAAGAGTGGATTTGATGATAACGTGGGCTGGTTATTTTTGGATAGTGTTGAGGTTCAAGAGAACTCAATGGAAATAAGGTAATTGTTCAAGAAAAAATTGTCTTACTTATAGTTCATTTTACCCGCAACAAATTAGCAATTATTGGTAATCCTATACACTCATTAAGTTGAATTTGGCAATTGTTTAGTCAACCCCCCTTCCAAGTGTTTCCTAGTTATCTGATTGTTTTTTGATAGATTGTGGATGTAGGTTGATAACATTATTCTAAATTTGACTGTTAAACTCTAAAGTGTTGTGTTTGTTCAACTGAAAAGGTCACCGTCATACTTTTGTATTTGAATTCAAAAGAAGGCTACTCTCTGTAGGATCGACCCCAACTCACTTGGTTGGGTTATATACTGATTGGTGGTCGTTGACACTTAGAATCGGATGATGTGTCTTTGAAACGTTAATCAGTAAGAAAGACATGGGACAGTAAACAAATCATTCTATGCCCATCACCCAGTAGTGATGTGTCTGAAGAGAGTTATTTCACAGCAACATATATTATTGGCAACCCCTCTCTCCATCCCCATCTCTAATTTAGTAATTACTAAAGATTTTGTAAAACATTAAGTAGATATAATTTAGAAGAGGTCCAGTGTTGTGTGGTGGAAAGAAAATGGAAAGATTTTTACATTTTAATATTTAAGAGTTGTTTGTACTATGTAGGGCAAGAGATTAATCAACTTCAACTGTAATTTGAAACTGAAGGTTTTGACAATATGTTGTAATCATGTCTTTTGTGTTTCTATCACAATTTTATTGTCTGTAATGTATATTTATTTTCTCCCCCATTTCATAACATATGCATGTGTTTAGTTCTTCAAGTAATCTTGATATATCATGATACTATTACAACTTGTGTCACTAATTCACTCAGGACACCAAATGCTTCGGCTGCTCTAGTTGGGTAGAGATACAAAGCTAGCAATTATTGACCGTAGACTGTAATTAATTGAAAGTTTGGTTTTCCTTACTAAATCTTAGAGTGATCAACATAATTCGTACATTTACTGTTTCACACGGTATCATGTGCATTGTCAATTTATTCTCTTTTTCTTTCTTACTTTTCTGTGTCAGTTAATGCCAAGGGTCTATCAAAAACATCTGTACTCACAAAGCTAGAGGTAAGGTATGCGTACATCTTATCCTTCCCAAACCCTACCTATGATTAAACTGCGTATGTTGTTGTTGTAATACTGGTTCACACAGTAAAAAAATTGTTACATGGTGAATGATTAAAACAAATTAAAATCTGACTTATGGAGTTACAACAAAATGTTCACACAGTTGGATTCACAACTAAAAGAATATATACATTATTGTTTTTAACATTCTGCATTTGGAGCAATAGTTTGCAATATTTTTACATTGTGAACAAAATCTCAAAATAAACTATAATCATAAAAAGTATATTGGGGGACCCTTTAATTATCTATTATAAGGTAATCATACAAAGAGTTGAGTATTAAAATGTAACATCATTTGGTACTTGCAATCAATTTTGATCATGTCATAAGAAATGATACATTCCAATATGCATAACGTCACAACAACAAAAACATATACTGAAAAAAGTAGAAAAAGGGAGGATTCGAAGAGGAATAGCTGAGATTAGGATAAAGAAAAAGTATTTTGAAAAGGAAAGAGAATTGGGAAGGAGATTGCAAAATAGAAACACTCATATATTTGAAGATCCATCACTGTGTGCTTTTCAAGCATGTGAAGTAGACAAATATGACTGTAATACTAAATAACTCTAAAGGAAATTGCCCCTCGATTATGGGGAACACCCCTATTTCTACTTTTGTACCGAACATCGAAGTCATCAGGCTTCATAATTAATTATAAATACCTATTTATTTCTACCAAAAAACACTTATTTTTTTTGTTCTACTCATTTTTTTCCTTTTTACTATAATAATAATATCAAACAAGACAAACCTTAAAGTATAATAATATAAAATACCTAAAATACTTTGACGAGAACTACACAAAATTGAATTCTCCCTAATCCCTTATATACCCCCAATTTTAGAAAAAGAAAAGACGAATATGTAATAAAGTAGTAATAATAAGGGACCAAAATAACCATATGTCTTTACTTAAGGACTGTACTAGGTTGTTTCCTCGATTTCAATGCCCAGTCTAAACATTTGTCATTTTTACACCAGCTGTAGCTTCTCGTTCGCCGACTTGAACCCTCTTTTCTTCGGTGGCTGTTTCATCGGCAAACTTTTTGTGGTCTCTTAGTTTTCGATGATTTTCTAATGGTAAGTTTTCTCTCTCTTCGTATCTCACAAGATAAACCCTAATCTTTTTTTCAGTGAATTGGTTGTGTATATCCTTGGTGCTTAAAAAGTAAATGGCAATGCTTGTTGGTATTTGATTTATTGCGATGCTTTTTGTTTTGGCCAGTATGTATAAACTTAACATCTTTCATCATTTTTTATTACTTCCTTTTTAGGGATTTGAACCTAGTTAGAAGGTGAAACTGCTTTTAATCTGTTGTGAATCCTGAAACGAATTTTCGTCATTGGAGTGAACTTACTTGTAAACTATGTTGGTGTTACTCTTCGAATCTAACAAAAGTAGGATATAGTTGGAGTATCTGACATGGATGGCTGCATTTTTGAGAGTACGAGAAATGTAGCTTGTCAGCAGTTGTTTTTGAATTTTCCTATGAATGTTAAGCGGGCTTGTACTATTTCAATTGTTAGTCTGATAACTTGTTGTGCCTCTAGTAGTTAAGCTAGTTCTATCTTGATAGAATCAAATTATTGTTTGTGCCTTTCACTACTGAATTAAGGTCTAATATGCTTATGATGTCTTGTATTACCAATAAAGAGCAATGTTTAAATAAAGGAATATAATGTATGTTCTCGTAAAT
Source organism: Solanum bulbocastanum (assembly GCA_037074985.1). Classification (NCBI taxonomy): domain Eukaryota; kingdom Viridiplantae; phylum Streptophyta; class Magnoliopsida; order Solanales; family Solanaceae; genus Solanum; species Solanum bulbocastanum. The sequence continues at coordinate 38,011,900 of CM073604.1, read as the reverse complement.
GGGAGAGGATTCACTCTAGTAAGTTTCAGTCCATCATTCTATTATGTAGATTATGATATAGGACATGTGTAGAAAAAAGTTTTAATGGTCTTGATTCAGTTTGTAACGATATTCAAATTTTATTAGAGGTTACAGTTAGAAAAATTAGAACCACAATGCTTCTTCTTCCTCTAGTTTGTCTTCATTTTTATTATCTTCAAGGTCGTTTTATTTCTTGTTCTGGCAAGTACTTTCTTAACAAAAAACCCTAGTGAAATTCTAAAAAGTGGGGTCTAGGGAGGGTTAAGTGTATGTAGGCATTACTGTTACCTCTCCGAAGTAGTAACTAGTAATTTCACAAAGAGCTTAGTTAAGAGAATTAACTATCTTGATTTTTATTCGTAAAGAAGCACCCAACATAATCATATTATGAAAAAAGATAATATTGTGCTAACAATTACAAAAGAGAATGTGTTGAATTTTTCTAACTAATAATGTAAAGAAGTGATCAATGATAGTTTGTCAATGTTTACTGGGTAGTCTCACTAGGGGGTTGCAGTATACTTTGTATTGTGACCGTGCTTTTATTTTTCTTATTTTGTTTTAGCAGAGTAACCACTTTTGACGCTATGTAGGAAGACATAATTGATAAATATGAAAGAGTCATAGTCAAAGGAGATGAGAATGAGGGTATGCTCTATAGGTTGGAAAAGAAATCCAAGAAACCAACATTAAGAATGCTGCCACTTGTGGTCGTGGAGTAAAGAGTGATGAGTGTAACGTTAAGAGAAAGAAAAAAAGAGAATGTGGAAAACATTCTGAAAAACCCAACAAAGTCAGTGATGAAGATATTGTGAAATTCGTTGAGAAAACGAAAAAGAATAAGCTAAAGGAAAGCTGCTTGAATGAGCCTTTAGATACCAAAACTACCTTCTGTAAGTGCAAGTGAAATTGTAATGACTTAGCATGCTAGTGATATTATCCGTTTTGGGCCTAGGCCCGCACAACTTTAAAATGTGTCACTAGTTGGTAAGATTTGTTTACTTATATACCCAACATCTCTCATATGTTTTGCAGATGTGGTACTTCTAATCTTAAGCTGGTGTGTAACGTACACCTCCTATATGGACTCAACGTCTTTGTTGAGGTTTTCCCACCAAATGGGATTCGCCTAGACTTAGCCCTAAGGTTTACTCCGCCTTACCGAAATTTGCTAAAACTCAACTGAACTCTAGCCCACATCGACAAGGATGACACAAGAGTGGCTATGATACCATTTGTAACGGTCTAGCCCGCTAGATATATTGTTCGCTTTGGGCCTAGACCCACACAAATTTAAAATACGTCACTAGTTGGTAAGGTGTTCTTACTTATATACCCAACACCTTTCATGTATTTTGCCGATATGAAACTTCTAATCTTAAGCTAGGGTGTAACATACAGTTTTTCACTACTCGAGCCTACACCATGGACATGATCGGCAATCGAGAACCATTTTTGATCCCCAAGCGAACCCTTGGCCTAGCTAACTATGACTCACATGACTCTAAAAGATACCCAAAAGCTTAAATAGATGAGCATTTTGACATTCAAAGAAAAGTCTTATAACACTGTCTTGAAATACTTAACATAATTCATAAGTTAAATAAACATCATGAGAAAATAATGGAAAACTTCTCATTATGTCTATCTATGAAGCCTTTAACGGTTCAAGATAGATGTCGGGACAAGACCCATGACACCTCAAATGCTACTAAAACTGAAATGAAAATAGTCTCCCGGAAGCAAAGAGATCTCACCAATACTTGAGAACTTTTATACAATTCCTTTAAAAGATATAACTTTAAAAAATCAATAGGGTTCATGTGATACTGAGCATGAACAACACTATAAGATTCACAAAACAAAAGAATCAAAACCTTAATTGTGAAATAATTGAATTGAATATCAAGAACTACGAATGGATCCTTTAGATGTAACAATTTCTTGACTAAATTGAGATGAGGACGAACAAGTCCAACACCGTGAGTATCCTTACATACTTGGAAAGAATAAAGGTTCTTGGTGAAATCGATGGAAACTTGAAGAACGCTTGAACCCTAGCTTTTTCTTCTCTTGGAACCTTGCTCTAATTCTTTTAAGTGTTAAAGAACGTGAAAAATTGGGTGAACAAAAAACGTGGCTAGCTAGGCTTAGAAGGAATGGGAAAAGATCAAACTACACCTCTAAAAATGATTGAGGTGCCTTAAAAGAGAGACTTCATTAAAACGGGTATAACTTTTTACCTTGAGCTTGAAATAAGGCCAACTTGGTGGCGTTGGAAAGAGGTCTCAAAGACCCTTAATTTGATAGGTCCTGAGCCACGTAATTCCTTATGTGTTGAGAAATATGATTGTTTAAAGTTGACCCAAAATTTAAAATTGATGGGTGAATTGTAAGAACCCCTCTTAAGCCCTTTTTGAAGTCCGAGGTGTTTCAGAAATGCGGGACAATGACAAGGTAGTTGAGACCTATAGTGAGGTCTTTGGTGGAGACGTTATGGACGATATTAGAAGGAAGAATAAATCCAAGAAAAACATTAAAACTACTGATAAACTCTTAACCACATGCATCTCATCCAATACTAGGTGTGGGCGATCGTAATCTAGTATAAAACCCAACGAAGAGTTGGGGTCGAACCCACAGGGAGCGGTATGTGTTCGAATTTAGTCACGAAGTTACAAATGTAATCTAATTGGCAGCATGCAGTTAAATTGAAAGGGGTGACAACAAATGTCAGATAAGGGTATTGGTTTATCAATAATCAACTAAAACAAATGTGAAAACTGGGGTTTCAACAAGATTAAGAGGAATTCTCAAGATGTGATCGATTATAAGCTAATTATGCGATATGGGTAATTGAAATTTAATAATAACTTGTTGAAGCATTGTGACTAGGCTGGACTATAAGTTCAATAGGTTTCTCTCAAACAACTATTACGATTCAGGCGATTTCTCTCGAACATCGACAAGCTTAACACTACAAAACAACCCAAAACCTTATTTAATCTACTCTCTAGAGCTAGATAGGTAGGAATGAGCCAAGATTCACTCTCTCGAGCTGAAACCACAACGACCCACACACCACAATCATCAATTAATAACCTTGGCTTTAGAAAACCTCTCTCTTGAGCAAGCCCAAAATACTAAGCTAGAATTATATTTACAACTATAATTCGTGAATTACTACTCAGCCATCAATCAAACCCATATTAAAACAACAAATAAATCATTAAACAACAATACCTATAAGCAAATTAAGCAAATAATCACATGATCACACTCCAAGAATTGGAGTTTTAGCTACACATCTTAAAAATAGAGAAACGATTACCAAATACATTAGCCATGCTCTGGATAAAGGTTCTTAAGTCTTTACAATGGTCCAAATTTCTTGAGTTCAAAAACCTACTTCGAAATTTTCAAGTCTTCAATGAAAACTCAAAAACTAAGAGAAAAACTCTAAAGTTGAACTCTGGGAATTAGAACTGGAAAGAGAACTGTGTGATAATTGGTAACAAACTAGAAGAGACCTCCTGAAATTTCATTTAAAATTTAAATTTATAGCTGTCCAAAATTTGACCTGAAAGGTCATTCGGTGAATTTAGTCGGGCCTTGCCTAAGAGGTCGGTGATCCGCTCTTTGCTACAATTCATCGTCGGTTTACATTGGCCATTTGTCTTCAGTGTTCTGTGACTTTAGGTGATCAAGGTTTTCATCGCGGAGTCATTTGACTATTCGCCGACTGCCCATTCCTGTCGCCAAGTTGGTTCTTTACCAGGACTGGCACGCTGGAATTTTAGGCGAGCTAAAAGAGCCACTCGGCGGTTCGTCAAGTGGTCTTGACGATCACCAGGATTGCTTTTCTTCACTTCTTTAGCTTGTTTTTTCCTTTTTGCCCGATAGTGTCCTTGCCTTGCTCCTTAGCCTTAAATGCTGCAAACCAACACTTCAACATCAGTTTAGAGCATAAATTAGACATTTGGGGACATTAAAACTATCAAAACCAAGCCTAAATGAATCAAAATCTCAGACTCATCAACACCCCCAACTTAACCTTTTGTTTGTCCTCAAGTAAGACTCGAGATCAATCAGTTCAACAAAGATGTCTACAAACAGTGTTGCTTAAGATTCTAGATAAATGCACACACATGGTTCAAACTACACATACAATGCTCAATTGTGCACTTAAAGATTCAAATTGTGACTCCCCATTATCAAGTGTACTCAAGCTCACCATGATTGCTTCAAATGCAAGTTCAAGCTCAACAAAGGTACTCAAATGCCCTCACAACAAAGATGATTCCATAATCACACAAAAATTTCTCAACAATTTAAAGTCCCAGAATCATACACAACTCTCACACTTACAAAGATGAACATATGCATGACTCCACTTGTTATGACGTAATTTTACTATCTTTAGAAAAATCATTTTTTGAAATGTTCTAAGTATAAAACAATTTGAGAAAAATACTTAGAAAAGAGTCGCCAAACTTAATTTAAAAAGACTCTAACAGATTAAGTCTTTATAAATTTAGAGAAAATGGATAAAAGGTTCTTATTTAACCTTCAAGAAGGTTTTTAAGACATTTGACGCGCCGGTAATATACGATTATCCTATGACTTGGTTAGAATATGTTTTGACTATTTTTTAGAAAATGACTAACTTGATAAAAATAGTTAAACAAAGAACAATATTTTAATTTTTAAGAAAAAAGGACGTTAACTGAAACATTTGAATTAAATTGCAAGTAATTAGAATTTTTTTTTACCAAAATTAGATTAATTAGAATTTATTTGACTCATTTTAAAATAATAATTTGAACCAATTTAGTCGATAGACCAAGAGATCATTTCAAACTAATTTAAGATAAGTGAAAGTTTTGACTAAAAACAATATTTGAATAAGTAAATAAAGAATAAAGAGTTGATAAAATGAAATTTGTTAAAAACAAAACAACACAAAGAAGTGGTTCATCTTTTGGGGAATTTAATTAAGTCAATTAATAATTTTAGGTTACAGTTGAATAAAAATAAATAATAAAATAATCACAATTAAATAATTTAAGAGTAAAGGAGAAGAATTTGGGCCTTTCTTGGGCCTGCTGCAATTGTGTTTTTGGCTCAATTCCTGTTTTTGTATACAACCTCTATATATTAGTGTACATCCGATGTATACAACCCCTTTTTCGGCTTTCAAAATATGTATATTTGCTTTCATCTAACTTCACGATCCAATTGATAAGGTTGACTCGGAGAATTGTTGGATTTGACCCAACAAAAGAAATGCAAAGGGAGGCGAGGGAGTCCCATTGGACTCGAATGGTGAGTTCATACAAAGGAAAGAAAAGAATTATTATTAGTAATGCCACAAAAATGGGTTAACACGGTTCCATAATTTCAGCTAATTGAAGGGATGAAAACTTGTGCAGGAATTGATTTTTTAAGTAAAAGTACATATCAATTAGAACATAGAAATTCATAGTAATCATTTGATCATCCACACTTACATCTATAGCTAGACCTTTATCAAAACCAAAAGAAGAGAAGCAGTATCTATGTCAACTTATCTTCAGCCAGTCATATGCCCAAAAAATGTTTTATCAAAAAAAGCTCAAGTTAAATAACTTACTGGAGCATTTATTCAATACTCATATCCACACAAGTTCATTAAGATTGCATAAATCACATAAATGAAATGACTTTCTATTGTGATACCTAGACTATCACAACTAATTAAAACATTAACACTCTAGGATTAGTTCAATATATACACCAAAGGCAGTCAACTACGGACAGAGACCAACATACATACAAGTCATCTTGACACTCCAAAATTTGTGGAATTATTACTAAAAGAGGAGCAAGGCAACAATGAAAATAGAGAGGTTGTAATACTTAACATTTGACCAAATTAATAATTAAAACTCGAAAAGCTTAAAGCATCAGATGGCATTCAAGAACAATAGAAGGAAATACATAATGACTAAATTACGAGACACATAGAGAGATATGCTAAGAACACATTTGTTTAAATTAAGCTAACATGAAATAATATTCACATGACATAACAAAGAACCAAAGATTATAAAGAAATATTCCATCACAAAATAGATACATAAATGAAGAAGGATAACTATGATAATGTCTGAAATTTCCAGATTTTTGATTAATGAATGACACCAAAACAAATCAAACTACACTTGGAAGGCAAAGAACAATCAGATTTCTTCAGCCCTTGGAAACCCAAAATAGTCTCAACAAACAAAGAAACAGACACCTATTTAGAGGTGATTTAACAATAAGCCTAATGAAGAAAAAAAGTATAATATATAGATATTATATTTTTATTTTAAATAACCTATAATATATAGAAATTATATTTTTATTTGAAATAAGTATTAATAATCAATAATGAAGAAAAAAAGTATTGGAATTACTACTTGAGAAATATCATTACACCAATAATAAAAAAAATATATGATTTAAAACAAAAAAGGTTAAAAAAATAAATTAAAAACATCTGGGCCTACATTTTTACGCCCAAGACTTATGTTTTTATGCTCGAGATTTACACCTCAAATTTTAAAACTTACGCCTTATGGATCTACATCTTTAATATACGCCCCAGAGCGTTTTTGGTACACCCCGCCTCGATACTCACCCTGGAACTCGCCCCAAAAACGTTTTTGAAAACAATGGTTGATATGTTTTCATATGCTATGATTTTTCATTTGTGGAAGAATAGCAGATGCAGAATCAGTTGACACTGCATTACTTAGTTAATTATGTCTAGTTTTCGTCTCTGATGTTTATTCTATCTGTTTGTTGAAGGGAATAAAAGTAGGAAGTTTGAAGAAAAGCTGCAGGGATGAGCATGATACTGAGGATATACATGAACGTCAATGAAGGTGATCTTTCTTCACCTATAGAAATAGAAGAAAAAAATAAAACAGATAAAGGCAATATCAAAAATACAAAAAGGGTAAAATTAGGATGCAACTCTGAAGATCCTACACATGAGAAGAGTGAAAAAAGAGTGAGATTTTCTGGTCAGGTTCAAATTTTCCCTTCATTGAACGATCCAAGTGATGAGAAGCATGAGATCGAGGAAGAAAATTTACTACGTGACAAGCGATTCTCAAAGCTAGAAGATGAAATTGTCAAAGAGGATGTTCATAAATATATAGAGATACATAACTTATGCGAAGAAGGGCTGAAAAAGGTTTTAAATGCTACATCTTATCCTAAAATTAAGGGTTGCTGGAAAGAAATAGGGAGGGCTATACTATATAGACCTTCTACTGCAGTTCATTCTCGTGCGCATATCATGTTTCGAAGGAGTGAATCACATAAATGGGCTGAAGAAAAGTATGAGATGGTACAAAAGTTCCAGAAAAAGCATGGGAACAATTGGATGGTCTTAGCTGATGAACTTGAAAAACATCGGTGACATGTGAAGGATACATGCCGAAGGTCTAATAAGAATAAAGAACAATGGACTCAGGAGGAGTATCGAAATTTATTTGATTTAGTAAACACCGATCTGAGACTGAAGCTTTTTGAAGAAAAGAAGTCTAAGCATGGGATGCTAATATTGCATGGGGTGCAATAAGTGAAAACTTGTCCATGATACGTGATGCAAACTGCCACTTAAAATGGTATGATCAATTAACATCATCCATGATGGCCAAAGGTGAATGGGTGGCTGCTGACGATTATTGCCTAATAGATGCACTTTTTGAGCTGTTTCTTTTTATCCATATCATTATTTGTTGCTACACTTGTTTTATACATTGCTATTTTTCTGTCTCTTTTTCTTTATGACTTTCCTACATCAGTTACTTTTCTTTTGAGCCAAGGGTCTATTGGAAACATTTGTACCCGCAAAGGTAGAGGTAAGAAATGTACATCCTATCCTTCCTAAACCCCACCTAAACTGAGTATGTTGTTGTTGTACTGTTTCACACGGTAAAAAGATTGTGACATGCATAGTGAAGGATCGAAACAAATTAAATCTGACTTATGGAGTTACAATAGAAGCTTGACACAGTTGGATTCACAACAAGAAGCATATATACATTGCTGATTTTAGCATTCTACATTTGGAGCAACATTTTGCAATATCTTTATATTTTGAACAAACTCTTAGCATAAACTGTATCCTTAAAAAGTATATTGGACCCTTTAATTATCTATTATAAGGTAATCATGCAAAGAGCTAAGTATGAAAATGCATCATCATTTGTTACTTGCAATCAATTTTGATCATGTCATAAGAAATTATAAATTCCAATATGCGTCACAACAACAGTAGTTGTGCTTAGTTGCGTGTTCATCTTAAAACATAACTCTTTATGTGAAACATATTATTATTCACTAATTTGCAACAAATAGTAGATCTGAACTCATAAACGTCTCTTTCCATATGCCTAAGCTTGTACCTATGAACCTGATATATACAAGACAAGAAAGAGGCACATGAGAAGATATGTACGATATACGATAATGCAAACGACAAGTGAATAATTCTAGGTGTAACAATATTGAAGACTACATATAAATATATATTTAGAGTTCACACGAGACATCATGAGCAGTGCCTTACTGTCCCGTAAGCAAAAAAAAAAAAAAAAAAAAAACAAAACTGTCGTGCTTCAATCTGAAGCTCCCACACTAATCTTATTTCTATACTTGGATACATTTTTAATTTTTACTATTTTGTACCAACTTATATGTCCCAATAGTAAGAATTTAGCGACGGAGCTAGTAGCCTGCATGTGAATCTTGCTAAACAGTATATTACCATGAGTGACAAGGATTTCGATCCTATCTAGGTTATGATTTGGCAGATATACTGGAGTATAGAGCATGCATTTCATTAAATATATTTTCTTAACAAAAGCTGGGCTTCATATTCAACAAGACAGTTACAAAAGTAATGTTAGTCCACCATTTTGGTAAGAGGAAATGTCATGAGATCACTCTAGTAGTAATTTATCAGATCATAATAGATAGTAATAAGAACCACCTGTTGGAATGTATACGTCCACTATCAGTCAACGGATCAGGTCCCTTGACTCAGCAAGAATAGTAGCTGAAGTAAAAGTGCGAAAAATAAATGGCACAATGTAAAACATGCACAGGAGTTTTACATGGAAACCCCCTTGCTCAAGGGCGGTGAAAACCACGACCTGTACTCACAGGATTTCAATTCAAACTCCATTTCACTTCAACGGAGCAACGATTCAGATTACAAACTCTTGCAACCTAGGAATTTAATTCTAAATCCCTTCCCCCTCTATGTAGTAACTTTACTACAAAGAAAACAACTAAGCATATACCACACTGTCCACTAAGCTACCTAACTCTAGATAACTTAGACTTCAACTAAGCAGATACAACACTGCCCACTAAACCACCTAACTCTAGATGATTTAGAATTTGACTAGGCAGATACAACAATGCCCACTACATCAGTTTCCCTTAACTGACTTAGACTTTTAGATGAACAGAATAAAAATCTAATTCCTTTATAACATAGGAATAGATTTACAATTTAAGCACATAAGATACAAAGCTCTAAATACCACAAGACGCTTCAGCATTCCATTAGGTCTCTTGTTGATATGAGCAGTGTTCTTCCTTGAAGTTGATCTTCTCTTTTCAAGCTTATGAATTTTCAGAGAAAATCCAAGATTTGTTTACCAAATCTTAAGTTGTTTTGTGTTAAGAGATTATATCACAATAAACACAAACTCCTTGGACCGCCCATTGGCTGAGACCCTGCCTCTTTGGAAGGACGTGCACCTACCACATCAGAAGTAGCAGCTTTTCTAACAACTGTCTTGTCGTCCTTTCACATATGCAGTCTTGCAAGGACCAGATCCCTTGCAAACTTTTCTTAGTAAGTTCTTGAGAAGACGTGCTGGCTCTCTCTCATTTTGAATGAATTAATTAATTTGTTGTTTGTCAGGTTGACTAAGTTAACCATAAAGAGTTATTGACCATTGGACAAACAACTTTGTCCATTCTGATTGGTGTAGTACGCTGACGCCTCACCAACCTCTGACACGACAGCTTTACAGTTGTACACCATTATAAATCTGGACGAGAGAACTCTACCAGGGACTGGGTCCCTGCAATTGTGAGCCACTGAAATAGACGTTCTCACCCACTCTTCCTATTGGTGCAGTACACCACACTTTTCACCTGCCACCTGACATGACTGCTTTACAGCTGTACCCCGTTTGAATCTGGACGAGAGCACTCTGCTAGGGACCAGGTCCCGACATTTGTGAGGATCATCAAAACACCTAGAATATAACACCACCTCTAACAATTTTCTTGAAATATGAAAAGTTATGATTTTATGAGTTGGGTTTGATAGCATAGGATGAGCTAGAATTTGAAGTTTAATCTACCGGAAAATTAAAGCACAGACAGAATGATGCCATCAACTTCACCACTTGTACTATGGTGCTACTTGTGTTTGTATCTGGTTAAGACGATGACGATGATGATAGCGATGGCGATGGCGATGACATATGCTCGTCTGCAGCCACAAAATCTGATCGTCGATTCAAATTTCAGTGCGAAGGAGTTGGCAATTTGCCAAGTAGTCTTGGCGATCACCAGGATCCCTTTTCTTCACTTCTTCAACTTGTTTGTTCCTTTTTGCCCGATAGTGTCCTTGCCTTGCTCCTTATAAACCTCTTAGGCAATGGCCTTGGCACAACTCCGCAAATGGGGTAAGATTTTGTTTTCAAGTTATAATGAACTGTTGGTGCACAAAACTTATTACTACTTTTATTTTTGTAAGACATTGTTGGTAGTCTGAATATGATGTGTTAGTAGTAAGACATTGTTGTTTGTAGAATCTATAAGAATAGTAGTATTAAATATGGTATATTAGTAATGCTAAAATCATTTTTTTATCGTGTTCGATTTGGTGTATTAGAATAACATAACATGCATGCGTTGTAAAATACTAGCCACAAAATATGGTTAAAATGAGGTAGAAGAGGTTTTAAGAGCAACTGTATATTTAATCATACTAATGCGTGCATTAAAGTCTTTTTGCATTATTAATTTCATGAATTTCCATATATTAATTACACATATATACCTACTAATTAAATAAAGTATATCAGTTATACGTAGGTTAGAAAAAGTATATTGTATCGAAGAGAGTACTAATAATACATAAAACCTAACACTACCAAATTTGGATCCCTCATTGTTATAATGAAAGAGAAACCATGAAGAAATGCTATGTATTTCCGTTCAGTCTATTTATTAACTCAGTCCTCTTTCATTTACGATATTTCATTCAAATTACCTATTTAATACTTTTAAAAATAATGATTCAAACTGAAATGTCACAATAAATTATTTGAAGAAAATGTGTCTTTTCTAACAAGTAAGCACAACGATAGAATAACAACAAAGACTTTTAAATATGATAACCTTTTTAAGTAACTTTTTACCGTTAATCATGCTCAAAGTCAATTAGAGGTAGTGAACACCGTTTGAATATAAATATTTATTTCCTTTTTCTCTAAGAAATTTTGCAAATAATATTTAGTTACACATTAGAATGAGTTTTTATTTTTTTATTTTATTTAAAATTTATAGAATTGAAATTAAAATATGTAATTATATTCTTATAAAAAATATTTGAAATAATATTTCGATGGAGCAGCTGGAATCATTTTGGTTGTAAGTTGTAACATTGATGAGAACATGATAAAGGGTACAGGTCAGCAAAAATATTATCTACTTTGAAATGGAAAAGAGAAGTGTGATTAATTTATCATGTTTAATGAATTAAACCTCTTTTATTTTTATTAAGATTAATATATGTTTGAATTTTAATATATATTAAAATATTAGAATATGCATTCGAATTTAGATATTTGGATACATATTTGAATTGTTAAAATATTGTATTCAACTAATTTTAATAATAAATATTTTTTATTTTTTATTTTAACATTTGAATGTACAAAAAAATAAATATTTTAAAAATTTGATGAAGCACTAGATTATTCTAATACTATATGTATTCGAAATTGGGCATGTTGTTCGCTAATGGTGGGTAGTAGTTGTTATACCCCATTTTAACCGGGTCAAAATAGTGTATAACATTTTGGTGCTTTCTAAATTATTAATTAACTTAAGAAGTCGCCACCTAATTATTACGGTGCATTAGGACACCTACATGATTAAAGGTATTGTCTAAAGTTAACTTCATTTTAAGGTCTACTAAACATGAAATTCTAGGTAAGAGTTCAACTAATCTAAAAGAAAGGGGTTAGGCATTCTTTAAGATCCATTAAAAATGGTTAACCGGCCATACTTGATTAATTAATTAGGCTAAGTGTAAGAAAGATGTAAGAACCAAGTCAAAATGCTAAGTGTAAAGATAAAACATAGTTTTTTTGGAAAATATTAAGGTAATAATATATATGAAAGTTTCTTGAATTTGAAAATTGAAAGATGGTCTCTTGAGTTGAAAATACTCTTTTTACTTTTGACCAAATGGACCTAAAGTAAAGGAAAGTGTAAAAGACAACTTATAGTCGAAAATAGTTTTGATCTCGAAATAAAATATTTTTTGAAACTAATCAAATGTAGTAAGATATTTAAAATGTACCAGTTCATCTGTCGAAAACGTTTGAATTACAAAGAAAGTTAAAACAACTTGTTTGAGTGGGAATTTTTTGAATTTCAAATTTTAGGAGAAAAATCATATGGACTCCCTAAATTAAGTTGTTTTAACAGTTAACTTCTGCCCCAAAGAATCAAAAATCAAAAAAAGTTATTGACTAAATTGTTGAATATGAGTGAGAAGGAAATTTTGAAGGTTGGGATATGCTAGAACACAGTGAATTTGCTCAAAAACTGTCCACAGTTATGGTGCTAACTACCATGGTTGAAAATGGCTGCTAGAGTCTAGAGTTTATGAATAGGGTATAATTGACATGTTAGAGGAAATGGGTCTGTTCAGTTGAGTAGTTGGGCTGCTACATTTGGGCTTTATTGTTGAATGTCTTAAGTTTGTAAAATGGACAGATTTTCATGGCCTCTTTCTTTCTTTAAATTAATTCGTTTGAGCTTCTAATTTAATAACTAGTATAATATATATTACATAAAAAGTTTAGAAACTTGAAGTAAAGTAACAACATACTATTTTAAACAAGACGACATTAAAGTAATAATAGTAATATTGATAATAAAAATATAATTTTAAAATAGTGAAAATGATAATAAAAAGATGATAATCATAAAAAATAATAAAAGTTAAAGTACTATAGATAATTACGATTGAAATAGTGATAGATGGAAAATAATAGTGAGTTATAAAGTATTGGACTTATTACCAATTTAGAAGCTCAACAAAATAAATTAGAAGAAAGGAGGGACAAAATTTGGTGTCAACAGTAGTTAGTCGTAATTGAGAGTAGCGGTTCATGGTTATAATAGATGATAGTGATAACTAATGGTGGTAATGAATAGTGACATTAGTTGACGATATGTAATGTGGTCACTAGTGATGGTAATGATCGAAAATGATGGCTAGTGATAGTGACAATTGATTATAGTATTTAATTAATAGTGATGATGGTTGTGACTGAGGATGATGGGTGGCAAATAATTGATAATGGTGCGTGGCAATGACGGTAGTTGATAATGATGGACGGTGACAATAAAGATGAGTGGATGAAATTGATAAATTATCATTTTTATTGAAATATTTAAATTGACATCTTAATAATATTAAATTTTTATTATATATCTTAATTATTTCAGTCTGTAATATAGTTAAAACCTAAAAAAAAAAGGTACGCTAAATATTTATTGAATGCAAATAAATGAAGCCTTACTGTTTTATTATTGGTAAACATTGCTTTTCCGTTTTATTCCTAATCATTTATTTATCGTATTTTGTTCCTTCAGATGACTGCTGGGCCGAAGCCAATAGAGACTCGCAGGTACTCCAGGTTCATTAGGACACGAAGAACAAGACGCAAAAACTTTTGCTTCCTGGGTATGTGTTTGCTTGGCCTACATACACACATTTTTATAAAAAAAATCATACTTAATTTTGGAGATTATATTTGAGTTTATTATTTTTGCTTTTGCATTTAATCACCCATATTTAACTTGTGTTATTTTTCTTAGGGTGTTGATTACTTGAAGTATGATAATTGTAACAATGAGAATTGAAGTACAAGAGAAAGGTATTTACTACTGTCTCTTGAAAAATAACTTACATGCATTCAATATTTACATCAAATCAATATATTTTGTTATAGTTAAGTAATAAATGTGATGAAAGATTACAATAGTTAACTAGTCAAGTGATACAAGAAATTAAAGTACACAGATAACATATGTTTTGAATATATTGATTTGATGTAAACACAATAAATTAGTTTGTATTTTTTTTTTGTCATTTCTTCCTTGATAGAAAAATCAGAATCTAAAAATATATATATAAGTTGAAAGACGCTATAAAAGAGAAATGCAATATAATTGAAGGAGTTGTTTTTTGACTGAATGACTAAAGAGTTGCCAGTACAATTCTTTATATGCTAAAACAGCTTGAAGCTAAAAATTAGGAACTACAATCCTAAAACTAGAAAGCTGCCCGCAGTTTAAATTACTTCCTAAAGACTAGGACAAACATAACATATAGGCATTTTATTTTCTAACAGAACTCTAATTTACTAAACTCGATTTTTAAAACTAACATTCCTTTTCCAATATATTCCAACTAAGGAATTAAATAAAGATAATAAAATAAAAAATATAACTCCATGTTGTGACGATGGTAAAGATAAGGGCAGTCGTTGTTCGAACAACCTATATGAAGAAAAACAAGAAGAAAATTATTCAGACAATATATACCTAGAAGATATAGAAAAAGATTATACCTTAATAAATGTAGAAACAGAATTTTACAATTTTAAAAAGGAATAAATACTATAGGAAAAATAAAAAATCCTAAAGACTTAGAAAATATAGTAGCAATATTAGACGAAATGGAAATAATAGGGGAAAAACCCTTAATACATTGGGGAAGTAATAAAATTATGTGTAAATTTGATATAATAAACCCTGAGTACACTATAAAAACCGCAACAATAGAAGCTAATAGTGAAGATATGGAAGAATTTAATAAACAAATAAAGGAGTTACTAAAACTAGAAGTAATAAGAAGATCTACATCTAGACATAGATCGGCAGTCTTTATGGTTAGAAATCATAGTGAACAAGTACGAGGAAAAGCTCGCATGGTAATAAATTATAAAAGATTAAATGATAATACTAGAACAGATGCATACAAATTACCCGATAAAAGTGAGTTAATTAATAGAATACAAGGTAAAAAGATTTTTAGTAAATTTGATTGTAAGTCAGGATACTGGCAGGTTAAAATGCACCCTGAAAGCATAGAATGGACAACTTTTACATGTCCAGAAGGACATTTTGAATGGTTAGCCATGCCTTTTGGGTTAAAAACAGCTCCGCCTATATTCCAAAGGAAGATGGATGAGATGTTCGGAGACTATAAGAATTTTGTATTAGTATATGTAGATGATATTTTAGTATTTAGCAAAGACATACAAGAACACTTAGGACACTTACAAACATTATTTAGATTATTCGTAACATATGGAATAATAATAAGTAAAAAGAAAATGGAACTGTGTAAGACACATATAAATTTTTTAGGAGTAACTTTAGGAGAAGGAAAGATAAAATTACAACCACATATAGCTAAAAAAGTGTTAGAAATGCCAGATAAATTAGATAATACTAAAGAACTACAAAAATTCTTAGAATTAGTAAATTATGCTAAGAACTTTATTCAAGACTTAGGAAAAATAGCAGGACCTTTGTATGCTAAGACAGGTAGTAAAGGACAGAAACACTTTAACATAGAAGATATAAAATTAGTACAACCAATAAAAGATAAAGTTAAAAATGGATGAGACGGGTGTGCATTCCCCTCTGAATGCTAAGAACTCTACTGTAGCGGAGCATGATACAGCTAGTCCGGTTCAAACGGTGACCGGTAAAGACTTATCAAATCCGTTAAAGGCAGTCACTTTGCCAAAAAGTGAAGAAGAGGAATCTTCTTCATCACGAAGGAGATTACCTAAATATTTCCAGACAGATATATTAAGAAAAAATGAAACATTAAAAAAGAAAAAAAATGACAAATTAGAAAAAATAATTAAATAAACTCTAGAAAAATTTTCCAAGACAAAAGCCAAGACAAGCATATTATCAAAAATATTTCCAGTCCAAGTAATGGTTCAGAAGACTCTATTCACAGTCCTTCATTATCAGACGAGGAACAGATAAATAATATTCAAGACTCTCAAGATAATTATGAAGATGATGACTCAGGCATGAGTTTTGATACAGTAGCCTTACATAACTTAGACACTTAACTAAATTTTAAAGACAATATGGCCAAAATACAATGGAAATAAGACAATTTTCAAAAGACTTCCTATAATTGCCAAAGACTTCATCAATGGAAAACAAGATCATTCTTAAAGCAAAAGGACAAGAAAAATATGGGCACAAGATAGTCAAGTTACTAATTGCAACAAGACAAAACTACTAAGAAAAGCAAGACATGGATTCACAAGACAAGAAGATAAGAAAAGCATGGGCAAAAGTAAGTAGACACGGGCAAAGGAATGGCAAAGTCAAGAATGACATGTGTTAAGAAAGACAAAAAAAAGACATGGCAAAAATAAGTCAAGAATGGCATGTGATAAAAGATAAAGACGGTGCAAGAAATATTAAAGTAAAAAATGTTAGGTGGGGATGCCCACTACGTGTCTTGTAAATAATAATTAGTATGTAGGAGTGTTAGGTGGGGATACCCACTACGTGTCCTGTAAAAATAAGTGTGTTGTCACTTTATCACTATCCTCCAAAAGAGGAAAAAACTATTGACATAGCACGCGTCTGTAGAATAATTGAGTCTGTAAGATAAGTCAAAAGATGAAATTAATAATGCATGTGACGATGGGGCCCAATGTGTACCCGACTTGCATTATTAAAAGAATTTTATCAAGTTGTCAGCCATTAAATAATTAAGGCCACGTAGTAGTGTCATTTTGGTCTTGTTATTTTTCTAAAGTTCTATATAAGACAATAGGTGAAGAACGAAAAAGGTAGAGTGAAAAAAGAGCAGAGAGCAAAGAAGTTAAGAAACTTTCCAACATCCTTTCCTCCCTACTTACCACTCTATGTACTAAAAATCCTCTCTTGTACCTTAAAGTTTGTGAAATAATAATAATAAGTGTGTTTGAGTCTTAGTTTATTTTCAAGTTCTTCAAAGTCCTTCAGGGGTTCCCGAAAGGGAAACCTCTCTTCGTTTATCATGTAAGTTTTTACGATGTTTATTCCCCAAAATTTTCCCAAAAAATGTGTTTATTATTTTCATGTTATCTTTATTATTTTTCATGTTATTTTAAGTTTTAGCTTAATGTAAATTATTGTACATGTGTTAAAAGATTACCCTTAGTATATGGTTAGCTTCTTAATTTCTTAAATAACGACTATGGATTAGCATGTAAATTCCTAGGGTTCTTGGCCTTGGTAGTCCGCTTGATAAAAGACGTAGTTGTTGCCAGATAAATATTCGGGGTGTGGCTAAAGATGAAGTTTTTAAGAATATAGGTTAAGAGGAAGAGATGAATGGGGTAAGATTTTTTTTTTTTATTTTTTTAAAAAGGGTTATATATATATATTAAAACAGGGAAATTAGGGTATTCACATCATAATTAAACTTAATAAATCTAAAAGAGAGAGGGAGTACTGAGTAGGATCTACAACATTATTTTACTTCTGTTTTATTTAAAAACCTTCACTCATTATATATACCTGCTTATATTTAATAGTTTCACTTCTATTGAAATATTATATCTAAACGCTTATATATGGAGTTTTATATATATATATATATATATATATATATATATATATATATAGACTATTTTTAGTTAGTTAAGCTGTTGAAATATTATATCTCAACGCTTATATATGGAGTTTTATATATATATATATATATATATATATATATATATATATATATATATATATATATAGACTATTTTTAGTTAGTTAAGCTGTTGATGAACGACTATTTAGGTTAGTTCTTTTAGGCACATCTAAATTATAGACTAATAAATATTTCAATATGTTATTTTCTCAACATCAGGGGAGATGATAATCCTGCCTCGTGGGCTTCCTCTGTTGGAAATAGTTGAAGAACTACTGGGGATATTATTGATGATTGGAACACCTAAAATATAGAAATTATAAAAATAAATATAATTAACTTGAAGTGTTATATTCACAACTACAGACTATATTTCTACATTATAAAGAAATACTTATTTGTTTTCGTAAATTCTTCTTCCCATTTTTGATCGAATTCAATTAAATACATTTAACTGTACGTTTTATTAATCCTTGCTTAAAAATATTCATAAACTTATCATATTTATTCTTTAAAGTTTAAACAATTCTACGCGAAACGTTATGACAATGAATAAAATAGTGATGTTAATGACTTCTCGAATTTTTGACGAAAATAAGCTATTTTTAAAACCAATTCACCTAACTAATAGGTTTTTTACATGTTTTACAAAAGTAGTATAAACGTACTTCATAGTAACGTTTTAGGCTTTATTTGATTAAAAAAAAATTAACGTCGTTAAGTAAATATACGTTACTGGCAGTAACGATTTTAGATTAAAATGCGACAGACACCCACATCTCTTAAACAACGACGTCGTTTTGTTTTTATTAACTTCAATGTTCCATTGCGTTTTGTTGTTAAACCCTTTCAAACCTCGGCAATTGAAAAATTTCTCAGTCCCCACAACTCCATTCCAGATCGATAATTTGTGGATGAAGAGAAAGTGTGAAAGAACAAAAACACAAAAACACAATGAATGGATCAAAACCTCATTTCGTGGATAAACGGTAGCTTTTATATTTCAAAATCAATTTTGGGGCTTTCTTGTTATAACGAGTTTCACGATAAATAACGGCTATCAATCTTCCGAAAAGCTTGGAATCAAGTCAGTTTTTTTTTGTTTGAGCCTTGAGGTATTTTTTTTTCTTACAGAATAGTAGAAGGAATGCTTGAATTTTACAATATCTATCTTCTCGTATTTATATCGTTTTTGTTATATAGAATAATCACTCAAGAAATTCTGATATTTATGTTGTGTTTTCAATTTGAATTCATGCATGTTGTTGATGCAAAGAGAAACAATGAAAAAAATGTTCACATGAAAATGGAAGGGGAGACTATAACTATGAGGTTGACCTGCAATCAGCCTCTATTAAAATTAAGTTCATTTTCCAAATTTTTAATGAAACATTAGGCAATAGTACATTTATTTTGATTTGCTTGTTATATTTTGGACTAACATTAGGTTAATATTTAATTTACTTTCATATGTGTTTTTTATTTTAATAGATATGTATATGGCTGGTTATAGTATATACCAATTGGATCCCAGTCCATTGAATCATTTGTATTAACTCAACAACTTACCCATAGGTCACGGGCTATATGGGATGGAAGTTTTAATATGATTTTAAATATGAGGAGGTGTGATGGAAAATTTTGGGACCTCGTAAAGAAATATCCTGTTGACACCCAATTTTGGACCTCCACATTATAGATTAATCATCGAGCTTCTTCAATTTCAAATGATTTAAAATAATTAGTTTTATAAAATTTCAAAAAAAATAAAATAAATAAATATAGCTTGCAAGTTATTTTAAATAGTTTCGTCACTTTTTATAAGTTTTTAGATAATGTATATGTTTTACAAATTATGTATATAATTAGTATATTTTATAAATTACCTCAAAAGGTCTCACACTTTAATTTGGATAATTTAGTAATTTAGTTTCATTTAAATTACGGTTACTTGATTAGTTTATGATTGAATTAACTATTTTATTTCGTTAAAATTGAGAAGCTCATAAATTAATTTAATTCTTCTTATTAGGTTTTTAGCCGAATTTGCTAATCAAACTCAATTTGGTTACATTCTAAATTCACTTGGCCATAATTGCAATCTAATGACCAATTTATTAATTCAAGATTGGACCATTTTGATCCTACCTTTAAACCCATTGAGAGACCATATTTTTGGGCCATTTATTCGGTCCAAAGATACAATACAGCAGCAACGCGGGTCCAGCCTAGTGAATCCAACCCCGACCTGGCCCAGCTCAGCTCCTTTTCTTCTTCACAAAGAGACCCAAAACGTCAATAGCAGTCCAACGTCTCAACATCAGTAGGCAGCAATGCGTCAACAACAATTCCAAACGACCCCATCTCGTCCAAATCGCAGAGCAGCAGAAACCCGACCCCATTGCCCATACGTGATTTTTTCTCCTTCACGCGAGGGAGAGTTCGTGAAAGCAGCACCAACCGCGTCAGCCTTTCACCTGCCATACCCGCCTGTCAAAGCCATCCACCCTCGTCCTTTCGTCCGGGTTTCATGGGATTTTTGTTCTTGTACCGCGGACAACTTCCCCATCCTTGGAGAAAAAAAATTTCAAATTGGGTAAAAACTCGAATTCCTATTCTACCCTTTTTCCCCTTTTCCCGAACTCTAGAATTCCCCTATATATACCCCTGTTCTTTTCACTATAAAGGGAGAGAAAAAAGATAGAGACACTAGTTCTTGTTATCCAAAACAGAGGGGATTTTTCTATCTAAATAGCAGCAGACGAGAGAGAAATTGGCTACCATAGTCACAGAGTTTCGAGTTTTGAGTTATAAGGTTTGCTTTTGAAGCTTTCATTAGAACTTTACATCGGTAGTGTGGAAGTTGCATCATAGTCAAGCTCGTCGATTTCAGTCGCTGTCCGAAAAAAGGTAACACTCATCTTTCAATTCAAGCATTTTACTTTAATGTGTCGTTGTTGGATTTTTGACTATGTGAAGCTGTCCATATGTTATTATTTGGGATCATGTTTCAGTTGTTTGCTGATTTCAAATCATGTAGTATAGTGTTTTTTTTTTTGTTTGTGTTTATTCAAGTTATTTTTCGGTTCCTTCCTCTCTCGTGTTAACTCATTTTGTTCTGTTCAATATAATTGTTTGCTTTTGGCTGTTAATAAGAGCTGCAGCTATTTGTTCTCTTTTGTATTTAGTCTGGAAGGTGACTTGAATATGTATGTGGATGTTGGGAGGATGGCCATTGTCTACTACAGTTCTTATTTTCTTGGCTTTCATAGAATTATAGTGTTTAAGTTCAGAATGTTGTATTAGTCTTAGTGTGTTCTCATAGCCAGCATTAATGTTTAATGCTTGACGTCTTATCCTTTATTCATTCTCCCCGAGTTGAATGAAAGAATAACATATAAATATTTCGAGTTCATGGGCCGCATTTGCTTTTTTTTTTTTTTTTAATTTTTGGGGTTCTTATATTGTGTTTGTTACTGCTCGTTCCTTATTCCTTTTATTTGGTTACTTTGTTGAGTCTACTTCGGAGTGTAGGCTTTGTTTCCGTTTTCTCATATGGCATTTGCTCCGTTTCTGTTTTCTTTTTCTCCATTCAAGTTTGCCGCATCTGTTTGTGTTCACTTTTTTTCAATATTCAAATTAATCGGTAGTGCCTTAATCCTTTAGATCTGTTCTTATCTCAATTAGTGCAAATAGATGTTTTGCTTTGAATATTAAGTCCTTCAACATTTGTTTATACTTGTGCTTCTAATGACTTTTGAAATAAGGAAATATAGTAATTTGTCATGTTATTTAAAAGATGTTTTACCTAAGTTCGTGAATAATTTCCTTCCATTTCAATTCTCTAATTGATTAAGCATGAGATGTGCATTAATTTGTCAAGATAGAATTATTGGAAGGGGTATATGAATCACCTGGTGAGCATTAATGATGCTTTTGATGCCTATATATTCTCTGTTGATATTTGTAGTAATCTGTAAGTGTCTTGAATGAGTTGTATAACAATTATCTCTAGTTGAATACACAACTATATATATGAATTGTTCAAAATCCCTCACTAATTTCTTTTCCCTTTACTTTTGATACATGTGACACCAACGATCCGAGTTCACTTGGGACTCATTTCTTGCATTTCGGAGTTGAGCCATACAGGCTCGATCTTTGCTTTTCCTCCATCAAGTCAGCCCTCTACATATTCTAAAGTTGTTACAGGCCTCGGAGATCCAACAAGTTGCTGGAAATTAATTCAAAAGCCCAAAAAAGGGGTTGTATACATGCTGTATACATCATTATACACTGATATACAGGTCAAAAATGTAAAAATACAGGGCTGAGACGAAATACAGGTGTTCGGGAGAAGGAGATACATGAAAAGAGCTGATATATGTCATGATATACACTAAAATACAGCCGGTGTATACAAAAAAGAGGATTGGGTTAAAACCCAAAAGCTTGCAATGAAATTGGCCCAGAAGGGCCCAATTTCCCTATCTCTTTTACCCTCCTACTTGTTTTGATTATGTTTGACTAATTTTATTTAACTCTAACTTTATAATTATTAATTAACTTAAAGAAACTCCCCAAAAGATGAGTTATTTTCTTTGTGTTGGTTTAATTTTAATATATTTCATGTTTTAGTGTTTACTTATTTTATCAATCAAATATGTCGGTCAAATTATACATTTCAATTAAGTTAAATCTTTTGTTCTTAAAAATAATATTTTTTAAGCTTCTCACTTAATCAAATTTTATTCATTTTAAAATTATTTTTAAGTTAAAATATTTTTTCTCAAATAAACTTTACAAATGTTAGTCAAAACCTTTCAATTAATAAAAAAAAAAAAAAAGTAAAGTAAAATAAAATGAATACCTACTTAGTCATTTTCTTAAAAAGGTTAGTCAAAACTCTTATTCTTCAATTAATTTAAATGGTTTTCATGCTTAAACTTACCAATGGGGTTTAAATTATTATTTTAAAATGAGTCAAGTAAATCCTAACTAATCTAGTTTTGCTAAAATTTTATTCACATGCGATTTAACTCAAATATTTCATTTTTAGGTCCCTTTCTCTAAAAAAATAAAACAACATAAAAATGTGTCATTTATTTAATTATTTCCTCAAAGTTAATCAAATATTGTAAATTATTATTTTTATGTTAAATCACCCTTTTCTAAAAAATAGTCAAGTATATTTTAGTCAAGTCGCAGGTCAACCACGTGTTAGCGGGCACTTCGAATGCCTAAACCCTCCTCTAAGTGTAAATTGAACCCCGAACCCTCTTTGGTATTTTCAAATGATTTTTTCTGTTTAAATCTTTGAAAATTATAAGTCTTCTTAATTTCTTTTAAAAAAATTAAGTGGCGACTCTTTTCTAAGTATTTTTCTCAAATTGTTTTATACTTAAAACATTTCAAAAAGTAATTTTTTTTACAGATAGGAAAATTACGGCACAACATATCCCATTCATCCACGAGTCTTAGAAGTGATTCAATTATCAAGATTATATGGTGTTTATAGATCAAATCGACATATTATTTATCATAGCTTGATCACTTCACTAGTAGAGAGATGGCGTCCTGAGATTCATATGTTTCACTATAGGACGGGTGAGGCAACAATCACCTTGCAAGATGTAGAAGTGTTGTATGGCTTACCTGTGAATGGTGATCCAGTACTTGGTGATGAGCTGATGAGGATCATAGGGGATTGGCAAAATATTTGTCAAAGATTGTTAGGTTTTATTCCAATTCCTCAAGACTTCAACCGTAGTAGCCTCAAGGTAACTGCACTTAATGCGCATATGCTCGAGCAACTACAGTTACTTGACTTGGCAACACAAGATATGATCAATCAAATGACTAGTAGCCTCAAGTTGGAGCATGCACAATGATTGCCTTTTTGGAACCAACGACTTCAATATATTTGTGATGCACCGGCAATCGTGAACCACTTCGATATGATGACCCTTAACTTATTTGGTTCAGACGCATTACTCGTCTTGTTATCGGTAATCCTACTTAGCGTCCTCAACAACAAGAAGATTATGTGCCAAATTCAACGGCATATGAAATAATGGTATGTATTAGATTCGGTGTGTTTGTGATTTATCTTTTGAGGATGTATCAATGGTAGGGTAAATATTACTTCTTCTCGAAAATTTTGACTTGAAAAATTGTTACCTATGTTTTTTCTTAAAAAATATTATATAAGTGCTTCAGATTGATCGTTGTTTGAGCATCTGTTAGAAAAAGAATGGAAAATGCTTGTTAGAAAAAGAATTGTCATATTCATTCCATGGTTGATAGACAGTGGCGGATCCAAGATTTGATGGTCGTGGGTGCTCAATTTCCTTTAACATAAAGTTGCTAGTCAAGATTTTTTTTTTTTTTTTTTGCAGAGGCTTACTAATATTTTTTTAGTTATTTAATGAACAAAAAATAGGAAAATGAAAAAACTAGAAAGAAATATAAGAAAAAGTCTGAAAAGATATAAAAAGAAGACAAAAACTATGAAAGAAGTTTCATTTTTGTCAACAAAAATTATGGGGTTACACCAGGGTTCGAACCCCCGAAGTGATGCTTTAACAATCCCAGCATTCAGCATTCAACTTTACGACCAACACATCTACATGACATTTTTGTTATTGGGTGCTGAAGGATGTTTTAGATAACTTTTTTAGCATTTTCTACATAGATATATAAAATTTCCGTCGGGGTCAATGGGTGCTCGAGCACCCATAACTCAATACGTGGGTCCGCTCCTGTTGATAGAGCAAAAGCACTTGGTGATCAGCCATCAATGGAGGATTTATACATATTTCGTGCAATGGTCCGTGAGGATTCATAGCTGATACAAATTACTTTATCATGAAGAAACATGGTCAGTGAGGATTCATAGAGCTTGTAGTAGGTGAATATTTTTTATAACATACATGAAGGAGCAGTTGAAGCTGTCGTGAGAAGGTGTCAATTGTCAGTGCTAGAACTGTTGTTGAGAATGCCATATACTTCTGCTGCTCCAAGCAATGTGAGTATTAAAGCTTTCATTTAAGCTGATCTTACCTCAATGTCACTGGATTTTATTGTATAGTAACCATTGGATAAGAGCAAATGCATATCATAAAAGGAGATCTCATTCTCTTATACTAACTACAATATTGTTTCTCTTAAAGCTTGATTTTCTAGGAGTCCTTTAGCTTTTAACTTGTATCTTTTATTTTTTATTTACTTTATATGATGGCATGAGATAAATTTATATAAAGAAACATGGTCAGTGAGGATTCATATAGTCACATATATTTTATGAAGGGTGTATATTTGCTGCATTAGCGCAAGTGTAACTGACATGTCTTCTGTTAATATGCCAAAGAAGCTTTTAGAACAATGCCAAAAAATCAACATTGTGCAAGTAGTTTTAGTACTGTAAGTAGTTCTAGTACTAGTTAAAAATCAACATTGTGTTCAGTTGGCTTAGAAAAAAACATTGTCATATCATTATTTATAATTTTTTGGTATGTATTATTTGACAAAATTCTCTATTAACTCCCAATTTATGCAGAAATCAGCTATTGAGGCAGCGTAAAAAGCTAACACGACTTTGTTTGGATACAAGCACATGCCATACTTGTTTGAGAGCTACAAAGTGGTCGCTGGGCGTATATTCTCAAAATACTATCTCGTCCTTTTGTAATTACGTTGTGATTCCTTCAAAATTTGTATAGTCTCAAACATTTCGAGTTGTTTGAAGTATTAGCAATTTGAGCATTTCTAAGTTAAGTTGTTTTTTTCCTCTACAATTCTAAGTTGTTTCTTTAACTTTACCTTCATTTTAATAGTTTTTCCCTTTTAAGTTCTAAGTTGTTTCTGTTGTCCAAGAAAATTGAACACATAAGAGTTAAGCAGTTTCTATTGTCCAAGAAAATTGCAATCTGAAAAGTGGTATTTAATACTCTATTTTTTTTACTTTTATATTTCTAAATTTGTAGTAGTCGAAGGCCTGAGATTGGATTCTTAAGAAACGTTACTATGAGTAACGTTTTAAATTTGCAGGATTATATTCTGAATTTGCAAGATTGGACGCGATTGAATTCTCAATAAACGTTATTGTGAGTAATGTTTTACACCTAAAACGTTACTCACAGTAACGTTTATTTATTTAACGTCGTCAGCTCTGTCAGTTTCTGTTCGTTGAATTTTTAAAATAAAAATAACCTAAAACGTTACTATGAAGAACGTTTATACTACTTTTGTAAAAAAATTTAAAAAACGTATTAGTTAGGTGAATTGATTTTTAAAATAGCTTATTTTGGTCGAAAATTTAAAATTTTTGACCAAAATAAGTCATTATTTAAACCAATTCAACAAAATAGTATGCTTTTTAAATTTTTTACAAAACTAATATAAACGTACTTGACAGTATTTTTTTTTTTTTTTACTTGACAGTAACATATTAGGTATTATTTTATTAAAAAAAATAAATGACAAAAAGACAAATAACTGACGAAGTAAACAGACTTAAAATGTTACTTATAGTAATGCTTTAAACTTAAAACGTTAAAAAGTAACCCCTTTATGTTAACATCTGTTATTTCAATCTTTTCTATTAAAAGATTATACTCCTTTATGTCAAAATTTATCTTACTTCTTAGTGAGCATGAAGATATATCCATAGAAAAGCAAGAATTGCTGCCAAAGATGTACTACACTCTAGCTGCCTTGCTTTATTGCATATATTATATATATAAATTCATGCATTTGCATTGTCTTTGATATTTGATAGCATGAGGCACGTAACATAACACTAATATCATGAATACAACGTGAACAAGAGCATCACAGTAGATCAAATGATCGACATACTTGACTGGTCTATTTTTCACTTAGCACTTCATTCAGAAACGCAAGAAAAGGCCAGCGTTTATAGCTTAAAAAACATTTACAGCATCTGATAATTGCAAGACTAAGAACAGTAAGCAACACTCTCATAAATAAGTTGCCAGAGAAATTTGGGTCAGTTTTCATAGCTTAAAATATTTACAATAAACATAATATTTACACAATCGATTCAATAATCAAATGAATACATACACTCGATAGCAGTTTTTTTTCCATCAAAATTTCAGAATATAGCTTCTTGTCACTATTGAGTTCTAAATAACCTTCCCACGGAAAGTCTTTGCTTCAAAATTTGCTCTTTATTTTTGTCTTTTTGTCATGCTGGTAAAGATAATTACTTCCTGGCAAGTAAGGATAAATATTCAATTATTTAACTAAAAAAAGAGCAATTATGTGAAGAAATAATGTGAAAATGTTAAAATATCAATTATATTAATAGAATATAATATTACTCTAACTATGAGTTAAATAACAAGCACATACTTGTATAAGAGGACTTGTTGATTCATGATACACCATTTCAAGTAAAGCAGAAGCTCCAACTCTCAATTTTCAAGTGAAATTTTTCTTGTTCTATATTTAGAAAGTAGAAGCTAAGTATTCAAATTGTTTTTTCACTGTATCAATGTTAAAGTATTCAAATTGTTTTTTTCACTTTATAAAAGGTACCAAAAAATGCACCTCAGAAAGTATCTATATCTTAAATGCAGTGACTTAGAAAGATATGATTATTACTATTTTATTGAATCAAACGAAATACGAATCACTTACCATTGTTTCATAAGCTGTTGAATTTTCCATTTAAGCTTGCTATCACTGAGGAGTGAGGACGCGGAGTAGGATTAACAATAACAAGATGAGTAATGAGATGTTTCTTTATGATGTCCCAAAACTTTCATCACCTCTCCTCGTATTTAGAATTAGATTAACACTTCCATCACATATATATCGTGACTTATGGGTGAGTTGTTTAGTTACTATAGATGGTTCAAGTGGATTGAGATCCAGTTGATACGAATTATTACTAGCCATAAAAAAGATATCTATGAAACGAAAAACACATATAAAAGAAAACTTAAATGTAAACCTGAATTGTTAGTCTAAGAAGATTAAAAGCAAAATAAAATTATTAAAATAGACAGTATTCTATAACACAAGGTAAGTAGGATCAAACATCCTGTAAATCTTTTAAACTAGTACTACCACGCCATGCAACACAAACTATTCCTCAAAAATATACTAGCTATTTTCCTATTCATTTTTGGGTTTGGTATTGCTTATCGACAGAGTATCCTCTGTTATTTATTTCTGCTTGAACTTTTAGGAGATAAGTGCAATCAACAAGGGCTCAATTTGTGTGAGTAGTTTTTTTTTCTTTTTATCCACTGACTAAGTTCTTTTTTAGTGAACTAAGTATAATTTAGCATAATTATTTTTTTATTTTTTTTATGACAAGGAAAACTCATAGTCACTATTCCCGCTCCTAATAATTTAGCACAACTATTATAGTGAACTAAGACTGCATTTGCGAATTACAGATATGTAATGGTTACATACATCATATTGATGCAATGGTTACAGATTACTACACCCAATCTAGTCACCTGAGAGCAAATACAGTACTGTATTGTTCACATTACAAAAGGGAAGTCAAGTCTTACTGATAGAACTAATGAAACAATTAGCTTAATATTGCAACAATGCAAGTCTTACAATTTAGACTTCTAATCAGAATGACTCATTAGCTACAAAAAAAACAGAAGGGTCTCTCTTGCAAAATTGCCTCATTTCAAATATTTTAGAGGTAAAATTGATACATTTTTCCATAAAAATTGGAGCAGCTGACAGCTGGAAGAAATTTTGAAATTACTGACATAACGATGATAATATAAGTGAGTTACTTAAAAAAGAAAAAAATTAAAGTTAGATAGACACACATCATCCTTTAACAATAAAGATGAGACATTTACAAAGGAAAATAATGACCCCTAAGCCTTTATAAAATTAGGTTTCACCTAATCAAATCTAGATAGACAGAATATGGACTGTATGTCAGCTAAATTGTGGGAATATTAAGATGTAAACCAAGCATTTCTTCTACTATGTAAAGAAAAAACATACCTCAAGCAAAAAAAAAAAAACTATGTTCCATACTTTTCAAAAGATTTATGGTAGTAAAGTTGTCCTGAATCTCGTTTTTTCGACAACACTGACGGGGGATTGGGAACAGAGCAGCAATGAGAAAAATATTTTATTTATAAACTCAAAGGTTCTTGCATCTTACTTTTAAGTTTCATCTATTCTGTGTAGATATGTATATTTCTGTGTTTTCTATATTTTTTGTGTCTATTGAAAATAACTAGTAATATCACTATTTTTATAAAGGTAAAAACCAAATTAGAGTAGCACTTGGAACCACTCTAACTAACAAATTCTAATTAAATATAAATAAGTAAATACCATAAATAATAAATCCTAATCAACTTAGATTCCTACTCGAATTTTGAATTATTATTTCCAACAAGCAAGGGTTGGAATTTTTGACCGAAATAAGTCATTGTTTGATTCAATTCACCAAAATAATACGTTTTTTAAAATTTTTACAAAACTAGAATAAACATATTTGACAGTAACGTATTATCTATTATTTTATTAAAAAATATTTAAGACAAATAGCTGACGGAGTAAACAGAATTAAAACGTCATTGAGAATAACGATTTAAGCATAAAAAGTAACTTATCCCCAAACTATAACAAACCCTGTCGTCCACGTCACCATGTTATCCGTTTCAAAACCCTTATGCAGCCTTCCCATTAGATTCATTGACGTCCCAACCCTTGGGATTTTTTATCAAAGTAAGCCATTATTTAAATTCATTTATCAGAGTAATATGTTTTTTTGAAAATTTATAAAACTAGTATAACGTATTTTTCAGTAACGTTTTAGACTATATTTTATTAAAAAAAATCAGGATCTAAAAATTGACGAACTAAAGGTGTTAATTAGAAAACGTTTATGAGTAAAACGCAACCTACTACCCTAGCCCCATATTTATCCCCACTTTGATGTCACCCTTATTGCTTAAGGAATCTGCAAATTAGATCTACAACTTTCCAAGCACACAAAACTCTGTTTCTTACTAGCCTAGGAGAAAACGGTTTTTCAGTGGGCTAAGCTTTTGGTATAAGAGTGTGTATAGCAACTTGTGGGTTATATTGACATTACAATCTAAGTATTGATTTACTTGTGTTATTACATCAAAAATATATATTTTTTTAAAAAAATTGATGAGTGTTTTTCTCTGTTTGATCCTGCTTATTTTTGTGTGATTTCTCCTTTGTTCTGTATAATATGTTACAGCATTTCATCTATTTAATAACTTTATTGTGATTTGCTTGAATAATGAATTGCCATATCTTTAATTAACGAAATTGCTAACTGGTTAGTGGAGTAATCTTGAATTTAACTACGAAATAGTCGCTAGGTTCTATAATATGAAATGAGAAAAGTGTTTCTAAGCTCTCACAACAAGTTAGACTTTATTGGTGAAATAGTCTTGTGGTTGATTGCTTGTTCATGAAGTGCTCTAAGAGTACTATATATGAGCATAGGTACATTTACTTGCGATAATCTTCAGTACTTCCAGTGTATTTAAGCCTGATCCTTGAAGCTTTTCGAGCAAGTTCTTTCCTCTTAAGTCAGCTGCTACGTTGTTCAATGATTTTGCCATCATCAGTAGGTGTTTTTTGTTCATCTATTGTTTCTACGGTTGCCAGAGTGCTTGGAGGCGATTTTGCAGGTAGTATCCCATTCTTTTTCCGAATAGTTTGATGATCAGGGATTGTTTCGAGGGTGTATATAGTCTTTGTTTATCGCTAGATGTAATGGGGATGAAGTTTGGGTGGTTTTGAGGATTTTTTTGTTCGTCGTGGAAGCTTATGTTGTCTAGGCCTTGAGTAACGTAAGTTATATTTGAATCTTCAGTTTTGGATATAAGAGATTCGAGGAAACTTACTTTGCGATTGACTGGTGCTTTGCTTACTTCTTCCTTCTGCTTTTTTGTGCTCCGATGCAGTAGATCAACTTCTTGATCGCACATATCGTTTTGCTTTAGTTCACAGCTCCCAAAATATTTAACTAAATTTTCTCTACTTATTTCTAAACCAACCTATGAATAGCCTTAAGTTAATAAAGGCAGACAAAAACAAGAATGAAAAATTAGTTACCTTAGGATCACCACCAGTGGCAAACCTAAGGCCACCTGGCTGAATATCAATGGAGAAAATCTGCATTGACTGCAATATATATATTTACTTAAATTTTTCCTATGAGAGATTTGGTTTGGTATGTGAGAGAAAATTTAAGAGAAGATAAGGAATGTTTTTCTAAATAATCACCCATTTTTACATGATAAGTGTATAAAACTTCTTTTAATAAAACTGTGATATGAAATTATCATAATAATTAGTACTACAATATGTAGAAATTAAATTAAGGGACTTTGTTATCCTGCATTTGATAGCTTATTTGAAAAAGTCACTGATTCAAGAGAAGTGGCTATAATATTTTTTTTACTTAAACTTAACTAATAAAAGAAATTTCATTGATTCCACTAAAATGTGAAAAATTGCCATAAATTAATAAACTGATGAACTTCCCACAACATTGATTAACTATCATCTTTGAAATTTGGATTATTTAATTTTTTTTTCCTCTTACTTGATCTATTTTATAATTTTGCATATGATCATTGTTTACATATGCGAAGGTAGAATTCTTAAAAAGGAGATAGTATGATCTATATCCTCTATTAGTGTTGTCAGCTGCTTGCTTTGAGCTCTATCTATCCATGGTCCATCTAGTATATAGTTAAGAGACAGTTTCTTTGTATTGTATTAAACTTATATAGTGCATTTTGTGTGGGGAGAATTTGATATGAGATATATATCATTATGTTTTATATCTGGTCTTTGGATGTAAATTAATATAGCTAAATGAGAATTTAATCATATTAAAATGTGAAAAGATTATGACATACTCTATTACTTCCTCCATCTACTTTTACTTGTCTGATTTAGAAAATCAAGAGATAATTTAGATTTTATCAAATTTACCCTTATTATTTACTATGGTCACTTTACAAAAGTAATAGAATAGATTAAGCTCTTTTCAAACGTGTTGTCCAACAACGTCGTCAAAAAAGCAAAGAAAGAGTAGTATGTGAGAGCTTGGGAGTTATTGATTATAAAACTTGAGAGTAATAGCTTGTGAATACAAATGAGGGATATATTTAAAACAAAACCTCATGTATCGCCTTGTGTGAATTTCGCTCCCCGTAATGACTCATATTGCATGTGATCTTTCGTTATGTATTGGCCTACATAACTGACGGAGAGAATCTCAAATTATTTGGAATTTTTTTTGAGCTTATCGTGACTATCGGAATGTTTCGAGTGAGTAGGGGTGTACAAAATCAAACCGAAAATCGAACCAAACCGCAAAACGAGCCAAACAAAAAAAAAACTGACTAGTGGTTTGGTATTGAAAAAAAAAAAAACTAGACTATATTTGGGTTGGTTTGGTTTTAACTTAAAAAAACCAACCCGAGACCAAACCAACTCGACATTATATATGTAATTTTAAAATTTTATTTTATACATAAAAATATTTACTTTGATATAATTTTAAAATATTTCTTATACTATTTCATAGTTTTTATCTTTTAATATATTATTTCAAGTTTAAAACTTAAAATTCAAAATGATCCAATAAAGATTATAGTTCATAGATGTTGATAATTATAATAAAACTTAAATCAAAATCAAATTAATACTAATGCAAAAAGAAAATTAATTCAACACTAAGAAAGAATGACAATAATATTGAATATTTGTTCTTTAGTTTTACATTTGGTTTAGATAATTAAAATACATAATCTAATTTTAATTTCCTTAAATATTTAGTAATGTAACTAATACTTATTAAATTTATTTTACATGATTTAGTACTTTTAAATTATGATCATTTTCATTATGACTTTGCAATATTTATTTTATATAATGATTTCATTATTATTTTTTATTGAATATTTTAGTGTCATCAATACTCATCTCATATTTTGTGTTATTTTCTTGAAAAATACCTTAGATAATTGTATTTTGGTTGGACTAAAGAAATATTTGGAGCACAAGTTAATTATATGTTTGTATGCAAACTTTACCGAAATCCAAAAATCTGAAAAAAAAATCAGAGGTTTATTAGTTTGGTTTGATTAATAAATTTAAAAATTCGACACAATGGTTTGGTTTGGTATTTGAAAACCCCGAACCAACCGAGGTTGAAAAATCCAAAAAAATCCGAATTTTATTAGTTTGGTTTGGTTTATAAATTTAAATTTTTACACAATTGATTTGATTTGATATTTGAAAAATCCAAACCAATCCGGTCATGTACACCCCTACCAGTGAGAATCACAAACTAGGACCTTTTGGGAATAAATGTAAGGAAAAGGGTATGATATACCCTTCAACTTTGTCATTTAGAATTGATATGCCCCTCGTTATGAAAATGACGCATATATACCCCTACTTATATACAAATGACTCACATATACCCTTTACCTCTAGCGGAAATGAAAATAATTAATTTTAGTTTAATTTTTTATTATTTAAAAAAATATATAATTCCATATGAGTATATTTAATCCTCCTCAAACATATTTTTTTTGACTTTTTTTTGTTTCAATGACTAATTTAGATTTGTTATTTTGATGATTAAATTTATTTATGTTTCACTTGTAAAACTTATTATAGATGATCAAATTTTTTTCTTCAAATACAAAAATTAAATTACAATATAGACAAAAACAATAGTTTTAAATTATAATATAGCAACAAAAAAAATAGTTTTAAATTTTTTTCTTTACACTAAAGAATGAAAGAAAAAAATAAAATAAGAATAAGAAATTCAATAATTATAACCAAAGAAGTCAAAAAATAATTTATGTATGAAAAAGATTAAAATATACCTTAAACTTTGATAGAAGAATCATATATAACTCCTCAATAATTTTTAAGAAAATTAAAAGTCAAAAATATAAATTTAAAACTAATTTTTTCACTTCCGTTAAATGAAGGGTATGTGTGAGCTCATTTTATAACAATAGGGTATATGTGATTCCTTTATATAATGATAAAGGTATATGTGAGCTACTTTGATAACAAGGGACATATCAGCTTTAAATTGAAAAGTTGAAGGGGATATCAGACCTTTACATTTCACATTTTCCTTTTCATGTTGTTTTATCTTAGATACCCACGTGTCATCCTCCAATACGCCTAAAAAAAATATTCAGTGAACTCTATACACCTATTAACTTATTTTAATTTATTCTTTACTTTATTAGTGGAAGTGTTATTTTTAAATCCGATTTAGGTCTTTCAAATATTTAGTCAACAGTTTAAATTAAAAGTGTCAAATGAGTGGATTGATAATTTTATAAAGTACTAAAAATCATATAAAAATAAATAAAATAATTAAAACTTTTTAAGGTAAAATTGAATTTGAGTGAGTCAAAACGGCTTGAGTTAATAAAAGATGAGTTGAGTTATGATTCACATGTTAGCCATTTCAATTGAAGTAACTTTGACCGGGCTGTTTCGGGTCAAATAAGCCAACTATTTATTAACTCCATTCATTTTGACTTGCCCAAATTCAGACTCAACTCGCTTATGTCACGTCTAATTATACCATCTATTTTTTTACAACTTGATTCTCAAATGACCATTCAATTGTAGATAATTTATCTCAAAAAAAAATATTTTTCTTTGATTTATACTAGTAACACTTCTAATTATTATATCACCTATGAAATCATTCAACCCATTCATATGATTTTTCCGATAGTTAATTTTCCAAAATAATTAAGCTTTACTACTTTATTAAAAAAAAGGGATAGTGATGTTTCCATAGTCAGAGATGAATCACTAGGGTTTAAAAGGGAGCAAAGCCCAAGCCCAACATTAAAGTCCAACCAAAGGAGCTTTTTAATGGCACTGCGTTCCCCTAGTGCTCTCTCTCTAGCGCAGTGAAACCCTAAAAGCTAAGGGAGAGTAACAGAGAACAACAATGGCGTGAATCACACAGCAACCAAGGACATTGACGACGAAATAGGCTGACATATAGCTTATGTTCGCCGCTGAAGTCCACCTCGGCACCAAGAACCGTGAACATCGCAACGACGGTATACTATTTAGTTCACTATACTAAAATGCAAATATCCTCATTTTCATTCTGTTCTAGATCCATGATGATAATTCAGTAGGTATTTACATGAATATTTCTAGTTTTTATGTGCTGGTATTGGAATATATGGTGGTAAACATGCACTTCGTATAGATTCCTAATAATAGAATTGACTAGAAAAAAGTAAATTCAAGTATTTTCCTGTAAGCTTCGTTTTTCTTAGTTATTCTGATTTTAAAACAATTTTTTTTTTGACTTTATACTACTAGCACATTCAGATAATTAATGTGCAATCCATTTTTTTCTTGTTTAGTTTATAGATGATGTGTTTTCATTTGCTATGATTTTTCATTTGTGAAAGAATTGCAGATGCAGAATCAGTTGACGCTAAATTACTTAGATTATTATGTCTATTTTTAGTCTCTCATGTTTATTCTATCTGTTTGTTGAAGGGAATAAAAGTAGGAAGTTGAAGAAAAGTTACAGGGATGAGCTGGAGAAAATGCATGTAACTGAGGATATGCAGGAAGATGTTGTTGCTGTAGTCAATGAAGGTGATATTTCTTCACCTATAGAGATGGAAGAAAAAACAAATCAGACAAAGGTAATATCAAAAAGAGAATAAGGGTAAAATTAGGATGCAACTATGAAGATCCTACACATGAGAAGAGTGAAAAGAGAGTGAGATTTTCTGATCAAGTTCAGATTTTCCTTTCATTGAATCATCCAAGTCATGAGAAGCATGAGATCGAGGAAAAAAATTTACTGCGTGGCAAGCGATTCTCAAAGCTTGAAGATGAAATTGTCAAAGAGGTTGTTCATAAATACATAGAGATACATAACTTAGGTGAAGAAGGGCTGAAAAAGGTTTTAAATGCTAGATTTTATCCTAAAATTAAGGGTTGCTGGAAAGAAATAGGGAGGGCTATACCATACAGACCTTCTACTGCAGTTTATTCTCGTGCGCAGATCCTGTTTCAAAGGAGTGAATCACGTAAATGGACTAAAGAAGAGCATGAGATGGTACTAAAGTTCCAAAAAGAGCATGGGAATAATTGGACAGTCTTAGCTGATGAACTTGGAAAACATCAGTGGTATGTGAAGGATACATGGCGAAGGCTAAAACTGCCCAATCAGAATAAAGGACAATGGACTCATGAGTAGTACCAAAATTTGTTTGATTTAGTAAACACTGATATGAGATTGAACCTTTCTGAAGAAAAGAAATCTAAGTATGGGATGCTACGAGATAATATTGCATGGGTGAAAACTTGTCCACAAAAACTGGTGCAAACTGCTGCTTGAAATGGTATGATCAATTAACATCAGCCATGGTGGCCAAAGGTGAATGGGCGGATGCAGATGACTATCGCCTAATTGATGCACTTTTTGCGCTGGACGCAAGCTGCATTTAAGATATGGACTGGGACAACCTTTTTAACCACAAGCTTGGAGAGATATGTCGAAAGAGATAGAGCCAAATGATTCTTCACATAGGTCAACTTGAAAACAAGTCATTTGTTGATCAAGTAGAATTTCTAACCAAGAGATACTGTCCTGATTTGGTCGAAGTAAAAGAGGCTTGGGACAATAAACCTATCGTTCCATGATATGCTAATCACGCGGCAGTGATGTGTCTGAAGAGAGTTATTTAACAGTAACACATACTATTGGCAACCCCCCCTCCCCTCCCCTTGCCCTTCTCCATTTTAGTAATTATTAAAAGATTTTGTACAACATTTAGTAGACATAATTCGGAAGAGGTCTGGTATTGTGTACTGTTTGATATATATATATATACTAGATAGGTATGAACCGTGTTAGCACGGGCCCAACATTTACATTTTGAAGTGAATAGTTTTTGGCGTGAAAAATGGCACCAGATTATGGTTTCCAAAATATTATTTAGGTTTTAACTGGCATTGATAAATATTTAATATTTAGTGTGACTCAAATTCCAAACAATTACATCAGGGGTTGTAGGATTAAGAGGCATAATAATCAGACCAGTAATTAGGAGACATTCTCTGTGAGTTCGTGGCAGCCAATCTTCTCCTCTCTCTTGGATACGCTAATGGCGCCTGCATATCCCTGCATCAGCCAAATAAAGGGTTTTACATTAGAAGTTACAAAAATATGTGGCCTTCATACTCCCAATTAAACTAAGAAGGGGGCATTTAACCAGGTGAGAAACTATATATACATAATTTTTAATGAAGACATAGGCTCGGCCACTTGGGCCAACCTTAGACGGGGCACTTTAAAGTGCAATGAAGGTCACCAACTTGGGCTTTCATGATCGCCCATTGACCTCGTCCAGGTAAGTTATACATGCATAATAACCTAGTAGTTTTACTTTTACCAATGCATTGCGTTCTTGATTTGGGTTTGCAGATGGAAAAGAATTTAAATTAGTATATTGAAATCCATGATTCAGAAAATTCCTTCAGACATAAAAGAGCTGGACCTAAGACACAACTCACTAAACCTTTTAGGTGAACTCAATGTAGATCCCAAACTGAAGGCCAAATGCTTTGAACTGCCTAATCAATGGTATAAACGGAGGATGAATTCACATATCTTAATTTGACAGACCTGTACTTTCTCAGCCATATTAAGCAACCCCCCTCCTCTCTCTCTCTTCAATCATCTATTATTGAAATTACTTGATCTTTACAAGACCCAATGTAAGTTCTTCATGCCACGCAATGGGAGTTTCAACTTTTCTCTCATCAAACCTATTTCAAGGTTGAAAGCACATCTTAGCTTATTTGATATATATATATATATATATATATATATATATCAAGTCACATTTATGTCTTCTTATCATCATACTCTAAGACTAGAACCCAAAGGAAAAAACAAGTGGTCATATGTATTAAATTTGGTTTAAATTTAAATTCCTTACAAGCAGTAAGTGTTTATGTGAATGAGCAGTCTAATGCATCCAAGAACATAACACACATGATACAATCAAGCAGGACATCCCAGCAAAAATGGCTGTGACCAAAAATATGACAGCAAATATGACTAGCTCCGTCTATGTATCTTATGCAGGCCTCAAGAAAGTCAAAGCCAATCATTTTGGAAGGTTAGGATAGAAAATCATTCTCTTCTTTGGACAAAGCTCTAGTCTGCAAAAAAATAATGACGAATAACAGTCCAATTAGGGAACAACAATGTAATCATTAACATAAGATGTTTAAGGAATCCAATCATCAATATAATCTTTCTGAACCTTGATTATTTGGAAAAAGCTAGTAGTGCCAGACTGCCAGTGGGGTAGAATGCCCACTATGCTCTTTTCGACGAGTACCCTCTTTAGTGCTACTTTATTTTATTATGGGTGAGGAAATATATTTCGTTTCGGGTGGGGGGGGGGGGATCTTTCGAATTAATTATTATTAGCAAGGATTCTGATAGATGGTTCGTGCATGGTAGAAGATTCTCTAACCAAATAAAGATGGACGAAAAAAACTAGTGTTGGGTATGTGATGCTTTACAGAATACTGGGGATATAGCAAACTCTATAGGGTATGAGAAAGGAAATATAGTGATATCTCTACAAAGTCTACAAGAACTACATTACTTATGACAGATACATCAGAGTGGAAACATGGTTTGGTGACAGTGAAAAAGTGAACCACTGAAATCTCAAACATTTTACTATAAAACTATGAACATGTCAAATTAGGTAATCAGTAATGGATGGAAGGAGGGAATTTTCGGCCCCTTTTTGTTTTGAAAATGGTAAGACTAAATTTTTAGGAGTATTCAACGAACATCGACCTCTTTAAATCCAACTAGAAGTCTACTGTAGCACAAGAGTGAGGTCTTTCAACCATAACCAACAAATTTTAGACTAGCAACTCAAGGAGATTTGGAATAGTCTGAGCTACTTGCTAACCTGGGAATAAAGTGTGAGAATGAAATTTTTGGTTGCAACTTGACAGTATTTCCTGGATTGTATCCTGATTTTTGTCATTCGTGGCATCAAAATGTTTGGCAAGGGAGTTGTCTCCATTTATGAGTCCGTCGGGCCACTTGGCACCATAAGATTACTAAAGAGTCTTTCATTATTGAATAAGAAAGGATTGTGCTTTGTTAGAATAGAAATAAGTATTTCCTACTTAGAATAGGAATAGGAATAGGAATAGGAATAGGAATAAGAATAGGAATCCTAGTTGGAAAAGGATTCCAATGTAGTGTCTATAAATATGGTCTCAATGTAACAATTTAAATACACAATTCAATAATATATTTCTAACATGGTATTAGAGCATTAGTGAGAACAAACAAGTCACCGTATGTCTATGTCAATTTTCGGTGACTGTTGGATCTGATTTTGTTACTTTTTTTTTTCTTTCTGTGGGTGTTGTGCGAAAATTAACACCACCACGAGGCTCGAAAATCTCCCGTGACCAAACCCCAGCCAGAACCACATCACCCCACGCGCTTTCACGTGCAGATTGGAGGTGGCAGTTTTCGGCGAGATCTGGCTTACGCGCCGGCGCGTGAGGGCTTTTCTGATCATATTTTTTGAGAGATTTTTTGACAGTTAGGGTCGTCCAGCCATTCTAACCAGGCCCATACTGTTTTTGACCAAATTCGATCGTCGAAATTAGGGTTTTCGCTAGTTCCAGGCTGTTTTCGACGGCCTTTTTTTTTTCCAAGACAAATTTAGCATAATGTCTTTTGGGTGTGATGTTTTTGGTTAAAAAAATATAGGGATTGGAAGTTCTAGCCCTATAATCACTTCAGAACTTTTATTGGAAGTTCAAACTATTTATCTTGGGCGTCTCGGTTGAGCTGTGGTGCAAGGGTCAAGGTGTCCAAGATCACTTAACGAACAAGACTTATGTGGTAGGTGTAAAGGCAAAGACTAGTGAGGAAGATGCAAAAGCCAAAGCACAATGGGAGAAAGTAGATGCTAAATTATGTAGTCTTCTGTGGTGTTCTATTGATTCCAAATTGATGCCCTTGTTTCGCCTATTCCAGACGTGTTATACAGTTTGGTAAAAGGCTCGTGCTTTATACACTAATGACATATCTCGATTCTATGATGTGATATCTTGATTGACCAACTTAAAGAAACAAGAATCCGATATGTCTACTTACTTGGGACAAGTACAGGAAGTCATGAAGGAATTCAACACGTTGATGCCAGTTACTACGAATGTGGAAAAACAACAAGAACACAGACAAACATTGTTTCTAGTTCTTACTTTTGCTGGACTTCCTCCTAATCATGATTCTGTGCGTGATCAGATTTTAGCTAGCCCTACAGTTCCTACAATCGATGAATTATTCTCTCGTCTCCTTCGTCTTGCGGCACCTCCCAATCACAAAGTAGTTTCATCACCCACTGTTGACTTCTCTATTCTCGCATCTCAAACCTTTGAAAAGCGTACATATCAGTTATGGAGAATCGGCGAGGGGGAGGACGTTTTGGGAAACCACGATCCAAGTGTAGTCATTGTCATAAGCCTGGACACACTCGTGACATATGTTATATTTTGCATGGTCCACCACCCAGTTATGATCCTATTGTTCTAAAGCAATATAACAAGTTCCTTCGAAATCGCGCAAGTAAATAAACATCTCCACCAGTAGCATATGGTGCTAAACCTAATCAACCATCCAATAATGCTCATATTGCTCAGACAGAATATGATGAGTTTCTTCAGTATCGTGCAAATAAGTAAATATCTCCACAAGTAGTTTCGGTTGCACAACCTGATGTGTCTGTTGCAGGCAATTCTTTTGCTTGTGTGTCGTAATCTAGTATTCTTGGAACATGGGTCATGGACTCTGGGGTTTCTGATCATATCTCTGGTAATAAATTACTTTTATTCGATATTGTTTATTCACAATCTCTTCCAGCTATTACTGTAGCCAATAGGATCCAAACAAAACCAAAAGGGGTTGGAAAAGCCAAACCCCTATCTTCTGTCACCCTAGACTCTGTTCTTTATGTCCCTGGTTCTCCTTTTAATCTAGCATTTGTTAGTTGTTTGACGAAAGCCCTACATTGTAGCATAACTTTTTTTGATGATTTTTTTCTCATGCAGGACCGCAGTACGGGACAAATGATTGGAACAGGACATGAATCACAAGGCCTTTACTATATTACCTCTTCAAATTCCTTAACAGCATGCTCTGTTACAGATTTCCCAGATCTAATTCACAAACGTTTGGGACATCCGAGTCTATCCAAACTGCAAAAGATGGTGCCTAGTTTGTCTAGTTTATCCACATTAGATTGTGAGTCTCATAGTACTGAGGGCCGTTTAGAGTCTATTTTTTCATTAGTTCATTCTGATATTTGGGGTCCTAGTAGAGTCAGTTTCACCTTAGGATTTCGTTATTTTGTTAGTTTCATTGATGATTATTCAAGATGTACTTGGGTTTTCTTAATGAAAGATCGTTCTGAGTTATTTTCTATTTTCAAAAGTTTCTTTGCTGAAATACAAAATCAGTTTGGTGTTTCTATTCGTAATTTTAGTAGTGATAATGCCTTAGAATACTTATCCTCCCAATTTCAGGAGTTTATGACTCACCAAGGCATTATTCACCAAACTACTTGTCCATACACCCCTCAACAAAATGGTGTAGCTGAAAGAAAAAATCGGCATCTTGTTGAGACCGCTCGTACTCTTCTTCTTGAATCCAATGTTCCGCTGCGTTTTTGGGGAGATATAGTTCTGACGTCTTGTTATTTGATAAATATAATGCCCTCTTCTTCTATTTAGAATCAGGTTCCACATTCCATACTGTTTCCTTAGTCACATCTTTATCCTATCCCCCCTCGTCTCTTTGGGAGCACATGCTTTGTTCATAACTTAGCCCCAGGAAAAGATAAATTAGCTCCTCGTGCCCTCAAATGTGTGTTTCTTGGTTACTCTCGAGTCCAAAAAGGGTATCGTTGTTATTCACATGATCTTCATCGATATCTTATGTCTGCTGATGTTATATTTTTTGAGTCTCAGCCTTGCTATACATCTTCTGATCATCCTGATGTATCTATGGTCTTTCCCATACCTCAGGTTTTACTTGTGCCAGCCTTTGAGGAATCTATGGTTACTTCTACATCTCCAGTTGTAGTGCCACTACTACTAACTTATCATCGCCGTCCTCGTGCAACCTTAGTTCCAGATGATTCATGTCATGCGCCGGACCCTGCTTCTATTGCGGACTTGCCTTCTCCTAGCCAACCGCTTGCACTTCAAAAAGGTATACGATCCACTTGAAATACTAACCCATATTATACCTTCTTAAGTTATCATCGTCTATCATCACCCCATTATGCCTTTTTGTCATCTTTGTCCTCTATTTCCATTCCTAAGACTATAGGTGAAGCACTTTCTCATTCTGGATGGAGGCAGCCTATGGTTGATGAGATGTCTACTTTACATAAGAGTGGTACTTGGGAGCTTGTCTCCCTTCCTGCAGGTAAATCTATTGTTGGTTGTCGTTGGATTTATGCAGTCAAAATTGGTCCAGACAGTTATGTTGATCGACTAAAGGCTCGCCTTGTTGCCAAAGGGTATACTCAGATATTTGGGCTAGATTATAGTGACATTTTCGTTCCTGTGGCTAAAATAGCATCTGTTTGTCTTTTTCTATCTATGGCTGCTGTTCGTCATTGGCCTTTTCATTAGTTGGACATTAATAATATTTTTCTGCATGG
Organism: Solanum bulbocastanum; assembly: GCA_037074985.1. Taxonomy (NCBI): domain Eukaryota; kingdom Viridiplantae; phylum Streptophyta; class Magnoliopsida; order Solanales; family Solanaceae; genus Solanum; species Solanum bulbocastanum. Next base: position 37,969,009 of record CM073604.1, on the reverse strand, counting down.
TGATCTTGCGGAAGAAGTCTATATGGAGCAACCACATGGTTTTGTTGCTCGGAGGGGAGTCTAGTTGCCTTGTAAATCGATTGCGTAGGTCACTCTATGGTTTTAAACAGTCTTCTCGAGCTTGGTTTGGGAAGTTTAGCACAGTTATTCAGGAGTTTGGCATGACTCGTAGTGGAGCTGATCACTCTGTGTTTTATCGACATTCTGCACTAAGTCGATGTATCTATTTGGTTGTTTACGTTGATGATATTGTTACCACCGGTAATTATCAAGATGGTATCACCGATTTGAAGTAACATCTCTTTAAGCACTTCCAGACTAAAGACCTTGGCAGATTGAAGTATTTTCTAGGTATTGAGGTTGCTCAGTCTAGATCAGGTATTGTTATTTCTCAACGCAAATATGCCGTAGACATTCTTGAGGAGATAGGAATGATGGGATGTAGACCTATTGACACTCCTATGGATCCGAATGTTAAACTCCTTCCAAGACAGGGGGAGCCGCTTAGTAATCTTGAAAGGTATAGATGGCTTGTTGGAAAGTTGAATTATCTCACAGTGACTAGACCTAACATATCTTTTCTTATGAGTGTTGTAAGTCAGTTTATGACTTCCCCTTGTGATAGTCATTGAGAAGCAGTTGTTCGTATTCTGCGATTTATAAAGTCAGCTCCCGGTAAAGGATTACTCTTTGAGGATCAAGGCCATAAGCATATCATTGGATATACAAATGCTGATTGGGTAGGATCACCCTCTGATAGACGTTCGACATCTGAATATTGTGTTTTAGCAGGAGGTAATTTGGTGTCGTGGAAGAGTAAGAAACAGAATGTGGTTGCTCGATCTAGTGCAGAATCAGAATATCGAGCAATGGCAACAACAACTTGTGAACTAGTTTGGATCAAATAGTTGCTGGGAGAACTAAAATTTGGCAAAATTGATCAGATAGAACTTGTGTGTGATAATTTGCATCAAATCCAGTGTTTCATGAAAGGACTAAGCATATTGAGATTGACTGTCATTTTGTCAGAGAAAAGATACTCTCGGGAGATATTGTTACGAAATTTGTGAAGTCAAATGATCAGCTTGCAGATATCTTCACCAAGTCCCTCACATGTCCTCATATTAATTACATCTGTAACAAGCTAGGTACATATCATTTGTATGCACCAGCTTGAGGGGGAGTGTTAGAATAGAAATAAGTATTTCCTACTGATGATTTCATAGGAGTCAAATGATCAGCTTGCAGATATCTTCACCAAGTCCCTCACATGTCCTCATATTAATTCCATTTTCTGATGATTTCTGCATTTAATTCTTCTGTATGTAGGTGCACATTCTAAGTTCACGATGATCCTAGACTACTAATAGCATGAATTAAAGTCTCCTTTTATCTGTGTCTTATTTTTTATTTATTTGAGTCCATGTTTGTGTTTGGGTACTTGCATATGTAGAGGATATTCCATCAAGAAACTTATGAAGGTGGGTTTGCAGGATACATTTTTCAGTCATTTCTTTAGACAACTATAAAAGGAGAGTTTCAATAGCAGAATTGAATGAATGTCTTGACTAATTAAAGCAAATTAAAAAATGGTAATCGTACAAAAGAAGGGGGTGGCCTTGGAACAAGATTTTTGTTTGTTTTGAGATTGCTAAAGTTTATGATAGAATCTGGCAACCCATGAGGCAAGTTCAATTACATCAGGGGTTTTAGGATTAGAGGCATAATAATCAGACCAGTTACAGGGAGACATTCTCTGTGAGTTCACCTTTTGAGTAAATGTAAAATGGCAGCCAATCTTCTCCTCTCTCTTGGATACGCTAATGGCGCCTGCACATCCCTGCATCAGCCAAATAAAAGGTTTTGAATTGGGTGTCATAGGCCCTAACATAACAAGTTAAATCTCCTAAGTTGTGACTTTCCTCCCTCTCTCTCTTCAATTGTCCATTACTGAAGTTACTTGATCTTTGACAAAACCCAGTGTAAGTTCTTCATAAATTATAACCAATATACTTTTAGTAAATTCAACCTTGAAATGCCAAGCAATGGGAGTTTCAGCTTTTCTCTCATCAAAAGTATTTCAAGGCTGAAAACATATCTTAGCTTATTTGATATATCAAGTCAGATTTATGTCTTCCCGTCACCATATTCTAAGACCAGAACCCAAAGGAAAAAACAAGTGGTCATACACACTAAATTTTGCTTCAATTGAGAATTCCTTACAAGTAGTAAGTGTTTATGTTAATAAGCAGTCTAATGCATCCAAAAACAGAACTCACCTGATACCGTCAAGCAGGACATCCCAGAAGAAATGGGTGTGGACCAAAAATATGACAAGCGTTTGTGTTCCCTTTAGCTCCGTGTATGTATCTTATACAGGCCTCAAGAAAGTCAGAGCCAATCATTTTTGGAAGGTTAGGATAGAAAAGCATTCTCTTCTCTGGACAAAGCTCTAGTCTGCAAAAAAGATGACAAATAACAGTCTAATCAAGGTACAATAGAGTAATCATCAGCATAAGATGTTTAAGGACTCCAATCATCAACATAATCTTTCTGAACCTGGATAATTTGGCTAAAGCTAGTAGTGCCAGTGAGGTAGAATGCCCACTATGCTCTTTTCAGAAAGTTCCCTCTCTAGTGCTACTTTATTTTATTATGGGTGAGGAAATGTATTTCGACAGGGGAAAAAATCTTTTGAATTAATTATTATTAGCAAGGATTCTGATAGATGGTTCGTGCAGGGCAGAAGATTCTCCAACCAAATAAAGATAGACGAAAAAAACTAGTGTTGGGTATGTGATGCTTTACTGAATGCTTCAAGGGGATATAGCAAACTCTATAGGGTATGGCAAATAGAGTCATATCTCTATAGAGTCTAGAAGAACTACATCACTTATGGCAGGTACATCAGAGTGGAAACATGGTTCACCTCGGTGACAGGGAAAAAGCCAACCACTGAGATATCAAACATTTTATGTTTATCTCTGAAATGTCAAATTAGGTAGTCTATAATAGAGAGAAGGGGCAAATTTTCAGATTGTCTTTTTTTTTGAAAATGGTAATACCAAAATTTTCAGGACTATCTAACAAACATCAAGCTCATTAAATCCTACTAGAAGTCTCTACTGTAGCGCAAGACTGAGGTTTTTCAACCTTAACCAATCAAATTTATATAGCAACTCAGAATAATTTGGAATTGTCTGTAAAGTGTGAGAATGAGATTAACTGGTTGCAACTTGCCAGAATTTCCTGGACTGCATCCTGATTTTTGTCATTCATGGCATCAAAAATGTGTAGCAAGGGAGTTATCTCCATTTATGAGTTTGTTGGGCCACTTGCATGCACGGAAGTCCTTACATGCCTGTGCCAGAAAAGATAAAGAGTGAATTACAACAGTAATATTGCACTGTACTAGCAGTCTACTATAGAACACAGAATCAGTAAACTATGAGTATCATATAAACCAACGTCAATTAACTGTGTAATAGATAAGAAAACTTTTTGAAAGAAAAAATTGTCCGAGAATTCTAAACTCACTGAAAACACAGAGAAATGCTACAATACAAGTAGTAAAATGAACAGGCTCAGAACAGAGGAAGTGCATCCAAAGCAGCCAGAAACAGAAGACTCATTAAGACAGTTAGATAAATAAAATGCAAAAGAAGATGAGAAAGTAGCTTGCAAATGTCAACTATTATCCCCATATACTCACCTACCCATAACAGAAAGTTGAAGTCATCCCAAGGTAATAAGCACATTTTCCTTGGACCAATCAGGAACTTCTTACTGATAAAATCAAAGCGTAAATGGATGCACATCACTTCAGAGCACTGAGTGTGATGGAAGAGCTAACAAATTGACTTAACTTTAGATGAATTCAGTGATAATGAGGAAGTCAAGTAAGTACTTCTCATTTCAATTTTAGTTATCAGTAAGCTAAAGATTGGCACACTCAACTTGCTCATCTTCTATCTATTTTAAAAGAAAGCAAGGTCGAGGATGGAACAACTAACATATAATCAAACTAAAAGATAATTCTCAAAAAAAAATAATCAAACTAAAAGATAAAATCCTTACAAGGAGAAAGGAAGTGAATCACCAGCTCTAAAGAAGGAATGCGGATGCCAGGTATGTCCTTTTCCCTATCAAAGCTCTGGATAAAGCAGAAATGACATCAACATGTCTACAGATTGACCCAGCTGCCAAAAAGAAATAGTTTTGCTATTTCACAGTAAGATTTACCTCGTGGTACCATAAGAATAGAGGAATAATTGCCAAACCATCAATGACACTAGGATTAATTTCCACTCCAAGCCTCTGACATGCATCAAGCATTTTATCCAGCTTTTGAAGAGAATCAATCTGAATACAGAGATGCATCACATTAATCATATGGTATTGCTTTTAGTTTAACAAAACTACCATAATAGGAGGAAAAAAAATAATCTACTTCAGTGTAAATAGAAGAGGGCAAAGGGAAGAAGATGAGAGGAAACACCACCAATATTTATTCGTAACTTTTACTTTTTTCTGCATGGACAAAGATTTTGAGACCTAACCCAATCTTTGGTTCGCTGACCTTAGCTAGACTAAGTTAGGTTATATAGGTACCCTAACGCACCTTAATTCGTTAGGTGGCGACTCTTCATCCACCCATAACCCAAAAGAGTTGTTAGGTCGTGCACCAAAACCCGTTTTGAGAAAAATGGGGCGCGACAGTCCCCTTCCATAGAGTGCCTCAAACAGTACCATATCTATGATGGAGTGATAACTATTACTATAGGAAAACTCACAGAACGGTAGGAACTTGTCCCAATGTCCTCCAAAATCAATCACATATGCCCACAACATGTCTTCTAATACTTGAATAGTCCTCTCTGATTGTCCGTCCGTCTGTGGATGGAAAACTGTACTAAAAGTGAGTTGTGTGACCAATTCATCATGTAATTTCCTCCAAAACTTGGAGGTAAACTGCGTACCACATTCTGAGATGGTAGAGATGGGTACCCCATGCAACCTCACTATCTCCTTCACATACACCTTAGCCAATTGTTCAACATTATGATCTATTCTTATCAGAATAAAATGGGCTGACTTAGTCAATCTGTCAACCACTACTCAAATAAAATCAAACTTTCCCAAAGTCTTGGGAAGACTAACCATGAAATCCATGGCTATCCTTTCCCACTTTCATTCCGGAATTGGCATTCTTTGAAGCAAACCTGAAGGCCTTTGATGTTCATACTTTACTTGTTGGCAATTTTGACACTTAGCCACAAACTCCGCTATGTCCTTCTTCATGTCCGTCCACTAATAAATTCATTTCAAATCTCGGTGCATCTTGGTCACATGCGGATGAATGGAATATTGCGAACCATGGGATTCTGTCAACAAATTCTAGATCAAGTCATCAACTCGAGGGACACATATCCTTCCTTTAAAACTGAGCACATCTTCCGCATTAAGAGTGGTTTCTTGTGCCTTACCCATCATAGTCTTCTTTCTAAGCTCATTCAAATTTTCATCCTCAAATTGTATAACCTTGATCTCCTCAATGAAAATAGCACTAACCTCAATGCTAGCTAACATCCCACCTTTTTCTGAAATGCCCAACTGCATGAATTTAGACTCCAAGGTCTGAATTTCCTTAGCCAAGGGTTGCTTGGATACACTCAAGCAAGCTAGACTACCCATACTCATCACTTTTCGACTCAAAGCGTCTACCACTACATTAGCCTTACCCAGATGGTATTGAATGGTGACATCATAATTCTTAAGTAACTCCATCCACCTTCGTTGTCTCAAATTCATATCCTTTTGAGTGAATACATGTTGTAAACTGCGATGATCAGTAAACATCTCACACTTAACCCTATAAAGATAATGCCGCCAGATCTTAAGAGAAAACACTACCCTGCCAACTCTAAATCATGTGTTGGATAATTTCTCTCATGCACCTTCAACTGCCGCAATGCATAAGCTATGAAATTCTTATCCTGCATCAACACCGCACCCAAACCAGAATAAGAAGCATCACAATAAATAATAAAAATCTTTACCTTCCACCGGTTGTGCTAGAATAGGTGTTATGGTCAAGAGAGTCTTGAGCTTTTGAAAGCTCTCCTAGCATTTTTCAGTCCATTCAAATGGTATCTCCTTTTTGGTCAAATTTGTCAAGTGCATGGCTATAGAAGCAAAATTCTTCACAAATCGACGATAGTAGCTAGCGAGTCCCATAAAACTCCTAACTTCCGTCACAGAGCTAGGTCGAACCCAATTCTTAACCGCCTCAATATTTTGGGGATCTACCATTACCCATTTTTTTGAAACTACATGCCTAAAAAATGCAACCGAAATCAACAAAAATTCACACTTAGAAAATTTTGCATACAACCTTTGTTTCCCAAAAACACCCAGAATAATACGAAGATGGTCGGCATGCTCTTCCTCACTTTTCGAGTAGACCAGAATGTCATCAATAAAGACTATAAAAAATGAATCAAGAAATGCTTGAACACCTCATTCATCAAACTCATAAAAGCTGCGGGCGTATTAGTCAATCCAAACGACATAATTTGAATCTCATAGTGCCCATAGCGGGTTCTAAACATCGTCTTGGGCAAATCCTTAGGCTTAATTTTTAACTGATGGTAACTAGACCTTAGATCAATCTTAGAGAAAACTGATGCACCTTGCAATTGATAAAAAAGATCATCTATTCGAGGCAATAGATACTTGTTTTGGATGGTGACCCTATTCAGTTGCCGGTAATCTGTACACATCCTCATACTACCATTCTTTTTCTTAACAAACAAGACTGGAGCACCCCACGGGGAAGCACTAACATGTATAAATCCTTTATCAAAAAGTTCTTGGATTTGAGCCTTAAGCTCTCTTAATTCTGTCGGAGCCATGTAATATAGAGGGATAGAAATGGGACGGGTACCAGATTCTAAATCAATGCAGAAATCTATATCTCTATCTGGAGGCATACCAGGCAAATCAGTAGGAAACACTTCTCTAAATTCTGACACACAGAGATGGACTCAATAGATGGAGACTCAACCTCAATGTCCCTAATATGAGACAAATAAGCCAAACTACCCTACCCTACTAGTTTCCTAGCCCGAATGGAGGATATGATCTTGGCTTGCTTAGGCTTGTACATCCTTTCCCACTCTAACTTTTCCCTTCCCAGAGTTTCTAGAGTCACAAACTTAGCATTACAATTAAGCACAACAAAATAGAGGGACAACCAAGCCATGCCTAAGATTATTTCAAAGCCAGTTATTCCAAAATTACCAAATCAGCCTATGTCTGAGAACTTATAAACAAGATAGGACAAACACGATAGACATGAGTGACTATGACAGAATCTCCAACTAGGGTAGAAACATATATGGAGGCATCAAGTATATTACAAATCATAGTAAATTCTGAGGCAAATCGCACGAACACATAAGAATAAGTAGAACCCGGATCAAATAACACATTAGTCATCCGGTAAGAATAGTACATGTGATCACTGCGTTAGACGCCTCCGCCTCCGCCTCGATCTTACCATAAAAGGCATAACACTGAGCCATGTCATCATGACTGGAGACTTCCCTGCCGGGCTGCACTATACCTCTGCGTGCGTTACCATTTCCCCTACCTCCACGGCGTCGCTAATTTCCTCCTTGCCTATCTTGTGGATGCCCTTGACCATTATTACTATTTCCTCGGGTACCATTGCTCTAGTCTGTTGCTGCGCGAAATCCATCATGTGCGGGTGGGGACAATATCTCCTCATATGCCTAGGTTCTCCACAATTATAGCAAGAACGATCAAAAGATAGCCTGCTGCCCACCGAAGGTCCAGCTCCCTGGCTATCCTGAATCAAATTCTGAGGTGGAGTTGTTGAGTAATTACCTGTAGATGAGGGCATAACAGACTGAATTGGCCTATCTGCAAGGGTTGGCCTCCCCAAACCTCTGGAGTAAGATCCCTAAAAGTTGCTTGAATTTTTGAATTTCTTAGCCAATGCCTTAGCATGACCATCTCACCTCACCCTCTCCACTTTCTTCACAAAATTTGTTACCTCATTAAAGCTTTTCCTTGCAGAGGTCATATGAACAAACAATACATGCAACTTAGAATTTAGTCTTTTAACAAATAAGTGGATCCTCTCTTCCTCAGTAGTCACCAATTGTGTAGCATATCTAGACAAAACATTGAACTTGGCCTCAAAAGCAGCCACAAACGTACCAGCTTGCTCCAAAGCCATGAACTCATCTTTCTTGTGATCTCTCAAAGTCTGAGGCACATAATTCTCCAAGAACAGAGCATAAAACTGGGTCCAAGTGAGAGGGGTAAAATTGAAGATCTGCATTCCACATAAGCTCTCCAACACTACTTAGCCTTACCTTGAAGCTGAAAAGTCACAAGCTCAACTCCATGGTGATGGACAATTCCCAACTTATGAAGCCTCTCATAGTAATCTAGGATGAACTCATAGGCATCCTCACGCTCAGAACCATGGAACAAAGGCGGTTTCAACTTCAAGAACTTAGTCAACATCTCATGCTTATTACCAATCATAACAGGACCCAACAAGGGACGGAAGAAGGCATCAGTACCTACAGTTCCACCCACCTTAGGAGTAGTGATAGCAATAGGGGGTTTGGCGGGAGCTTGAGTTGCTTGAACAGGAAGCACTCCAGAACCAACCAATCCTTTCAAGAACGATATAATTTATTGAGCTAACACAGGATCTATGATAGGAATACATATAGTCTCCTGCACTTCTTCTTCTTATCCAACATTCTCCTTATCCTCAACCTCTACATTCTCCTCTACCTCTTCATGGTGCGTATAAGGGGCCTCAATTCTAGGAGCATCTCCAACCGGTGCTCCATCCCTAGTAGGCGCCACCCTTCCTCGGCCTCTACCCCTAGCTCTTCCTCTACCCCTACCTCGACTATGACCTCTTGCTGCAAATTCCTCAGCTGGAGCATTGACGGGAGCTATGGGCCTGACACCAATGAACCTAGTGTTAACCATACGCGGACAAAAGAGTGAATGAGGTTAGATACCAATTCGGATCCCCTAATACCAATTGCAATCAAGTTATAGCTCAAAAGGAGACGAGAAATGTATAGACGTCTCTATACTGTTTCGTAAGACTCTACTAGATTCGTCTTGGTACGTCGAGAGATCAACAAACCTAGGCTCTGATACAAACTTTGTCATGACCCATACCATCATGAGTGACACCCACACTAACCTTCTGGTGGGTAAACCATTACTATAACTCAAACTAAAAAACTCAACCAAAACTAAGACATTTAAAGTTATAGAAGCATGTTTAAAAGTTAAGAAAAAGAAACACGAAGTTCCCATAAACTCCAAATCAAGGTCTAATCAAAACAAATGTGGAAAATTACCTAGAGCCTGAAAGTCAATGTACCAAACATCTAAAGTTCAACAAGTCTAAGAAAATGGGTACAACCCAACTAAACATAAGAAATCCTAATGCACTGATCTGAGTCTAAAATGGGGACATAAACGGAAGATAACTCATGGCAGTTCGAAAGAACTTGCTTACCCTTGAATTCGATGATGATCACTGATCTTTTAAGCGAGGTCTGTCAATAACCATCGAAAGATGCCCTGTACTTAACAAAGAAAGAGCAAGTGCAGTATCAGTACACAACTACAGTGTACTCGTAGGATCACACGGCTATCCCACTAAGTGCAACATACATAAGCCATTACAACATTATAACAACATGCATATGATGTTTGCGTAATCAACGGTACAACTTTTGATGCAAGTGTCTACGATCGTGCAATAGTATAATAACCCAACCAAGGGTTGGGGTCATGTCCCAAGGGAGTGGGCGTGAAAATTAGTGGTTAAGCGCAAACGTACTAAAGCTAATCGTAGCTAAAGATTTTCATGAATGAATGCATTGCAAATTAAAGGGGGTGACACTAAAGTGTGAAATATCAATGGGGGTTTGTCATAATTATAGCTAAAACAACAAAAATAAAGAGCAAATTCAAGTGTAGGGAGAAGTTCTTGGGGTGTGACTGTAGTATAAATTGGTATAAATAGTTGGGTACATACTTTCGATAGGAAATTTGCAAGATAATAGTGACTAGGCTAAGCTTTAGATGGAAATAAGTTCCCTCTCGGGCAACTTACCCCATTTCAAATGGGTTTCTCTCAGACACCCATTTGCCGCATAAAGGCCAGCCTACGCCTTACCCCACTCACTCTCTCGAGCTGAGTGTTAGGATATGGGACTAGGGCTCACCCTTTTGGGCTGAACCTCATGTCGACCCACTCCTTAGGCTATTTATCTAGCGGTCTTGGTTTCACGGCCTCTCTCTCTCGCAAGCCGAAAACACATGGTGGTTTTGTATTTGCAATAACAAACCCATTAAATTAAACCACAACCACTAGGTGAAATCACCATTAAAATACATTTAATCTATCAGTAAACAAGACCCAACAGTAATATCAACATATATTTACTAAATCACACCCCAAGAATGGTGGCTTTTAGCCAAACATCAAGAAATAAGCAATACACCTAAAATGATAACAAAATCAAATGGGTATAAGAAATTAAATTTTGATGCAAGCAAAGGAGGAAATATGGAGAAGACTCAGTTCTGATTTAGAGAAGAGGGACTCCTTTCTTCTAGTTTGCCTAAAGAAAATCCTCTCCAAACTTGAGAAAAAAAATGAAAACTAGTCTTCTTAGGTAAAATTAACAAAGATGTTCCTTTACTCTTTTGTTCCACACTTAAAATTAATGAAGAGTTTAACATTTATAGACTTCAAAAAATAGTGTTAGCGGATCGCTCGGCAATGTTAGTAGCGAACGCCGAATGACTCGGCGATTCACCCTTTTTTTAGTTGATCGCCATTTGTACTTTGCCTTCAGCATCTGTGTGTTCTAAATCTTTGAGCGGTATAGTACTTCTACTTCATAGAACTAATCGGCGAAATGCCGACTGCTTCTTTCATCGCCTTTTTGATCCTTTTCCTTTAGGGCTTCACGTAATGGAACAAAGGGCGGAGTTCGTCCCTTTGGCAAATTGCCAAGTGGACTCGACAATCTTTGGGCCTCCATTTTCTCATTCTTTTCAGCCTCTTTGTTCCTTTTTTCGAAAAAGTGTCCATGCTTTCCTTCAAACATTAAATACCTGAAACCTAAGTGTTTTCATCAGATATTTAGACTAAATAAGCATTTGAGGACACTATTTCTATTAAAATAATGCCCTAAATGAGTCCAATTTGTGGACTCATCAACACCCCTAACTTAAACTTTTGTTTGTCCTTATGTAAAACTCAAGTTTAATAGTTCAAATAGGATATCTCAAATAGTGCTACATAAGACTAAATCATGAACATACATAACATGACTCAAATTACTCATGCAAAGATCAATTGTGTACGCAAAGATTCAAGTTGTGACACACTATTACCAAAGATTCTCATGCTTGCAATACTTGCTACTTGTGCAAGTTCAAGCTTAACAAAAAGTATTTAAATGTCCTCACATAAAGAATGATTCCATGCTCACACATAGAGGTTAAGCAATTCAAGATCAGGAATCAAATGCAACGCTCACACTAGAAAAGAGGAACACAATGCATGTTTTCACCCATAGGTTTGCCCTTATTTTCCAATCGATCTTCAGTTCGGCTCACTCAAGATCAAAAAGGTCTTTCTTAGGCTTGTAATGGGGTTGAGTGCAAAGGTATGGTCATTTAGGCTCAATGACTGTTTCCTCATGAGATGTGGTATTCTCAAGGCATTCCTTTCTTTTCCTTTGTCAATTCTTTTTCTAGTGCTTCTAAGTCATATTTTTATTCCCCTCCAAGGATTGCTTGGAAACCCAATTTCTTTTGTACTTTTATTCCACAACTTTTTTAATGGAGGGTTTCCATTGTTCTGCAACACCATGGGTTAAGGGATACTTTTCTTGCACTTCTTGACTTCTCATTTTCCTTTTCACCTCACCCCCAACTTAGGATTTTGGCCTAAGTTGGCTATTCACTAAACCACAAATCAAGAGGATTATAGGTAGTAGGTCAAGTAAGGTCTAGGGTTCATTAAGGTTCTTCCAAAGAAAAGTAAGGCTCAAAGGGTGTTCAAGAGAGTTTCACACGCTTACGGGTAGGCTACAAAAGAGGTATATGTCAAATTTGGCTCACACTCTTCAAATGTTGCCTAAGATCATTTCAAGAGCACACCTTACTAAATCAATTAGACTAACAGGGTAAATTCTAGGTTTATTCATGCAAGGTTCAAAGTAAGCTCATCACACAAGGCATCGACACTTAAGTCAAACATGACTACACATTTTCACTAGTGTGCAACGGTCATTACAAGAGAATCAATTCGATAAATGGCTAATCACAATGAGATGCAAAGAGTTCACATATTGTCTATGCAACTTCATTTGGGCTCATCGAAGCCTCACATTCATGTTTGTTCGATTGAGAGCACTATTTTAAGTCATCGGTATTGATCGGAATCGAAACTTAAATTTTGCAAAGAACAACCACATTCAAGAGCATATAAATGGTGCAAAAATGTGCGAAAAATTCAAAATTTTTCAGAAGGGTCAAAATCAATTTTTGTAATTTAAAACAAAAGGAGTCATAAGCTTAAACATCCACAAAGAGCAGATAAAACACAATTTTAAATAGAACATCCCAAATATAAACACAAAACACAACTATCAACACAAAAGGTGTGGACCTTACCACACCATAATTAAAAAGCGTTTGTTCTCAAATGCAAATAAAAGTGTCTAAAAGTAAAAAATAAATAAGACAGAGAGAGAAGTAAAAAGAAGTCATGTCTATGTAGTCTCTCTATTTGTCAGGGTCTGAATATGGGCATTTATGCTTGGTGCATCTATCTGGCCACGGGTTTCCGTACCCAGAGTAGCCTTAGACAAACTAACAACGCTAGATCCGCTAGGAGCTACTGTGGATGTCTTAGTCGACACTGTTTGATTTACCGACCGCACAACCATCTCCAGAAGATTTGATAAGTATCTGATTATACTATCCTCTTGGCTTTCGCTCACTACCTCATCGTGCAATGTTATCTGCTCCTCATTGGTCTCTGTCTCTAACTCTGGATGTTCTACATCATCCTTCTGCACATCTCCGGTAGTAGCTGAAGGAATCCCTGAAGTCTCATGAGCATCCCTGTCATATGCTCCCTGCACAGTGTAGTAAAGTCGGTAGCCTTTAAATAGGTTACATCCTTCTTCTATTCTGCTATCTCGGCTTTTCTTGGTCACATTGTGTCCAGCGAAGGGATCCGAGTGGATTCTAAGAAAATTGCAACAGTGAAACAATGGCCCATACCTACTGATATACCGTGAGTTTACGGTTATTTTAATACATTGCACTTAAGAGTTACGTGTGTCTAGGGCCATTTTGTGTTGGTTTTTATGTATTTTTATCATAATTGCAGGAAATATGTTCAGACTTGGAAACTGAGAGACACAACTGAAGGATGTTGATGAGTCCACTAATTAGACTCATTTAGGGCTATATTTTAATAGAAATTATATCCTCAAATTCTTATTTTATCTCAATATCTGATGAAAACCCTTAAGTTTCAGGTATTTGAAGTTTGAAAGAAAGCATGGACACTACATAGCAAAAAGGAATGAAAAGGATGAAAAAAATGAAGAAATTAAGGCTTGAGGATTGCTGAGTCCACTAAGCAAGTCACCGAAGGGTCTTATATCGTCTTTTGTTCAAGTGTGCTGAGCCCTGAAGGGAAGGATCAAGTCGGTGAAAAAAGGGAGCAGTCGGGGTAATGCCGAGAAGTTCCATGAAGCTGCACCATCTCGCCCAATGACCGAATGCACGATAAAGATGAAGAATGGTGCAATACGGCGATGAACTACACCAAAAGGCGAACTGCCGAGTTGATCGGCGATTCCGACTAACGACACCGAATGATCCGCTGAAGCACAAATCAGTGAAAATTATAAATACTAGTTAGAGTTGTAGTTTAAAGTGTCGAACAATTATTATAATTTTCATATAGAATAGTACTTTTTGATATTTTTGCTCTGAGTTTGAGAGGGTTTTGAAAACTTGAAGAATAAGAGGATTTCATCTCCAAGGATTTGGACTTGGGTTTCTTTTCATTCTTAGCCTATAACATGACTTAAATCTTTATACCTATTTGAATGCAAGCTCATTAAGGTATAAATTTATATCTCTTGATGTGTGGCTAAAAATCGCAATTCTTAGGGTGTGATTTTGAGAATATGAGTTAAAGTAGTTGTTGGGTCTTGCTTGTTGATAGTCTATCTATAGTTTAAATGTGATTACGTTTAGTAGTTGTGGATGAACTTAATGAGGTTGTAGTTGCAAATATAGTCTCATATATGTGTTTTCAGCTTGCTCGAGAGAGAGGTTGTAAAACTAAGACCACTAAATTGATGGCCAATGCGAGTGGGTCAACATGAGGTTTAGCTCAAGAGAGTGAACCCTAGTCCCATGTCCACACACTCACCTCAAGAGAGTGAGTGGGTTAAGGCGGAGACTGTTCTTCATATGGCAAGTGGGTGTTCAAGAGGAACCCGCTTGAAACGGCGTAAGTTGCTCCAGAGAGAGCTTATCCCCTTTAAAGTCTAGCCTAGTCACAAATACTTAATAAATTTACTATCAAAAGCATGTACCCAATGATTTAGTCTATCCCGTATTCTTATCACATCCCAAGAATCCCCATCTCATTACTTAGAAATCCTGTTTGTTTTGTTGTTTTTACTTACTTGTGACAAAACCCCCATTGTTAATTGACACTCTTGTGTCCCCATTTAATTTACAATGTTTTAAATCGTTAATATCTTTAGCTATGACTAGATAGAACTAAATTTTATTTCTCTATTAATTCTTAAAACCACTCTCTTGGGAACGATCCCAACCTTTAGTTGGGGTACTAAATTATTGTACGATCATAGACACTTGCATCGAAAGTTGTGTCTTAATTACGCAAACATTAAAATGGCGCTGCTACCGGAGAGTGGTGTTATTTGGGAATTCTTAGAGTAGTAGAATTTTTGTTCTTCTTAGCTATAGTTTACTGACTTAAGTTGTAGTTTTGTTTTTCTTATTTGTATTGAAGTAGAAGAAGTGAGTAGGGCGAGCAACACTCGAGAGCTAATGGAGTTTCCTCCATTAGAGGTAATGAGGTTCCGGGATTGTATCCTCACCTTCAAGCAATTGGAAGGTGAATGGATCCATAATTCATGGGCAAGGTTTAATGAACTGATCAATCAATGCCCAAATCATGACATTCCTGACATAGCTCTCCTCATTAGCGAAGAAGTCTCAAGGACAATAAGGTTAAACGCCTTGAGGGAATGCTCTCAATCATTCTCTAAAAGGTGACTGAGAAAGATAGAGAGCTGGAAGGAATGAAGGAAGACATTGAAGGAATGAAGCGGATGATTTGGTCTTATTCCACAGCTGTCCAGCTGCTCGAGAACCTCATGGGTTATACGTTGCCCGATATCCACCCGCAACAAAATAGGGGTGCCTAGTAATACTACGGCTAACCCCAAAAATGGAGTTGGAGTGTTGACTTGCGTCGTTCCACGACGTTAACTAAGGCTCTTTGGGAGGCAACCCAAAACCCTTGTTCTTATTTTGAGTTTATAAATAATGGTGTGTTGATTGTGTAGGTTTAAGTGGGAAAGCGTTTGAAAAGTGCAATTGGGTGAAACAATGACCTAGTCGGCACATCACCGGAAGGGTCGATGTGCCCGATTGAATCTGCCATTTTTCTCAAAATCATAGTAATTTGGGCCTGTAAAACTCAGCGAGCCAAGGAGAAATTTGGCGAATTACCAACCAAGTTGGCGATCCGGATGCAGACCATCGTTTGGATCATCACATTTAATGAAGGTCCTGTAAAACTCGGCAAGAACAATAACAAATGGGCGTGTCGTCGAATACGTAGGCGAACATGACTAATATCGCCGAATGGGTACGAATTGGATGGTATATCGGATCAAAGGGTTTGAAATTTCATTTTCCCTCACTTTCTAACCTCACAAAATCGCATTTATAGTTTCGCATCTTTGTGAGTATTTTAGTCAATGGTTTGTGCTTAGAGTTGGATGACTTTGTTGCCTAACATTTCAATTTGTATTAATCATCATCTAAGGTTAGTTTCCAATCCCCAAGCTATTTTTAAGAATATTTTGCTCATTTTCAATACTAATATCCTGTTATCGTGTGCTGGGCCTATCTAGTATGATTATAATATTGAATGCATATCTTAAATCTAGAATATTTCCTATTGTATCTTAATTTTTGAAATTTTGTATGCTTGTACGTTGAAATGAGTCAAATTGTGGGTTATGAATGATTGTTACTGGGTCTAATCCTAATTTGAGTTGTGCATGCCTTAATTTTGTTTTCGGGGGTTGCGGGGTTGAATTTAGGAAGTTGGGTCAAAAGCAAGGATGTTGGGTCATTTGGCGAGCTGGGTCGAGCTCGCCAAATCACTTGGCAATTTGCCTTAAATCCCCATCTCGCCTTTAATTTAATGCCAAATATGATATTGAATTTTGTAACTTTTGGTGAGAAGCATGATATCACTGAACGCATTCGGCGCCTCGCCAAAAGTCTTCCTATTCGCCCTTTGTCTGCACCCTTGTATTCTTTATGCACTGCACTCGGCAAACCACCTAAGTAGTTACGCACTTCGCCAACTGGTGCGGCGAAGTGATTCTGCAATTAAATTGCCTTGCTTTTGTCTGAATTCTCTCTAACTTTTTCTCAAAGCTTTGCATAAATGGCTAGACCAAAACTAGCTGGAAGAGATATGCCACCCCGACAAACAAGAGCAAAATAATTCAGGAAAAATACAAAGGCAATAAATCCTCCCAAAATGGATAAAGAGAGCAAGAAGACCAGTGCCAGGAAGAGAAAAAGTCTCCGAGACCCCACTAATCCCTCGTGGAGACATGAATTCTTCACAGTTATCCTCTCCTTTTTGGCAGGTCATGACTTAGACAATCTTAGTAAGTCAGTTGCCGTTGAATCTTCTAAAAAAGCTCTGGGGGCCATATCAAATTCCAGGCTGACACATTGGGCACTGATGCCCAGGCAAATGGAACAATCGATTAGCCAGGATCATTTCTTTACCTCCCTCTCTATCTTTCTTCATTTTACATTTCAGATTTTGTGTTATTTGCATTTGAGGACAAATGTTTTTATTTGTGGTGGGGTGACGCCCACCTTTGTGTGCAATTGATATTCGTGTTATGTATACTTGGGCTTTGTGCTGAAATTATGTTATATACTGCTTCCTATGGATGTTTGAGCTTGTGGCTCCTTTTATTTTAAATTGCAAAAAGATTTTGACCTATCCAAAAATTTCCAACACCTCTTGTGTGTTGAATGTGGCTGTTCCTTGGCAAATTTGAGTCTCGATTTCGATCAATACTGATGAGTTGAATAGTGCTCTCAATCAAACGAACATGAATGTACGGCTACGATGAGGCCAAATGAAGTTGCATACATAATATGTGAACTCTTTGCATCTCGTTGTGATTAGCCATTTATCAAATCAATTCTGTTGTGATGATCATTGCACACTAGCGAATGTGTGGAGTCTTGTTTGAGTGTAGTGTCAATGCCTAGTGTGATGAGCTTACTTTGAACCATGCATAATAGATCCTAAAATTTGTCCTATTGGTTCGGTCAACTAAGTGATGCTATCTCTTAATATGATCTTAGTCAACTTCTAAGAGTGTTAGTTAATTTGACATATACCTCTTTTATGACCAACCCTGTGAGCGTGTGATTCTTTTTTGAACAGCCCTTGAGCCTTACCCTTCTTTTGAAGAAACTTGATGAAATCATAACCTTTCTTTATCCATTACCCACAATCCTCATGAAGTTGTGGTTAGTTGAATAGCCAACATAGGCCAAAAGCCTAAGTTGGGTTGGGGGTGTGGTGAGAAGAAAAGAGCAAGCCAAGAAGTGCAAGGAAAGTTTCCTCTTACCTATGGTTTTGAGAAAAATGGAACCCCTCCATATAAAAAAAAAAAGAAAAAGAAAAAGAAAAAGAATGAAAAAGAAAGTGGTGGAATAAAGTGCAAAAAAAATAGGGTTCTCAAACAATCCATGGAAAGTGAATAATAGGATGACTTATAAGCACTAAAGAAAATGATGAAGGAAAAGGAAAGGATGTGTTGTGAGCACCACATTTCATGAGGATAAAAGTCACTAAGCCAAAATGACCATACCTTTGCACTCAGGCCCATTACAAGCCTTGAAAAAACCTTTCTGATCTTGAGTGAGCTGAAACAAATGTTGATTGGAAAATAAGGGCAAACCTATGGGTGAAAGCATGCATTGTGTTCATCTTTGTGAGTGTGAGCATTGTATCTGGTTCCGAAGCGTTAAACTACAAACCATTGTGTGAATATGGAATCATTCCTTGTGTGAGGGCATTTGAACACTTTGGTTGAGCTTGAACTTGCATTTCAAGCAAGTATTGTGAGCATGAGATTCTTTGATATTGGTGAGTCACAACTTGAATCTTTGAGTATACATTTGATCTTTGCATAAGTAAATTGAGTCTTGTTGTGTGCATTCATGATTAAGTCTTGTGTTGCACTGTTCGAGACACCCTTTTTGAATGGCAGAACTTGAGTTTGCTTGAGGACAAGCAAAAGTTAAAGTTGGGGGTGTTGATGAGTCCACAAATTGGACTCATTTCGGGCTATATTTTAATAGAAATTGTGTCCTCAAATGCTTATTTTATCTCAATATCTGATGAAAACCCTTAAGTTTCAAGTATTTAAAGTTTGAAGGAAAGCATAGACACTACATCACAAAAAGGAATGAAAAGGCTGAAAAGAACAAAGAAATGAAGGCCTGAGGATCGCCGAGTCCACTTGGAGAGTCGTCGAAGGGTATTACTTCTCCTTTTGTTCCAGTGGGCTGAGCCCTAAAGGAAAGGATCAAGTCGGCGAAAAAAGGGAGCAATCGGCGTATCGCCGAGAAGTTTCATACGCTAAATGACCCAATGTTTTAAATCGTTAATGTCTTTAGCTGCGACTAGTTAGAACTAAATTTTATCTCTTTATTAATTCTCAAAACCACTCTCTTGGGAATGATCCCAACCCTTGGTTGGGTTACTAAACTATTGTACGATAGTAGACACTTGCATCGGAAGTTGTGTCTTGATTACGCAAACATCAAATGTGCAGAAAAAGGCATCTATGGAGGTGATCCACGGACCGTAGGTCCATTCACGCTCCGTAGATGGGTGTCATAGATAGGAAGGCAAGGCATTAAAGGAGATCAGGGAATTCTTGATCAAGTGTGGAACCACGGTTGCAATCGATGGACCGTAGATTGATCTACAGACCGCACTCAAATGATTCAGAGAAGGGGTTCCAGTACCTAATTTTGAAGATTCTAAGTGTGGAGCTACGGAGGAGGATCTATGGATCGTGGATCAAACCACAGTCCGTACTGTTGATCCGTCGTTTGCATCAAAGATGGTGATGTTTTGGAAGCTGAAAATTTGCCTAAGTCCTGAGTCACTGAAGGACCTACGGATTGTAGGTCAATCTATGGTCCATAGGTTAGTGTCATACATCAAAGACGCGTCCTGAAACATTATTTCCTTATTTCGTTTCCTTTTTAGTTAGGACTTGTTTTTCTATATATAGGGCATGTAAACCTCATTTTTGGGGTTAGACTTTATTACTTTTATTCTAGTTTTTTACTTGGGAGATTAACTTGCAACTTTTGCAATTCTTAACTTCCTAAGTTCATTTTGAAGATTTTGGTTTGGAAATTCAAGTTGAAATTTTGGGTTTATTCTTCTCATTACGTAAGTTCATGATTCCTTCATATAAAAATACTAATTGTGTTCTTGATGAATATAACCAAGTAATTCTTGAATAGTGTTATTGCATGCATTGATAATTCTTTTGCTAAGAAATATTTTTAACAGTGGCCAACGTTAGAACTCGCCTTGCTGCTACCTGCCAGACCAAGGAGGTAGTTAATAAGAAAAGAATTATTAACATAAATTTAGTGTGATACTATCTAATAGTCTCGTGTCAATTGGTACGAGGGTGAAAACTAAGTCCTAAATTGATGTGATGTCTAATATGAGGTAAAGGTAAGGGTTAGTAAATTATACACACATAGCCGGACCAAGGTGCGGGATGAAATTCTCTAGTTTCCGGACCAAGGAATTAGGGATACCTAACTTATCACTTTGCACGTAATACACTAAGAAAGGATTACTATTACTAGGATTACCTCGTTATGAGCTTATGGGGAACACGTACACCCTAGTTTCTCTCTCATCTTGATAACGACAAAGTTTAAATCTTGCTCATTGTTACTTACATAATTTCCTAAATTTGTTTCACAAATCACCCCCCCCCCCCCTTTTATTACTTGTTTTTTTCGAAAATACATTGACTAAACAAATATAATCGTTGGTTAAAGTTAAGTCTAAACCATATTCCTCGTGGGATCGACCCCAACCTACAAGTTGGGTTCTTTACTTGATAACGATCACTTATGCTTTTCTAGGGAGGTGTAATTTGAGCATATCAAATTTTGGAGCTGCTGCCGGGGAATTTGGCTTTTAGATTAAATTTGACTACATTATTGAACTTTAGTCAAATGTTTCCTAATTTTACTTTTGTTGTTGTTTTTGTTTCTCTCAGGTTTCTACTCTAGTGTATGCCAAGTACACGAAGCCAAGGTGAACCACTTACTCCCTACGATCCAGAACTAAACAAAACATTGCGGAGAATGAATAATCAAGGAATTCCAGTTAATCATATTGGGGGAAAGTTAGGCGTTGGTGTTGGCTTGCAACCTCTGAGGGTATGTGATGAGAATAACCAGGTTCAAGTTGAGAATTTACTAAGAGATGTAGTGAGGGTACAGGATCCACCAGGACCAACACTGCATGATAACTATAGGGTCAACTTTCATGGTGCTGAATCTGAAGGAGCTCTTGTCCTACCCTCTCTACCTCCGGGGCATACATTTGTAGTGACTAGCAGTTTGATGCAGATGCTTACAACGAGGGGCTTGTTTACTGGTTTGGCATTGGAAGGCCCTCATGCTCACATAACCAAGCTAATAAGTGTTTGAAAAAGTTGTGTGGGTCGACCGGACTTGGATATGGATGTCATTGGATTGCAAGTATTCCCTTTATCATTAACTGACGATGCTGCTGTGTGGTTTAATGAGCTTCCTTATAACTCAATCTATATATGGGGACAACTGGCTGATGTGTTCCTAGAAAGATTTTTTCCAGTGTCTAAGAAGCTGAACCATAAAGAACAATTTTGTAGCACTACCTGGAGAGTCTGTGACTAGTTCTTGGGACAGGTTCACTGTTCTCATAAGGGGTGTACCAAATCACTATATTGATGATGAGTCACTGAAGGAATATTTCGACCAAGGTTAGGATGACAACAATAAGGCAGTGCTTGATACTATTGTTGGAGATTCATACAGTGAGTGCACTTTTGAGCAGATTGCGAAGAAATTGGAGAAGATCTGTCAAAAAAGTAAAGCTTAGAGCATTAGAAAGTCGGACACTAAGAGAAATACGTTTGCTGCTCAAACTACAAACAACCAGTCTGCAAATGAGATTCGTGAAGAGATGGTTCAGATGAGGACCGAACTAGGGTTGGTTTTGAAGCATGTGAGTGGAGGTGCAGGGAAGGTAAATGCTGTGAATTATTTGACTAGGAATCCACCACCGGTTGAGGAGTGTTACTATGATGAGGATACTTATGCGGTGAATGATTAGACGGGGGGTTTCCGACCAAACACCCAAGGTTCTAATACGGATAATTGGTGCCAAGGTCAAGGAAATCAAGGTCGAAACTATGCCAACTATAATCGAGAGGGTCAATATGTCCGAGATGACAACTTTAATCACGACAACAACTACAATCGAAACAACTATGGCACGGACACGATCAGGTAGGACCTTATGTTCCTCCTCAAAATCGGGAATCTGGTACTAGGGAAGCTGGAGGTAATATGTCACGTATTGAGGATATGATGCAGAAGATGGTGAGGAGGTTTGATGTAACTGATGAGAATGTGAAGGAATGAGAAATGACTTGTTTGGTATTGATAAAAAATTTGATGCCCATACAGTGTCAATCAAGCATCTTGAGCAGCAGAAGGCTCAGTTGTCAACTATGATAAATCCACGTCAACATAGCACTCTTCCTAGCAACATCATCCACAATCCAAAGAATAATGGGCATTGTATGACAGACAGTACTCGAGGGGATAAGCAAACCATTGATCCACCTATGACGTCTGGAGTGGAAATTGAGACTAGTAAGATAATGATGTGGTAGAGGTAAGTGGAGAGTTCGAGAATGCGACAGAGAAAGAAGTGGAGGTAACTCAAAAAGTTGTCCCATACCTAGACCTCCATCTCCATTCCCACAAAGGTTAGCGAAGAAGACTGAAGAAAGCAAACACCACAAATTTATTAGCATATTGAAACAGCTCTCCATCAATGTTCCGTTGATTGAAGCTTTGGAGCAAATGCCTAGGTATGCAAAATTTATAAAAGATATTATGACAAAGAAGAAGGCAGTTAGCTTTGAAGATGATGATAGATTACAACATTGTAGTGCTATTGCTACAAGATCCCTTGTGCATAAAAAAGAGGATACTAGTGCCTTCACTATTCCATGTACCATCGGGTTGTTACATTTTGCTAAGGTGTTATGTGATCTTGGTGCTAGAATTAATCTAATGCCACTGTCTATTTAAAAGAAGTTGTGTCTAGGAAATCCAAAACCGACTGCAATGCGGTTGCTCATGGCTGATAGAACTGTGAAGAGGCCCATTGGTGCGCTCCATGATGTACTAGTGAAAGTGGAGTCGTTCATCTTTCTAACGAATTTTGTGATTCTTGACTGAGAGGTAGATTTTGAGGTTCCCATCATTCTTGGTGTACCATTCCTTGCCACTAGGTGCACCTTGGTTGATATGGAAAAGGGGTAAATAAAGTTCAGACTGAATAATTAAGAGGCAACTTTCAATAGCTGTAGGTCTATGAAGCAGAGTAGTGAGCTCCAATCGACATCTGCGATAACATATAGAGTTGAGAGTGGGTCTGAGGTGCAGATTGAAGAGAGACTGGGTGTTAAGGTACTAGCTGCTGTTATGATGAACTTTGAGAATAATGGTATTGAAGAGTATGATGAGTGGGTCACTGCACTTGATAGGTGTGAATATCGTTCGAAACCAAAGAAGCTGGAGTTAGACATGAAAAATTGTGAGTCCCCACCTGCAAGACCGTTTGTTGAGGAGGCTCCAAAATTGGATCTTAAGGCTCTACCATCACAATTGCAGTACATATTCTTGGGAAAAGATGATACTTTACCGGTTATCATTGCGACAGATTTGAATAGGAGACAAGTAGAATGTTTGGTTCTGTATTAAAGAGGTTCATGCGAGCTATTAGGTGCACTATTGCAGACAATATTGGGATCCCTCCTAGTATCTTTTCTCATAAAATCCAACTCATGCAAGATAACAAGCCTAGTATTGAGCACTAGAGAAGATTAAATCCGCCTATGTAAGAGGTTATTAAAAAGGAGATCATCAAGTGGTTGGATGTCAGAGTTATCTATCCCATTGCAGATAGTATTTGCGTGTATCTTGTTCAATGTGTGTCCAAGAAAGGTGGGATTATTGTGTTTCTTAATGAGAGAAACGAGTTTGTTCCGATGTGGCCCGTGACTGGACGGAGAGTCTGCATGGACTACCGAAATCTAAATGCTTGGACAGAAAAGGACCATTTCCCTATGACATTCGTAGATCAGATGTTGGATAGACTTGCAGGTAAGGATTGGTATTATTTTCTTGATGGTTATTTGGGCTACAATCAAATTTCTATATCCTCGAAAGACCAAGAGAAGACCACCTTCACTTTCCTTTATAGGACTTTTGCCTTCAAATAGATGTCATTTGGGTTGTGCAATGCTTCAGCAACCTTCCAGCGTTGCATGATGTCGATATTCTCTGATATAGTGGAGGACACTATTGAGGTATTTATTGTTGATTTCTTTGTGGTAGGCGACTCTTTTGATCGATGTCTAGATTATTTGGCTGAGGTACTTAAAAGGTGTGAAGACTGCAATTTGGTGCTAAATTGGGAGAAGTGCCACTTTATGGTGAAAGAAGGGATAGTTCTGGGTCATCGAATTTTTGAGAAGGGCATTGAGGTTGATTGAGCAAAAGTAGAGGTAATACAAAAGCTTCCACCACCTATCTCTGTAAAAGGTGTTAGAAGTTCTCTTGGGCATGCAGGTTTCTATAGGAGGTTCATCAAGGACTTCTCTAAAATTGCACATCCATTGTACAAACTGCTCGAAAAGGATTATAATTTTGATTTTGATGCTTGTCTGAGAGCATTTGGAGAGTTGAAGGAGAAGTTGGTTACTGCACCTATCATTATTTCACCGAACTGGGGACAACCGTTTAAGGTAATGTGTGATGTGAGTGGAGTGGCGCTTAGTGTAGTATTAGGACATAGGAGAGAGAAAATTCTCCATCCTATTTACTATGCTAGCAAAGCTCTAAATGTGGTCCAAAAGAATTATAATGTGACTGAACAAGAGCTTCTTGTGTGGTTTTCGCTTTCGAGAAATTTCGATCCTACTTGCTTGGTACTAAGGTCATATTGCATACTGACCATTCTGTATTGAGGTATTTGATGGTGAAAAGAATGCAAAATCGAGGTTTATTAGATGGGTATTGTTGCTGCAAGAGTTTGATTTTGTGGTAAAAGATAGAAAGGGGACCGAAAATCAAGTTACCGATCACTTTTCCAGATTAGAGGAAGAGGCTATGCTAAAGCTTGGTGATAGGGCTGAAAGCAATGATGTTTTTCCAGATGAACAGGTATTGACTGCTTCTCATGATCTAATTCCTTGGTTCGCAGACTTTGCTAATTATTTGGCAAGCGGTTTGGTGCCCCCTGATCTATCTTTTTACCAAAGGAAAAAGTTTAAGTATGATCTGAAGAAATTCTTTTGGGATGAGCCTTACTTGTATCATAGTTGTGTTGATGGGATTATTCGTCTCTATGTGCCCGAGGTTGAGATGTTCAGTGTACTTGAGGCGTATCATTTATCGCCTGTTGGTGGACATCATAGTGGTATTCGAACTGCGCAAAAGATTTTGTAGTGTGGGTACTATCGGCCTACCATCCACTAAGATGCTTATGATTTCGCCAAGTCTTGTGACCGTTGCCAAAGAGAAAGAGGGATTTCAAAGTGGCAAGAGCTTCCTATGAACCCTATATTGGTGATAGAGTTATTTGATGTATGGGACATTGATTTTATGGGTCTATTTGTGAGTTCACATGGGATGAAGTACATTTTTGTGTGGTTGATTATGTGTTGAAGTAGGTGGAAGCAATTGAGCTCCCTAACAATGAAGGTAAAAGTGTCACCGCATTTTTGAAAAAGAATATCTTCTCCAGACTTGGTACACCTAGGGCGATTATCAGTGATAGAGGTTCCCACTTTTGTAATAAGTTGTTCAAGGCGCTACTTGAGAAATATGGTGTCCGCCATAATGTAGCCACTCCTTACCATCCGCAGACTAGTGGGTAAGTCGAAATGTCCAACAGAGAGATCAAGCATATTTTGGCGAAGACTGTGAATGCTAATCGAATGGAATGGTCAAGAAAGCTTGATGATGCTCTATAGGTCTATCGCACTGCATATAAGACTCCCATAGGTACATCTCCTTACCAACTTGTATATGGGAAGTCTTGCCATTTACCGGTAGAGATAGAGAATAAGGTAATATGAAGCTAAATTTGGATTGGGGCACCGCATCTAATCAAAGAATGAATGACTTGAATATGCTTGATGAGTTTCGCCTAAAAGCTTATTAAAGTTCAGCCTTGTACAAAAAGAAGATAAAGAGGTATCATGATCAAAGAATTGAAAAGGGAGAATTCGTTGTGGGTGATCTTGTGCCTTTATTCAACTCTAGGTTGCGCTTGTTTTTAGGCAAACTCAAGTCCAAATGGGCCGGGCCATTTTTTCTCATAAAAGTGCTCCCCCATGGAGCGGTTGACCTTGAGAACAATGAATGAACAAGGTTCATGGTAAACGGGCAACGGATCAAGATCTATCTAGGAAACGCGGAAAGTGTGAAAGAAGTTGTTGAGGCCTACTATTTTGATGAAGTCTGAGTAATCAAGAGACCTTATTCGTGCCGCGATGTTAAATCAAGTGCTGCTTGGGAGGCAACCCAAGATGTAAAATCTTGCCAACAATAGGCTATTGTTTTCCGTTTAGTAGTTTTCTTGGTTTAGTTACTTCTCTGTACTTATTTAGATAGTTGTTTTATTTTTGTTTTAGTGTTAGCTAGACATAGCATAGGGTCGTGTCTAAAAAGTGTCCAGAAAATGTAAAAGAAAGGGCTAATGGTTGCTACATGTGCAGGGGCGAAAAGCAAAATCTGTAAGAAAAAAGTATGGTGCAGAGGTCTACGGACCCCATCGACGGTCCGTGGTTCGTTCCACGGACTGTGAATGGTGTCCGTAGATCCCAGGTAAGGTTTCTAAATTGTCTAAGTATGGATGTGATCTACAGTCCCCATCTACGAACTGTAGATTGACCCACGGACCATAGACGGCATCTCGTGGGTCCAAACCCTAGTTCTGCCTGACCCGACCCGGACCCCTCTTAAATAAAATCCCCCAATTTTCAAATCATTCCCACTTTTCTCCATTCACTCCCAAAACATTTTTAAACCTTCCCACTACTACAATCACTACATATTACCATAAATTCCCCATTAATCACCCTACATCTTTCCCCCAAAATTCCAATCATTTTTTTATTATTCCACTCACCCCTAAATTCACTAAGAGGTTCGGTGTTCGAGTTTGGTACAAAAGGGCGAGTTGTGGTATTAAAAACATAGAGTCATCGCACAAATCACCCCATTCTCGTAGCTTGTAAGGTAACTGACTTTCCCTTCACTTTGAATTTCGATTCATTAGGTGACTATAGAAAGTTCAGAATTGGGTCTTGACCCTGGGTTGATATTCAATGTAATTGCATGCTACAATAGATTTAGAATCACCCTTGGGACGATAGATCATGATTGTGTGTTGTTATAATGTATAAAATCAATGGAATAAGAGTCTAAATGAGAGTTTTGACCTAGGGTTCCTAATATTTTATGCAATATATGTTGATAATGGAGTAATCGGAACCCTTAGAATGACGAACTAGCATAATTTATGTTGAAATGCATGATTAGACTAGGTGATAATGTTGAAATTCGTAAAATTGGGGTCAACATGAAAAATGCCTGAAACCTAGCATATATCTGATTCACGAGACCCCATCTAAGGGCCGTAGATCTATCTATACACCATAGATCAGGTTCATGAGTATGCACACCACAAAATATGGTAAGTGTGGAACCACGGATGTGGACTGCGGTCCGTAGATCAGTCTACGAACCGTTCTACATATCCGAGGTTCCCATTAGAGTCCATTTTGTTAGGACCCCTGGTCTACGGAGGGGATCCACAAACTGTTGGTCAGCCTACGGATCATAGATGCCCACCGTAGGTGGCCACTGAAGCCACTATCTAAAATTTTTTCAATTTTTATTTTTTGTTAGTTCTTAGTTCTACAATCTTTTCGAGTGTGTTATGAGTTTCTTTTGGTACTAATTAGACATCCACAAGTACCATGGCGCCTAAGAAGCAAGTGACTTACTCCAAAAGGGGCAAATCAAAATCCGTGGCGCCTACTTTTAGGCTGATTAATGAAGACACGGATGGGGAAAAGGATCCAACATATATTCCACCGGCCACGAAGATATCTCGTACTACACTGCGGGCTACCCGAAATACATCCCGATAAGTGGTCACCGATGTAGTCACTGTCTCCCAGTCTGATGAGGAGAACACACTAATCAGGTCACCGGCTAGTTCTGCTTTTGGTTCTTAGGTTGGTTCTACTTTCGACTCAGATTTTGCCACTACTTCCAGCTCTGAGCCCGCCCATGCTTCTGGCTCCGATTCTGGATCCGCCACAGGTGCAGGTTCACACGATAAAGCTGTCTCATCTGATGATGTCACTAGTTCGGCGAACGTCCTAATTCCTCCTAACACCGACCCTGCTTTGGTTGCTGTGGAGCCCAATAGATGGTGTTTAGAGCGCCAAGGGCACATTTATAGGGATTCCTCAATGTTTAATGAGAAGAGAGTGAAGGCCCAGCAAATCATTGAGGAGGGTAGAGTTCTTACAGGAAACCTACACACTGTACCCAACATCCACCGGCTCTTTCAACAACATAAGTACGAGTGGATGGGCAGGGACTCTGGATCATATAGCTTGGAGATCGTGATGGAGTTCTATGCTTCCTACGCAGCCACTCTTCGAGGCTTTATCCACCAGAATGCCAATCCCAGAGCACATGACCCAATCACTTCCATACTAGTCCAAGGTGTTTTGGTGGACATATCACGGGTCACTATCATCAGATTCCTCTACGGTTCGAGCACCTCTTAGGCATTAAATACTCGAGAATTTGATTAACGGTGGGATATTGTGAGGGGCGGTGAGTTCCAGCAGAGTGCCAATAAAAAGGAGAGTGTATTACTATAGATTGCTCCTTATATTACTACTGACAGAGAGGGAGTCGAGTCGGTCACCACTCCGAGGTTAAGCATCAAGAAGGTGACTCTCACATTTGAGGCTAAGTTATTTCGGTTGTTGGTACAGAATCAAATTTCCCCTATAAAGGGGGTTAATGCACTCACTTGGGACCACGCGATTATGGTAACAGCATTGGTTGCGGGGTTCGAGATTGACTTTGCATGCATGCTCATTAAGGAGATTCACGAGAGGGCCTTTAAGGCCTCCACTACTTACCATTTTCCTTGCCTCATCTTTTAGTTATGCTGGAATGCTAGAGTGCCGATATGACATTGTGACAAGTTGAATCGGCCTACAGTGACCTTGGATATAGGGTTGATTCGGGATGAGGTGAATGTGGCAGCACCACACCGAGTGTCGTAGGTTGATATACCTCAATTTGGAGTGTATTTAGTAGATAATGTGGAGCAAATACAAGGTGACGACCCTGTACCTCCAGCCCACACTGATAAAGTTTCGAGCTCCCCATCCCAGGCTACCAGTCGGTCCCCCAGCTCTTCCAGGGCCACCACTGCACCGGGATCTTCTGTCGTGCCCCTTGCTTACTTTCAAAAACTGGAGACACAGATGGTCACATTGCTTTATCACATGAAGCCTTGAATGCAACAGTCCATCGCAGAGGCCGAGGCCAGGATAAAGAAGAGGACGGATCATATAGTGGACCAGAAGGTTCAAGTTGTTCATAAGCGCCTGGATGCCTTCGAGTTGAGGGTCCTAGAGAAGCCAGCTCCTACTATAGATGTCTCCTCTTTTCAGGTTGAGTTGGATCATTTTCGGGCAGATCTTGATGCCATCATGGCACTATCCAGGGATGAACCAGATTTTGCACCTGCATTATAGGCTAATGATATGGTATTAGAGGCTCTATTCAGCGGAGATATGACACAGCCTGAGCCTACCCATGCCCGAGGGAAGAGGTACCATTCTAGTGACATTACTGATAAGACTGAGATACTCGAGCAAAGATGTGGGAACGCCAGCAGAGTGAGCGGACTAGGCAGGCCTCCATTGCGGATGAGCACTTGCGCCTGCAGAGGGTTCGTGAGAGTGCGCTTAGGGCTTCGAGTTCTACGCCTGTTACTGAGGCGGTTGATGTTGTGATAGCTGAGGTGGGCACCACTAATGGTGCGGTTAAAGTGATTGATAACACTACTAAGGGTGCTAGGCTAGATGATGTGGGCACTACTGAGGGTGACCCAAGTTTTGTTCCAACTGGCTCCAAGAAATCGAACCCACCCACTTGTTGATAGTTCGTCGGCGCTATGCGCCATAGGTTTGCTTCACCCAATCTATTACTTTTTACTGTTTCTGTGTGCAGTGGGGACAATTGCACCTATTTTTTTGTTGGGGTAGGGTAAATGGATTGTGAGTGATAGGGTGAAGTATGAGTAATATAACTCACAATCCTCCCTTGGGGTTTTCTTGCATGTGTTATTTTCCCCCAAGGGACTGCTTAATTTCTGTTGAACCGGTATGCGTTAGGATTGTATGTGTAAAAGCATGAGAAAGAATGAAGCATGATGGCAAAACCTTTTTTAAGAAAAATGATACTTGTCCAAAATTTATGATATATGCTAAAATTTGTAGACGAGAATCAGTTGAATGTGTTGGATCTGAGTATGACATGATAATGAACCAACATGGCATGACTTAAGCTAAAACTTGAACTGGGTAATTTGATAATCTGATAATGAAACTATGTGCCAAGAGTGTGTGAGAATAGTTGATTGTTCAAATAGTTTTTGTGCCAATCTATAACTTGCCTTGTTAGTCCTACTAAGACAATCTACTCTAGAGGCTAGGAAGTTATCATAGGCCCTTGTTCTGATAAGTCCACAAATTGTCTAAAAAGAATCCAACCAAATGAAATAAATGCTCCCTTTGATCCAAATGCTTACTAAATTAGACCATTTCTTTCTACCCCCTAACTCATCTTCCCATAATCTATTGTATTGACCCCGGTCCTTCCTTGAACATGTGCACCTTAACTCAGGCCAAAAGCCTAAGTTGAGGGTGGCTAATGCAAAAAGTGACCTCAATCTTGGCCTTGATCAGACATCAGGTATTGTGCACCTCAACTAATGGAAAATCCATAAGTTGAGGGTGGCTATGAAAGAGGAAATCGAAAGAAAAATGGGTATGAAAAGAGTTTGGTGTTGAAAAAGAGAGGAGAGGGTATGACTTGTTGAAAGCTAAAGAAAAGAATAAAATGCAAGAAAAAGAAAAAAGTGAAAAAATAAAGAGCTACAAAGTCTAAAGTCACATCCATGGTTAAAGAGAATCAAGGGAAAGAAGGCAAAACAGTATGATGTCAAAAATAGGGCAACAAAGGTAAAAAGCCTAATGTAATGTCAAGGAGGGGAGAAAGTCACTAAAGAGTACCCAAATGTACCACACCTGACCCTGAGCCTACGTTACAAGCCAAGAAAGTCCTATAGTGATCCTAGAAACTAGTTTAGATAGTCTAAGCAGTGAAAATAAGGGTAAGCCTATGGTATTGAGCGCTAACTATACTTGAAGTTACTTTTGAGTGAGAGTGCTAAATGAATCCTTCTACTCAAAATCATATTCATTGTGTGAAAAAGGGATTTCGTTTGATATAAGGGCACTAGTTACATTGTCGGAAAGTTGGTGCCTTGGTGATAGTAAAACAGTGTATGTTATGTGTTGACTAGTCGATCTTTGTCATGTTTTGATCCGCACTAGTTAGCTTGTTGAGTCTGAGAGAAAAGATTTGCACCCAAAAAGAGAGTCGGAGTAAAGTGCCATGTGATTGCTTGTGCTTGAAATGCTTGCTTCTATACAAGTGTCGTTTAGAGTCTTAGTGCATCGCTTGAGGACAAATAACCAATTTAAGTTGAGGGTGTTGATATACCGTGAGTTTACGGTATTTTTAACACATTTCACTTGAGAGTTGTGTATATCTAGGGCCATTTTATATAGGTTTTTATGAATTTTTATTATGTTTGCAGGAAATATGTTCAGACGTGGAAACTGAGAGACACAGCTAAAGGATGTGCAAAAAAGGGCATCTACGGAGGTGATCCACAGACCGTAGGTCCATTCACACTCCGTAGATGGGTGTCGAAGATGGGCAGACAAGTCATTAAAGAAGATCAGGGAATTCTTGACCAAGTGTGGAACTACGGCTGCAATCAACAAACCGTAGATTGATCTATGGACCATAATGTTGCTCCGTCAAATGATTCAGAGAAGGGGTTCCATTACCTGATTTTGAAGATTCTAAGTGTGGAGCTACGTACGAGGATCTATGGCTAATGGATCAAACCACGGTCCATACGGTTGATCCGTCGTAAGCATCAGAGATGATGATGATTTGGAGGCTGAAAATTTGCCTAAGTCCTAAGTCACAGAAGGGACCTACGAACCGTAGGTCAATCAACGGTCCGTAGGTCAGTGTCAAAGATCAAAGACACGTCCTGAAACATTATTTACTTATTTCGTTTCCTTTTTAGTTAGGACTTGTTTTTCTATATAGGGCATATAAACCTCGCTTTTAGGGTTAGACTTTATTACTTTTATTCTAGTTTTTGACTTGGGAGATTAACTTGTAACTTTTGAAATTCTTAATTTCCTAAGTTCGTTTTGAATATTTTGGTTTGGAAATTCAAGCTGAAATTCTAGGTTTATTCTTCTCATTACGTAAGTTCATGATTTCTTCATCTTAAAATATTAGTTGTGTTCTTGGGTAACTAAATCCAAAACTAGGGTTGTGGGAACCATGAGCGACTAACAACATATGAATAGTACCTAAGTAATGCTTGAATAGTGTTATTGCATGCATTGATAGTTCTTTCGCTTAGAAATATTTTTAACGGTGGCCAATGTTAGAACTCGCCTTTTTGCTACCTGTCGGACCCAGGAGGTAGTTAATAAGAAAAGAATTATCAACATAAATTTAGTATGATACTATCTAATAGTCTAGTGTCAATTGGTGCGAGGGTGAAAACTAAGTCATACATTGATGCGATGTCTAATATGAGGTAAAGGTAAGGGTTAGTAAATTATACACACGCAGCCAGACCAAGGAATTAGAGATACCTAACTTATCACTTTGCATGTAATACACTAAGAAAGGATTACTATTACTAGGATTACCGCGGTATGAGCTTATGGGGAACACGTACACCCTATTTTCTCTCTCATCTTGATAACGACTAAAGTTTAAATCTTGCTCATTGATTAGTTACATAATTTCCTAAATTTGTTTCACAATTCCCCCCCCCCCCCCCCCCCCCCCCTTTTTATTACTTATTTTTTTATTTCAGAAATACATTAACTAAACGAATAAAATCATTGGTTAAAGTTAAGTCTAAACCATATTCCTCGTGGGATCGACCCTAACCTACAAGTTGGGTTATTTACTTGATAACGATCGTTTATGCTTCTTTGAGGAAGTGTAATTTGAGAGTTTCACCTACCTGTCCTACAAATATCAGAAGTTTCTATGGTCTAGCAGGTTATTATAGAAGGTTCGTGGTAGGATTTTCATCCATAGCCTATCCATTGACTAAGTTGACTAAGAAAAAAGTCAAGTTTCAGTGGTCAGATGATTATGAGAAAAGCTTTGCAGAATTGAAAACTAGGTTGACTACAACTCCTGTTCTAACTCTACCAGAGGGTTCAGACGGTTATGTTATCTATTGTGATGCGTCCAGAGTCAGCCTAGGTTATGTATTGATGCAGATAGGTAAAGTTATACCTTATGCTTCTAGATAGTTTAAGGTACATGAGAAGAACTATCCAACTCATGACCTCGAGCTAGCAGCAGTAGTGTTTGCACTTAAGATTTCGAGACATTACCTATATGGTGTTCATGTAGATGTGTTCACAGACCAAAGAGCCTTCAGTATGTGTTCACCTAGAAAGAGTTGAATCTTCGTCAGAGGAGATGGCTTGAATTCCTCAAGCACTACGATATGAGTGTGCATTAGCATATTGGTAAGGCTAATATGGTAGCAGATTCTCTTAGCAGACTATCTACAGGTAGTATAGTGCATGTTGAGGAGGAAAGAAAAGAACTAGCAAAGGATGTTCACAGACCTGCTTGGTTAGGAGTTCATCTTATAAGCATATCAGATAGTAGTGTAACAGTTCAAAATGGGTCAGAATCTTGTTTGGTAGTGGAGGTGAAGGAAAAGCAAAACAGTGATACGATATTGCTTGAATTAAAGGGTGAAATCCACCAGCAGAGGGTTAAGGTTTTCTCCCAAGGGAGAAATGGTGTACATCGCTATCAGGGTCGATTATGTGTTCCTAAGGTGGGTGAGTTGAGACAAAAAATTCTTGCAGAAGCCTATAACTACAGATATTCTATTCATCCAGGCGCCACTAAGATGTACCAAGATCTATAGCAAGTCTATTGGTGGAATGGCATGAAAAGAGATATAGCATATTTTGTGGCTAAGTATATGTTTATTTCAGTTTTACTCTATCCTGCATGCTCAGTACCTTTCAAGTACTGACGTATACTCTGCGCTACATCTTCTCGTGATGTAAGTTTAAGTCCTCAACTGTCAGATCACGCATAGATCGGTTCCCGATCTCTAGCTCAGCAGCGTCAGTTATGAGTCCTCATTCTCCAAGGACAATAGTCATGTTATTTACTTCAGTCTTTTAGTTTCAGTTTTGCTAGATTTAGCTGGGGCCTGTCCCAGCACTTCTAGTCAATTAGAGGCCATTTTCAAACATAGTTAGATTCAGCTTAGTATTTGAGTTTGATATCTCCTTTGTATTAAACTCTCAGATTTTCATTTATTCAGTTTTAGTATATGGGTATTCCCCATCATTTCATATTATCTCATGATTTAAGCTTCTGCATTAGTTTTGTTATCATAGTATGCTTATGTTATGCCAACAGGGTTAGCTTGGGGTCACTCCTGATCCTAGGTCCCGTGTCCGCGTCTCGGGGTAGCACGGGGTGTGACAATCTTGAAGTTCTTGAACAAACGCTTGAAACCTTGAACTTTTTCTCCTCTTGAATCTTCTCTCTAAAACCCTAAATGCTTTGGGGATGAATGAAACTTATTCTAATCAGTTTAGACCCTTAATTGGGTGTAATTCACGTTTAGACTATGTGGGGATAAGGAAAAGACTAAAATACCCCTCCTTAGTTCGAGTGGAAAGACCCTATCTAGAGAAGTTACACTCACACGGTCATATCTCCCTTATCCAATCTCGAAGTTTAGAAAACTCGGTGGCAATGGAAAGAGGACTCAGATATCTTTCATTTGATATCTTATGGGTCTCCTCATCTTGTGTTAAAAGTTATGGTTGTTTGAAATTGATCCAAAACTTAAGAGAACCTAGGAATGAAGACCCTTTCGTTCTTTTTAGAACTCAAGGTGCTACATCTAGTAACCTTAACACTTGATAAAATTTAAATTCCTCAGTAAAAATCTTACTTACAACGAAGAATGGTTTGAGTCTTAGCTCAAAAAAATTTGGGGTGTTATAGATCAAGGTAATATGATCATTTCATATATATTTCATTTCAAAAATTCTATAAATTATATTTTAAAATTTGTCAAAATATTTTTTCAAGTGGGTAAATTTTCTCCACAAGTTACATGACTTTTCTAGAAACTATAAATTATAAAAAGTTACTAGAACTAAGTCTATGACACAAATAAATAGACATTAACTCATTGTTCATTTCGTTCACCCTTCAATTCTCTCCCCTCTCATGTCTTATACCAATAAATTTCTCACCTTTTATTTCTAATTTGCATCCTAAGTATTATACACTTTGTTATAGATCTTTTATTAGGAAGACCAATAATGCAGTTTTTTTCAACATTAAGAACTTCATTTTCTATCAGTTCTCTATATAATGACCCTACTTTTGTAAAAAATAATAAGAAGATAAAAGTAAAATTCACTATATCTTAGTGGACACATCACTTCTAGGACTTGTTCATATAGCAAATTTTCAACAAAATTCAACTGCTCCACACTTTTCAAACACCTTACTGAATCAATTGACATGTTAAATCCAATATCAATCACAATTGCTTTTCTCAAAATGCCTAATTCAAAAGGAATGCAACCAGTGAGCAAGCTCTTCAAGAACAAAATTTCTAACAATTTCGGAGCATGTTATGTCCTTTCCTTTGGTTCTCCTTAGACTTTTCAATCTCATGGTGTTGCTTTTGCTTCTTCTTTTTTTGGATTGTAAAGATAATTTTTGAAGTACCTAATTTACTTGATTTCTCTTTTTACGTATAATCCCAAAACCTTCATGTAACATATATGTCATTATATAATTTATTGAGAAACATTTATTTATTTATTATTATTATTTTATCATCAGTTAAAATCATTTTAAGCAAGTTATATAAATTATTATATTAACTACCTCATGTTAAATTACTGAAGTATATGTTGATATTTTTAAATTATCTTTATTTGAGGTAAAACATTTATTCATCATGTATATTAATTACTTTAGAAAAAAAATATTTCTTTACTACACTAAATTGTTCTCCTAATTTTAATAACTATTAAGACAAGACACAAAGTCACAACTTTTTTTCATCCTTTTATCGCTTTGTAAAGATTAGATAGTTCATTCTAATTTTCATCAAGTAGGTCATTATTTTTGTTTGTTAAACATCTATTATGTTTTATTGTTATTTCCTATCATGTTTATTTGAAAATATCATAATAATTTTTCTTTTCAAAAACTAATCAAATTTCAATTATAAACATATATAAGATTGTAACATTGGGCCTGTAAACGAACCTTTCATTATCTAGTGTGTGTGTGTCTCTATATATATATATATATATATATAATAGTTTGGTACACATAGGACGTCACATAGGACATATAATAGTCATACAGGACACCAAGTAAGAAAGATGTGTCTATTTATCAATTTTATACGAGTTTAAATGTTTAGTTGTGCACTCAAAGTTGGAGAACATATATGCCTACGGAAGCAAAGTTGAATGACATATTTATATGTTATGCATTCTATATTTCATAACAATTTAACTTTTAAATGTCAATTTTACCATTAATAAAATGATTTTTAGTTGCACAAACAATATATCAAAATGAAAACAATCATAATTTACTATATAGAAAAATAATAACTCCATATTATAAGACTGAATGTTGAGGAGCTTAGGTATGCCGGTCAATTGACCGATTTGCCCTTCTCCTCAACTTCCTCCTTTTATATTTCATATTTTATTCATTTTAATTTATTTTTCTTTTTATGTTGAAATTTGGTCAATTTAAAATATTATAAACTTGATTAATTCTCGAAACTTTACCCGTATTGAATTAACAATTTAAAGTGTTTGAAAGCATATTAAATGTAACACCCCGAAAATTTCTAAGTTAAGACTCAAACCATTCTTCATTTACTTGTAGGTTCATATCGGATGATTCTTAAATTGATCATATGTGTAAAGGTAAATTCTTTAGTGTGGAAATGATTTTGGAAATCAGTAAGGTCACTAGAAACTCCTAGTATAACGTAGAGTTGAAAGTTTCCTTTCCGATAAGTTTTGATGTAAGACTCTACTTGGGTCAACTTCAAACGACTATATCTCTTAGAATATAAAGAGTTACGTGGCTCATAACCTATCAAATTATAGGTATTTGAACCTACTTTCCAACGCCACCAATTTTACAAAAATCTGAGTTTTGAGTAAAAATATATGATCATTTTAGTAACTTGATACAGTGCAGTCATGAATTAGCCGATGGAAAAACATTATAAGGGACGTTTTGTCTTTTTAACTCTAAGAAAACCCTAAATAAATTTCTCAACTAATTAGAGACTCAAAAAAATCAGATTTTCATCTCTTAATACATCATTATCTTCTCTCTCAAATCCTAAGGCAAAACCCTAAGGAAATATCAAAGTAGAAGACTCCATTCAAGATTCTTTCAATATTTTTCAATATTCATCTTCAAGGTAAGTCTTCCTCCAAGAATTTCATTCTTTCCAACTCAAATTCCACCATACAATTATGAATCACTAATGAAAATCATAATTCTTGGCCAAAATAATAATACCTAAATTAATAAAATAAGATGAGAAGACCCCACAAAAATACACAGACATATAAACAAATAAAACATGACTTAAAATATTTGTATATAGAATACAAAAGCTTAAATAAACAAGTAAATAAAACTACAGAAGAAATTCATAAATTAGATACATTAATCGCAAAAATATCATTATTAGAATCTAAGTTTATCATTCAGTTAAAACAAAGATTAAGTCACAAATAGAAATGAACAAAGAAGAATTCGCAATAAATGAAAAAACATATGAAAATTATGACGGACTAAAAATAGTATTCTCAAATTTAGGCAGAAAATATAAAAAAATAGGAAATCAATTATATTTAATGTTAGAAAAAGAAGAATTAAAACTAGAAGATAGTATGACAGTTATGATAAGAATAACAAAAGAAAATGAAGAAATAGATAGACAAAAAGAAATAGAAAAAATACAACAAATAACTGATACAAAAAATGATAGGATAAAAGAATTAGAAAAAGAATTACAAGTATTAAAAGAACTATATGAAAAACAGTGTAAACAAAAAGAAGAAGATAAATTATTAACAGAAATACAACAATATAAAGATAAACTTACAAAAAATCAAGAAAATATGGAAACAAAAAAACAAAATAACTCACCTGAATTACATATAGAAACTATAGAAGAAGAGAATATGGAAATAGACAAAATTTCAGAAATATGTGATTCAGAAATAAGTGAAACATATACAGAAATTATAACTAATACAGATAATAAAAAGCTAATAGAAAATACGGAAGTAGAAATAAATTATGATGAAAAAATGAAAGAAGAACCGAGTACTAGTAATCCAAGGATATATCCAAAGCAGAAAAAAACACAAATATATACCCGAGATTATACAAGTTCAGATAGAAATGAAACTTTATGGAATAAATGATTAAATATAAAAAAATGGAATCCTAAACAAATAAATACACAGCCTGAATATTTAGATTTAGATTGTGTAGTTGATATAAATCAAACTATACAATTATGGATAGGTTACATAGCAAAACAAATAATAGATAATAAAATCAATATAACAGAAGTACCAGGATACATAGAAAGAATGTTTATAGGAGAAGTAAAATTATGGTTCTTAAATCTAGAAGAAGAAAGTAAAAAGACATTAAGATCAAGTAAAGATATACAAGCTAAAGAAACAACATCAGTAATGGATATACTTCATAAATATGAAACAGCTATCAGAAATGAATTTAGTAGCATGACAACAGAGGAAGAAGAACGTCAAAAGGATAAAATTATAAACAGAAATTTAATGAATAAATTAGGAATATGCAATGTGTTATTTAGATGAATATACATGTGCATACAAAGAATATTACTATAAAGGAGTTTATAATAATCAAAAAAGTCCAGGAATAAGACACTTATATTTTACAAAATTACCAAAACCATTTAGTTCAAAAATTATAAAAGCATGGGAAGAAGCAGGTTTACAAGATACATTAGGAACTAGAATAAAATTTGTTAAACAATGGTATGCAAATATGTGTGAAAAATATAGAGAAGAAATAAAAATGGAAAAAACAATAATAAAAAATTTAGCATGTTGTAAAGACAAAATAGCACCACAATTCGGTTGTGATGATAAATATTATAAAAAATATAAAAAGAAAATATTTAAAAAATATAAAAAACAAAAACATAAATATAAGAATCTGAGAAAAAGATACTTTACAAAATCTAGACAATCATATAGAAAAAAGAAAAGTATAAGTGAATGTAAATGTTATAATTGTGGAAAATTAGGACATTTAGCAAAAGACTGTAAAATACCAAAAAATCCTAAAAAGAAACAGATATCAGAAATAATTATAGAAGAAGAAATTTGTTTACAATTAGAATATATAGATTATGAATTAGAAAGTGAAGATAGTATTTATGAAATATCTAATAATGAAGAAGAATACCAAATAGATAATGAAACAGAACAAATAGATGACTGAAGAAAATATACAAGTAATACAAGAAGAATATACAACAGATGATTATTCAGAGCAAAAAATAATTTTTTATAACAATATTTTTGAAAAAGTAAAAGAAAAAGAAATTGACTTAAGTGTAGAAAAAATATTTAATATGCCATTAATAAAAAATCCTTTTAAAAGAAATAAAGAAGAATTTTATATAATTAGTAAAAAAGAACATATTATAGATTGTAAATATGCCCAAGGAAAAGCTGAAGTACCAATTATAAATAAAAGAGAATTAAATAAAGAAGTACAAAAAATAAAAAGTAAAGAACAAATTAAATATGTACATCTAGGAGGAATAAAAATACTTATAAAAGTCTATTTTAAGGAAGGAATAGATACCCCAATAGAAATATATTTAGCAGATGATAGAATACTAGAACCTATAGAAAAAAGCGTAATAACAGCAGTAAGAGGAAATTTAATTTACCAAAAGTTTAAATTTACAGTTAATACGAATTATTCAGTTGCATTAACAAACCAAAATATAGATAAAACATTAGTATTATATTGGAAAATTAATAGAATAACTTTAACCCCAGGAAGTAAAATATGTACAGCCAGATTTAAAATTTATATGTATTAACTACTAAACATAAAATAACGGCAAAAAGTAAAATAAAAGGAATAGAAATAGAAACCCCATTTGAACAATTTGTTAAAATAATAGATAATAATAATTACTCATATAAAGAAATAGACACTAATGAAAATCTAGATATTATAGAAGAAAGAATAGGAAGAGCTAGAAAAATTAAAAATAATTTGCAAAGAGAATATATAAAAAAGTTAGCATATGATATAATCCCAAATAAATACTACATAGTAGGAATAATAGAAGAAAAAGAACATTTAATATTAATAGATACTAAACAAGAAGGGAATTACATAATAGATAAATTATTAAATAAAGAAGAAATGGAAATAAACAAGGTAACGAAACAAAAATGCTCAGATTTACCAGCATTAATAGTAGCTCAATTAGAAATAGAAAAAGAAATAATAATAGCAGATATACCTATGAAGATAAAATTAGAAATTAAAGAAGATCAACAAGCAGATATAATATTTGGAATAAAATGGTTAGAAGAATTAAAACCTTATAAAATAGAATCTACTCACATAACTTTTACTTATAATGATAAAATGATAACAGTAAAAAGAATAATATTATGAAAATACATGTACATATGAAAATAATAGTAGAAGGATATTATAATAGATATTATACGCCAATGATAGATACAGGAGCAGAAGTTAATATCTCTAAATACAACTATTTACCCAAAGATAAATGGATAAAATTAAAAACCCCTATAATAGTGAAAGGATTTAACAATGAAGGAAGTCTAATACATCATAAAGCAAAAGATATAAAAATACAAATATGGGATAATATACTTAAGATAGATGAAATATATAATTACGATTTACCTACAAAAGATATAATCTTAGGAATACCGTTTTTAGAAAAATATTATCCACATGTAATAACTAAAACACACTGGTGGTTAACAACACCATGTAATCATAAAATAGGAGCAAAAAGAGTAGTAAATAAAATACGAAAAGATACAGAATAGATCAAGGGAAGTGAAAAAATTACACAAAAATTAGAAAATATGCCAAATAATACCAATAATATAGAATATATAGTATTCACAATAGATAAATTAAGTCCAATAAAAGATAAATTAGAACAATTATATAGTGAAGATCCATTAAAAGGATGGAGTAAGCATAAAACAACTGTAAAAATAGAATTAATAGACAAAAATAGTATAATAACACAAAAACCATTAAAATATAATTTTGATGATTTAAAAGAATTTACAATGCATATAACAGAATTATTGGAAAAAGCATATATACAAGAAAGTAATAGTAAACATACTAGCCCAGCATTTATTGTTAATAAACATAGTGAACAAAAAAGAGGAAAAAGTAGAATGGTTATAGATTATAGAAATTTAAATGCAAAAACTAAAACTTACAATTATCCGATTCCAAATAAAATATTAAAAATTAGACAAATACAAGGATATAATTACTTTAGTAAATTTGATTGTAAATCAAGATTTTATCACTTAAGATTAGATGACGAATCTAAAAAATTAACAGCTTTTACAGTACCACAAGGATTTTATGAATGGAATGTATTACCATTTGGATATAAAAATGCACCAGAAAGATTTCAACACTTTATAGATACGTATTTTACAAAATTACATAACTGTATAGTATACATAGATGATATACTATTATACTCAAGAACGTATAATGAACATATAGAACTATTGATACAGTTTATAAACATAGTACAAGAATCAGGGATAAGCTTAAGTAAAACTAAAGCCGAAATTATGAAAAATCAAATAGAAATTTTAGGAATACAAATAGATAAGAATGGAATAAAAATGCAACAACACATAGTACAAAAAATTATAAATTCAGAAGAAATACTAGATACAAAAAAGAAATTACAATCCTTTTTAGGACTAGTAAACCAAGTAAAAGAATATATACGTAAACTAGCAGAATATTTAAAACCATTACAAAGAAAATTAAAAAAAGCTATTGAATATAATTTTGATGAAAAAGATAAAAAAAAAAATTAAAAAGATAAAAGAACAATGCAAACAATTGCCAAAATTATGTTTTCCAGATGAAAATAAAAAAATTCAATTACATAGTAGAATCAGATGCAAGTGAAAATAATTATGGTGGAGTATTAAAATATAAATATGAAAATGATAAAATAGAACATCACTGTAGATATTACTCAAGAACATTTACTGACACAGAGGTAAAATGGGAGATTAATAGAAAAGAATTATTTGCATTATATAAATGTTTATTAGCATTTGAACCATATATCGTATATAATAAATTTATTGTTAGAACAGATAATACACAAGTTAAATGGTGGCTAACACGAAAGGTACAAGACTCAGTTACTACAAAAGAAATTAGAAGACTAGTATTAAGTATTTTATATTTTACTTTTACTATTGAAGTGATTAAGATTGACAAGAATGTAATTGCAGATTACTTATCAAGACAAAGCCGTGCAAACGGACTTTGAAGAAGAAGTTACAAATACAGTACTTATGAGCAAATTATTAGAACAAATTAAGATGCTCAATAAAAGAGTATCAATGATGGAAACAAGATATGTGGAGTCGAACCACGATAAAAAACCAGAGCTAGCAGTGCAGTCGGAGCACTCTAAAAAACCAGATCTAGAAGGTGACGATGGAAAACACCTAAAAATCCAAGTTACTAACGATTTAATTGTTGCAGGTACAGAAGATACAAAGGAATCATTTACAACTGTTACAAAAAGAAAAAATTACAACTTGAATAAGGTATTTGAAAAGCCTTATGCCCCACCTCACATACCAAAAAATGAATTATTTATACCACCTCAAATACATACATACGCAACCTCTCTTAACCAAATAAAGAAAACTTACAACCATATAACCCGAACCTATATCGAAAATATCAAAAAAAATCCAAACTTTATTAAATACCAAACCCATTGAAAATCCAGAAAAATTAAAAAACCACCAAGGATACATTACCAATAAACTACAAAACTATAATAAATTGATTGCTTTGCCAGGTACAAAACCAAACTTAGTAGCAACATGTTACTCTTATGGACTTATTTCGACAATATATACAATAACAGGAGACGAACTTATCCAAATACCAGAGTTACATCAAGCATTTATGAGTTATAAACGAGTTACAAAATGATAATTATTTTATGTCAGATTTTACTCAGCACCAGCGGAAATATTATTTGACGAAATTAAACCAGTTATTACAATTATCAAAATAGGTATGACAAAAGACTACATTATTTCGGAGGAGATTATTCAACAACCACTTATAACTAAAACAGAAATACCGGAGTTTTACGCAAATAAAGGAATTATTGGACTTAGCACAATATTAACAGAACTAGCAAACGTCTATGATGAAACAAACTACATATGGAAATATTATTCAAGGAATCATTTATTAATTTATTCGATAGCAAAAGAATTAAGACCTATGGACAAGTTAGAAGTAAAAAATTGGGCATTGTCATTACTTAAATCGGAGCAAGAACCAGCAACAAAGGCAATTAAAAAAGGATTTATTTCAGCAAACAGTCTAGATCAATATTGTAAACTTATTGGAAGAAAATACACGGAACATGTATGTAGCAGATGCAGTGGAACAAGCAATTATATACCAGATGTCGATATAGACTGAACAAAGACAAAAACACGCGGACGAACAAAAATTAAAGAAGACACACCTATTGACTAAGATATAAAAGAGAATCAACTTTGCAAAAGGAAGAAAAAGACAACTAAGTGGACAACCAGGTGGACGGCCACAAATTAAAAACTTATTAAAGAAGGAATCTACTTTCCAAAAAAGAAGACGGATGTGATAAGAAAAAGACAAAAGAGATAAAGAAGAAAATGACTTAAAGAAGGAAAAGATAAAAAGT
Organism: Solanum bulbocastanum; assembly: GCA_037074985.1. NCBI lineage: Eukaryota > Viridiplantae > Streptophyta > Magnoliopsida > Solanales > Solanaceae > Solanum > Solanum bulbocastanum. Next base: position 37,924,644 of record CM073604.1, on the reverse strand, counting down.
TTGTCGGGGACTGATATGTAAATAAGTAGGGACTTACTTTGTAATTATTTTTCTTATTTTGCAACTTTAGTCCTTAGGACATTTGTATAAATAGGTTAGTCATTTAGAAGAGAAGGATCATCGGGAATCCGAAAAATCCTCTCTAATATCTCTAATATCCAGCTTTGTAAAATTAACTACTCAATAAAAAATTAACTTAAATCCCCAACTTATGGAGCAAAACTCAGCAAACCTACAACAGGTATAATTCATGAAACTTATAATGTTATGATATTTAACATTTAATTTAAGATTATGATATCTATGATGATGATAATTATGATATTGATAAATATGTTTAGCTAAATTAATTAATTTCTGTCAACCATATTATATTATGTGATATGCTTATGCTTGTTATTATGATTTAAAATTATTCAATGCTTTATTGTCTAGTTTGCTAGTATAGAGAAAAGTAGGAGAAAACTTCCAAAACTATGCCATCCAAAGATGGGAAACCAGTGAAGGCAAGAAGGCCGTGTTAGGGGAGTACCTACGTGTTGAGGCGCTGTTTAGGAAGACAATATCTGAAAATAGTATCATGCTAGTAGTAACAAGATAATAAAATACGAATACTTTAGATCATAATAAGCTATCATAAGATTACCATATGGTAGACATGGAAGACAGGAATAATGAATAAATTAATAAAAGCAGAAATAATGAATAACATGAACATAACAAACCCGCCAACCGTAGTAGTTGACAATAGTTATTTTGAAGATAAACATAAAATACTTATTTTTAAAATATTAGAAAAAATAAACGAACCTAATTTAAGAAAATTAATATGGGAAAAAATAATAAAATATGAAGAAGAAGAAATAAATAACTTACTAAAACAAGAATGGATAGATGATATAAGACATATAATGCGAGAATTATACGAAAGTACAGATTATTTAGACCTAATATACACATTGGATTATAATAGTGATTAAATAAATATGATAAATGAAGAATATTTCCAACTTTGGAAAGAAGTTACGACAGAAATAGATTCATGGGAACAAATTATAAAAACATACTTAGAAGTATATTTAAGAACACAAGAAATACAATACTTACATTTACTAATAGAAGAAGCCCAAATACTTATAAACAGAAAAGAAAACACAGATAAATTTATAAAAAAGCATTTAATTAATAAAAATTAATTATGCCACACCAGCCACACCAACCCCCCAATGTTTTTCTTGATTTTTCTCCTTCAAGCTAGGGTTTCAAGGCTTCTAATCAAGTTCTTCTTCAAGATTCTTCAAGAACCTTGTTCTTTCAGGTATGTAAGGCTATCATAGTGATGGACTAGTTCGTCCACACGCCCTACATCTACTTTCAAATTAGTACAAGAGAAATCTAGGATTCTACCCCTAGATTTGAGTATTCTTGAGATGAGTTGATTTTGAGTTCTTGAGTTTCAGATTCTTTTTGAAATTCTATTCCTAATTATTGAATTGTCATATGTTATGCGTTAAGATTCTTGATTTGATTCGTTCATGTCTATATTTCAGCATGAACCCTATGAATTGAGTATTTTTTAGATGAGTAGTATCGTTGAGTTCTGAGTACTGAGTTTCTATATTGCTATTAAGATCATGAACCCTATGAATTGAGTTATAAATCTTGAGAAGCTTTGTAAAGCCAACATTTAAGTTTTTAAACTAAGTTTTTGAGAAAGTAAAGATGAGTTTTGAGAGAAAGAGCTTCTAAAACATGACTAGCATGACAATCGAGTATATCATCAATATTTAAGCAGTATGGTATTTAGATATACCATCAATGTTTATGCAATATGACTTCCCGAGTCATCAATGATCATATCACAATATGATTTTGATATATTTTTAGATAGAGTTTTTAAGTAAGAATTGAGCAAGAGTATAAGGGAATTAAATATTCCCAAATGTATCAGTTTTTACATTGATAAAAGAGAAACTTTGATTTCTAAATGAGTTATGAGTTCAAAAGATATTTCAAGAGTAGTTACCTATTTTAAGAGGGTAGTTTGAGCAATTATCTCAAACCAAAGGAAGAGTTATGTTTTTAAACATATGAGCATGAGTTATATATATTATTGGGAGTAGTATTGAGCATCGATATGGGTATGAGTTCAGACAATTCAAAATCCTCATAAACCATGTATGCCAACATGGGTAAAGAATCATACTTTTTAGATGATTCCTTATTGCTTTTAAGCATAGCTTAGTGGATCCACTTAGTTGAGGTGTCCTATATCCCAGCAAGGTATAGGACAGTTCTGGCAACGTCGACGAGACGTTATATCATCATGTAGCTCATAGTAATGGTTGTTGGTTAGAGAATCTACCAATAGAGTTAGAGTATATTTTTATATATCACTTATTATGTTGAGTTCAGAGATGAGAAAATATTTTGCAAAGCTTTAAATGATTTTACTCCTTTATTTCTTTACATTCAGCTTGAGTTCATTGTTATCTATTGCAGTCCTTTCTTTTAGTTATTTGTTATTCAGCTATATTACATACTCGTACATTCAATGTACTAATGTCATTCGACCTGCATCTTTTAATGATGTAGATATATGTTCTTAGGATCCTCAACAAGAGTCTGTTGAGATCACTCTATCCGCTCGGCTGCTTATGAGTGAGAATTCCTTGTTTTCCGATAACTCCAATTTTATGAGTCATTAGTAGTGGTTCTTTTGAGGAGTCGTGGGTCTTGTCCCGACACTCATCTTTGTATAGTAGAGGCTTCATAGATAGACTGTTTTAGAGAGTCTTTCAGTTTCAGATGTATTTAAATCTTATGTTTCATACTCAGTATATTCAACGAAATTTGGAGGTTCAGTAAACTGTTTATAAACGTTTCTTTCAATTTGATGCTTATGTATGATTGAGTTAAACTTCTGCTTGAAGTCAGCCAAAATGAGGATTAACTTGGGGACCAGCAATGGTTCTCGAGTGTCGGCCACATTCAGGGTGTAAGCTTGGGTCGTGACATTAAAATGTGATGAACTCTCGAAATTTCATATGTGCCACATAAATTATGACAAAGGGAGTAATATATACTATTTGGAAATTACGTTAATAGTACAATAAATCACAACTTAAAGTATTTAGAAATATATTAAAAATTAGATTAACTCTCAAAATTTCACATGTGCCACGTAAATTGGGGTAGAGAAATAAAATTACGTTAATTAAAGGTACCATATGTTGCAATTCACACGTGCCACATAATTGTGATAAAAAAAAGTAACATATATTATTTGAAAATTACATTAAGGTACTATAAATCACAACTTAAAGTATTTAAAATCATATTAAAAAGTTGATCAACTCTCAAATTTTTGCATGTGCCACATAAATGGGGACATGGAAAATAACATATATTATTTAAAAATTATGTTAATTAAGACTACTATAAATTGCAATATTAATAATTTAAAATATTTAAAAAAACATACTGAAAATTTGATTGAGTTCAAACTTTCACATGTGTTACTAAGTTGGGACAGAGTGAGTAACATATATCATTTGAAAATTAAGTTATAAGTACTATACATCATAACTTAAAATATTTAAAAACATGGGAACATGTATTATTTAAAAATTATGTTAACTAAGAATACCATAAATCACAATAATTAACAATATAAAAAAATTAAAAAATATATTAAAAAATTGATTAACTTTATGATTTCACATATATCACATAAATCACAATAATTAACAACTTAAATATTTAAACAAATATATTAAAAAATTGATAAACTTACAAAATATTACAAGTGTCACCTATATTATTTGAAAAGTAATAATTCTTTTTTTAATAATTTAGTTGACTCTTTAAATTTTATCTGTGTCACATAAATTAAAACAAATAAAGTAATATATATCAGGCCTGGCCTTTTGTATCTAGTATATTAAATATGATGTAATATCTTATTATCATACCTAAAATTTATAATAAAATACTATACTTCTTGAGGTTAGTAATTTCAGGACCCACCTAAGGAAATTGCTCAATTAACTCTTGTCATTTTTTATTTCTAGCCAGCCACAGAGAAGGGTTATAAAACTGTGAGCAGCCCCCACCTACCATAAATTGTTGAAATTGTGAAAATGGCATAACTCATAGCAACAGTGGAGAAGTAATTAGTGAAGAATAATTATTTCAGGTCATACAATATGATTTGTGCGAACTGTTTAAAAGCTATCGATCTAGAAATTTGTTATTATAATATTTGATAGGTGTAGCAGCAGCTATAGCGACATTAGCTATTTAATTTAAACATGTAATTTATCTTAGATATGAGTGGAGAAATAAAAAAAAAAAAAACTTAAAAGTTATATATCGTTTGTAATTTTATTGTCGGGACTGTGCTCAGTATGGGCCATGTCAATCTAGTATATATATATATATATATATAGAAAAGACATAAAGTGACACCTGAAGTTGTCCCGAATTTTCAAAAGGACGCCTTAACTTTGCGGGCATCCTACTACCCCACAAAACATTTCAAAATCACATTAAATACACACTTTTTACACTATCTGCATTCTCAGTGCATGAGGATGAATCTCACCCCAATTAATAATATAATTACATTTTTTTTCTATTCTATTTAGTAAAACTTGGATAAAATCTTGACTCATTCACATTTTGATCATGACCCGCTCCATTTAACCCTAAACCCCTTTTAGATTTTAACTACACTCTCTTTTTGATGATCAAAACCCTAAAGCATTTCAATAGTCATAATAAATTTGTTTTGCGAAGATAACTTCTTGAATTATGGAGTGTAATACCCCGGAAACTAGTAGACTAAACTAGAGCCTTAAGTTCAGGGTTCTAGAGTTTGATATGAGAGTTAGAGTCGAAGATAAGACTTCATGTACTTAGAATGAGGGGCTTAGGGTTAAACGTCAGGGTACGTGTTACACCCCGTAGTTTAAAAGACCATCTAGGGTTTAATTGAGGGTTGCAAGGGCAAGTGCCAAGGCAAAGGGGCAAAGTTAAGCCAAAGGTCTAGGCTGCCCAACCTTGGCAAGACACTGCCCCAAGTTCACGAGCATCACCATGACTAGTAGACTTGACCAAGGTTCATGAGAGGTCTTCCCTTAGACTCGTGGAGGCAAGTCCTTGAGGCCAACTCACTGGACCGTGAACCATGAGCCACTTCACGGCCAGTGGTCTTGACCACGGTTCGTGGGAAGGCTAGTGGTCATGCCATGGAATTGTGGACGCCAAACCAAGTGGCCTAGATACTGGTCCAAAGACCACGAGCAGGACCACTGTCAGTGGTGAGGACCACGACCCGTGGTGCTTCTCGTGAAGGTTGGACAGTAGGCTGCCAAGTGGAGGAGTTTTTAGGAAATTCTAAACGTGGTAGTTATTGGATACTGTGATTTTACCTAGACTTAAAACCCCTATATAAGATATTTTAAGCTTTTAACCACCCAATTAAGTCACTATTTCATAAGACCCAAATCAAATCCCCAAAATACTCTCCACTCAAATATTTTTCTCTCTAGAAAACTCTAGACTTGAAGAAGAAGATAGAGCTTGAAGCTTAGGTCAAGAACAAGACTCCATTGTTGCAAGCTTGTGTAAGGGCTTTGAATCAAGGTATATTAGCTTATTCATCTATGGGTTTTTCCATCCATAGAGCCTCCTAGATTTCCCCCAATTATGAAGATAAAACCCAATTTTAGTTAGGGTTTCTTCCTATGTTGTGGGTAGTGTTAGGTATGATTCTAATTAAGTGGATAATACCTAATTATTATTGATATAGCATTGAATTATGATATTATGATGAATTTCTATCTTTCCATGGTTAACCATAGTTTAATTGATGAAATTGAATTATGTGGGTTATGCCATGAAAGGTAAAATTGAGGGTTCATAGGTGACCTTCTAAAATTGATGTTATGAATGGTAATTGTCTAAGAATAGAAACATGTAAACATGAATTGAACTAGAATAAAGGATATATGATCGATCATGACTAGTAAAGCTTGATATTGAACCTTTGTGATGAATTATGAGTAGAGTTGCTTAAGATGAAGCTTGTGACTTGAATGTCTTGTGATCTAGATATGAATGAGGATAGAATGAAGTAAAGCTTTGAGAGTAAGGCTTGTAGCCATATGTGTTGATCACTAGAGCTTTGAAAGCAAAGTTAATATGATCTATAATGTGAATGTATGCATGCTCTTGTAGAATCTATGTAAATACTATGAATACACTTTAAGAGTGAAGTGTAAATGATTAGGTTGTTGTTGTTCTGGGATGATTTAAAGGTTATTCTCATGAACTCATAGTCAACTTAACATGAAAGGTGTTATCACATAGTAATGGTTCTAGGGTTGAAAGTCTTTTCTCACCTAATGGAACCGAAGGCCAAAGAACCTTCATACCTAGGTCATGGATGGTAATAGTTGCTCATTCATGGTCATTTTAATGAATTAACATGGATTGGTTTTCAAGGACATCTTTCCATAAAACTTGAGTCGAAGTAGAGACTTAATAATTATCTTGTGGGATTTAGGCCTAGCACCGAGTGGATGTTGAAATGAGATGGAGGTTCCCACCTAGTTGAGTTTGGGCTTCTAAAATGGGGCCCTCACCTAGAAGAGTCTGAATTTCCCTAAAGTATGTATCATTAGATAGAAGCATTCACCTAGTGGAGTTTAAGATTTCTAGTAGCAATCTTCATATCTTATAACTACGTGCCCTATAAGAAAGTTAGATAGTGGATCTGACTAAGCTAACAAACTGGATATACCTTAGGCAAGTGGACTAACCCTTGACGGTGTGGGTAACATCGAGAGGGATCATGTGATAGCTCATATGTTCTCATGTCGGTTAAGGCTATATCCCAACTACGACAAGATTAGTAATGAACTAAGATTATGCTTGTACAAGCATCTCTTATAGTTCAAACCTAATGGACTAATATTATGCTTAAGGAAGCATCTCCTAGAGTTCAAAAGTACTAGTGGACTTAGACATGCTTAAGTAAGTATCTCATAGGGTCCATATTAATAATGAACTTAGACATGCTTAAAGAAGTGTCTCATAGGGTTCAACCTAGTATTGAACTAAGATGTGCTTAAGGAAGTACCTCATAATGTTCTAAGGTTTAAAGTGGTACTTAGTATGAATGGTATTATGGGATGTCGTTCATGCATTGCACAAGTATGACTCAAGGTTATTCAAAAAATTGATCACTTATATGATGCATGTTTAGATAAGATTGTACTAAAATTGCCTTCCTTATTAGTATTGACTAAAGATGAGAGATTCCCTTGGTTACAAGATTTAACTTGAGACTAAATGAATGGTAGGTATAAATATGGTGACTTCAAGGTTATGCTTAGTGTGAATGGTATTATGGGATGTCGTTCATGCATTGCACAAGCATGCTTTAAGGTTACTAAGGAGTATAGTGCTATTACGATATGAAAGCCTAAGTCTTGACTATGCATATAGACTATGATTAAGATGACCAAAAAGGGATACTTAGCTTAGATGGTATTATGGGATGCTATCCATGCATGGTACTAGTATGTTTTGAGATTACTTGAGAGTGGTCCTATTATGATACGAATGACTAAGAGTTGAATAAGGCTTAAATGATGTTTAAGTTGGAGACTTTACTTATGATTATTATATTGTCTCTTATGCTGATAGTTGATGATTCATCAAGTATTTCATATGATCATGTCATATGTTGACTAACCCTTATGTTATGCTCTTATGATCTTATTCTAGCTAACATATTCAATACATTTTGTACTAATGCATACTTTGCTTACATTCTCATCAAATGTAAGGTTCAGATATTTAAGTTCCAATCTTGAGGCTAGGTTTCTAAGGAGCAAAGAAGTTTGAGGATTTGGAGTCCTCATAGCTTCGAGGACAAAACCCACTATTTTCTTTATATCTTTTATTTTCATGCTGAGACTATTGTATGGGATGTGTCCTAAAGGTTTTAACTCAAAGATGAGTTTAGATGGTTGAGACAAAATGTAGTGAAGACTTCCGCTTGGTTTTATGAAAGACTTCGATTGTATGGATAAAAGTTTTTAAAATTTCCATACTTTTCTATCATCTTATGTTATGATATGCTAAGGGCTTGTATGAGACTCATTCGGGGTCAAGTACGACATGTTACATCTAGGGTGTACCCTCGGGTCGTGACAAACTTGGTAATTAGAGCAAAAGGTTTAGAATGGTTCTAGGATTGTCTCAAACCATGTCTAGTAGAGACTTGTTCATAAATGTGAAGTGCACCACAATTATGAATACGAGGCTATTGGATGTTTAGGAAATTTCACTTCTTCATTCTCTATGTCGTGACATAGAGTTTGGCTCTAGTAGGTCCTTCTTCTAATCCGTGCCTTATGGTTTTTCATGGTATGGCTAATACAAGGGCAAATGCTAGGAGAGGAAATGAAGGCAATGAGGAGCAAGAGGTTCCTCTCTAAGTTCCACACCAAGCTCCTCGTCAAGCTACGGTTGATCCTCCGACTATGATAAATGTGGAAATTAGATCGGCTTTTCTAACATTGGCTCAAACCATGATGGCCTAAGCCAATAGAGATGTTGGGACTCATGTGAGCCCTAATGGGAATTCCACGGCTTCCAGATTAAGGGATTTTACAAGGATGAACCCTCTCATGTTCTTTGGTTCCAAAGTGGGAGAAGATCCTTAAGAATTTGTGGAAGAGGTTTACAAGATAATTGATGCTATGGGGGTGACTTCAGTAGAGAAAGCGAAACTAGCTGCTTATCAATTGAAGAGTGTAGCCCAAGTATGGTATACTCAATGGAAGAGAAATAGGCCAGTAGGAGTGGGTCCTATATATTGGGAAGTGTTCAAGAAAGCATTTCTTAATAGGTTCTTTCCCCAATAGCTGAGGGAAGTTAAGGTGGAAAAATTTATCAGCCTTCATCAAGGAGGTATGAGTGTTCAAGATTATTTTCTAAAGTTTACCGAATTGTCCAAGTATGCTCCAACTATGGTGGCAGATCCAAGGGATGAAATGAGTAGGTATGTGATGGGTATATCCAAAGTGGTGAGAAAAAAATGTCATGCGGCAATGCTCATGATATGGATATCTCGCGTCTCATGGCGTATGCCCAACAAATAAAGGATGAGAAACTCCAAGACAAGAATAGGGAGGTAAAGAGGGCTAGGACCGGTGATGGTAATTTCTCCAATGATAGATCTGATGGATATGGTCAACCTAAGACCCAACAAAAGCTGTCCAACCAAGAGAGTGTTTAACCCTAAGCCTCAAAGAGGGAGTAATAGTGAATCAGTGTTGGTCAAGACCACTTGCTCTAAATGTGGAAGAAAGCATTATGGTAGGTGTTTAGCTGGCAAGGATAGGTGTTATGGTTGTGGTAGTGAGGGACACAAGATGAGAGATTGTCCAACACTTAGGGCTAAAGGGAGAGAGGCCAAGCAAGCTTCTCTTAGTGGTCCGGATTCCAATGCTTCCAAACAAAAATAGGTTCTAGATTCTCCAAGCTAATGGTGAACAAGAGTGTCCCCCGAATGTGACTACTGGTATATGTTTCATGATTTATTGTGTTTCGATATTGTTTGGTCTTTTATGACTTGATATTTTAGACTTTGAAGTTGTCTTTAGTATGAATGATATTTAGAAGAGTGGTGTAGGCTTACTCCCAATAGGGGGAGATGGTGTGCCTATATAGTAAGGTTATTGTGTGTCTATGCGTTTCCATGATTTCCTTGTATGCATGTTCATGAAAAAGCTTAGGTCTTGGTAGAAATAACTTACATGCATTGTTTTACCTCATGTTGTAGTACATCGAGTATGAATTGCCTATTTTGACTTCATGAGATGAATATATGAGCATGCCTTAGTTTGGAGTTGAAAGATTCCTCCTTCAATGAATGCTTTCTGAGAGTAAAATTGCATATAGGCTCCATGAGAGTATGTTGAGCATGTTATGACTAGAAGATGGTAGTTCCTCCTTGAACATGACTAGTTATGAGAATTTCATGCATAAATGGGTTGTTAGGTGCAGTTACTACTCCCTTGTGTTGCATTGAGTATGTTTAGTTGGAATTGAAGTTTTCCTCCTTATTTATGTGCATTTAGATGCATGACATGCATGATGGGCTGCTAGTCTAGAGTCATTTCCGTTAAGAAGTGTTTAGAATCATCATTCGAGGACGAATGATCCCAAGGGAGAGATATTGTAATACCCCAAAAACTAGTAGACTAAACTAGAGCCTTAAGTTTAGGGTTCTAGAGTTTGATATAAGTGTTAGAGTCGTAGATGAGACTTTCCGTACTTAGAATGAGGGGTTTAGGGGTTAAACGTCAAAGTACATGTTACACCCTGTAGTTTAGAAGACCATCTAGGCTATAATTGAGGGTTTCAAAGGCAAGTGCCACGGCAAAGGAGCAAATCCTAAGCCAAAGGCCAAGGCTGCCCCAAGTTCACGAGCATCACCACGACCAGTGGTCTTGACCACGATTCGTGGGAGGACTCGTGAAGTTCCCTTAGACTCATGGAGGCAAGTCCTTGAGGCCAACTTACTGGACCATGGACCACGAGCCACTTCACGGCCAGTGGTCTTGACCACGGTTCGTGGGAAGGCTTGTGGTCATGCCATGGAATTGTGGAGGCCATACCAAATGTCCTAGATACTGGTCAAAAGACAACGAGCAGAACCACGATCAGTAGTGAGTACCACGGCCCGTGGTGCCTCTCGTGAAGCTTGGATAGTAGGCTGCCAAGTGAAGGAGTTTTTATGAAATTCCAAACATGGTAGTTATTGGATAGGGTCGTTTTACCTAGTCTTAAAACCCCTTATATAAGATATTTTAAGCTTTTAACCACCCAATTAAGTCACTATTTCATAAGACCCAAATCAAATCCCCAAAATACTCTCCACTCAAATATTTCTCTCTCTAGAAAATTCAAGACATGAAGAAGAAAAAGAAGATCGAGCTTGAAGCTTAGGTCAAGAACAAGACTCCATTGTTGCAAGCTTGTGTAAGGCCTTTGAATCAAGGTATATTAGCTTATTCATCTATGGGTTCTTCCATCCATAGAGCCCCTTAGATTTCCCCCAATTGTGAAGATAAAACCCAATTTTAGCTAAGGTTTCTTCTTATGTTGTGGGTAGTGTTAGGTATGATTCCAATTGAGTGGATAATAGCTAATTATTATTGATTTAGCATTGAATTATGATATTATGATGAATTTCTATTTTTCCATGGTTAACCCTTGTCTAATTGATGAAATTGAATTATGTGGGTTATGCCATGAAAGGTGAAATTGATGGCTCATAGGTGACCTTCTAGAATTGATGTTATGACTGGAAATTGTCTATGAATAGAAACATGTAAACTGAATTGAACTAGAATAAAGTATATATGAGGGATCATGACTAGTAAAGCTTGATATTGGACCTTTATGATGAATTATGAGTAGAATTGCTTAAGATGAAGCTTGTGACTTGAATGTCTTGTGATCTAGTTATGAATGAGGATAGAATGAAGTAAAGCTTTGAGAGTAAGGCTTGTAGCCATATGTGTTGATCACTAGTGTTTTGAAAGTAAAGTTAATATGATTTATAATGTGAATGTATGCATGTTCTTGTAGAATCTATGTAAATACTATGATTACACTTTGAGAGTGAAGTGTAAATGATTAGGTTGTTGTTCTGGGATGATTGAAAGGTGTTCTCACATAGTAATGGTTCTAGGGTTGAAAGGCTTTTCTCACCTAATGGAACCAAAAACTAAAGACCCTTCATACTTAGGTTATGGATGGTGATAGTTGCTCACGCATAGTCTAAAGAGGTATTTTAATGAATTAGCGTGGATTGTCAAGGACATCTTTTCTTAAAACTTGAGTCGAAGTAGAGACTTAATAATTATCTTATGGGATTTAGTCCTAGCACCAAGTGGATGTTGAAATGAGATAAAGGTTCCCACCTAGTTGAGTTTGAGCTTCCAAAATGGGGACCCTTACCTAGTAGAGTCTGGACTTCCCCAAAGTATGTCTCATGAGATGGAAGCCTTCACCTAGGGGAGTTTTGGGTTTCCAGTAGCAATCTATGTATCCCATAACTACGTGCCCCGTAAGAAAGTTAGCTAGTGGATCCGACTAAGCTAACAAACTGGTTCTACCTTAGGCAAGTGGACCAACCCTTGACGGTGTAGGTAACATCGAGAGGGATCATGTGATAGCTCATATGTTCTCATGTCGGTTAAGGCTATATCCCAACTACAACAAGATTAGTAATGAACTAAGATTATGCTTGAACAAGCATCTCCTAGAGTTCAAACCTAATGGACTAATATTATGCTTAAGGAAGCATCTCCTAGAGTCCAACACAATAAAAGAACTAAGATGTGCTTAAAGAAGCATCTCCTAGGATTCAAACTTAATGAACTAAGACTATGCTTGTGGAAGCATCTCCTAGAGTTCAAAGGTACTAATGGACTTAGACATGCTTAACGAAGTATTTCATAGCGTCCATATTAATAATGAACTTAGACATGCTTAAAGAAGTGTCTCATAGGGTTCAACCTAGTAATGAACTAAGATGTGCTTAAGGAAGTACCTCATAGTGTTCTAAGGTTTAAAGAGAGGTACTAGTTTCCAACTAAGAAGTATGAGTATGAGGACCTAAAAGTGGTACTTAGTATGAATGGTATTATAGGATGTCGTTCATGCATTGCACAAGTATGGCTTAAGGTTATTCAAGAAAATGTTCTCTTATATGATGTATGTTTAGATAGGATTGTGCTAAAATTGCCTTCCTTGTTAGTATTGACTAAAGGTGAGAGATTTCCTTGGTTATGAGAGTAAGCTAGGAATGAGACTAAATGAATGGTAGGTATAAATATGGTGACTTCAAGGTTATGCTTAGTGTGAATGGTATTATGGGATGTCGTTCATGCATTGCACAAGTATGCTTTAAGGTTACTAAGGAGTATAGTGCTATTATGATATGAAAGCCTAGGTTTTGACTATGCATATAGACTATGATTAAGATGATCAAAAAGGGATACTTAGCTTGGATGGTATTATGGGATGCTATTCATGCATGGTACTAGTATGCTTTGAGGTTACTTGAGAGTGGTCCTATTATGATACGAATGACTAAGAGTTGAATAAGGCTTACATGATTTTTATGTTGGAGACTTTACTTATGATTATGATATTGTCTCTCACGCTTATAGTTGATGTTACATGAAATATTTCATATGATCATGTCTTATATTGACTAACCCTTATGTTATGCTCCTATGATGTTATGTTAGCTAACATATTTAGTACATTTTGTACTAACGCATACTTTGCCTACATAATCATCAAATGTAGGGTTCAAAAATTTGAGTTCCAATCTTGAGGCTAGGTTTCTAAGGTGCAAAAGAGTTTTAAGATTTGGTGAGTCCTCATAGCTTTGAGGACAAAACTCACTATTCCCTTTATGTCTTTTATTTTCATGTTGAAACTATTGTATGGGCTATGTCCCAAAGGTTTTAATTCAAAGATAAGTTTAGATGGTTGAGACAAAAGTGTAGTAAAGACTTCCACTTGCTTTTATGAAAAACTTCGATTGTATGGATAAAAGTTTTTAAAATTTCCATACTTTTTTATTATCTTATGTTATGATATGCTGAGGCTTGTATGAGACCCCTTCGGGGTCAAGTACGTCATGTTACTTCTAGGGTGTACCCCTGGGTTGTGACATGGAGTCAAAACAAAGTAGTAAAGACTCACATGTTAATTGTTTCTTGATTTGAATGCAAATTTTGGTTATAAAATGTTCTTTTTATATAGTAGTGTTTTTTGTAAAATCATATTTATAGTGATTTGTTGTTATTTTCTTCTTGTGTTATCTATTATTCATGTGTATGTAGTGTTAGTTTAAGGCTGATTTGAGTTTGAATGTTTCTACACTGATTTAGTTTTGAAATTTGTTTGCAATTGCACTTTCAAGATTTACAAATTAGTTGATATCATAACTTTTAAATAAAGTAAAAGGAAGAAATTGAAGCTAGTAAAGCTAGATGATAATTCCATTGAGGATGGGGATTATTTTTTTTTTGTTGTTGTTGTAGATGGAAAGCTCTTCAACATCTATCAATGGAGGTTTTGGAGAAGATGAAAAGTGAGTCTTCTAATAAAGAATAAAATTCAAATTGTCAATGCCACATAACATTTTTACACTGGTTTGGGGTGTAATTTTTCTCCTCCATGCGCCTATCAAATGTGAGAACACAACTATTGTGAAAATAGGTCGAAAGTGTTGCAAACTTTAGGTGTCTTTTTGAAAATTCTGAATAACTTCAAGTGTCATTTTATGTCTTTTTTTTTCTCTCACACTGTCTCTCTTTATATATATATATATATATATATATATATATATATATATATATATATATATATATATATATATATATATATTTGTATACAAATTTCTTTTTTCTTATCCTTCAGACGTATGTTGACTCAAAATCATGTTGACATAATTTAAGATATTTATTTCTATACTTATTTGACAGTATAAATAAATAAAATAAAAAACACACAAATATAGATATGCTATCTGATGTAGAAGTTCTACAAAATACGAGAAAAAAAAAGTATTGTATTTTATTAGAGTTGTCAATATAGGTTGGCCCACCCTATCAGGGCTAACCCATACAGGCTTTGAAATTTTACGGTTCAGGTCAAGCTAGCCCATTTTTTGTGTGGGCCAAAAAATGGTCGGCCCAACCCACAAGTACGTGGGCTACGGGTTGGCTGGGCCAGCCCTCTTTTCTTAAAAGTATATTTTTATAATTTAAATTAAACTATAATTTTAAAATATTTTCATAAATATCGACAAGACAATATTACATATTGTGTTATAGTTACTACTTGTTAATCAAATCCACAAATAAAATATCTTTACAATATTTATTAAGTTTGATTTCAAGTAAAAGCATTAATAGCTAAATAGAAATATTAACTCAATTGTTTTTTCCAATGATCATAATAAAACACAAAAATTATGACAATTTTACATATGCTACAACCTATGTAGTGATTTCCTAGAAATTTTAGGGAGTTTTTATTTCATGTAGTACATATTTTATAAACATAATTTGTATTTTAATTATAATATTTCAAACTTTAAACAGATTTTGAGTTTAGACTCTTGTTATTTTTAATACTCTATTTTATTTTTTATTTTTAATTAATTTTTATTTGGCCCACGGGCTGGCCCTATCCATATTTCTCAAGCCCCACAAATCGGCAGACTTATTCAGGCCAGGCTAAAAAGTTATTTTCTTAAATGAGCTCCAAAAATCGTAGCTCAACCCTATCAAATCACGGGTTAGGCCGGGCCGGCCCAACAAACCTAGCCCAAATTGACGGCTCTAGAATGATGAAAACAATAACTTAAAAAATATATAGATAGAGAAGCCATGTAATTCTTACATTTATTTTATTATATACTTAAAAGAAGCAAATCATTGGAAATTTTTTCTTTATTATGTGCTTATTTCTATTTTGAAGATGAGAAAGAAATCGCGATGTACTAAAAGAAAATTATTTTCTCTTGAGAAAATTTTCGGAAGAAAAGATCTTGGAAAAAAACTACACAATAATACAATTTCTGCAAGAGAAGGACTTTCGAAAAGGGTTCGAAATATATTCAAACTTTGATCGAATTTGTTGTAACAATTCCAAATTTTGGGCAGGTGCTATTACCCTGTACTATTTAATAGTGTATTTTAAAGATATATGGGTGTCCACATGGACATCATAAATATTGCATCATTACAAATATATATTTCTCAGTCTTATACACTTATAATTATACATATACAAATCTTCCGTGCCCAGTTCTCTTTTGGCTTTCTCTCTCCCTTTACTCTAATACAAATTATACAAAATACAAATATAAAGCGAGATAGATTTGATATTCAAAATACAAATGTTTTAACTCGATTCAATTATATACGAATTTAAATTTTATGCAGCTATACAAACACAATCATTGATACATATACATATATATATATATATATATATATACATATACAATTCACCTCTCTCCACTCTCTAGCCTCTCTCACTCGCCTCTCTACTCTCTCTTCCCAATGTCGCTAGCCACTCTAGCCTAACACAGAGAACATATACATATACAAACACAATTTTTATAGACACAGACGAATTAGCATCCAATTTATACAAATTAAATGCTCCATAGCAAACATAATTTAACTATAGAGTGTAAATAGTAAAATTATAGCTATGGAACGCTAATATAATTTTTATCTTTAGTATTCATAAAATTTACTCTTCTTTCATCACACCTTATTCGTTTTTATTAGAATATTGCACTTTGCATGAGAAATTATACATAAAGTAATATATTATTTATATAAAATTATCAAAAAAAAATTATAATTTATCAGTTCAATTATTCCTTCAATTTTCTCAAACAAAATCAAAATAAATATCACCAAATTTTAAAAATATTAAAATCAATCAAATCAAACCAAATAAAAATAAATTTATTTAATCAGTTTGATTCAAATTTCAATTTTATTCGAACCATGAACCCTCGTTATTGCACAAATCAAATCATATATAAAAAAGGGCAAACTACATAAATCTCACTAGTTTAGGTCTTAATTACTAAGATTCCCGATAGTTTCAAATATTACTTCATCTGCCATATTTTGTGCTTAGGATACATGAGTCTGAATATGTGGGATACATGTATCCGCTAAATTTTAAAATTGAGATACATATTTTATTCGTTTAAATTAATAAGTTGTAAACTGATTTCCATAATTAAAGGAGTATCATTACTCGAGAGATACATGTATCCATCGGTTTTAAAAGTCGAGATACACGATTTGTTACTTTGAATAAAAGGGGTGCAACTTATTTCCTTAATTAAAGGATTAATTGATAAATAATTAACAACCCATTTACAGGATCCTTGCGTATCAACTTTAACAAGTTTTCCTAAAATATTGAAATAATAAATCATAATAATTTTGCAATTGTAAACTTCATCTTCTTCATCAATTATTTCCTTTGTATCTTAAAGTTTCGAATATTTCGGCATTGAAATAGATGTATCATTATTCGCGAGATACATGTATCTATTGATTTTACAAGTCGAGATACACGATTTATTACTTTGAATCAAAGGCGTGTAACTAATTTTCTTAATTAAAGAATCAATTGATGAATAATTAACAATCCAAACGGATTTACAGAATCTCTGCATATTAACTCTAACAAGTTTTTCTAAAATAACAAAACCATAAATCATAGTAATTTTGTAATTGTAAACTTCATCTTCTTCATCAATTCCTTCCTTTGTATTTTAAAGTTTCGACTTGAACATTGGCGGATGAGGACCCTGCAATGACAAAACTCTAATTTGTAAAAGTTTATAAAATTAAATTTTATACCAATATGAACTCGATCTCATATACATGAACGAAATGTAAACCAAGATACATAAGAGTAATGAAAAAAATAAAAATTTACCTTATTGATACAACGTTGTGTTGAAACCTTGAACTTCTGCTAGATGATATTGGTCATCTAAAACTCTGGGTGAACATTAGGGTAATGAGTAAATAATTTGAATTGGTGATGTACCATTAATAGGAGTTTAAAGTTTAAGATAATTATTCAATATCATATTTAAAAAATTTGTTTATCTAATTAAATCTTTTAATATATATGATATAAATATTAAATGTGATATTATGTGTAATTTTTTTAAACTAAAGGTAAAATAAATATATATAATAGTGAAATATGTCTAGTCAGATAGTTTTCACAAATTGATGTAGACACCAACACTCAAGTGAAATTCCAACTCTCCTGCGTCCCTCATTCCGGTAAAAGATAGCCACTCAATCGAGCGATACGTTTAAAGTAAAATTATACACAAACAAATAAATACTACCAACGATTTCCTACATTTTTCTACCCGAATGCTTTCTCGTCTCAGCAGGACTCCTCCACCACTCGCCATGGCGGCGCGTGTTCTTCCACGCCCTTTCCATCCTACCGCCGCGTCCGCCATGATTGTCTCCACGAACTCGCATTTCATTCTCCCTCCGTCACCTACGGTGGCCCATATTTCCTTCGGCAAATCTTTGTCAATTATTGGTCGGAAGTTTCATTATGGATTGAATTGCAAAGAGGACAGGAGATGGAGTGTTGCAGGATGGAGTGGCAAAGTGTTTGCTTCTCAGAGAGAGTATAGGAAGTCTCGGAAAAGGCCGTTGAAGAAGAAAGAGAAAGAGTTGAAACTTAGTGTAAACATTTGCATTGAAGAGCAATTGCCCGATGATCCTGAAATTGTGGTAATATACCCTAGTTTGCTTTCTGATATACACTAATTTTGATTTGTGTGACATTTTATTGCAACGTGTAAAGTTTTGAACTTAGGTGTTGTTTGGTTGCTGTATAAGAGAAACAAATTATTTCATGTATTGATTTTCGTATAACTTATACATCGTTGGGCAGGTAGATAGGAAATAAGTAATTTATGGATAAAATTAATAGTCGCTTGGTTGACAATTTGGAAACCCGCATAATTAATACATGTATAAGTCACTAGAGAAACTATGTATTAGAAGGTAGAATAACTAATTTCTGCATAAGTAATGCATGCATAAAATAATATATAGATTCACTCATAATTAATCCCTATATTACATGTATACATCTAATCAGCTTCCAAACGACTTCAAGTGCAAATGGCAACAGGAAAAGCATATGCAACTCAAATGTATGCACATTTTGGGCACCTATTGACCATTTTATGTTCCTCATGCATTTCTGTGGATAAGGATTTGTCACAAAATTTGTGAAGCGAAGGCTGCCTTCTAAAACAATGTGCTAACCAGGGAAATAAACTGAGAATCATGTGCATGATCAATATTTGAACTTCTTGGCTAAGTCATTTTTCTCTGGGAAGAATTTCTACTTTTTGTTTAGAATGTCAAAACGAGTTGCATGAGCCAGGGAAGAAATATGACCAAGAAATCAGTCCTTAGCGGATAATAGCTATTGATTTTTCAAGATCTTCAGTATCAAAAATGCCAAAACCAGTAAAATAGGCAGGAAGATTGTGCATTTTAAGTATACTAAACAGCCTCCTCTTGAGCTAGCTGAAAATTTCCAAACAAAAAATTCTATCAAGAAAGTTTCAGGCACTACTTTGTAGTGACTCTAGTTTGTAAGTTCATTTCGTTCTATTTTATTCATTCCCAATTCTGGCACTGCAGGATATTTCTGAAATGCTTCGTCTTAATGTTCCAATGGCTATGAAATTTGCATTTGATAATTTGAAAGATTCAAACTATCAAACGAGGGATAGAGCAATTAATGACGTTGGTTGCTTTGAAAGTGTTGAATTGTCAGTCTTGCTTTGCAACGATGAGTTCATCCGCGAACTTAATAAGGACTGGAGAGATGTGGATAGCCCTACTGATGTCCTTTCAATGTCACAACATATACCTGAACTTGAGCTGCCAATTGTAAGAAAATGCTTCATTATTCACATGTCACGCCTCATGTAACAAAGCTGACTAGGTCCATGTTCAGCAGTTAATGCTGGGAGACATTGTGATTTCGGTGGAGACAGCAGCAAGACAAGCAGAGGAAAGGGGACATAGTTTACTGGACGAGATACGCATCTTACTGGTAGGTTTCACATACTTCTGAACAATCTCTATATACTTCTGTTAAATCCAATATATCTTTATGACTCATTCCTGTGCCTAATTTATGGTGCAATCTATGGTTGTCTCTGAATATTGTCCCTGAAAGAAAGGCTGATCCTCAAATTTGGATGTCAATAATATTTTTCACATCTAGTACCCTTGACAATTTTTGTACTAGGTAGTCCATCCATTAGTGTTCATCAAATATGGACATGCATAGTTTCTATCACTCATTTATTCCGGTTGTTCATTTTTTATGGAGTTTCTTTCATGTGGTCATATGGTTATAGATTTAAAGCCTTTTGGATTGTCATTGTCCTGAAGTAGGAAGGATGACAGTAGTTTGAGCCAAGTCACCAACTGCACTAGAATTTGATGTTGTCTTACAAATGAGACGATCGTTGTTTGTCACCCCTGCAGGTTCATGGTTTGCTACATCTTTTGGGGTTCGATCATGAGATTAGTGATGAAGCTGAAGCTGAAATGGAGAAAGAAGAGGAGCTCCTTCTAAAAAGTCTTTGGTGGAAGGGAAAAGGATTAATTCAGAGCGCATATGATGCTGAGGCTGCTGGAAGTTCTCCTTTGGAGAACACTGGTAATGTACCAAATAAGAACTAAAAGATTGTGACCTTCTTTGTTAAATTATTCTCTTCTAGTTATGTTATTATTCTGTATTGTAAGTTTACATTCCTGATTAATAGGATTGAAGAGTTTATCTTACTTGTCAACTGTGTAAAGACAGGAAGAAAGAAGGGAGTCTACGATTTTACAGACCAAAGTTTAGCTACATCTTCTGTGATATGGATGGTAAGGAAACAAGTATGATGGTTAAAATTGGTTCGTTTAATCTGTTTCACCTGTTTATTATCTCGTTGTTTTCTTTTCATTGTTGGTGTTAGGTACCCTCCTGAACAGCAAAAGTCAGATTAGTTCAGCAACTGCTGAAGCTCTTAGAGAGGCCACTTCTAGGGGTGTAAAAGTGGTCATAGCTACTGGAAAAGTGAGGACAAACTACTTTTTTCCCTATATCCTGCCTAGTTTCTCTGATTTCCTTTAGATATAATAGTATCTCTTGATGCGATATACTGTGTTTTTTTTCCTGCTTCTGTTCAACTATCATAAGCGTTGTATTTTTCTTGGTAAACAGACTCGTTCTGCTGCCATTACTGTGCTCAAGAGTGTAGGTTTAGCTGGAAAAGACGGCATTGTTTCAGAGGTTTCTGCAGGAGTATTTGTGCAGGTTTAACTTATTCCATTCCTATCCCTAGCTAATAGCATCTTTTGTATAATCTTTCGAGCCATTCAATACGTACAATTGGATATGGGTAATCGAGATTCACTTACAAAATTATATAGAGATTCATTTAAGATAATCATAACGTCTTGTACATCCTCCCAAAACTAGGGATTTTTGTTGATCGCTTACCACCCCCACCCCTCCCAAAAAAAGTAGTGAAAGTTCTTCATGTGTTGTAAATAAGCTTGTATGTTGAATGATAGTTCGGAAACAAATGTAACCATTTTGGGACTATAGAAAATGGAAAGTGGAGCAATAAGAGATAGAGGGAGTAGCCTATTTGTGAACCATATCTGATGATGTTATTAAGGACAATCATATACTTAGGAAACAACTGCTTGACAAATTCTTTTCTACAGCCTGATTTATTCAGTTTATTTCAGCAGCTATATCACGGCATGTTGACATCAAATGGTCTGTTAGTGTTGTGAGTGAAATTGGGGAGAGTTGAATGAGAATTAATGATTTGGTGATTTCCTTAATAAGAAGTTTATGAAGTTGATTTATACAATCTTTTTCATTTATCTTGGAAAAGCTGAAATTTCTGAAACAATTTAAATGATTATTTTTAGAGAGAGGAGGATGAAGTGATGAATGCCTGAAAGGCATGGAATTGAAAATACAAGGAGGTTGAAAGGTTATCAAAGAAAAAGAATTGCAAGCTTATTGGAGTTTGGACATCTCTATTCTT
Source organism: Solanum bulbocastanum (assembly GCA_037074985.1). Classification (NCBI taxonomy): domain Eukaryota; kingdom Viridiplantae; phylum Streptophyta; class Magnoliopsida; order Solanales; family Solanaceae; genus Solanum; species Solanum bulbocastanum. The sequence goes on along the minus strand of CM073604.1, from coordinate 37,902,869 downwards.
ATGTCCTGTTGTTTTCTTTTACACCAAAATGAAACAAACAAGTATGAAGTAAACTGATAGTCCTACTTTTATTGGTAAGCGTATTAATTAGACCTAGAATTTATTATATTTGAATATATGGTGGTTTAGAGTGGAGATGAAGTTCCTTTTTTTAAAAAAAAACAACCCCTTCTCAAAAGGAATGGAGATGAAGTTCACTTTTTTGGAAGAATGTTTGCATTTTTAAGTTAAAAGTTGTCCCCATTTAAATTTTCTTGGTTATAAGATGTTGAGTTAGAACTGATCAGTCAATAAAACGAAAGGTTCTCAGGAAAAAGGACACATTTTGGAACATCCCAAAATATAAAGTTGGTCATTAGTTTGGGCTAAAAGGAGTAATTATGTCATTTGATCGGCCATTTAATAGCTTTCACTTTTCTAATTTTTCCCAATGCTAGGGGTTGCTCATTTATGGCAGACAAGGCCGGGAAATTTCTCGAACAAACTTGGATCCAGTTGTGTGTAGAGAGGTAATTTTCCTTTGCTTGTGTCAGCCTTAGTTCCCTTTCATTGGTTTACAATATTATTCTTGTTTTTCTTTCGGATCATGTTTGTATATTCTATTTTATGGTAGGCAACATCTTATACAACATCTATTTTGTCCATTACTCACATATCATTATTCAATCACTTGGATTAAAAGATATAATTGCACCGCAAAATGTTGTGATCTACTAGGAGTCAATTCAAATAGAAGGATGTAATTCATATATTTCACGTGTCAGTTTATTGGTTCTCTTCTTTTTAAATAAAATACATAACTTCAAAGAGTGCATCAAGATGCGCCTACTGGTCAATTAAGTGGGTGCAAGACAATCTGGCAAAAAAAAAATACTAGGTAACTTCTTTTCATTTGCCTTAGCATGGATAGATAGTTTTTCGGTATCTATGCTAGCGGGAGGTAGCAAGTACCAGGTGGAATAATTAAGGTGTGCGCTAGTTGGCCTAGACATCACACCACCATCAGATATGACTCTTAGAGTACCTACCTTTCCTTACTTGTGTTGGTGGGATATATCAGGTACCTCGTGGAATTAGTCAAGGCTCGTACAACCTAGCACGGACACCATGATTATAAAAAGATAAAAATATCACAACTCTAATTTCGTACTGTGGATAATATGGAAGGAAAGGAATCACAAATGTTTCGATGGAAGATCAGAGACACCTTGTAGTACAACTACTACAACTACTCCTTAATTTCAGATTAATTGGAATAAGCTATATGAATCTTCCACATCATTTCACTAATTTCATCATGGTACTCAATAATGTGTGTTTTCAAACAAAATTTGGATTCTCTAAAGTTAGAGCCTTTTACATCTCATACTTTTTTTCCCTGACATACAAATGTCTATTCAGCGGCATATCCATAGTGATGTGCCTTGGTGTATGTTATTCACTGATGACATAGTGTTTATTGACGAGACTCGTGATGGAGTTAATACTAAGCTAGAAGTTAGAAGGCAAACCCTAGAGTCTAAAGGGTTCAGGGTGAGCAGAACCAAGATTGATTACTTGGAGTGCAAGTTTAGTGATGCAACCATGAGGTTTGTGTGGAAGTGAGGCTTGATACCCAGGTCATCCCCGAGAGAGGATGTTTCAAGTATCATGGGTGCTTAATTCAAGGTAATGGGGACATTAACGATGATATCACTCATCATATTGGGGCGAGTGGGCGAAATGAAGGCTCGTCTAATTAGTCTTATGTGATAAGAAGATACCACCTAAACTTAAATATAAGTTCTATAGAGTGGTGGATAGATTGACTATGTTGTATGGAGCGGAGTGTTGTCAGTCAAGAACTCTCATGTTTAGAAGATGAAAGTTGCAGAGATGAGGATGTTAATGTGGATGTGTAGGTATACTAGGAGATATAAGATTATGAATAAAGATATCCGAAACAAAGTGAGAGTGGTCTCCGTGGTGGACAAGATGAAGGAAGCGAGGTTAAGATGGTTTGGACATGTAAAGAGGAAAAGCATAGATGCCTCAGTGAGGAGGTGTGAGAGGTTGATAGTGGTGGGTGTTCGGAGAGGTAGATGTAGGCTGAAGAAATATTGGGGGAGGTGATTAGACATGACATGTGCATCTTGAGCTTTCCGAGGACATGTCCTTAAATTAGAGGTTTTGTAGGTTGCTAATTGGAATAAAAGGTTAGTAATTCTCTCGCTTTCCTGCGGGGTAGGATAGGTGGTGGTATCGGTACTTCCTCTCTTACCAGTATTTTTAGCACTATTCACGTAGTTTCTTGTTCATCGATTGTTGTTATTATTTGTGTTTCCTGTGCTTCGGTTATCACACTAGTTCATTGTTGTTATTGTTCTTTTCTGTATGCTATGTACTGCTTTTCATAACGCTATATTCCGTTGTTCTTACTACTTTCATTTCCGTATTCTCTTTTTCAAACTTCTTGGAGATGCTTTACTTGAACCAAGGGTCTATCAAAAATACTCTTTATCTTTATGAGAGGTCTGCACACACTCTACCCCCAGACCCCACTTGTGGGATTACCCTGGGTATGTTGTTGTATGCAAATATCTATTCAAATTATAAAAGGACTTAACGCGCACCGGAACTAAGTAAGCGTCCGAACAATGACTATATCTTAATCAAACTAGTTGGTCTTGCCTATTTATATGATTGTTGTGTATTGTTTTTTGTTCTTTATTAAGTTCGCATGAATTTAAAGAGATTTAAGGTTGTTTGACACAATTTTTTCTCCTGTAATTTTAAGTCCACCTGCTCCGTTTATGATATCAGTGAATTGCTTTTTCTTTCTAAACAAGTTTGCAAAATTTGACACAACTTCTTCCCCTGTAGTTTGAACACTTTGAACTAACAGACTATCAATCCTATGGAGTATGGACCAAGGCATTTGAAGGTTTACGTAGGATATGATCAATCCAACTTAGACAACCTTTTCTCATCTTATCCTATATTTGTGTTGCTTGTACCTTTTGTCGGATGTGGTAATTACGTGTCAAATATTATATGTGTGCACATCCATCTTAGCATCTGCATCTGTATGACACTCATCTCGTGGATATAAATTAAAACCCAACATCATTTTCATATAACAACACTGGTTTACCATTGTGGTTAATCTTGATATGTTAGCTAAAGGAGTTCAAGTCCTTTATATTTTGTGAAGTTGAGCATTTTCTTGTGTTGATTTTTGTGAACTAGATTCACTTTAATCATAAAAAAAGGACTCAATAAATTTATTTGTCCATATGAGACCTGATTCTGACCATTCTTCTATTTACAGGCATGTCTCTACTCTCTTGAGCATAAGGTTCCCCTTGCTGCATTTAGTGAGGACCGTATCTTAACATTGTTTCATCACCCTCTTGTGGATTCACTTCATACCATATATAATGAGCCAAAGGTACCATCCCTATCAATATTTTATATCTTGCTAGACATTGTACAAGCATTGGGATTTGTTGCTGAACGCTTCGTAGCTGATCTATTTTGCCAGGCCGAGATTATTCCTTCAGTTGAGCAACTATTGACTGGGACAGACATACAGGTATGTAGCTGAAATTAGCTGCTAAGCATATGACTAGTACTTTCCAAGTATTGAAGGGTATTGGAGATTAATTCTAGGTTTATAGTGTTGCCCTGAACATGTGCCATATATTATTGAGAGGGAATTGTACTTTGCACTAGTATTACACATTTAAGCTGAAAGGAAAACTGCATCTGAAGTTGCTGGAAGAGTCCTTATGTTTCAAGCTGGTGGCTGGCTTAGGATGCAGATGCTTCACATGATTAGGTAGTTGGTTAAATTCGATCATAGACTTTTTAAATTTTGTTTTTGGGTGGGGGTGGCTTACGTCTTGTAAGCACATTGCTATGTTGTGGAGGTGAAGCCTCCCCTACCCTACCAAAGTTTGTCTAGATGTCAAATTCCTCTCCATATGCTTGAAATAGTCCATTCATGGTTTTTGTTTACTAATGCAAGTTGAGCTCAGTTTTTCTTAAAAACAATCTTTTCTCTTATTGGTTTTGAAGTTGATAATTTATGTATTATAGTAATCACAGAAAGTAAGAAAAGGTAATGAGCTAGAAATCTGGAAGATAAGAAATAAAAGACAACCTAAAGAGATAAACTTAGCTACTATGTGTTTTTTGAGAAAGGTAAAGTTGTATTCCTCAGCAATGAGGGTATGCTGACAACCATAATAAACTGACAAGGCAGGTAATCATAATTGCATGGAGCCTAGGAAATCTACTAATTGTTCCACCTCAGCTATACCCTCTTCTTTACACCAAAATATAAAGTATTAATGCAGTTTTCTTTTACTTTCTGCATTGGATTAGTAATATTCTCAAAACATCTATTATTTCTTTCCTTCCAAACTGACCACCATATGCAAGAAGGAACTAGGCTTCACCATTTTTTTTGCTTTTTACTCCGACCTCTCCTATCCAGCAGATCTCAAGTATGTTCAGGCATCACCCATGGTTGTTGAATAAGATTGTGGAACATATGCCATACCTGAGTAGTCACTCTTTTGATCTGATGTATGTTCAGGCATCACTGATGGTTCTTTTGAGGGTCGCTTGTTGGCGAAGATGCAGATGTCCGGTTTGCTGGTGTGTTGAGATTTGGGTTGTTATCCTTTTGACATTCTCATGGTCATGGTTATTTTGTGTATTCAAGGTCGAGGCAAAAGGGGACAGTTGCATCACCGTATGATCTTTTTAGTTTTCTTTTTCCTTGTTGGGGTGTGGATGGGAGGTTCGTCCCCTTTTTAGTGGTGGTGCTTAAAGTAAACACATGGTATACACTCCATTTGTAGGGAGGGGAATTACTCCTCCCTAATTGGTAAACGGTTCTATCAACCTTTTTTGCTTACTTTCAATTGTGTTTTAAATCTTTTTTCACATTTCTTCTGTTTATTCTTAAACTAGTAAAATTACCCGTGCCTCGCGCGGAAATTTAATATCACAAAATTTATAAAATAATACTTAAAAACTACCCGTCATTAAAATTAAAACATTATATTATTTTACATACAAGATTACGTAGTAACGAACATTAATAATGTAAAGGAAAATGAAAATTATAACATCTTATCATTTATCCTTAATAACATAAGCATAAATTAATGACTGTAAAAATAAATATCAGGATTTGTAACATAGGTGTGTAACATAGGTGTCAGTGAGCTAGTGAGCCACTCAACAGGAGCAAAAGAATGTTTAATTGTGCAAAAGAAGAAGAAGAAGTAGTTTAGAATTTTCGTTGTTTTAAAATGAGAGGAAATCCCTCTATTTGTAGACAACAAAGGGCAGTGTGAACAAATGTTTATTGTGCCTTATCGGAAAGGTCATGACTATTTGGAAAAGTTGCAATCCTTCGAAAAGGTCGCAACCTTTCATAAAAGTCACAACTTTTCATAAAAGTCTCAACTCTTCATTGAAGTCACAATTTTTCATAAAAGTCGCAACTTTTCATAAAAGTCGCAACTTTTCATGAAAAGGGAAGGCTAGTTTTGGAAATAAATAAATTAAAAGGAAATCTTGGATTGTGGTGACGCCACGTAGGCGGGCCTAGGGTTCTCTTTTAATATCGCACGGGAATTTAATATCACGAAATTTTATAAAATAATACTTAAAATCTATCTGTCATTAAAACTAAAACACTATATTTATTATCTTACATACAAAATTATGTAGTAACGAACATTAATAATGTAAAGAAAAATGATAATTATAGCATTTTATCATTTATCCTTCAATCAATCTCTTTAATTTGATTTTATAATTTATCCTTTTACTTCCGGGAAGTGTTACTATTTGATATTTTTGGGGAATCAAATGAACATCAACCTGAGATATACAAATATTCTAATTCTAATGTGTAGAAAAGTTCAGCCCTACCTTTTGCTTTACATATATCATTTTAAAGTTCTCCATCTAAATGTATCATAAGTAATTATTAAAATGAAAAATTAAAGGGAGAATGTATCATATTGGACAACAATTCAACTTATTATATATACTTGAAAGGGAAAAATATTACACAAAACTATTTAGTTTGTTTGGGTGTTTTTTAAAAATCAGCATACTAGAGTGATGGAGTTCAATTTGAAACTAGACTTATATTCCAATTGCAATGTCGAAAAACTCATCTATTACTTCAAGAAAAGTGTTTACAACTTGAAGTAAATTTAAGAATTTGTCCATAGTTCATATTGAATATGAGCAAATAATTGATTATGTAGTTATCTATGTCTTTGGAATTAAAAGAGGCTCTAGTCTAGTCATATTCCTCTATAGGTCATCCAACACATCCTTGAACCCATGTCAAAAGTTTATTAATTCTTATCTTCTTTTCCTGGTTCACTTCGCGCATCAAGGTGCGATAAGGTTTTTAATGTCTTTATGTCCTTTCAATGTCATACCAAATTTGAATTTGTCTTCAAGAGATGGTAATATAGATCTTTAAGAATTTTTTTATCGTACCTTCAACAATTCTGTAGTAGAGAAAACTTGCGTGAATACTCAATTAACGTGTGTTATTTAATCTGTACTAACAAATACTTATAAGAATAACTTTGCAAAAAACATAAACAACAAATTTTAAAACATATACTCAAGAACAATAATTAATAACATAAGCATAAATGAATGACGATATAAAAACATATCAGGATCTGTAACAATAGAATGAAACATAATGGAAAAACTCGAGCCCACTGAATGTACAATGTCCCCTTAAGGAAATTATTCCCCTTTAGTACCCTGGGTTTAAAGGAATAGATCCTCTCAAGACAGAACGATTCTATTCACCAGTATATTGATACAAAAACAATGGTGTCAGTGAGCCACTCAGCATGAGCAAAGTATACAAATATTTAATTGTGCAGAAGAAGAAGAAGAAGATCAGAATTTTCGTTGTTTTAAAATGAGCGGAAATCCCTCTATTTATAGACAACAAAGGGTAGTGTGAATAAATGCTTATTGTGCCTTATCGGAAGGTCACAACTTTTTGGAAAAGTTGCAATCCTTCAAAAAGGTCACAACCTTTCATAAAAGTCACAATTTTTCATAAAAATCACAACTCTTCATAAAAGTCGCAACTTTTTATGAAAGTCACAACTTTTCATGTAAGAGGAAGACTAGTTTTGGAAATAAATAAATTAAAAGAGAATTTTAGTTTGTGGTGGCGCCACATAGGCAGGCCTAGGATTCTCTTTTATATATGATATATATGATATATGATTTCACTTTTGGCTTTCTCCCCATTTTTATTTGCTTGTTTACATTCCAAGTTTTTCATCTGCAGATGGCAGGGGATATTTTTTTTCATTCAGCATCCATATTCTAGGTTTGGTTGTAAGTAATCTTTTATTGTCAATTTGCAGAAGGTGATCTTCTTTGATACTGTGGAAGGAGTGAGTTCTACATTGAGACCATACTGGACGGAGGCAATTGGAGATAATGCCTCAGTTGTCCAAGCTCAACCAGACATACTTGAAATTGTTCCTCCTGGAACTTCTAAGGGCAGTGGAGTAAAGATACTTCTTGATCATTTGGGTGTTAGTCCTAAGGAGGTGAGTGCTATCAAACTTTTTCCATAATCTCTTATATTACCTAATATCTCAAATCAGTTTGAAGATTGTTAATCAGAACTACATTGACACAGTTTTTCTCAAAAGAATAAAATAAAATACCTTGACACAAGTATTAATATTTATCTTCCCTATGTGTTACTCTTAGCATTTAATCGTCACGGTACACTTAAGTTTACTGAAACTTGCCTTGGGATCCTTTACTCAGCAAAAATGTCGTGTCATCAGTTTCGTTCCTGAAACATGCTTCATTCTCTCTGATACACCTGTGCTGAAGAAGTTACCATTAATGGGATTTTTAACCCAAGAACTTGTGACAATAGAATGCCAGAAAAAATCTACCCTCACATATCTGAACAAATGGGGTTTTATGTGCTAATTTGAGCTGCTTAAGATTCAGGGGGCATTGCTGCATACATGTAACACACACACACATATATATATATTTATTTTTTTCAATTGTTTCAAATGTAAAATTAATATCACAGTGGTTAAGTGTGAGGATGGAACTCCCAAATGATAGACTTAATTGATAAATGTCATCATAACACGTTAGAATTTTCTGAACAATTGGTGTTCCTCTGGTATAGACACATTCTTTCACTGAATATAGTGCAAATCTCACGATGATGAGCTGGCCTGGACACCACGATTATCCCAAAAAAAAAAAAATAGCCTATATGGAGTGAGCAGGAGATATCTATATTGTCAACCCTCTCAAAATCACTGAACATTTTTTTATTGGAAGATCTGTTTATGTCCCTCGTGGAACACCTATGTTTTGATTGACTGTGGAGCAAGGACGGATCTACAGTGTAATCTATGGGTTCATGTGATGATGTGAACCCAATAACTTTTACTCAAACCCTGTATATGTATTAAGTATTAAGAAATCCACTGAATACCTTTATATATGTGACTGTAAATCCAATTATTATTGTTTATTAACTTGAACTAGGAATCCATGAACTTCAAATCCTAGATTTGCCTCTGGACTGGGGAGCTTTATGTTGTTTCTATAGATTAAACATTTCCTTTCTCTACAGCCTTAATGGGACCATGCCTAGGGGGGAATAGTTGATTTTCCCATTGCATATTTTGCACGACTAGTTCAAGATTGGGCAGAGATGTGATGAAACTGTATCAATTTCGTTTCATCCATACCACTTTTAGATCTGCATGAGTGTGTACAATCTAAAATTTTGTAGTCTAGTTATAGAGTTTCTCCAACTCCTAATCCACTTTTGTTTTCAGATAATGGCCATTGGTGATGGAGAGAATGATGTGGAAATGCTTGAGTTGGCTTCCCTTGGTGTTGCTCTCAGCAATGGATCAGAGAAGGCAAAAGCTGTTGCAGATGTGATTGGTGCCAGCAATGATGATAATGGAGCAGCTGATGCAATCTACCGTTATGCTTTTTGAGGTTATCTTCAGGAACGCAAGAATTGGAAAACGGGAACTGGAGAGGACTATGCATGCTTTCATAAAGTACTAAAGGTTTAGTTTCTAACTTATTCAATTTGAGTAAACTTCTAAGTAGCCACCAATTAGGCTGAAGTGGATCAAATCATTCCCTTCTCCATTCATACTATAGGCCATTTATAATGAATTGAGATTAAGAAAACCCTATTTGTTGTCATTTACCTTTTGAAAGAATGAGGGAAGAAGCATATTTTGTATCTGCAGAGAACACCATTTTTTCCCTGAATATAGGGTATGTCAATGACATCTTATACTCATTGCATGTAAGCCTGAGTTCTTATATATTACTGATCGCGATTCGTTTCTTTTAATTCCACATGCAAGATAAAGGGATAATGCTCCAAAGATAAAATCTTCCCCAGTGTTTACACCAAGCCTGTAAATACATACAGTATTACATGTTTATCAATAAATCATGACTGAATATGCATTCTTGCATCAATATACCACTTAACATGGTTTGGTGTAAACATTGAGCGTAGTTTAGTTTTCCCCAATACTGGAGCTCGTCACTTTGGAGTCTGGACTCGAACAGTCTTTTTCTCTGAAGTCAACTCTAAAGTAACATGCGTTCGTAGATTACTGCTGTGTGTATAAACTTTGGTGGCATTGCCATTGAAGAGACATATTTTTCAGTCTGAAGAAAGAAAATACTACTGTCATCGTTGCAAAAAGATTGTCCAGTATACAGAGAGAGATATTGCAATCTTGTGTGTATTATTATTACAAAGTTGAAAAATGGGAACATTTTGATGGCTTAAATTGGAGAATACATGGCAACTTTATAAAACTCACATTTTAAAACATCATAAAAAGATCTAAAGCTAACAAATAAATGGCAAAACAGAAAACTTTTTTTCCATGAAACTCAATATATGAGTAAAGAACAAAATCTTAAGTTTTTAAGGGGAATATTATCTACATAATTATTAGTATAAGATTTTTTTTTTATTTCTCAAAATTTATTTCTTGATTATATGGAGTCATGGTGAGTCCCACCTTTCTTGACCACGGTGCTTCTTCGTTATGGACTGTTCAGCACTGAAGGCAAAAGAAGCTGCAGTCACTGGGAAAAAAAAACACAACAAAATAATTGAATTTCATTGGGGAGAATGAAATATTATAATTGAAGATAAATATTACTATATAGTTTTGGATTACTTACATGCAGATATGATGAATGTTTTACCAGCATAATTTATATTTGCCTTAGCCCATGGACAATAACGAGTAGAAGCAAACTGAGAAAAAAAAAAAAAAAAAAAAGATACTAAGGACAGAGAACAAATAATCGCTCAACTTTCATTTTGTTGTAATTAAAGTTGTTAAATTGTTTTTTTTTATCAGAAAAATCACTAATTTTTGTACCCAAAATGTTACTCATTTTTGCCTACGTATCATAGGAATCGCTAGAAGAAAATAAGAGATATTTTACATGATATTTAGACAAATTGAATTTGAATGACGTTTCGTTTAAAAGAAATTGTTTAGTGACATGTTCTGATTCTTAAGTGAAATTGAATGATTTTCATGTTGTAAAAATAATAATTTAGTGGCTTTCTGTGATAATTAATCGAAGTCAGTGATAATTTATAATATCAATCTTTTTTACTACTTACTTAATATTTATTACTGAACCATGATTAAAACGATATGTACCTTCACATTATTTTTAACTAGTCCTACTAAGATTAAGTTATTTGATTAGATATAAATATCGAATATGACTAATTTCTACGCTTATTCAACTTACTCAAAAAAAAAAAAAAAAGAACTTTTTAGAAATGGAGGGGATAGATTACCACAACTATAGAAGTAAGAGCACATGTAGTGGCAGCTCCTTTAAATCCATCTTGAATGATGTCTGCATAATCAAGCAACATTATAAATTTCTTAAAAAGTAATGAGAGGATTAGATAAACAATAATTAGAAATGATACAATATACTTCTCAAAAGGAACAACAAATGAAATAACTTTCTATTAACCACTTTCTTTGATGAAGAAAATTGAAATAAAAAAATGAAAATTGACTTTCTGAAATAATAATTGTTACTTCCTTCATTCCATATTAACTTAAGCTTTGAGATATTTCACACCCTTTAAGAAAAGTAGGTTAGGACATAAAATGAATATAATTTTTCAGTTTTACCCTTAATTAATTATTGTCAAAAATAACTAAACATTAATTATAATAACTAATTTCAATACTAACTTCAAGGGTAAAATTGGAAGAATATTTTAAAAATAATTTTGAAGATTGAAAACTTAATTTAAAAAATGGAAAAGGGCTCAAAGCTTAAGTTAATATGGAATGGAGGGAGTAATAAAAAAAGAGGGAAGAAAACACCTTGAACGTCTTGATTTTTCTGTTCTTCGGTAATTGGTGGCATTTTTTTTGTCTCTAATTATAATGATAATAAATTTGAATATCAAGAAAGTGATGGTAAAATCAAAATTTTAGTTGTGAAACTTCAATTTTAATGTTTTTCTAGAGAAAAATCTTGATACTGTCCCTCTCTTTTCTCAAAATAAGGTTAACCTTCTCTATAGTTGTTTTAACAAATTTGCCAAAAATTAAGGGAAACTATTAAAAATTAAGTGGACAAAAATTTGTCTTGTTTGATCTTTGTAAGAAGGGAAAGGGATTTTTCATCATTTTTACATTAATAGTCTTTTAAATAAATCAATAAATTTTAATTATACAATCAAATTGTCTATTGTTTTAATATTTATTTTTATTATTTGAGTATTTGAATACATAATAAAATATTCTTATTAGATATCTTTGATTTGAATTATGTTGTTTTTTGCTTGTATTCTAGAGTGTCAATTACGATAAATATGTCAACCAATTAAAATATATTACCTTCATTAATTATACATATTAGCCTCAATAGGCCGTAAAACTGCAAACATGATCCAATTCATTTCCTACCTATTCTCTCTCTAGTCCATGTTAACACCTTTTTTGGATGGTTGTTATCCGTTATATTGTTAGTTTAAACATAACGTTTGTTTTGATTATTACTTAAATTATATTGTACCATATTGTATTGTTTAATTCCATTGTTAAGTAACGACGAAAAGACCTATTTTATTTAACAACCGATTTGGTATGATCGCGTTGTTGGGGTATGACACACCTCTTAAGAAAAATATTTAAGGACATAAATAAAGACTACTTTCTACTATTACCTTTTGATTGTTCCCAAACTATTTTTCTAAAAAATATAAAGTAGTTAAGAATCTCATTAAAAAGAAAGGTCAATATGAAAAGAGGAAAAAAAAAAAAAAATCTAACAATTCTCTTAAAACTTAAAAAAATTCACTTGTTTTGAAGTATGATTTTTTTTTTCCAAATAATCTAGGAGTAGATGGAGTATTTAATAGACCCATTTTCCTACATTTTCTAATTCACACTTCATTTAAAATATAATCACCCAATAATCAGCTTCACTCCATTACACTTTTTTTTCTATTTTCTCAGTGCACATTTGGATTAGTGTCACTTTTCCTATCCAATTTTAATGAAGTAAGTTAAATTTATTTAACAAGTATTTTAACTATAATTAAAAGAATAAATTTTGGAAATGAATATAAATTGAGAAAGAGTGAATGGCAGATGGAAGATTATTATCTCACATCTAACCAAAATTGAGAGAAAAATGTTGTATTTACCATGATCATCAAGACCAAATCTGATGCTAGCATGCAGATTATTCAATCTCCACAAGCAAAGGAAGAAGAAAATTACTCATATATGGTGCAAATCCAAACTAGTACATTTGTGCAAAGATGAAGAAATTCATAAAACTTTCATAGATATCCTTTTAAGACAAGGTACATAGTAATGGAGCACACACAAGAAGCATATTTAGGATCTCCCTACCAATGTCTTAAGCAGATTTATCGTAGTGAGTGTTTCTCCTTGCACATTCCAAGATTGTCTTGTCAGCAGTAATGAAGTATGCAGCAATTGAAGCTGTTCACAGAAAGAAAACAATAGAATATAAAACTAGGGACTTTGAGAAACATGTTAGGAGCTGCAGAAAGAAAACTAAAGCAAACAAACAGAGAAACTATTATTACTACGGATTTACATAGAAGTTGAAGATCACCTAACATGCTATGTTATTCTAGACGTACAGTACATGATATAATGTCTGGTGACCAAAAGCAAAAGGTGGTTGCGACAAAACTGAAATACTTAATACTCATAAGTGATAGGATCAAAAGATGATTGTGGTAAGAAGAAGCTCTTGCATTGAGACGTCCAAACTGGACTTGTAACATTAAAGAAACCGGATAATGAAGTTTCTCATAGGAAGATAACTGAAGCATTCAGGAACTTAAAGAAACTACCGCACTTCACAAACAATTAACACAGGGTAACTGAAGATGAAGTACCTAACCAGCATTACATGCCTTAGGGTACAAGTACATGATCAGAATACGGAAAATTATTACTAAAAAAGAATAGAGCAAATTATCCTAAATGAAAGGTCTTTATGGTGCATCTGAGTTACTTTTAAGAAGTGCACAAATTGCGTTCATCATCAGAACAATGTATCCAAAAGTGTGACATTTTGAGGAGGACTTCACTTCCTCTGCCTTCAGAAAGAAACGGTGCTTCTATGCTCAAATCTCTTCTTGATATAGAACAGCACTCTAATAATTTTTCTATCAAATCTTATAACCATTTCCACAACGTTTTATTAATATTTGTTCACAAAGTTTTGCCATAAAAGAGTAGTACCCTCATGTTTTTACATATAAGGATATTAAATTCTTCCACATTTTATAGGGATGATAGAAATTACAGCTCTTCAATTGAAATTAAGGTTCTTCAATAGAGTTAATTAACTTTAAGCTTACAAAACGTCATCGAGTGGACTGTGTGAAGTTAAAATAAATTAAAGGGTTAAGTATATACTAGAATTTGTTGATGTGCTTAATCTCATGATAACCAAAATATTGCTATTTGATTTAACATGCATGATACTCATGCACAATTGACATGCTCATTTCCGTTTGAGGAAAAAAGATGAAACAAGAAGAAGATGAAGATAATAATTCACATAAAATGTAGTCAAATGAGAGGGAAGATTTTGTGTCTTCACCTGTATATAAGCCTAAACATAAAATCACGGACCCCTCACACAATTAACAGTTGAAGGACTAATTAATAAAATATGTGAACATATGTGTTAAGGTCATACCAGCAGATATGATGAGTGCTTGAGCAGTATAATTGAGATTTGCCTTTGCCCAAGGAATTGTCCGCACAGCAACCAACTGAGAATCAGAGAGCCAAGATTTATAAGATACAGGCAACTGAGACAAGAAAAGTAACTTCTCCCTTTTAATGAATATATCTGCCATCCCAGCAATGGTGCTACAGCATCGAAGTGTTAGAAAGAGAAGAGTAGATATCAATAAAGAAGGATCTGTTTCATGAAATATAAGATTAAAGTCATACTTATCTAGAGCAAGATCATCTTTACTATACAATTAAGCTGACAACTGAAAATAATTCAGACATAAAATTGGTATGCCATGACATCTCATTTTTCCCTTTTCATGAATGTGGGAAATTCTTGGTAAAAAATGTTATTTTCTCCATATGAATTGCAGTCAGCTCTCTCTAGCTACTTTTTGACCATCAATAGCTATCAGAACCAGAGGACTGCAGATACATGGAACTCTTGACAAACTAAAACCAAAATGAAATTTGAATACAATATTCTACTTCTACATTGAACCATGCACACGAAAGAGTAATTCTGAGCGAAAGCTGGACAGAAATGGAATTTCAACTTCGGGAATTCGGAATGTATAAATTCAAACTTTAGAAGTTTTTCAGAGAAGATTTGGCTAAAACCCACGCTTAGGGAGCAAGGATCCATCAACCAAACCTTGGAAATTGAAGATTTGGAGCAAAGTTTATGAGAATTTCTTACTCATTTCTTTAAGTCCTTGCATTGTAATGATATATTTGGTTTTAGTTGTTGTATTTTCAGTTGAATAATGTTGCTAGAGATTAAAAATTATTAGGGTTTTGGTTAGTATCTAGTTGTTTTTGTATTAATTGAATATTTGTGATTTTATGAATGGATCTTTGTTAATTTAGTTTATCTAGTGCTATCATTTCTTTCCAATGGGAGCGAACAGCCCTAGGACATCCCCTATTAGCCTTAATGAAATTCGAGAGAGGGAGTTGAGGTAGGGCTAGATTAATAAACACACTTTGGGCTTTAAACCTTATCTAATAGATTTAACCTATGGATAGGAAGAAGCAAAGTGTAGCCTGAAATTAAAATGTGCTTAATGCTTCTTAGTTCGATTCGAGAGAACTAGCTAAGATAGACTCACTAAGGTGCTAAGAAACGGTTAGTGGGTAGTCAATAGTCCATTAATTGTTGAGAAACACTTTAGGCTAATTGATTTCCAAGACTAATTTATAATTAAGTAATGATAGTTAATTAAATCCAATGGATTAGTCTTGATGTTAATTTATTCCCTATTTTCCGAGTCCCTTGATTTCCTTTGCTTGAGAGTGACTCCATTAATCACTCTATATGCTTTCTAGTTAGTAATTATATTTATTAGTTTAATTAAAAAATCAAATCTTAATTGGGTAAATTATATGGCATGCGACTCTGTACACTTCCTATTTGAATATAAGTGGATTTGGACGTTAGCAGACAATAATCAATCATCAGAAGAACATCAATTCACGAACCGTAGGAATAGCACTAGCAACACAAGCAACTGCAGCTGCTTTAGTCCCTGCACGGACACCCTCTGCAAGTTCAGCAAAATGCACAAACAAATCAGGCATAAGACATATCTTTTCCACTTAATGGTACTAACCAAAATTCATAAAGAGGCAACCTTCCCATATAATATGTAAATTAACTAGCAGAGCAAAAGAAAAATGAGTAGCTTCGGCTTAAGTCAGCAGCCTGAATCCACAATTCATGAAGTATGGGATCATCAAGTTTGGAACATAAGATTTAGGAGACTTTTAAATGACTGGGAAGGTACCAGAGTAGCTGAATTTCTTCAGAAGTTTAGAGCCATTTCAAGGTACTACAACAAGTGAAGATAAAAAGGAGACTGCACAGTGAAATCTTCATATGCAGCAATCAATCACTATGGACCGCAGATCAACAATTGTCCCTAGAAGCACATCTAGAAAGTGAAAATACCATGCAAGGTGGTATGTTTCTCATGGCTGATTGCAAGGTAAGCATGCCTAACTCAAGATAACTTGATGAGAAGGAGAATGAAACTGTGCTCAATAGGTTATTTGTGTAAGAAGGGAGCAGAAAGCATTAGTCATCTCCTTATACCCTGTCCAGTCACTGACAGATATGGCAAATTTTTTTTCAAATGAAAGGCATCACGTGAATTATGCCCAAGTTCTGGAGACTTTTAGCTTGCTGGAACGATGTTGGCGGTCCTGATTGGCAGAAAATAGGTGGAACCGAGTTCTTGCTTGCATATGGTGGACTATTTGGAAGGAAAGAAACACAAGATGCTTTGAAGAAAGATTCAGCATTGTGCAGATAATCAAAATGAACTGTCTACAGTTATTTCATTTTTGGTGTAAAGAAGAATTTGTAGAAGATGTTGATACACTGCAAGACATCATAGAGGTCTTGTAAAAAGAACAAGGACCTATTTTTTTGCCTTTTGTAATGTCCATATGGTTTCCAGCACTTGCTTTGTGCTGATGATATATTATACTATACCACTCTCAAATAAAAAAGAATGAGAGAACTTTCTTTTTACATTGTCAACATAGCAGAAAAGTTGTTGAAGTAAATATCCATACCATGACTAAATAAAAAAACAGGACATTCAAACTTTTGAATGCACTAAAATATTTTTAACAGGAATTAACCTAAAACCAAGCATTACAAATTTTCAATCAATTTTAACATGATAGAACTCGAGGCAACTTTCTAACAGTGGCTGTTTTTTTCTTTTTTTTGTCAAGTCTTCATAACAACCTACAGAGAGAGAGGTGAAATAATGTAGACTTACAGAACTTGAAATTAGCAAGGATATCATTCACGCAAAGTTTCTTTTCCTTCATGATAATGAATATATTTATCTCCAGCATACCAATTTCAAAACCAACTCCAGAAGAAGCAATGTAATGTATGAAACCTGATCACTTTGACCAACCAGAAAGCAGAAGACACTTTATAGTTTCTTATGAGGTAAACAGTTTTTATCCTCTTTTTTTTTTTATAAGGTAGGCAACAATAGACTTTTGGAGGATCCACCGTGCACCCGTTGACATTTTTGAAGTGTCCAAACAACATATGTGGATATTCCTAAGACCATATTCTAGGTCAGACACGCCAAGTATGTAAAAGCAACAAAAAGTACCAAATCATTGGTATTCATATTTTTATGCTATTTTATATTACAACAGAGCTGATTCGACCCTACTAAGTAAAAGTATCTTCTATCTCTTCCACAAGAAATCACAACACAAAATGTGCTGAAATCGTGAGCAAACAGCTTCATAGTTTATTCAAGTTATAATAGTTCATGAACCATGATAAATGATGATCCAATAGGCTGGCGCATATTATATTTTTCAATATTTTTGATGCTTTCCAACATCAACTAGAACATAAACAACAAAATCCTCTTACGAAATGAGGTTAGCTTTCCGATATATAACAAAACTTGCTAAACAAAGCTATTTTAAATGGAAGCTTGTACCTGCAGAAGGATGCCAATTACATATATGATCAAATAATATTTCATTGACAGAAAAACTAGACTTCACCTGTGTTTGGTATAGAGGAGGAAAATGTTTTCTTATTTTCGCATGTTTATTTGAACAAATTTTTTGAAAAATATTTTCTCAAGGAAAACAAGTTCCTTAAAAATGACGAAATACTTCATTAATGGAAGTAGGGAAAACAAGTTATGTAAGTGATGTTATATGTTTATTGTATCCTCCCCACCCACTTGACGTCCCCAACCCATACAGTCTTGACCATCCCAGCCCCGCCACCCCTGAAGCTCGCACCCCTATAGCGTTTTGCTAAGATTACATATAAATTCTCTTGAGCTAACAGTTTTTTGCTCACTTAACATTACCAAACACAAGAAAATAAGTAAGAAACCCACTTGTTCTCAAAGAAAACATCTTCTAGGAAAATATCCTCCTTCATACCAGACACACTTGATCCAGCAAAAAATCTCCATAATATAAAATGAGGTTCATCTAGTGTTTCCAGAAAGGCAAATTAAAGTCTGCAGAAGAATTCTTAACTAGAGGCAAGAACCAACAAAAATGCTACTCCCTCCGTCCCATTTTATGTGGCACTATTTCCTTTTTGATCAGTCCCAAAAAAGACATTTTTTTATATGATAAATATTTAAAGATACAATTTCTCTTTTACCCTTATTGGTCCCACTTAATTTTAAAGATAGTACTCCATTACATTTATGAGAAGAGAGAAAAGTGAGTCTATGACTATTTTTTGAAGATGCAATTTGATATACATTTCAAAGTCTTCATTTATTTCTTACACTCCGTGCTCGATCAAATATTGCCACATAAAATGGGACGGAGGGAGTACTTAACATTAAAGTTCCTAGCTTTTCTCTAGAACACAGTACAACCAACATGAAAAAGTAACATTAATCTCAAAAAAGAACATATAAGAAAAGGAGAATCTATTACAAATAACACCCAATCAATCAAAAAAAAAAAACTCTAATCACAAAACAAGGCTAAAAATCCAATTTTTATTCCTCCAAATACCTAGAAAAACTATGAAAAAAAGTTGTGAAATTTATAACCTTGAGTACATTCCCTAGACTTGCGAATTCTGTCCTCTTCATATGCAGAAGCAATCAACAAAGACTCCCTTCGCTTGGCCCATGAGTCCTCCCTTCCCATCTCTGATGAAATTCCCATTTCTCTTTTTGACAAATTAAGAAGAATCTGCTTCAGAAAAAGCACAAGTATTCAGAAAGAATTAACTTTTAAATGAGGAAGTCAGCAGAGAGATGGATCAAGAAAATGACCCGGGGTTGCAGATTTATGGTGGAGAAAGCAAAATGGAATAGTGATATACTGCTGCAGTTGAGGGCGGCGAGTTGAATAAACAAATGCAGTCAGCACTCAGCACACAGAGATGGCAGCAGTTTTGGCTGCTTTTTTGCTATTTTTTGTTTTCCTTTTTGGAGTGAGTGACTACTCTAATTAATTCCTTCCTCCCAATGAGTTGGTTTGATTTTTCACGAAATTTAAAGAAAGAAAAAATCTATGATATTTATAATTTAAAATAAGTAATAGATATTTGTATAGCTACAAATAGTTTCATTAATACTAAAATACATATTTTAAAAGTAAATTTACGAGTAGAATCCCTATGTTGTTTGTAGGTTACTCTATCTATCTCTTTTTATGTCATCTTTTAAATTTCCATTTACATTAAGAAATAATGTAACTTTACCCTTCTATCCTTATTTAATGTTTTTCTTAAGTCAACTTTATTAATAAATGACAAGATTAATTAACTACTCTATCAAGGGTATAATAAATAAAATATGGTAATTTATGCATAAATTTTATAAAATAACAAGTATTGTGGTTCAGTTATTTATAGAAAAAGATGACATAAAAAGGGACGATGGGAGTATTACACAATGCACAAAAAGTGTTGCCACAGAGTGCTCACTCGAAGGGCTGAAACTAGCAGAGGTTGTACACAGAGGCGAACCCAAAATTTGAAGAATGCTAGTGCACTAATATTATCTTAATTTAGTGCCATTCTAATGTTATTAATAAGCCCCCTTTATATTCAAAACTTATAATAAAAATGGAAGAGGCTTAAAAATGCCCTTAACCAATTAGAAATGGTTCAAAAATGCTCTCCTTCCATCTATTGGTTTAAAATGCCCTTAACGTTTTCTTTAGGTTCAAAAATGTCCAAAAATATGACATGAAATTTAACTAAACAAATGCCCAATTTTTTTTGTCAAACAACTTTTTCTAAAAATACAACAATAACTCTTTAAAAGGACAATCAAACTCTTGCTCAACATTATGGAATCAGAGACAGCAGCTTGAACTTCACGATGTCCTAACAGTATACCTGTCCTATAGGCATTACAGTTGCAACCTCTTGGCCAACGATACAACATCCAAACCCCAGGAATCCATATACAATGTAAGCAGCAATTCTATAATGCTATGAATATTTACACCCTAGACTTTTCGGTTCAAAT
Source organism: Solanum bulbocastanum (assembly GCA_037074985.1). Taxonomy (NCBI): domain Eukaryota; kingdom Viridiplantae; phylum Streptophyta; class Magnoliopsida; order Solanales; family Solanaceae; genus Solanum; species Solanum bulbocastanum. The sequence continues at coordinate 37,882,486 of CM073604.1, read as the reverse complement.
ACACTGCTGGGAAGCAGTCCAGAAGCAATTCGCAGATGACCAGTGAACCCTTTATATACATATTGATGATAGCAAGACATCAGAAAAAAGGTACTGTGACCATTGTGGCTATATTGGAAGTAATTTCTGTAGAAAACATAGATCCAAGACATGGTTAATATCCATAAAATCTTGCATAGTAGTAGTAGCACCCTTAACTATTGGAGCCGCCATTTTGTACAAATATGCACCATCCCAAAAGGAAAAGGGCCCATTGAGCTGCGGCAATGTCACATAAGTCCCACAAAATCCTGCAATAAAATGCAGATCACAGCCATAACCTCCTTCAATTGACCAGCCATGATGGACCAGTCGGCAATGCCAAAAGCAAGCTCTGCGATGGCCCCAAAGCTTCTGCCAACGTTGTTGATGAGCAAAACTTTGTAAAAGGTTAGCAACCACAACTTTGTCATCATGACAGGAGAAAAAAAGGACCAAAGTGCAGTAACAAGATCAAGATAACAAAGGTGAAGATGGAAAGATTTGTGAGCGAAAAGCACAAGATTTTCCACCATACAAGACTCGAAAGGGCAACTCAGTAAAAGGGAATAATCAAGCCTTTGACTGATACATGACAAAGTAGGAAGTCTTAAAGAGAGGAACCAAAAAGGACACATATGCATCAGTATAGTAGAATAGCCATCACCTCCCTATCCACGTACAGTCGTGCATCCTCTTCAAGATCATGTCCATGCCGCAGAAGTTCAGGCAATACAGGAACTTCACCCATAAACCGTAACCTGGAGCAAGAATATCACGAGACTGCATTGAATTGAACACATCGTTTGTGGTATAAAAAACATCTAGACAGACATTAACAATATGACCCATGTATTCAATGAGGAACAGGACCATGGTGAGAGCATTCTTGGCTTCAACTAATTGTCCCATGTCATTCCAAGTACACTAGCTCCCTCACTAGGTATAAGTATTGTGATCCTGTGGCAAAAACCAGAATAAGTTTATAGACATAGATGAATACAATAGAAACAATATCAAGAGTGTGGTACAGAAGAACCATCCATAGACCAACAATATTTGCTAATTCAGTAGTAAACTTAGTGACCATAGCCAACTCGGAGAGTGCACGAACCACAGGACTGAAAATTGAACCATTGTCATGAACCTGCCAACTCCTTTAGGAATGCACGGTCATCAAAATGAACTAGAAATGATGCCGTATTACCACTAGTGTTTGTGATAAGAAAAGAACCAAAAACACCAATTGTCATCTGTAGAGTGAGGAAGGAAAAATTAAAGAAATTACCAATATGATCCTTTACTTGAGACGTAGAAATGAAGTTCCAATTAGGGAGGAAGGGTCATATTTGACAAAAATATGGGTGTGCCAAGAAGTGTGTTGCCTTTGAATACCACACCAAGGGGCAAGAAGATTATCAGGCAATATAAACTCCACCCGCATTGCATCAACAAAAGATTACATAAGGGAAAGTTTGGAAAACCATCCTAGTAGCTTGTAAAGTGAAGAAGCAGTTCACTGCCTTCAACACCCATTTTAAATCCACCTGAATCATCCCTAAAGTCCTGCCCAGTATCAACCCACGCATCCACAACACTATCAAATGGTAAAACACCTAGTATTGGTTCAAGCTCAAAATGGAGATCTGGGCACATCCTCATATGATAGCTAAAACAACTTATAGACTAGATAGACGAGGAGAAGAACTGTACTTTATTTATACACTAATGAAGAATATATAGGAGTTGATACAACAATGAGTCCTAAAGTGATGCAACAACTAATCCCAGCTGTACAAGCAGATAACTGTGAGATGATTAAAACATGTTCATGTATATCTCTTTTAATAGCAACATGAGGTATCAAGTAGTAGACCAATAGGAAGCTTCTCACCTGAGAGTTCATATGTGTTGTGTTGTACAGTGCCATATGATGGAGCAGAAGCGTTGAAATTAGTGCATAAGCATGAGCGATGGCTAATAGAATCGGATGCGCATTTTAATAGACTCCCAATTGTAGAAACAGGGACAGTTAACTGAACATTCGCTAAGATTGGTGCAAAATTGTCTAGAACAAATTCTTAGTCTTTAACAACCAAAATTTCTTGAACCGCACTCATTGAACCTTCAAATTCATCTTTAAGGTCGCACACCTCCTCTGATTTTTCATCTTCTAGAGCAGAGTGACTCTCTGAGCTAAAAACTGTTGCATCAGAACACTCATCGACGAACACCTTGTGGTTGGTTTGTTGGGAACATTCATCGAACAGGTGGGCTTCGATAGTGCTGCATATCCTTCTGTAGACACAAGTACCTCATTATCTGAATTAAATGGTGAATACTCTGTTTGTCGCATTTCATCGAACAGGAATCCTCTGTTTGTCGCATTTCATCGAACAGTTGTTCTGCGTCTGAATTTCCAACTATGGAAGTTGATTCAAATGCACAAAGGTAGGGGTATTGCTCAGATTAGCAAACAGAAACCAATATAACAAAGTAAGTTGTATTGATCAATAAAAGGAACTCACAATCAAATTGTTCATCAATTTAGTAACCAAAGAACAAAAGGAAACTAGAAAAGGGAGATTCCAAACTGCTATTACAAAATAGCTAATGAAAAGAAAATAGCATGTGTCTTGACATGAGTCCTCATAGATTATTCCTCTCTTCTATATGTAGGCATCTTTCCAGGGACCCAAATGTAATTCGACATACTCACACATGGTTCTTCCACCATGGCTAGGTTAATAACACCAAAGGTCCCCAAGCTCTCCATTCTGAAAGGAACTAGACAAATATCTAGTAATTCATTGCTCCATGGCCAAAAGATACTTGGAAGATAATTTATTATTTTAACATTCAAGGGAAGTTATTATGTAAGCTAGTATCAGATGGGAAAAGGGATAAAGATTTGTCCAACCCCAACAGGTCGTTCCAGCATCTCAACAAGGCTCAAGGAACTAAAGCATTAAAACCCGTATCTGGGCTTCAACATCTGCCCATGGGCAGGCAGTTTAGTAAATGAAGATAAGAGACAATAACCATGAAAGGAAAGAGTAAAAAACAGTTTGCAATTACTAACTTCAATCATATTCAGAATGGTTACAGCAGAGATGAAAAAAAGCTTCATGGATGTATAAGCAAGCTGATCGTACTGGTCTTTCTTTCAGAAAAATGCATCTTGATCACGGGATGCATATATCGCCAAGAAAATTACTGCATTTACATTTTTTTCCTCTGTTGAACACATCAGAATCAACCTGCTAACTCTCATGTCAGCTTGAATCATAACCCCTCTCTCAATTTGACAAAAAAAGAACTATCTGAATTTCAGCCTATCCAATAACTCAATTCTTCCCAACCCTCCATCCTCTTTTATATCCAACTGAGAGGACAGTCACCTGCCACATTTTCAAAATGAGACTAAATTACTCCCTCATTATAGCTTTCTTATACAACTTCTGACTCTCCATTGACTGATGTTGCCGCCACTTATATTTGATTGGGGCTTGTCTGGTCCATCTTTTTATGGACTTACTGATCTCTTGGCTGCTTCTTTCGCTGGGCTTGATACATTGACAGGAACTGTTTTCTCCTTCAGAGGATTCTCACTCTCCTTTGAGACAGTCGTAGCTTTCTTTGGTTTACCCTTGTCTGAAGTTTTCGGTGAAACTACATTGTCATTTGAAAGGCTAGCACTGCGTGGCTTTGTACTTTGTTTCTCGGTCTCGGCATCTGGAAGTAATGCACGTCGGCTTAAGCGAAGTTGCCCCTTGTCATTGATCTCTATGAGCTTGACATCCAGGCGGTCTCCAACTTTGAAAGCATCTTCAGCCTTGGCTAGCCAATTTGCACTCAGCTCACTGATATGGCATAATCCCTCTCGTCCAGGCACGATCTCCACAAAAACACCATAAGGCGCAACAGATTTAATTTCACAATTCTTATAAATGTCACCAACAGTTGGAACCATTGTTAGATTACTTATGATGGCTTTGGACTTTTCCAGGCTTAACAAATCCTTTGCAGTTATTTTCACCACACCATCATCTTGTGTTTCAATAGCTTCAACACCAGTTTCTTCAATAATGCTCTTCACCTTCTTTCCACCAGCGCCAATTATAAGGTTTATTTTTTCTGGTTTAACCTTCATAACATGGATGAGCGGAGCATATTTTGACAGCTCTCTTGAAGGGGGTGGTGAGCATTTTGACATCTCAGCAAGAATGTGCTTTCGACCATCTTTTGCTTGTAAGAGAGCTTGTTTCATGATTGGCAGTGTAATTCCTCCAACCTTTATGTCCATCTGAAATGCTGTAATACCAACATCATTTCCAGCAACCTTGAAATCCATATCTCCTGATGCATCTTCAGAACCCAATATGTCTGAAAGGATGAGTGGAGTTCCATCTCCACCAAATTCCTTTGTGTCCAGAACCATACCCATTGCAATACCTGCAATAGAACACTTAACAGGAACACCGGCATCTTGCAAAGCTAAGCACCCACCACATACAGACGCCATGCTCGATGAGCCATTGCTTTCAGTGATGGTACTTTCAACACGAACAGTGTAAGGGAAGTCATCTTCAGGGGGCAGTATTGGTTGTAGTGCTCTCTCTGCCAGCGTTCCATGACCAACTTCTCTTCTAGATGGGGCCCCTACCCTCCCAACTTCACCAACGCACGAGGGTGGAAATGAGTACTGAAGATAAAATCTCTTGTATTCATCTTCATCCACAAGGTTGTCTATCTTCTGTGCCATTTGCTTATCTCCAAGTGTTACCACCGCCAATGACTGTGTTTCACCTCGAGTGAAGAGAGCACTCCCATGTGCCCTAGGAAGCAGTCCACAACGTGCATCAATCAATCGTATCTCCTGAGGGCTCCTTCCATCACTTCTCTTACCCTTGTCCACAATCTGTTTCCGCAAAAATTTGGAAGTAACTTCCTTAAATACCAGCTTCACATCAACCTCAGAGAACAGCAATGGCACAGATTTTCTTGCAACTGGCTTTATGTGAATATCACCCTCATCAACTTCACCATCAACCACCACTTCTTCATCTTCGTCCTCCTCCTCTAGCAAATCTGGCATCGCCTCAGTTGACACAAAAGCTTCCATCGTACTGATATAACCCTTCTCAGACAATATGCTTATTACATTTTCTTCCAATGACGATAACGCCTTTCTTCTTGGAATCTTGTTTTTGATTTGTAGAACTTCCACTAACTCACTGCCAGCAATTTCTTCCACTAGCTTATACAGCTCCTTAGGAGGTAATCTGATTGCATCAAACATTTTGGGTTTTCCGCATTTCTGCACTAAAGCTTCCACCTCCTTGCAGATACCCCGCACAGCATCCTGCCCAACTTCTACAGCTTCAAGCAACTTATCCTCCGGTAGAAAATCACAGTACCCCTCGATCATCAATATTGCATCTTTGGTCCCTGCTAGTAACAAATCCAACTTGGAGCTTTCCATTTCCTTAATGGTTGGATTCAGGATGAACTTATCACCAATAAGACCAATTCGAACTCCAGCAATAACTTGTGAATTCGGTACTTGTGACAAAGCCATAGCAATTCCAGCAGCAGTAACTGACAATGCATCTGGTGGATGCACACCATCATAACTTAATACCCAAGAAAGTAGTTGCGTTTCATGATAAAACCCCTTAGGCATGGTTGGGCGTAAAGGCCTATCTATCAATCTACAAATAAGAACCTCATGATCTTTCGTCCTCCCTTCCCTTTTAAAAAACCCCCCACTAGTCCTACCAGCTGCTGAGAAACGTTCTTGATAATGTACAGAAAGTGGGAAAAAATCAGCAGGCTCACTTGGTACATCAGCTAAACAAACAGTTGTATAGATAATAGTTTCTCCATCTTTTATTGTAACAGCCCCACTAGCTTGCCTTCCTATAAGACCTGTCTCAACCGTAATATGTCTATCGCCAACAGGAATTCGAACAGAGAAAGGGGAAGGGGAACCTGGAACTCCTGCACTATCCGGAGGTAAAACAGACACTTCCTGAGGGTCAACTGAAGCTCTTAAGGAGAATTGCGTAGAATTTCGTCTTCGGCTTCGGCTTCTGTTCCTTCTGTTTTCCAGTGTTGAGGAAGTTAGAAACTGATAGGTTGTGCTGTGAAGCTGTAGAGGGAAAGCGTAGGACCTGCATAGTTCATTGCGAACTGTTGGTAGGAACTGTAGAGGTCGACCATGGAAGCAAGGGTTGGCGAACATTGCAGCTTCGCCACAAACTATAGGTGCTAAGTGAGACAGGGATTGGTGAATATCCCCTTGAAATAAACGAAAAAATGAAAATTATTATATTATAAGATAAGAAAACGAGAAAAGAGAAAAGAGTTGACCGTTCTATCTATCTACTTAAAAAAAAGGGGGGACAGTATTGTACTTATTTGAAAAGTGAGAACCTACCAAGTGAAAAATTGAATTTATCAAACTATTCATTAAATTTATAAATACACATATAAAGGAAAGATAATAACATAACAATAAAATAAATAAAAATATGTTAAATATTGCTCGTTTAAATTAATGGTCACAAATATAAAAGATGTATTAGAAAAGGGTCAAATCCTTGCCCCCTCTCAATTGAGTGATGTTCATTTAAGACATCTTAGATAGAATTCTGTTGTGTCATTTTGATATTTTTTGCTGACATGTCAAAGTGAGTATAATACACTCAACAATAGAGCATGAAAGACTCAATTTAGTTATTTTTTTATTTTATTTTCTCTTCGTCTTCTCCATTTTTCAAGCTACCACCTCCCACCATTTTTTGAAGCTTAAACTTCTTCAATGAAGATTGAATTTTTTATTCAAATTTATTTTCAAGTCATTTTTTTTCTTCTTCATTGTATTACTTTTCTAAATCTACAATCACCTCCATCCACCTTTTTTATCGAAAAAATAGATACCAACACTCATATTTCATATTTATTCTCTCTTTCTTTCTTCCTCACCCTCTTCTCTTCCCACAAAACAACACTTAAAAAAAAAAAAGATCTGAAACAATTTAAAAAGTTGATAAAAAAAATAAAAAAATTGTTGGGTGTAGTAGAGAAGACAACTACCTTCGGGAGGGAGGGGGTTTAAATTGATTTTTTTTAAATAGTATTTTTATTTTATTTACTAAATAGATTTTAAAATGTTTTTTAACTTAAAATTACACATGTAATTATTTAATTGGTTGTTTGTCACGTCATCAAAGAATGTATTACACTCTCCTTTAGCTTTTTGCTTATTGTAAAAAAATGTCAAAATGACATAGTAAGACCCTATATAAGATGTCCAAAATAAATATTGTTCAGTTAAAGTGTCTAAGTGAAATTTGGTGTCAAACTTTAGAGTGTCATCGGCCGATGGATTTGGCCTTGAAGAAAACTTGCTAATGTCACATGGTTTAGTAAGAGATGGATGCATGGAGAGGATGTCCGAAGAATATACAAAGACTCAAGAAATTAATCCTTTTAGGAATGCTGCCTTCGGAAAGGTGTAGGGGAAAGTGTTTATGCCCTTGATGACATGGAAGAAATGACAAAAGAAACGGTGGCAAGCAGTGGCGGAGCCAAAATTATCAGTAAGGGGGTTTAAAGACTGAAGAAATAGACACACGAAGTAGCCGAAGGGAGTTTGACATTTATTATATATACCTAAAAAATTATTTTAATCATGTAAAAATAATATAATTTTCTGCCAATAGGGGTTCGAATGAACCCCCTTATGATAATGTGGCTCCTCCACTGGTGGCACTGGTACATTTGCAAAGATAAACTCGTATAGATTTGAGCGGTCAAATACATATCCAGACTCTTAAACTTGTCCTTAAATTTTATTTTGACACTCCAACTCAACCTTGTTCCACTCCAATTTTTATGTTACATAAGACACTTTTTTTTCAAAGAATCAACAAAGTGGATGTGCGTACTTCACACTCCATGACATGGCACAAAAGCCAATTAAAAACACATACACAACTCCTCTAACTTGCCCCCATTTTTCATTTTGACATGCCAACTTAGCCTTGTTCCATTTAAATCCTTCACCTCTATTTTATATAGTGCCATTTAAATAGAAAATACTAAATTTATGATTTCTTCATTTTTTTTATTTATGTTCTTAATTTCAACTTTTTCATTTTAAAAATCAACGTCATATCTTTTTTTTTAAAAAAAAAAAAAATAATAATAATGGATGAACGTCAACTTTTTTAAAAAATATTTTTATAGAGTTTTTTTATACATTATTGTGTGAAAAAATATTCGATGAAAGTGTGTTGATTTTATTTTTGAAACAATTAATTTAATTAAATAACACCACATATTTTTTTTCATATCTAGTCAATTTGGACTAACTCAAATACCATCTTTCTAATTTTTCATTCAACTAAATACAAGTAAAAAAAACTCATGTTCATTGCTAATTAATAAGACTACAAAAAAATGTTGAAACTCGATAGGCTTCATTAGGTTGTCGTTGATTTTCTTAAGAAAGAAAATCGATACACTTTCATCAATTATTTTTCACGCAAAAATACAAGAAAACTCTCAAAAAGAAATTGTTACTTTTTTTTAAAAAAAAAAGAATGATTATCCGTCAATTTTAATTTTTTACAATAACTAATGGATAAACGTCGATTTTTAAAATACAAAATTGCAGTTGAAGAGCATATATAGAAATAAAGAAATCATAAAATTAATATTTTGTGTTCAAATGGTTACATAAAAAAATAGAGTTGAAAGGTTAATCTTTTATTATTTTTAAAAAAATTACTTTTTTTGGTCTTTCACTCTTAGAGAAATTGTGATGCACACTTTGCCACATTACTTAGAAGTGTCTAAATGGAACATAAAAATTGAAATTGAAGGATTAAAATGAAATAAAATTGAGTTAAAGTGCCAAAATAAAATTTAAAGACAAATTTAAGAGTCTGCATATGTGTTTGGCCATTTGAGCATGACAGAAATATTTGATGGTATATCCACATACAAAACCGTTTACTTTCGTACTAGGATTATGGTGGAATATTTTTATTGGTTACAATAACCTATTAATAGATTACTTTATTCAATTTTTCAGACATTCTGATTTCAAATAATATAATGACAATATAACAACGACATACTATTTTCTTGAGTTTCAAGTTTACTTCGATTTTGATTTGAATGTTTGCTTAATATATTCATACGAGGATACTCTCGAAGTTGAGGCTAGAGCTTCTTGACATGCTTGCGAACATACTAAGTGCGAAAAAAGAACAAAAGGTTTTTAAGTCAAAAATAAAAAGTTAAACTAAAATGACTTTTAAGTCAAAAAATAAAAAGTAGGGGGAGACCTACTTTTGGTTTCTGATTTATTTTAAGCCATTTTTTATTGTTATTTTAAGTCATTTTTTACTTATTTTAAGTTATTTTTTATACTTGTCAAACAGAAGTCAAAAACTGACTTAAAAGTAGGTTTGACCAACTTTTATACCAATTCAAATGGGCACTAAGACGTGTGTTCTTGACCTCATATAAATTCAACTTTACTATTTTAAAGGTAAACAATTTAGCACCCACCGTGAATTCAGAACAAATATATGTTGGTTTAACTTTTCTCATGCTAGCTTAGTTAGTTCTTCTTTCTCAGGAATTTGCAATGACGAAAAGCAAATAAACGACTTAGACAATACCATACACTTTATAATGTACATGCTCAGGTCCTTGAGGTGTCACATGGTGAACCTGATTCACGATTTGTGATAACCTAGGAGTGAAAATTTCAGGCTAATTTTTGTATGCTTAGTGATGCGTATTCATTCATTTGTAGGTTTGTAATTTGAGGTGTTATAATATCAAGGACTAAGTTTTTCATTTTTACCTCCTTCATGAGTGAAACTTTGAAGAAAACTTAATCATCAACCTTAAACGCCAGTCTCACATCCGACTTTGAGCAGGTCTCAACCGTAACGTACTAATTTTTTTCATGGCTTGAGAAGCCAAGTCTCACCTACCAATTCTTCTCCCATAAAATGCCTTCAACGGAGGAAACGATAATTGTTATTATAAGCAAATTTAGGTAATCATTTCAAGTCCTCGACATTATATCATTGAGAGTTTGAATGGTGTGTCCATCAATCTATGGGCGAGAAATTGCCTAAACCCTTATGAAAAAGACTTGCAGAAATGATAGAGCAGTTGATGATTACAAACTTCTCCGTTGATCTTGTATTCGTTTAATTTACGATTTGAATAGTAATAATTGAGCTGAATGTGGCTGTTAATTTTGGTATAATATTTGCTGAGGATTTCACCTCACGTTGGTATATCCACGGTGTCAATTATGGATTCACAAAAGCGACTTTTACAATAAAAGGTTAAAAGAAACTCCTGCATTATGCTACAACTCAAAATCCATCATTTTTACTGAAGAATCGAGATCCCAGCAAAGGTATCAGTATATATAAACACCACGACCAAACAAAATGACAACAGATCAAAAATCCAAATTTAAGCAATTCTCCATTATATATAACCAACCAAGTGCTCAATGGCAAAAGCTTATCTCAGTAAAAACATAGAACAAAGAAATACAATGATAGAGCAGTTGATGACTACAAACTTCTCGGTAAACAGCACACATGATGACTTGTTAACAGCCACAACTATGTAAGGATGACAGCAATACACTGCAAAAAAAATTCAACTCATTATAATTAAAGTGTGGAATTAAAGAGACAAAGAAAACCGATGCCAATGGCAGAAATTTGGAGTCAACTTACCAATATGCCTAGAGACCTTGTTCAACAAGATAGTCACCCAACCTTTCAACAATCATATTGCACTGTCCAGGAGTCATCGGCTCATCATATATTCCAATGATCAAAGCCTGGTTGGTCTTCTTAATGGTGATACCACCTGGACCCTGAAAATAACAACCACATCCAGACTGAGTCACCACTCACCACAGAATATAAAATATTACAGAGAACAAATTAATTTGTTGGTAAACAAACACACTCGCTTTGAATAATGAACATTTAAACAGAAACCAAAGGCCCTCAAGCTCCTTATTTCCAAAGGATATCATTTAGTTCATTACTGTGACCAAAAGATACTTGGAGGATGATTAATTATTTTAACATTCAAGGGAAGTTCTTATGTAAGCTTGTATCATCAAATGGGAGAAGGGATAAAGATTTCTCCAACCCCAACAGGTCATTCCAGCAACTCAACGAAGCCCAAGTGAGTTAAAGCATTAAAACCTTTATTTGAGGAAAAAAACAAGGATCATGTACCTTCTTCCCTCGGATCACAGCTCCTGGCTCTCCTTGAATCACCATGTATTTTGTTCCCCCAAGATACAAACCAGTTGGAGCAAGTGTTCCAGGTTCCGCAAAGTCATTCATGATGCCTGTTATTTCTTCGGGCTTGAACTGCCATAAAACATGTATCAAAGTTCAACAAATAATTCAATAATAGACAATTTAAAAACAACAAATGATCATGTGTCTCTGAAAAAAAAATTGGCCTCTTCCACCCATCCCCTCATTACTCACCATGCTTCCCAAGGGAAATGGTCGTGGGCACAGAGGGAGGTGGCTCTAGTGCTAGGATTTCAACTTAATCGGTTCTAGATTAAAATGAAGATAATTGGGAAAATTAATTTTGATATTTGTACATATTTAATGAATTTCTTAAAAGAAATATATTGTTTGTGAAAAAGTCACTGGATTCGGGCAAACCCGTAGTTGGACTTCTACGACTGACCTCGGGCAGGCAGTTTAGTAAAATGAAGAGGAGATAACAACTATGAAAGGAAAGAGTGAAAAACAGAGGAAAACATAATTTGAATTTTCTACATTAAAAGCACACAATTTACCATTTTAAATAACCACATTTATAATATGTAATCTTCACACTAGCATAAAACAAATCGAGAACAGCAATCATCATGAATGCAAAGTTTCTCAACTATTTAGCTAAGCTGCTATAGCTGTAACCTGAAACCTCAGCACAATTAATCAGAAATTATATCCCCTTTCTGACATCCCCATTGTTCCGAGCCAAAAGAAAAGGGGAAAATCTGTTAAGAACTTGAGGTTTTCGAATCAGACTGGCCCTCACCATCACAATAAAAGTTTAACTGGAGAGAAATAGTTCTCAAGTTCTACCTTTACATTTTGTTCCCTTTGACTGGCTATTCTTTTTCACATCGATCTTCTAACTCTTCTTTGGGCCATATACTAACATCTTCTAAATTAACCTTTTCAGACAGGTAAGGTTCTCACCATTTTTTCTAATTATTCGACATGTTCTTCATGAGGCCATGCACTCTCAGAAAAATAAAAATGGAAAACCAAGGGAAGATAGGTTCAACACCTTGTTGGGGACACCATTAATATGCTCCACCAAATAGATATGGCTCTTACCAGTAGGTTCAACCAGATTAAAGCTCATAGAAATAGGGGTAAATGAAAAGCCTGAAGTTTTTTTACCTTATTCAAAGTTAATTCCTCTCCATATTGTACTCCGTTTTACATCTCAGTCTTCACAGAAGGTCACAATTCCCATACACTTCCAGATTTCCTTTGATAATGGTGGTGTTTGGCAACTTACGCATCAATTATTTCACCGATAAATTGTTATCCCTCACTCGCACATATACCAGGTAGTTATATCCACCACCAAGCCATAGGCTAATGGGAAATTTACTGATTTTCTTCTATAGGTTTTAAGCACACAAGGGCTCTAGAACAGCCAAATAATCCATACTCCTCCTTACCATGCTTCCAAAATTCTGAGGTACACAAATATCAATAAACTATATGAATCCTCTGTATCCATTCTGTTCTATTCAGATCTATTTAATTCCAATATAAAATAATCATCTAGCACCCTTCATTTCTCCTATCTTATAGACTCCCAAAAAAAATTAATAATAAAAACACCAAAATCTTCTGCCATACACATCGGGATATATCTGTTTTCATGCGAAGTTCACCAAATATACAACAATTCAACAAAACCACGACTTCCCACTTCATAATTCTGAACTAATAAAGTAAAACATCAAGAAGATTCTGAAACCACTTGAATCTGAGTTAGAGCAAAAAAACAAAAGGAACCCAGATGAAATCTAGCAAAATTAGAGGTGGGTATAGAATAAAACCTGTGGGAAATTGGCAGATTGGGCCCAAACAGTTCCATCTTGGCCAATAATAGCAGCAGAAGTGAGATGATTACCTTCAATCTCACAAAGCAAGTGCTCATCAACATATGTTTGCCAAGACATCTTTGATTCAACCCAAGTTTCGGCTTCAGTTTCTTCTTCAAAGTAGCTCTGAATTCAAGATCTATGGTTCAGTGAAAATAGTTGATAATGGCTTTTTCTAGAAGTTGCGTTGATGTTAAGCTAAATCGTCAATATTTTTCTTTTTATGGTGTAGATAGAATAATTAGAAGATTCGGACAATTATAAAAATCTCCTTTTGACTAAAGTATTGACTATCATTTAAGATGTTTTGAGTATATACGGTTATTATTTTAGTAAAATGTAACATGAAAGTTGTGAATATAACAAGAATGATTTTTAGCAAGGGAAAAAAATGTTTTTAAAAGTTTTAAAATTGATTATTATAGGTTATTAATAGCTAAAAAGAATGATTGTTAAATAATTTTTAATGATAATATGATTTTAATCCTTATATTTTTTTTAGCGGTAGAAATTTTCGTTCATTAATTAGTCATTAGGTCGTTAAAAATCTTAACAATAATAACTAACTTGATTTGTCCAAGTACTTTTTACAATTATAGTTCTTTTTGATAATTTTCAATTATTTCAATATCAATATCTTTAACGATAAAAAGATTTAGCTTCTCTAATGTCTATATAAATATTAGATAAATCAATCATAAAAGAATTTTAAAGATCATACGCTATTTTACAAAAATATTTACTACTAAATAGTAATTACTATTTCATACATACTGGAAAAGTAAAAAAGTAATATTTATGTAAAACTTCATTGTTAATAATACAAAATATGAAAGAATGATATTTATAACATTCAAGTTGTATGACATTTGGGACATCAAAATCACACGAGGGCCACATATGACACACTCGTATGTGAGTATTTACTATTTTTGAAAAACTCATCCGCAGTCAACATGCAGAAGATGTAGCCTGTAGGTCATCAGTCATCACATGCCAAATCTGATAGTTTCTATATATAAGAAGGGATGTTTATGACTTTGCAGTCCCTGTGATGCGCTTTTTGAAGCATTCATAAAGACAGATGTTGCATTCAGGACACAACTTGATTCTTCTCGCAAACGCAAGGGAGCAGTTCAGAAAGATTGGCATCCTGGTTGTACTGCAATAGCTGCTCTTATCGTCAGAAACAAACTTATTGTTGCTAATGCTGGTGATTGCAGAACAATCTTGTGTCGATCTGGGATCCCATATGCTCTAAGTAGGGTGAAATGATTCATTTTCTTAGCTAACTTTCTGATGAATCAGAAGACTTTGCATTTCCACTGATATACGGTACTGTTATAGGATCATGCTGCAAGTCGTCTTGAGGAGCGGGAACGTATTATCCGTGCAGGTGGCCTTGTCAAATGGCAAGTGGATACATGGAGGGTGGGTGATGCGGCTCTCCAGGTTAGTCTTCCCAATTTCACATGTTTTCATAGCCACTGCTTAATGATTTGCATAGTATCCAGAGCACACTTTTTTTCTTCTATTTCTACCAAATTCTTGCCAATTTTCAGCTTCAGCTTGGACGTTCTTGTTTTTCCCTTCTCTATGTGTTTATATATTCTGGAAGTCTGCATTTATGCAAACTATCCAGTTTGTTATAGTTCCCTTGTTATATTTTTGATCAGAAGAATCCTTTGTCTGTAAGATTTTCACTTGCCTTCTGATCCCAGTTCCATTTGAAATAGATACAATAAGCTATGTGATGTTAAAAAAAGTAGCACTAGCATGGTCCAAATGTATTTACACATTATCCAATCCTTTTAGTAAGGGAAAGTGTATATATATCACATTATCCAATCCTTAGTCAGGGAAAGTGGTGTCTGCATTATATTCATTCATTAACAGCTATAAAATGTTTAGATATCATGAAGCTCAATGATCAAGTTTCTATACAAGTTATAAATGTATTATTATCAGAATAAGTGGGCATTGAATGTACTACCTTGACTCCTTCTTGTATTGTATGACGAATGATAAGTTAATGACTTGTGTTATAGAAGTATGGAAAATATTTGACATTTGAAAATTATATGTGGGGGTGGTTGACACCTCTAGACTAGCAGCAAATAGCAATGGATCTGTATTTGGCAGAATACATTATTTCAACAATTGGTGATTTAGGCGGGCCTTGTGAGGAAAACAATGGAAGAAATAGTTGGTGATTTAGGATCTTCCAAAATATAGATATTGTATTATCATTTAGTAATCTGATTGCATTTACTTTCTCTAGGTCACAAGGTCTATCGGCGATGATGATCTGAAGCCAGCTGTAACTGCGGAACCTGAGATAACTTCGACTACTCTTTCTGCCGAGGATGAATACATTGTAAGGATTACAACAAGAAAATTTCATTCCGTGATATTTCAATGACTACTTATTGTTATCAAATCCTAGTAGTGAATCTATCTATATGTTTATATGTGACCACATTTTACCCACTTCCAGACCAATAAGTTGATTCTCAGATTGGATTTAGCTTCTTATCTCTGGTTCTATCAAAACAAGTTATTTGCAAGCACATACTGCGTTGTTGCACAATCAGTTCCCACATGAGGGTCTGTTTTTCAACTTCCATTAAAGATAATGACAAATAACATACAGCTAAGGACATGGACTCTGGTCTGTTACTAATATCATTTATTTGTTTGAGGCCCTATGTTTCCTTGACTGTTGTTGCTTCCTCTTTGCAGCCACTCTTATTACTTTGACTTTGACATGTATGGGTACTTGTGTTTTTGTTTTCTTCCTTTCTCCTCTGGTTTAATAGGGGATTGGATATTAATTTAACTGGTAGCGTGAATATTTTGGGTGGGGAAAGGAAGTAGAATAGGGATGCAAAAGTCTAATGCTGATATTGGAAGTTGTAAAGTGCATTAGATTTTTGAAGGGCCACTCACAAGGTCAATTCAAGGCATTCATAGTAAGGTATGCATAGTTGTTATTAGTTAAGAAAGGTCCCTGGTGAGAGATATGTTGCCCCTTGTGTATAGAAAGAGCACACTATTATCTCGTGACTCCCCTTGTCTTTTCTTTATTTTTTCCTCTTTCCGTTGTCTCCTTTATTCTGTGTATATTAGGACATTCTCGTCGCCATTTTGCTTCTAATCTTGACTTGATAATGTGTCTGTACCAAGGTTGATTATCAACAACTCTCAATTAATTGCCCCAGCAGTTGACAATATGTATATAGTTATGCTGTTACAGTTGCAGTGGTTGTTTTGTTTGGGTTTAAAATGATGATTCATGTTTACGTGGTTTATCAGGTAATGATGAGTGATGGGCTTTGGGGTGTTGTTAGTGAGAAAGATATAGTGAACATAATCAGAGACACAATGAAAGAAGCAGGAATGTGTTCAAAGAGGTTAGCGACAGAAGCTGCGCAAAGAGGGAGCAAAGACAATATAACTGTTATTGTTATTTTCTTGCGTCCAGTTTCCACAGCCGAGAGAATCTATTAGCTACCTCTGCTTACTTACTGGTATCATCATTCTTCGTAAATCAATTCATCACTAACTTATTTGGATCAGTTGATTATTTACGCTTCTAGCTTCTCTTTTTAGAAAAATCTTAAAATACATAATCAGTTGATTAGTTACCTTTTCTAGCAACAACTATTGTTCTGTATTTTTCATCTGTATAATAAAACTACTTCTTTTGGTTCTAATTTTGCAGCTAAATATAACAGCTAGTATTGTAAACAACTTCCCAATTGCTAGAGACAGAATTAATATTGTTTCATCTCAAAATCATACAAATTCTTTGATCAAAATTCAGAATGCTACAGAGCAGTTGAAGGTATATCTTTCTTGCTATTTTCCTTTTGTTTGATGTTTGAGATTATGAACATTTTTCATCTGATGTTTGAGATTATGCACACCAACATACCCTAATGCAAGGATCTTACATAGATGATTCAAGTACAACACAATTTTATTTGGGTCTGGACAGTTAGCAACATGGCTTACTTGATTGATTTGGGATTTACCAAATGAACTTTGTGGATTTAAACACGCATAAGATATTCTACGTATCATTTTTGTCAAACATACAAATCTTTGTTTCTTTTATATGCTGTTAAGATACTGCAAATTCCACAGGACATCTCTAAAATTAACTTCCACTCACTAAGTACTTTCTGTTTTTGGAAGGGATTCCCGTTATTTTCCATCTTTTGCTAACAAGTTACCAGTGAGTTTCCTGTTACTCTCTCTTAAGTTGCCTGTCAAATATTATCCTGAAATAGTGATTTCCATATCAGTTGAACAAGCAGCTTGTTTTGTCTGACCCTCCACTCCTTTGTTTCCTTTGAATGTGCTGGAGTCTATGCCCGTTCAAACTTTGGACATGAATGAACATGTCAATGTTAGTTGTCTGATGTATGAACATCTCATAACTGCTGATTTGATAATTGTTTTTCATAGTCATGTTTCCAAGAAACTCTAGGTGTCG
Source organism: Solanum bulbocastanum (assembly GCA_037074985.1). Classification (NCBI taxonomy): domain Eukaryota; kingdom Viridiplantae; phylum Streptophyta; class Magnoliopsida; order Solanales; family Solanaceae; genus Solanum; species Solanum bulbocastanum. The sequence goes on along the minus strand of CM073604.1, from coordinate 37,864,742 downwards.
AATAGAATTAATCCAAACTCTGAACTCATGTTTTTTTAAAAAAAAAAAAATTGCAGGGGATCTCTCTTTTGGAAAAGATGATTTGTGCACACAATATGGTTTTATAACAACATTTACAGACATAACAAGATCATGTAGAGGGGGAAAAGTGTTTTACACTTTAGACTCGTGTAAATGTAAGTGTAATGCAAGACTATGTTTCTTTGGAGCTTCAATCAATTATCCTCTGATGTAAATACCCATCTGGAGTTTGGTCAGGCAATGTTTCTACCTATGTCAAACAATAAAATAGAAAGGGCAGCTCGGTGCACTAGGCTCTCATTACGCACAGCCACGAGGTTCAAGTAAAGGCCAGATTATTGTACACAACCTTTGCGAGCTTGTGCTCGATCTATTGTATTGAACAATGAAAAGTTTTTGTACTATTGTCATATTTGTTTGAATGCATTTGATTTTGTGGAGTTTAATGATAGTAGAGATCTTTAAGCAATGACTTTCTAAGTATTGATTGTACAAAACATGTTTTTCGAAGCTTATTCGAAATATATAGCTTCGATTTATTTATTAGCTAATTTTGTGCTTTGGATCACTTATATATTTAATTATGTGATTATTGAATATATGCAAATAAAAATTATTATTCTTAAAAATGAAAAATTGTGGCAACAAAAATTTTACACAACATCGCCACACTTTAAAAGTGTTGTTCTAGATGAGATATAAAAGGCAACACTTTTTAAAATGTGACCATTAACAAAGTAAAGGCCACGCTTTTAAGTGTAGTGTAATCAAACAAAAGGTGTTGCTAATGAATCACTACAAAGCGTGCCCTTTATACCTCTTTGGCCATGCTTTTTAAGTGTAGCCGCTATGGCGACATTTCAAATGAGTGGTCTAATGTCAAAGGTTACGCTTCTTTTGGCCACCTCCTAAAAAATGTTGTTTAAAGTTCAAAAGTATAGGCCACACTTTTTGCTAGTTTAGGTTATACTTTACTGAGATGGTCATAGGCCTAAGATGTTGTAGTGCTCCATGCATGGTTTGTTAATCCATTCAAAAAATATTTTACAACCTGAAAACATAAAAATAAATCAATACGTAAAGTTGGACCATTGTCCACGACCAAAGCAACAACAACGAAAAGAAAAAAAAGCCTACACTATGCTACAACGTAATTGAATCATCAAAACTTCTTTCATTACAAATTGAAGCCTTCATCTAATCATTTACATTGTTAATTTGAAAATATAATTGAAGAAAAAGACAAAAAATCAAATATAAAAAAAAAAAAAAAGAGAGCTATAGGCTAACTTTTAGCAATAAAGACATTGAATTGAATGAAATAGTGTCAACCTTGCCCTCATCCATTGAACACATCGAATTTCTTAGAATATGTTACTGAAATTTTGATTATAAGCTTATGGAAAGAAGTTGAACTTCAAAAATTATGAATCGAACAAATTTTGAAGTTTTTGCTTTGATTTTAGTTAAGCAATTCAATTTCAGAGTCAGGTTTTAATTTTATAGGAGGAGGATTATTAATAGGTTTAGGTAGAATGGAATGGGCTGGAGGTAAAATATTACGATGATTAAATTAGTAAAAAGTTTGAAATATAATAGTGTATGTAGAATGGTAATTATGTTATTCAATATGTGACATCATTGAATACGTATTTCCATTCACCTAGGCCTAATAAGGAATAAATAAATTCACTTTGATATATATAAAGGATAATAGATCGCTCTATTAGTTAAAGTGGGTAAATAATTTATTTGAATAACTGTAACGTACAATCTTAACCTTTCATTTAAAATATTTTTAAAAAACTATGATCATAAAAGTTTGTTCACAAAATTGATCTTGTTAGAAAGTTGTTCCAATACTCAAATCCTAGCACAAATAAAATTATGATGTCATACTTTTGTCCTTTTTAACATGCAGTGCAAGATTTAATTATAGGAGTGTAGCAAATATTGAAGTTCTAAAATTTATGCATATATTATACATGATTACATATTGTCTAGAAACTTTTATTTGTCAAAGTTGGTGAAACTTAAGGTGAAGACTATGAAGGATCTAGGAAAAGGATCAAGTTTTTGGCTTTTCTATAATTTTGTTAGTCAAATTAATCATACTTTAAGGCATATATGGACTATGGTGCATGGTTTGTGACAAATCTTAAGATCTAAACTTTATCTTATAATACATAATAGAGGGGAGCTACATGGTTTGAAAGAGGTTCAAGTGAAAAATCTTTCTATTACAAAGTATTTCTACAAATTAAGTAAACATAATTTCTTTTAATAAATATATATAAATTATTGAAATTTCTTACGTTGAAAATAAAATTTTAATATAATGAGACCAAATTTATTTTAAGTCGTAGATTCTTTATAATATAAGGATTAGTTACACATACATTAGGAATGTAGGGATAAATTATTGGTTACTATATGAAGAGGTTCTATTATTTAACAATTTAATATGATTGCTTATCTATAGAATAATATATAAAATCTTACCTAATATGTGAAAAAGGAAGAAAAGCGAAGCTAAGCATTATATGAATCCTCTGTATCCATTCTGTTCTATTCAGATCTATTTAATTCCAATATAAAATAATCATCTAGCACCCTTCATTTCTCCTATCTTAAAGACTCCCAAAAAAAATTAATAATAAAAACACCAAAATCTTCTGCCATACACATCGGGATATATCTGTTTTCATGCGAAGTTCACCAAATATACAACAATTCAACAAAACCACGACTTCCCACTTCATAATTCTGAACTAATAAAGCAAAACATCAAGAAAATTCTGAAACCACTTGAATCTGAGTTAGAGCAAAAAAACAAAAGGAACCCAGATGAAATCTAGCAAAATTAGAGGTGGGTATAGAATAAAACCTGTGGGAAATTGGCAGATTGGGCCCAAACAGTTCCATCTTGGCCAATAATAGCAGCAGAAGTGAGATGATTACCTTCAATCTCACAAAGCAAGTGCTCATCAACATATGTTTGCCAAGACATCTTTGATTCAACCCAAGTTTCGGCTTCAGTTTCTTCTTCAAAGTAGCTCTGAATTCAAGATCTATGGTTCAGTGAAAATGGTTGATAATGGCTTTTTCTAGAAGTTGCGTTGATGTTAAGCTAAATCGTCAATATTTTTCTTTTTATGGTGTAGATAGAATAATTAGAAGATTCGGACAATTATAAAAATCTCCTTTTGACTAAAGTATTGACTATCATTTAAGATGTTTTGAGTATATACGGTTATTATTTTAGTAAAATGTAACATGAAAGTTGTGAATATAAGAAAAATGATTTTTAGCAAGGGAAAAAATGTTTTTAAAAGTTTTAAAATTGATTATTATAGGTTATTAATAGCTAAAAAGAATGATTGTTAAATAATTTTTAATGATAATATGATTTTAATCCTTATATTTTTTTTAGCGGTAGAAATTTTCATTCATTAATTAGTCATTAGGTCGTTAAAAATCTTAACAATAATAACTAACTTGATTTGTACAAGTACTTTTTACAATTATAGTTCTTTTTGATAATTTTCAATTATTTCAATATCAATATCTTTAACGATAAAAAGATTTAGCTTCTCTAATGTCTATATAAATATTAGATAAATCAATCATAAAAGAATTTTAAAGATCATACGCTATTTTACAAAAATATTTACTACTAAATAGTAATTACTATTTCATACATACTGGAAAAGTAAAAAAGTAATATTTATGTAAAACTTCATTGTTAATAATACAAAATATGAAAGAATGATATTTATAACATTCAAGTTGTATGACATTTGGGACATCAAAATCACACGAGGGCCACATATGACACACTCGTATGTGAGTATTTACTATTTTTGAAAAACTCATCCGCAGTCAACATGCAGAAGATGTAGCCTGTAGGTCATCAGTCATCACATGCCAAATCTGATAGTTTCTATATATAAGAAGGGATGTTTATGACTTTGCAGTCCCTGTGATGCGCTTTTTGAAGCATTCATAAAGACAGATGTTGCATTCAGGACACAACTTGATTCTTCTCGCAAACGCAAGGGAGCAGTTCAGAAAGATTGGCATCCTGGTTGTACTGCAATAGCTGCTCTTATCGTCAGAAACAAACTTATTGTTGCTAATGCTGGTGATTGCAGAACAATCTTGTGTCGATCTGGGATCCCATATGCTCTAAGTAGGGTGAAATGATTCATTTTCTTAGCTTTCTGATGAATCAGAAGACTTTGCATTTCCACTGATATACGGTACTGTTATAGGATCATGCTGCAAGTCGTCTTGAGGAGCGGGAACGTATTATCCGTGCAGGTGGCCTTGTCAAATGGCAAGTGGATACATGGAGGGTGGGTGATGCGGCTCTCCAGGTTAGTCTTCCCAATTTCACATGTTTTCATAGCCACTGCTTAATGATTTGCATAGTATCCAGAGCACACTTTTTTTCTTCTATTTCTACCAAATTCTTGCCAATTTTCAGCTACAGCTTGGACGTTCTTGTTTTTCCCTTCTCTATGTGTTTATATATTCTGGAAGTCTGCATTTATGCAAACTATCCAGTTTGTTGTAGTTCCCTTGTTATATTTTTGATCAGAAGAATCCTTTGTCTGTAAGATTTTCACTTGCCTTCTGATCCCAGTTCCATTTGAAATAGATACAATAAGCTATGTGATGTTAAAAAAAGTAGCACTAGTGCATGGTCCAAATGTATATACACATTATCCAATCCTTTTAGTAAGGGAAAGTGTGTATATATCACATTATCCAATCCTTAGTCAGGGAAAGTGGTGTCTGCATTATATTCATTCATTAACAGCTATAAAATGTTTAGATATCATGAAGCTCAATGATCAAGTTGCTATACAAGTTATAAATGTATTAATATCAGAATAAGTGGGCATTGAATGTACTACCTTGACTCCTTCTTGTATTGTATAGTCTTAAAATCACAAATTCAAAGTACTCCTAGAATCCAAAAATCAAATTAGTGCTAAAATCCCAAATTCAAACTATTAGTAGTTTTAAAATCTCAAATATAATTTAAACTAGTCTTAGAATCACAAATTCAAACTAGTCCTAAAATCCCAAAATAAACTAGTGCTAAAATCCAAGTTCAAACTATTAGTAGTCCTAAAATCTCAAATATAATTCAAACTAGTCCTAAATTCCAAATTCAAACTAGTCCTAAAATCACAAATTCAAACTAGTCCTAACATCCCAAAATCAAACTAGTGCTAAAATCCTAAATTCAAACTAGCTAGCTAGTCCTAATCTCAAATTCAAACTATCTAAAATCCGAAAATCAAACTAACTCAAATAATACCCAAATTCAAACAACTGCTTCAATACCCTAATTCAAACTAATACTACAATCCCAAAATCAAACAAATTAACTCAAGAAATACCCAAATTTAAATAAATCCTAAGATACTCTAATTCAAACTAACGCTAACATTAAAATTTTCAATTCACTCACTAACTAATAATCCCTAATTCAAACTAACAATCAATAAACACAAAATCAATAAACTAATTACAATTAAATAACTAACAAAATCAAATATAGCTCAAATTGAATTTTTTTGATAAATAAAACCCTAACCTTAAGGAGAAGGCGATAATGAAGAGAAACGGGAAGGAGGAGGAAGCGGCAGCTCCAGAAGGTGAGGCTCGCGGCGGCAGCACCTGAAGACTCCAACCGGTGGTAGCAACAAACAGAGGGACGGTGGCGGCGATGAGGATCAAAGTGAAAAGAAGGAGGAGAGAAATTGTGAAATGGGAAATGAGAGATGGGGGAAATCGCATCTGTAAGTATCAGATATTTAATGAAAAGCGACGAACAACATCTCTATGTCCGTCACTTTTTAAAAAAATAGTTGACCAACATTTCAAAAAGCGACGAACTTAGAGACGCTGTCCGCGCTTATTTAAAATATTTGACCAAATAATTTAACCAAGAAGCGACTGACGGCGTGGCTATTGTTAAATTTATATATAATTATTTTTAATTAAAAGCGACGGACAACGTCTATATTTATATTAAATAAATAATTATTAATTTTTTATATATATTTGGCGCAAAAATCTGCAGAAAAAAGCGACGGACTTAGAGATATCGTCCGTCACTTTTCTGTCCGTTGTTTTTAGCAGTTTTTTAGTAGTGGTTGTGCATTGCATTCATGTGAGGCCCGCCTGGATTGCATAGGTATAAGAATACTAGGCATTGATATGTGAAAACTGTGTTGCGTTCGCGCAAGTAAAAAAATGAGTTAAGTTATTTTCCTCTTCACGATCACATGGATTGAGTCACGATCACGTGGAGTAACTGACCTGGGCATATTCTTATTTCCTAACATTGTTATTAATGTTAGAATATATGACAATATATTCTAACAGATTGTAATAGATTGTATATATATTTAGTTTACATATATAGATAGGTATATATTTAGTTTATATATATATATATATATATATATAGGTAGTTTCCTTACTTATAACTGATTATACTCTTGTAATAGGTGTATATATACTAGGGGTGTTAATGAAATAAATCAAGGAATTAATCTCTTTCATGGTATCACCTGTCTAGGGCATAATCCGACCTTCTTCCTTCGTCGTGACCCCCTGCTGACCCCCCTGCTGCTGCCGCCCCCCACCTCTTTCTCTTCCTCTATTCTTCATCACTATGTCTAACTCCAAATCTTCCTTTCATCCTGCTCTTGCTGTCTCCAACATCAAGAACCATGTTCCCATCACTCTTGAGATGGAGAACGTCCAATACTCCACGTGGGTGGAACTCTTTAAGATTCATACAAGATCCCATCGGGTAATTGATCATATTATTCCTTCGGCAGCGGGAACGGAGAAACGACCTCAATAAGAGGAGGACAAAGAGCTGTGGTCCACTCTTAACGCCACCGTTCTCCAATGGCTATACGCTACTATTTCTCATAATCTTTTGCATACCATTCTTGAGCCTGACACCACAGTTATGGAGGCATGGAATCGCTTGCGTGACATATTCCAGGATAACAAACACTTTTGTGCTGTCATTCTTGAGTATGACTTCACTCATGTCGACATGGCGGACTTTTCGAATGTCTCTACATATTGTCAACATCTCAAATCTCTATCGGATCAACTCAAGAATGTTGGCTCCTCGGTGGCTAACGATCGTCTAGTTCTTCAATTGGTATCTGGCCTTACCGAGCCCTACTAAGGTGTGGCCACTCTTATTCGCCAACGTGACCCTTTGCCGCAATTTTATCAAGCTCATTCAATGCTCACTTTTCAAGAGGCTGGCCGTGCGAAGAAAGCAGCCCAAAGTTCCTCCACTGCATTAGTTGCTCGCTCGTTCGAGGGTTCTCCTGATGTTCCTGAAAATTCCTCTTCCAACCGCCCTACTAATGGTAGGAAGAGGAACCACAACCGCAACAACGATGAAGGCAGGTATTGCGGCAATACTGGGCAGCGTGGAGGCGGCAGAGGCGCTGGCAGCAGTAGCGGACCTGCAGGCCGTGGTGGCCAGTTGGGAGGCGGCAACAGTCACGGCAACACTGGGCAGCAATCAGTAGCGCAACACCCTCCGCCATACTCTCCTTGGAATGGCGGGCAGCAGTGGCCATGGATGGCCTCTTGGGGTCCTTGGGCTATACCTCCATGTCCATATCCGTCAATCGCTTGGTCCCAACCCAATGATGGACGGCAGTAGCCACCACGAGCGGGTGTACTTACCCCCCGTCCCCAGTAGGCATACACGGCAGCCCCTACCCCTACGAACATTGAGGCCGCGATGCATACTCTTGGAATCACGCCTCCGAATGCAAATTGGTACACGGACACCGGTGCCACTTCTTACATGACATCCACACAAAGTAACCTCATGCCCCTATTTTAATAAGAGCATTAATCATGGTATAATGGTTGGTAATGGTCACTTAATTCCAATTCACGGCTATGGTCACACAACGTTGTCTTTCCCGTGTCCTCCCTTGCACTTAAACAATGTCCTCCATGCCCCTCATCTAGTTAAAAATTTGGTGTCCGTCTGCAAATTTACCACTGATAACTCTGTCTCTGTTAATTTTGATCCCTTTGGGTTTTCTGTGAAGGATTTTCAGACGGGGAGACTGGTAATGAGGTGTAACAGTCGGGGAAAGCTTTATCCAATCACCAATCCTGTCACTTTACCATCTACTTTTGTTGTTTTGGCATCGTCTCTTTGGCATAATCGTTTGGGTCACCCGGGCGCACCTGTGTTGAATTCCCTTAGGAAGAATAAATTGATTGATTGTAATCAAAGTAGAGATGTTCGTATCTGTCAGTCGTGTCCTCTTGGAAAACATGCTAAGTTGCCATTTTATACTTCGAATTCTTGCACTCTTATGCCATTTTATATTATAAATAGTGATCTTTGGACATCACCTGTGTTGAGTTCCTCCGATCATAGATATTATGTCTTGTTTATAGATGATTATTCTAAATTCTTGTGTACATATCCTTTATCGCAAAAATCACAAACCTTTTCCACATTTTTAGCTTTCAAGACATTTATTCGAACTCACTTTGAGCGGAATATAAAGAATATCCAATGTGATAATGGCAAGGAAATTGATAATGGCCCTTTTTGGAACTTCTGTAAAACCAATGGTCTGTCATTTCGTTTATCTTGTCCATACACATCCCCTCAAAATGGGAAAGCCGAACGACAAATCCATACGATTAATAACATTGTTCGTACCTTATTGGCCCATGCTTCCCTTCCTCATTACTTTTGGCATCATTCGTTACAAATGGCAACTAACCTTCTCAACATCCTTCCTCATAAACTGTTAAACTATCAATCTCTTCTTAGCATTCTTTATTGGAAAGATCCATCTTATTCTTATCTTCGTGTCTTCGGGTGTTTATGTTATCCTCTCATTCCCTCCACATAAATAACAAAACTCCAACCCCGGTCAACCCCATGTATTTTTTTGGGATATCCATTACATCATCATGGGTATAAATGCTTTGATTTGTCCTCTCGCAAAATCATCATTAGCTGTCACGTAATATTTGATGAGATGCAATTTCCTTTTGCCAAGGTATATACTCCTCAAAATCACACGTATCACTTTCTAGACGATGGACTCTCTCCATATGTAGGTCATCATCTCACTAAACCCACCGGCTCCACCTCTTCCTATATCACATTTGCCCAGCCTACCGTGCCCAGCTAACGGGTCTGCCTCCTCGCCTGGGTAGCTCGCTTCATCGCTGTCTGCTAGGCAGCAGCAGTTCGCCTCCTCTTCCGCTCTTCCTCCTGTCTCTCCTCATCGACCAACTCCCATATCGCACTCTAGTCTACCCTCCGGTCCGATTACTAGAAATAAGCATGGGATCTATAAGCCTAAGAGGTCTTTCAACCTTCATACATCCGTCTTGAAATCCCCTCTACCCCGTAACCCTTGTCGGCTCTTCGTGACCCGAATTGGAAATTGGCTATGGATGTTGAATATAATGCTCTTATTAAAAATAAGACGTGGGAGTTAGTGCCCCGTCCTCCAAATGTTAATGTTATTCGGTGTATGTGGATTTTTGCTCATAAAGAAAAGTCTGATGGTTCGTTTGAACGACATAAAGCTCGTCTTGTAAGTGATGGTAAAACCCAACAGGTTGGCGTGGATTGTGGTGAGACGTTTAGTCCGGTTGTCAAACCGGCGACTATTCGTACGGTTCTCAGTCTGGCTCTCTCCAAAGCATGGCCGATTCACCAACTTGATGTCAAGAATGCGTTCTTACATGGCGACCTCAAAGAGACTGTTTACATGTATCAACCTTTGGGTTATCGGGATCCTCATCGGCCTAATCATGTATGTTTTCTGCAGAAATATCTTTATGGATTGAAGCAAGCTCCGCGGGCTTGGTATACAAGATTTGCTGATTATGTACATACCCTTGGGTTTTCTCACAGTAAGACCGATCATTCCTTGTTTGTTTATAGTCAAGGTTCTTCTATGGCTTATCTTTTATTATATGTCGACGATATTATTTTAACTGCATCCTCCGATGAGCTTCGCCAGTCTATCATATCACTTTTTAGCTCCGAGTTTGCTATGAAAGATTTGGGCCTGTTGAGCCATTTCTTGGGCATTGTTGTCACTCGTCATATAGCTGGTTTATTTTTATCTCAAAAGAAGTATGCAACTGAGATTATTGAACGCGGCGGCATGTCATCATGTAAGCCATCTCTTACTCCGATTGATACAAAGCCGAAGCTTGGAGCTACTACGAGCACGCTATTTGCGGACCCATCACTTTATCGAAGTCTTGCAGGGGCACTCTAATACCTTACGTTTACAAGACCCAATATTACTTATGCGGTGCAACAGGTGTGCTTGTTCATGCATGACCCACGGGATGAGCACATACACGCCCTCAAGCGCATCGTGCGCTACCTACAAGGTACTTTGGATTATAGTCTTCACCTGTATCCCTCTTCCACAACCACCCTTGTCTCTTATACTGATGCTGATTGGGGTGGGTGCCCGGATACACGGCGTTCGACTTCTGGTTATTGTGTCTTTATGGGTGATAACTTGATCTCATGGTCTGCCAAACGTCAGGCAACTTTGTCCCGTTCGAGTGCAGAGGCAGAATACCGAGGGGTGCCCAATGTGGTGTCTGAGTCCTATTGGTTGCGTAACTTGCTTTTGGAACTTTATTGTCCTATTCCACGAGCTACTTTGGTTTACTGTGATAATGTTAGTGCCATCTATCTAGCTGGTAATCTTGTTCAGCATCAACGCACTAAGCACATTGAGATGGATATACATTTTGTAAGGGAAAAGGTGGCTCGTGGCCAGGTTCGAGTACTCCATGTCCCCTCTTGTTATCAGATTGCAGATATCTTCACCAAAGGCCTTCTGTTGGTATTATTCAAAGATTTTCGAGACAGTCTTAGCATTCGGCAACCTCCCGCTTAGACTGCGAGGGTGTGTTAGAATATATGACAATATATTCATTGTAACAGATTATATATATATTTAGTTTATACATATAGATAGGTATATATTTATTTTATATATATAGATAGGTAGTTTCCTTACTTATAGCTGATTATACTCTTGCAATAGGTGTATATATACTAGGGATGTTAATGAAATAAATCAACGGATTAAATTCTTTCAATTACTTCCCCCATTCCTCTATTTTTGAACTCTAAGAACTTGGTTTATGTGATTTCAATGAGACTTTTCGAAATTATACTTTTGGGTAATAAGTGATTTGACTCCAACCCTTCATTTCTCATTTATTATTTCATAATTTTTAACATTAAATCATTGATTTCAAATTCTAAAGTTTGATATTAAGATAGAAGAATGAAACACTGTGCATCTAGAGAAAATTGAAACGGAGAGACGGAGAAGTAGAGGATGCTCTACTACAAGTAAGCCTCTGAACTCAACTTTGTTTTTGTAACTCTATTTCCGTATGTGTAACAAAAAAATCCACATTGTAGAAACAATTTCGCAACTCAATAAATAACTAATCTTGATTTATATTCTTCTCGGCTTAAATGGTACGTTTTGTTTGTTGTAAACCCAAACCCAAGATGTATGCCTAGTCTACGCAACACAAGCAGCACACTTCCCACTAGACAAAAGCCTTAGGGGCAAAACTCTCAAGGACTTTTTAGAGCCTATTTCTGCTTACTTCCGATGTATGCATAATTCATATAGCAGTTGGAGTTGATTTTGGTTTTTAAAAAATTTCAGAGTAGATATCTCATATGTTAAGTATATATTTCTATAAAATCATTTTCTTGAAATGGAAATAGATGTTTGACATTCCAAAGATAGAGCATGAGCTAATTGCTCTAATATAGGTTTTGCCGATTGCAAGAACAGATTTTTACAAGATTTCTTTCTATAAACGGAAGTAGCTTCCTTATTCCCCCTTGCCAAAAAAATGTACGGTGTATTTGGGTGAAATATCCTATTAAATTCATGCTTCCACCACTGTTGTCTCCAATCAACATTTTCCTGGTACTCTCTCATTCATCTTTATTTTTTCCCTCTGATATTTGAAAAATGATAAATTTCTATGTGATTGAAAATGTTGAACTAGTAGTTATATAAGACTGCATACATTGTTGAAATGTGTATTTATGAGAATTTGGATATTTTCTTTATTTCAAATCTGATTTTTTCGAGTTGTCTATAATCATGTGTATATAACCATGTTGAGTGCTACAATTAGCAATTTGCCCTGTAATGTCCTGGATTAAATTCTTGGGAGCTTGCCTTTGAAAGATGCATTGAAGACCAGTATCTTATCAAAAGACTGGAGGTACAAATGAGTAACGCATGCAGAACTTGATTTTTGTAGTGAGTTTTTCACATCTTTCAACGACAACCAAGAAGCCAAGAAAATCATTTACCAAGTCCTACGACTGCATCAAGGACCAATACTAAAGTTTACTCTCCAACAGCCTAATTTGATATGTTATCGTGATATTTATAATTGGATGCTCTTCATGTCAAAGAAAATTGTCCAGGAACTCACCCTTCAAGTATTCACAGGCAACAAATATCATTTACCTTCTTATCTTTTCACATTTCAGCAGCTAAGACATCTTGACCTTGATATGTGCTTCTTCCACCCTCCATCTGATTTCAAAGGGTTTGCAAAGCTTATTAGTATTAATCTTCAACATGTCAATTTTGATCCAACAATATTTAGGAATCTCATAACCAAATGCCCATTGCTTGAAAGTTTGATGTTGACTAGGTGCACCACATTTGACGTTCTTGAAATTGATGCGCCTAATCTCAAATGCTTTGACTTTCTTGGAACATCGAAGTCCATTTGCTTCAAGAATGTCCCTATGCTTAAAACTGTTGCTGTATGTCTCAATCGAATTTTGATGGATACGTCAACTTTTTGTTCTAATCTTACAAAGTTCTTCCATTTTCATGCCTTCCCTGGAGGAACTTGAACTAGGTGGTTCATCATTATAGGTAATGTACATTTGTTATAATATTACTTATGATAGTTGGTACTTATTATAATCATATTATGTATCTTCAACCAATTTTTTTACTTGCTTCTAGTACTTGAACATGGGAGGTATACCAGAGAATCCCTTGGCTGCTCTAAATAATGTCAAATCCCTATGTATTTCAGACATGTCTTTTAGAAATGTTGATGAGGTTTCTAGTGCAATTTACTTGATTACAAGTTGCCCTAAATTACAAGAACTTACAATTGAATGTGTAAGCACCCTCCTACTTTCTCATAAAATTTATTGATATGGTTTCTTCATCTGAATCTGCCTAACTGTTACCAAATTTATTGCATGAAGCAATAGGCATTGTGGTGGAACCTGTTATACAATTCTTATGAGCCAAAGCAATCTCATGTGGTGCTATGAAGCTGCTTAAAAGTGTGGAAATGCATTATTTTATTGGTTTTGAGATGGAAATAGAATTTGTGAAGTTTATATTGGCATCTGCACCGGTACTTAAGGAAATCTTCATTTGGAGTAGTGGGCAGTTTCATCGGGGTACACAAATGATGGATGAGATAAAACAATTTCATTGAGAATCACCCAACATTAGATTCAAATTCGAAGAAATGTTAATGGATCCGGAACTGCCATGACTTTGCTTATTGGTTTTAGGTGGTCCAAAGCCACACTCATCTTTTAATAAGTACTATTTATTTTTGTTTGTTGGTTGAACCTATATATGTAGCTCATCCTACAAATTTCAATGTTGACTTCATTGAAATTGTGCTCAATCTATTGCGTTGGTAAACTTGATTATTTTTTATACTCTCTTTGGAGTTATCGGTGTATGCTTTCTCCATCCTCCAGTTTGCTATTATTTTTTGGGGGTTAAAGGTGTCCAACAAGCCCTTTATTGAGAAAGAAAATATACAAAATAAAGCAGTCTAATCCAAAAAACTAGAAACAATAAAGACAAAAAGCAGTGATCTGGTCGAGTCCACATTAAACGACCCTAAGTCTCCTTTTAGGAAAGTTACAGCGGCTGCTTCACCATCTTCTTCCTCATCTTTTTCGGAAAACCTCGAAGATTAGGTTTTTGCTCCTTTCCTTCAAGGGGTTTCCTTTATCCTTCATATCATAAGAGGACTTTGGCCTTCCCTGGAAACTTCTGGTTGCTGCTAAATTCTATTGTACCTGTGGAACTTCTGCATGACTAAAATAATCAAAGCAAACATAGCTCATCTCTTTTCTTGAAATACATTTTGTAGGGGATTAACAGATATTGACAAAGAAACAAAAGAGAAAGATAACAAGGATAAGTACACATTACTTTATTGAAATAATGACTGCATTATAAATACATGAATTCATAACTTAAAAACTAAAGAAAAGGAGTAAAATAAGCTAATATTATCTCAAATAACTAAAGCCTAAAATATAGCAACTAACTAATCAGATTCTGCCCAACACTACAACCTTATTTATCTGAATTCAATCCTACTTTTATAAGTTGTATATTGATACAATAGAAGGTGGAACTAATCTCCAGCTTTTGAGGCACCACTTTCAACACTCCTCCTTGAGTCAAGAGCATCAACTCCCAAAACGATTCCCTCAATACAGCTTCACTCCGTCAAGCTTGTACGAGTAGTGAAGAAGTATAGATTTAGTTGGTTGTTGACTGACGGAAAGCATGGGATCAAAAAAGGCAATCAATCAGAATTTAGAAAATAATTCAAAAAATCTTGGTAAACGTCGAAATCTTTAGTCTGTTTTTTTTGGAGTAAGAAATTCAATAGGGATTCCAAATCTACCATAACATAAGGAGAGGAGGTAGAGCAATAGCTTGGGTTGACCCTCTTAATGAAGATCAAGTCCTTTTCTTAGAAACTAAAATCTTGCTCTAGGTAAGGCCTTAGTTAAAATATCAACTGAAAATTTGTTTTGCAGTGTACTAAGTGTATGTCTCCATTCTTTTGCACCCCTTTCAAGAAATAAAGCTTGATCTTGAAATGTTTTGTCTTTCCATGTTAAACGACATTATTTTCAATTGAATTTGCAGCTTGATTATCAACAAAGATTTCAATACTCTTTTTGCTCCATTTACAAATCTGTCAGTAGCTCCTAAATCCAAAGGGCTTGTTCACAGCTAATGCAGCTACAATGTACTCTGCTTTATCTGTAGATTGAGCCACAATATCTTGCTTCTTTCAACACTGACAGAACATTCCAGAACCAAAACTAAAATAGTAACCTGAGGTGCTTCTCATATCATCTAATCTACTAGCCTAAGCCTAATCACTATCAGAAAATCCAAAAAACTGAAAGTCTGATGCTTTTTTGAACATTATGCCAAAATTGGCAGTAATAACATATCTAATCAGACACATAGCTACAATGCGTATATCTTCAAAGTAAAGTCACAACATAAAGAATATTTAGTCTCGCTACAGTCAAGTACATTAGCAAACCTATCAGGCTCCAATAAATTCCTTCATCAACCTTTTCAGCTCCATCTTCTTTGCAAAACTTCTCCTTTTGATTCATATGAGTTGTTGTAGACTTGCATTCTTCCATTTTGAACTTTATGGAATTTCTTAAACATATTTCTACTGGCATATGAAGATCTTGTGTCCTTTTTACTGAATTTCTATTCCAAGAAAATAAAACATTATACCAAGGTCTGTCATCTCAAAAACTTCCATCATTTCAATCTTGAATAAGTTGATTAAGTCCAAATTCCTACCTATAACTAGCAAGTCATCTACATATAAAGAAACAATGGTTAAATCATAATCTTCTTTTCTAATATAAAGTGTAGAATCACTGAAACTTTTTGGAAGCCGAAGATCAGAAGATGAGGATCAATTCTACTATACCAAGCTCTAGGAGCTTGTTTTAAGCCATACAATGCCTTCTTGAGAAGGAACGCTTTGCCTTTTTTGCCAGGTTGGTCTACAAAAATTTCTTCTTCGAGGTAGACATTCAAGAAAGCTCATTTTACATCAAGCTGGTAAATCTTCCATCCCCATTGACACGTTACTGCTAACAACATAGTTATTGTATCCAAATAGGCGGCAGGAGCAAAACTTTCTGAAAAATCTACTCCAAACATTTGTGTGTACCCTTTTGCAACCATCCTAGCCTTGTACTTGTTTGTGAAACCATCAAGATTGAACTTGGTTCTATAAAGCCACTTGACTCCAATAGCCTTCTTGTGCAATGATTTGTAAACTAGCTCATATGTGTTGTTCTTTTGTATCATTTTAAGCTCCCCCTACATTGCATATCTCCATTTCTCATCTTTAGTAGCCTCCATAGATGCTCGTAGTTCTAAAATTGCAACATTACACCTTGATATATATCAGAAATTTTTCTTGTTCCTCTAGCAGGTACATCATGAACATCTTTATCTAGAAATTTTAGATTTTTTTGCTTTTTATTATCTTGTGAGCTCCGGGTGTCATTTTACACAAACTTGACATCCCTGTTAAAAATGATTTTGTCATTTTGAAGTTAATACATCCTATAAGCTTTTGAGAGACTGTTGTATCCTACAAAAATTCAAGGTTTAGCCCTCTTATTCAACTTATCTCTTCTAACCTGAGGTACATAAGAAAAACGAAGACAACCAAATATTTTCAAAATTGTTATCAAATGTTTGTAACCAAACCAAGCCTCAAATGGTGTCTTCTTTTGCAAGGCCTTAGTTGGCAATCGATTTAGCAGAATTACTGCAGTATTTGTAGCTTCAGCCCAAAAGTTCTTTGGCAGTCCTTTTTCATGGAGAAAACACTTGTCATCTCCATTAGCGTCCTATTTTTCTTTCTACTAGTCTATTTTGTTGGGGAGTATAGAGTGTTGTTAGCTTATGCTCAATAAATGCTTTATTACAAATCTTGTTGAATTTTTCTAAAGTATACTCGGTTCCATTATCTATTCTTATCACCTGAATTATGCAGCCACTCTGATTTTGCACAAAAGCCTTGTATTTCTTGAATACATCACCGACCATAGATTTATAGTTCAAAAAATAAATCTAAGAATATTTGATAAAATCATCAATAAAGGCAATAATGTACTTACTACTCTTTAAAGATGGTGTTTTATAAGGTCCGCCTATATTCGTGTGAATAATTTATAGCTTATGCTTTGCCCTCCACGATGGATTATGAAAATCCAACCTTGTTTTCTTCCCATACTAACAAGCTTCACAAGCAGGAAGGTTCTTTTCAAGGCTTGGAAGACCTTTTGCAAGTTGATTTTCTTTCATGAAGAGTATAGCATCATGATGAAAATGTCTAAGTCTTTTGTGCCATAATTATGAGTTATTTTCCAACTGGATAGGTGTTGCTTGCTCCTCATCTAAGAGGGTCAAGGCAAAACTTTCTCCTCTCATCTTGACCTTGATCTCCTTATTATTAGCATCCTTGATGACACGTACTTTTTCTTCAAGAAACACTTCCAAACCATTTTAAAGTAGTTGTCTAACACATAGGAGGTTTTGATCAAGATCAAGAACAAAAAGAACATCAACTATAAGTTTCAAACCTGTAAGGCTTTCAATTGTAATAGTTCCTTTGCCTTTCGCGTCGAGATATTCTCCATTTAAAATTTTACTTAGGAAAAAAAAGACCTATCTATATATTTAAAGAGTTATTGGTCACTAGTCATATGATTTGTGCATCCGCTATCAATTAACCATTATTCAGAAGCGTTTTTGCTAGCAAAACAAGTTGTTACAAATAATTACTCTTCTTGATGTTGATTTACAGCAGCCTTAGCTTCTGCTTGTTGTGGTTGTGACTTGCATACCATCTACACATGGATTAGTTGACTACATTTTTGCACTTGACATCTAGTCTCCACCAAAAGTTTTGTTGAGAGTGGTTTGTCTTTTTGCAATAAAGGCAGGGAGGTTGGCATCCTCCCTGATTATTGTAATTATTGCTAAGCCTTTGCTTTTTGATCTTTTTCCTTCCTTTGTTTGACTCATTGTTCTGTGAATTATCTTGAAAATCACCTTCAACACAACCTTCTTTCCTCGTTATTCTCTTTTGCTCCAATGTCTGCAAAGCTTTAACAAGTTCTTTCAAGGTAACACTTGACAAATCTTTAGAATTCTCTAAAGAAGAAATTGTGGCTTCATATTTCTCACGAAGTGTAACAAAAATATTTTGAACAATTCTTTCATCACTAAAATCCTTACTGAACATTCTCACCTTGTTGGCCAAGTCGAGTAGTTGGTTTGTATAATCTTTTATAGTTTATGATTCTTTCATTCTCTTCATTTCAAATTCTCGAATGAGATTCATTATTTTCATATTCTGCACTCTTTCATTTTCTTCATATTATTTTTTGAGATACTCCCAAATTTCTGTAGTAGACTTCATTTGTATAATTATGGTAAGAATTGAAGGGGATGCTTCAAAGAATAGGCAATCTTTGGTTTATTCTCATTGTGATTTTTCATCAGATTCATTGTTGGATTATCACCGAGAGGAGTTACTTGATAATCCTCTTCTACTGTTTCTCGGAGCTCCAACACTTTAAGATGAACCATCATTCTAATTGCCCAAGCTTAATAATTTTCACCATTGAAGACTAGTGGAGTTAAGAAGCTTGTTGCAAAATTCATTTTCTATAAACTATTTAAGATAATAGTTCAAAGAATGGCTTATAATATGGTTAACTCTCTTATCACAAGTCCCTCAAGATGTGAATGTTCTGATACAAATTTGTACAAGATTATCATATATTGACAAAGAAAGAAAAGAAAAAGATAACAAGGTTAAGTTGCATTACTTTATTGAAATAATGACTGCAATATAAATACATTAATTCATAACTTAAAAATCTAAAGAAAAGGAGTAAGCCTAAATTATAGCAATTAACTAATCATATTCTGCCCAACACTGCAGACTTATCTATCTAAACTTAATCCTACTTTTAAGTTGTATATTGATATAACAGAAGGTGGAACTAATCTCCAGCTTTTGAGGCACTACTTTCAACACATTTGCCTATGATTTATGTTTTCCTCTTCATTTTTTTTTTTGAGCTTACGAAACGACCTTACCCAATTCGAAGTTCCAACCCATTTCTACCAATAGCATTTGAGGTAGATTCGTTTGTCTTCGATATCAGTTTTCCATTCCAAATCAATAGATGAAGTTAATTTCTCATATGATCATCTAAATAATGAAAATAATCTATCAAAGACACTTTTTTTAATATAAGAAATCATTCAACTATTACTTTGCCTTTTACAAAATACGAGCCTTTAAAGCTACTAAACTCATGTGATTTACTAAATTGTCATCTTTAAAAAATATACTTCTATAAAAAAATCCATTAAATAAACCCATCCAATTAATTGATTTAGTTTTCCTTCGTCATTAATCGATGGATTTATGTTCGAACAAATCTTTTGTATTTCAATATGATAATGGATACGACATTTTTTAGGTGATTCTTGAATTTTTATATTTAGAGTCGAGCAATCTTACTTGGTTAACGATGTCAAGAATGATGGTAGGGGTGGATGAGTACAATAAGAGTCAACCATTGTCAAAAATATGATTTGCACAGGGCTCATTCCCCATAATGTACCTAGGGATACCACCATCTTCAAAGAAATGGAGCAAAATGAAGTATCACCATCCGACAGAGAAGAGTACTAGCAGAATCACAAAAGTCTACTCAAAATTGTTGTCATATGCAGGGAGGTTGCAGGTGATTATCTCAGTGATGTTTTCTATTCATAGTTTATGGGGATCTGCTTTCATACTACCCCAGAGCGTGATAAAAGAAGTTGACAAATCATGTAGGGCAAACTATGGGTAGCTTTGAGGATAAAAAGAAGATTAAGCTAGTAGTGTGGGACAAAGTATGTGTCCCTAAAAAGTTTGGTGGTCTAAATATCAAAGGAAGCAAATTGTGGAATGTGGCATCAGTGGGTAAGTTGTTGTGGCAATTAATAGTTAAAAAAGATGTATTATGAATCAGATGGGTACATGGGTGTTTATGAAAGAGAACTAGGACATCTGGGAGCATAAACATCCACAAGATAGTAGTTGGTACTAGAGAAAGTTGAATGCCATAAAGAAAGACATGGTGGAGTGGTATGCACAAGGCACGTATGTCCTAATAGAAAATGGGAGATACTCATTAGGAGCAAGCTACGACTCATTGTTAGGGGATCCAGAGTAAGATGATAATTGATGAATTCATCTGGGATAAAATCTCTCAACCAAGGCATGGATTTATAATTTTGGTTAGCTATGTAGGGCAGATTACTGACTAAAGACCGACTACAAAGGATGAATTTACTAGTGGATAATATAGCATGTAGTTTATGTGACGTGCAAGATGTTGAGACACAAAAACACCTTTTTCTAAATGTGTTTGGCCCAAAGGAATCATTACAGCAATGGATCAATGGTCTTTGGTGCTTATTCCAGTAAGAGATGTGAAATAAGTGTTAGAAAAAATTAGGAGGAAGAATTGGAAGCAACTGGACAAGGAGATAATCGCAACACTTTGGGACTCACCAGTATATCATGTGTGGTAGGCTAGGAATTCAAAGTTGTATAGGGGAGCAATGGTGACTGTAGATACAACAATTACACAGATTAAACAAAGCTTCAATGCTAGATTATACATAGTTAGAAAGACAAGGAAAGACCAAAGATGTTGTTATTTGAATCAGCAATTTATCATGTAATTAGATCTATGTTTGAGGCTTAACTTACAAAGTCCCCTTCTATGAAAGGGAGTTGTGTAGTTAGGTGCTCTTTAGGTGTATTGGCTGGATGGTTAATGGTAATATTTACATTTGTTACCAAAAAAAAAAACAATGTCAAGAAGCTGATCTTAGTACTTTCTGTGTCTCAAGTCAAGGTCAGGTTGACTTAAGAAATAGAGAGTGCAGATTCTAGAGGAGAAAATGAAATGAAGTTGTGTATTTACATTTACTGAATACCAATATATAAATGTATGTTAAAAATCAATGAAGGCTTAGCTCTAAGGCACTAAATCTATGATCCATATTATATGGGATCTAATTTACACTAAATAGGAAAGTGAATATATGATAATGTAATATTTTTTAACACTCCCCCTTAAGTTGGAGAGTGAATATCATGAAGTCCCAACTTGTTGCATAGTGTCACAAACTGATCCTTTCCCAATGCCTTTGTAAATAAACATGTCAACTGGAAGCGTGTAGGCACATATGATGGACTAATAATTTAAGCTTGCAACTTTTATCGAACTATGTGACAATCTATTTCAATATGTTTTGTACATTCATGGAAG
Organism: Solanum bulbocastanum; assembly: GCA_037074985.1. Taxonomy (NCBI): domain Eukaryota; kingdom Viridiplantae; phylum Streptophyta; class Magnoliopsida; order Solanales; family Solanaceae; genus Solanum; species Solanum bulbocastanum. The sequence goes on along the minus strand of CM073604.1, from coordinate 37,843,396 downwards.
AGAGGATTCCCTGCAATATGCAAAATAGCTTGATTATGACAAAATAATTCTATAGGAGTTACTTGTGGGACTTTCAGCTCTTATAGAATATACCGTAACCATGTGAGCTCTAAGCATGTGTTAGTCTTAGCCCGATATTTCTGCATTTGTTGACGATCTTGAAACATTTGATTGTTTCTTGGACTTCCATGAGACAAGAGAATTTCCAAGAAAAATACACTATCTTGTAATTGATCTCCTTGTGGCACTCCAACTTCCCCAATCTGAATCAGCTTCAATGTAAGATCATTGTTGGAATGAAACAATATGCCTTGACCTTGACTACCCTTAATATATTTAAGGACCCATATAGCAACATCCCATTGAGGTTTTTGAGGCTGCATGTATTGACTTAGTATATGTACAGAATAGACTATGTCACGTCTAGTAACCATAAGATAAACCAGCCTGCCAATTAATCTTCTATACTTAGTTGGATCATTCAATAATTCACCATGTGTAGGAGTAAGTTTCAAATTTTCTTCCATAGTTGGATCATTCAATGATTCACCATGTGTAGGAGTAAGTTTCAAATTTTCTTCCATTGGAAATTTGTCTAGGCGTGCCCCTAGAAGTCCTGAGTCTTGTAAGATGTCTAATGCATATTTCCGTTGAGACATGAAATACCTTTATGCGATCTGGAAAACTCAATACCCAAAAATTATTTTAAACCTCCAAAACCTTTAATGCAGAACCATTTCAGAAGGAACCTTTTGAGATGCTCGATTTATTTATGATCATTTCCTATGAGAAGTATATCATCAATATAAATTAAAAATTGCAGTAAATGAAGTACCTTGGCCTTTGGTAAAAAAAGAATAGTCAGCTTTTGATTTTTCATAGTCAGCCTTTTGAATTGTTTCTAAAAAGGTGAGAAACCAATTTATTGATGCTTTTTTGAGACCATAGAGGGATATGTGTAGCCAACATACAATGTTCTCCCCAAGTCGGTGAAGTGCAGGTGTATGTTCCATATATACTTCTTCATTCAAGTCACCATGAAGGAATAATTTTGGACGTCTAGCTGGTAGGCAGACAGATTTCATGTAACAACAACAGTATTAAGACAACAAAGTGTAGTAAGTTTGACTGTGGGAGAAAATGCTTCCTATTAATGAGTACCCTCTACTTGAGTGTATCCTTAAGAAATAAGACAAACCTTATATCTTTCAACGGTACCATCTGATTTGTACTTAATTTTGTAAACCCATATGCAACCGATGGTTTTATGTACAATAAGAAGAGGTACCAAACTCCATGCATTATTCTGTTGGTGTAAACCTTTGGATTTGAAAAGAAGGAAAAATTGCAAGTTTTCTAGATCTGTTGTTAGTACCGACGGAACCACCGGCGATTTGTAGCTCAACCCACGAACCGTAGATGGGGGTCGTAGGTGGTGAGTTTAACTTAGATAAAATATTAAGTCAGAGTATCTTTTTTTTGGTTCACCAGGATGATTCTTCTTTCAATGTATGAGTTGTAGGTAGGTTTCGTAGGTGAGTCTCAGACTTGGTGAAATTTTGAAAGTCAAAGTTGGGACCTACGGTTGGGATGTACAGTCAGTAAATGGACCAACGGACCATACACGAGTCACGTCATTGAACTCCAACACATGATAGTTTTCACCTATGGAGTTGTTTCCTCCATAGGGTTCCTAAAATCCCTAATTTGTAAAGTTAGATTCCCCAATCAAATTAGAGTTTTTATTCAATTGTCATGGATTCCTTTCAATGTTGATCCAATTGATTGTTTTATGTTTTCTTATGCATGAATTGAAGTAATTTCCATGTTTTAAGTTGAATCCCCCATGAACCCCTGCAGGACCCATGATTTCTAAATAATGATGATATAATGTGGGTTTTGAACTATGAAAGATGAATTTATGAAGATATGCTCTTCATGAAATTGACAAAAAATTATTTAAGGTTGCTTTGAGAGTAAAGAATCAATGTTGTTGTTGTGAAAGGATTTCTCAGATAGAACCCAAAACATGAATGTGAATGGGTTTTCTCCCATAAAAGATTCTTAGAGTTGAAAGGCTTTCTCAACTAAACTTTGAATCAAGATTTAGGAGCTATTTTAATAAAACCTAGCTTGGATTGGCTACTTGATGTACCTTCCATGGATGATAAGACAAGTGGAGATTACCCATGTCTCTTAATGATAAGACAAGTTAAGAACAATGACTTTTTCGTCGGATTTATGCTTAGCACAGAGTGGACAAGAGACGATTCCCCATGTCCCATAAACTACGTGCCACCATAGGTTTGTATTAGATTGACATTAGCTATAGTGGACCACTTAAGTTAGAAGTTTATGGTTCTTACCTTGGTAAGTAAGGACCTCTCTTTTCGGTGTGGGGTAGACACCACATTCACTGTTATAGCTCATATGGTCTACATGTAAGTTAATTGCTACTTCCCACTATAATGAACTAAGGTTACTTCTAGAAGTATTTCTCGTGTGTTGAAAGATGATTTAACTTGCATTGACCATGATCACGATCATGTTTTATAACCTTTTATCTTATGGTTGAATTTGGTCATTGCATTTCATGAGAAGTCCTTTTAGCATGATTTTAGAACTCTTATGCATTGCTATCAAACTTGGTACATTCTATGCACTACGCATACTCTTTCCTACATTGTTTCACTAATGTAGGGTCCGACACTCCTACTTCGCGACAGGCACATAGTCACACACACTTTCACTCTAGGACAAAAGAAAGTATTTCTTTTCAACTCTAGACTTAGATTATTCCCCAGAAAACTAAGGTCTAAATGGAGTGGGCCTTTAGAAGTGGTCAGGACGACACAACATGTTGTGGTTAAGCTTAAAGACAAAGATGCAACAACATTTTTAGCAAATGAACAACGATTTAAGCACTACTTTGGTAAGGATGTAGATCGATATCGAGAAGATCTTGAGCTAAATGATGAATGATCCAAATTCGAGTTGAGATGTGATGTTAAACAAGACACTCAAGGGGAGACAACCCGTGAATTGTTTGTAATTAAATTATCTAATTTTTATTTTTAATATTTCTTTTGCTTTTTCTGTTTTTTTGTTATTTTCTGTTCAATTTTTGGTAGGATTTAATTTAAGTTCCAATGATATGTAATAGTTAGAAACAAAAAAAGAAGAGGAATATACAAAAAGATGAGTCCTACCAAGATCAAAACTAAGGCGCTGAGTGGGAGGTTATTCACCATTTTATAACGTGTTTTGATTGATGAGAAGGAATATGAAGGCATGCCATGCGGAAAAAGGACAAGAAGCATAAAAAGAGGGAAAACAAACTAAGTTGATGGCTCGATGCCCAGCTGGTGCGGTGTACCTGACCCCAAAATATTGAGGCGTTGGCCACACCAGATGCCAAAGTACTGAGGCGCTGGCTGGGTGCACTACAGGCGCTTCGCGCCAAGCACTAAAGTATTGAAGGGCCAAGCGAGCGTACTGCATGACGCCGCGCCATCCTCACATCTCTCCAATTTTATTTTATTTTCATGGGACCAACCTGAAATTCCACACCTACACCAACCCAAATTCTACCTCACTTTCTCTTAAATATCTAACCCTAACCCCGCCCCTCAAATCCAAATTCTCTAATCTCTAATAAAAATTATTCTTATTCCTCTCACTTTCTTCCCCAAAAAAAAGCCTCCATTATTTCTACCCTTAAGATTTTCAAAACCACAATTCTCCGACCAGCAAAGAAAAAACTCAACACCCCACCCCACTACTACCCACCCGACCACCCCCTTCCCACACTCAAATATTTTTCTTCTCTTTCCTCAAACTTTGTGGGTTTTCATGGCACCTAAAGGAAAAATGTTGGAATTAGAGTGGGTAGCAAGATAAAGAGGAGGGGATCCTTTGCAGGATCTTCTAGTTGGTGACCTACTGGATTGCCCCCTCAAAAATCAGTAAACAGGTGGTGGACTATATTTGGGAAGATTGGTATGATTGCCAGCAAAAGGCAAAGTATATGGGCGATGAACATGTAAATGAGAGGTGGTTGCAAGCGGAGATTATCCAAATTCATGTCATGGTATACACTTTGGGCATCCAATTTCCCTGACCAAGGTGAATGTAATTTAAGTCTTGTGCGTGAATTCTATGCAAATTATAATACCAATCATTTGTTTAGAAATTGAGGTGCTATTAGGGGTTGACTTATTTGGTTTACTGTTAGAGCATTGAATGATTTTTAGGGGATCCTAATTGTGATCACAATGATTATCAAGAGATAAAGGAGAGGCCTTCATATAGGGATATACGACATACTCTTTGTGGTGTGAATTCAACTGCTAGATGGGAATGAACTAAGGATATAGGTAGCCATGCTACTTTGCACTACATACATTTAAATCAAGAGGTGTATGTATGGATGAAATTGTGTTTAGCACCTTGTTACCTTGTAAACACACCTCGGATTTCACAAGGTAAAGGGTAGTGCTAGTCTAATGACTCATGAAAGAGCTACAAACCATTATGGGCGCGATTCTTCATCAAAATATGATGAAGTTTTGTAATAAAAAGAGATGACACTTTTATTATGGTAGCTTGTTAACCCATTTTTTTCGTTCGTTGGAGATTGATGAGGAAGTTCATGATTTGTGCCTGCCTCGTGCTCCTCACTTGGTATGTCATATGGTTGATACAATAAAACTAAGGAACAAGATATTTCACATGGGCCAGTTTTGTCAACTGCAGATCGTCAAGAGAGGGACGATAGTTGATACATTAAATGTATGGTATGGCTAAAATGAAGTTGTGTATTGGTGGCCATCTTATCATAGAGGAGGAGATGAATACATTGGCTGAGATTTTACCCTCTAACGGACTGCGCCATGTACATATGTCGTATGGGACCGATATTTGAAGAGCCTATTGTTGATGACGATCCCACTGCAGATAATAAGGATGAGACTGAGGATGATGGTCATGATGATGACGACGACGACATTGATATTAGTTATATTGATAAGACCTTAATGGATGTGGACTTTGCCACAAATGTGGCTATTGCTGATTGAGATCACGAGGCCTAGAGACCAAAATGGAGTTCTCTCTAACTTTGTAACACATGTTTAATTTTGTTGCACTGAGGATAATGCATTCTTTATGGGTGGGGTGGGAGATAAGATTCTTGTAAATTATTTACTATTTTATCGAGTCTTTTTATTTTTTCTCTCATTTTTGGTTTTTTCTTGAGGATAGTCCCATTGAACCGATTAGGCCTAGATTGTTTTGCGTTTTCTTTTGTTTTGGTAGTTTGAATTGATTGAGTCGTAGAGTTATGGTAGAAGTGATTGTTTCCAATGATGGATGAATGACGACCGTCTTATGGGGAAATTAGTCATAGGTTGGTAGTTTGTGTAGCCAAACCTTTGGTACTTTAAAATCTTTCTAAAAGTTAGCCAGATGTTATGGTTAGTTTGCACGTGAATATGCAAAATATTGTAAAATTACTAACTTTGAGACACACATATGTTCTTTGTTTTGACTTTAAAGTGATAAATTTGGTCTTAATTATGTTAGAAGCACTCAATGTGATTTGTATGAGCATCCTAAATTTTTTATTTCCTTGGGTGTATATCATGATGCCATGTGTGGTAAGTATTATCTTGTTTTACATAAAGCTTCATCTAGAACTTTCCATGTGGGAACAAATAACTTATATGAATTATGAAATAGGATTGAGGCGTCTCTTTAAAGAGATAGTTTAGTTCTCTTTTGTGCCAAAATGATTATCCTTAGTGAAGCCTCGTTGAGTTTTTTTGCCTATAATTTTTTGATTAACCGCATAAAGAGCTGAATCCCTTTTGTTAATACCATTTCTTTGTTTGATCCAAATATTGGTCCTTAATGCATTATGTAAATAAGTAAGGGTATCATAAAGGGTAGAAGTGACGCATGGTGGGATGTCTTATGTAGTGAAAATAGCCCATGATTAAATTGTATAAGCACATGTTATGCTTTGTAATAAGAAAAAATATTGAAAATAGCCCATGATTAAATTGCATAAGCACATGTTATGCTTTGTAATAAGAAAAAATATGCTTGAATAATGAACATTTTGAGCAAGTTCTTAAAGATGTAAAGGTCAAGGATTAAAATGTGAATAAAGGGCATTTATTAAGGTGTGAACCAAAGAAGAGAAAAGTGGGTGAAGTTGTCCGAGTAATAAAACAAGTGTGTTAAGGAGGAGTAGTCACTAATTGTATCTAAATATACCCTCCATATCCCAATTCTACCCATAGTGACTAGCATCCTCACTACCATTTTCACTCGAGTTTCTACATACAAATGGGCAAAACAATAACACCAAACAACAATCTACTACAACTAAACAAGTTCACAAACTAACTTCACAAATTGAATTCTTAGCTACCACTCCCCAACAGTGGCACCAATTTCGATAACCCTCAAATTACCCTAAAAACAATTTGAAGAGTAAGCGGTTGTCAGCAATAAAAATATCCAACAAAAAGTCGGGGTTGTATCCCACAAAGAGTGATTATTAATAAGAATTCAACTAAAAAATTAAGAATGCAAACTGATTCATTGTAGTAATTAGACTAAAGTGGGTGGTTGATTCCACTAAGTTTACAAAAAGACTTTTGGTAATAATTAACGCAATTAAAATAGAAACAAGGGTTTCACAAGTAAGAAACAATCTAGGGGTGTGGTGATTGGTGTTGATGTCAAATAGGTTACCTGTGATTGCTCAATAGTGCTAGACAAACATGGATAAGCTGGGCAATCTTCAATGACACTAGTCTTCTTTTGATCTCAAAGCATCATATCATAGAATCTCCTTTCTGTCTCATCTAAGTGAATCACAAACCAACCCAACACCTTACGGAAATCTCTTTTTCGAGCAGATTTGGCAACTAAAAGTGAACCATAATTTCTCTTTCGAGCAAACCATAGAAATCAAACTTAAATTGCATGCATCAAGTTATTTACTCACTTCAATTGATATCTTTCGAGCATCAATCAAAGATCTAGACAAGGATTAAGTTTTCAACCTTAACCCATGAATTAAAATCATGCTAAATAACCTAAATTCATGGTTGAACAACAATAAAACAGAGCAAACACAAGACCCACTAAATAAAATTAACATCCAACCTCATAGTCACACCCCTAGAGTTGGGGTTTTAGCCACACATCATAAAAGGCAAAGAAATTATACCTACGGTGTTACAAGCCATCAATGTGTTAATAATAAGCAAGAGTCTTCAACACCCACTTTGGTTTCAAGCCTCCATTGTCAATAACAAGTGTGTTTTAAAAACCACAAAATTAAGAAGTCATTTCTCCTAACAAAGATTTAATTTAGTATCTCAGCTATTTTTATATTTTGGAAAAAAAAATGTTTATTCGTTTTCTGTCTCTTTTGTGCTATTTATAGTCTCTCCAAAATTAGCTCAAAATTCCATGTGTGACACGTTTGGCGACATTAGTCGGGCTCGCCTAACACGTTCAGTAGACCAGTGTTTGCTCTGTAGCTTATCATTCTTTTGCTTCAGGATTCAAGTGTTTGAACCTCAGCTGACAAACTCGATTGAGTCAGTCTTTCACCTATTCAACCATTATTTTTACTCAGAAGTCTGTCACCTTTGGCGATGTAACTATAGCTCACCCAATCTACTTTGGTGAATTGCCGTTTCAATTTTATTTTGTCGACCTACCTAAAATATTTTCAATTGTGAACACTATCAACTTTGGCGAGGTCTGGCCAATTGGGCGACCCACCCTTTTGGTTAGGCGACTATTAGTTGGGAGTTTGTACTCCTTTCAATGTTTTTGGCCTCTTTATCATGTATACATCCTTGCTTTATCCTTTAGCCTTCATAGCTGTAAAATATCAAAATATCATCAGATAAGAATATAAAATAGGCATTGAGGACATTAATTGTTTAACTAAAAAGGCCTCAAATGAGTGAAAATCTACCAATCATTAGTGACAAACACTAAATATCATATTGAATGGCTCCAACCGGATCCTTGGTAATGGCATGATGCTAATGAGCTAGTATGACATTCTATGAAATGCGAGCAGAATCCAAAACATGACTAGCTGAAACATGTAATTGACATATGTCTGAATAAAATGATTAAGAGATCCCTGGAATTGAACTATGTCTGAATAAAAACCTCTATGAACAGAATGAAAAGAAAATAGTTTTCCCGAACATGAACCCCAACTACCTCAAAATTAATAACTTTATAAAATAGAAACTACTACTAAATACTCTATGAAGTCCCCTAATGAGGAGTACTCACCAACTGTGGACTGGAAGCCTAACTAGCCACGAGTATGAGAGCGAACACCTAAATCTACATCATAATCGGATGCATTGAAAAGAAAAGTATGTTGTTAGTATGTGGAATGTACTGTGTATGTAAGGTGACGCTTAAACATAAATCATTATTCAATATTCATGAACATATAATATGGATAGAAAAACATCATAAAAATCAACACATAGAGATCATTTAGAAAAATCTTCTTTCAAAATTTTTAAAGGAAAAATCTGATTCTATAACTCTAAACTGAAAATATACATGAGACTACTAATCCGAAAATCATGATATAACTTACGTGTATAGAAGTAATAATAATATTTTTTCCTGGGGAATTTCTTATTACCGACATACACCATGTAGGTTCATGTTGTCTAACTTATAATCCTAGTTGGAAGTGTTGCCCCATAACTTGCCAGGGTATAAATCATGTTTATCTAATGTGGATCCACTAACTTGGCCTCAAAGGTCTAAAGGAGTTGACCATCAAAGTGGCATAATCAATCCTACAGCGGTATGGGACTCAGATTTTCTAAGCTAAAATTCTCTCTGTGTGAATAATCCTCCCAAAATAGTACTTATATGATATAGTCATATTTAAGTAAACTATATGTCTATCTTAACAAAGTGTGAGAGAAAGCTCATATCTTTCTTTCTAAAATCATATGCTAAAAATCTCTTTCTAAAACATATCTTTCAAATCAAGTTCGTCGCTTAAATCATGAAAAACTTTCTATAACATACATATGTTGTAATTTCTCAAAATAGCTTTAATAATAGCATAACGAGTTCTAAAATCATGCTTTGAAATATAAGATTCATGAATCATAAATAATGTCGTGTCAAGAACTAATAAGGATTACAATAGAAAAGAATTCATAATCATAAATAAATAGTTCAAAAAATCATACAATCCGGGTCATAAAAACGGTGAAGTTGGAAGAGGATTTATAAACCCTAACTATGGAATTAAATTCATAAAAATTAGGAGTTTTGGATTTGAGGATTAAAGGAATTCGACATTGAAGTCCTACATACCTTAATTACTCCAGTTACCCAAGAAAACGTATGATCGTGGAAGAAGAACCACAAAACTTTTCTTGAACCTTGAAGATGAGTTTTGAAGAGTTGTCTTAAAACTCTACAAATTTAATGAGTAGGAGATATTAACTGGTGTTAAAATGAAGAAATTATGAAATTCTATGGTCAAATCTTACCTTGGATGATGGATGAACCTTAGAGGAAGTTAGTTTCTTGAGAACTTCTCTTTCTAGAGTAAAATTTTGAACTAGGGAGGTGACACACGACTTTTTGGTCTTTTATTAGTATTTCTGACGTGCCCTATCATGCAGATAATGTCTTGGGCGTGCAGCAGACATGCAGCAAGGCAGTATCCGCTGCCTCAGTGCGCTATCGCGCAGCTAGTGTACAAATGTCAAGAAAATAAGCTTAACTTTGTGTACAAATATTGAATTGATAAACGGTTTGATGTGTTGGAAACTAGAATCAAATACCTATAATTTGATAGATCATGGATTACCGAATTCTTCATATTCTAGGAGATATGGTCGATTGAAGTTGACCCTTATATGAACTCATGTTAGAGGTCCTTATGACCCTAAACCATTTCCAATATATTTCCCTCACTTAGGAATGGACCTTAAGACACATATACAAATTAGAAATCATCAGGTTCGACCTATATCATATGGCGAATGGTTCAGATATTTTCTTAAAAGTCATAGGTGATGAAGTGTGTAACCATTTCATAAGTTGTTAGAGAGAACACACTTTTAATATTTGATTACATTTTCAACACGCCCCCTCACGTGCAAGCCTGATTTATTTTTCATGGGCCAAGCACGTGGAAATTCTTTTTGATTTGGGTGGCGGTGAGATTCAATCTGTCGACCTTTGCCTATTATGATACCATGTTGAAGTGTGTGACTATCTCATCTAAAATTTTAAGCTGATAGAGAGAGCACACTTTTATTATTTGATTTTATTTTCAACAATAGGGAGTTACAATTGTAGTCCATATTTTCACATTTTTATTATATTCTATGAAATCTTGGCTTCAAGAATTTACTTTTGTTATTTCCTTTTATTTTAATTTTCGTGTTTGGAGATATATTCGGTTATGATGAAAGATTGACTTACCTACCCGTGGAAAAGAGTAGATACAATCATGACCTTGAATTTTGGGTCGTAGTAGTTTTCTGTCGAACTTATTTTCTTCATGATTGTTAATTAGTAAAGGTTTGTTACCTCATTAGGATTGATAAAGTAAGGTCTAGCCCCACCTTCCTTGCACTTGTCGTTGTTGAGGATTTTTATTTTATTAATAAATGCCGCTAGACACTTTGTCTAGTGGTATAAATTTTCCCAAAAAAAAAAAACAGATTTAGTTTTTTATCACTTGGAATATTCTTAAACTTGGAAATTTAACCTGGATATTGGACTCCTAAAATATTGGAATGAACCATATTTGTAGATCATTTTGAATTCTGCCTTTTTCTCTATTCTTTTCAATTGAAATTTTTTCCCTTGTTGGTTGGTAAGAGGAGAAGGTTTAATGCAGAGAAACTTCTCTGTTGTGTTAAATATGTCTGGTTGCATTGTTGTGATTGAATAGATAAATGTTGAGTAATTGTATCAAAGTAAATGTATAAAGCATATACACAGTGAAGCAAGCCATTTAAGAAGTTTTGTTTTATTAGCTCTGACTTGTCTATACTTTTTTCCAATTAGAAGGATACAAATTTATTTTGCTTGGACTTGTCTATGCTATTGAACTCTAACATATGACAATGAAATTAGATTCTCAAAACAGTCATGAATATTTCTTGTAATGGCTGAGTCCTATTTGTCAATGCAACAGATCAAACAGTGACATATGTCGAATTTACAAATTTTTGTGCTGCTGCTGATCTTATTTCAGGCTTCTTTTTCTGCCATACACGCAACAAGCGTATTGTGTTACCGAGTAGAAGTAGTGCCATTAAGCCACACCATACTAGAATTCCAATTTCAATGATCTGACCAAGTGCTTCACTGTCCTTACCAGGCGTGATGATGTAAATTGATACGCCATAAGTGAGTGCTATTGAGGAAACTGTCAACCACATGATAACCATCAAACCCCACATGAAAAGCCTGCGCCTGAAGGGCAATCCACTTATCAGCAGCAAGATTGTGCTGAGCGAAGAAACAAAGGCAATGGTGTTGGCACGAAGAAAAAATCGATACGAATTGGGATGAATATATGCCATTACTGACTGCCCAGCTTTATGTGGGGGTATTCCCTGATTAGTTAATTTTCCATTTTCTTGCCAAACACCTCCTGGAGGGTTCACTCCAGCTTGGAATGCCATGCCTGCAATAAGTGAGGCCACCACCATTATTGTCTCGCGTTTCTTGGAAAGCCAATCACCTTTTGATGGAGGCTTTTGAGCCTCATTTCCCCCTAAATATACCGGTGGTGCAGATACTTCAGAATTGTTATTTACAGCAGAGCCATTGGAAATTTTGGTACAATTCTGAATATGTTTTGCCCTTAAACCTCCAGCTTCTTGAAGACACTCTGCAATTGATAGATCATTCACGCCCCTCCGACTCTGTGCTAAAATATCTAATGTTGTATTCCCATTTGCATCCATAGCATTCACATCAATATGATGCGTCTTTAGCAAGTACTTGGCTGTCTGCAAGATTGATTAGTAAGTGGTTTAATTACTATACTGCTTATAAGAAATTGAACATAGTCATGCATACCTCAATTTGCTTATCAGCAACAGCCAAATGCAGAATGTTGTGTCCATCACCATCCTTTGCATTCAAGAACTCATGGTCCCATCCAATCTCCATTAGCACCTTCAGAACCTCCAGCTGATTATGCTTCACACACAAATGCAAAACGTTTTCTCCATTGATCATCATTCCTAGAGCTGCCCGAGGCCTGACATGTATCAGTTCTTTGATGACTTCAACATGGCCTTTGATGGCTGCAAGATGGAGAGGATTTCCACCATCGCAATCACGAGCCAGGCACAGTTCAGCATTTACCAACAACAACATCTTTACAATATGCAGGTGACCTTTGGCTGAAGCTATGTGAAGAGCAGATGACTTTCGTGAATCCAATTCAGAAGCAAGCTGAGGATTTCGAGCCAGAATTAACCTCACAAACTCAATATGCCCACACAGTGCTGCTATGTGCAAAGGTGTTTCATTCAAGCAAGTTAAGGTAAGTCTATCAAGAATTAAAGAATCTTGTTCAAGTAATTCTTGTAAAACCCTAACATCTCCTTTAACTGAAGCTTCATACAGTCTCTTCTCCGAATCCATTTTCCTCTATTAGATACTTTTTTACAAACAGAATTGGTTAAATTTATAGTTGCTGATATTTCTGTACTTATTGGATTGAGTCGTCCTTGGAAAAGTCTTGCACCAAATTTTTGACTTGTTTAAATGATACTATTCACCATGCTTTGGATCAGGGTCGGCTCGATCATAAAGCCACTAAAGCAATGACTTATGAGACCCCAACTTTTTTGGGGTCCCCTATTTTTCCTATATATATATATATATATATATATATATATATATATATATATATATATATATATATATAATTTGAAAAGAATTTTTTAGGTAAAAAATATATTAATTTTTCAACTTTATTTAATGTGGGGATCGTTGTAATGATTGAGAAATTAAAGAATTTTGGGTAGTTATAGTATATCTAGACATTGAAATTTTGTAGGACTCTTCAAGACGTGTTCAATTTGAGTTGGGATTCTACAAGGTGTGTTCAATTCCAATTAGAATTCTTAAAGGTTACACAACCCTAAACCCCAGTTCATGCCTATATAAAGGTACTATATTCCCTTGAAAAGGCATCTCGAATATCTCAAATGTTCCACAAACTCATGGAATATTCATAAAAAGATCAAATTCAAATCATCTTAATTTGAGAAATACATCACTAACGGCCCTCGAATCAATGGATAAATGTCTTATGAGGAAGAACCAAGGGATTAACAGAATTGTATCCACAATCTTGATGAATAAAATTATGTTTCTTCATATTTTTTTGTGATTGTAATTTATTTTCTGTCACTTTAAAATTTGTTGCAAACAAATTAGCATGCCCAGTGGGACAAAATTTGCCCTTCATCTCTTCTTTCATAAATTAAATCTGAAAATCTGAAGCTGCAAAGGTGGAAGAATGAGTACTTCTAGCCTCATCTTTGAGTTTTATCAAGTCTACACTCCGACAAAGAATGAGTATTTCAAGTCTCGTCTTTGAGTTTCATCAAGTCTACACTCTGACAAACCTTGAAGCAAGGGGCATTTGTAGACACTGAAATTTTGTGGGATTCTACAAGACTTGCTCAATTCGAATTGGGACTCTAAAAAGTGTGTTCAGTTTCAATTAGAATTCTTAGAGGCTACTCAACCCTAAACTGAAGTTTATGCCTATATAAAGGGTATTAAATTCCCTTAAAAGGCACCTCGATATATTCCACAAAAATCATGAAATATTCATATAGAGGTCAAATCTATATCATCCTAGTTCGAGAAATACGTCACAAACGGCCCTCGAATCATGGATAAATCTTATGAGAGTAGAATCAAAGGAGAAATAGAATTGTACCCGTAATCTTGATGAATTATGTTTCTTTATTATTTTTTTTTTTTTTTGTAATTGTAATTTATTTTGTCACTTTAAAATTTGTTTTAAATAGTATCATTTCTTATGTTGCTTCCTATTTTTTTCGCTTATATATATATTTTGACGACTAACATGAACTCGCATTATTATTCCTATATTTTCCTTTCTTATTCTTCCCCCTTTTTTTATATTTGATACCTCCCTAGGAGCTCCCACATTTTTTCTCTCTTCGTGACTAAAACTCACAACCTTGGAAAATCAAAGTGACGGGTGCGTACCATCCGAGCAATTCTCTTATTATTGAATTTACAGAAGTCTCCAAATGGTGAAATCTAACATTATGCAAAATCTATTGTTGTGTGTTTACAAAAAAAAATTCCTTTTTATGTCTTCTTCAAATTTGAAACTTTGAAACAAGTTATCATTATATTGAAGCAACACTAAAACTATTTTGATATCATTATATCAACTTATCAAATTTAGTGCAATATTATTTTGATATAGTGTTAGTGTTTATGTAGGACGACAAAAGCATTTTGGGAGGATTTAAACAAGGTGGTGAGAGGTGTATCACACAATGAAAAGTTATTCGTAGGAGGGGATTTCAATTGTCATATTGGATCTACTCCAATAGGGTATAACGATGTGCACAAAGGTTTTGGTTTTACGGATAGGAACATAGGAGGAGTCTCACTTGTGGATTTTGCAAGAGATTTTGGCTAAGTAGTTGCTAATTTTAGATGTCCAAAGAAGGAGGATCACTTGATAAGCTTTCTTCGTATTGTGGATAAAAAAATGGAATATTTGCTTCTTAGGAAGGACGATAAAAGTCGTTGTAAAGACTACAAAGTTAACCTGAGTAATAACCTTATGAACCAACATACACTCCTGATAATAGATGTAGAGATTAAGAAAATAAGGACAAAGAGAGTTATGAATGCCTGACCAAGGGTCAGATAGAGTAGCTTATGCTCAAGAGATGAGGGAGAAACTATTAGTTATAGGGGTTGGGGCAGTAGTAGTAATGCATATAGTATGTGGGATAGGACCGTTAGTGGTATTAGGAAGAAGCTAGAGAGGTTTTGGAGGTTTCGAGAGGTAGCTCGAGGTGGCATCAAGGGGACAAGTGGAGGAATGGAGAAGTTCAAAGAAAGGTGGAAGCTAAGAAGGTAGCCTTTGCAAAGTTGGTGGAAATTAAGGATGAGGAGGAAAACCGAACTAACAGGGGTATAAATTGGTGAATGAGGCAAAGTTAGTGGTTACGATGGCTAAGACAACAACTTTTGAATGCATGTATGTAGAATTAGAGGGAAAAGGCAGGTATAAACAGTTGCACAAATTAACCAAAGTAAGAGGAAAGATGGCTCGTGACCTGGACCAAGTAAAGTACATCACAAATGAGGATGGAAAGGCCTGGTGGAAGAAACACTTATTAGACGGAGGTGACTGTCATACTTTCATAAAATCTTTAATGAAGAGGGTGACAAAAACATTACATTAGAGGAGTTGGAGTACTTAGAGAGACATCACATTTTTGGGTGTTGTGGGTGTATTGAGGTTGATGAGGTTGAGGGTTTGTAAAATGTGTAAGGGAAGAGCAACTGGATCAGATGAGATCCCGATGGAATTGAGGAAGAGTCTATGCACAATAGGTTGGAGTGTCTTATTGGAATGTTTAATGTGGTTTTAAAGATGATGAAGATGACCTAAGAGTAGATGTGGAGTACGATGATTTTGTTGTAAAAGAACAAGGGGGACATCTATAATTACAACATCTATAGAGCTAGGTATCAACTTGTTGAGCCACACTATAAAAGTTTGGGAGATGGTTGTTGAGATAAGGGCGATGAGGGACGTGTATATTTCCATGAACCAATTTGGATTCATACTAGGCACTTAACCATAGTAGCCATTAACCTTCAAATGAGATTGGTTGATCAATTTAGGGAGAGGAAGAAGGACCTTCACATGGTGTTCATCGGCTTGGAGAAGGCTTACAACTAAGTCCCTAGGGTTGTTTTATGGAAAAGCCTAGAGGTTAAAGGTGTACATGTTGTGTATATTAAGGCTATCTTGGACTTGGACATGTATGATGGAGCTAAGACTTGGGTAAGGACTGTGGGAGGTAAGTTAGACTGCTTCTAAATTGTGATGGGGTTGCATCAAGGATCAACTCTTATCCAATTTTCAATTTCCTTGGTGATGGAAAAATCGATGTGACATATCCAAGATGATTTACCTTGTGTATGTTATTTGCGGATGATATAATCTTAATTTATAAATACTCGAGGCAAAGTTAATGTTAAGTTGGAGGTTTGGAGGCAGACCTTGGAGTTAAAAGGATTCAAGTTGAGTAGAATAAAGACAAAATAGTTGGAGTGCAAGTTCAGTGATGTAACGCTTGAGGTTGGTGTAGAAGTCAGGCTGGATACACAAGTCATTCAGAAAGGTGGAAGTTTAAAGTATGCTGAGTCTATTATGCAAGGATAATGAGAGATTGATCATGATTTCACTCATTGTATCGTGTAAGATTGATGAAATGAAGGTTTGCATCAAAAATATTGTGTGATAAAAAAAGGTGTCACCAAAATTCAAAGGCAAGTTCTACGGAGTTGTGGTTAGACTGACAATGTTGTATGGAGCACAATATTGGCTAGTCAAAATCTTCCACATTTAAAAAAAGAAAGTGTGGACATGAGGATATTGAGGCGAATGACTGAGCATACTAGAAGGGACAAGATCAGGAATAAAGATATTTAAGACAAGGTAGCGATA
The DNA here is from genome assembly GCA_037074985.1 of Solanum bulbocastanum. NCBI lineage: Eukaryota > Viridiplantae > Streptophyta > Magnoliopsida > Solanales > Solanaceae > Solanum > Solanum bulbocastanum. Next base: position 37,826,586 of record CM073604.1, on the reverse strand, counting down.
GCCCCAATAGAGAACAAGAAGCTTGAATCGAGACTGGGATGGTTTGTGTCACACCCCGAGCCTACACCCTGGACGTAGCCAGCACTCGAGAACCATTATTGGTTCCCAAGCGACCCATTGGCTTGGCTCAATACTCAGCGGAAGAATTACTTATAAAGATAAGAACTCAAAAGTAACCCAACTCATAAAAAACCATTTTAACTCAAGTCTCAAGGTGATCAACTTAGAACATTTAAAAATATTCAAAACTGCCCACAAGAGGCAACTCAAGTCTTACACATTAACAAAATGAAAATAAAAAAGGCTCTTCAACTAGTACTGTCTATGAAGCCTCTAATAATATGAGGGATATCAGGCAAGACCCTTGATCATCCTAACAAAACTGAAATAATAGAAATAAATGAGGGATCCTCCAGAAGCAAGGAGTCTCACCAAACAACTCTAGGACTGCAAGTGGTATCCACGAAGCGTCTGTTGATGACCCTGATCTCCTATATATGCATCATGGAACGATACACGTCAAATGAAATCAGTACATTGAATGTACGAGCATGTAAGGAGAACAGTGAACATAACATAAAAGCTTGAACTTGGAAAGAATGAACCATACTCACCTCATCTTCACTCAACTCAACCTTAACTCATGAATACTCAACTCAATACAATATAAGAACAACAATAAAGATGCAGTTTCTATAAAGTGTTTAAACAATAGATAACAACTCAGTGTATTTAAAAATACAATAATAACTCTTATTTGGGAGATTCTTTAACCGACAACCATCACTATGAACTATGTGATGATACTACGTCTTGCCAACGCTACCAGAACTTTCCTATACCTTGACAGAGTATAAGACATCCTCAACTAAGTGGATCTACTAAGCTATACTTAAAAATCAATAAGGAATCATCTAAAAAAGTGTGATCATTTATACCCAAGTTGGCTACATGGTTTATGAGGACTTTGAGTTGTTTGAACTCGTCCCCATATCGATGCTCAATACTACTCCCAATAATATAACTCAGCTCATATGCTTAAAAACATTTCCTCATCCTCAACTTTGAGATTATTACTCAAAATATTATCTTAAAAGAGATTATACTCAAAAAATCCTCATTAACTCATTTGAAAATCGATCTTTCCTCTCATTTTAAATGTAAAAACATTTATTCTTGGGAATACTTAGTTTTCCATATATTCATTTAAAATGATACTCAACTCTCCCCATCCTCATGCTCAAGAACTCAAGTCTTAAACAAGTTTTAAAAGTTGCAAAAGACTTCTCAAATGAATCGAAAGACTCTCTCAAACTTGATTCTTAACTCTATCCTAAATTAGAATTATGAATTCAAGAGCTATAATTTATGATATGACGGATCTCGTGATGATTAAATGGGAGTAGAGAGTTGATAATAAGAAACGAGTGAAGACACTGATTGGGGACCAAAGGCGCAATGCGGAAAAGAGTTAAATTTTTTGCCGCGAAATAATTTTTAAAACAGTAGAGTCTGCGTTTTCTCCGCGATGTGGAGAGGGAGGAAATTTTCTGGGGACTGGAACTTGAAGCATGTCCGCGAAATGGACCTGGGCGCTTATTTTTGCCCAGTCTTTTCTTCCTCTCCCAAACTCTAGTCAACTCATACCCAATGAAATTCTAAGGTCAAAACTCTTGAATTCTTATAACCTAGAACAATATCAGTGAAACCACCAAGAACTATCAATTTACTCAACTCATTCGCAAACCCTCACCTCAATTTACTCAAAACAACACTCCATTATCAATTTAATTCAAAAACTCAACAATTCAACATCAAGAATGAATTCATGGGTAAACGATTACATGATTGGTGTGACGGCGAACAAACCCAACACTATGAAAGCTTACATACCTTAATTTGGCGAAACAAATCCTCGATTCACAAGAAATCTTGGCGAACGCTTGAACTCCTCCTTATTTCCTCCTCTCGAACTCCTCTCAAAACCCTAAGCGTGATTTTGAATTATGAAAATTGATGTAAGTCAGTTTAGACCCCTAAAATATTTCCAAAAACGTTCAAGTTGATGGGCTAAGGAAAATACCAAAATACACCTCATTAATTCGGATAAATTTCCTTAACTGGACAGGCTGAACTCAAACGGGCATATCTCCCTCATCCGAACTCGAATTTTAGCAAACTCAGTGTTGTTGGAAAGAGGATTCAAAGACCTTTAATTTGATATCTTATGAGCCACCTAACTCATCATATACTGAAAATTATGGTCGTTTGAAGTTGACCAAAAACTCACAACTTAAGCTTAAGTTGAACAAATCTCAAATTAGCTCTTTCTAAATTAGTTCATTCTAAATTTAGCTCTTTCTAAGGATGAGGTGTTACAGTTTGGAAATGTGCAGAGGAGATATGTGGATGCTCCAACACGGGGAGTGAGAGGTTGTCTATGGAAGATTTCACTAGAGGTAGAAGTAGGTCAAAGAAGTATTTGATAGAGGTGATTAGACATGACACGACACAACTTTAACTTATCAAGGACATGATCTTAGATAGAAAGTTATGAAAGGCACATATTATGATAGGAGGTTAGTTAGTTGACTATTGTCTCGTTATCTCCTCTTTACTTTTAGTCGTACTGTTAGTAGTATTGTTCTTGTAGTGACTTTGTACTTTAGATGCTGTCACTATTTGTGAATTTTTTACAGTTTGATTATTGTTATAGCTTGTTATGACATTGTTGAGGATGATTTGTCTTGTTGTTTGAGTATTTTGTTATGACTGTCTTTATATATATATTATTTCTCCATATCCTACTTTGACATGTTGCTTCTTCTTTTTTTGTTTTCTTGAGGTGGGGGTCTTATCGAAAATTGTTTCTCTACCTCTAAGGTAGTGGTACGATATGCTTACTTTCTATCCTCCCCAGACCCTACTTTGTGGGATTATACTAGGTTTGTTGTTGAACTATTTCGATATTGTTATATCAACTTATTAAATTCTTGATGCCGTATTTAGTACTCTAACTGTATATTATATTTTTCCATTGAAAATTCTCATTGTTATATTTTTACTTCATGAGTATGTGTACATCCTACTCTCCGCAAACCTTACTTGTAGAATTAAACTAAATATGTTATTGTCATTCAATTTATATATGTTAACTAGAAAAAAGTAAAAATTCTCTTTAATAAGTTTGGTTTTAAGCCCCAGTCGTGCGGAGACGGCCTTGCAGTTTGAACTAACCTTCTCTTATTTTTATGGACAAAGAAATGATTTAAAAAGAAGCAACAAAAATGTTATATCCAACCCAAATTCTCTATTTTTATCTCCAATTATAATCTCCATATTTGAAAACAACCAACAACAGCCAAATTTTAATTATTTTACTCCAGAAAAGAATTTTCTTCTCTCTCCTCAATATAATATTTTTATTTTTTTATTTCATAAAATAAATTATTTCTTTCTTTCTACAAATAATCACCTTATATGATTCATATTCTTTTAAAATCTTCATGTAATATCTAATAATTATTTTACCGTAAATTTGCGAATAGCATAAATTGCAACAAAATATTATACATTTACATATTAATGGATAATTTAAATAAAAGTGTAATCATTGATGTAATAAAATAAACAAATGTTACATCATAGTAATATTTATTTTAAATTTTATATAAATACTCAATTTTTAAAATTGTTACCTTGCGCTCGTAAATGCTCAGCTAATGCATTACGAAGTTCAAAATGGGTAGTTTTGTCCTTAATATTTTTATGTCTTACTAAAAATTGTTCAAATCAGAGATATTAACGTAAATTTAAAATTAATATAATAAATATATTAGATTAAAATATAATTATGAATATTAGAGACTTATGATCTTATATGATTTATAATATGTTAAATTACAAATGTTATATAATAATAATAATAATTATTGACTTACATAATAATAAGTATTTACATATTAATCCCTAAGCTAGTATTATAAATATATGGGAAATTAGTTGTAAAATTATCAAACAAAAATCAATAAAGTGCTCTATAACATAATTCTTCCTAGCAATCCACTTGTGTTTTCTCTTTCATTCTCTTAGCGATTCTTAGAGTTTTAGGCTAACTTTGCATAGCAAGTTCGCGAGCAAGTGGTGCAAAAATGTGAGCAAATTATCAAGTGTCGCACGTGTGCTTAGTAGAAGACTAAGGATGCGACAATTTATAGAATAAATTAGAGGATAGTTGGAGATGGCCGTCTCTGTTTTTTTCTATTAGCACTACACTTGCTCGAAACAATAGGCCAATAAGGGACAAAGAGACAATTATTGCTCGAAGCTACCTAGAATTTCCATGGACAACTTTTTTCTACTGCATCAAAAATAAAAAAGTTGAGTAGATCCAATAAACTATGTGCAAGTCAATGTCCAAGTTCAAATTGCAAGTGTAAATACAGGGTTCAGTCTTGACTAATGACATCAAAGGAAGAGAAATATAGAGGGAGTGTGTTGTTTTATTTATCAACTAGTAGTAATTTATTATTATTGAAGCAGAAAAGGATTCTAAATTCTAATTTTTGATGGCTTTTGAACATTCAACGCGATATTTTCCACTTTGTTTATACCAAATAAACCAATTTTCCACCGTTGAATCTTTTATTAGAAAGAATTACACTTACGTCTCCTAAGATTTTAGTTAATAACCCATACTACTTAGTTTGCGGTTAAAATTAACATTAGGGATAATGCATAAGTACCCCTTAAGCTATGATCAAAATCTCACCGATACATCTTAACTTAATTAGGGTCCTATGACCTTCTCGAATTCATTTTTTTCTATTGGTTTTATTTATTTTTTTATTTTCTTTTCATTTCCATTTGATTTGCAATCAAATTTAATTCTAATTTCTTGTATTTAATATAATTTAATTTCAGACAAGATATCGAAATAAGTAAAGAAAATCTAATTGAGGGGGTAATACAACACTAACTAAATTATGGTGTATCGCAGAAATTTTGATCATAATTTAGGGACACTTATGCATTATCCCTTAATATTACACAACTTCCCCTCTTAAAGATTTTGCCTAGTAAAACTTTGTTGTCATCTATTCTTGTTTAACTATTTTTTTCTACTTCGAATTACTTCCTTATTTGTTAAAATATAAAGTTACAGGATTTGACGTAAAATTAGATAGGAACAAACATTTATGATAACATGAGAAGTAATTTCCTAAATAGTCGCCCAAGATTTGAGAATTTTCTTCAAATATCACTTTTATTTCATTTAGGATAAAAATATCACTCAACTATTAGTATTTTCCTAAAAAAAATACTAGACACCTCAAAATTCTATCTCTCCTAGTTGGCATGTTATATCATTAAGCTTCATCTTTTATAATACTCATTTAACTCTTTTTTTAAAAAAAAAAAATATTAATTTATTAAGAAGAAATTTTGATGCTCAAGAATCCTTTTATTCTACTCGAACTTTATTTTTTTTTACTATGAAACATAGTTTTTAACATTTACTATAATGCCATCAGTTTTGAATAGTTATGGATATGTATATTCAAAAAATACTGCAGTTTTAAAAAAATTGATTGAAGTTCACACTAAGCCATGATATAGAAATCATTTCATGAATGTTAACTTATATTATTTAGTCATACTATTATAGATTGTGTATAGGTCGATTTGATTCAGTTTTGAAGTTTTTGGTTCGACTTATGGTTATCGATTTGTATATATGTTATACCGTTATAGAACCATTAAGATAATGTGTTATCAATGATTGGTTTATTGGTTATTAATCGTTATTGTTAGGTTAACGGTTTAACCATTGAGTTTTGATACCCAAAAAAATCTTTAAAAATTACATAGAAATAAGGTGACAAACCAAATGAATCATGCATATGAGTTGATAAATTGTATCTTGCTCAAAAGAAAACTTTGTCATATTGTAGAATAACCGAGAGTTTGAGACAACCAAAAATAAAAATATAAAACTAAACTCTAAGTCAAGGACTTTATAGACTAAATAGTATAATTATAATTATTTAATTTACTATCAGGTTATTGGTTAATCCATTAAGAAAATATCTCAAACTTTTTATGTAACACCTTGGAAATTGGAAAGCCAACTTTGGAAAGGAAATGTCTCATTTTAGCTACGAGACCAATATATGGTCCGTAGAAGTATCTACTAGTCATAGATGACACTCGTAGGAATGACCTTGAGATTTGGGAAATTCAAGTTTCTAAAGTTTGACCGATGAATGGACATGACGAGTCGTAGGACTTTTGACGAGTTGTAGATGGGTTCCGTAGAGAGGTTCCAGACTTAGTAAAATTTTGGGTTAAAGTTGAGGTCTATGGATGGGGTCTATAGACCGTAGGAATTTAGACGGTCTAGAGGGGGTGTCGTAGGAAATTGGCAAATTTTTAGGCCCCAGTAAATCGACATACGATTGACTAGTACGATCCGTAGGAATTTCTACGGTCTGTAGGTCCAACTCGTAAGTCACTCCAATAGTTTAAGTCATCATTATTTGGGTCTTTTCTTACATTTCTAATTCCTAAACTATGTCGTTGTGGCCTATAAATAGACCCTATAACTGATTTTACTCCTATAAAAGTACTCATTCCCCAAAATCCCCTCAATTGCTCTTAAGGTTCTCTCTACCAAGTCTCACAATGAATTTGTAGGGTTCTATTTAGTCTTCAAGATTTTCTTTCTCCATTGTTAGGGCTTCAATATCAATGTATGTAGGGTTTCATCGATGAGTTTCATTCACCCATTGAGCCCCAAGATTTCTCAATTCTCCAAAGTTCAATTTCACCAAAGAATTGATTAGGTTTTCATTCAATTTTGCATGGGTTCTAATTGTGTTGATTCAATTATTTGATTTTGATCTTATTATGATTGTCTGACTCAATTACATGCTTTCCAATTGATTTCACATGAAACCCATACATTATTCTTGATTTTGACTATGAACCCTAAAAGACATGAATTTACAAAGAAGCTTGAATCTATGAATGATGTTCCCATGAAAGTTATGCATGATTTATGAAAAGGAATGTTTTATGATTTAGGTTTCTTTAAAATGAACATCAATTAATTGTGAAAGGGTTTTCTCACACATGGTTTAAGGAGCTACTCTATAATGATTTAATCTTGGATTAGTAACTTAATTGTGTTTTTCCATGTATAATGATATGTTTATGAATATGATATTCTATTGGAATTCAACTTAGCACCGAGAGAACTTTGAGGTGGAGGATCAAATAAGGTAGTCTCTAGTAGCAACCTCTAATTTCAAACTGCGTGCCCCCATAGGATTGTCTTAAATGACCAAGCTAGTAGATCCATATTTAGCATATGATATGATACATAGTTCTATCTTGGCAAGTAAACTCTCCCTTCTCGGTGTGGGTGTTACCTTGAATTCCATGCTATAGCTCGCATGGTCTATTGTCGATTAATGCTAATATCCCACAAAATGAACCAAGTTACTTTCAAAGATTTTATGAAGTTTCATTATGTTTAAAAAGTTGTGAGTCCTCATGTTTCGAGGACCATGTCAAATTTTCTTTGCTTTCTTATTTCTTTAGTTTTCGGTTGTTGTACGTGGTGTACGAGTTATGTTCCAACCACATTTTTTTATATAGTAGAATGGCTTGTCAAGACTATGATTAGACTTCCACTTTTATGTCAAATTTTTTTATGATATGAGACATTCTTTCGAAGTCTCACATTTTTTATTATGTTGTGTTGTATGTATGTCAAGGGGCTTGTGTAGGGCCTCTGGGGATCCTATATATCATTTCATTTCAAGGGTGTACTTTGGGTTATGTCAAATTTGGTATTCAAATCACAAGGTTTTAGAAAAGGACCTAGGATGTGTGACAAGCCGCGTTGAGTAGAATCTTGTTCATAAGTATGACCCACGCCACATTTATGAATAAGTGTCACGACCCAACCCACCGGGCCGTGCGAGCACCTACTCTAGCACCTAAGTAGGAGGACCCTTGATTCCCAAACAATTAAAGGCATGCAGAAGATTAAGAAAATTGGAGGTAAGGAAATTCATGGGATTTTTATAAAATAAAAATTTAAACAATCCAACGCAAAAATGTAAATAAAAAACACCCTCGGGGATCTAGTCGAAACATGTACAAGAGCTTCTAATATTGCAAGGAATAAAATACAGTAACTAATGATAGGGAAGGAAGAGAAGAAGTTGTTAGAGATTGTCTTCGTATTCACCTATGAAACATCACTGACCCTACAACCAGACTATGCCAAATGGCATAGCAAGAGTAGTATCAGTACAAACCACACGTACTGGTAGGCATCATCAGTCAACCCCACCGCGTAATATAAGAAATCAACCAGCAAGAAACATGCAATAAGAAAGTACACCCTTCAACCTCTAAGCGAACTCTTCATCTTGTTATTTCAGTATACCCTAACGTTCCAGTACACTTGACTCTAACCCCCTACTCACTTCGTTCTTGATCATAGCTTAACCGTTCTATCCCATAGAGGAGTCCTCGAATGCAACCATTACCAACCCGACCAACCACTCATGACATCCCCTCGCTTTTTCTGCATCACAATTCAACCCTAGACCACATTGTATACACTATCAAGGCTCACTAACCGTTTCGAATACGAATCCCCTTCCCCAGGTAGGAACTAACTACTTGTGCATTATGAACACTACCCCATTTTTCATTATTTAAGAACACAAACAGCCTCACTCCCCAATCACCAAGCCTCATTCCGATTGGGCTTAATCACTAACAATTTATTCCAAAAATGAGACGTAAACAAGTAACGACGACACAGTAACACACATATACTAGATGCATAGTTCATATTACTTTAGGAACCACATATAATTTCTCAATACTAATAACAGACATATATGAATATAGTAATCACCAATGGTTCTCTCATGGAACCTACACCCAAATTGTTAGTGTGTCGGAACGTGACACCTAATCTAATATACATGTGTCAAAACGTGACACCCGATCCAATGTATGTGTCAGAACGTGACACCCGTTCCCATGTATGTGTCAAAATATGACATCCGATCCCATGTATGTGTTGAAACATGACACCCAATCCAATGTATGTGTCAGAATGTGACACCCGATCCAATCAACACAACCACAGTCACAATCACACCCATAAGAAACAGTTCACATAGTCACACATTCAAGTAATAGGTTCATGAAATGTAATTATACATACTTAGTCGTTTCATTGAGTTTGGTTCATAATTCTTTATCCCCATACGTGTATGTATATAACAAAGCAATTAACAGGTTTATATCATATAACAAAAAGTTGAACCATCACATACCCCTAGTTCACAAGACGAGGCTTCCTCCTACTGTACCCATTTTATTTAACAACTAGGAACACATGTACAACCATCCCTTTTTCAGTACCCGTAGGCCTACGCATGAATTCTACCGTCAATTAGATATATACTACGCAGTGAGCACAAATTTACGACTGCTCAAGTAAATAAACCTAGCCTACCTGGGTTCCATGGAGCTGCAAAAGGGAGTGTAGCTCCAATCCTAGTTTCCGGACAACGAGTCGATGGATTTTGTCCTGGAATCGGCGAGTTATCTTCAACCTTATGCTATAAATCTCTTTCTCATCCCACCCCAAGCTTGGAGCAACCTTTTGAGGGTTTCTGGGGTAATCCTCGCCTTTTTCTGGCACTTAGGGAAAAAGGAGAAAATAAGACTTCGCATCATTTAAGTTCTGTCCCACGACCCTTCCGCTTTGGCACTCCCTATCCCGCTGGAGTGTCGCCACCTTAGAGGAATCATCCCGCTTTGGTGGGAGAGTGGGGTCAATTACTCCCAATGTTTTTCTCTTCATTAATACGATAGTTTGAGTCATTATAATAGATACCAATTTACCTCGTATTCATCCTCGAACGACAAGGGAAGGAGTAAGCACAAGTCAATTTGGAGTACTTTGAAAATAATGGGACGGGCTGTTATGGAACAATGAAAGATAGTGGTTCCTAAGTTTTACGCACGAAAGGGTCTTTACCTAAAGAACCGGTTAGGGGAATGAGGAAACACATGGAGAAAAAAGATGCACTGATTGCCTAGCCAGACCATGCCGGAGCGGTGGTGTTCCTGCTGTGGCGAGGACCCTTCCGTGGTAGCGGGATATCGAAAATAGTTAGAAGAGGGAAAGGGGAATGGTTTCCCCATTTCCTCCTATACTCACTCAAAAACTTCCAAAACTCTTTCAATTGCTTTGCTCTGAACGTCGATCTCAAGGTAATGTTCTTGTTTCCCACTCTAATTACTTCATTACTTACTTAACTACGATTGCATGACATTAAACAATCGGTTAGAAAGACTTGGGCTAGTTTTCAAAATTAAGAACATAAGTTGCTTGATTTGCTAGAAAAATATAGCATGGACACTTTTCTTACGTTCAAATTGTCTCCACAACATTCTGAGCATAAGGATTTCATGGAAATACGTTTGAGACATTTTTGAAATAGGTGGGGGAAGTTGAATAGTTTCTTGGTGTAAAACTTGGATTCGAGCACCAATTAGGGGTTGTATTGCTAGAATAGTTGCATATTTAGGTACTAGGGTACTTTGGATACTCTGATATGATGAAAAATTTGCTACACACAAGGTTTTTGGGGTGAAGAGGTGTAATGATCGCACCCAGGAGTTCTTCCCAAATGAAGGCCGCTCAGGCGACCTTCTTCACCCTGCTGTGGCAGGATTCATCCCGCTATAGTGGGGGAAGAGGAGTTGTGGCGGTATTTCAGTGGGGCAGTGCCCCTTTCCACTTCAAATAAAATATTTCCCTGTATTAGCCGATATTAACTAATTTCGTGGAGTCCTAAGGTATACTTTGCATGAATTTTTGCAGGCTTGTCCAACTATGGCTGAAATAAATGAGGAAAACTCGCCTTTCGTCCAGTTTCTGGATGCTGCAAGTTGGGAGAGACACCGTGATCACTGGAACACCATATTCTTATGTGAGAGGGGTTTTCACTTGCTGGGCTTAGCGGAGAAAGCACCCGCACTCGATGTCTGGCTGATAGAGTTTGGTTAGGGTCCACTGACAGAGGCTCCCCCTATTGTACGCTCCGGCTGGGTGAGGGAGTTCTACGCCATTCTCCCTATTGTTCACTGGGACGATCCTTACCCCACCATCTGCATCCGAGGAGTTGACATTCCCCTGAGCACTCAGTTCATCAATGAGGTGCTCGAGGTGCCAGAGGTTCCTAAAGCAGAGGACGAGGACAAGCTGAGGAATGTGGATTAGGGTTGACTGCGAGACACACTAGTCGAGGCTGCACGGTGGGACCAGTTTTACTAGGCTACTACTCAGGACATCATCAGTACTCACTGGTCATCGTATTGCAATAGGTGGCGCTGCACTTGGCTTCAAGGAATGTGGGGGCTTAGATCATATTTGAGTGGAAGATGTTCTATCGGGGCAACAAGAAGGCATTTTTCCTTTCTAGACTAGTGACGACAATGTGCAAGCAGGGGGTGCCACTCTTGGACACTAATGAGGTACTTCGTATGGATCCCCTTTCCATCTTCTTTTGATGAGGAAGTCCTCCACTCAGGGAAGGAACGGAAGGAAGGCGGACGGGGCCAATAACAGTCAAGCAGCTATTGAGGCGGATGACGAGGGAGAGGAATATGATGAGGCTGACGACACCCTTCCAACCTAGTCCCAACCCCCACTATTAGGTGCTCGTGTATAGGAGGACCTGGAGGCTGTTCGGAGGAGAAGCTCCTATATTAGCACCTCGACTCCAGTTCCACCCTCCACTTCCCTTGAGGTTGAGATGCTCCGCCGCCAGCTGTGACATGAGAGGAAGAAGGGGCTAGAGAAGGACCGTCTGATGGGCCGAATGTGGAAGGGCATTAAGGTCATTTTATCTTTAGTTGCCTCCCAGAGGGAGCTTCCCAGGCTCGAGTCGGGGGACGTTCAGGAGTTCCCCTAGTTGAGTGAGGTGTGGACTGGCGAGAAAAAAGATGTGTTAATTGCCTAGCCCAACCCCGCTAGAGCGGCAAGGTTCTCGCTGAGGAGAGGTCGTTGTGGCGAGGACCCTCTCGCGGTAGCAGGAGATCCGAAATAGTTAGAAAGGGGAAATGGGAATGGTTTCCCCATTTCCTCCTATACTCACTCAAAAACTTCTAAAACACATTAACTCATGACACATCTCCCGCCATAGGGAAGGAAAAGTAGAAATTGTTGGAAATTGTCTTCGTCTTCACCTATGAAACATCACTGACCCTGCAACCAGACTACCCCAAATGTCATAGCAAGAGTAGTATTAGTACAAACCACACGTACTGGTAGGCATCATCAGTCAACCCGACGCTTATCGTATAATATAAGAAATCAACCAGCAGGAAACATGCATTAAGAAAGTACACCCCTCAAGGGATAACTCTTTATCTTGTTATTTCCGTATACCCTAATATTCCAATACAATTGACTCTAACCCCCTTTTCACTTCGTTCTTAATCATAGCTTAACCTTTCTATCTTATAGAGGAGTCCCCGAATGCAACCATTACCAACCCGACCAACCACTCACGACATGCCCTTGCTTCTTCTACATCACAATTCAGCCCTTGAAAATATAGGTCATCAACTCAAAACTAATTTCCAAGAATGAGGTTTAAATATAAAAGTCAATACTTGAAAGTGTTACTCAAGACCCTTGGATATCATTGGTGAAAATCGTTTCGAAAAAGGGATTAAAATCAGAATCTCAAGTTTTGATGTTAAATTACATAAATAATCAAAGGGAAATAAAGTTATAGGGACATAAAAGCTTACACAAAAGATTTTGCACAAGACATCTCTTTAAAATCGCTTCCCAAACTCAAAAATGGAAAATGGGGCAAAAATCCCAAAATTTCAGACCAAAAATCCTCTATAATATTGCAAAAGCGACGGGGGTTTGCTTAAGCGAACCCCCGCGAAAATTGGGGCTCTCGCTTTTGTGACAGGCTCCGCTTAAGCGACCATCACTAAAGTGAGCCCTGGTCTGCTTAAGCGAACCCCGCCCAAGTGGTCAGTCTCATTTTTGCGAGACGACCTTCGCTAAAGCAAAAATCGCAAAAGCGAAAGCCCTTCGCAAATGCGAGGACTACAGAACCGAAAAATCAGCCAACATAGAAATCATCGAAAGGACCCTCGAAATTTGTTCGGAACCCTGTACACACAAATCATATAAGAAAATTGACTATACTAGAAGTTCCAGACTCAATGGAAATGTCGAAACAATAATTTGAGGTCTCCTTGACCTGGCATCCGTGAAGGTCACAAGAAACTAACATAACGCCTAAAAAGGCTAGATCAAGATCAGGACCTCTGAAAAATCAACGAAGACCTCACCTAGGACAAAAATCACCCCCGAAACCAAAGCAACTCTCAAAATTTCAATCAGAGCATCCAAACCCTAAATGTTGAGTCAACCCAAAGGATAAATTTTCACAACTTTCCAACTTAGGGCCTCACATCTTCAAAAAGACACCGAATCTGAAACCGAAAACTCCTATATACTAGATTACACGTTTTGGAACTGATGGAATCGACAAAATTCTATTATGACATTTGAAACAATAAAAGACACTGAAACACACTTTTTTACAACTTTTGTCTTTCAAACTCAAAACTTGCCAAATTCTCATCGTTTAACTCAAAATTTGAAATCAACTTTTAAAACTCAATCATAAAAGACTCGGAGTCAAGATCGGAGGCGGGGGATGGTAATTTCACAAAAATGTCCAAAAATGAACAACCAAATCATTACAGTAATCCAATTCACTTAATTCGTACTAAATTTTAAATTCAAATTTGTATTTTACAATTTGTTTGATACCTAATAACTTATTCCCCTAATATGTTGACTATATAAAACTTTTCAAAAATAAAATAATTTCTTTTAGACAAAAAAAAAATTAAGCATCAATGATTGAACTGTATATCAATCAAATTTTAAAATGAAATGAACGAAATTAATCAAAATAAATTCAATTATTAATAATATAAATAGGTTATTAACTCGTTTAAATCTAAGTAAATTAGACAAGTAAAAAATACGTATGAAATTAATCAAAACTTATCTATTTTATAGTTCAAAAGGAAACAAAATGCACACAATACAACAAAAAGTACAATCCCAAAATATCAGAAATGGCCCCATCAACTGACGGCTGACATGATAGGTACCTTTTACGTATTAAAATGTCTCAATTTAAATAAGCATCTGAAATATTAAGATGTTCTTTCTAGATTTGAATATGGATGATTAATATTGTTTGTTTTTAATATTTGAATGTGCATATGAAATTAAACATTATTAAATATTATAAAATTTCATTTCAACAAGAAAATATTTACTTTTAATAAAAAATAATATTTTAAATATTTATATTTGATAAAAAATTATATGATATGCAAATAAAAATTATATATTGTTATAAAAATTATTGTAATGTGATTTCTTTTACGAATTCAATATAAATAGTTTTTTATAAGAAAATATATCACGAAAAAATATATTTTATAGGCATAATATAATAATGTATAATTTACATAAATCTCATAGTTTAAAGAGTAAATTACATCATATCCCTACTCTTTTTCTAATTACAATAATCCCTTAAAATTTGTACATTCCGGATACATAAGTCACCTTCCGGATACATTAATTCACCATGCGGATACATTAATTCTAATACAAGAAGAATCCTTCTGTTGCGCTAAAAGGGAATAAAATCTGGAAATCTAATTAAATCACATACATTACGCTACGCTTCTTCTTACTCTCAATCATACAGAGGCAAACTCAAAACGAATAAATTCAAAATTTCAAATTACTCCCCCCATGTTAAGTGAAGAAACCTTTTAGATTTGATTCAAAAAAATTTTGTCGAAATTTTGGATTAGCGAGGTGAGTTATGAAGGATACAAAAGTGATGAAATTGTTGTTGGACAAACGATTTCCTTTTGAATCTTCAAGTTCATCGAAGATCCTTTCAATTTTGATTTAAATTGTTTGAATTTGCTATGTATACCCTCTAATTTTTAATTTTTTTAATTTGTATTGATATATAAGTCGTGATACATTACTAATTTCAAATTGATACATTACTAGTTTGTTGTCTATGTAATGTGCTTTTAGATCACAAAATTATTATTTCCATTCTTCCAAGAAAATTCTCAATTTTTGAGTCAAACTTGTCGACAAATTGGACTAATACAACATGAACATATCTGTCACGACTCAGACCGTCATGATTAACACCCACACTAACCCTTCGGTGGGAGAACTATTACTACAATCCAACCAATCAACTTAACGAAAATCTAAGCATTTAAAGATACAAAAACAGATTTAAATTTCTAAAGGAAAATAGAGTCCCCACAAACTCCGAAAGTTAGACAAAACAATTACCAAAATATTTACGAAAAACAACGCCTAGAACCTGAAAGTCAATGTACCAAAACTCTACTAACGACAAGTCTAAGAACAAGGGGTACAACCCCAAAAATAAACCAGCGAATGCTAAAGTACTAGTCTAAGTCCGAAGAAAATGGACTAAACAAAATGAGAACTCATGACAGCCTAAAAGAATTGGTTCACCCTTGAATTCGGTCTCGATCAGTGATCTCCTAAATGAGGTATGTTAGTAGCCACCTGAAGATGCCCTGTACTCAACAAAGAAAGAGC
Organism: Solanum bulbocastanum; assembly: GCA_037074985.1. Taxonomy (NCBI): domain Eukaryota; kingdom Viridiplantae; phylum Streptophyta; class Magnoliopsida; order Solanales; family Solanaceae; genus Solanum; species Solanum bulbocastanum. The sequence continues at coordinate 37,810,820 of CM073604.1, read as the reverse complement.
AAGTGCAGTATTAGTACACAACCACAATGTACTAGTAGGATCACGCGGCTACTCCCATAAGCAAAATATACAATGAACAATCACAATATAGTAATCACACATATATGGAATACATTTCAATTATCATTCTAGATCAACATATAGTCTTTCATTATCAATGACAGGTAGACATAAGCATAACAATCACAAGTAGTTCTCTCAAGGAACTCATACCTAAATTGTTTATGTGTCGGAATATGACACCTGATTTAATGCATGTGTCCGAATGTGACATCCGATCCAATATATGTGTTGGAATGTGACACCCGATCCAATATATGTGTCGGAACGTGGCACCTGATCCAATCAGCACAACCACAATCACAATCACATCCATAATGAACAATACTCAAATCATACAATCAAGTAACAGGTTCATGACATGTATTATTCACACATAATCATTTCATTAGGTTTGTTTCACATTTCCCTATTCACATACATGCATGCATACAATAAATAAATCAATCAGTATATATCACACAAACAGAAAATCAAATCATTATCTACCTTTAAACCATGCTTGAACCCTCCTAAAACACTTGATCCTTCTCTTTTCGGATTCTTTTTGCTTGTTCTAGGTCTACAAACAATTAATATAATGCAAGGATCAATAAATTAAGGTATAATTATTCGAATTATAACAAATCTAATAACCCAAGACCAAACCCATGATCCTAAGGTGCAGCTAGGGCTTTTTTCCCACCATCAACTTCAGGCCAAAACCCTCCCCCAATGATAATTATCTATGAATCTAAGTTCTACAGATCGAAAAATGGATTAGGGAAGTAAAATCTTACCTTTAGCACCAAAAGTCGTGGAAAACGGTCAAGAACTCGTCCTGGGTCATCTCTTAACTCTGAAGAATGAAGTTTGTAGAAAAATAACAAAATTGGGGTTTTTCCCCGACTTAAGTCACGACTGGCCCACTAGAGCGGATCTCAACCCGCTACAGCGGTCCCGCCTTGGCGGATTACACAGAGAAAGAACCTCAAAATTTGAGTTTCAAGCCCCCATTTCACAATACACCTTTAACCATTGACGTTCAAAAATTATCCTTTCACACCAAAATCAGCTTCGGGAGTTCTACTCGCCCGAATTTGATTCTATAAAGTCGTACGGGTTCCTTAATATCTTAGATATCTACTCATATGATCAAATTCATAATTAGATCCTCCATTCATTACCAGATTTTCCTGAACCTCACCTGACTCAGATTTCGTCCAAATCTAGAATAGGCTACAATTTTCCAAGTCACTACTCAAAAGTTTTCTGGCCCCAATTCTTTCCCCATTGGCTTTTCTATAACAATGGGAACCAATCATTACAATAGATACCAATTTACCCATTACTCGTCCCCAAGTGATAAACTAGGAAAAACTGGCTAAAGTAAGAGTAGAGTAGTACCTGAATTGTTGAACAACTGGGGATACTTGTCTCGCATGTCGTTCTTGGTTTCCCAAGTAGCTTTCTCAACTGGACGATGCTTTCATTGAAATTTCACAGACTTAATCTCTTTGGTCCTTAGCTTCCGGACATCATGATCAAGAATTGCAATCAGTTCCTTGTCATACTGAAGGTCCTTATCTAACAACACTGAGTCCCACTTTATGATGAAATCTGTGTTGCTATGATACTTCTTCAATATGGACACATGGAACACTGGATGGACTCCAGAAAGGCTAGGTGGTAAAGCTAACCTATAAGCCACTAGTCCTACACAGTCAAGAATCTTGAATGGACCAATGTATCGGGGACTAAGCCTGCCTTTCTTACTGAATCTCATCACCCTTTTATGGGTGATACCTTTAGAAGAACTTGTTCACCAGTCTGAAGTGACATGTCCCTTACCTTACGATCCACATACTTTTTCTATCGACTTTGGGCTGCTAAATACTTAGCTTGGATACTTCTCACCTTATCCTGAGCATCCTTCACCAAATCTACCCCCAAAAGATTCACATCTCCAGCCTCAAACCACCCTATGGGTGATCTACATTCCCTCCCATAAAGTGCCTCGAATGGTGCCATGTTAATGTTGTAGTGGTAACTGTAGTAAACTAAAATGATTTTAATCTTCTGAAACCTCAAATACAACACTGTTTCTAGCTAATGATGAAAAATTTATCTTTTTCAAATCATTTAGCCTTAATATTCCCGACGAAGATTTTGTACTCTTTAAGTCAGAATATTTATTCAAACAGAGTTATTAACAAATTGGTGAAGTTTCTATATTCTTCAAACCAATGCACAATCTGATTTGCTTTTGAAGTTCTTATATTCTTCAATCCAAAGGTGTAAAAAAATCAGAAGCTTTTAGTCTCCAAAAGTCAGATATAATCAAATTTCACATGGAGTGAAAAATTACAAAAGTATTTTTTCCTCCTCTAAACATAATACATATTAATAATAATAAAGATATATTCTGAGATCATCACATAATGACCATCTATCCTAACATTTATGAAATAAATTTCATAACTTATAAAAGGATAGAAAAAGCTAATAATCAAGGGAAATAAAGATAGAACCTGATTTTTACTCTTATTGAATCATATTCTATTTGTCAGCAATGATTCCATGCAAGTCACTTTTCTTGCTAATTTTTTCTTTCTTTCTCAGTTTCCATCATATTCCAATTTTTCTTAGAAGACATTGAATTTCAATGAGAAACTAAATTCATGTTCAAATATTGTTAGGAGACAACATTTGTTCATATACTTCTTCTCATAGTTATATAAAACCAAGAATATAGGAAAAATAAGTGAAGTGCACATGTTTGCCTTTATGCACAAAATAATTTTTCTCATTGAAAAGAAAACTAAGGGGGTGCAATGCTTGAATGCACATGGGAAGAAAATAAAAATGATCTTACCCATCCTAGAAAAACTTACTACAGAAAATATACTCGAACATATTAAAGTAGCACTAATTCATCCCAAATCTCTTTTATCATATAATAAAATAATTCTTTTTTTCTTATTTTTTTTTCCCAATAAAAAGAACACAAACAGTAGAAGTAATTTCCTTACCACAGAAAATGCTAACAATATAAATTTCTTAAGCTTGTTGACTCTTGTATTGAGATTAGCAAACAAGAAATAATAAAAGATGAAAAGAAAAAGAAAAGAATTATCCGATTCCACAGAATCCATTGTGTCCTTAAGAAATTTAATTCCCTCAAGTACCTGAGGTTGTAGATTAATCCTCCCAAGATAAAATGGAAAAAGCCATTAAAGAAATAACGGTACCTCAAACTTCGATAATTTCAACGAACTCAAAATGACAGCAACGAATCACACACAGAGACACGATCGATCGATTTTGTTTTGTAAGAAATGTATGCAGAATAAGGGAAGAATTCAATGCAGAAAAAAAAAGAGAGAGAAAGTCTCTCTATTTATTGCCAACATAGGGTAAAGGTCACAATTTTTTGAAAAAAAAGACAACCTTTCAGAAAGGTCACTACCCTTTGGAAAAGGCATAATCTTTCAAATGGTCCCAACCCTTTAGAAAAGACACAACTTTTAATAAATGTCACAACCCTTCGACAAAGTCACAACCCTTCAGGTGAGTCACAACCCTTAATAAATTTATTTTTTTCCTCTTATTTTGATCTTCTTTAAATTATTAATCTAATGTATCCATAAATCTATCTCACTATATATTATCTGATAATAGAGTTAGATATAAAAAAAAAAAGTGATATGACATGCTTCATTGGTTTAGAAATATATTAAAAAAAATTTCCTCCTAATTTTGCCTGTTACCATTATTTTATTTTATTTTCTCTTTTTTATTCATTCATTTGTGTACTATATCTTAATTCCACATTATTCTTTCTTTATTATTTCAATAAAAGCTGAAAAGTCATGTTCCACTCTCTTCCTTAACCGTTTTGAAGATAAATGTCCATTATTTCTAATAAATTATATGCTTACATTTTGTATAAATTATATGCTTATAATTTGTTTTTGGAGGAGAGCATTTAGTGTAGTTTGTTTGGATGGAAGTGCAGCATATAATATTAGGTTGTTCTTTTTCTTTCTTTCTTCTTCCATTCTTTTTATTGAGGCCGGTATCAACTATTCTTTTGTGATTGTTTACATGATACAATAATTCTTTACATGCTTACCTTAATTTGATTTGTTTTCTTCCTAATATTATGAATGACAAGTGTGGTATTGATTGATCCAAATATTTATGAGTTCTAACCTTTCATGTATGTTGTTATACATAAGTTGTATTTGATTTTTTTTTTTTTGTTCTGTTATACTTTACAACGTTGATAACAAAATAAATGAAAAGATCAACAAAAGCTTAAAGAGGTAAATTATCATATAAACTTTTTAATTTTTTTTTTCTATTTGGTAAGTATTTTGATCTCAAATTCAGATGTTCTTTTCTTACTCCAAGATATGGATAGCATGAAAATTTTGAGATTAGTTATTAACATGAATTATTATATTTGTTTTTCATTTAATTTTGTCAATTAATTAGATGAACTCAAGAATCAATAAAGTTACAATGTCAAATTAAATCAAGGTATGATTACTTAAATTGTATTTTTTTTTTCTTCTTCTTCTTTTTTGTCGCATAAAAGTTACAAAATATTATTTCAGGCGTTTAAGGTTGAAAAAATCATATAAAGTCTTTAGAGTAACTAACAATTTCATTGATAGTTGAGGAATATTAAAATTAAATAGAAAAAGTGGAACAAATTTGGAAGAAAATGATGTGAAGTCTTATAATAAAATTATTATTGTAGTAATTTAATCTTTTTGATTTTTTCTTCCTCTATTTATTTTAAGTTAAGAGTGATAGGTTTAGCCAGGGCATTTACAACACGACCCAAATAAGCCTCACTCATGGGTATTTGAGCAATTCTTCCCGTTGCTTTTACAGAACTTCCTTCTTGTATCAACAAACCGTCGCCCATTAATACAACACCAACATTATTTGATTCCAAATTCAGAGCAACGCCTATTGTAAGATTATTTGGATCATTGTTCCAATGTATCTCAGCCTTTCTGCAAGTTCCAATTTAGAAGGCTGAAATTGACCATTAGAAAACAAAACAAAAAAGGAATAAGTTTCTAATTTCCGAAATCGTCTTAGCTAAACCTATAGAATTCCACTTTTTTTTTCATTAAACACACAACTTCCACCCTCTTGGCTGTAGTTTGAGCTTGTATATGTGAGAAATTTTGGCCATCCCCGAGATCATTTTATATTTGAAAGAATAACTTCCTCCTTTCTTCTCGATTGGAACAATCGTTAGGTTTCCCTCCGCCCCGTCCATCTTGGACGTGGGGGCTGATTCGATGGACCAGCTTCGTTCCCCCGGGGAGCTACTTGAATAGCAGGCGGCACATGTCCCTCTTAAAGAGGACGAAAGAGGAAGTTTCCGAGTTCTATATAAAAAATTCTAAATTTTTCTTGTTTTTTTTTATCATTGAAAAAGCAGTTTCCATGTGCGTCAAGCACATCTATGATTTTGGAGAAATAACTAGTAAAGGAGTTGGCCTGGTCAATAAGAGGGAGTCATACTTTGGACTGCTTTTTTCAAAAGAAACTATCTGAAACCACATTCGTAGGCCGACAATTTTTCTGGATAGGTCGAACTATTGGAAGAAAATAGAAAAGGAAGACCGAGTGGGATCAAAGAAACTAGCGGGCTGATCACTAAATAGATACAAATAGGTGCAAATTCTGACATCACCACAGAAAACTTGGTTCTTTCGCTCCTTGCTGGCGGAGCGGCATACCGGAAAAAAAAGCAAGAAATAGGAACGAAGTAACTCGACCAAGAGGAGAGGAACGAAGAACGAAACTGACACTTTTCTATACAACATTCTTTTTTTAAAAAACTTCTTGCCTTTTTTTCATTCATTTTTTTTATTTAATTATTCAAATAAATCTCAATTATTCTTTATCTTATATAGTTAAATACATTAAATTTATTTGCACTAAAGTCTAAATCAGTTTTTTTTTTTTCAATAATAATTATACTACTTATTTGTAACAGTTTTCACCGCTTCATCTATGATTAGTTTATCAATTAATGTAGAAACATGGATAGGCTATGAAACGGTAAAATATGAAGAGGTCCTGACACATTTATAATACCCTTTTTAATTTTCATCAAAATATTATTGTTTTTACTCTTAAATATATGAACTCATAACGTGAATATAAAATAAGAAGAGATTTAGCTTTGACCGTCGGATAGATAGGAACAATGGCTATGCTCTTTGACAATGCACTTAATAAACAGATTGAGAATACAAAAACTACAATAGGCAATGAGTCTTTTTCAATGGCCTTCTCTTTATCTTTCAATAATTGTTGTTTAATATTTCATGTTGCATTATTATTCATTGTTGAATCTTCTTTTTTCTTAAAGTTGTATTTTAGAAATGTAATGAGATGATAAGTAAGGAAAATCAGAAGGTTGGAATAGAGAAGCTTGATAATTGGGACCTTCCCTTATTTTATTTTATTTTCTTTTATATTACTTGTGTTGTGTGTATATATATACACATATCATATCAGGTTAAGTTGTGATTGGTTCGTGTGAATATTTTTATTTTTGACTATATGATGAAAAAAATTGAAATGCTTATTATATAGAAATTCTAATTATTTATTTATTTATTTTGCTTTTAAAAATATCTTAAATATATTCAGTTAAATGAAGGTTTATTTAGGTAGGATTTTCATTATACAAAATGTTTAATTTTTTTAACATTATAATGGGTGTAAGTATAGTATAGGTAACCGATTTAAAGTGGGTGGGGATCAGTGGTGGAGTTAGGATTTTTAATAAGGGGGTTCAAAATCTGTAGAAATAGATACATGAAGTAGTCGAAGGGGTTCGACATCTACTATATATACATAAAAAATTATTTTAAGCATATATAAATAATATAATTTTTCGCCCAAGGAGGTTCGGATGAACTCCTTCGTACAAGGTGGCTCCGCCCATAGTGGGGATATAAGAAAATAAACAATTAACTTTGAGACTATTTTGATCGGAGAATATAAAAAATATATAAATATTAATCAAGGAGTTTTCATAATATAATTAAAATAAGTAATGTTATAGTTAGACAACAGAGTAAATATAAGATTGATCGAAGTAAAAATATTACTTCTTTAATGATCGCGCGAAGCGCGATCAAGTTTTTTAGTGAGAGAATAAAAATAGTAAGATGAATAAAAAAGGTAAATGTATGAATAATAATGTGAGTTCATGATAATCACCAAGATATAAATATGTCAACAAAATAGGTAGTCATGTATACTACAATTACCTAAACACTATTCAGTTTCTCAATTATTACAATAACCCACATTAAATAAAGTAAATAGTTACGATTATATTTTCTATCCAAAATATTTTTTCAAATTTATCAATATATAAAACTATTTCATTTCTCATTTATGACAACGACCTCTAAACTAAATAAAGTAAACATTTACTATTATATCCCTCAACTTTGTCATTTAGAGCTGATATACCTTTTGTTAGGAAAATGACTCATATATACCCTTACAATTATACAAATGACTCACATATACCCCTACCGTTATAAAAAAAGGAGCTCACATGTATCATTCATCTAAGGGAAGTTAAAAAAATTAGTTTTAAATTTATATTTTTGACTTTTAATTTGAAACAAATTCATGTAGGAGTATCTTGATCCTTCTAGAAAAGTTCAAGGTATATTAATTTTAATCTTTTTTCATGCAAAATTTTTTATTTTTTGACTTCTTTGGTTATCATTATTTGAGTTTCTTATTCTTATTTTATTTTTTTCTTTCATTCTTTAATGTAAACAAAAAAAATTTAAACTATTTTTTTGTCGCTATATTATTAAAACTACTTTTTCGGCAATATTATAATTTAGTTTTTGTAATTGTAAAAAAATTGGGCATCTATAGTAAATTTTACAAGAAAATTAGTAAAACATAAATAAATTTGAACATCAAAGTACTAAATTTTAAATTAGTCGTTGAAACAAAAAGTCAAAAGAAAATGTATGAGGAGAATCAAATATACACTATATGGATTATATTTTTTTTAACAAAAAATTAAAAATTAGATTAAAATAATTTTCTCACTTTCATTAGAGGAAAAATATATATATGATCCATTTGTATAACAGTGAAGGTGTATATGAACCCTTTTTATAACGAGGTTGTATATTATCTCTAAATGACATAGTTGAGCGATATATCATGCCCTTTCACCTATAAATAGATACATCTATTTTAAAGTAAAAAATTATTTTTTCCCTCATTACCAACCTCGAATACACAATAAAAAAAATCTGAATAAAATAGTACCTCAAGAATAAAGAAATCATCAAAAGCTGCACTACCAGATCTCTGTTGTAAAGTGACAAAAAAATAGAACGCTAGGGAATAATGAATTACTCAATGCGATAATAACAAATAAGTGTTTCACCAAAATAACTCTACTAATTTAAAATGATCTGTTGTAGATTAAAGCACAAGTGGGTGAAATTTATCTTTGCGTATTATTGTTGAAGGGGAGAACCAGAGGAACTTTCAAATATAGCAAAGATTTAAAACATAATGAGGCAAATATAACTAATGTTTGCTAATTACATAACGTAGCTATAGTTTGAGTAGCTATCCAGGTCATAATTTGTATATCTCGTGTAGCTATTAAATATTTATAGAAATATGAATTTAGATTTAATTAATGATAGACGTGACAATTTCAGAAAAAATCTCACGAACCATGCATAATCCCATAAATCAAGAAAAAAATCCCACAAATTAAGGAAAAATTTACATGAATTACTCATTGTATTTATATCAATTGATTTTTTATTTTTATTTTTTAAAATTACATGAAAATCATATTAAATTATATTCGTATTGATTGATTTATGCAAATGCTAAAATTATACAAATAAGAGCTAAATCTATACTTGCTGATAATATACAAATGCGAACTACAACTTCCACATGTGGGTTAAAAATACATAGATGTACAAATCAAACATATACAAAAGCATTCCGAGATAGAATGTGTACAAAAACATTCGGAAATGTTGAACATATACAAATAGGATCTACAATGAATACTTCTTGATAATATACAAAAGTGAACTACAAAAATCAGTTATTAGAATATGAGTTGCTATAATACTATTTATATATGTCTACAGTTTTTTGAGATATACAAACAAGGATAAACTTATACAAATGCTGAAAATGTACGAGTATAATTGCTATATTGTATAATTGTTAGTGTATATAAATTATAATAATAAAAATTCATATGTGGCTTAAAAATTATGTAATATATACAAACTAGGTTGAATGCAAAAAAACTATATTCTCATATACAAAAAATTATCGAATTTAGTGATACATATTCAAATCAAACATAAAATAATATACAAATCGAAATATTCCCCATCTTGTTGGTCTATTGACTCAGATTGAATATCTTCCTCTTCAGATGAATTTGATTCATGGCTTGTAGATGCAATTTTTTTTATCTTACGCTTATTTTTTGAAATCAAACCTCATTTGTATTGTCTTCTTTCCGTTCCTCTAATTTTTAGTTCTTATTTTTGGAATTAAAACATGCATAAGTTGTTGTATCTTCACTGGGTCATTTCGGTGCTTTGATCTAATTTCTTGTTGATTGACTCGAGATTTAGCCTGAAATTGTGGGAGCACGATTTGAGAGAGAGATACAAAATTTTTGAAAATTTGAAATCTAATTGTGCTTAGTGAATTGTCAAGTTACTAGAATTGTATGAATCAACATACAAATAATACAGAGAAATTCAGAGATAATTAGAAGAAGAGAATATATTTCATTGATTGGTGACTTAACATAATGTGTTGCTTATATACATTGCTGATTGAATGTGACAACTCACGTTTCTTAACTAACTTTGTAACAAACTGATTCTAACTAATCCTGCTTATTGACTTAACATGATAATTAGCTTAATCTTCAACTACCATTAACTATTTCAACTAATTAGTTAGTGCCGAGGACTAAGGTACACTTACACATTTTTCAATCTCATTCACACTCCCCTTCAAGCCTGGAGTTATGAAGATATTCTTCATTCCCAGCTTGTATATCAAATGAGTGTGTGATACTCTACCAAAGCCTTTAATGAATAGATCAACATGTTATTCTGATGAAGATAAGTAGGCGGTGACAATCAGACCTTCTTGAATTTTTCCTCTGGTCAGGTGGCAATATATGTCTATGTGCTTGGTTTCATGAAGCACAGGATTAGAAGCTATAAGCAAAGCTAATTTACTGTTATAAAACAAGGAAACATGAACTTTCACATTCACATCAAGTTCCGTAAGTAGTCCTGTCATCCAGATCACTTCTGCAACTGTAAATGACATAGTGTAGTCTGCCTCTACTGAACTTTTAGAGATTTGTGGCATGTTTCTTGGATTTCCACGAAATGGGAGAATTCCCATAGTGTACGAGGCATATCAGTAATAGACCTTCCCCAATAAGCATTATAATACACCTTCAAAAGATCATCACCATTGGCAGACTTTATTATTCCCAACCCTAATGCATGTTTCACATATCTAACCAGTCTCAAGGCTGCTTCCATATGAAATTTCTTTGGGGAATCTATAAATTAGCTAAAACTTCGTACAACAAAAGCAATGTTTGTTCTGATTGTTGTGAGATGAAGTAGCTTGCCAATAAGCTTTTGATATCCAATAGGATATCTGAATGCTAAATCTATATAAGTTGATGATACATGTTGGTCAAACTCAACTGTAGTGAGTTTTTGATTCATATCCATATGAGTTATGACAGGTTTACCACATGTAAGCCCCATGTTTGCCACTAACTCCAATGCAGATTTTCTCTGATGCATCAGGATCCCTTCTTCACTTTTGACAAATTCAATACCAAGAAAGTATCTAAGTTCTCCCAAATCCTTGATCTTAAAAGTTATATGCAGTATTCCTTTGGTGTGTTGAATAATACAGTAATCATTTTCTATAAGTAGCAAGTCATCTACATAAACAAGTATTATAGCAATTTTGTCAACTTCCTTCTTAGTGAACAAAGAGTATTCCCTTGTGCTTTGTTGAAAACTAGCTGAAGTTAAGGCTATAGTAGGCTTGATATTCCATTGTTTGGATGCTTGTTTCAGCCTATACAAAAACATTAGTAGTTTGCACACTTTGTCAGCATTTCTTTCTTTTCTTGAAAAGCCTTTTGGAATGGTCATGTACACCTTTTCATATAGATCTCCTTATTGAAATGCATTGTACACATTCATTTGCTATAAATTCCATCCCATAGTTCTTTCCACTAAAATAACATCCCTGACAATGCCCATTTTGACCACAAGGGAGAAAGTTTTTTGATAGTCCAATTTTTCCTTTTGACTATACCCCTTTGCTATCGGTCTAGCCTTCAGTCTTTCCACTTCATCATCTGCCTTATACTTGATTTTGTATACCCATCTACATCCTATAACCTCTTTTCCTTGTGGGAGTGCTACAATCTCCCATGCCTTGTTGTCCTCTAATGCTTGTATTTTAGCTTTTATAGTTAGTATCCACCTATCATCAGTAGCAACCTTTGAATAACTAACAGGTTTAGTTTTTGTTGAGAACTTAATTATAAAACTTTGATACTTTATGGATAGACCATTGTAATCTATATTGTCAGCAATAGTGTACAAGTAATTTTTAGAGCCTGCCTTGACCACATAGTCTTTGTGCCATAAAGGGGGTCTTTAAATTCTCACTAACCTTCTAATATCAGTAGCATTTGTGGCATCTACACTCCCTGTCACAACTACATGTGTAGTTTCAGTTTTGTATCTCCAACACCTACCTCAGAAACAACCATACTAGGAGCACTCACTAAATCACCCACTGGATCAATGTGGGAAATAATAGAACTGATATAGGCTGCTTTAGCTCTGTCCCTATTCGAGGAAAGAGTGTACCAAATCCGCTTAATGACATTATTGGATTCGCTTGCAAACAACACTTCTCCTATCGCCCACCGAAAGGAAAAGGTAATGGTTATACACCTCTTACCACAATCTTAGGATTTAACCAAATCAACATAGGAGAAATGAGTCATGATGTGTTGGTGATCTTCTTCATTCTTCTGAAATGGAAATAGAATCTCCATGAATATCACATCTCTACAATCAAACAAGGACCTATTTAAAATATCATACAACTTATACCCCTTTTAGAGTGCACTATATTCAACTAGTATGACTCTTACTACTCTAGGACCGAATTTATCCTTCTTAATGAGGTTGGTGGAATAACATAAACCGTCATTGACTCTTAAATGCAAAAAAGAAGGAAGTTTATTGTACAAAAACTAAAAGGTGACTTTCCATTCAACACAGTGGAAGGAATCCTATTTAGAATATATACAACAAACTCAATACACAAACCCCAGAATCTATTTGGCAAACCATTTTGAAACTTGATTGCCCTCTAGTAACTATCTATGTTTCCTGTCAACCACACCATTCTATTGTGGTGTTCATGGACAAGAGATTTCAAGCATATCATAGTGCGGAACAACTATGTACAAGCATGGTTACAAAATTCTTCACCATTATCTGATCTCAGGCTTTGAACCTTCCTACCAAAATGTGTATTTACTTCAACAAAGAAATTTTTTAACAACATCAGTATATGAGATTTAAGTCTCATAAAGAAAATCCCAAGTCCATCTTGTGTGATTGATGTGATGCCAAAATTATATATTTTTAATCATTATTTATCTCAAATTTAATATTTTTATTTATCCTTTTTGAGCATGAATTTTATGGATTGTGCTAAATAGAGCATTTTATTTATAGGATTAAATTGATGTGAAAATAAAGAATTAGAGCTAAAACGAATTAAAAATAAAAAATTATAGAAGAAAACCAAGTAGACAACTTAATGAACTAAATTAAATATTATATTCTATTTATATATATTCGATTGCTGCAAAAAAAAAAAAAAAAAAAAGCAAGGGAAACATTCATGAGACGCTGTGACATGTGGCAAAGATGAAGCACTTCAATTTTGTGGGCGACAACCACTGTTCACGCGGAATTCAATTCCGTTTGGATTTTGGTTCCTAATTTTTTTTGAACTCAATTATTTTATTTTGGTCCTTCTACACCTATAAATAATCTACAAGAACAATTATTTTTGGGAGATACTTTGATAGGGAAAAGTCATTATACTTTTTAGGGTTCTTTTTTTTCTAAAACATTAATAGTTAAAGACTCTTATTTTGGGGGTGTACCTACGAATGATTGTTTAGTATTGTATTTTATGGATTGAAGTTGATTATTGTATGAATTGTTCTTTTGTTCTTTTGTTCTTGATATTGTATTTCATGATTGGCCACCATTGAAATAAACTTATTGTCCAAATTGAACTCGGGAGAGGAATAAAAAGATAAACGTGGGATAAAAGGAGCATGATCTTCTCTAGAAACGAGGGTTGATTTATTTCTCGGATAGGGATATACCTGGAGACCTTGTTTGGTTACTAAACAAGATAAAAACTTAATGATCCGCAATTGGTTCAGTCTATTCCTGCTCAACGATGTAGTTAGACTGGCAATTGTGGGAGACAATTAGAGGTCAGGAGGCCGTGATCATATATTCAACCTTATAAATCAGTGATTTAATAATCAATTGAAGTCCATAGAAGAAGTTATTATGCTCTAAGTAGGTTGCAGCCCTGGATTTTCCAAATCATTAGTATACGTCTTTTATTCTTGCATTCTAGCAAGGTAAATTCTTTTGGTACGCTTGAATAAATAATCAGGATTAGTATGATTAAGTAAATAGTTAATTGACAAGTCTTTTGGATTTGATAATTCGGCTCTTTTATGGCCACTATATTACTTGTGCGACCACATATACTTACGTGTGCAATTAGAAACAACAGTGATCATCTACAATTGTTAGAAAATATCTCATACCATCAACTGTTTCACATTTATATGGTCCCCATACATCTACATGTAACAATTGAAAACTAGAAGTAGGCCTGCTCAAACTATGTGGGAAAGGCAACCTAGTTTCCCTAGCAAGTGGACATATCTCACAATTGTTCAAAGTAAAGGAATTATTCTTACTAATATCCTGAAACATAAGTATTTTTAAGGACTTTCATCAGTACATGACACATTCTCTGATGCCAAGTGACATTATCTTCCTCATCTGTTACTGTAATGCACTTGTCAAAAACATCCCTCTCACCTTCCCAGATGAGAGATCCTAAAAAACACAACTGTTGGGAAAAAGTAGCACAACAATTCAAGTCTTTTGTCATTTATGATAGTGACATAAGATTAAACTTGAAATCTGGCGCACACAAAATATTTGTTACAATATCACCTCCTCCTAGATGGTAGTTTCGTACAAGTGAAACTTTTGCTGATTCTCCTATTGGCAACTGCATTTTGCCTGTATTTTCTAGCAATCCTTTATCCTGTAAGTGTGTTTGATCTCCTATCATGTGATTAGAGGCCACTGTGTCTACTATCCACTTCAGAAAATCTTTCTGATGAGGGAAGTAGTTACCTGCCATGTGAGCATTGCCACTAACATTACCATTTCCACCTACAGGTGCATCTCTGCTGACTTGTGTTATAGAAGTATGGAAAATATTTGACATTTGAAAATTATATGTGGGGGTGGTTGACACCTCTAGACTAGCAGCAAATAGCAATGGATCTGTATTTGGCAGAATACATTATTTCAACAATTGGTGATTTAGGCGGGCCTTGTGAGGAAAACAATGGAAGAAATAGTTGGTGATTTAGGATCTTCCAAAATATAGATATTGTATTATCATTTAGTAATCTGATTGCATTTACTTTCTCTAGGTCACAAGGTCTATCGGCGATGATGATCTGAAGCCAGCTGTAACTGCGGAACCTGAGATAACTTCGCTACTCTTTCTGCCGAGGATGAATACATTGTAAGGATTACAACAAGAAAATTTCATTCCGTGATATTTCAATGACTACTTATTGTTATCAAATCCTAGTAGTGAATCTATCTATATGTTTATATGTGACCACATTTTACCCACTTCCAGACCAATAAGTGATTCTCAGAATGGACTTAGCTTCTTATCTCTGGTTCTATCAAAACAAGTTATTTGCAAACACATACTGCTTTGTTGCACAATCAGTTCCCACATGAGGGTCTGTTTTTCAACTTCCATTAAAGATAATGGCAAATAACATACAGCTAAGGACATGGACTCTGGTCTGTTACTAATATCATTTATTTGTTTGAGGCCCTATGTTTCCTTGACTGTTGTTGCTTCCTCTTTGCAGCCACCCTTATTACTTTGACTTTGACATGTATGGGTACGGTCAGACTTTTTAATTTGACTTTGAAATGTATGGGTACTTGTGTTTTGTTTTCTTCCTTTCTCCTCTGGTTTTAATAGGGGATTGGATATTAATTTAACTGCTAGCGTGAATATTTTGGGTGGGGAAAGGAAGTAGAATAGGGATGCGAAAGTCTAATGCTGCTATTGGAAGTTGTAAAGTGCATTAGATTTTTGAAGGGCCACTCACAAGGTCAATTCAAGGCATTCATAGTAAGGTATGCATAGTTGTTATTAGTTAAGAAAGGTCCCTGGTGAGAGATATGTTGCCCCTTGTGTATAGAAAGAGCACACTATTATCTCGTGACTCCCCTTGTCTTCTCTTTATTTTTTCCTCTTTCCGTTGTCTCCTTTATTCTGTGTATATTAGGACATTCTCGTCGCTATTTTGCTTCTAATCTCGACTTGATACTGTGTCTGTACCAAGGTTGATTATCAACAACTCTCAATTAATTGCTCCAGCAGTTGACAAAATGTATATAGTTATGCTGTTACAGTTGCAGTGGTTGTTTTGCTTGGGTTTAAAATGATGATTCATGTTTACGTGGTTTATCAGGTAATGGTGAGTGATGGGCTTTGGGGTGTTGTTAGTGAGAAAGATATAGTGAACATAATCAGAGACACAATGAAAGAAGCAGGAATGTGTTCAAAGAGGTTAGCGACAGAAGCTGCGCAAAGAGGGAGCAAAGACAATATAACTGTTATTGTTATTTTCTTGCGTCCAGTTTCCACAGCCGAGAGAATCTATTAGCTACCTCTGCTTACTTACTGGTATCATCATTCTTCGTAAATCAATTCATCACTAACTTATTTGGATCAGTTGATTATTTACGCTTCTAGCTTCTCTTTTTGGAAAAATCTTAAAATACATAATCAGTTGATTAGTTACCTTTTCTAGCAACAACTATTGTTCTGTATTTTTCATCTGTATAATAAAACTACTTCTTTTGGTTCTAATTTTGCAGCTAAATATAACAGCTAGTATTGTAAACAACTTCCCAATTGCTAGAGACAGAATTAATATTGTTTCATCTCAAAATCATACAAATTCTTTGATCAAATTCAAAATTGCAGGGGATCTCTCTTTTGGAAAAGATGATTTGTACACACAATATGGTTTTATAACAACATTTACAGACATAACAAGATCATGTAGAGGGGGAAAAGTGTTTTACACTTTAGATTCAAGTAAATGTAAGTGTAATGCAAGAATGTTTCTTTGGAGCTTCAATCAAATATCCTCTGATGTAAATACCCATCTAGAGTTTGGTCAGGCAATGTTTCTACCTATGTCAAACAATAAAATAAAAAGGGCAGCTCGGTGCACTAAGTTCTCACTACGCATGGCCACGAGGTTCAAGTAAAGGCCGGATCACAAGGGTCTATTGTACACAATCTTTGCGAGCTTGTAATCAATCTATTGTATTGAACGATGAAAAGTTTTTGTACTATTGTCATATTTGTTTGAATGCATTTGATTTTGTGGAATTTGTTGATAGTAGAGATCTTTAAGCAATGACTTTCTAAGTATTGATTGTACAAAACATGTTTTTCGAAGCTTATTCGAAATATATAGCTTCGATTTATTTATTAGCTAATTTTGTGCTTTGGATCACTTATATATTTAATTATGTGATTATTGAATATATGCAAATAAAAATTATTATTCTTAAAAATGCAAAAATTGTGGCTACAAAAATTTTACACAACATCACCACACTTTATAAGTGTTGTTCTAGATGAGATATAAAAGGCAACACTTTTTAAATGTGACCATTAACAAAGCAAAGGCCACGCTTTTAAGTATAGTATAATCAAACAAAAGGTGTTGCTAATGAATCACTACAA
Source organism: Solanum bulbocastanum (assembly GCA_037074985.1). Taxonomy (NCBI): domain Eukaryota; kingdom Viridiplantae; phylum Streptophyta; class Magnoliopsida; order Solanales; family Solanaceae; genus Solanum; species Solanum bulbocastanum. The sequence continues at coordinate 37,793,498 of CM073604.1, read as the reverse complement.
AGCGTGCCCTTTATACCTCTTTGGCCATGCTTTTTAAGTGTAGCCGCTATGGCGACATTTCAAAAGTGTGGCCTAATGTCAAAGGTTACGCTTCTTTTGGCCATCTCCTAAAAAGTGTTGCTTAAAGTTCAAAAATGTAGACCACACTTTTTGCTAGTTTAGGCTATACTTTACTGGGATGGCCATAGGCCTAAGATGTTGTAGTGCTCCATGCATGGTTTGTTAATCAATTCAAAAAATATTTTACAACTTGAACACATAAAAATAAATCAATTTCATACGTAAAGTTGGACCATTGTCCACGACCAAAGCAACAACAACAAAAAGAAAAAAAAGCCTACACTATGCTACAACGTAACTGAATCATCAAAACTTCTTTCATTACAAATTGAAGCCTTCATCTAATCATTTACATTGTTAATTTGAAAATATAATTGAAGATAAAGATAAAAAATCAAACCACAAAAAAAGAAAAAGAGAAGAGATATAGGCTAACTTTTAGCAATAAAGACATTGAATTGAATGAAATAGTGTCAACCTTGCCCTCATCCATTGAACACATCGAATTTCTTAGAATATTTTACTGAAATTTTGATTATAAGCTTATGGAAAGAAGTTGAACTTCAAAAATTATGAATCGAACAAATTTTGAAGTTTTTGCTTTGATTTTAGTTAAGCAATTCAATTTCAGAGTCAGATTTTAATATTATAGATGGAGGATTATTAATAGGTTTAGGTAGAATGGAATGGACTGGAGGTAAAATATTAGGATGATTAAATTAGTAAAAAGTTTGAAATATAATAGTGTATGTAGAATGGTAATTATGTTATTCAATATGTGGCATCATTGAATACGTATTTCCATTCACCTAGGCCTAATAAGGAATAAATAAATTCACTTTGATATATATAAAGGATAATAGATCGCTCTATTAGTTAAAGTGGGTAAATAATTTATTTGAATAATTGTAACGTATAATCTTAACCTTTCATTTAAAATATTTTTAAAAAACTATGATCATAAAAGTTTGTTCACAAAATTGATCTTGTTAGAAAGTTGTTCCAATACTCAAATCCTAGCACAAAAAAATTATGATGTCATACTTTTGTCCTTTTTAACATGCTGTGCAAGATTTAATTATAGGAGTGTAGCAAATATTGAAGTTCTAAAATTTATGCATATATTATACATGATTACATATCGTCTAGAAACTTTTATTTGTCAAAGTTGGTGAAACTTAAGGTGAAGACTATGAAGGATCTAGGAAAAGGATCAAGTCTTTGGCTTTTCTATAATTTTGTTAGTCAAATTAATCATACTTTAAGGCATATATGGACTATGGTGCATGGTTCGTGACAAATCTTAAGATCTAAACTTTATCTTATAATACATAATAGAGGGGAGCTACATGGTTTGAAAGAGGTTCAAGTGAAAAATCTTTCTATTACAAAGTATTTCTACAAATTAAGTAAACATAATTTCTTTTAATAAATATATATAAATTATTGAAATTTCTTACGTTGAAAATAAAATTTTAATATAATGAGACCAAATTTATTTTAAGTCGTAGATTCTTTATAATATAAGGATTAGTTACACATACATTAGGAATGTAGGGATAAATTATTGGTTACTATATGAAGAGGTTCTATTATTTAACAATTTAATATGATTGCTTATCTATAGAATAATATATAAAATCTTACCTAATATGTGAAAAAGGAAGAAAAGCGAAGCTAAGCATTATATATTGAATTTTATGTAAATTACATTTATGAGAAATAATTTATTATCTCATAAAAATAAAGATAAAATCTGTTCTATCCTATTATTTTTAGACCTCCAGAATTTTATGATATGTTGTTAATTGTTATCATGGTACTAAATTTTATATGAAATGGAAAAGTGAGATCAAATAGAATACTCTCTCAGTCCCATATATATTAGATGGATACTTTCTATTTTATACTAAAATTAAAAAATCATTAATAGATTGATCAACTTTACTATTCTATCCTTTGTTCATATTAATTATCCTTTTGAAGAAAAAAATATATTCTTAGATCTTTAAAGTTAGTTTAAACTTTCAACACCATATTAATTGTAGCAGTAAAATAGAATTTTTTTAATTAATTCTATTCTGATTATATGAGACGGAGAGAGTAGTATTAATTTTTGCATGGAGATGATATTCCCCATTTAAGAAGCAATTGTTCTTCCATGACTACAATTACAGGGAAAAAAAAGGAGAAAAACAGTTAGCTTCTAGACTCCAATTGATTGAGAATCCACCTTTTGACTTCATTTGGCTAATGGTTTTGCTCCTCTTTTTTTTTTTTTCCCTAGGGAAAAGTTTCATATAAGTAACATCATTTTTGCATGTAAAAAATGTACGTCATAAATAATTCATAAAAAATCTATTTTGTCATTTTAATATTGTATTTAAATTATTAATACAGTTAACACTAAAGCTATGCTTATTGAATAGTAACAATAACAATTCAATATGAAGAGTTCAAAGAAATTTTATGTAAATCCGATTGGAGTTTAATTTATTCTTACTATATAGAATAAACATAAATTATTTTAGAATAAAGATTTCATGTAGCATCCAAAAGTTTATAAGATAGTCAAATTAAATGCAAAATACTTTCTATTACTATTAAGAGTTGAATCATCAATTCATCATAATTAAGTTGTGTAGCAATATTTTTCCAAAATTTCTCATAATTTTGAGAGATTGGAGTTATGTTTTTTTGGGTATATATATGTTATAGTTTTCAAATTGAATTTGTACTTTCCAAATTTTTGTTGTGTTTTTTTCCATTGAAAATACATTATGCCTTACTAATATACGGAATGACTCGTAGAATATTATGAGACAAGAATATAGTTTTATATTTCACCCCCAAAATAAAAAGAGTTGTTCAATAACACTGAATTGATTAGATGGTGAATTCATTTACATCTCTACTTAATTTCATTGTGAAATAAGATTACAATACTATAGTTTCATCATAAAATAAACTAATATATTATTACTTCTTCTAATATGGACGAATCTAAGGGATCACGAGGGGTTCATCCGAACCATATCAACCAAAAAATATATTGTATATATAAAATTGTATCCTCACTATATATAAGACTCAAGGTTGGTGTTTTGGGGAACTCAAAATTCATTTCCACACAATATATTTATTTTCAAATCTTCTTATTAAAAATTCTATCTCCATTATTTTTATATACATCCTCTATCTCAATTCATGCAACACGTTTTGCTTCTCGAGACTCAAACAATCCAGTTTTAATCGACATGAAATTTTAAAATTTTTTAAAACAAAATTTATATATATTACGAAACTATATAAAGAGTAGTTTAAGTCATGATAATTGCAATTTAAAATATTTAAAAAATATTTTAAAAAATTATAATAAAAAATAAATTTATTTAAATCGGGATATTCGAAAGTTGCCATGAAACACGCAGATGACAATGGTAGCAGAATTATAGTCGTTTGAAGACACCATACAGTTATTTCCAATACCATCGGCGTAGCTTTCTGGTTTTCTCCTTCTTATTTCGACATTTTTGATTCTGATTCTGACTCTGACTCGCTCTTCTTCTTTATTTTTAACATTTTCTCTTCTTATATACCTTCTTTTTCGCGTTTAAAACTAACTATCCATTTTTCCCCCCATTTCAAGAATCAGAAAGGAAAAAAAACCAATCTTTTTATTCTGGGTTGATCACAATTGCTGTAAAAATACAATCTTCTACTATTTTTAGACACCCTTTTGAGTTACCATTGAATTAGTGGTATTGTTTTTTTAATTTTTGGGAAGATGGGTACAGAGAGTAAATATCAAATGAAGGTGGTGAATGGAGATTTTGGCTACGTACTTGAAGATGTGCCTCACTTGACTGATTACATCCCTAATCTTCCTGTACTCTTTCTTACTCTCTAAATCTATCGTATATGTGCGCCTTTTCTGTTGTTATGTGTATGTATTTCAATGGCTTGTTATGAAAGGAATGAATCTTTATTTAGCTTAAGAGATGCTGAGTGAACATGCATCAACTTTTGTTGTATTTTAGTGAGTTCTTGGAAAAATTGATATAGGGACTTGTCCTAAAGGTTCTAAGATCCAATTGGGATTGAAGATGAGTGCAAACAAGGTATTATTTAAGTAGTTTATTGGAAGATCTAACATTGTTTAGATAATTTGTGTGCTCTTAATTGAAAATACAGGGGTGGACATATTGAGCAATTTCTCTAAAGAAATTCCATATTTGTTGATATATTTTGATTGAGATTGGACTTAGGAGAGGGAGAGAGACATTGGGAAACAGGCATCAGCTGTGTTGCTATATACTAATGAGTTCCTCAACAACACTTAATGATTCATGAATGACGGATGTTAACTCTAGCTCATGTAGAGTAGTAACTTTAACACCTTGAGTTATCATGCTTTGTGATACACTAACTTCATACATGTTTAGAAGGTATTTTTTAATTCATTTTATTTGAGACTTTACGATGAACTTCTTGTGTTCTACATTTAAGAGGACATTGAGATATCACAAGGCCAAAACTTAGATTTTCTCACATGCTCATTTAGTTGAACAAACTTGAGCTATGTATAAAAGTAGTTAACTTTTATGTCTTTCAGATCAAACAAGCAATGCATTTTCGTCTTCTCCCCCTGAAGAGTTTCTTATACGTACTCTTTCTCTTCATGGTCGAGGGGCAGACTTTCTCTTAGAGAAAAGCTTTTTAAATGCGCATTGTTTTCATGCTGGCTGTACCCTTTTCTAGGAAGCAACAACTTTTAAAATGTTATTACTAATCTTTGTTTGTTTTCTCTCTCTGAAGCTGATTTTAATTCGAAATCTCTATTCTTACTACCACTCTCATTTGGTTTCGTTCATACTTTTTGGTTGGAGAAATTCACTTCTACTTTTTGCAAGAGCTGTCTTCACTTTTTCAGTCAGAAAATAAAAATTGTATCTGTCAGACACGAAACACTTTGATTTTGCCTAGTTCAAATATGTATCTGTGTAATCCCCTCAACCATGTGTGTTTGTTGCTCTATTTGTTGATATATATACTAACTCGGCTTTATTCTTCATTTCATTGCTTGGTGACAGACTTATGATAACCCCTTGCGGTCTAATCTAGCATACTCAGTTGTGAAGTGAGTCCATTATTAACCTTTCTTTTTTTAATCCTATCAGGCCAATGTGGAAGTTTTTATGCAGTAGTTCCTTGACAAGTTATAGACTGTCTTTATGATTTCAGGCAGTACTTTGTTGACATGGATGATACAGTTCCTCAAAAGGTGCAATCTTCTTTCTAACATGTTCTGCCCGTATTCTTTCATAGGGAATGTCTGTACTTCTTTCTTACTAACAGATAGCTACATTGGTCTGTGATAGTTGAGTTAGTGATTCTGCAAAGTGGGATGCTAGTCGTATAAATGAAGTACAAACATAACTATCTGGAAAGCAAGATTAGAGGACCATTATTGTCTGATGTGGGTTTTGGAGAAACAGTAGATCCCAAATGATATCGAATTACCACTTCAGGAGAAATTCTTTGGCCCTTTTATCACTCCACTGCTATAAATGATGCATCAGAAAACGTACTCTAGTGAGCATATACTATAGTGGGTTCCTTAAAGGATCGAAAGGCTGAAGTAAATGTGAACAGAGTAAGAACTAATTGCTATTGTAAAGGCTAATGAAAAGGAAAACATGGCTGACTCTTCAGAGTGTCTACAGAATCTCCAAACTGAACTTTGCATTCTGAACCATATCTTCAGTCTTGCAGTAGTTTCCAATCTACTTTGCCATTGGAGTGAAAGGGCAAAAGAAGTTTGTAGAGTTTTTTTCTGAGTTGGTTTTCTGGGACAAAATTATTCCACAAGCCCTCTATTTTACTTTCAACTCTTTTCTTTTGCCTATAATGAAAAAAATTTTGTCCGAGAGAGCTCCTTTGTTCAGTAATCCATCCTCTTTCATTGTGATGATAGTTATGAAATTGTTTGATCACTTTGTAGATTGTTGTTCATAAGGACAGTCAGCGAGGAGTACATTTTCGGCGTGCTGGTCCCCGTCAGAAGGTATGCCTACTTTTTTCAAGGATGGCAATATGCAATTTGTTGCCATTTACCAGTATAGCTATAAGCTATTGATATGAAATCTTTCACTCAGAAGAAAGCTTCAATATTTCTCAGGTTTATTTCAATTCAGATGATGTTCGTGCTTGTATTGTTACATGTGGTGGTTTGTGCCCTGGGCTAAACACAGTGATCAGAGAAATTGTACATAGTCTTGACTATATGTATGATGTAGATAAAGTCCTTGGAATAGAAGTGAGTTGGCTGATGTTCAACTCTTTTATTCTTGCTAAGCTTTTGTCTGGCAGTTAACAGTACATTTTCTCCTTCATAGGGAGGCTACAGAGGTTTCTATGCGAAAAACACTATCAATTTGACTCCAAAGCATGTAAATGATATTCATAAACGTGGTGGTACAATCCTTGGAACGTCACGAGGAGGCCACGATACCAAAAAGATAGTTGACAGCATACAGGACCACGGAATAAACCAGGTACCCCAACTATGAAGATTGTCTAAATACGTCCACTGCTGAATCTTAGATGATCTTTTCTTATTTTGGTCTCTTTTCTCTCTTTGGGATGGATTTCCTAATTGCTATATAGCAGCTTGTTTAAGAAGAAATTAGTATCTTGGTCATAAGAAAGAGCTATGTATAATTGTCGTAAGTGGTATGTTGGTCATAAGAAAGAGCCATCTATAATTGAAGAAAGTGGTATAATGGTGACTAGTATCTTCTTAATATAAAAAGAAGTTTGAGTAGCATAATGTTACAACAACATAAATGACTTCTAGAAATTTTCATTGTTCTATTTTTGCAATTTGCTTGTCAACTTTGTTGTGGGCATCTTTGATTTCATCGCAAAAAAATTATTTTCTGCTCAAAAGCTTCCACTTGGTATAATGATTTTCTTATTGATTCAGGTCTATATAATTGGTGGTGATGGGACTCTAAAAGGAGCAGCTATCATTTATGAGGTATGTTAGATTCTGCAAATTAAGAGACCAGGTAGATAGTTTCAAATAGTGCAATTTGGTTTACATATTTTACTGAAAGTTTAACGATCCATTCTTTATACTTAGTCTGTTGATCGGATTCTCTATCACTCTACAAAGGTCAAACCAAATATCTTGTTCCAAGCCTGACATACTATGTCAACATCATCTGCACAGAGATTCGATATGTCTGAATATACCTTACTAACTAGTTCTGGCGAGCTCTTGTCAGTATGTTATAGTAGTTTCCACGGACTTGCTAGTCTCTTACATGATAAACGCTTCTTTTGAATATGGTAGATGCATATTTAGTTTCACTGCAATGGTTAATGGAATACCCTACTGTTATATGCATTACTTGGTATTTTGTGTTCTGATGGTCCTTGATGGTATCAATTCTTCACTTGGTAAAAGAGAAATTCTGTTCATCTTTGCAAGAACTCTTAGAATATTCCTGCTCCCTTTTTGCAGGAAATTAGGCGGCGTGGTCTCAAAGTTGTTGTTGCTGGGATACCCAAGACAATTGACAATGATATTCCAGTATTTCTCATTTCTTCATGATATAATTTATAATATTTTGTTCTGGTACGATAAACAATTTAGCAGCCTTAGGAAGTAATCTGAAGTTTCTTGCCAAGTGCAAATCATAAACTTTACTACTCAATTTTAAATGTACAGTGTAATGTCTCGAAATCTCATTTTGGTAGTTTCCCGTCTCATTTGACTTAAGAAACTAGTAGCTAATAGTGCTCTTCAGTTTGAACTCCTGTATGTAAAATCAAGTTTGTTCTGTTATCAGATCATCGACAAGTCATTTGGCTTTGATACTGCTGTAGAGGAGGCTCAACGTGCCATCAATGCAGCACATGTTGAAGCTCAAAGTGCTGAGAACGGTATCGGTGTGGTGAAGCTAATGGGTCGCTATAGTGGTAACATGCTTTTACAAAGTTTTATGCATGGCAAATAGACTAGTATATAATTTTTTTAATATTAAGTTTTTATAAAGACTGTTTTATCTTTTATATCTATCTCCACTACAAATCCTATCTGTCACTTCATTGTTGGTTGTTTGCTGTTAAGTAATAAGCTCTTCTCTGCATAGTTAGCTGAAAAACGTGTCACTAGATAGTCTATAGCTGTTATTGATAAAAGATAGCTAAAGTGAGTATCTATGAGACAGCAAAATGTTTTTCAAGTCATATTCTTAATGCTTAACTGCCTAGACGTGTCCATGCTTCCATAATCTATAGATTATTGTACTTTCCAACAACAACAAAATGTGCAGGATTCATTGCAATGTATGCCACTTTAGCAAGCAGAGATGTTGACTGCTGTTTGATTCCAGAGTCACCCTTCTTTCTTGATGGAAGTGGTGGTCTCTTTGAATTTGTTAAGAAAAGGCTTAGAGAGGAAGGACACATGGTTATTGTGATAGCCGAAGGGGCTGGGCAGGAACTTCTTGCAGCAGAGAATTCCAATGCTGGAAGTCAACAAGATGCTTCAGGAAACAAGCTTCTCCAAGATGTTGGTTTGTGGGTATCCCATAAAATCAGGGTAAAGTTATTATAGATCGGGTTGTTCAATCCTTACAGTTTATACATAATGCAGAATTAGATGCGAATTTGTGGAAACGTGAGAGAACTAATATCATCTGTGTTGGAGAATTAGATGTACTAAAGTTCATACCAAATGTACCTGTTGGCCAACTCAGCATTGAGGTGTGTTTTAATACAAAAGGAGTAATATTTTAGGTAGGTAAAGAGAAAATGGATAAGTACGAAACTCGCGTAAAAAGTGATAGTTTAGGTGTGTTTTCACCATAAACTCTTTGAATAACTTAAGAAATATTTGGTGAGGCATTATAATTCTATATTTATATATTTTGTTATTTTTATTTTGAATGTATTGTTGTTTATCCATCACCTTGAGGAATGATATGTTATAAATTTTGTACAAAGACCGGACTCCTAAATTTTCCTTTAAACACTGTTCTAATTACTATATCATCTAACAGAAATGATCAACATGAAATTTGTTGAACTGCTCACTGAAAGCACCCTGAAGCAATGCACAGAAGTTGTCTTAGATTGTCATGTTTATCCTGAGTAAAGATTGCTATGATTCAAAAACATGGAAATGGTTCTTGTCCTACTTTTTTTTTCCATATTTTCTTGCATCTGTGGGAAAACCATGAGTGAGCTTATTTAAATAAGTATATGTATTAGCATTGTACTCACCATTTCTTTACTTCTTGCAGGATCATTTTGAAAAAAAGCTTAAGATGCCCATTACTCTTAAATATATCGGTAGGGAAATCTCAACCATCTGAATAACTGATTTTTTTAGAAAACTTATGGAGCTAATCAGCAATTCATATTTTCATGCAGATCCAACTTACATGATTCGTGCGGTTCCAAGTAATGCATCTGACAATGTATATTGCACGATTCTTGCTCAAAGTTGTGTTCATGGAGCTATGGCAGGGTACACAGGCTTCACCTCGGGGATTGTCAATGGTCGCCAAACATATCTTCCCTTCAATGTAAGTATCCACATTTGATTGTTGATCTTTCTAGGAGTATCTCCGTTGTTTTCTTATTAGGTATCAACTACTTCCATCACTGCGCCAATTAGAATCTCACTGGGACTTGGCTGCGAATTATCATACCATAGGCATAAATCTTAGTTCCTAGCTGCTTTAAATTGAGCAGCTTCCGGTCCAATACCTGGTTTTGAGGTTTCCCTTGGGAATGCAACTCATGTTCTTAAAGATTGATGTCCTTTTTTATGGTCACTCCTTCAACACTGACACCATGCATGTAGATTCTATCCATCCAGTTTTTCTTGAATTTCACAACGTCAGTGGAGATTGTTTGCTGCCTTTCAGTAAGTATGTTAAACAGTTAGGATGTTTTGCTCTACCATTCAGTTAGAAGCAGTTACACCTTAGGAAAAACATATGCTGTTTTCTCTAAGATTGTTATCAACAACCTGTTGTTCTGTACTCGGGGTTATGGTGCTGACCTCTCTAATATGACTTTAAACATGTCATTATTCTAATTTCATGGCATAACTGAAATCAGCCACAGTTTTGTGTATTGTATGCAAAAGCTCGATTAGGATCATTTTCACCACTGTGACTTGGTGGCCCAAAGGGGAACCAAAAGCCATTCAATCAATTATGTCGCCGGTTTTACCTTGTCAAAACATATTCTGTTGTGGGCACTAGTTTTATCTTGATTTGACTTTCATAGCCATTTAACTCCTATTACTAAGGACACACCATTTTCACAAGTTGAATAAGTGTCTTTGCTATGCAGCGCATTACTGAGAAGCAAAATAATGTGGTCATAACAGACAGGATGTGGGCGCGGCTTCTTGCTTCAACCAATCAGCCTAGTTTCTTGAGCACAAATGACATTGTTCAAGTGCATAACCGGCAGCACTCACAAAGTCGGTTGTTAGATGGAGATGACAACGAGAGTGAGATTATAGGTAAACAAAACACTAGCACAACATGAAACAAAACACTATAGTTAGTAATTGTTTTCACTAGTAGTCATTGCAGTTGCTCTCTCTCTGCTACCTTTGCCTACCATAATGTCAGATTAATCGGGTCGTGTAGGAACTTATTTGAAGGTGTTGGATCTGTTACCGTGCCTCAGCTGTGGGCAGTAACAGATGTATATTGAAGGTTTTGTTGTATCTAGTGAAGTTGTGCCAAAGCTTTGCTGTACTTAATTCATAATTATGAACCATATTTATTTCTATGTTGTGGAGGTGTTGCTCCACAATTTTTGGTTATCATCCTGTTAATCAATTTCTCCGCCATATTTATCCCTTTTGTATTTATTCCTTCTTCTAATCATCCACTCCTCTGTATTTTATTTCTTGCTTTACCATTCGTCCGCTTGTCAAAAAAGAGCAAGAAATTTCACGAAGGATGTCCAAGAATTGCATAGGTAAACAAAAATGATTTAACGAATGGGGGACTAAAATTATGAAAATCCAATTACATAGCATTAATAATATTAATTTTTTTAATTAAAAAATATATCAAAAATTTTAAAATCGAACTACATGATATTTAGCTTGAAATGTTCATGTTTATTTAATAGGAAGTGAACGGAAAAAAAAAAAAAAAAGAGAACGAGAAAATTCAATTTAGAATGAAACCACTTCTTACTTTAAGATTTCATCAATCTCCAGTGACTTAACAACAAAACATGAAAAGAAATTTTGCACGGGGTCTTTTTCACTTTTAGTAGTTTTATAGAAAAAAATAGAATTTACTTATTAACTTTAAATTATGTTTTATTTAAAATTTTAATGAAAAGAAATAAAAAATCGAAGGGTATTCGTTTGGAGTCTTATATATATAAGGTGTAATTTTCCGACAAAGGGTATTCCACTTGGATTCTTGGACATCTTGAGCATAGTATAGCTCCGCCTTTATTATGCAAAATCAAAACCAGACAAACAAACTAAAATTGAAGGAGTAACATTTTCTGTATGTTATGTTGCTCAGTTGTATTAGGCAGAACAATAACACTCATTTTGTAACGTATCACACACGAGAAAAACATGTATTTCCTCGTATTAAACAAATTTTAAAATTTAAATTTAGTAAGAATTGTATGGGTTGAGTTATGATCTTTTTAGCTCATTTCAGCAATTCGCTTTAATCCAAGTAATATTTAAATGGATTAATACCACGTTGATTTGAACATTCTCAAATTCAGCCTAGCTCAATCGTTTGACACCCCTAATTGCACCTATTCTTTGCTACTAGTATGTAATTTCATTGAAAGAAATTTTTTCTATGGTTGTTAAATATGCCCTAATAATATAGACACATAATATATCATAACGAGTCGGCAACATTCTTTTTTTATTTAGAAAAGATAAACGCGTATACTTTTTGAAAAGGTATATTGTATCATTAGTAGTAAACTTTTGTGGAAATTGACTTAGGTCAACAACAATAATGCATTATTATATATATGCATAATATATAAACATGTCCTAATCTGATATCACAAGTAGACATTTAAGCTTGTATAAAATTGAACAAAGACACATTTGTTCTATGTGGCGTTCTACGTGGAAATTTTGTGTCCTATCAGTATTATGTCGCGTAGGACGTGTGTGTTTACTTATTCAATTTTATACAATTATTTAAGTGTAAACTTGAGCACACCCAATGTTGAAAGACATAAATATCAGCTGAAACCAAGTTAAAAGACATATTTATGTATTAGGCCTTATATATAACAACTTCCTAGCTTAGCTAGTTAGATATATCTAATGGAGTACCAACAATTGATAATATGTTTCTGCTTCTATTCATTTTTTATAATTCTTTTCCAGCAATCTCAGCTTACATATGCAGGGCAACAACTCTGTGCCCGCAATGAAGCTTTTTATTTGCTTGAATTTAAGCAAAGCCTCACAGTTGATCAAACTGTTCCTCACTATGGCTGTGATAGCCATGCTTATTCCAATACTTTGTCCTGGAATACTGTTACAGAAGATTGTTGCCAATGGGATGGTGTTACTTGCAATGGATTTACGGGTCATGTCATAGGACTCGATCTTTCTTGCAGCTTTCTTAGTGGAACAATCAATGCTAACAATAGCCTCACAAAACTTGATCATCTACAAAGACTCAACCTTGCTTTCAACGAGTTCGATGACTTTCCTCTTGGGAATAGTATTAGTCAACTCAGTAGTTTGACACATCTCAATCTTTCAGATACTGAGTTTAATAAAGGGGAGATGATCATGATCCCGCCAGGATTATCCAACTTGTCTAAGTTGGTTTCACTTGACCTCTCCAGGTATTTCAGTAATCTCCAAGTTGATCGAATAACCTTCACAAGCTTGCTTCACAACTTGATCAATTTGGAGGTATTGTTGATTGACTTTGTGGAAGCACCATTTGAGTTACCAAAGAATTTTCCGTCTTCTCTTAGGTACTTGAGTCTTCGAGGCACCAGCATGTTTGGGAACATAAGTGAGTCTCAGATTTTTCATCTACCAAACTTGCAAGTGCTGAGATTAGGAGAGAATCCTTTATTGACAGGCACTTTGCCGAATTTTTCTAGGAGTTTCAGTGGAAGTATTTTAGAGATTGATTTTCCTTATATTGGTATTTTTGGGAAGTTACCCGATTGTATCGGCAACCTCACTGCAATTAGAGTGTTGACACTTTCACGCAACAACTTAACTGGTAATGTTCCCTCAACTATCTCAAAATTAAACAAACTCGTTGAATTAGATCTCTCTTACAACCGTTTTCGAGGTTCGATTCCAGAATCCTTTGGTAATCTCACTAGAATAACAAGTTTGGATCTTTCAAAGAACAGCTTCACTGGAAATGTTCCCTCAACTATCAGAAAGCTGAACAAACTTCACTCCTTATCTCTCTCTTCCAATAATTTCGAAGGCTCGATTCCAGACATATTCTCCAACTTTTCAGAGCTATCTTTCATTGCTTTTGATACTAACAATTTCACTGGCCCATTCCCCTATTCAATCGCAACCTTGACACGCCTTGAAAGTTTAGAGTTGCAAAACAATTCACTAACTAGTCCACTTCCCTCGAATATAACCGGACTTCAAGAGCTACAATTACTTGATTTGTCCTTCAATTATTTCACTGAAGCAACACCCCCTTGGCTATTCCAATGTTCATCTTTGTTCAATTTATATCTTCAAGACAATCAATTTACTGGAAAATTGCCATATGAGTTCAATAGAAGTTCCTCGGAATACTTCAGGATTTATCTTTCGTACAACAATTTGTATGGAGAAATCCCTGATTGGATGTTATCCATGAGCATTGGTCATCTCGATCTCTCTCATAACTTCCTCACAGGCTTTGAAAAACAAGTGTGGCGCTCAGAGTACTTGTCCTACGTTAATTTGGAGAACAATTTTCTTCAAGGGCCTTTGCATCAATCCATTTGTGACTTGATTGAACTTCAAGTCCTCATTTTGGCTCAGAACAATTTCAATGGTTCAATTCCTGGATGTTTGGGTAATTCCAGTAGCAGCATTTCTATTTTGGACTTGCGAATAAACAATTTTTACGGAGTGATACCAAGATTCTTACCTACAGGGTTGCAATATCTTGGTTTATATGGCAATCAGTTGAGGGGACAAGTCCCACGATCCTTGGTTAACTGTACAAGCTTGGTAGCTCTTGATTTGGGGAATAACAAGTTATATGACACGTTCCCCGTATGGCTGGACAAACTTCCAAACCTACAAGTTCTGATTCTTAAATCAAGTCTCTTTTATGGTCCAATAGGTGATTTGGAGTCCGAGTTTCCATTTCCTGAGTTACGGATCTTTGACCTTTCCTTCAATGAGTTCACTGGAACTTTGCCATCTAGTCTTTTCAAGAGTTTTAAAGGTATGATGGATGAAGAAAAAACAGGAAGTACAAGCACTCACACGGATTACGTTTACAATATTAGTTTGGTGATAAAAGGTAATGAGTATGATATGAGCATCACGTCAATTATGACGAGTATTGATTTATCAAGCAACATGTTTGAAGGAGATATTCCAAATTCCATTGGAAGTCTGAGCTCACTTGTGTTACTCAACCTGTCTCACAACAGCTTTCGTGGTCCTATTCCTGTAGAAATTGCAAAGTTGCAGGCGCTCGAAGCATTAGATCTCTCATGGAACAAACTCATTGGAGAAATTCCAGGTCAATTGTCGAGTTTGACATTTCTTGAGGTCTTAAACCTTTCCTACAATCATCTGGCTGGACACATTCCTATTGGGAAACAATTCAATACATTTCCAAATGATTCGTATGGTGGAAATCTAGATTTATGTGGATTTCCACTATCAAAGGAATGTGGAAACAATAATGTGTTGGATGAGTCACAAGATGATGATGATAATGAGGATTCATTTTTTGCGAGCGGGTTCACATGGGAAGCTGTGGTGATAGGGTATGGTTGTGGTATGACATTTGGATTGTTGATGGGAGGTCTCATGTTCCTACTGGAAAAACCAAAATGGTATGTGAACTTTGCTGAAGATATTGCTCAACAAATTGCTGCTATAAAACGAAGGCGGCAAAAGAAGAGACATCAAAGACATGGTCTAAGAATGAACTAGCAATATATCAGGTATGCTTTAAAACTTTTTGTTTTGAATCAGGAACAAACTATTTGTCAATTGTTTATGTTTAAGAAATTATTCAAAATCTGAATTTGTTTGTGCAGAGGTTGCTGGAGAGTTGAACAAGTTTATTAGCAATGGATGCATCTGGTACAGTTGATATCTATAGTTTTGTGGCAAATAATATATAAGCTTTAGATGTAGCAACATCTGCGCTATGTTTGGATTGTTGTTTCATAATGTATTGTATTGTACGGCTAGTTCAGTAACTATTATCTATCTCACTTTATTTGGGACAATTTTATTCTAGTTCTAGAAAGAAAGCTAAACCATACCAACAAATTCAAATTACGCTACACAAAAAGGAAAAGCCAAAAATACCAAATGAGAATATATCCTTGTACATGTAAAAGATAAAAATTTACAATAAAAATGCAATCAACAATTAAAGCAGCAAAATGAGAAATTTCAAAAATATATACTCCATAAAAATTCCTTCAAAATAAAGTAGTGGTAAAACTTTACCTAAATGCTAAGGATCTATGATACATGACCGACGAATAAAAATAAAATAGGGATAACATTCGTAACTAAGTCATTCTAGTTGTTTAGGATTTTCATAGTACATGAAATATAAATATTTGATTTTAAAATAAAAAGTTCTCAGTTTTTTTTTTTTTTTGTAATTTTATTATTGAAGAAACTTACAATTCTATGTATAAAAAAATCATTTTACAATACAATTAAAATTTTGATATGATATAATTTCATGTGAGAGATTAATAAAAAGGACTGTAGCATGTATTCTGGGTGAACACAGAGGTGTATCTAGAAATTCGGGATTATAGGTGCATTATTATGAAAAGGTAGATCAAATTAGTTTGACATTTAGGTTTTTATCATTGAAAAAAAATTAAATTTTAAAATTATAGGTCCAAAATTGAAATGCTTGATTAATTAAACACCAAAAATACTATCAATAACCACTTAGAAAGGTGTTACTCAATTTTAGAAATAAAAATAAAACAAGATATACATAAAATTCAAATTTCTAACAAGGTGCATCCAATCTCGCATTATATGGTACTTCGAGTGTTGATCAAGCATCTATATTTAATAAAAGATCAAAAAATATAACAATACTATATGATTTTGGAAAGAAAGCAGAGTTCACGTGAATCCGATAACCTCTCCTGGCTGAACTTTTATTTGTCACGTTCACCTATCACTCTGTATCCAAACCAGGTGTCATTTGAGTAGTATTATTGAAAGATCTAACCTTGTTTAGATAATTTGCGCGTTCTCAATTTAATGTAAAGAGGTGGAGACATAATTGAGCAATTTATAGACTTTTCTGTGGGTCCCACTTCCTCAACGCCCGACTCTTATCCTTAAACATTTCTTCTTCTTCTTCTTCATCCTCCTCCTTCCCCACTTTCTCCATACACAAATTTGAGAAGCAAAAGTTGCACCCATGACTGAAAATGGTGAAGAAAAACTTATAGCTGTAGCTCGTCATATCGCCAAAACACTTGGTCATACTGATACTATGACTGATGATATCCTTCAAATCTTCTCTAATTTTGATAATCGATTCCGTGAAAAACTTACTGATGATCAACCACTTGAACGAACCCTTAAATCTCTTCATCGTCAGATCTCTTGTCATCTCTCCGCTCAGCATCCTATATGGTCTGATTCAGCTCAGTCTGCTGCCTTCCTTGATTCTGTTGACCAATTATTGGCCGTAATTCATGAATGGAATCCTATGGCAAGTGACAAATCTGTTTCTGCTTCTCTTGATAAAGCTGATGATTTGCTTCAACAAGCTATGTTTCGTTTACAAGATGAGTTTACGACCCTCATGCAACGCGCTTCCGAGTCCGTGGATCTCACGCGCTACCAGAATGGTGGTACTAATTTGGGAGACTACTACGAATCTGAAGAGGAAGAAGTTGATGATGATGATGATGATGATAGTGGTGAGATTCCTATAGCACATCCTGTAACGGATTACGGGATCCTTATTGAAGCTTTACCGGCGGGAATCATTAGCGATCTACATGAGATTGCTAAGAGAATGGTGGCTGCTGGGTATGAGAAAGAGTGTTCACACGCGTATAGTGTGTCTAGAAGAGAGTTTTTGGAAGAGAGTTTAAGTAGATTGGGGTTGCAGAAGCTGAGTATGGATCAAGTGCAGAAAATGCAGTGGAATGAGCTTGAAGATGAGATTGAGAAATGGGTTAAAGCGGTCAACGTAGCTCTCCGAATCCTGTTCCCGAGTGAACGTCGACTTTGTGATCGAGTCTTCTTTGGATTCAACTCTGTTTCTGATCTATCTTTCATGGAAGTTTCTAGAGGTTCTACTATTCAACTTCTCAATTTTGCTGATGCTGTTGCGATCTCTAGTCGGGCACCGGAGAGACTTTTCAAGGTACTTGATGTTTATGAGGCGCTTAGAGATTTGATGCCTGAATTTGAATTGATGTTTTCGGATCAATATTGTGTGCTATTGAGGAATGAAGCATTGACTATATGGAGAAGATTAGGTGAGGCTATTAGAGGGATATTTATGGAGTTGGAGAATTTGATTCGCCGTGACCCTGCTAAGACTCCAGTGCCTGGCGGCGGACTGCACCCAATTACTCGATACGTGATGAATTATATCCGTGCAGCTTGTCGATCCCGGATTACTCTTGAACAGGTTTTTGAGGAAATTGTTGTGCCATCTGCTAGTGCTGTTGATTACAGAGATGGGGATGATAGAGCACTTTCGTCTTCTTCATTGGCTGTTCAAATGGCATGGATTATGGAGTTACTTGAGAGTAATCTGGAAGCAAAATCAAAGATTTACAAGGACTCTGCTTTGTTGGCTGTTTTTATGATGAATAATGAAAGATACATTGTTCAGAAAGTTAAAGATAGTGAGTTGGGATTGCTTTTAGGTGATGATTGGATACGAAAACACGCAGCCAAAGTTAAGCAGTATCATGTAAATTATCACCGAAGTTCGTGGAGTAAGGTTTCAGGAGTTCTGAAGATTGATAATAATGCTATGTCACCTACTGGAGCATCGAGGTCTTTGAAAGAAAAGCTTAAGTTATTCAATTCTTACTTCGAGGAGATATGTAAAACTCAATCAACTTGGATAATATTTGATGAGCAACTAAAGGAAGAATTAAGGGTTTCTGTAGCAGGGGCTTTGTCTCCAGCATATCGCAACTTTATTGGGAAGTTGCAGAGTAATAACGATTCCAGCAGGCACACAGAGAGGCATATCAAGTTAAGTGTGGAAGATCTTGAAGCTCGAATCTCTGAGTTGTTTCAAGGGAGCAATGGATCGGGTGGTGGGAGGAAGTGAGAGCAAAGTCTGTAAGCAATTGATTGCATCTCCTTGTACCATATATGTATGCTAGTTTAGCTGTTAGAAATTTTCTTGTCTTCATGTAATGCTGGTCATTAATCATTATGGCCTTTTCATGCCTCTAAATCGTCTCCTCTAATACTTATTGTACACACTAATGGTTAGTTTGTTTGAATGGCTATGTTTGTATTGCAAGAACTTTGTGGCTGGTAGTTATTTTTTTTTTTTTCATTTTATGGCAAGTAACTCGAAAACACAAGTCATAGGTGAATGTTCTTGATTCCTAATCACTTTTTGTGGGGATAAAAAGTAGGTTAAGCTGTGCCTTTTGAGAGGTAAAAATGATCAAAAGAACAGACAATAATCACTATATATTATGCAGACATAACCAAACCTTGTAACCAAACAATTCAAGACTGTTGTCCACCCGAAAAATTATCTTTTCAGTATTCAGCAACTTCCTACCAACATTAAGCCCTGAACTTCTTTTACTTAGTTGTAGTGTAAAAGTGGCTGGTATTCGTTATATGTTGAACAGTAAAGGTTTAAGCTTTAAATACCAATAGGGTATAGAGAAGTAGCAGGCATGAATGCAAGTGTACATACAGAAGCAGGATATGAGATCTTCACTTCATACCACTTATTGGAATTCAGCCCTTGCAGTTCATATAGTCTCGATGCGGATTGTAATGGAAGAGTTTCCCTCATTAGCTCCTGTCTGTCTTGCAATATTTTATATCCATCCTATAACATTTTGAATTTTAACTTTTTAAACATATTTACTCTATGCAATTATTTGAAGAACAATTGCAGGTAACTTGGAAAAGGTATACAGATTCTACACCCTGCAACTGAAATCCCTAATAAGCATGGTTTGTAACCTGGAAAGTATGCTAAGCTGATCTGACCAGTTAAATTACATTGACAGGTCAAATTTATGTATTAAAGTTAAATCCAACAATAATTTCAAAACTTTCATGGGGATCTACAATGACAACAACACACCCAGTGTAATCCCTTAGGTGGGGTTTAAGGGTAGAGTGTACACAGAGACGATTTACGATAGACCCTTGGTTGAACGAACATGACAAAGTAGCCTCCACACCCTACTATCAAGGTTCATGTCCTCACCTCCTCAGTGAGCTGAAGTTGTGGCATATTCTGCCTAATTGCCTCAGCCCAGGGGCAGATCTAGGGGGTCACAAAGGATTCACCTGAACCCTCTTGGTAAAAAATTATACAGTATATATAAGGTACCTTTTATATCTTTATGTATATATATTGATTTTGAATTATTGAATCATGAGTTGTTTTACGGGAACAGTGGATCGGATGGTGGGAAGAAGTGATAGCAAAGTCTGTAAGCAAGTGATTGCATCTCTTGTACCATATATGTATGCTAGTTTAGGTGTTATAAATTTTCTTGTATCTTAATGTAATGCTGGTCATTATGGCCTTTTCATGTCTCTGAATCGTCTCCTCTAATACTTATTGTACACACTAACGGAAATTCACATTTACTTTTTGCAAGAGTTGTCTTTACTTTTCAGTAAGAAAATCAAAAGTGTATCTGTTAGACACCAGACACTTGATTTCAACTATGTATCTGTGTTATCCTCTCAACCATGTGTGTTTGTTGCTGTAGATAATGATATATCTACTAACTCGACTTTATTCTTCGTCTCATTGCTTGATGACATACTTATGATAACACCTTGCATTCTAATCCAGCATACGCAGTTGTGAAGTGAGTCCATTATTAACCTTTCCTTTTTTAATGCTATCAGGCCAATGTGGAAGTTTTTATGCAGTTGATCCTTGACAAGTTATAAACTGTCTTTATGATTTCAGGCAGTACGACATGGATAATACAGTTCCTCAGAAGGTGCAATCTTCTTTCTAACATGTTCTGCCTGCATACATAAATTTCTTTCGTAGAATATGTTTGTACTTTTTCCTCTTTCAATAGTTAATAAAATGGTAAGACAGATGATAGATAGTAACAGATAGCTACATTGATCTGCGATAGTTGAGTTAGTGATTCGTCAAAGTGGGATGCTAGTCCCATAAATGAAGTACAATTAAAACTATCTGGAAAGCTAGAGTAGAGGACCATTATTGTCTGCTGTGGGTGGGGTTTTGGAGAAAATATCGAATTCGAACTTCACAGAAATTCTATAAATGATGTATCAGAAAACCTACTTTATGTGAGCGTATACAATAGTGGGCCCCTTAAAGGATCAAAAGGCTTAAGTAAATGCGAACAGAGTAAGAACTAATTGCAACTATGGTAGAAGCTATTGAAGAGGAAGCCATGGCTGACTCTTCAGAGTGTCTACAGAGTCTCCAAACTGAACTTTGCATTCTGAACCATTTGTTCAGTCTTGCAGTAGTTGCCAATCTACTATGCCGTTGCAGTGGAAGGGCAAAAAAGTGTGTAGAATTTTTTCTGAGTCGACTTTCTGGGACAAAATTATTCAGTCAGCCCTTTATTTTACTTTCAAATTCCTTGTCAGTTTCTCTTTTCATTTACCTATAAAGAAAAGAAATTTTTCCAAGAGAGCTCCTTTGTTCAGCAATCCATCTTCTTTCATTGTGATAATTGTTATGAATTTGTTTGATCACTTTGTAGATTGTTATTCACAAGGACAGTCAGCGAGAAGTACATTTCGGCTTGCTGGTCCACGTCAGAAGGTATGCCTACTTTCTTCAAGGATGGCAATATGCAAGTTGTTGCCAGTCACAAGTAGAGCTATTAATATGATATCTTTTGCTCAGAAGAAAGCTTCAATATTTCTCAGGTCTATTTCAGTTCAGATGATGTTCATGCATGTATTGTAACATGTGGTGGTTTGTGCCCTGGTCTAAAAGGAGAAGCTTTAATTATGAGGTATGTTAGATTCTGCAAATTAAGAGGCCAGCTATATATCCACCCAAAAACAGTTAAAACTGGGGCAATGTGGTTCACATATTTTGCTGAAAGTTCAACAAACTATTCTATCAGTCTGTTGAGTAGATTCTGTATCACTCGGTCAAATCAAATATCTTGTTCCAAGCCTGACGTACTATGTCAACATTGTTAGAATAGGAATAGGTATACACAATCCTATTTAGAATAGGAATAGGAATAGTATATAGTATCCTACTTGGTAAAGGATTGTATTACAGTGTCTATAAATAGGGTTTTGTGTAATAATGTAGATGCACAATAATAATATTTTTCTCCAATATTTCTCACATGGTGAGCAAACCCCAGTGAGCTCCTTTGAGTTCTGGTTCTTTACACGCCACCAGAAGCCTCAGATCTAGAAGCCTCAGATCTTGGCCACCACACATGTCGGTGCGTGCAAGCTTTTCGGGCCAGTTTTTTGACAATTTTTTTCCAGTGAGGTCGCCTCTCCATCCTAAGGCTGACCATATATTTTTTTTCTAATTCCACCAGTTTCCCTCACCCAGATCATATTTCCGGCGACTGGACGTTTATTTTTCAGATTCCAACACCCCTATTTCCATTTATTATTATTTGGGTTGGGGGGGGAATTAACAAGATGTCTTTTGGGGTTGACACTTTTGGAATAAAAAATATGGGAATTAGAAGTTTGAGCATTATGATCACTTCCGAACCATTAATGGGATGTTCAAATTATCTAGCTTGGGTTTCCTTGGTTGAGTTGTGGTGCAAATTTCAAGGTGTCTAAATCACTTAATGAATAAAGCATGTGTGGTAGATGAAAAGGCAAATTCTAGTGCGGAAGATGCAACAGCCAAAGCAAAATAGGAGAAGGTTGATGCTCAATTACGTAGTCTCTTGTAGCGCTCTATTGATTACAGGTTGATGCCCTCATATCACCCATTCCAGACATGTTATTCAGTTTAGGAAAAGGCTCGTGCTTTAGACACTAATGACATATCTCATTTCTATGATGTGATATCTCGAATGACCAACTTAAAGAAACAAGAATACAATATGTCTTACTTATTTGGGACAAGTACAAGCAATCATGGAGGAATTTGAAACGTTGATGCCCGTCACTACTGTTAGAATAGAAATAAGTATTTCCTACTTAGAATAGGAATAGGAATAGGAATAAGAATAGGAATCCTAGTTGGAAAAGGATTCCAATGTAGTGTCTATAAATAGGGTCTCAATGTAAACAATTTAGATATACCATTCAATAATATATTTCTCACATGGTATTAGAGCGTTGGTGAGAGCAAACAAGTCACCTTATGTCTATGTCAATTTCCGGTGACTGTTGGATCTAATTTTATTATTCTTTTTTTCTTTTTGTGGGTGTTGTGCGAAAATTAACACCACCACGAGGCTCGGAAAGTCCCCGCAACCAAACCCTAGCCAGAACCACCGGAAAATATCACCCCACGCACTCTCACGCGCCGATTAGAGGTGGTAGTTTCCGGTGAGATCTGGCTCACGCGCCGGCGTGTGAGGCATCTTCCGATCATATATTTTGAGGGATTTTTTGACAATTAGGGTTGTCCAGTCATTCCGATCAGTCCCATACTGTTTTTGACCATATTCGATCACCGGAAATAGGGTTCCGGCTATTCCAGACTGTTTCCGGCAGGCTGTTCTCAATAATCAAGTTTTTTTTTATTTTTGTTGTTTCCAAGACAAATTTAGTATAATGTCTTTTGGGTGTGATGCTTTTGGTTCTAAAAATATAGGGATTGGAAGTTCTAGCCCTATAATCACTTCAGAACTTTTATTGGGAAGTTCAAACTATTTATCTTGGGCTTCCTCGGTTGAGTTGTGGTGCAAGGGTCAAGGTGTCCAAGATCACTTAACAAACAAGACTTATGTGGTAGATGTAAAGGCAAAGACTAGTGAGGAAGATGCAAAAGCCAAAGCACAATGGGAGAAAGTAGATGCTCAATTATGTAGTCTCCTATGGCGTTCTATTGATTCCAAATTGATGCCCTTGTTTCGCCCATTCCAAACGTGTTATACAGTTTGGGAAAAGGCTCGTGCTTTATACACTAATGACATATCTCGATTCTATGATGTGATATCTCGATTGACCAACTTAAAGAAACAAGAATCCGATATGTCTACTTATTTGGGACAGGTACAGGCAGTCATGGAGGAATTCGACGTGTTGATGCCAGTTACTACGAATGTGGAACAACAAGAACACAGACAAACATTGTTTCTAGTTCTTACTCTTGCTGGACTTCCACCTGATCATGATTCTGTGCGTGATCAGATTTTAGCTAGCCCTACAGTTCCTACAATTGATGAATTATTCTCTCGTCTCCTTCGTCTTGCGGCACCTTCCAGTCATAAAGTAGTTTCATCACCCACTGTTGACTCCTCTATTCTCGCATCTCAAACCTTTGAAAAGCGTACTTATCAGTCTATGGAGAATCGGCGAGGGTGAGGGCGTTTTGGGAAACCTCGATCCAAGTGCAGTCATTGTCATAAGTCTGGACACACTCGTGACATATGTTATATTTTGCATGGTCCACCACCCAGTTATGATCCTATTGTTCTAAAGGAATATAAAGAGTTCCTTCGAAATCGCGCAAGTAAATAGACATCTCCACCAGTAGCATATGGTGCTCAACCTAATCAACCATCCAATAATGCTCATATTGCTCAGACAGAATATGATGAGTTTCTTCAGTATCGTGCAAATAAGCAAACGTCTCCACAAGTAGTTTCGGTTGCACAACCTGATGTATCTGTTGCGGGTAATTCTTTTGCTTGTGTGTCGCAATCTAGTACTCTTAGAACATGGGTCATGGACTCTGGGGCTTCTGATCATATCTCTGGTAATAAATCACTTTTATCCGATATTGTTTATTCACAATCTCTTCCATGTATTACTTTAGCCAATGGGATCCAAACAAAACCAAAAGGGGTTGGAAAAGCCAAACCCCTATCTTCTGTCACCCTAGACTCTGTTCTTTATGTCCCTGGTTCTCCTTTTAATCTAGCATCTGTTAGTCGTTTAACGAAAGCCCTATATTGTAGCATAACTTTTTTCGATGATTTTTTTCTCATGCAGGATCGCAGTACGGGACAGATGATTGGAACAGGACATGAATCACAAGGCCTTTACTATCTTACCTCTTCAAATTCCTTAACAGCATACTCCGTTACAGATTCCCCAGATCTAATTCACAAATGTTTGGGACATTCGAGTCTATCCAAACTGCAAAAGATGGTGCCTAGTTTGTCTAGTTTATCTACATTAGATTGTGAGTCGTGTCAACTTGGGAAACACACTCGTGCTACGTTTTCTCGTAGTACTGAGGGTCGTTCAGAGTCTATTTTTTCATTAGTTCATTCTGATATTTGGGGTCCTAGTAGAGTCAGTTCCACCTTAGGATTTCGTTATTTTGTTAGTTTCATTGATGATTGTTCAAGATGTACTTGGGTTTTCTTAATGAAAGATCGTTCTGAGTTATTTTCTATTTTCAAAAGTTTCTTTGCTGAAATACAAAATCAATTTGGTGTTTCTATTCATACTTTTCGTAGTGATAATGCCTTAGAATACTTATCCTCCCAATTTCAGGAGTTTATGACTCACCAAGGCATTATTCAGCAGACTACATGTCCATACACCCCTCAACAAAATGGTGTAGCTGAAAGAAAAAATCGGCATCTTATTGAGACCGCTCGTACTCTTCTCCTTGAATCCAATGTTCCGCTGCGTTTTTGGGGAGATGCAGTTCTGACGTCTTGTTATTTGATAAATAGAATGCCCTATTCTTCTATTCAGAATCAGGTTCCACATTCCATACTGTTTCCTCAGTCACATCTTTATCCTATCCCCCCTCGTGTCTTTGGGAGCACATGTTTTGTTCATAACTTAGCCCCAGGAAAAGATAAATTAGCTCCTCGTGCTCTCAAATGTGTCTTTCTTGGTTACTCTAGAGTCCAAAAAGGGTATCGTTGTTATTCACATGATCTTCATCGATATCTTATGTCTGTTGATGTTACATTTTTTGAGTCTCAGCCTTACTATACATCTTCTGATCATCCTGATGTATCTATGGTCTTACCCATATCCCATGTTTTACCTGTGCCAACCTTTGAGGAATCTACGGTTACTTCTACATCTCCAGTTGTAGTGCCACCACTACTAACTTATCATCGTCGTCCACGTCCAACCCTAGTTCCAGATGATTCATGTCATGCGCCGGACCCTGCTCCTACTGCGGACTTGCCTCCTCCTAGCCAACCGCTTGCACTTCAAGAAGGTATACGATCCACTCGAAATACTAACCCACATTATACCTTCTTAAGTTATCATCGTCTATCATCACCCCATTATGCCTTTGTGTCGTCTTTGTCCTCTATTTCCATTCCTAAGACTACAGGTGAAGCACTTTCTCATTCTGGATGGAGGTAGACTATGGTTGATGAGATGTCTGCTTTACATAAGAGTGGTACTTGGGAGCTTGTCTCACTTCCTACAGGTAAATCTACTGTTGGTTGTCGTTAGGTTTATGCAGTCAAAATTGGTCCAGATGGTCAGGTTGATCGACTTAAGGCTCGCCTTGTTGCCAAAGGGTATACTCAGATATTTGGGCTAGATTATAGTGACACTTTTGCTCCTGTGGCTAAAATAGCATCTGTTCGTCTTTTTCTATCTATGGCTGCCGTTCGTCATTGGCCTCTTCATCAGTTGGACATTAAGAATGCTTTTCTGCATGGTGATCTTGCGGAAGAAGTCTATATGGAGCAACCACCTAGTTTTGTTGCTCAGGGGGAGTCTAGTAGCCTTGTATGTCGATTGCGTAGGTCACTCTATGGTCTGAAACAATCTCCTCGAGCTTGGTTTGGGAAGTTTAGCACAGTTATTCAGGAGTTCGGCATGACTCGTAGTGGAGCTGATCACTCTGTGTTTTATCGGCATTCTGCACCAAGTCGATGTATCTATTTGGTTGTTTATGTTGATGATATTGTTATCACCGGTAATGATCAAGATGGTATCACTGATTTGAAGCAACATCTCTTTAAGCACTTCCAAACTAAAGACCTTGGCAGATTGAAGTATTTTCTAGGTATTGAGGTTGCTTAGTCTAAATCAGGTATTGTTATTTCTCAACGCAAGTATGCCTTAGATATTCTTGAGGAGACAGGAATGATGGGATGTAGACCTATTGACACTCCTATGGATCCAAATGTTAAACTCCTTCCAGGACAGGGGGAGCCGCTTAGTAATCCTGAAAGGTATAGACGGCTTGTTGGGAAGTTGAATTATCTCACAGTGACTAGACCTGACATATCTTTTCCTGTGAGTGTTGTAAGTCAGTTTATGACTTCCCCTTGTGATAGTCATTGGGAAGCAGTTGTTCGTATTCTGCGATACATAAAGTCAGCTCCCGGTAAAGGACTACTCTTTGAGGATCAAGGCCATGAGCATATCATTGGATATACAGACGCTGATTGGGCAGGATCACCCTTTGACAGACGTTCGACATCCGGATATTGTGTTTTAGTAGGAGGTAATTTGGTGTCGTGGAAGAGTAAGAAACAGAATGTGGTTGCTCGATCTAGTGCAGAATCAGAATATCGAGCAATGGCGACAGCAACTTGTGAACTAGTTTGGATCAAACAGTTGCTGGGAGAACTAAAATTTGGCAAAATTGATCAGATGGAATTTGTGTGTGATAACCAAGCGGCTCTTCATATCGCATCAAATCCAGTGTTTCATGAAAGGACTAAGCACATTGAGATTGATTGTCACTTTGTCAGAGAAAAGATACTCTCAGGAGATATTGTTACGAAATTTGTAAAGTCAAATGATCAGGTTGCAGATATCTTCACCAAGTCCCTCACATGCCCTTGTATTAATTACATATGTAACAAGCTAGGTACATATGATTTATATGCACCAGCTTGAGGGGGAGTGTTAGAATAAAAATAAGTATTTCCTACTTAGAATAGGAATAGGAATAGGAATAAGAATAGGAATCCTAGTTGGAAAAGGATTCCAATGTAGTGTCTATAAATAGGGTCTCAATGTAAACAATTTAGATATACCATTCAATAATATATTTCTCACAACGAATGTGGAAAAACAACAAGAGTACAGACATACGTTGTTTCTAGTTCTTACACTTGTTGGACTGCTAACTGACCATGATTCATAGCGTGATCAGACTTTAGCTAGTCCTACAATTCCTATAATAGATAAGTTATTCTCTCAACTACTTCGTCTTGCCGTGCGTCCCAGTCACAAAGGCGTTTCATCATCCACCATTGACTCCTCTGTTCTTGCATCTCAAACCATAGAGAAACAAACATATCAGTCTATGGAGAACTGGCGAGGAGGATGTCGTTTTGGGAAACCTCGATCCAAGTGTAGTTTTTACCATAAGCTTGGACACACTCGTGACATATGTTATATTTTGCATGGCCCACCATCCAGTTATGATCCTATTGCTCTAAAGAAATATAATGAGTTTCTTCGAAATCGTTCAAGTAAACAGACGTCTCCAAAAGTAGCCTCGGTTTCTCCACCTGATCGACCATCCAATACTGCCTATATTGCTCAGATAGAATATGGTGAGTTCCTTCAATATCGAGCAAGTAAGCAAATATCTCCACAAGTAGCTTCTGTTGCTGGTAATTCTTTAACTTGTTTTTCACATCCTAGTACTCCTGGATCATGGATCTTGGACTTAGGCGCTTGTAATGATATTTCTGATTACAAATTACTTTTGTACGATATTGTTTATTCACAATCTCTTCCTGCTATTACTTTAGCCAATGGAACCCAAACAAGTTGGACAAACCAAACCCCTATTTTTTGTCACTCTAGACTCTCTGGTTCTCCGTTAATCTGGCATCTGTTAGGAATTTGATGTGTTCCCTACATTGTGGCATAACATTTTTTTGGGGATTTTTTTCTCCTGCAGGACCATAGTATGTGATAGATGATTGGCACAGGACATGAATCACAAGGCCTTTATTATCTTACCTCTTCAAATTTCTTCACAACATGCTCTGTTATAGATCCTCCAGACCTAATTCACAAACGTTTGGGACATCTGAGTCTATCCAAGCTATAGAAGATTGCGCCTAGTTTGTCTAGTTTATGCACATTAGATTGTGAGTCGTGTCAACTTGGGAAACACACCCATGCTACATTTTCATGTAGCATTGATGGGTGTTCAGAGTCTTTTTTTTCATTAGTTCATTATGATATTTGGGGTTCTAGTAAAGTGGGTTCAACCTTTGGATTTCATTATTTTGTGAATTTCATTGATGATTATTCAAGATGCATTTGGGTTTTCTTAATGAAAGATCGTTCTGAGTTATTTTTTATATTCAAAAGTTTTTTTACTGAGATAAAAAATTAGTTTGGTGTTTCTATTCGATTTCGTAGTGATAATGCCTTAGAATACTGATCCTCCCAATTTCAGGAGTTTATGACTCACCAAGGAATTATTCATTAAACATCTTGTCTGGACAACCCTCAACAGAATGGTGTAGCAGAAAGGAAGAATGCTCTCAAATGCGTCTTCCTTGGTTACTCTCAAGTTCAAAAAGGGTATCATTGCTATTCACCTGATCTTCGTCGATACCTTATGTCTGCCAATGTCACATTCTTTGAATCTCAACCTTATTATACATCTTCTGATCATCCTTTTGTAGATACACAATAATAATATTTTTCTTCAATATTTCTCGGAAACATCATCTGCATTCAGCTTCATAATCTGCATAGAGATTCAATATGTTTGAATATATATACCTTATTAATTAGTTCTGGCTAGCTCCTGTCAATATGTTCTAGTAGTTTCCACGTACTTGCTAGTCTCTTACATGAAAACGTTTCTTTTGAATATGCTAGATGCATATTTACTTGGTATCTGATTTCGTGTTCTGATGGTCCTTTGTGGTATGTTCATCTTTGCAAGTACTCTTAGAATAATCCTACTCCCTTTTTGCAGGAAATTAGGCAGTGTGGTCTCAAAGTTGTTGCTGGGATACCCAAGACAGCCTGGTTTACTTGACCGAAGGGTGCAGTAGAACTTGAAGGAGAGGAATAAATACCTGGTCTATAATTTTGACAAAAGGAGGACCGCTATTGGGAAATATCGACAATGATATTCCAATATTTTGCATTTCTTCATGTTTTAATTGATTATATTTTGTTCTGGTACTATAAACAATTTAAAAACCTTAGGAAGCAATCTGAAATTTCTTGCAAAGTGCAAAGCATAAACTTTACTACTCAATATTAAAAGTACAGTGTAATGTCTGAAAATCTCATTTTGGCAGTTTCCCCTCTCATTTGGCTTAAGCAACTAGTAGTAATAGTGCTCTTCAGCTTGAACTGCTGTATGCAAAAACGAGTTTGTTCTGATATCAGATCATCGACAAGTCATTTGGCTTTGATACTGTAGAGGAGGCTCATGTGCCATCAATGCAGTGCATGTTGAAGGTCAAAGTGCTGAGAACGGTATAGGTGTGGTGACGCTAATGGGCTGCTATAGTGGTAACATGCTTTTACAAAATTTTTATGCATGGCAAATTGCCTAGTATAGAATTTTTTTCATATCAAGTTCTTATAAATGACTTTTTTATGTCCATCTCCACTACAAATCTTATCTGGCACTTCATTGGGGGTTGTTTGCTGTTAAATAATAAGCTATAACTGCATAGTGAGCTGCAAAACTTGTCACTAGATAGGCTATAACTGTTACTGATAAAACATAACTAAAGTGAGTTTCTGTATGTCAACCATTTTGTTGGAGAGCATAAATAACTGTAAACATACTTTGAAGACAGCAAAATGCTGCTTCTTTTTATTTTTCAAAACTCATCACAACGTCAAGGGAGATTGTTTGCTGCCTTTCTGTATGTAGTTATTTTTTGCTCTGCCATTCAGTTAGAAACAGTTACATCTTAGGAAAGACATATACTCATTTTCTTTAAGATCGTTATCAGCAACCTGTTGTTCTGTACTCGGGGCTATGGTGTTGGCCTCTCTAATATGACATAAAACAATCTCAGTTTTCTAATTTCATGGCTTAACTGAAACCAGCAACAGCTTTGTGCATAGTATGTCATCGTCTTGCATGTAAAAGCTCTATTAGGATCATTTTCACCACTGTGACTTGGTGGCCCAAAGGGGAACCAAAAGCCGTTCAATCAATTATGTCACAGGTTTTACCTTGTCAAAATGCATTTTGTTGTGGGCACTAGTGACTCCTTTTACTATGGACACATCATTTTCACAAGTTGAATAAGCATCTTTGCTATGCAGCACATTACTGAGAAGCAAAATATGGCGGTCATAACAGACAGGATGTGGACCAGTCAGCCTAGTTTCTTGAGCACAGAAGACATTGTTCAAGCGCAAAAGTGGCAGCACCCACCAACTCAGTTGTTAGATGGAGATGACGATGCAAGTGAGAGATTACAGGTAAACAAAACCACTAGCACGGCATGAATATCCAATGGTGTCTAGACTCTACCCAGACAGTGCAGATAGAAAAAGCAAAATGAATAGATATCCTTTGTATAGAAACCTCCTTTCATGCAAGGTTTGAAGATCACAAAAGATTAAACATCTTGGTGTGGTTATTTTACATCACAAAGTTTTATGATCCAGCTGAGCAAGATGCTCTTCAGTAAAAAAATGAAACAATTGTAGTCTGCCACAAAGATTGCGAGAGTAATTGGTGATGTAGAACTCTCTCATCAGCCCTTATAAACGCCTGAAGGATCAGCATTCTGCACAATCCAAGCATGCTCAAGTACCTTTTTCAGGGGCAGACGCTGGGAAGAATCCTTTACAAGCATCTGTATCCCACAAACATGAAATCAAAAGAACAAGTTAGGCCCGAGACTACGTGCTTCTGTATTTCAAAGCACTCAGTGGATTAGAGAAAAACCTGACTAATGAGGTCCTTGGCAGCTGATGAAACAACTGGTTTGGTAGGAAATTTGAGATCCACTTGCACAATCCTGTCATATCCATACGAAAACCTTGTCAATTAACCACAGACCCACGAGTGTTAAGTTGGTAAAATTCATAAAAATCTCCCGGCATTTTAAACTCATCCATGTAAGAAGAAAGGCTTGAAAATTGTACTACTTGTGTAATGATATGTGTAATTCATTGTCATTTCATATTCAATCATGAGTTTTTGAAGTTGAGAAAGAGATTCTGAAAGTATTTAGTGACTGGAGATTTGAGAATTAGCAATTCACACATTTTCTAAGAGGGGAATTGTGTACAATGTACTATTTCTTCTTAAGTAACAGATACATTTTGGAAGAAAATCTCACCTCCTATATGTGTCTGAGTGCTCCTTTGCTTCAAATGGGGGCATCCCGTACAGAAACTCAAAGCATAGGACACCAAGGCTCCAAATGTCCACACTTGCATCATGCTCCACACTTTCCACTGCAAGTTCAGCAATTTATGTATTAGAAAAAATGTAAAAGCAGTTGAAGAAAACTTCCAACATATGTCGTATATAACATGAAACCATCTGCATAAAATATTCATATCATATAACATGCATACCCATCTCAGGTGGCAAATAGTCTAGAGTGCCGCACATAGTCCGCCTTCGATTAAAGGTATGCACTGACCACCCAAAGTCTGCAATTTTGAGCTCACCCTAACAGCAGAAATATTAAAAATAATCAATTTCAGCTGTCATTTTATTGCAATGCAGTGTGTAAACTGTTTAGCAATGTTAAATATATACCTGTGCACCAACCAAAAGATTCTCTGGCTTGATATCTCTGTGTATTACGTGTTTCCCATGACAGTATATGAGAGCCCGGGCTAATGATGCAACATACTGCTCCAAGACCCAAGATAAAGAAAAAAAAATAGAGAACCTATTGTCAGTTTGAAAGTAGATGTGAAGGGCATGAATATACTTAAAATGTTGGAGATATATAAATCTGCTCATACTCAAGGCTATCTAGAATGTGACCAAAAACTGAAAGTGTTAAGTGAAAAAATGCTCATTTACCAATTTCTCATGATTCTATAATTAAAGATTATGAAAAAGGAAATCCTAAAATCCAATAATAAATGTAAGAGCAGTTTTGTAATTCAACAAGAACTCACAGTTGCTGCACGTCGTTCACTAAAATATTTGCATTTCTGCAACTCCTTATAGAGTTCACCCTTGGCAGCATATTCCAGGATCAAATACACACGTTTCTGCATTAGTAGCTCCTATCATCAGTCTCTTGAAAGTTCTTAAGACCAAAAATTGAGAACAAGCAATGCAGAAGAAGTTATGACAAGTTACCTGGTCATAAAAGTAACCGTAAAGCCTCAGAATATTTGGATGGCGAAGGTGGCTTTGTATTTCAACTTCACGACGAAGCTGATGTTCAACCTGGGACTGTTTTAGCTGACTCTTGAACAGCACTTTTAATGCAACAATATGATTGCTCTGTTTTCAATAAACAACTAACCTTAGTATTGGAATGTGATTGTAGAATGTTAAGTTTATCTAATAGAATTCAAAAAAATCTTTTAAGCCATGTCCATAAGATATCATCCCCAACCTCCCACCATTATCATTAGACGCTATATAAAATTTCTTATCTAGAACCTCGAGTATACAGACACTACCATAGCTGATAACTAATATGTTAAATGAGAGATTCTCACTCGCAAAGCATATATCCGAGGCATTGAAAAAGTAAGTAGCTTTATCAGCCATTTTTAACATGTAAAGCTTTAAGGACTTACCCTTTTCTCCCTAGCTAGATATACATGACCGAACTTTCCTCTTCCAAGAGGCTTCCCAATGTCGAAATCATTAAGTGTCCATCTCTTTTTATCAGCCTCTGATGATGCCTCTGATGAAGTCTGTAGAAGTTGAAAATTCTGTAGTCCATATAAAAGATCAGTTAAGTAAAAATAACAATAAATTCTTGTTGTTGTTGTTGTTGTACAATATATCATCAAAAATCAAAATTGGAATTTTAAAAAAATAAATAAATTATCCCGTTCATCAAAAATGAACAGAAAAACCCTAATCATATCATAAACCGAGCTGGAATCTCTACAAATCTTCCAAATTAAGGAAGAAAAACTCAATCAAATCATGCTCGTCCAATGTAAAACCCTAAATTACTCAATAAATTTCAAAAGTTGATGGAATCCTTAAACATAATTTGTCGAAAAGCTCTAAATGAACTTTTAAAATAATCAAATCAAATTTCAAAAAATCATGGATTTGTTTACCTTGTGTTGTTGTTGTTGGTTCTCCATCGCGATCCCCATCCTCTATATCTATCTAGAGAGAGAAAAAAAATGAAAGAAGAAGAAGAGAGTGGACGGCTAAAGGGGAAAAAAAAAAGAATGGTGAGTCGTTTGAAGTTTTTTTCGATTTGAATATAGAGGGAGGACGGGGGGACATAATTTCTCTTACAACGGTCATATTTTCTGTAACGTGACACGTGGACCAATAGCGATCTAGCACTCATTTTGTTCAATAAATTCCTTTTTAGAGGAGCGTCCTCAGCAATTATAAAAGGAAAGAGTTTAGAGTTATAAAGAAGTTAATTAAAAATATATTTAAAAAATGAGTGTGTTAGCAAATAGAGTTATTGTATATGCTAGGTGGACGGAAAGTTTAGGTACAAACGCACCTAAAAGTATTTTTAGAAAAATATTTGAATTTTGATCTAGTCAACATTTAGGTGTGTTTCGTTAATTATTGAGTGATAGTTCAGCTTGGAAACTCACGCTCTTGATAATTCAAGTGTGAAACTCAATAAATAGGATAATATATGTGTGTTTTTTTACTCTTTTAACCCTTAAATCAATAATGCTTCAAACATATAGTTAGGGGTTTATATGAATCTTTTATATTATTTTCGTGCTATTTAAGTTATTTTGTTCCACGTAAATGAATTTATTTTAAATTGTATTGTTAGTTTAAATATCATATTTATTTTAATTGTCGCTTAAATTTTATTATATCGTATCTTTTAAATGCATCGTTAGATAACGACGAAAATGATTGATTTGATGTACTTGTTTTTAATTAATCAAATTTTATTCTTTACCCTATTGTTTTATATCACAATGTATCATCATTCAAATGGTTGATGTATGACATTATTGACATTATGCAACAACAGAGACAATACAATCTATTTAAATATTATATTTATTAAAACAATACAATATAACAAATACGATACAATACAATATATTATGAAGCAATACGTAAAAATCGTACAAACTGAGTTTTAACTGAGATAATGCTATGCCAAGATCAGTAGGAACAACAGAGACATTCTCTTTTCCCCCTTTATTATTAGGATATTACTCAGACTCTTAAGATAAGGCAACACAAATTGCACTTTAGTAACATTTCATATTATTAGGCTTCAGTATTCTCCTGGGCCTTGTTCTGCACAAATTGTCCACCCTCTTTAGCTCTTTCCTTCATATCCCAAGCTTTGCTTGCAATCCTCATTCTAGCAAAATCAAGTTGGTCTGCAGCATACGGGAGTTGCCCACGAGCTTTCCTATACAACCACAATGTTGCAGCTAATCCCCCTATGCCACTCCCACCAGAAAACAAGAAACCAGCAGTGCTCAAGACGAGAATCATTGCAGCTGGAACAAGAATTGGGCTGAACATGACAAGGAATGGGACAGCAAGGATCAGAAATATAACTGTCCCTGCAAAAGTAAGACTGGACAAGCCTAACAAAGCAGCACCAAGTGTTCCTGCTGCCATGAGCCTCAAGGCTTTGTAATTTGGAGGTGATCCACGGAGTTCTTTCTGCTGATCAGACATGGCTTAAACTTCTAACAATAGAGGTTGTTATACCTTTAGGAAGGAACTGAGAATGAATGCAAAGGACTAGGAGAGTCTTGCATTATATAGTATTTTTTGTGATAAAGTGGGGACCCAAAGGACAAATGAATATACAATTGGCATCATTTTCTTGGGTGGTGTGAGACATGAGGGGATCTAGAAAAGTGTGCAGGAGTGATGGGAAGCTTGGCATGAGCATTTTGGATCAAACATTTGGCAGGGGAAGAAGGAAAAGATGGACAAAGTGAAAGTAACGTATAATGCATCTCCAGTTCTTCTATAAAA
Source organism: Solanum bulbocastanum (assembly GCA_037074985.1). Classification (NCBI taxonomy): domain Eukaryota; kingdom Viridiplantae; phylum Streptophyta; class Magnoliopsida; order Solanales; family Solanaceae; genus Solanum; species Solanum bulbocastanum. The sequence goes on along the minus strand of CM073604.1, from coordinate 37,757,781 downwards.
AAAATAGGAGTTCAAATAAAATAAAAACACCAACAAATTACTTTTTCAAAACAAAAAGGTAAAAAAGACGGCAAGTACAACAAAGAAGGGAAATAAGGAGGAAAAAACTTCAAAATTCTTAACAAGGAATTCATATTATTGTTTAAAATTGAGAAAAGATTCCCGGTTCTACCTCAAGAAAGATAGCAGTATGGGAAAAGTAAGGTGTATCACATGATCTTGATGCTTCTCCTGGTTCTGAAATAGGGTTAATTCCTTTCCGCTAATAACAAGGGGCACATTTATGAACAGAGGCTACTAGATGTTAATTTAACTTTAACAATATCACATGAAAATTTTGCAAGCAGATTCTTCATTCAAGCTAGAAAAATGACAGAACAAACTAACTCCATGTTTACAGCCAAGAGAAGGGAAAAGAGTACATAAAGAGATAGGGGTTGTGAGAGTTGCATTGAGTAATGACGCAGATCTTAATCATTTGCAATTAACAAAACTACCTTACACCAGTTAGAAAGTTTTCTAATACTTGAGCTTCAAGATCTACTACCCATTGCTGAATGTATGTTACGTCACTGGTGACATACCAGAACATGATCAAGAGTCCTTAGAAATACCATGATTAGCAGCATCTAATCCTTGATTCCTTGGTAGAAGATATGATGGAAGAAATGACGGGATTACAAGTGCCAGTGCCAAGCAGAGCACCACCAACAGTACGACATACCATGCTTGATGAGGGATGCCAAATAGTAGCTCATCACATACTGCCATGGAAATGCACATAATATTAGCAAGACACTGTGAAGGAGTAACAATTGAAGATACTACAAATACACAGGCCACAGCTGCCAAAAAGCTTCAGTAGGACAAGACTGTTGGACGACAAGCATATCACGAAACAGGGGTCATAATCATCAAGCAAAGCTGTTCAGTTGACCGTATTCTACATGATAACAGTCATTTTAATGTTCTTAACATCATAGGGAAAAGGAACAGGAAATTCACGAGCTGTCCACAGCTTCACACGTCAAAATTTTACAATTGTAGGTAAGATCACATTGTAGATAGACCAGTATAGAAAAGCAGATATGCAATTGAGCTAAGAAGTTTTCTATTGAATAATGCTCCACAATAGTTATTACAATATTTCAACATCAAAGAAAAGAGGGACGCAGTTTACCGAGATACTGGCTGAGATAATACAGAAGTCAAAGCTACATTCTGTCAATGGGTTGGAACAAACCAAAGGACCTCAGTCGTCTTCAGATATTATAGCTACAAGCCACTTTTTAGCCTACATTTGCAATCCCTATCACCACAACCAAGAACACAATTGATGACCCAGAGATGTTACAAACATTCAACACATTTCTCTTTATTTGAATTGAATGCCTTGAGTGATATTTTATTGCTTTGAACTGCCTAATTGTGTTTGTTTTGAAGGTGGGTGTAATTGGTACGAGGAATGATTTTCCACTGTTATGTATCAAAAGCATGCGCAATGAAGCTCAAGATCTCAAGCCCAGAGCAAAGAAACTACAGATGAAATCCAGAAAGACAAGAAGACGAGGAAAAGGGGACATCCAGAGGGAGAAAGGTGAAGCGGCACACTGTATCGCATTAAGCTCAGTACATCGAGATGGCTTACTGCAACTCGTTGTAAAATTGTCCTAGACAGCAGGACACAATGAATTAAAAAGAAAATCAAACTACACAAATGCAACATATTAGAACATGAAAGATTAATGTAGTACTCAAGTGCATACAAAGTCGCACTGTGAAAAAAGATTTCTTCAGCACAGTGCACTTTATATGTTGAGCGGGAGTATTCCATCAAGCGCTATTCTATCTTTTCCTTTTCTGCGCATAAGCTATACATAGTTTGGGCTTGTTTCTGGGGACTCATTCAGATTTCTTGTGAGCTATTGGAGAAGAAACCAGAGACTTCATCAGGGATTTATCTTTCCTTCTCTTTTGTATGAGTTTTGTGCTTAAAAATCTATTGTTCTTTCATGTCCATGCATAACTAAACTCTCATTCTAAGATTATGGTGAAATTTTACATGGACATTATGCCAGGCATTCTTAATCTATCGAGAAATAACGCCTAGTATTCTTATTTAATTGATTGTTTATGCTTTTATAGAACAGTTAGGCATCATCTAGGATGAACTTGAGAAAGCATATCTAGGGCTGTTTTGGATAGAATGGTGCAAGTTCACATAAGTTACACGCATCACCCCGTTTAGGTGGTGCTTTACTGTCTGTGCTAAGATACAAGGGCATCAACCGTCGACACTGTCTTTAATAGGACAGCACTAGACAACAAATATAGTTGGCAAACTGATACATTACTTGTTAGAAAACAGTATGAATGAAATTTTAATTGTAAGAAAGAAGAAGTCAGAAATCTAGTACCATAGGAAGAAATCACCCAGTGTTTTTGCCTTTGTGGGTTTTGAACCTGAGACCAAAAGATTTTCAACCCAATTCATTAACCATTGCTACACCCTTGGGTGCTTTATTGACATCTTTTTTTTTTTTTGACGACAAGGAAACCCGCAGCCGCTACCCTTGGGTGCGCACAGGATAAAACCTTTGCTCCTACGCAATAGCTCGCAAACCACATAGGAGAGGTAACTCGCACTAGGCAAGCCCGCTTTATTGACATCTTTTTAACTTCATATATTTCACTAAAATATAATTTTGACAGTTTATTTGTCCAAATAAATAGTTCCCTTTTATTGCATTATATATAAAATATTTTTCTTCATTAGTGCCACTCGTGCTTTAAGTACCATAATGGGATTAAAGCCCTAGTACACTTTGGCATTTTTCTATGCTTTTCGCTTTGACTACTTTGTTTACTAGTTATGGAGTCAAAAACTTATTTCAACTACAGGTCCATGAGAGAAGACAAAACACACATCAGTTAACTCTTCTCATTCACATTAGTTTTCAAACCAAGCAAATTATTTATTCTGATTGGATAGGCTAATACTAATAATAAACAGAGATACAGCTCGAAAGATATAACTACTTAAAGTAAGGTTTGATAAAATGTTAATATCTAAATAAAAATGGGAGAGATCATGGCTGATACACAAAGAATGAGCCTCAATTCCTATTATGGTCAGGGGAGGGTTTGTCCACATGCCCTCTTCTCCTTTACTCTAGAAAAGTATTTTTGCTATCTTATTGATGGAGAAATATTGGTCAATCCACTGGCTGACTCACCTTCCAATCTTGTCTCCTTAAACTGTCAGACATGTGCGGGAAGTGGCTTATTCTTTTCCTTGTTAAACTTGGACAAATAGGTCACAAGCCTAAGATTGGTGAAAAATCTGCTAACAAGACTGAAGCTTAAAAGCAACTTGGCTATGCAATACTATGTGGTTACAAACATCAACCTGAATTTAGCTTGTCCTATTATTTCTACAGATTAGAAATATTTATATTGCTATGATACCTTTACTAGAAAACTGTTCGGAGGCATCTTAAGGCAATATATGTGACAGGTGTTGTAATAATAGGATTTGATGTGATCAATTCTATAACCATCCATACAGAATTTAATCTTGCAATTCTCCCTTCTTAAGGAGGCATCATAAAATACCAGCTAAAATTGAACTTCCTAAGACCAACACATCTCCTGAAAGGAGTTTGCTGCGAACCTATAGCTGCAATGGCCTCTGGTGACAGCAGCTCAAGGAGTTCTGCAGATCATGGTTCATAAATTCCCGTCCTCATAATAAACTCTCATCCTATATCATAGAACCTCCACCAATAAACTCTCATCCTATATCATAGAACCTCCACCAAACTAGAACTTTTTAGCATATTTCCAGGTGAGCACTTAAGCCTGTTAAGCATGCACAACGCTTTCCATCTTTTTTCCCCACATTTTACATTTCTCGCACCAAATCACCTTTCTTTCTCTTCAAGTGACAAGTAACAGAAATCTTTATAGCACATATTTAAATTCAAGTTTCTTTTAATAAGTTAAATAATAGAAGAATCACCAGACAATGGCAAGAGGCTTCACATGTTCAATGTTCTTCCTTTGACAATCTTATGCAACAAGTCTTAGATCTAATGGGGTCTACTTGAATTATTGTTTTTAATCAACTACTCTTTCATTAAATCAACCATCTAGAGGATGCAATTGATTGCAAAGAAAAAAGTCAAGTCTCCTGATAACCAAAAAACTCCTAGCTATTCAAGGAGCTCACAAAGTTCTAGAGATCTAAAGGACTTGACACTTGGAGCAATATGGGTGATTCATACAGCCGACCCCAATTTGGTTGACATTGGGAATTGTTGTTGTTATGACGTGGTGTATCTGTAAAGCTAACTGACAGCCTAGATAAATTTCAACATTGCATACTTTGACATCTTTCTGTTTAACATAAATGTGCCTCCTAGATCAAAGAGTGTTATGCGAATACGCCTTTAATTTTGTGAATTCCAATTTATTAGCAGGTGTTCAGTTATAGCATTTATCTTTCTTTTTTCATTTTTATGGCAATTGACTCAAAAATACAAGTCATAGGTTTCCTTCCCACTCTTTTTTTCTGGGGATAAAAAAGAGGTTAAGGTGTGCCTGAAAATTTAGCATTGCCAATTCGCTTCTAAATGATGACAATTTGGGTAACATAATTACTATATTGGCATGAGAGAAGACGATTAAATATGTTAGATAGAACTCTGAACTATCTAAATAAAGGGGAAACGTTTACCTATATTATATATGATGTGTTCCCTCTCCTTTACCCCAGGTATTGCAACAATTCCCTCAGGCTCCACATTTACCAGGACAAACATTTCTCCCTGTGAAAAATTCCATTATCAGTGCCTCTTCAGAGGTAAAAAAGAGCAAAAGAATAGATGACAATCATTATATATCATGCAGACATAAGCAAACCTTGTCACCAAGAAATTGTAGACCATTGTCCGCCTGAAAAATAATCTTTTCAGTATTCAGTAACTTCCTACCAACATTTAGCCCTGAACTTCCTTTACTTAGTTGTAGAGTAAAAGTAGCTGGTATCTGTTATATGATGAAAAAGTGAAGGTTTAAGCTTTAAATACCAATAGGGTATAGAAATCTAGTAGTAGGCAAGAATGCAAATGTACATACAGAAGCAGGATATGAGATCTTCACTTCATACCACTTATTGGAATTCAACCCTTGCAGTTCATATAGTCTTGATCCGGATTGTAATGGAAGAGTTTCCTTCATTAGCTCCTGTCCGACTAGCAAAACTTTTACATCCATCCTATAACATTATGAATTTTAGCTTTTATAACATATTTACACTGCGCAATTTTATTTTTTTTATGACAAGAAAACTTGCAGCCGCTACCCTTTGAGTGCGCATAGGATAAAACCCCTAGTCCTATGCAATAGCTCGCAAACCACACATGAGAGGTAAGTGCAAGCTTGGTGCGACGAGCTCAACCCAGAAGGCAAACTCCTTACTTTTGCTAGCAAGGGGTTTCACACTTGAGACCTCCAACGTGGAAGTCCCAAGCCCAAATCACTACTAACCTTCTATCCTAATCTTTGACCTACACCCTCCTACCAAGAGTCACATCATCAGTCAGCTAAAGTTGTGGCATATTCTGCCTAATCACCTCAGCCCAGGAGTGGATCTAGCAAGAATCCCCTCTGTAAAAGCTTATACAATATATATAAGTTACCTTTTATATTTTTATGTATATATATATAAATTTTGAATACACTTAACAGAAGAATAGAGGTTGGGTCAGTCGTTTAGGGTATTCAAATTTCAGTTCAATTCTCAATCACTATTATTTCGAACCCTCTTAATGTTATCTCTATCACTACTCAAGCCAAGAGCCCCCAAAACTCACGTAGGGATCTAATTTTTTCCAAAAAGTAAGGTAAAATTGGATAGTGATGGTAAGAGGACTTACATGTTGCCATGAGTGAATGAGATTGGGATTAGAACAAGTATGAGAATGAAGAAACAACTAAAGAGTGAAGTTGAAAAGCTCCTCATAGTCGTTTGATCTGATTTTAAACGATGTATTCTATATATACGCATAAATCCAGATCTCTCAACAGTGAAATCATAGATTCGTAGCAGGTAGAAGAAGGTGAAAGAGGATTTTCATTCCAATTGAACTGATACAAAAATATCGCCGGTTCTTCGGGTTCAAATGTCATTGTTCTTTTTTCTTTTTTTTTTATATATAATTATACACTATTTCTGTATTTAATCCTCTTTCTTTTAATTTGCATTTTGCAGCCAGTTTTTTTTTTATGATTTATCTTTTCATTTTCACTGCATTGTAAGGGGTCGTTTGGTAGTGTATAAAAATAATGTCAAATAGAGTATATTACTAATGTTTGCTTTAGAGTCGACCACCAAAAATTCAAAATCATCTTCTCGAGGAACTGCTCTGACCAGGTGCGCCAGAATTGCTCCATCACCCTTGGCATTGGAGTTGCTGACAGTTCTCACAAAAGCCACTTTGAACAGCATCCCTTCTCATGTAATGCAGTACATAAAGTTGCCAGCTAAAATAACCAACACAATTAACAAGGTGCATAGGGACTTTATGTGGGGAACTACTGCTGAAAAAAGAAAAATCCAGCTACTGAGCTGGGATAGCATCACAAACACGAAAGCCATGGGAGGACTTGGACTCCAGAAAAGTGAATTGAAAAATAGGGTTATCATTTCCAGCCTAGCATGGAGAGCAATGCAAAAACCGCACAAGCTTTGAAATAAGATCCTCATAGATAAATATAAAAGGACAAATAGGGAACATGACCCCAAAGAGATAGTGTCTAGGACTTGGAAAAATATCCAGAATGGTTGGCAAGATGTCGAGAAAGCAATGGAATGGAGAGTACATAAAGGGGACAAGATCAACTTCATAAGAGATAAATGGATTCCTCATTGTGGAACGATAGGCCAAAGCATCCATGGCCTCTTTCCAGAAAGTGAGAACCACCTCAAAGTAAGAGAACTCTACCAGAATAAAGAATAAAATTTTGACAGTCTATCATTTATTATTCCCAAAGAAATAAAAGTCGTCATCAGGAGCCATAGGCTCCTAGCAATGAATCAAAAGACGACCCCCTAATCTGGAGACTTACCAACAATGGGCTATTCTCCACAAACACTGCCTAGAGACACATAAAGGAAGCCAACGAAAATCATAGGCATGAAACCAATGAGAGATTCAAATGGATATGGTTCGCCAAAGCACCAAACAAGATCAAAACTTTCCTCTAGTTGCTCTACCATAGGAGACTCCCAACAAACCATGCTCTAAACCATAGAGGCCTTGATGTGGATCCTAAATGTCACTACTGTGACAATGACACCGAAGACATAAGCCATATCTTCTTCTAGTGTCCCAACTCTCTCACATTTTGGAACCATATGACTTCCACCAGCCATAATACAACCTCTATTAGAGCCAACCCAATCAATGCAACCAATTGGATAGACCAATGGCATACTCTCAAGGACAAAAGTTATAACGCTGGCTAAACTGGAGAACCCTTATTCCCTTCTGCATTTAGTACATCTGGCTCACCAGGAATCACAACACCTTCAACAACAAAAAGAAAGATGTAAGCCCTAGTCTTGTCATCCACCATGCCACAGAGTACCACATAATAATTGAGAAAGAGTGGAAGGGCAAAAACAACAAAATCACCATCGAGGTCAACTGGAAACCACCTGACAGCAACATTTCAAACTCAATGTCGATGGATCTGTCAAGAGCAATGCTGGACCAGAAGGGTTGTGAGGGGTGATCAGAGACCACCATGACAATTGGGTGGTGGGTTTCACTGAACATACCCCCTTAACTAACCCAATCAGAGTCGAACTTCAGGCCATGAGGAGGGGCCTAGCACTAGTAGTAGAATACAGACTAAGCCCCTTGGAAATAAACTCTAACTCCCTGAAGCAATTAAAATGCTAATTAAGAATAAATTTCTCTATGTTGATCTGATTGTTGAATGAAGGTTCTTGATGACAAAGCTGGAAATCACCAAGGCAGAGCATGTATTATGTGAACAAAACAGGGTGGCGGACAAGCTCTCAAAGGAAGGAGTGAAGAACGTTCTGTTTGACAAACCAAACATTTTGACTACTCCACCAATATGGACGCAGAAGGAAGTAGATGCGGACATGCTAGGAACTAAATTTACTAACGTTAAGAATGAACCTTTTTGTATTATCCAGGGCCGGGATGTGGCCCAAACTATTAACAATGACCCACCCATGGCAACGGGTGGGGCACCTACTAATTTCGCCACTACTTAATTTTAATATATAAATAACCCTTTGATCGAAAAAAATGTTTGCATTAGTTATGTTTAGATTATTTCTTATGCATTATTTCGTTTGGTGTCTAAAAAATAGTATGCATCGTATAAAATTATTTATTTATAAAAGTATCATCCATAATTATGGTGGAAAAGATGTAAAAGTGCTTTTGAGGGGTAATTGGGTCTTTAATCATGCTAATGCATATATTAAATATCTTTGCATTACTAATACCTAGAAATCCATGGTATTTACGCTCTTCAATACACAATAGAGTGTATAACTAATGCAAGTATTGGTTATAAATAGCATGAAAAAGTGTATCAAACAAGGTATTACTAATACACAAAGCTAATACATGTATTTTTTTTTTTTTTGCTAGTACACTCTACCAAACGACCCTTAAGAGTTTGTGGATAACCAATAATACAAGGTGTAAAGCAAGATTGCACATTAAAAGTTTGGGAAAGGGTCAAATGCTCTGTACTCTTGAAATTTTTATTATCTATCGTTATATTTTTTTCAATAAAATTGGATAGCAAAGACAATATTATTGAAAAAGTATGATGAACAAATATACTTTTGGTTTAAAGTATAAGGTAAATTGGACCTTTTGAGAGGAACTTTTGTGTATGTTTTATTGGATAGTCTGATATGTCATTGAAAGGTGCATGTACGGGACTAATTATTCAAAAGTAGTCAATTTAAGGCTTATCTTGAAAGATAATATATAAAATAAAAAAGGCTCAAAAATATCCCTAAACTATCGAAAATAGCTTAGATTTACACTTTAACTATATTCCGGCTCAAAACTACCCTTCCCGTCAAAGTATTAGATCATACTTACCCTTCTAGTTAACAGAAGTATGTTAAGTGCCACGTAGACACCACATGGATGCCACATAAGCACTAACCATTTCCCACTTCCACGTAGACTAATAAGATCCTTATTCCCTAATATCTAATTTTCCCCTCATTTCTCTTAAGATACGATTTCACTCATTTCTCCATTTCCCTTAGAAACGATTTCACCCCACTCCTTTCCCCTCATTTCATGGCTAGGGTAAGAAACAATTTCACAGATAAATAGAAATTTAATGAATAAATTAGGAATATGTAATATGTGTTACTTAGATGAATACACTTGTGCATACAAAGAATATTATTATAAAGGAGATTCTTCCTTATTCATGTTTGTTTATGTTCTAATCTTTGTTTTAAGTGAATGATATATTTATATTCTAATGAGGATATTTTTGTGATTAATTTATCTAGTTCATGAATTTCTTCTGTAGTTTTCATTAGTGTCTATTTCTTTATATGAATAATTGTTATTATCTATTATTTTAACAAATTGTTCAAATGGGGTTTCTATCTCTATGCCTTTTATTTTACTTTTTACACTTATTTTGTGTTTAGTAGTTAATACATATAAATTTTTACATCTAGCTGTACATATTTTACTTCCTGGGGTTAATGTTATTCCATTAATTTTCCAATATAATACTAATGCTTTATCTATATTTTGGTCTGTTAATGCTACTAAGTAATTAGTGTTTACTGTAAATTTAAACTTTTGATAAATTAAATTTTCTCTTACTGCTGTTATTACGCTTTTTTCTATAGGTTCTAATATTCTATCATTTGCTAAATATATTTCTATTGGTGTATCTATTCCTTCTTTAAAACAGGCTTTTATAAGTATTTTTATTCCTCCTAAATGTACATATTTAATTTGTTCTTTACTTTTTATTTTTTGTACTTCTTTGTTTAATTCTCTTTTGTTTATAATTGGTACTTCAGCTTTTCCTTGAGCATATTTACAATCTATAATATGTTCTTTTTGGCTAATTATATAAAATTCTTCTTTATTTCTTTTAAAAGGATTTTTTATTAATGGTATATTAAATATTTTTTTCTACACTTAAGTCAATTTCTTTTCCTTTTACTTTTTCGAATATATTATTATCAAATATTATTTTTTGTTCTGAATAATCATCTGTTGTATATTCTTCTTGTATAATTTGTATATTTTCTTCAGTCATCATATTGTTCTATTTCATTAACTGTTTGATATTCTTCTTCATTATCAGATATTTCATAAATACTATCTTCACTTTCTAATTCATAATCTATGTATTCTAATTGTAAACAAACTTCTTCTTCTATAATTATTTCTGATATTTGTTTTTTATTCGGATTTTTTGGTACTTTACAGCCTTTTGCTAAATGTCCTAAGTTTCCGCAATTATAACATTTACATTCGCTTATACTTTCCTTTTTCTATATGGGCGTTTAGATTTTGTGTAGTATCTTTTTCTTGGATTCTTGTATTTATGTTTTGATTTTTTATATTTTTTAAATCTTTTCTTTTTATATTTTTTATAATATTGGTCATTACAACCAAACTGTGGTGCTATCTTATCTCTACAACATGCTAAATTTTTTCTTATTGTTTTTTCCATCTTTATTTTTTCTCTATATTTTTCACATATATTTGCATACCACTGTTTAACAAATTTTATTCTAGCTCCTAATGTATCTTGTAATTCTGCTTCTTCCCATGCTTTAATTATTTTTGAACTAAATGGTTCTGGTAATTTTGTAAAATATAAGTGTCTTATTCCTGGACTTTCTTGTTTATTATAAACTCCTTTATAATAATATTCTTTGTATGCACAAGTGTATTCATCTAAGTAACACATATTACATATTCCTAATTTATTCATTAAATTTCTATTTATAATTTTATCTTTTTGGCGTTCTTCTTCTTCTGTTGTCATGCTACTAAATTCATTCCTTATAGCTGTTTCATATTTATAAAGTATGTCTATTGCTGATGTTGTTTCTTTAGCTTGTGTATCTTTATTTGATCTTAATGTCTTTTTACTTTCTTCTTCTAAGTTTAAAAACCATATCTTTACTTCTCCTATTAATGTTCTTTCTATGTATCCTGGTACTTCTGTTACATTAATTTTGTTATCTATTATTTGTTTTGATATATGACCTATCCATAATTGTATAGTTTGATTTATATCTACTACACAGTCTAAATCTAAGTAGATATAAATCAAACTATACAATTATGGATAGGTCATATATCAAAACAAATAATAGATAACAAAATTAATGTAACAGAAGTACCAGGATACATAGAAAGAACATTAATAGGAGAAGTAAAGTTATGGTTTTTAAACTTAGAAGAAGAAAGTAAAAAGACATTACGATCAAATAAAGATACACAAGCTAAAGAAACAACATCAGCAATAGACATACTTTATAAATATGAAACAGCTATAAGGAATGAATTTAGTAGCATGACAACAGAAGAAGAAGAACGCCAAAAAGATAAAATTATAAATAGAAATTTAATGAATAAATTAGGAATATGTAATATGTGTTACTTAGATGAATACACTTGTGCATACAAAGAATATTATTATAAAGGAGTTTATAATAAACAAGAAAGTCCAGGAATAAGACACTTATATTTTACAAAATTACCAGAACCATTTAGTTCAAAAATAATTAAAGCATGGGAAGAAGCAGAATTACAAGATACATTAGGAGCTAGAATAAAATTTGTTAAACAGTGGTATGCAAATATATGTGAAAAATATAGAGAAGAAATAAAGATGGAAAAAACAATAAGAAAAAATTTAGCATGTTGTAGAGATAAGATAGCACCACAGTTTGGTTGTAATGACCAATATTATAAAAAATATAAAAAGAAAAGATTTAAAAAATATAAAAAATCAAAACATAAATACAAGAATCCAAGAAAAAAATACTATACAAAATCTAAACGCCCATATAGAAAAAGGAAAAGTATAAGCGAATGTAAATGTTATAATTGCGGAAACTTAGGACATTTAGCAAAAGGCTGTAAAGTACCAAAAAATCCAAATAAAAAACAAATATCAGAAATAATTATAGAAGAAGAAGTTTGTTTACAATTAGAATACATAGATTATGAATTAGAAAGTGAAGATAGTATTTATGAAATATCTGATAATGAAGAAGAATATCAAACAGATAATGAAATAGAACAATATGATGACTGAAGAAAATATACAAATTATACAAGAAGAATATACAACAGATGATTATTCAGAACAAAAAATAATATTTGATAATAATATATTCGAAAAAGTAAAAGGAAAAGAAATTGACTTAAGAGTAGAAAAAATATTTAATATACCATTAATAAAAATATCCTTTTAAAAGAAATAAAGAAGAATTTTATATAATTAGCCAAAAAGAACATATTATAGATTGTAAATATGCTCAAGGAAAAGCTGAAGTACCAATTATAAACAAAAGAGAATTAAACAAAGAAGTACAAAAAATAAAGTAAAGAACAAATTAAATATGTACATTTAGGAGGAATAAAAATACTTATAAAAGCCTGTTTTAAAGAAGGAATAGATACACCAATAGAAATATATTTAGCAGATGATAGGATATTAGAACCTATAGAAAAAAGCGTAATAACAGTAGTAAGAGGAAATTTAATTTATCAAAAGTTTAAATTTACAGTAAACACTAATTACTCAATAGCATTAACAGACCAAAATATAGATAAAGCATTAGTATTATATTGGAAAATTAATGAAATAACATTAACCCCAGAAAGTAAAATATGTACAGCTAGATGTAAAAATTTATATGTATTAACTACTAAACACAAAATAAGTGCAAAAAGTAAAATAAAAGGCATAGAGATAGAAACCCCATTTGAACAATTTGTTAAAATAATAGATAATAACAATTATTCATATAAAGAAATAGACACTAATGAAAACTTAGAAATTATAGAAGAAAGAATAGGAAGATCTAGAAAAATTAAACATAATTTGCAAAGAGAATATACAAAAAAGATAGCATATGATATAGTCCCAAATAAATATTACATAATAGGAGTAATAGAAGAAAAAGAGCATTTAATATTAATAGATACTAAACAAAAAGATAATTATATAATAGATAAGCTATTAGACAAAGAAGAAATGGAAATAAACAAAGCTACAAAACAAAAATGTTCAGATTTACCAGCACTAATAGTAGCTCAACTAGAGATAGAAAAAGAAATAATAATAGTAGATATACCTATGAAAATAAAATTAGAGATCAGTGAAACCTTACAAGCAGATATCATATTTGGATTAAAATGGTTAGAAGAATTAAAACCTTATAAAATAGAATCTACTCATATAATTATCACTTATAAAAATAAAATGATAACAATAAAAAGAATAATATTATGAAAATACATGTACTTATGAAAATAATAATAGAAGGATATTATAATAGATATTATACACCAATGATAGATACAGGAACAGAAGTTAACATATGTAAATATAACTGTTTACCAAAGGATAAATGGATAAAATTAAAAACCCCTATAATAGTAAAAGGATTTAATAATGAAGGAAGTTTAATACATTACAAAGCAAAAGATATAAAAATACAAATATGGGATAAGATACTTAAGATAGATGAAATATATAATTACAATTTACCTACAAAAGATATAATTTTAGGAATACCGTTCTTAGAAAAATACTATCCTCATGTAATAACTAAAACACACTGGTGGTTAACAACACCATGTAAACATAAAATAAGAGCAAAAAGAGTAATAAATAAAATAACAAAAGACACATAATGGATTAAAGGAAGTGAAAAAATTACACAAAAATTAGAAAATATGCCAAATAATACCAATAATATAGAATATATAATATTCACGATAGATAAACTAAGTCCAATAAAAAATAAATTAGAACAATTATATAGTGAAGATCCATTAAAGGGATGGAATAAACACAAAACAACTGTAAAAATAGAATTAATAGATGAAAATAGTATAATAACTCAGAAACCCCTAAAATATAATTTTGATGACTTAAAAGAATTTAAGATGCATATAACAGAATTACTAGAAAAAGAATATATACAAGAAAGTAATAGTAAACATACTAGCCCAGCATTTATTGTTAATAAACATAGTGAACAAAAAAGAGGGAAAAGTAGAATGATTATAGATTATAGAAATTTAAATGCAAAAACTAAAACTTATAATTACCCAATTCCAAATAAAATACTAAAAATTAGACAAATACAAGGATATAATTATTTTAGTAAATTTGACTGTAAATCAGGATTTTACCATTTAAAATTAGAAGAAGAATCTAAAAAATTAACAGCATTTACAGTACCACAAGGATTTTATGAATGGAATGTATTACCATTTGGATATAAAAATGCACCAGGTAGATTTCAACATTTTATGGATACATATTTCATAAAATTACATAACTGCATAGTATACATAGAGGACATACTATTATACTCAAGAACATATGATGAACATATAAAATTACTAGAACAATTTGTAAATATAGTAGTAGAATCAGGTATAAGTTTAAGTAAAAATAAAGCAGAAATTATGAAAACTCAAATAGAATTCCTAGGAATACAAATAGATAAAAATGGAATTAAAATGCAACAACACATAGTACAAAAAATTATAAATTCAGAAGAAATGTTAGATACAAAAAAGAAATTACAATCTTTCTTAGGATTAGTAAACCAAGTAAGAGAATATATACCTAGATTAGCAGAATATTTAAAACCATTACAAAAAAAAATTGAAAAAAGATATTGAATATAATTTTGATGAAACAGATAAAAAACAAATTAAAAAGATAAAAGAACAATGTAAACAATTATCAAAATTATGCTTTTCAGATGAAAATAAAAAATTTAATTACATAGTAGAATCAGATGCAAGTGAAAACAATTATGGAGGAGTATTAAAATACAAATATGAAAATGATAAATTAGAACATCATTGTAGGTATTACTCAGGAACATTTACGGAAACAGAGGTAAAATGGGAAATTAATAGGAAAAAATTATTTGCCTTATATAAATGTTTATTAGCATTTGAACCATATATTGTATATAATAAATTTATTGTTAGAACAGATAATACACAAGTTAAATGGTGGCTAACACGAAAGGTACAAGATTCAGTTACTACAAAAGAAATTAGAAGACTAGTACTAAATATCTTAAATTTTACTTTTACTATTGAAGTAATTAAGACTGATAAGAATGTTATTGCAGACTACCTATCAAGACAAGGCAGTACAGACAGATTTTGAAGAAACACTTACAAACACAATACTTATGGAAAAGTTATTAGAACAAATTACGATGCTCAATAGTAGAGTATCCCTCATGGAGGAAAGATATGTGGAGAAAGACCACGGTAAAAAATCAGAGCTAGTAGTGCAGTCGGAGCACTCTAAAAAACCAGACCTAGAAGGTGACGATGTGAAACACCTAAAAACCCAACTTACTAACAAATTACCTATTGTTGCAGGTAAAGAAGATACACAAGAATCATTTACAACTGTTAAAAGAAAAAATTACAACTTGAATAAAGTATTTGATAAGCCTTATGCCCCACCAAACATACCAAAGAACGAATTATTTATACCACCCCAAATACATACCTATGCAACTTCAATTAGCCAGACAAAAAAGACATATAACCACATAACCCGAACATACATAGAAAACCTTGACAAAATACAAACTTTCTTAAACACCCAACCTATTGAATCACCAGAAAAACTAAAAAATCACTAAGGGTACATTACTAATAAATTACAAAATTACAATAAACTAATTGCTTTACCAGGAACAAAACCTAATTTAGTAGCAACATGTTATTCATATGGACTTATATCAACAGCTTACACGACTACGGGAGATGAACTCATACATATATTAGAATTATACCAAGCACTTATGAATTACAAACGAGTTACAAAAGGGCAGTTATTCTACATAAGATTTTATTCGGCACCAGCAGAAATATTATTTGACAAGATAAAGCCTGTCATTACAGTTATAAAGATAGGCATGACAAAGGATTATATTATCCCAGAAGAAATTACAAAACAACCAATTATATAGAAAAATGAGATACCAGATTTCTACGCTAACAAAAGAATTATCGGACTTAGCACTATATTAGTAGAGTTATCGAATGCTTATGACGAAACAAACTACATATGGAAATATCATTCAAGAAATCACTTATTGATCTATTCTACAGCGAAAGAATTATGGCCTATGGATAAATTAGAAGTAAAACATTGGGCCATATCACTACTTATGCCAGAGCATGAACCAATTACAAAATCTATCAGGAAAGGATTTATTTCAGAAGACAGCTTAGAACAATACTGTAAAATTATTGGAACAAAATACACGGAATACGTATGCAGCAAATGTAGCGGAGTAAGCAACTACATACCAGCAGTCAACATAGATTAAAGAAGACAGAAATACGTGGACGGACAATATTTAAAGCAGACACAATTATTGACAAGGACATAAAAGAAGAATCTACTTTTTAAATCCAACAAAGTGAACTAACAGGTGGATGACTATAAAAGAGAAAGAGATAAAGACAAAGAGATAAGAGATAAAAAGATAAAGCGAAAACGACTTAAAGCGGAAAAGATGTAAAGTTATGTCGGGGACTGACATGTAAATAGTTAGGGACTTACTTTGTAAATATTGTTTCTTATTTTACAGCTTAGTCCTTAGGAAGATTGTATATATAGGATAGTTATTTGTAAAGAAAGGATCATCGGGAATCCGACAATCCTCTCTCAAATTCTCTCAATATTTTCCAGTTTTTGTAAAAAATTATATTATCAATAAAAAATTAACTTTCAATCCCCAAGTTATGGAGCAAAACTTAGCAGAAAATGCAAACCTATCACAGGTATGATTCCAAAACTTATGATGTTATGATATTTATAACATTTAATCTATGATTATGATATTTATAATAACAATAATTATGATATTGATAAATATTCTTAGCTAAATTAATTAATTTCTGTCAACCATATTATATTATGTGATATGCTTATGCTTATTATTATGATTTAAAATTATTCAATATTTTGTTATCTAGTTTACTAGCATAGAGAAAAGTAGGAGAAAACTTCCAGAACTATGCCATCCAAAAGTGGGAAACCGGTGAAGGCAAGAAGGCCTTGTTAGGGGAGTACCTAATTGTTGAGGCGCTGTTTAGGAAGATAATATCTGAAAAAGGTATCATGCTAGTAGTAACAAAATAATAAAAGATGAATACTTTAGGTCATAATAAACTAACATAAGAGTACCATATGGTAGACATGGAAGGCAGGATGATAAATAATTTGATAAGAGCAAAAATAATAAATATGAACATAACAAATCCAATAACCGTAGTAGTTGATAACAGATATTTTGATGATAATTATAAAATACTTATTTTTAAGATATTAGAAAAAAATTATAGAACCTAATTTAAGAAGATTAATATGGGAAAAAATATTAAAATACGAAGAAGACGAGATAAACTACTTATTAAAACAAGAATGGTTTGATGACATAAGACATATAATGCAAAGCACAGATTATTTAGACTTTATATACTCCTCAGATTACAATAGTGATTAACATATAATGATAAATGAAGAATATTTTCAACTATGGAAAGAAATATCAACGGAAATAGATTCATGGGAACAAATTATAAAAACTTATTTAGAAATGTATTTTAAAACACAGGACCTACAATACTTAAAAATGCTAATAGAAGGAGCCCAAATTATTTTACATAAGAAGGAAAAAGAAGATGAATATTATAAAAAAGCATTCACATAATTAAAAGACTATGACAAAAACGAAACATAGCCCAAATTCCGACCTACCCCCCACATTGGTATTAGTTATTTTGATGATAATTATAAAATACTTATTTTTAAGTCATCAAAATTATATTTTAGGGGTTTCTGAGTTATTATACTATTTTCATCTATTAATTCTATTTTTACAGTTGTTTTGTGTTTATTCCATCCCTTTAATGGATCTTCACTATATAATTGTTTTAATTTATTTTTTATTGGACTTAGTTTATCTATCGTGAATATTATATATTCTATATTATTGGTATTATTTGGCATATTTTCTAATTTTTGTGTAATTTTTTCACTTCCTTTAATCTATTCTGTGTCTTTTCTTATTTTATTTATTACTCTTTTTGCTCTTATTTTATGTTTACATGGTGTTGTTAACCACCAGTGTGTTTTAGTTATTACATGAGGGTCTCAATGCTTTAACCAGGTTGGACCACTGCCCATTAGCTAAACAAACAGATAATCTGCATATTCACATAACAAATAAACAAATCCAGTCCATTATATGAGACTGAAGATAACTATCAATGCAATATTATTCCAACTATATTGGCAAGAAGCATAAAGATTGACAAGCAATATCCTCCTGCTTGTGGATAAAATGAAACCACTAAAACAAAAACAACATGGGAATACACATATGCATTACATAAAAGTAAATCACTTAAAATAAGCTAAAGAACCAGAAAACATAAGCTTTAACAGAAAAAAATGATTTTTTTTACAAGTACTGCTGATTGATTGATCCTCTTCACATTCAGTAGCCTCTAGAATTAATCTACTAACTCATTAATGATTATGCACTACACGAATCCTTCAATGTAAATTCATCAATTTAAAAAGGGTTAATAACCCCCAAACTGAGATCTTGATCAGATATTAATACCCATTATGTTGTTCTAAAAAAAGCTTCTTTTTTTAATACCTATTCAATTGCCGGTAATCTATACACATTCTCATACTACCATCCTTTTTCTTAACAAACAAAACTTGAGCACCCTATGGGGAAGCACTAGGAGGAATAAATCCCTTATCAAGAAGCTTTTGGATTTGAGCCTTAAGCTCTCTTAATTCTGTCGGAGTCATGCGATATGGAGGGATAGAAATGGGACGAGTACCAGGTTCTAAATCAATGCAGAAGTTTATATCTCTAATTGGAGGCATACTAGACAAATCATTAGGAAACACTTCTCTAAATTTTGACACAACATGAATAGACTCAATAGATGGACGCTCAACCTCAATATCCCGAATATGAGCCAAATAAGCCAAACAACCCTGCTCTACCAGTTTACTAGCCCGAATGGAGGATATAATCTTAGCTTGCTTAGGCTTGTACACCCCTTCCCACTCTAATTTTTTCCTTCCTGAAATTTCTAGAGTTACAAACTTAGTATTACAATTAAGCGCAACATAATAGGGGGACAACCAAATCATGCCTAAGATTATATCGAAGTTAGTCAAATTCAAAATCACCAAATCAGCCCAAATCTGAAAACCCATAAACAAAATAGGACAAGCACGATAGACATGGGTGACTATGACAAACTCTTCAACTGGGGTAGAAACATGGATGGGGCATGAAGTATATCACAAATCATAGCAAATTTTGAGGAAAATCGCACAGATACATAAAAATGAGTAGAACTCGGATCAAATAACACATTAGCCATCCGGTCACAGTCAAGAATAGTACCTGTGATCACTGCGTCAGACGCCTCTGCCTCGTTCTTGCCAAGAAAGGCATAACATCGACCTTTATCATCTTGACGAGCTACTTCCCTGCCTGGCTGCAATGTACCTCTGCCTGTAGTACTATTTCCCCTACCTCCACGACCTCGCTAATTTCCTCCGCGCCCACTTTGTGGATGCCTTCAACCATTATTACCGTTTCTCGTAGGTACCATTGCTCTAGTCTACTGCTGCACGAAATCCATCATCTGCGGGTGGGGACAATCTCTCCTCATATGTCCAGGTTCTCCACAGTTGTAACATGTATGATCAAAAGATGGTCTGTTGCCCGCTGGAGGTGCGGCTCTCTGGCTATCCTGAATCAAATTATGAGGTGGAGTTTTCGACTAATTACCTGTAGAGGCGGGTATAGCAGACTGAATTAGTCTGGCTGCAAGTGACCCCTTGGACTAAGAACCTTGAAAGTTACTCGAGTTCTTGGCTCTTTTTGCCAATGTCTTAGCCTGACCGTCTCGCCTCACCCTCTCCACTTTCTTAACAAAGTTTTTTACCTCATTAAAGCTCCTTCCTGCAGAGGTCATATGAACATATAATACCTACAACTCAGAATTTAGTCCCCTAATAAATAAACGGATCCTTTCCTTCTCAAAAGTCACAAATTGAGTAGCATATCTAGACAAGATATAGAACTTGGCCCCATAAGCAGCCATAGACATATCGCCTTGCTCCAAAGCCATGAACTCATCCTTCTTGCGATCTCTCAAAGTCCTAGACACATATTTCTCTAAAAACATAGCATGAAATTGGGTCCAAGTAAGTGGAGGTAAAACTGAAGATCTGCATTCCACATAAGCTTTCCACCACTGCTTAGTCTCACCTTGAAGTTGAAAAGTCACGAACTCAACCCTATGCTGATGGACAACTCAAAACTTATGAAGCCTCTCATAGCAATCTAGGATGAACTCATATGTATCGTCACTCTCAGAACCAAAGAATACATGTAGTTTCAACTTCAAGAACTTAGTCAACATCTCATGCTCATTACTAGTCATAATAGGAGTCAATAAAGAACGGAAGAAAGCATCATTACCTCCAGTTCCACCCACCTTGGGCACAATAATAGCAACAGGGGGATTGACAGGAGCTTGAGTTGCTTGAACAGAAGGAATCACTCCAGGACCAACCAACCCTTTCAAGAATGACATGATTTGTTGAGCTAACACTAGGTTGATTGGAGGAATACTTATAGTCTCAGCCTGCACCTCTTCCTCTTGTCCAACATTCTCCTCCTCCTCAACTTATACATTCTCCTCTACCTCATCATGGTGCGTAGGAGGGGCCTCATTTCTGGGAGCATCTCCAACCAGTGCTCCATCCCTAGTAGGCGCTACCCTTCCTCGGCCTCTACCCTTATCTCTTTCTCTACCCCTACCTCGATCGCGATCTATCGCTGTAGATTCCCCAACTGGAGCATTGACGGGAGCTACAGGCCTAACGTCATTGAATCTAGTATTAACCATCTACAGACAGAAGAGTGAAGGGTGTTAGATACCAATTTGAATCGCCAGATACCAATTGGAATCAAGTTATAGCACGAAAGGAGACAATAGAAGATAGAGAGATTTCCTAAAGTCCTATAGCCTCTTCAAGAAAAGTACAGATATCTCTGTACTGTTCCGTAAGACTCTACTAGACTCATTTTGGTACATCGAGATTAACGAACCTAGTCTCTGATACCAACTTTGTCACGACTTAGACCATCGTGATTGGCACCCACACTAACCCTTCGGTGGGAGAACCATTTATACTAATTAGCTAATAAACTTAATCAAAAATACTAAAGCATTTAAGGTTACGGAAACAAGTTAAATGCTAAGGAAAGAATTAGGGAGTTCCCATAAACTCTAAACAAAAGTCTAACAACTAAACAAATGCGAAAATACTACTTAGAACCTGAAAGTCAATGTACCAAAACTCTAACAAGATCCATAAATCTAAACAAGAAGGGTTACAACCCCAAACTAATGTACTAACAACTAACTACAAAGTCTAAGTTTGAAATGTGGACTTAAATAGAAAGAGAACACATGACAGCCCAGAAGAACTGGTTCACCCTTAAATTTGAAGCGATCACTAATCTTTTAAGCGAGATTTTTCAATAGCCGCCTGAAGATGCCCTGTAATCAACAAAGAAAGAGCAAGTGTAGTATAAGTACACAATCACAGTGTACTGGTAGGATCACGCGGCTATCCCATTAAGTGCAACATACATAAGTCAATACAACAATACAATAGCATGCATACACTGAACTTATACAATATTATCAATATTTACGAACAACGAACAGTTTCACGATTCTTAAATATCACAGTTATATCAAGTCATTGGTCCTCTCATGGAACCCAAACCCAAACTATTAGCATACCAAAATATGGTACCCGATCAAATGATTATACCGGAACGTGGCAACTGATCCCACAATTATGCCGGAACGTGGAACCTGATCTAAGTTAGTGTGTCGGAATGCAAAACCCTATCCATTCAACAAGCCACAATCACAATCACAAAGTACATTTTCATAATCATACAATCAAGTCATGATTCATGTATCCTCATTTACAAATAGTGTAATCAATAATGCAACATTCGCATGCATGTATATATTATAATGAAGCAAGAACAAACATATATCACACAACATGAAATCACAACCATCACCTACCTCGAAACAAGCTTGAATCCCTTAAGAAACTTGAAATTACCTTTTTCGTATTCGTTCCGCTTGTTCTTGTCTACAAATAATTAATATAACATGATAATCAATAAACAATAACTAATTGCCCAAATTACTAATAATTCTATCAACCCTGGATCATAACCATGATCCTCATACCCTGATTAAGGCTTTTTCCACCATAATTTCCAGATCAAAATCCTTCCCCATCCATAATTACCCATTAGATTACGTTCTACGGTTCGAAAATGGATTCGGGGAGTGAAAATTTTACCTTTAGCCTCAAGAATGGTGAAAAACTATCAAGAAAAGTCCTGGGTTTTTTCCTTAGCTCTCAAGTTCAAAAATTGCAGAATAAAACATTTTTGGAGTTTATTTCTGACTTTAAGTTGCGTCTGTCTCGCCAAAGCGACCTCACCCCGCCCTAACGGCAGAAAATACAGCTATAGCGGCTTGCATGGAACAATGAGCAAAATTAATAATTTCAAGACTCCATTTCACAACACACCTTCAACCAACAATACCTAGATACTACATGTTCACGCTAAGATCAATTTCAAGAGTTCTACTCGCCCAAATTTAATTTCGTAAAGTTGTACGGGTTACTTAACGTCTTAGCTATCAACTCATGTAATTAAAATTATAATTAAATCAGCCAATCTGTACCCGATTTTCCTAGACTTTAATGACTCTGATTTCATCCAAATCTAAACTATATTGGGAAAATCCAAGTTAGTACGAAAAAGTTTTCGGCCCAAATTTTTCCCCGTTGGCTTTTTTATAACGACGGAAATAGATCATTACAGAATGATATCTGAACATTGAATGCATGAGTATCTAATAAGGTTGAATAAAGTAAATAACTAAATTGAAAGGCAAAAAGTAGCTCAACTGATGATGAAAATCATTTAATGCTCTTATTATAAGGATGCAATAAAAGTAAATACTGAACTAATATATATATATATATATATATATATATATATATTACTTTACTGGGAGTTTCTTTAACCGACAACCATTACTATGACCCTTGTGATGATACAACATCTCTCTCACGCTGCTAGAACTGTCATATACCTTGTGTGCCGGGGGGGGGGGGGTATAGAATAAACTCAACTCATAAATCCATATAAAATCTTTCTTAAGGCTGGTGAGGAGTTTCCTGAATGTCACCTCATCCTATGTTGGCTACATAGTTTATGGGGGTTGTGAGTTAGCTGAACTCTTTCCCAAATCATTGTTCGATTATCACTCCCAAAATATATAATTGTATGCTCATGTAAAATACTCAATGTGATGAGATAATTACACAAAAGGCCCTTTTTAAGAGGTAGCTGAACTGTATTCAATCTTTTTGAAATACTCTGAATATTCTTTATACTTTTTTGAAAATAGTACTCTATTTTCAATGTGAAAAATAATACCTTTCTTTTAGGGGCAACTGAACTTCTTTTTATTTGGTTGAAATGCTTTTGGAATTTGTTTACGCTCTTCTTAAAAACAATAGTTCTTTTCTCAATGTGAAAACAGTACTTTTGGAACCATTTGTGTTCTCTTAAACTCTTCTCAAAAAGTACTTTAAAATACTTTTGAACTCACTTTAAAATTCCAAAATCAATGCATGGAAATAAATGCACAAAAAGGCTTTCAATAAAAAATCTCATCAACTAGGATTCATGCAAAATATAAGCATGAACAACAATTCAAGGATATCAATATATAAAATATCAAAATCTCATAATTAGCAGATCAAACTTGGAATCATAACATAATTCGATTTAAGAGAAAATCATGAAACTTTGAGTAGAACACTAGATTTAACTCTTACCGGCTGAATTTAGATGTAGGGCGTAAGGACGAACTCAGTCCATCACTATAAATAGCTTTACATACCTAGAAGAACAGTTCTTGAAGAATCTTGAAGAAGAACTTGTTTGGAAGCCTTGAAACCCTGTTTTTTTTTTGTCTTCCTTGTAGTTTTATTTTCAAGTTGGGGAGTTGAGAGCATAGAAATAAAACAAAATTGAGTACTTGGTGGGATATATTTCTCTAATTGAAGTTAAAACATCATGACTTGGGCTTAGAAAAAGTGGGAAAAGACAAAAAAAAAACTCACTTTAAAATTTGTCCAGAACCTTCCATGGGGCCATCTAAGGTTCGTGGTTTGATCTACGGACCCTAGATCCCATCCGTAGAATTCATATTGAAATTTTAAGACTGAAAAGTTCATTCTATAGGCCTAAACTTCCCCTTTCGATGGGTCTTCAAATCAACATAATCCAAATAAATATGGAATCATAATAAGAATTCAAGAAAAACAACACTCATATCATTAATTTTAAAAATCGGGTTCAAATCGACCCAAAAGTCAGTCTCGAGAACTATGATTAAATATGAAAATTTATATAGAATAATATATTCATGTTACCCAAAATTTTTGAAACTCATTAGTGAAAACCACATTCAAAAACGAGTTGAGACCAATCTTAAATCACAATTTTTCATAAACATCCAGTTATTACAGAAATCCCCAAAGTTTGAATCAAAAAACAATGATTAATTAGCAAAATCATGAAATAATTAGTGAGAAATGGAGATGGGGAGTTAAAAATCGTTACCCAATTGAAGAATCTTGAAAAATCACTTTAGCTCTACCGAGCTCCCAATGTTAAGAAATGGTAAAATAGGAATGAAACCCCGATTTTGAAAAGAGCACTCTTCAAGTCACATTCATTCTTCGCGATTGCAGCCCCTACCTCGCGATTGCGATGCATAAATCCTGATTAACTTATTAATTGATCATCGCGATCATGATGCATGAGGATTCAAAGCTAGCGATCGTGATTGATCTGACATGATTTTAACGCTTAACAAACAAACACATTCGCGATCGCGAGGGATGGCCCCACAATCGTGATGAACAAAATCACATACATCAAACAACAACATCAACAAATATCAAGACTCAACAAAAATCACCAAATAGATCCTCAGAATTCGTTTGGAACTCCAAGCACACAAATTAAATATGTTATCCAACTAAATTTGATGTTCCAGATTCAATGAAATCATAAAAATATGGATTTGAGTTCTCCTTGACTCAAAACTCGCTAAAGTTGCAATAAATTAGTTTCTACTAAAAAAAATGAACTACCCTCAGAATCTTTAAAAATTAAAATAAGACCTCACTTATTCCTTAAATCATCCCCGAATTCAATGGAATCGTTGAAAATCCAATCCGAGCATCCAAACTCTAGATGTCGATCAAAGTCAACTCTTGGCCTAATTATACTTAAACTTTCAACTCAAAGGCTAATTGTTACTCCCCAGGAATTTTTTCAGCTAGGACTTGAATCATCCTTTGTAGTAAGTAAGTTTTTACAAAGGAATTTAAAATTTTCCTAAGTGTTAAGGTCACTAGATATAGCACATTGAGTTACAAAAATAATTAAAAAGAATTTATTCAAGTCATTCCTAGGTTCCTTTAAGTTTTGGGTCAGCTTCAAACAACCATAACTTTCAGTACAGAATGAGTTAGGTGGACCATAAGATATCAAATGAAAGGTGTTTGAATTATCTTTCCAACGCCACTGAGTTTGCTAATTTTTGAGCACGTATGAGGGAGATATGCTCATTTGAGTTCAGGTTGTCTATTTAAGGAAAGTTACGAAATTTAAGAGGGGTATTTTGGTCTTTTCCTTACCCTATCAGATTTAATTCATTTTTAATAAGTAAATAGGGGTCTAAACTGATTTGGTTCAGTTTACACAATCATAATTCACGCTAGGGTTTTAGAAAAGAGTTCAAGAAGAGAAAAGAAAAGAAAAGAAAAGAGGAGAAAAGTCAAGGTTTCATCAAGTTCTTGAGGCTTCGTTGCGGATTTCGCCAAGGGTCTGATCCCTAAGAGGTATCAGGTATGTAAGCCCCATAGTGTTGGGCTCTTTTACCCACGCGCCAATCATGATTAATTCAACGTAATTTCGTTCTTGAAACTAAATGATTTGAGTTCTTGATGATTTATGTTGAAGTTTCTTTCATAATCTTGATTGTTGAGGATTTGATGAGTTCTTGAGATAATCTTATGAGTTAATATAAGTGATTGGGGAAGAAACCATTTGATTCTAGATGAATTAAGGTCGAAAAACGAGTACGGAAAATTCATCGGGTTTTCTGGGAGGTGCCTGGGGCGACGCCCACCAATACGCCAATGCGCCAGCCAGTTAGCCAAGTATAATGCTTTGTAGTTTAGGGGCAGGCGCCCTACGCCACTCAGTACGCCAGGGTCGCCTGTCCCCATCCGCTCTCTGTTGATTTGTCCGTCTGAGTTCTTTTGAAGAGTACCTTTACTCCCCTTCTAAACACTCTAAACTACTTCTAAACACCTATAAATCATTCGTAACATGAATCATAACCTTAAATTCATAATTCAAATCCAAGGTAGAGTTAAGAGTCAAGTCTTAAAAGTTCTTTCGAACATTTTGAGAAAGTCCCTTTGAGCCCTTTTGAGGAGTCTTCAACAACTTCTAATAACTTGTTTCAAGACTCGAACAAGTGAGTATGAGAATAAGGAGAATGTATTCATGAGCCTACATTATCATCACGAGATCCTTCATATCATGAATCAGTACTCTTGAATTCATAATTTAAATTCAAGAGAGAGTTAAAAGTAGAGTTCAAGAAAGTCTTTGAGATTCTGAATCTTTTGAGATCAACTATCTATTTAAACTAAGTTTTGAGGAAGTAAGTATGATAATGAGAAGGGTTGTATACATGAGTTTCATATTGTTATTTAGACCCTCGAGTCGAGTTGTTCATGCCCATAAACTCCACATGAACTTCATAAATTGAGCATTTTGAGAGGAGTAGTGTCTTTAAGTTTTACGTCTTAAGTATTGAGTTCCTAATCCTTTTGAGATAATATTTATAGTCATGGGGCTATTACATGTTACACATGAAGTCTTTGAGTTGAGCTGTTCATGCCCATAATTTCACATGAACCCTATGAGTCGAGCAGTCTTGAGATGAGAAGTATCATCGAGCCCTTGAGTTGAGTAGTTCATGCCTATAATTCTGCATGAATCCTCTGAGTTGAGTATTCTTAAAATGAGTAGTATCACTGAAGTTCTTGAGTTCTGAGTTGGTGAGTTTCAACTATTGAGTTCTATGCATGGTTATTGAAAATCTTGAATTGAGTTGTTCACGCCCATTATTCTGCATATTTTAAGAAGTGTTTTTACAAATTATTTTAAGACTTGAGCATATGAGTTTGAGGAAGAGTAGAGCTGAGTTCATTTTCTTTCAAATGGTATATGGGAACTAAGTATTCCCAAGAGTAAATATTTTCACATTTAAGATGAGAGGAAACACTGATTTCCAAAAGAGTTTTGATGAGCAGTTTTAGTACCATCTCTTTTAAGAGAAAGATTTTTTGAGTAATAATCTCAAACCACAGAAAGTTAAAAAAAGTTATGTTTCTAAACATATGAGCTAGTTACATTTTGGGAGTAGTATTGAGCACCGATATGGGGACGAGCGCAGATAACTCAAGTCTCCATAAACCATATAGCCAACGTGGGGTAGAAAGGATCATACTTTTTAGATGATTCCTTAATGTTTTTTAGCATAGACTTGTGGATCCACTTTAGAGTAGGTTCAATCAAATTTCAAAATCAATTTCGTAAAATGATCAAACAAGACTTGGTGCAACTCTCAGGAGGGGTCAAATGGTAATTTGTTTTGAAAATTTCTAAAAATAACCTTCGAGGACATTACACAAAATCAATATGGTAAACTGACCAACATGACTTGGCAAAATTATAGGGGGGAGGGAGGGGTAAAATGGTAATTGTCCAAAAACTTCTAAAAATGACCTCTAGTGTCATTACAAAACAACAAAAAAGGGACTAAAATATTCCTCAACTATGCAAATTGGTACAAAATTACCCTTTATATACCTATCGGGCCTAAAATCCCCCTGACGTCAACCTTTTAACTCATTTTTTATCCTTTTCTTTAACTGCCTAAATGATAACCCCAATTAACAACTTCATTAATGAAGTGTCACTATCCTATTGGCTACCCTAGCAATTAATTAAATCAATTAAAAAGATCACTAAATACCCATCCGCCCCGCCCAAAAGCCTCACCCGTTAAAATTCTTTTAACCCAACCCTTCATCCCCAAACCTAAACGAAACATACGTTCATCTCCTTTCTTCATCATCAAAGATCTATTGAAACTCAATTTTTTGGCCAGCAATTTGAAGTTGTTACTCTTCGTGCAGTGCTGAAACTTAATTTTTTCGCAAACTAATTTAGATCATTCAAATTAAACAACGAGCTTCTTGATTGATCATCAAAATAAACGGAGAAGGGTCTAAAATGCGCTTCAAGTATTTGAATTGGTACAGAACTACCATTCATCCACCTATCGGCCCTAAAATACCCCTGACGTCTACCTTTCGGTTCAAAAATACCCTCGATGTTAATCCTTTGACTCATATTTTCCCTAATTTTTAATAGCTCCCTTCAAGTAAAATTATTAAATATTTTTTTATTATAATGCTTAATGTGATTGGTCCAAATTGATATCCTTCTCAAATAAATAATAAAAATGATATTTTTTAAAATTCTATTTTCTATAAAAACCAATTATGATTCATATTTTGACCAGTTACATTTGAAAATAATATTAAAAAAATAATTAATTTCATGATATCTTCCTATTGGCCTATTTTAAATCAACCTCAGTTTATTATAACGTAACACAATTCATAAATGGGGATCCAACTAAAATCCATACTTACGCCGACTGATTGTCAATCTAAAAAAATTATTATATTCATTAATATAAATTTTTTTCTCAATTATTCAAATGTCTTGTTCATTTTCTGTTTTATTCTTTTTAATATCTTATTCTTAATTAGGATATCCGGGACTCAAACTTGAAATGAACTCACATATTTATATTCTTTTAATTAGTATTATTGTCATGATGGGATGAGGGTGGGGATAAGAGAAATGATTATTTTTTTTCTATTATTTTTAATTTTGGTACACACAAAAGAAAAATGTAATATTTGTACATATTTGCTTAATTAAGTCATCTTTTATTGAACTAATTATTTCTATATGAATGCATCATTAATTTCCTCCTTTTTTCTTCTCTCTTTTTTTTTTCATAAATTTTTAAAAATAATTAAAATGGTGGACAAGATTCAAATAGAAAAAATAAATGGAAGAGATAGGAAGTGAAGGGCCGGGGAGGGAGGAGTGTAAAGAGTAGATACATAACCTTTTTATAATTTTAAATTTACTATGAAATTCAAAATCAAGTCAATCATGTGAGCTTTATATTAAGTAATTTCAAATTATTTTAACAGAAAGGCCTAAATTGCCCTTAAACTATGAGATTTGGTACAATATTACCCTCCATCCATCTAATGAGTATGAACCGTTAGATATAAGGGTATTTTTGAGCTGAAAGGTGGACGTCAGGGGTATTTTAGGGCCGATAAGTGGATGAAGGATAGTTTTGTACCAATTCAAATACTTGAGGGGCATTTTATGCCCTTCTCCGTTAAATAAAAAATACTTTAGGTAAACTTGGAAGTAAAATTGAAAGGCATAATTATTATGAGAATGAAAAGGCTCGAGAAAAGATATTAAAATCTTTTACTTTTCTAGTTTGTGAAGTTTTTGAAGTGTGTACTTCCCTATGCATAAAAACATTAGTTTTCATTATAAATAGTTTGTTATTAGTTAGCTAGTTGGATTCGACTGCAAAGTTCAGTTAATTGGATACTCATTAACAAGCTAAACGTCTACCTATTAAGCTAAAGTCATTGCATATAAACATTTGAGCATTTAATCAATAATCTTTAGGTGATCGAGAGACTTGTTATTTCATATGTTTGTATTTAAGCTGCTATTTGAGTTTTTAGTAAAAAATTATTGAAACTTGCTGCTATTTATGTTTAAATCCAAGTTGCAAAGTTCAGGTTGTAGCAACTTCCAATTGCTAGCCAAAAAATTTGAGTTTCAGCAGACTTTTGATGATGAATAAGAGAAGATATGAGTGTATGTTTTATTTAGGTTTGGGGGATGAATTGAAGGGTTGGGTTAAAAGAATTTTAACAGGTGGGACTTTTGGGTGGAGCATGTAGTATTTGGTGGGTTTTTTTAAATTAGTTTAATTAATTGTTAGGATAATCAATAAGATAGTGAAACGTCACTAATGAAGTTGTTGATTGAGGTTATTATTTAGGTCGTTAAAGAAAAGGGTAAAAAAGAGCTAAAAGGTTGACGTTGGGGGTATTTTAGGCCCGATAGATAGATGAAGGGTACTTTTGTACCAATTTGCATAGTTAAGATGTATTTTAGGCCCTTTTCCAACAAAACAATTATAAAAAAAATTGAATTAATGAATCCGAAATCAAATTTTAAAAATACTATAAATATATCTCTAATCTTTTGAAGATAAACATGAATTACATTAATGGATGTTGACTGAAAATAAATTATACGACAAGCTTTCATTTTTTGGATCAATTTCATCCTATTTCATTTATTTCTCTCACCTCAAACTTTTACTCTCATGCCAAACATAATTTGTTGACAAATTATTCATATCAAGTTAACTAGATTTTAAATTCATTTGACCAGTGTTCAAAAAATGACATCGATTATAACATTTTAAAGAAATTCTATTTTTTTTTTATATGAACAATAAAATTGTGATGGTGGCTAATAAAATTGACAATGACCATGAATTAATAATTGATAATGGAGGTTTGTAAAAGCGAGTGGATCACAAGTTTTATTTCCAAAACTTTAGCTGAACTTTATGCTCTCAGGCAGCTAAATCCCATAGATATTCTAGGAAGTTATCAATTTGTAACAGCTATGTAAATGAGCAAACTCTAGACCCACCTCTTAACAATCTTGTTCCATGCTACATTCCTAAATTTTATATTTATATTATGCTTATCTTTGTGACAAAAAAAAAAAAAAAAAGAAAGTAAAATGGAAGTTTGTAAAGGGTATAGATTTTTTTTTTTAGTAAAAATAATAAATTTGTTGTTTGAGGTTGGTGTGGTGTACATGTGTAAAAGAGCTCACACTAATGAAAGTGGTAATAATGATTTTCAATATAGTATTAAATTCACTTTTCGTATGGACAAGAGTGTGAGATCGACTTTTAGGATAGCTTTATGGTACACTTGATGTCTTTTTTATATATTATAAATTAGAATAATTAATAATTGACAAGAGAGAGTTGTTCGAATAATAAATATTGCTCATTTTCAATTTTAAGGTTATGAAATTTCAATCATCATACCACATAAATTGAGACCTAGAGAGTATTAATCAAACCTCAAAAGTAAATATGAGTGTCATCAGGTCACTCTGGTGTGAAACTATGTAAGTTGATTTTCATTTTTTCTTGTTATTTTTAACATATACAAAAAGACATTTTTTTGTATTTTATTTTTAATATTAATTATTTATTTCTCAAATCATTTCCAAGACTTAATAAACATCAATTAAAGGGAGGGGGTCTGCATTTGTTTTGTTGTTTGATTTCATATTATTCGATTTGAGTGTTTTGATTTTTCATTTTGAAAAAGTGTGACCTAAT
Organism: Solanum bulbocastanum; assembly: GCA_037074985.1. Classification (NCBI taxonomy): domain Eukaryota; kingdom Viridiplantae; phylum Streptophyta; class Magnoliopsida; order Solanales; family Solanaceae; genus Solanum; species Solanum bulbocastanum. The sequence continues at coordinate 37,725,616 of CM073604.1, read as the reverse complement.
TCAAATCAAAATAAATTTAGTTTGATTTGATTTTTTCTCTTATCAATTTGACTTTTTTCGATTCGGTCATTTAGTTATGTCAATAATAATAACATAATCAAATTTATATTTGTAATTTGCATAAACAAAATATATATGCAAGGAGAAGTATTAATATTGAATCTCTTAAATATACTTTCTAATAAACATCACAAATAAAACTTTTTCTTTTTGGGTAAACACAAATATAACTTAAAAACACAATATTTAAAAGTATAACAATTATACATGTCGAAACATAAAATATAAATAAATCATAATTAAAGACAGTAACTAAAAAAGGACGAAAGTGGTTAACTACAACTTAATTCTAAACCAAAATATTATATATATATATATATATATATATATATATATATATATATATATATATATATATATATATATATATATATATATATATATTAAATAGTTTGGTCTTTTTGGTTTTTATTTTTCTATATTTCAAAATTAAACCAAAAAAAAAAAAAAATCAAAAACCAATTCAAATTAGAATTTGGTTCAATTTGATTTGATTTTTCAATTTAATCCAAATGACGCATAGCCTAATTAAAGGTGAATACTATGATAAAATATACATATAAATCATTATTTTAATTATCAAGACGTGCAAAATACAAAATAGTTAAGTAAAAATAAATGGACTTAATATATAAAAAGAAAAAGAAAGAGATGTCATCACTCAAAACTAAACGAGAGAATACCCCTAAACTCAACTTATTAATTTTATGCTCAAATTATTGATGTTCTTAAAAAATAATCCTTATCTCGACTAATGAACTTAAATACATTTTTTATGTAAGTTTTCGAGTATGAGTAAACTAATAATTTATGTCAAAATGACATGCTCAAGTTGCAAAATTGCCACCAACTTTGACCCGCGTTTGATTGTTGAAGATTTTGTTTGTTTCTCTCATAAAATGTTTGCATTTTAGCGCCTCTCACATTTCCCGGCTATTTCCATCTTCAACCAAAGCCGCCCTCTTCTTTCCTCATCTGGATTTCTTGATTACAGAACCATTTCACCATAATAAGGATCTGCTTACAGAGATTTTCAATATTCCAGGATCTCATCTGCCCTGCTTCTTAAATCTTAGGTAACAACTTTTACCAACTCGTATTCTTTTGAATGAGAGTGAGTTCTTGAATAATGGGTACTAAAAAGATTAAGTGGGTACTTTATGCATAAAAAAAGAAGCTTTTTTGAGAACAGCATAATGGGTATTAATATCTGATCAAGATCTCAGTTTGTGGGTTATTAATCCTTTTCAAATTGATGAATTTACATTGAAGGATCCGCGTAGTGCATAACCATTAATGAGTTAGTAGATTAATTCTAGAGGCTACTGAATGTGAAGAGGATCAATCAATCAGCAGTACTTGTAAAAAAATTCATTTTTTCTGTTAAAGCTTATGTTTTCTGGATTTACTTTTATGTAATGCATATGTGTATTCCCATGTTGTTTTTGTTTTAGTGGTTTCATTTTATCCACAAGCAGGAGGATATTGCTTGTCAATCTTTATGCTTCTTGCCAATATAGTTGGAATAATATTGCATTGATAGTTATCTTCAGTCTCATATAATGGACTGGATTTGTTTATTTGTTATGTGAATATGCAGATTATCTGTTTGTTTAGCTAATGGGCAGTGGTCCAACCTGGTTAATTTCGTTATTCTGTGTTAAATGATTTGATTGTTTCGTTGTCATGCTTAAGTAATAATAAAAAGACTTTCATAATTGTGCAGGATATTGAATACAATGAAAACCATGTAATGCAAGAATTTTTGTACTCTACATATAAAAAGTTGAAAGAACACAAACTAATATATTTTGAGTACTTCAATGTTTGAATGATAAAGTATAGTCCTCTTGTAAAATTAGTATTGATATTGTTATCTTAGATATGACACGTTCTCTGGATTCAAATATCTTGAAATACTCAAGTTGATATCAGGCAAGCTCTCTCAGAGAAGGGATGATAGTGAGAAGTTATTAAAAACAAGAAGATTTGCAATAAAAGATTTCTGTGTAAATGATTGACGTCTCAAAAAAGAAGAAGAAGAAGATATTTGTGTAAATGATTCACTAATCCTAAAAAAGAAACGAGAAGACCTTTTGGGGTGGCCCAGTGGTTTGGGCTTGGGACTTCCATGTTGGAGGTCTCAAGTTCGAAACCCCTTGCCAGCGAAAGCAAGGGGTTTGCCTTTTGGGTCGAGCTCGTCGCACCGGGCTTGCCTAGTGCGGGTTACCTCGCCTATGTGGTTTGCGAGCTATTGCATAGGAGCAGGGGTTTTACCCTGTGCGCACCCAAAGGGTAGCGGCTGCGGGTTTCCCTTGTCATAAAAAAAAAAAAAAGAAACGAGAAGATCTCATGTGTAAATGAAAATCATTGTTATAATTTGTGCTATATATTCTTTGTGCTATTTTATTGAATATCCTCTTCCTAAGAGTATTTCTCTTTTCTAAGCACCTTTATCACTAACTTGTTCATTTGGTTTAAATTTATACCGCCTGGGCATGACAAAGTATTGAGAATGTGGTAAAAACCATTAAATCATCCTGATTTTTCTTATGTGGGTAAGTTTTTCACCTTTGTCTGTATTTTCCAGGTTTAGATAATGGATTCAACAGTGTCAATACTTGCAAATGTAGTGGGAGCTACATCTGATTGGGTGAGATCAGTTCTTGAATTTCAATTCGCAAGAGCTGTGATATTTGAGGTCAACATTGGAGGTTGTCTCTTCATTCTTTGGATGGTAATCACCTCTTTGTTTAAAGATTCTATGTTGTGCATTAGATATATTTTGTTGTTTTTCCTGTAGGTCATCTGTTTGTGGAAGGTCTTCTCCTGGTAGTCATCCTTTTCCTACTGTCTCAGAAGAGTTACAAACCACCTAAAAGACCATTGACGAAGAAGGTTAGTCACAGATCTGCAGTTTCAAATGTCAATGACCCTATGGATATTTCGTCTTCATAGTTGTTTAAGATTACTATGCTCTCTTAATTTGTATTCAATCTTGGTTATTATTCTATATCTGTGTCAACTGAGGATTAACTTTACTGGGTTGGCGTTTAACTAAGATGGTGATATTTATTCTAGAAATTATTACTCATTTCTAAATATATATTGGGAAAGGCAAAAGAAAGGATTTCTCGTCTTGAACAATTCTACTGCACCTACAACATTGATGTGTATTAATTTACTGGATATGAATCTCCTGTGGCTGAAATTTTTTTGATGCTAGGTGTTTACACTGAGTGATGCACTGAACTACTGTCAAATCTTGAGGTTATAACCATAGCAATCAGTAAAGGTTGTAGAATAACTTGTAAAATGTATCAAACTATATTGTTTGCATGTAAGTATATTGTTTCCTTGCACTTCAGCTAATCATAATGTTTAGCTCTCTAAAGTAGCTTCAATATGTTATGCTGGTATAAGTTTCGCAGTTATACATCAATTGGCATTTAGGCTCGAGACAGGAACATGTATGCTCCAGAATCATCTATGTTCCAGATATGCATAAGGAGTCCTTTCAATTTACCAATCAAAACAAGGAGTCCTTTCAATTTTATTTAAGCATCCTTTCCTTTTGTGTGTGTTTCGCATGAAAATCCCTTTAGATTTATTCCATATGCATCAAAATGAGAGTCAGTAAAATCATGCTGCATCCCCTGCCCCAACCTCTTGTCTGTAATGAAAGCAATGACAAAAAATGCAAAGAAAAATTTCCTTCACACTTCAACCGCGCTGATGAATGCGTTTAAGATTTTCAGGAAATTGATGAATTATGTGAAGAATGGGCCCCAGAACCACTTATCCCTTCCATCACTGATGAGATGAAACGTGAACCTCCAGTTTTAGAAAGGTGGGAATGCTGTTTCTCTTTCCTTCATTTAAGCACTGATGGTTGTATTTTGTTCAGCCTTATAAAGAAAAGTTGCTTTTTATTCAGATGATTTCAGTCAGGTTACTCTTTCTTTTATTCAACTGTGTGCACTTGGAGAATTAGAAATTTCAAATAGACCTATATGACAGAAAATACAACTCTAAAAGGCTTTACATTCTCTTTAGTGATAGTTTTCTGTTCTCTGCATCGCTCATCCCAGTTTTACATCATTTAAAAAGTAAATAATATTTAGAGCTCCAGTTTTAGTATTTTCTTGGGTTTTATTCTTGTACTAAATGATTATTAGATGGCCATAAGGATAAAAACAATTAAAACTGTTGTGCTGTGATCTTGCTTGCTAGATTCAGCTGTTATTTGATAAGTAAAGGTTAGTCTATCCATGCAACAACATTGAGATGGTGCTGATATGTGTTGCAAAAAGCTTAGCTGCCTCTACAAATATAGGGAATCAAGGAACTCCAATATGGTATCAGTATCATATACATTTAGTGTGTTACACCAAAATGCAAAAAATATGAATAGTAGTTTTCAGAGGTCTTATCTAGAGTTGACTTAGTGCAATGGCTAAAATAGGCTAAGCACAAGCTATAAACAGTTTCTTTACGTTATGAGCCCATAAGTAATGTTAGTAAGCTCCATTGAAGCAGCAATTATTGTTAGAAGAGCTTTTCTTCTTCCTATTGTTCAAGTTCATGATTTTAGATGTTCCAGTTATCAAACTTGTTGGAATGAATAGCTTGATGTATTGCTTCTCATATCTTGTGTTTGTCCAGTGCTGCAGGGCCTCATACTATAGTTAATGGGAAAGATGTAGTGAACTTTACCTCAGCAAACTACCTTGGATTATTAGGAAGCCAAGAATTACTAGTAAGGTTTTCTTTATTATTTAGCTCGCTGTGATGTTGTTTTAGTTCTTTGGTAGAACAGAACATTCACACCTAATGTTGAATGGCAGGAGACTTGTACTACAGCTCTAGAGAAGTATGGTGTAGGTTCTTGTGGTCCCCGGGGATTCTATGGCACAATTGGTATAATTTGATCATTTGTATCTATGTACTATTATATAGTTCCATTGCACTCCTCTCCTTCATTCTCATCAAAAATCAACTTATTATTTTTACATTTCATGCAGATGTCCACCTTGATTGTGAGGCCAGAATAGCAAAGTTTCTGGGAACTCCAGATTCGATACTGTATTCTTATGGACTTTCTACGATGTTCAGTGCAATTCCAGCATTTTGCAAAAAGGGTGATGTTGTTATTGCGTGAGTATTTACATTCTTTAGTTATTGCTTCATCTGTAGTACAAGGTTTTAGTTTGAACATAGAATGAAGATATTGAAATAACATTGATTTTTCTGAACAAAGTACCAAAGGCACAAATGTGGGCTATGCATACAAGATCAGGGGCATATTAGATCAGTTTCCATGTCTTTTTCCCTACACTTTTTCTATGTTCTGCTTTCTCGTCATCCCTCCATTTTGCCTTGTCAATATTTTTTTTATTTTCTTGGTATTTATTTATGTAGGATTACAATATCTTCTTCTTCTTTTTTGTGAAAATTAACAAGTTGATTCCTATATGAGGTTTGAGGGGAAATGAAATGGGAGGACCTTCTGCTTATTCTATTTTTATGTTCTTAATTGCTACTTTTTTGAGAAGGTAAGTAACTTGCATATTGAAAATGAGAAATTACCTATCACCGAGCAGGTGCTAAGTCATGACCAGTATCAGGAAACTTTTCGTACAAAAACAAAAAGGATTTCTGCTGTGAAAGACCTACATTTGCAGGGAACCCTTGAAGCCAACATACTATCTTCATTCTTTACATCCTGTAGATTACACCAAAAAGCAACAAGCCATAAACAGTTGATTTAAGCTACTGTACTCTAACCGACTCTCCTTCAAAACATCTGGCATTTCGTTCCTTCCATATACTCCAGCACATTCAGGGCAGGAAGTGCTCCAATCTTCTCAGGTGGTTGCTGCTACCTCTGGAGTCCCAACCGAGCAATAGCTCTTTGATAATGAGTGGCATCACATCGGAAATTCTAAAAAGATAAAAAAAGAGAGTCCATAACTGACCAGCCACTGGGCAATGAATAAAAGGTGGCTGCTCGCTGCTGCATTCCACTCGACTCTTACAGATGAAGCACCTGCTGCTAATAATAACTCTTTTCTGTAGATTGTATGTGTTAGGCATGCATCGTGAGACAACAACCACATGAAGCAGTTAATTTTTAATGGGCTAGTCGTCCAGATTCGTTTCCATGGCCATTTGATAGAGCCAATTCACCCACATTAAGGACCTCACAGCATTACCAGTCCAGCACTGTGAGACAAGAGAACCTGCAGTGTTAGTAAAAGAATGGACATCCTGATACTTGGTCATTAATGGAAATGCGTCATCCATGTTCTTGCCAAAATCTCATTTTCCTTCCATTGCGTAACTTGATCTTAAAATTTTGAGAAAGGGGCTCTTTGTATTTCTGTATACTTTTACATCCCATGAGAAGCAGTAGTTATAGAATGTGTTCTATGACTAACTAAGGAAAGATATATAATTACAATAAAATAAAATATTCTGTCCTATTATCCTACTATTAACTTAGGATATCTCCTAGAATTAAGCTAATCAATCCATACCCCTTCAAGCTAGTGTAGAGATTCATGCCCAACTTGATAACTAAAGTATGAAAAATTCTTTTGTTGAGACCTTTTGTAAGCATATCCGCTAGTTGTTTTTCTGATGGTACATGAAGCAAACTCAAGGTACCATTATTAACCTTTTCTTTTATGAAGTGTCGATCGATTATAACAAGTTTTGTTCGGTCATGTTGACCAAGATTATAAGCTATAATGACTGCGGCTTTGTAGTGGAAGTACAAGGAAAGTTCCTCCTTTTTTCAGGCAACTCAATTCTTCCAATTCTTATATAGCCAAAGAAGTTCACAAATGCCTTGGGCTCTGCGTTTGCACTAGATTTGGCAACTCGCTTGGCTTCCTACTTCTCCAAGTACTTAAGTTCCTTCCTAAGAGTGTTTAATAATGGAATGTAGATCGTTTGTCATCTATAGATCTAGTCCAATCTGTGTATGTAAAGGCTTTTATCTAGAGGTTACTTTGTTTGGAGAAAGCAAACGTTTCCTTGGATGAAATTTTATATACCGCAAAATGTGAAAGGCAACTTGCATATGTGAATCTCGGGTTCATGCATAAATTGACTTACCAAGTTGACTAGATAGACTGTGTCTGGTTTAGTGTGAGAGAGATAAATGAGCCTTCAATCAACCTCTGATGTCTCTCCTTATCCACTCACTCTCCAACCCCTGTCATAATTTGTAATTGCTTTCAATTGCTGTTGCACCTTATCATACCAGTTTGTTTCAAGAGATGCAGAGTATACTTCCTTTGAGAGATTCCTCTTTTTGATTCAGCACTCTTCAATCAGGTCATCTCATCTTTGTCATTTCATGTCATTACTCTCTTTTTGATGTTTTATGAAAAGGTATGATCAACATTGCTTTGTTGGTATCAAAGGAGATCACCACATAGCAGATCTGTCAAACCAAGCTCTAGGGGATTGCTTTAGTCCGTCTTTCTTCTGTCCGCACACCTTTCTTTGAGTTTGTTCAGTAACAAATCCATCAGGAATCACCATATACGCCTCTTTTATTAAGTTTCTATGAAAAAACACATTCTTCACATCAAACTGTTGGAAGTACTAGTCAAGACTGGATGCGCAGGACAACATTCTTGGTGTTCATTTTATGTGTTCATTTTAGTAACGGGGACAATATTTTCTGATAATCCACTCCATAAGTTTGAGCGAATCCCTTAGCCACCAATCATTTGGATATTTCTATTGAGCCTTCAACTTTATGTTTCATAATGAAGACCCATTTGCAGCTAATCAATGTCTTGTCTGGTATTGAAGTGACAAGTTCTAAAGTCTCATATTTTGATAAAAATATTCATTTCTTTAATCATAGTTTGCTTTCCGCTTCAAGCTTCACAAACTTTGTCGCTTTTTTTTGCACCTTTTCTATTATAAAAACACGTCATAGAGGTAATATCAGCTACTTGGAATTAAGTTTTAGTTGTTGACACTTCAATTAAGTTCAGTATTTGACAGGGATTTTGGTTGGTTAATGAAATGTATGTTATCATAGAATAAATATGACATTTAGAGTACCTCTATTTCTATAGAATCCTTTTTAGTAAAACCAGTGAACTAGATGGCCTCGGCCATGGAATCTGGGATGGAAGACTTATCGTATCTCTCCAAATCTGGAAAATTCTTTCCAGCCTTCATAAAATAAGGGGTGGGTTTAGCTTGAACTAGGCTCAAACAGATTGAAGGGTCCTAACTCCTAACTATGCCATGTATTCATTATTCAATACAAAATCTGAAAAGCGGCAGGGATGACGAAAGACGGTCCTTTCACTTTTAATTGGAATGAACTTGGCTCGAGTAGAGGGGGATGGAATCAGAGGAGACTATGAAATTGATCCAACTTATTTGAATTGAGACATTGTTGATCGTTAAATATTTTCTCATGTTTAGCCATTAATAGGCCCTTAGTTTTCTATTGTGCCATGTTACAAAAGATGGATCTTGCAAACCAGGACGCTGAATAATCAATAGCTTTCACACTGCTACATATAATAAGATTGACTGAAATTGGAGAAGTTTGGGGTAAAATGATAAGAGCTATACTCCAAGATAGAACCCTTCTTACACATCCATCGTATATTTAACCATTTTAGTGTGTATGGATCAGATATACCATACTAGAATTTTTACTGTCAAAGTGGATATCAATTATGAACACATGTTTAATAAACCTTTATTCAATGAAACTAGGTTGCTGTGGCCAATTAGGAGCTTTTTGGGGCCATCTCTTTCCATTTCTTGAAAAATTATTCTGAGTGCCTAAAGTCCCCGTTCCATAGAAATAGAGGTAGTACTGTGTTTGTGTCACCAAATGCCTATCAGTTACTCTCTATAATCCTTCTCCTTCTTCATTTCCTCAATGCCTTATCTTATTACTCATCTTCTCTTTTCTCCCTCAGCATCTGGTATGTAGATATATGTTCTGTCATTCATCAACATACTGCTTGCTAGGAATTTTAAGGATATTATTGTGCTGTAACCTAAAATTTAGGGCGTTAACCTTTAGACTCAAGGGAATAATGTAATTTGGGAAGAATCTCTTATTAGTTTTTGGCTTGTCTCTCTGTATGGATAGAGGGAGTCAAAATATCTTGATGCTTGGATGCCTAGACAAAAACTTTTACTTCAACTAATTTTGTATGTTATCCCTCGGTGAACTTAGTCAAAACGTATGACTCTTTGATGATGATGTCGCACATCGTATTGGTGCAGGGTGGGTGAAATGGAGGCTCGCTATCGGGGTTTTGTGTGATAAGAATGTGTCACCGAGACTTAAATGTAAGTTCTATGTAGTGGTGATTAGACCGACATTGTTGTACGAAGCATAATATTAGCTAGTCAAGAACACCTACTCTCGAAAGATGGAGGTAGCAGAGATGCGATTGCTCAAATGTATGTGTGGGCATACAAGGAAGGATATGATTAGGAACAAAGCTATATCGGGTGATCAATTATGCAAGTGTATTTCACTTCATACTCAAAATGATAGATTACACCTAGAATATATACACAAAGCTATACACAAAAGGTCGAGAGCATATCCTTGATAGGTTACCTACTATACCTACAATACTTGACTATTACACATTACCTACAATACTTGACTATTACACATTACCTACAATACTTGACTATTATCTTACACACAATCTAATAGTTGAAATACTCTTTGACAATATCTTGACACTCCCCCTCAAGCTGGAGCGTACATGTCATATGCTCCAAGTTTGCTGCAAATGTATTCAACCCAAGTTCCTCTAAGAGACTTGGTAAGAATATCTGCCAATTGGTCATTTGAACAAACAAAGTTGGTAGCAATGCATCCGGACTCAATCTTTTGCCTAATAAAATGACAATCCACCTCTATATGTTTCGTTCTTTCATGGAAACCTGGATTTGAGGCAATATGAAGGGCAGCCTGATTGTCACATATAAGCATCATCGGTTTGAATTCAACACATTTCAACTGTTGAAGAAGTTGTTTCAACCAAATAAGCTCGCATGTAGCAAGAGCCATAGCTCGATATTCTGCTTCTACACTAGATCTTGCAGTGACGTCTTGCTTTTTACTTTTCCAAGAGATTAAATTGCCTCCAATCATGACACAATACCTGGAAGTAGAGCGTCTATCTGTTGGAGAACCTGCCCAATCCGCATCAGAATATCCAATGATGTCAGTGTGACCTTTGTCTTCATATAACAATCCTTGTCCTGGAGCTCTTTTGATGTATCTGAGCATGCGAATTACTGCATCCTGATGATCTTTACATGGAGCTTGGAGAAACAAACTAACCACACTTACTGCAAATGAAATATCCGGGCGTGTAATAGTTAGATAATTCAATTTACCAACTTGTCTTCGACATCTACCAGGATCTTCCAATGGCTCCCCCCTGTCCAGGAACGAGTTTGATGTTTGGATCCATAGTTAGATAATTCAATTTACCAACCAGTCTTCGATATCTACCAGGATCTTCCAATGGCTCCCCCCTGTCCAGGAACGAGTTTGATGTTTGGATCCATAGGAGTGCCAATAGGTTTGCAATTTAACATGCATGTCTCCTCTAATATGTCCAAAGTGTATTTTCTTTGTGAGATAGCAATACTTGTCTTGGATTGTGCTACCTCAATTCCTAAAAAATACTTTAACTTCCCCAAATCTTTGGTTTGAAAGTGACTGAACAAATGCCTCTTTAGCTGAGATATTCCTTCTTGATCATTTCTAGTTATGACAATGTCATCAGCATAAACGACCAAATACGTGTTCTTTTCTGGGCCATTATGTCGATAGAAAACAGAGTGATCTGCTTTACTTTGGGAAATCCCAAATTGTTGGACAATAGAGCTAAATCTGCCAAACCATGCTCTCGGAGATTGCTTGAGGCCATATAGAGAACGTTTAAGACGGCATACTAATTTCGACTCCCCCTGAGCAACAAATCCAGGAGGTTGCTCCATATAAACTTCCTCAACAAGTTCACCATGCAAAAAGACATTCTTAATATCTAGTTGATGAAGCGGTTAATGATGCATTGCTGCCAAGGAAATAAGCAGTCGGACAGATGCAATTTTGGCAACTGGAGAGAATGCGTCACCATAGTCAAGACCATAAATCTGTGTGTACCCTTTGGCAACAAGGCGAGTTTTCAGCCGATCAATTGTTCTATTCGAACCCACCTTTACGATATAAATCCACCGACTTCCAATAGTAGATTTCCCCTTTTGTAATTGGACCAATTCTCAAGTGTTATTTGTCTGTAAAGCATTCATCTCTTCGATCATAGCATCTCTCCACCCTGGATGTTCCAATGCTTCACTAACAGTCTTTGGTATAGGTAAATTAGATAGGGCAGATACAAAGGTATAATATAATGGGGACAACCGATGATAACTTAAGCAGTTATATCTCAGTTGTTGATTTCGAGTATACGTATACCTTTGCGTATGGAAATTGGTGGGGTTGTTGCATCTGATGAAGGCATGATTGGAACAGGTGACGAAGGAGCAAGAGATGAGTCATCAGGAGCTATAATGTATCTTTACTAGGAGTAGTATTATCATTGTTATCACTAAGAGGACGAGCACGTCGGGTGTATACTTGAAGAGGAGGATGAGTGGTTTGAGGGTTGTTTGGAAGACTGACTTGTGGTAGAGGAAGTATAGGTACTGGCAGAATTTGAGGAATTAAATTTTTGCTTGTAGTGCTTGGTGTAAAATTGGGAGATGTTTCAAAAAATGTTACAAATATTATTTGTTTTTGGATCATAACACTTGTAACCTTTTTGGTGACGAGAGTATCTTAGAAATACACACTTAATTGATTTTAGTTGGAGTTTGTCATTTCTAGTACTTAGATCATGGACAAAGCAAGTACATGCAAACACTCTCAAAGGTAGACGATAGGGATTTGACCTGGAAAGAGAATTGAGTGAGGTCTTTGATGTTGCAACACAGTGGAGGGCATTCTATTTATCAAATAGCAAGCAGTGAGAACGGCATCCCCCCAAAAATGAAGAGGAACATGATGGTGTATAAGTAAAGTACAAGCAGTTTCAATGAGATGCCTATTTTTATGTTCGGCGACCCCATTTTGTTGAGGAGTATATGCACAAGAAGTTCGGTGAGTGATTCTTGAGACGACATAAAACTGGCAAAAGGAGATGATAAGTACTCCTTGGCTAATTCATTGCGTAATACCTTTATTGAAACACCAAATTGATTTCTTATCTCAACACAAAAATTTTGAAAAATAGAGAATACTTCAAAACGATTTTTCATTAAAAACACCCACGTGCAATGGGAAAAATCATCAATAAAGGTAACAAAATACTGAAATCCTAAACTTGAAACAACACGACTAGGGCCCCATACATCTGAGTGAACAATATCAAACATATATGCAACCATGCTATTGACTCTTTTGGGAAATGAAGTGCGACTATGTTTCCCAAGTTGACAAGACTCACATTCAAATGAAGACAAACTGGAAAGACTAGGAATTAATTTTTGAAGCTTTGCAAGACTCGGGTGACCATGACGGTTGTGGAGAAGGTCTGTTGAGGTAGTGGAAGTGAAGGCAACTGGTGGTGGTGATTTTGACATGTAATACAATCCCTATGACTCATATCCTGTTCCAATCGTCTTCCCGATTTTTCGGTCCTGTACAACAACAGAGTCAGCCAAAAAAGTGACACCGCAATTGAGGTGTTTCGTTAATTTGCTAATAGAAATCAAATTAAATGGACATTCAGGAGCAAAAACTGAGTTTAAGGAAATAGAGGGAAGAAGTTACACGTCCCCTATTCCGTTTACTGCAATTCTTGATCCATTAGCAAGGGTAACTACAGACAGGGTTGTGGAATGAATGATATTTGAAAAAAGATTTTGATTACTAGAGATATGGTCAGATGCACCAGAATCTAATATCTATGGGCAAGTGGGTGAAGACCTGGTTAGACAAGCAAAGGAATTACCATTTTGTGAGGTTCCAGATAAAGATGATTGTTGTGTAGCTGTTTGATACTGCAAGTAGTCATTGTAATCTGCTCTAGACAAAGTAATGGAATTGGCCAGTTGACCATCTGTGTCTTTATGGGTTTGACCATGTGAGCTGTACTTCGATTGTTAGTACGCGGTGGTCGACCATGCAATTTCCAACAAGATTGTCGAGTATGGCCTGCTTGTTGCAATAGGGCCTAGAGTTCCTACTATTCCCCGTTTGATGGACATTTAGTTCCTGGGGATTTTCATTTTTCACAGCTAATACAGATGTCTCAACGTTATTGGTCTCAATTGTTTCTAATCCAATACGCAATAATTGAGCTGAAACATCGATTAAGGAAGGAACTGAGGAACTTGCCAAGATTTGATCTTTTATCGGTGTCAGTTCAGATCTAAGTCCTTTTAGTGCTAAAACCATAAAGAACTTATCTCTTTGTTGCTCTTGTGTGGTGACACTTTCAGAGAGTGGCAAGAGAGAATCAAATTGATCTTTCAAGGTATCTATTTGTCCTAAATAACTTGCCATATCTTGGTTATTCTGCTGAAGTTGGACTAAGTCTGAGACAACCTTGTATAAACGTTGTATATCATTCGTATACAAGGTCTTAGCTTTAGTCCAAACTTTATAGCAAGTTTTACTAGATTGAAATAGGTTGAGTAATTTAGGATCCAAAGAGTTCCATAAAAGATTGCATAATTGAGCATCAATTCGAGTCCACTTGGTCCTTTCACTAGCAACAATATCACTGGTATTTTTAACTAAATGATCCTCGTATCCTTGTCCCATAAACCACATCTCAACATATGAAGACCACAGTGTGTAATTATTACTACCTTCCAACTTCAGGGGAACTTCTTATCAAAAAAAAAAAAAAAAGGAGAACTTGAAATAGAGGAAAACATTGATCTGATATCACCTGAAAATTCAATTTTTTTGGAGACTTCAATTAGAGATTCACCTTTCTATGACATTATGGCTTCAACACCTAGATGAAATACGAAAAAAGTGATTGGTGAAAATAACGCGAAACAGAAAAAGAGAACACAGTTCCACTTTATGACTGAAATCTAGTTGAAACCTTTTTTGATCGGAACTGAACCAGAAATTTACCGGAATAAGAAGAAGGATGAAATAGAAGAATGACTGGAGATCTGGTTGAGTCCTTTTTCAGATTGGAACTAAACCAGAAATTTGCCGAAAAAAAAAAGAAGACAAAAATAGCCTATGAAATGACTATTTTTTGCTGGAAAACTATTTCGGTTACCGAAGATTATAGGAGACGTGATGGGTAAGACTAGAATGAATGATTGACCTTCACAACTTGGAATGAAAGTTTGAGATGACAGGAAAAATCTGTTGAAGTGGCTCCTAGTAAAAGAAGATGTCGGAATAGTCACCGAAAGATCTATCGGGATAGTTACTGGAAAGGCAACTTGAGACTCTACAAAAACAATAGAGGCTCTAATACCATGATAAATGATGCAAGTGTATTTCACTTCATACTCAAAATGATAAATTACACCTATAATATATACACAAAGCTAGACACAAAAGGTCAAGAGCATATCCTTGATAGGTTATCTACCATACCTACAATATTTGACTATTACACATGACCTACAATACTTGACTATTATCTTACACACAATCTAATAGTTGAAATACTCTTTGACAATATCTTAACAAGTAGGAGTGGCCTCTGTGGTGGACAAGATGATGAAAGTGAGATTGAGATGATTTGGGTTTAGTGGAGAGGAGGTGCGCAGGTGCATCAGTTAGGAGGTGTGAGAGGTTGATAGAAAGAGTTAGGAGAGATAAAAGTATGCCATAAAAGAAAGGTAGGTATAAGGTCTGTACATCCTATCTTCCCCAGACTCCCACTCCCCTTACATTGGGTATGTTGTTGTAAGTGTTTTCTCATAAATTCACATAATCAATTATGTAGAAATAGAATTCAGCTACAAAATGGATTTTAGATTATATAGCTCTTCACGAGTGCACTTGTCGTGTTATATGTATTTATAGTCTATAGATTAGCTCGTTTCCTTAAAAAAATGGTAACAAGTCATTTTCCGTTCCTTCTATCTTTTTTTTGGAGGGGGGTTGGGGGGTTGTGGTAATGCATTTTCCCTCCTTTCAGTTTTTGCCGTTAGGCTGCATCACCTAAGGCACCTCCTCCTAAAACATTTGTGGTAATACACTTCCCCTCCTTTCAGTTTTTTCTTTTTAGGTTGCAACACCTAATGAACCTCAGTCCTAAAACGTTTACATTACTCCTTGAACTTAATTTTAGTTGAGTCAAAAGATTTATTAGTGTCCCATTTGCTAATGTTGGTACTGATGTTAAAATAAATAATCCAGAGATTGCCACCTGTCATCAAATCTCACTATTATTGACATTGTTCTGCAATCTGCCTTTTTCCTGTAGGGATGAAGGTGTCCACTGGGGAATTCAAAACGGCCTTCAGCTGTCTAGAAGTACCATCATATATTTTAAGCATAACAATATGGAGTCCTTACGAAATACTTTGGAGAAAGTTACCCAAGAAAACAAGCAAGCTAGGAAGCTAAGGCGATATATTGTTGTTGAAGCTGTGTATCAGGTATCAACTGTTTATGTTAATGTAACATACTGATATGAACAATTAACTCTGATTTCTTTTGTTTGGTGGCATAGTGGTAGTTGAAACAAAAGTTGTTAGTGTAAGGAAATGGGAGAGGTTATGCAAATATAGAGCCTCATTCAAACTGGGCTGGAGAGGATGCAGAATATACCGAGTCCAATTATGGTGTTTGAAAATTTCTTTAAGTTAATTGGATAACTTGTGAGGATCCACGGTGTCCTAAATCATTTCCAAGGTTTTGTAAGGAAGTAAATCATCAAGGAGGATGGTTTAGGGTTACAAATTGTGATCTTGATGCCTTCTTATCATCAACAGAACATTTTCTTAATGGGGATAAACAACTTGTTGCTTCATTGTTCCATAGCTGCCTGTTAAACTTCCTCACCGCACTTCTCTACTAAGGAAATTGTACTTTGAACTTCCCAAAAAAAAATTGTCCTTTGTAATGCCAGATATTTTTTAATTGTAATTTGCAGAATTCTGGCAAAATAGCTCCATTAGATGAAATCATCAAGCTGAAGGAAAAATATCGATTCCGCGTGTTGTTGGATGAGAGCAATTCCATTGGTGTGCTTGGCAGTTCTGGTAGAGGTCTAACTGAACATTATAAAGTTCCGGTATGCTCGTCACATTATTTGGTCAATTTAACTTTGTATTTCTGTGTACACCCTCTTATGGAATTATCCAAATGTAGTCTGACAAGATAGATATAATAACTGCGGCAATGGGACATGCATTAGCCACAGAAGGTGGGTTTTGCACAGGGAATGCTAGAGTCATTGATCACCAGGTACTAAGGTGTACTCTATCCACCGGTTTTGAGTAGTACTAGTTTATCTTCAGGCCCTGATAATTCCATTTTCATGATTTTCATTTCTTGCACTTGTATCTCTTATATTTTCTACCCATCTTTTGTTAATGGTTTATTTTTCTTGTATTGACAGCGTCTCAGTAGTTCTGGTTATGTCTTCTCTGCTTCACTGCCTCCTTACTTAGCAAGTGCTACAATTAAGGCTATTGATATCGTTGAAGAAAAACCTGAACTTCTTGTCAAACTAAGGCAAAATATTGCTATGTTGACTAAAGGTTTTTGTCCCTAATCGATTGCCTTCCTCTTCTTCCTTATCCCCATTATGGGAGTCTGAAGAAACATTTTTTTTGTATAACTGCAGGTTTGTCAGATATAAAAGGCTTAGAGATGGTCAGTGATCCTCTCTCCCCCATTATATTCCTTGCATTAAAGCAGTCCACTGGTTCTTCAAAGGGTGATTTACAAGTGCTTGAAGATATAGCTGATCATGTAAGTTATTAGCCTAATGCTCATTTCTTTGCCATCTATAAATTCAAACTCATCATCTAGAGTTACCTCATGAGCTTTTTTTTTGTGCACCCATCTAATCCTCTGCAGGTCTTGAAGGAAGATGGTGTCTTCATTGTGACTTCAAAGAGATCAACTCTTGATAAATGTAAGCTGCCAGTTGGAATTAGATTATTCATCTCAGCAGCTCATTCAGAATCCGATCTGGTGAAAGCCAGTGAATCATTGAAAAGAGCAACAGCATCACTATTGCCAGCTCACGGTTGATTCAAGGATTTCACTGTTTTGCTCTTCGAAGATGCCACTGTGTCAAAGGAGCCAAGATGTCACTCATGGAGGTTCCAACCTTCATCTATATTGCATTTGTTTTGCCCTTTGCTGGTCTTTCGATTTTCCAAATCAAAGCTATCAAGGATCTAAACGTTCTTGAGATTGCACGGCCACAGTTGTTGGTTGAGGCGAAATCTTCTTCCACTGAAATAGGCTCACAAGTTTTACTTTTGTGAACTAACAATCTAGATTGATTTTATGCTTTGGATCTACTATACGGGTGCTCACAAAACTTGCTAATATTATACTTGCCAATACAATCAAGATATGAAAGTGATGGCTATTCAAAAAAATTATTTTTCCTACTGCTAATACAAGTACTAAGTTGATTTGATCTTAGTATACAATCGCTTTAGGGAAAAAGGACGGATTTACCCCCAAACTTTAATAAATGGTACGTATATGCCCTCCGTTATACTTTTCGTCCGCATAAGCCCCTTCCGTCCAATTATAGGTACACATATACCCCTCTCACTAATAGACTCCTAATTTCTTACACGTGTCTTCGTTCAATAGGATTAAGATACGTGTAAGAAATTAGGGGTCCGTTAATGAGAGGGGTATATGTATACCTATAATTGGACGGAAGGGGCTTATGCGGACGGAAAGTATAACGGAGGGCATATACGTACCATTTATTAAAGTTTGGGGGTAAATCCATCCCATGTCCCGTCGCTTTATTACAGGGTGAAAACTATAGTACTCAAGAAGATCCAGAAGAGATATCACTTTCATATCTTGGCTTATTGGCAAGTGACATAATATTAGCAGTAAAAATAGTGGAGGATCATGTATAGAGTTGTTACTGGAAAGATAAATTAGTGATAGTCATATCAAAGATCAAATATGAAGATGATACCCCTGCAATTATGTTCATAACTTTACAAGCTCATATATATATATATATATATATATATATATATATATATATATAATTTTTTTTTGATGACGCTAGTGTTTGTGCTGCCATGTACTCCCTCCGTTCACTTTTACTTGTTATAGTTTGACTTGACAAATACATCAAGAAAATAATTAATGATATATGTATTTTACCAAAATTAAATGATGTCTTAGAAAATGATTTGGATAATAAATATTTATTGCTGAGGATAAAACATGAAAAAAGATAGTCTTTTCTTGATATATCTAAATTGAAGAATAAAAATGAAAATCTATTTTAGAAATAAGTGACAAGTAAAAATGAATAGACAGAGAGTATTAAGTAATTTTGTTTTGATTAGACAGATGAGAAGGATTAGGTAATTTTCCCACGGTCAGGCAGTCAGGCGATTTTCTTCTTCGAAATAAGCTTTACTTTGTTAATTATTCCACTTAGTGATTCTCTAATGCCCTAGGATCGAAAAGAGTTTATGTGATGGATTATGGATTGGAACCCAAGAGTTCATGAAAACTATGAGAAAATCTATGAGTTGACGTAATTAGTGTATATTTTACTTATAAGTTGTTAATTAACACTTCTTAGGATGAAATTGCTGTTCAAATTCATGATAATGAATTTTTGGAGACCTAGAGTTCAATAAAAATTGAATCTTAACATAAAAATTGTTTTAATGAGTTAATGGAGTAGAAACTTCATGAATCGGGCTAATGTGATCATATGGAGGACTAGAAAAAGATGAATAATCATTGGGTAATATGTTAGACCTTGAGAAGATATAGAATTAAGTGGAGTGGAATTCTGGTGAAATAACTTGCTGGATCAAGTTTTTCAATTGAGGTATGTCATGATTTATTTGGAGTTTGTATGTGTTCAAGTCCAATGTGAAGTTACACCCAAGTTTGTCATAAAGGGGTGTCAATGATTATAGTAAAAAATAAAATTATGAGACTAGTAAGATTAGAACACACAATTTTAAGGAATTTTCCCGACACCTTAACAACTAGACCAAACATATAATTTATGTTAAAAAGTGTCAATACTTGTAGTTATTAAAACACGTTATTTTGAACCTCTCTGACTATTGACCAAGCTTATGTGCAGTTTATTTGCTGAATAGGATGAATGTGTGGTAACACGCATTTAAAAGCAAGTGAAGACAAAATATTCATTTAAAGAAATATTAAAATAGCAAAAAATATATGATGAAAGAAATAAGAAAAATCCTCTTCTTAGCTTCTTTCCCCATTTCTTTATTGTTACTCTTCTTCTTCCCCCACATTAGTTACCACTGTCGCCATCATCGTCGCCCCTCCCCCCTCCTCGCTCCCCCCCCCCCCCCCACTTCATTTATCTTTCTCCAATCTCCATCCTTTTTCTATGATACTTGTTTTTTATTTTCCTCTTCTAACAAAAGAGATTTACAGAGAAAAAAAAAGAGAAGAAACAAATAAGAGAAAACAAGATTGAAATGACAAATAGATGAAAAGTTTTAGAAGAGAGAAAAAAATAAAACTCTTGAAAGATTAAAATTTTCTCCACGTTCAATTTTGATGGCTCTTTCGGCCAAACAACTCGTTGGCGTTGATTTCTTGGTTATGATTGCCTCAATGGTGGCTATATGTGAATGAAGTGGCCGAAGAGACATTTTTTCCGGTGAATCAATTTTGAAAGATTGATTTTGAAGATGAATATGAGATTAGTTTTTTTAAAAAATAAAATATTTTTAATGATAAAAATGATATGACAATTTCTGTCTATGTGACAATTTTTATCTGATGTGGATAATGATGTGTCATCCACATCAGAGCGATTGAGAGACACTCATGCTCAAAAAGTTTTAAAATAGCGTGTTTTAATAACTTTAAGTGTTCGGTTGGCAAAGTCGTGAATAGAAGGGTCTAGGTGACAAACAGAGTTAAGTATAAGGGTCTCCCAAGTCATTCCACCTATATTTATTAAACCAAAATTTGACTTCTATATAGAATGTAATTTTCTGGCGAAGGAGTATCGCTTGATACCCCTCGGGTAAGGGTGAGTCTGCTCCTGATGATGAATCAGGCACACTATTGGTACGGTACATGAATACCTGTGGTCCCTGATACGCTCAAATTACACCTCTCTAAAGAAGTATAAGTGATCATTGTCAAATAGAGAACCCAAGTTGTAGGTTGGGGTCGATCCCATGAGGAATATGGTTCAGACTTAAACTTAACTCATTATTATATCCGTTTAGTCAAACTATTTCTGAGACAAGTAAATAAAAGGGGTGGGGGGGGGGGGTTTGTAAGTAAGTAACAAATTGTTGATTTAGTAACAAGTAAGCAAGATTCAACTTTTAGTTATCAATATGAGAAAGAAACTAGGGTATAAGTGTTCCCCACAAGCTCTCAACGCAGTAATCCTAATAATAGTAATCATTTCCTAGTGTTTTATATGCAAAAAGTTGGTAAGTTAGGTATCCCTAAGTTATTGGTCCTCCAAGTAGGGAATTTCACCTCGCACCTTGGTCCGGCTACGGCTGCATGCTTTACTAACCCTTACCTTTACCCCAGATTAGACATCATGTATGACTTAGTTTTCACCCTCGCACCAATTGGCATTAGACTATTAGATAGCATCCACTAAATCTCTGTTGTCAATTCTATGCTCATTAATTACCTCCTTGGTCCGGCAAGTACGAATGAGGCGAGTTCTAATGCGTGCACTCGCTAAAAAGACTTTTAAGCGAAAGAATTAACAGTACATACATCAACACTATTCAAGAATTACTTAATTATTATTCATACTTTATTAATTGCTTATGGTTCCCACAACCCTAGTTGTGGATTTAGCTACTCATGCTTGAAAGAACACAATTCATAATTGGGTAAAAAGAATTCATGAACTTACAAGAAGAATTGATGAAACCCCAAATCTTCAATTGAAGTTCAAAGAGAAAATTGTATAAAACGAATTTCGAAAATCAAATTACTAAGAGTTTACAAATTAATTCCAAAACACCAAAAACAAAGAGTTAACAATAATGTCTAACCCCACAAAACTAGGTTTATAACTCCTATTTATAGAAAACAAATCCTAAATAAAACAGGAAACAAAATAAGGAAATAACTGGCAGGACGTAGTTTCAAACAACGCTTCGACCTACGGACCGTAGGTTGACCTACAGTCCGTAGGTCCCTTTCGTGGATCAACACTTAGACAATTTCATCAGGTACTAGAACCTCCAACTCTTAGATCATCAATGACGGACGTACAGGATGGCCCGTGGGTCGACTTAAGGTTCGTCGTCTTGCTCCGTGGTTCCACACTTGTTAGACTTCCCTAATGTTCCACCTACGATGCACCACCTACGGTCTATGGACTGAACTACGGTCCATCCTAGCACTCCGTGGATTAAGTTACTGAAACTCATCTCCCAGGAAAAGACCTACGACTGCCCATCCACGGTCCGTGGATGGCACCGTTGGTGGCTACTTCAACACTTTTCAGCTTTCATCTTCATCAACCGCATCCAAGCCTATTTCTTGCAAGAACTATACTTAAAACATTATTTCTAATAACAAAATGGCCTAAGACACACAGAAAATCTAAGCGAAACGTATCAAAAATACCGTAAACTCACAATATATCAACACCATCAACTTAAACTTGTTGTTTGTCCTCAAGCAACACACTAAACTCTAAATGACTCTTATGTAGAAGTAGACATACAAACTCAAGCAATCATATGGATTTTTCATCAGTTCCATCACATTAGTGCAAATCTTTTCATCTAGACTCAACAAGTTAACTCATATGGATCAAAACATGACATAGATCGACCAACAAACATCACAACATACACCTTTCACAATCGCCAAAGTATCAATTCTCCAACAATGTAACTAGTGCCCTCACTTCAAAAGAAATCCTTTTTCACACACAATAGATATGAATTTAAAGTTTTAGGATTCATTCAGCACTCACACTCAGAAGTGATTTCAAGTACAGTTAGTGTTCAATACCATAGGCTTGCCCTTATTTTCAGTGCTTAGACTCTCCAAACTAGTTGCTAGGATCACTATAAGACTTTCTTATCTTGTAATGTAGGCTCAGGGTTAGGTAGGGTACATTTGGATACTTTTTAGTGACTTTCTGTCCTCCTTGACATTACATTGGCTTTTTACCTCTTTTCTCAACCTTTTCTTGACAACCTTTCATTTTCTTTTCTTTCCCTTAATTCACTTCAACACAAATGTGACTTTTGACTTTATAGCTCTTATCTTTCACTTTCTTCTTTTTATTTCACTTTTTTTTTCTTTTCTTCTTTCAACATTTTTGTCATTCATATTTTTACTTCTTTTGAACAAAGTCACATCTTCTTCTATATGTTTTTCTTTTCTTTCTTTTACACAAACTCTTTTCATACCCTTTTCTTTTGGTTTCCTCTCTCATAGCCACCCTCAATTTATGTATTTTGCATGAGTTGAGGTGCACAATATCTGATGTCGGACTAGGGCCAAAATCAAGGTAACTTTTTGAATTAGCCACCCTCAACTCAGACTTTTGGCCTAAGTCAAGGTGCACATGTACAAGGAGGGACCGGGGCCAAGAAAATTATTTTAGGAAAGGTGAGTTAGGTGTATTGAAAGAAGTGGTCTACATTAGGCTCAAACATTTGGATCAAAGGGAATATTTATTTCTTTTGGTTGAATCCTTTAGGCTTGAGTGGACTTATTTGAACAAGGGCCTATGATCATTTCCCAACTTCTTGCCTAAATTATCTTAGTAGGACCAATGGGGAAAGTTCTTGGTTGGCACATACTGTATGAACATTCAAACTTTTCTCACACACAATTGACACATTGTTTCATTATCAGATTATTTGATTACCCAGTTCAAGTTTTAGCTTAAGTTGATGTGAGGCCAATGTTTTATTATGAAAATATGATTTAGACTGGCTTAGAGTCGCCACTTAATTTTGTAGTAAAATTAAGAAAACTATTGTTTTCAAAAGACTAAAACATAAATCTAGTGAAAACTTAAAAAGGGTTCGGGATTCATATTAGCATTTGGGAAAGGGATTAAAGGCACTCGAAATGCCCGCTAATACGTGGTTATTCGGCAATTAATTATTTGGCTAAATGGTTTAAAATGAAAGCATACATGACTAAGTTATGAAAATGAACGGTCTGAAACTTGAAATTATTTTTAAGGGGAAGGGAGGTGTTATAAGGGTATTTACTTTAAGTGAAATACAATAAATATTCCAAAGGTCAATTTTAAAAATAAATTCGTTTAGTTTCAACTCAAAACGACTTTCTTTTTGGGGAGTTGAATTTTTTAAAAAAACCTTAACATTAACATCAATTAGTAACAAATAAACACATATAAAACAATAAAACAAAGAGAAAGACTTGGGCACCAGTCTGGTTTTTTCTGTCCGCCTGGACCAGCACTTGAGCCTAATTTCATTTTGGGCCTTTGGCCCATTTAAATCAGCTGCACCTGTCCTAATCTAATATATAAGATATTTTTCCTTTGGGCCTTAGGCCCAATGTTCCTCCATCTGTCATAAGAACTAACAAGTAATATCAAATAAGTGGGCTTATGCCAAAAAATAACAAAATAATATTTTAAGAGTGGGCCTTTGGCCCAAATTTCTAAATTTCTTGATCTGTTGCTTCTTTCAACTTCGGGACCTGTTCATCGATTTTTAGCTGGCTGACTCAAAAGAAGGCAAATTGAGCTTTACAACTCTCCCGAAATGCAAAGGGAACGATGGGAGTTCATGGCGAACTCGGACAGATTACACATGCAAAGCGACAAACAAATTACAAAATTAGCATACAAGAAAGAAAAAGAGAGTGGTAAGATAAAAGTAAATATAAAATAAAATAAATAACACATGCTAGTCAAATCATTTACAACACAAACTTAAACAATAATTTTAAAGGAAAGCTGATTAAGAACTAACACTTCTCATACCCACGGCGGTAGATAGCAATGGGGCAAAAGGTCAAAGGAAAATTAATGTCCTTTCCAAAAATCAATAATGCAAGAAAACAAAGGCAACCAAGTTCGAAAATCTTAAACTAATAACATCGAACATGCTAGTTCAGTGAATATAACTTTTTCCTAGTCAAAACGAAGGGAAGCAGTGACACAACCTTGTGAGATAAATATCACAAACCAAATTAGATGAATAGAACACTTCCAAACTCAAGTTAGGACATCAATTATCACTTTCCATGCAAAATAAAATTCTTGTCACATATTAAATAATCTTTTTTTTTTCGAATAAAGCATATGCATTTTCACATACTTGAATCAGCACTTTGATACGAAGCATGAAAATCAACATAAAATGGACATATGATTCTAAACCAACAAGCAACTTAAACTTAAATATCTACGGATACAAGTTCATGCATTTGGCGAAGAATGACATAATATGGATCACCGACTATCAAGACATATTCACGACATATGAGGAAAAACTAAAGCAACCATTTGACCAAAAAATGACTCACACCGAAATTACAGGGGAATTAACTCAAGATGGGGAGCAACATAGCCAAACATAACAAGTTTGTAGTGAGTTACCCAACATAGCATTATTGACTGAGATACGAAAGATACATATAGCATTTAGCCATATAAGAGACAGATATAGATTCTATGAGATTAAACTAGTATGCGAGAACTCAAAACGACACAAAGACGACCTAGAGCATGAACGAACAGGGAAGGAATAAAGCTACAAAATTAGCACACTCCAAGCGTAAAGTAGATGAAAACAAAATGAGACAGAGATTTAACTAGCCTTAAGACATACTGCTAAAACAAAAATCCAAACGACTGTTAACTTAACACCGGAGGACCAGAATCATGCTTGATTCTCAAAGATCGGCAGAGAACCTCACCAAAAACAGAACCGGACACCAGTAACAAAGACAACAACAAGAACGAACACATAAAACGCCATATAGGAAAATGAGTGTAAAAGGGAATGGAGTTACCGTTCTTGGAGTAGTGAACTCTGGACAGCTACGAGCCTGAAAGACGACCTTCTCACTATGGCAACCTGAATACTAGCAGCAACCAGAGAGTCTGGGCAAATATTTGAACTCAAACACCAAAACTACTGTCCCCTTTACTTTCGAAATGTATTTAGTGTATTTTGAGTACTCAAGCTCTTCTCTATATTTTGCTAAAAAAATTCCACTTTTTCTTCCTAACTTTCTCTCAATGTTCGTTGTTTTTTTTTCCTTCGAAAAATAGAGGGTAGTAGTTATAGAGGGGTATTTGGGTTCCAATCCTTGGGGGGGGGGGGGGAATGGCCCATTCCAAAATTCAAACTCAAGAAATCTTTCACCATTTAGGGGAAACACCTTTTTCTGAAATTGAACCAGAGGAAAGGGTAGACGGTTGGTTAGGATCGATTCCCATGTCCTTGACGAGCAACGTGGCTCCATCTTAAGGCCACAAGGACGGAGCACGCTGTTTTCTTGCTGGAATCGTATAAATTGGAAAGGGACGTCTGAAGAAGAAAATAAAGAAAACAGAGTACTGCCTTCTGTTGCTGTTGCTTTTCCTAAAATTAGAGTTGTGATAGTACTGGTCTGAGAGGGACAGGGTGCGACACGCGCTATGCCACGATAATGAGCTGATGGGTTCGCATCTGGGCTAAAGTGAGGAAGAGGAAGACGAGCTACAGGAGCTGGGGTCAGGTATACTGTACCGTATGCTGCTTGTTTTTTTTTTTTTTTAGAATGGGTCGGTTGTTGTTGAGTTGAAAAATGGGGCTTGTTTTGGATAAAAGGTGGGCTGGGAATTGTATTGTTGTTGTATGATGTAGTTTGGAATTGGCTGGAATGGGCTTGGATTGACTTTAGCGCAAATAAGGAATGAACATTTGGGCTTAATTGGAAATGGTTGTTAGGAATAGAATTGGGTCTGGGAATATAGGAAGAAATATCATGAAATTGGTCTTGAAAAGGAAGCCAAGAATGTGGTCAATTTGACTTAACGAAATAACCACATGAATTGCAATTTCGACCAAATTGAGGTGATTGGTTGATTTTGGTCGAAATTGAAATAAGACAAATTAGTATCGATTAATGACTAAGCTTCTTTAATCCTAACAAAATAAGATAATTAACTTAATTATAAACTACATAATTTTAAAAATAAAAACTATTATATACCTAAACTAATTGACCAAATATCTAATTAAAATAAAATCTTTTGAGACGGTTTTTTTTTTTAATATTCATAAATATACTAATTATATACAAAATTATATAAAACATATATATTATTTAAAAATTATAAAGAAGCGACAAAACTATTTAAAATAACTTAAAAAATAATTTGAATTTTATAAAGTCAATTATTTTACATCGTTTGGAATTTAAGAAGCTCAATGATTAATTTATATTGTGGAGGTACAAAATTGGGTATCAACAACTATTCCTTGTTTTACTCGAATGGATGCAAGAAATTCGAGGAAAATGAAATTGACAAATCAAATTTTGACCGACCATATCTTCATCTTTAGCAAAGAGATTTGGTATGGACTTTAGGAATTATGGCCAAACCCCGGAAGTGGGTTTCCTAAATATCTCAGGCTATATGAGAATTCAGGCCACTTGTAGTTCGATACGCTTGAAAAGGAAATTTATTATGCAATATAACCTTCGATTCTGGAAAAGCGACAAAGTAAGTAGAGTATGAAAAGAAAGCTTGCAACCTCTTAGCCATGAATGTGGTGCACTTCACCCATAGTTAAGAATTTACATGGACAGAATTTCCAAAGCTCTCGGTGTATTGTCACTTAGATTAGAAAGTTGCCTCTGGTGGAGATAAAAAATTTTCGGATGCGAAACTGAAACAGATAAATCTAAGAAAAACCCACATGCCTTCTGACAGGGGTGTGGTTTGATTGTGGTGGATGTTACTCCTCTACTCGCGCCCTAAGAGTTTGGCACTCCTCTTAGGACTAATCCCAGTTCGCTACTAAGAAAAAGTTCCACATTGTGCAGCATCCCTTTTATGTCGTCCGTACCTGTGGTTTGTTTTGGAGAATTCATTCTCTCAGATACTCTCGACAAAGACTGATATAAAACTCATTAGCATAAAAATGTGATTCAAATGGGGAGATAGTGTCTTTTACTGTGTTGACACTTAATTTCTCTCTTTGAACATTTGACGTCAGCTTCATCGGGTTTGACGTAAAGCAAATAAAACTTGTGCCTCATATTTGCAATGTAATCTTCAATGCACTCTTTCTTTGATGTCGCAGTAATAAAATAGGCTGATGTAATATGTTGATATTTCTCTTGATATTGTTCTTGCAAATGAAAATGATGCAACCGATGTTGATTTTCTCGCGATGCATGGTTTCCTTCTTTGCGATGCATGAATCTTTCTCTTGTAATGCACAACTCCTTTTTTGGCTATGCATGATTTCTTTTTCTCGCAATGCATGACTTCTTTCTCTTGCAATGTCTGTTTTCTTTCTCTTGCAGTGCATAACTCCGTTCCTTGCTATGCATGATTTCTTTCTCTTGCAGTGCACAACTCCTTTTCTTGCTATGCATGATTTCTTTCTCTCGCAATGCATGACTTCTTTCTCTTGTAATGCATGTTTTCTTTCTCTTGCAGTGCATGCGTTCTTTCTCTTACTATGCATGACTTCTTTTCTCGCTATGCATGATTTTTTTTCACAATGCATGACTTCTTTCTCTTGCAATGCATGTTTTCTTTCTCTTACAGTACATGTCTTCTCTCCCGCGATGCATGAATTTCTTCTCTTGCAGTACATGTCTTCTCTTACAATGCATGAATAGTCTCTTGCAATGCATGAATTTTCTCTTGCAATGCATGAATCTCTTCCTGCGATGCATGAATCTCTTCTCTTGCAATGCATGAATCTATTGATGATGCCTCCCTGATACGGAACGAAGATAATGTTTCATCGAGCAACATAGGTGATCTTCTGGGTATTTTTTGGATGGCGGTATCATCTCAATCGACAATACAAATAAAAATGATACTTGGAGTAGTGGTATCATCTCATCTGACAATACGATGTAAATAACTCTCCGAATAATGGTATCGTCTCATTCGACATTACAATATAAATAACCTTCATGGTAAAAATATTATCATATCTGATAATATAATTCAGACAAACATCTTCCAGGTATCTTTAGTTGCTGGAAAATAATAATATTACTCTCTTCGTAGTTTTTGTTTGTTCCATCTCCAAACATAGTTGCAATGTTCATTACAATCCTTGGTTTGCTGAGAATTTGAATGAAGTAATGCTACTAATATTCCCAATTCTTCGGTATAAGAAGCATAAAACTTTTCCTGCATCCACAGAAAATTTGTTAGTTTAAAATGAACTGATCTGTGTCAATCTCTTCGGTTGCCTGCTCCGTGTTTGACTTTCTCCGATTGAATTTTTTTCGATCTCCCATTTCTTGATAGATAGGACAAAATATTTTTATGCACAAGTAACTGAAGCACGGAGAAAAAGTTTTAAGTAAGATAGATTTTCAAAAAGGTAGTATTTGGAAAATGTCAATGCCAAATGTCATGTCACGTCAAACTTAATAAACACCTTTGAGGTTGACGTCTCGAGATCTATCCAATTACTTGCTGAGAAGTATTCAAATTTGTTCCAAACCTCCGATAGACCCTAACGAAATTTTTATAGTCATCTTAAAAAAATTCTGTCCCAGTTGATTATCTCGGCGTATCTTGAACTCTTGATGAACAAATCATGGAATTTTTGAGATCTTCTCAAAAATTTTGTCCCAGTTACAATTCTCAATGTGACTTCAGTCTTGACTTTGTTGGAGAGATCTTCTTCTTGAGAATTTTTGAGTTCCTCTCAAAAATTCTGTCCTAGTTTTTATTGTAAAGGGAAATAGAAATCTTACGAGAAATATGACCAAACCGTTGTGGCACCTACGTATTTTGTTGAGGCAGGAATCAGGTCAAATGTAGTTTCCTTGTCGAGGATTAACAAAAAAAAAAGGATTACAAAGAAAACGACATAGGCCGCCTACGTATCTCATTCTTGAGAATTCAGATCGAACGTAGTTCAAATACAAGGAAAATCATTAAAAAAGGATAAAGGGGTGACCGAAGCCAACATAGACCGCCTATGTATCTTATTCTTGAGAATTTAGGTCAGACGTAGTTCATTGCAAGAGGGATAAAATTCAAAACAAAGCAATTACAAGCAAATAGAGCGATTAGAATGGAATGATAAAAACACAAACTGAAACTTCATGCATAATATCTCTTGACAACATCTGAGTTGATTGGTTTTGGCCATTCGGTTCCATCCATCTCCGATAGGGCCAAGGCACCTCTAGATAATACTTTGCGAACCATGTAAGGTCCTTGCCAATTTGGTGCAAATTTCCTTTTGTACTCATCTTGATAAGGGAAAATGCGCTTGAGAACCAACTGACCAACCTCAAACATTCTGGCTCTTACTTTCTTGTGAAAAACACGAATCATCCTCTGTCGATATAGTTGACCATGACAAACAACAACCATTCTCTTCTAATCAATTATGGTTAACTGGTTAATCTGATTGCTAATCCAATCAGCATCATTCAACTCAACCTCTTGGATAATTCTCAACGAAGGTATTTCAACTTCTGCAGGTATAATTGCTTCCGTTCCATATACTAACAACTGTGGAGTGATCCCAATTGATGTTTTGACAGTCGTTCTATAACCCAACAAAGCATATGACAGCATCTCATGCCAACCTTTGCGATTATCAATCATTTTCCTCAAAATCTTCTCTATGTTCTTGTTGGCGGCTTCTACAGCTCCATTCATTTGGGGACGATAAGCGGTCGAATTTCGGTGAGTGATCGTGAATTGTTCACATATTTCTCATCATGTGACTGTTGAGATTCGCTCCATTGTCAGTAATAATGGATTCTGGTACTCCAAACCTACATATCAAATTGTTGCGAACGAAATCAGCTATAACCTTCTTGGTCACCGACTTAAAAGAAGCTGCTTCCACCAATTTTGTGAAGTAGTCAATGGCAACCAAAATGAATCTGTGTCTGTTAGAGGCGGCTGGCTCTATTGAACCAATGACATCCATGCCCAAGCTACAAAAAGCCAAAGAAAACTCATAGCATTGAGTTCGTGAGGTAGGACTCGAATCAAATCGTTATGCACTTGACATTTATGATATTTCTGCACAAACTTGCAACAATCATGCTTCATGGTCATCCAAAAATATCCGGCCCGGAGGATCTTCCTCGCCAAAGTGAACCCATTCATGTGAGCACCGCAAACTCCAGCATGTATCTGTTACAGAAGCTTTGCGGCTTCACTAGCATCAATGCATTTGAGTAGACCTAAATCTGGAGTCCTCCTATAAAGGATTTCTCCTCTTGCGAAGAAATTGAGGGTCATCCGGCGTATCGACTTCTTCTTGTTGAATGTTGCATTCTCAGGATAAGTGCAGGTCTCTAAATACTTCTTAATGTCAAAATACCAAGGCAAACCATCTGGTTCTGCTTCAACATATGAACAATAGACATGCTGCTCTTTTACCTCTATATCCAAGGGATTAATATAACTTGTATCTAGATGTTTAATCGTTGATGCAATAGTGGCAAGAGCATCGGCCAACTCATTCTGTGTCCTCGTGGTATGTCTAAACTCAATCTTACGGAACCTTTTGCACAACTTTTGTATATACTACACGTATGGTGTGATCTTTGGGTTATTCACGGCCCATTCTCCTTGGACTTGGTGAATTAGCAAATCTAAATCTCCAATAACCAACAACTTATGAACGTTCATATCAATTGCCATCTTCAGACCGAGGATACAAGCTTCATACTCAGCCATATTGCTCGTGCAATCAAATCAGAGTTTAGCTACCATAGGATAGTGTTGATCGGTCTCTGACACTAAGACCGCTCCGATACCTTTCCCTTGGTGATTCGCCGCTCCATCAAAGAATACTCTCCAACAGGGTATGCTTCAGAAATATCTTCACCCACAAATGCAATTTCTTCATCGGGAAAATAAGTCTTGAGTGGTTCATACTCTTCATCAAATGGATTCTTAGCGAGATGATCAACCAAGGCTTGTGCTTTTATCGCCTTCTAACTCACATACACAATGTCAAATTCACTCAAAAGCATTTGTCATTTAACCAACTTCCTAGTCAAAATTGCTTTTTGAAAAATATACTTCAACGGGTCCATCCTGAAAATAAGTATGTGGTACAAGAAGAGAAATAATGTCTTAACTTCTGAGCAATCCAAGTCAAAGAACAACATGTTCTCTCTAAAAGAGTGTAACGGGCTTCATATGGAGTGAATTTCTTGCTCAAGTAATAAATGACTCTCTCCTTCTTCCAGTTTCGTCATGTTGACCAAGTACGCATCCAAATGCATTATCTGAGACAGATAGATACAGCAACAAAGGACTTTCTTCGCGAGGAGGGACCAATATCGATGGATTGGATAAGTAATTCTTGATGGCATCAAAAGCAGTCTGACATTCTTCGGTCCACTTGGTCAAAGCATTTTTTTCAACAACTTGAAGATTGACTCAACCACCATGGTGGACTGAGCTATAAATCGATTGATGTAGTTCAACCTTCCCAGAAAACTCATCACCTCTTTCTTGGTCTTCGGGGGAGTTAACTCTTGAATCGCTTTGATCTTGGAAGGGTCAAGTTCAATGCCTCTTCTGCTAACTATGAATCCCAACAACTTTCCAACTGGCACCCCGAAAGCACATTTGGCTGGATTTAACTTCAAATAGTATCGACGCAGGCGATCAAAGAATTTTCTCAAGTGAGCCAAGTGATCCGAACTCTCGCGTGATTTGATATGAAATCATCTACATACACCTCGATCTCTTTATGCATCATATCGTGGAAAATAGTTGTCATAGCCCTCATATAAGTAGCACCCGCGTTCTTGAGACCAAAAGACATCACTCGATAATGATATACGCCCTAGGGTGTGATAAAAGCTGTTTTTTCTGCATTTTCTTCATCTATCAGGATCTGGTGATAGCCCGCATAACAATCCACAATGAAAATGTGAATGGTTGGCAGTGGAAAATTATCTTTTGGGCTAGCCTTGTTGAGATCTCTATAGTCGACACAAATTTTTATCTTTCCGTCATTTTTTGAAACCAAAACAACGTTGGCAAACCAAGTCGGATATTGCGTTACTTCCACTACTTGAGACTCAATCTGTTTGGTAATCTCATCTTTGATCTTTAGACTCAACTCAGGCTTGAATTTTTGAGTCTTTTGTTTTACTGGTCTAAAATCTAGATTAATCGGCAACTTACGGGACACATATTCGTACTTAGCCGTGGCATATCTTTGTAAGACCAGACAAATACGTCAATGTATTCTCTAAGCAAGCGGACCAGGTCCCTTCTTTGAGCTTCAGTCAGATGGACGCTGATTCTTACTTCCTTGACACATTCCTCATCCCCTAGATTTACAGTCTCAGTTTCTTCAAGATTTGGCTTGAGTTGATTCTCGAACTGTCGAAACTCTTCGGCAACATGTTTGTGTAACTCATTTTCATCTTCATACACCTCGCATTCATCATCACATGCCTCATTTTGTTCATTTGACTCGTGACATGACATGACATTGACAAGTTTTAAATTGATATTAATGAAATCATAAACAAACAAAATTAGGAAAGTAAAGTATGGACAAGTAAGTAAACTAATTTTCAATGTAAGAGGCTTTCATTTAAATTGAAAAACAAACACAAACTATGGCCATGGCCGAGGGCCATTTTGCCTTTTTAAACATCACATGGGAATTTAAGAGACTTCAAATAAGTAAGAACTGCGTAAAAGATGGGTCTCGGGTCTCTTTCGGACTACCCACCGATTTTAAAAACAAGCATAAACACATCTCCTTTCTACCAAGCTGCACGAGAAATCAGGAGAGGTGTGGAGATTCAATTTTGCAATTGCTCCTAAGGTTCTGCATTATGGATGCTCGATGTCCCAGCCGCTTTCTCGATGGCCGCATCTATCTCCTCAAAAAGGCCCAGATTCCTTCCCCGAGACCATCATCATTGACATATTTTCGTACTAGAAATGACTGGTATAGATGAGGGATTGTCCTGGCCAATCCTTAATCATCATTCTTGTTCTTCATCTCTACTTCATCATCTGTGGGGACATATCCCAAACCAAACTTGCTCTTCTGGCTGGAATTTGGATAGGCTCGACAATTCCTTGAAAGTGCTTTCCTAATTCGAAACCTAGCTCAAAACCATTCTGCAGCATAACAGTAGTAATTATCTTGTAAACGGAAGGCATAAGAGGCCGTGGAGTCAAGTCATCACCGGTGGCATTTATCAGCTCCACCGTGTAGAAATCATAACCTCAAGAGACATCATCAACAATTGGTGCATACCCGTTGGAATGAATCTCTCACCATAAATGACCACTTCCTGGTTCTTTCAAACGAATTTCATTTTTTGGTGAAGGGTAGACAACATAACCCCAGTCATATAGATAAACGGTCTTCCCAGAAGCAAATTATAACTGGTGTTGATATGCAACAATTGGAATTCCACAATAAATTCTGCAGGACCTATCTGAATATCCATGTTAACTGCACCCAATGTGTCTCTTTGCACCCCATCAAAAGTTCTCACATTGATTTGGTTCTGATGAAGCTTTTTCAGGTCGAATTTGAGCTGCCTTAGAGTCGAGAGTAGGCAAATATTAAGACTGGATCCATCATCGACCAAGACACGATTTATTATCTTGTCTCGACACATAGTGATGACGTGCAGAGCTTTGTTGTGCATCATGCCTTCAAAGGGCAACTCTTCGTCACAAAAGTTGATTCGATGTCCTCGAATAACCTAGTTTATCATGGCTGCAAGATTGTCGATGTTGGTGCCCACGGGCACATACGTGTCATCCAGAGCTTTCATCAAAGCCTGCCTATGAGATTGTGAACTCATCAGCAGGGACCACACGGAGATCTAAGCTGGTGTTTTCTCGAGATTTTTCACAATCGAGTAATCTTTCGATTGCATCTTTCTCTAGAACTCTTCAGCTTCAGCTTCACTAATTGACCTTTTAGACTGATCTTTTTTCTGTACTTTCTGGGCCAACTCTTCTGGTGTATAGTACTTGCCGGATTTGGTCATACCTTAGGTAACAACTGTTTCAATCACAAACTTTGGTCAGGCAAGAGTTTCTCGTGGCACCAAGGCAACAACCTTCTCGGATGTCAGAAACACAAACTCCTTCTTCTTTTTAATGCTCAACGAAACTACAGCCCTTTCCAGTTCATTAGGATAGATAGGGACTATTGCGTTTGTCACGCACCAATCATCATTCGTCTCTATCATATTAATTATGACACCTCCATGATTTGGCAAAGGATTACTATTGACATTGGGCACGACTATCTGGAGAGAGATCATTTTCTGGTCAATCAGGTCTTGAATATTGTGTTTTAGGTTGATACAGTCCTCGATATCATGTCCGACACTGTTGGAGTGATATGTGCACCTCTGATCAAGTCTGTAAAACTTTGAGCTAGTGTCAACCGGCCTGGGGCCCACTGGATGAATATATCCTGCCGCAGTTGATTGCTTGAACAACTTTGTTCGGCTTTTAATAAGTGGAGTGAAAATTCTAGCAGGCTTCTTCTCGAATCTAGGACGGGGGAGATCGTAATTGCCTTGTTGAGAAGGAGTCATTTGACGATAATTAGGAGTATTTGGATGAGGGGCTTGATATCTGGGATATAAGTTGGTTTGGCAATTTGGCTGTGGAGCTTGGTAATTCGGGGTGGTATTTGGTAAAGTGGAGCTGGTGTTTGGTACGTTGGGGGAGGAGTCTAGTAATTTGCTTGAACGTTAGCACAATTGGGGGCGACAATACAACAATGATGATATGGATTTTGGTAAACTGGAGGGGGAGTTTGGTAGATAGGATGGGAAATTTGGTAGCTAGGAGGGGGAGTATTTTGATAACTGGGAGGAGGGGTATTTTGATAATCGGCTTGTGCATGACAAATCGGGTACGAATTTTGTGAAGGTCGAGAACAACCTTGGTATGATGAAGATTTTCTTGGGGTCTTTTTCCCCTCATAAGAGATAGAAGACACATCTTCTCTTTTCTTCTTCGACAAACCCGAAGATCCGGGCAAGGCAGCAACATGGGCAATCTTCTTGATTCTTAATTCGTCTTCGATAGTCTCACCTACTTTGACTATCTCAGCAAACTTTGCCCCAACGAGCAACATGATCCTATCATAATACTCGGGCTCTTGAACCCGTACAAACACTTCAACAATTTCTTTCTCAAACATAAGAGGTCGAACCTTAGCTACCTTCATTCTCCATTTGTATACAAATTCTCTGTAACCTTCATTTGACTTCTACTTCATCTTTTTTAAGGAATTACGATCAGAACGATATCCATATTGTAAGAGAATCATTCAATAAAGTCTTTAGCCAGAGCATTCCACCTAGGCCACTGTCTTGTCTCATGAAAGGTAAACCATTCTAGAGCCTCTCCACTCAAACTTCGGCTAAAAAGCCACATCAGTAGAGCTTCATCTCTTTCGACTCCCACGAGTTGGTCATAGTAGGCCCTCAAATGCGCCAGAGGGTTCCTTGTTCCTCCGAAAATGTCGAACTTTGGCACCTTGAATCCTTCCGGGAGGTCCAAGTTTGGATGAATGCATAAGTTTTCGTAACTCAAATTGGAGACTTCAGGAATACACTGCAACTCTTTCATTGCTTTTCGGATCTCTTCCTTCATATCCAGCTTGACGGCTTCTTTCGTTGACCTCCACTCTCTCTTTCGCTCTTCATAATGGTCGAACTCAGAACCATTAGCGTCATGCTCATTGGGGATCAGGATTTGGAAAGTGGTTTTCTGGGGTAGGGGTGGAGCAATGGAAGGACTTTGGGCATTTTGAGTGTCTTGGTAATTTTGGAGGAAAGTTTGGGGGTTGGTATGTTGATTTTGGTGGCGGAGGGAAATTTGTGGGTTGTCAATATTTTGGTTTTAAAGGGGTAGACCAGTTTGGAGGTTGGCATTTTGGGGAGGAAGTGGCACTTGGAAGTTGGTATTTTAAAGAGGGGGTGGTGTCTAATAAGAGGTGGAGGCATAATGGAGATTTTGGGTGGTTAGGTCGATGATTGAGGGGCTACGAGCAGGACTGGAGGGTGGGTTTTGAGCCTGTTCTGCATTTGAAGGAGGAAAGTGGAGTGGAGGCCTTCCATCTGCTGGAGCATTAAAAGTAAAAGCTGGATTAGGCAAATCTTGCCTTCTCTGTATTTTGATCGGCATCTTAGCGATCTGTTGCATCAACTGCACGATCAACTTGTTCTGATTAGTGACGACGGGCTGAGCCATAACAACATCTGTTAATCTAGTATCCTTAACGTTATCGCCCATTGTTGACTTGCCCTTCCGAGAACTTTGATCGGGGAAGCAATCTGTAGGCCCTTTTGATCTTATAAAGTAGGGATGTTCAGCCAGCTTATCAGCACAGATCAGTTCTAACTACCTGTAGAGGAAACAACTCAAAGGCAAATTTGTTAGGTTTGATTCATGACAAATAATGCAAAATATCACATAGAGGACATGTAAACACATAAGAGTTGCTTTGTTTGAGAACATGTTAACCCACGAATAATGGGGACTGATTTTTTTTTTTTGAACAAAAAGGAATTTGCTCGTTTTATTTTGAGGTTAGTGACTCAGAAAGGTTAAACTGCGTTGAGCTAAGGTCTTCTTGCTGTATCTCTCGGCATCTGTTGATGTGAATTCAACGTTTCTTTGTAAAATGAAGGGGAAAAGTGAATTTTAAAAGATAGGGGCCGAGCCTTGAAAGGCTGCCTACGTATCTCCAAGGAGAATTCAGGCCCTACGTAGTTCGAATACAAAAGGGAATTCCCATTTTCATTCATTCATTTGATTGATTACAAGGAAAGTGAAAAGAAAACATGTGAAAAAGCTCCTAAAACAAAGATTGTTCCTTCACAGAGGCTTTTTCTTCTGACTCATCAAGTCACTTTAGCTGCCGCATGGATGATCAGGGAGAAATTCAACTTAGATCCCTTGCTTGTTGATTAGAGATTCTAGATCATAGAGAAACCCGATGCACATTCCAATGTTGTGATCTATGGCATTGTGATAAGGGCACAATTTCTAGATTTCAATTCCAATGGGATTAAATGTTTCATCATCCATTTTGATAGGGGACAAGACCCCCTTTCAAACCAACTCACGATAGATATCTAACAACGATCTCTTAAAATACATGAAGAAGTGGCAGTAAAACACAATATGATCTGTGACCGGTATACTAGGTTCCGATTGGTCATATGTAAGGAGAGTGTTATGGGGGATTTTCCCAATCTTGATCAGGTTGCAGATCTTGGCTTTGAGATCCACACATTCTTCTGTCGTATGCCTATTTCGGTCTGGATGGTAGGCATATGTCTTACATACGTCCCCCAGCTCAACCCCGAAAGTGGTTTCCTTAATGGATTTTAGGAAGCGTTCAGTCCGAAGACGCTCGTAAATAAGAACACATGGGACGACTTTTGCTCCAACATTATATTCCTGCAGATATGCCTTGAGGGTGATTTTCTCATTCCCTTCTTTCCAACGTCTTTGGAAAGGAGCCTTTAGACGATTTCTTCCTGGGTTTTTCCTTAACAGTTTCAGGTCCAATGCCTTCGAGACCATTGGCGTTGGCCTCTTAGTTGAAGAAAGAGTACATTCCATGTAGCTTTTGAAGCCTCATGGTTATATCATTGTTGAAGGCATCATATTCCTTCCGCATAGCGGCCGTCTCCTCATTCATGGTAGCATATCTTACCGTCTTAGCTGCTAACTCCGCGCCTAGTGCCGCTTTTGCTGCTCATACGATACGGTGGCGAACTCCACTTCTATTCTCCTTTCTCTGGTTTCTTGGATCTCTTGTCTGTTCAGCTTCATCCTCAAATCCTCCTCAGTTAGCTCCATCTCGATATTTTTTTCCTTTTCCATCTTAGCGGCAATTTCATCTTTTCTAAGGTGACAAAGTGATATTTTAGGATCTGGTAGGGAGATTTTATTTTTGGCTGAGAAACTCAAGACTCGAGAAATTTGGGTTGGACATTTTGGGGTAGTGACTGGTATTCAATATCATAGCGATTTTTTTTGGAAATTTTTTTAAAAGGAGTGGGCTAAAATGTCCTCATTCAAAGCAACAAATCACATAAGCAGTTGAAGCACGCAAGCGGCTAACGCGCGTCCTAAACAAGTAGGGGGCCCTTTTGTGCCAAGGGTAGGCCTAGCATATTTGAAAGATGTATGTGTAGAGTTTGACCATTTTGTTACCCTAAAGCAAATTTCGCATATAAAAATGATGTTCAAATGGCAAAAATAGACAGGGGAATTAGGGAATAGACAGGAAATACAAAAGAAAAGGCCCACACAGGGGTCATTTAAAAAGAGTACCAAAACATAAGAAAGTCAAACCCTCGCAGGGGAAAATAACAACAAATACATATAGAAAAACCCACGCAGGAGCGAAGTCCACTAAGATGTCCCCGATGGCCCGACTTTTAATCTGCTCCTCTTGTTCTGTGCTACAAGATGCTGAAGATTGTATTTAATCATTAGCAAGTATCCTTCGCTCTGGCGGCCTTTATCTTTCCAGTCTTCGGGACACATCCCACTTTTCTTATCTCCAATCCATAAATTGAGCTCTCCCAGATTGCTTCTTAAGCTTTTTAATTCTTGAGTTACGCTCTCGAGGGTATATCTATTCTCCTCTTGCTTTCGAGGGAATTCATTGTGCATTTCCTGAGCTTTTTTTTTCACCTCTCTTCATTTTATCAAAGTTTTGGACTCTTTGTCTTCCACACTGCGATAAATATTTGGAACTGGGAAGGAGATACCTTGTATATTGTCTTTCAACCATGCTTTGTAGGTTTCATCATACCCGACATTAAACCGATCCACGACAATGGTTTTTTCATCTATTCGTACTGCTTTTTTCCATCCTCTCAGCATCACTGAAGCCTCATGCACTCTATCATCCCCGATATCGAACACATAGATACGGTAATATGTATTTGGAGGGGTAGTTTGTATTCTTTCGAACTGCCTCAAGACCTGGATGGATGCGTAGGGGCGGATACCTCGAATACCTGATGGAAGAAGTACGACTTGTCTGTGGCCCCGTACTATGACATTTTTTTAGATGAAACGATCGAACATCAATTGAATGTCATCTTCTCTCAGCTCGGAGAAAATCTGAGTCCATCTTCCTCTAGTCTTCCTATTTTCTAAATCTGCCCAAAACAGCACATCATTCAAACCCTTAAGAGAATTATTATCATCGAGGGTATGTAATTGTTGAGTCCCACGTCCCTTCGCTAAGTGGCTTAGTATCCATCATTGGAGGAGGAGATTACAACCCTGAAAGTAGCGATTTCATTCCTTACATTTTCCCAAAGCCCGATACATGTCGGAGAAGATGACAGGAGCGATGGGATAATACTTCACTTGCCCTTGGTTCAAGTACCCATGGAAGAGAGTGTGTGCAAGCATTATTACTCGAGTGTTGATGTTGAGGCATGGGCCCTAGAGAAAAACCATAGTACCTAATAGCGCGATGGTGAATGTCAAAGGTCTGATCTCATCCCATTCTATAAAGGTAACCCTGAACTCTTGGTTGTAATTTGCGTAAAAGCATGCATGCCGAAATCGAACATAAAAGTCCATGAAAGAAATGCTGGAACCTTCGGCCCAGTGGACGTAGTCCTTTCTTAATTCGAGCCAATTTATAATATCATCGAGAATAGGCTTGTTAGGAATTAAGATGTTTTTCTGTTTTCTCACCCTTCTTTCAAGCCCTGTACCGACTGTGTTTATTCTGTTCCGAATTTCCTCAATTATCGGGGTGATTTTCATGGTTCCAAATCGGAACACCATTCTCTTGTTGTCCTAATAACCCGTGAGAACTTCAACCCACTCGGGCCACCCAACTATGTTAATGAGTTCTGTTAGGGCCCCTACATATTTGTTGAGGTCCCATTTGTGAAACGTACTGAGGTCGTTGTGCCACATCTTGAGCAGAAGTAAGGCTTCCACTACTATGTCAAACTTTGGAAGTCGATCCATACCTAAAAAATAAAGCACAATTAAGATTTCTTCCCCCCAAATAAGCAACAAACGGGCTTCCACACATACATCTTTCAAATGTAAAATAATATGATATGTCATTAGGTCGTGGACCTTGGACATGTTTTTTGTCGGTTTTACTAATGGACTTATACGTCTTAGGTATAAAGTCATCTTAGACTAATGCTTAGATTTGGATTTGGTTTCATTCTACTCTAGGTTGACTAGAATTGATTTAGAAATAACAGTTACTCGAGTCGAACAAACAACGACGTGAAGATTAATAAACGGCGCTGGATGACCACAAACCAACTATTCATTCATCATTTCCAAAGAATTCAACTTGTATTTTTCTGAAGGACAGCCGTGGTAAGCCACATAACCGTCTTTTTTCTTAATGCAATTTATTGACCGTTTGGCGAAATCGAATGTCATGAATGTCACAATTTATTGCTTACAAGAATTGAAAAAGTAAGCAATTAAACAAATAGCTAAATAAGTTAATCTTCAGGCCAGAACCCATTCAATCACCCCAGCAGAGTCACTATTCTGTTTTATTATGAAAATATGATTTAGACTTGTTTAGAGTTACCACTTAATTTTAGAGTAAATTAAGAAAACTACTATTTTCAAAAGACTAAAACATAAATCTAATGAAAACTTAAAGGGGGTTCAGAGTTCATATTTGCATTTCGGGACGGGATTAAAAAAATCAGAAATGCTCTCTAATACGCGGTTATCTGACAATTAATTATTTGGCTAAACGGTTTAAAATAAAAGCATACATGACTAAATTGTGAAAATAAACAGTCTGAAACTTGAAATTATTTTTAAGGGGAAGGGAGGTGTTATAAGGGTACTTACTTTAAGTGAAATACAATAAATAT
Source organism: Solanum bulbocastanum (assembly GCA_037074985.1). Classification (NCBI taxonomy): domain Eukaryota; kingdom Viridiplantae; phylum Streptophyta; class Magnoliopsida; order Solanales; family Solanaceae; genus Solanum; species Solanum bulbocastanum. The sequence goes on along the minus strand of CM073604.1, from coordinate 37,684,230 downwards.
TCCAAAAGTCAATTTCAAAAATAAATTTGTTTAATTTCAACTCAAAACAGCTTTCTTTTTGGGGAGTTGAATTTTTTTTTTAAAAACCTTAACAATAACATCAATTAGTAACAAATAAACACATATAAAACAATAAAACAAAGAGAAAGACTTGGGCCCCAGCCTGGTTTTTTCTGTTCGCCTGGACCAGCACTTGAGCATAATTTCATTTTGGGTCTTTGACAGATTTAAATCAGCTGCACTTGTCCTAATCTAATATATAAGATATTTTTCCTTTGGGCTTAAGGCTCAATGTTCCTCCATCTGTCCTAAGAATTAACAAGTAATAGCAAATAAGTGGACTTAGGCCCAAAAATAACAAAATAATATTTAAAGAGTGGGCCAAAGGCCCAAATTTCTTGATCTGTTGCTTCTTTCAATTTCAGGACCTGTTTGTCAATTTTTAGTCGGCTGACTCAAAAGAAGGCAAATTGAGCCTTTACGGCTCTCCCGAAATGCAAAGGGAACGATGGGAGTTAATGGCGAACTCAAACAGATTACACATGCAAAGTGACAAACAAATTACAAAATTAGCATACGAGAAAGAAAAAGAGAGTGGTAAGATAAAAGTAAATATAAAACTGATTAAGAACTAACACTTCTCATACCCGCGGTGGTAGATAGCAATGGGGCAAAAGGTCAAAGGAAAATTAATGTCCTTTCTAGAAATCAATAATGCAAGAAAACAAAGGCAACCAAGTTCGAAAATCTTAAACTAATAACATCGAATATGCTAGTTCAGTGAATATAATTTTTTCCTAGTCAAAACGAAGGGAAGCAGTGACACAACCATGTGAGATAAATATCACAAACCAAATTAGATGAACAGAACACCTCCAAACATAAGTTAGGACATCAATTATCACTTCTCATGTAAAATAAAATTCTTGTCACATATTAAATAATTATTTTTTTTTTCAAATAAAGCATATGCATTTTCACATACTTGAATCAGCACTTTGACACGAAGCATGAAAATCAACATAAAATGGACATATGATTTTAAACCAACAAGCAAATTAAACTTAGATATCTATGGATCCAAGTTCATGTGTTTGGCGAAGAATGACGTAATGTGGATCACCAACTATCAAGACATATTCATGACAATGAAGAAAAACTAAAGCAACCATTTCACCAAAAAAGACTCATACCGAAATTGTAGGGGAAATAACTCAAGGCGGAAAGCGACATAGCCAAACATAACAAGTTTGCAGTGAGTTACCCAACATAGCATTATTGACTGAGATGCGAAAGATACATATAACATTTTGCCATATAAGAGACAAATATAGATTCTGCGAGATTAAACTAGCATGGAGAACTCAAAACGACAAAAAGACGACCTAGAGCACGAACGAATAGGGAAGGAAGAAAGCTACAAAATTAGCACACTCCAAGCGTAAACGAGATGAACCTCAACTATTCAAAGCAAAACAAGACGAAGATTTAACTAGCCTTAAGACATGCTGCTAAAACAAAAATCCAAACGGCTGATAACTTAACGCTGGAGGACCAGAATCATGTCTAATTCTCAGAGATCGACAGAGAACCTCACCAAAAAATGAACCAGACACCAGTAACAAAGGCAACACAAGAACGAACGCATGAAACGCCATATAGGAAAATGAGTGTAAAAGGGAATGGAGTTACCGTTCTTGGAGCAGCAAACTCTGGACAGCTACGAGCCTAAAAGACGACCTTCTCACTATGTAAACCTTAATACTAGCAGCGACCAAAGAGTCTGGGCAAAAATTTGAACTCAAACACCAAAACTACTGTCCCCTTTACTTTCGAAATATATTTAGTGTATTTTAAGTACTCAAGCTCTTCTTTGTATTTTGCAAAAAAATTTCCACTATTTCTTTATAACCTTCTCTCAAAGATCGTTGTTTTTTTTTTTTAAGAAAACTGAGGGTAGTAGTGATATAGGGGTATTTGCGTTCTAATCCTTTTTTTTTGGGGGGGGGGGGGGGATGAAGAAATTCCCATTGGAATTGGGCCCATTCCGAAATTCAAACTCAAGAAATCTTTCACCATTTAGGAGAAACACCATTTTTTGAAATTGGACCACTTCTGGAAGAGGAAAGGGTAGACAAGCAACGTGGCTCCATCTCAAGGCCACAAGGACGGAGCATGTTGTTTTCTTGCCGGAAGCGTATAAATTGGAAAGGGACATCTAAAGAAGAAAACAGAGTACTGTCTTTTGTTGCCGTTGCTTTTCCAGAAATCAGAGCTGCGATAGTATTGGTCTGAGAGATATGGGGTGCGACACGTGTTATGCCACGAGAATGGGCTAATGGGTTCGCGTCTGGGCTGACGCGAGGAAAAGGAAGACGAGCTACAGGAGATGGGCCCGGCTACACTGTACCGTACGCTGCTGGGTTTTTTTTTTTTTGGAATGGGTCGGTTATTGCTGATGTTGAAAAAATAGGGCTTTTTTTGGATAAAAGGTGGGCTTGGACTGACTTTAGCACAAATAAGGAATGAACATTTGGGCTTAATTGGAAATGGTTGTTAGGAATAGAATTGGGTCTGGGAATATAGGAAGAAATATCATGAAATTGGTCTTGAAAAGAAAGCCAAGAATGTGATCAATTTGACTTAAAAAAATAACCACATGAATTGCAATTTCAATCAAATTGAGGTGATTGGTTGATTTCGGTCGAAATTAAAATAAGACAAATTAGTATCAATTAATTACTGAGCTTCTTTAATCCTAACAAAATAAGATAAGTAACTTAATTATAGACTAAATAATTTTAAAAATAAAATCTATTATATATCTAAACTAATTGACCAAATATCTAATTAAAATAAAATATTTTGAGACATTTTTTTTGAATATTCATAAATATACTAATTATATACAAAATTATATAAAACATATATATTATTTAAAAATTATAAAGAAGCGACAAAACTATTTAAAATAACTTAAAAAATAATTTGAATTTTTATAAAGTCAATTATTTTAAATCATTTAGAATTTAAATAGCTCGATGATTAATTTATATTGTGGAGGTCCAAATTTGGTTGTCAACAGCCAAAATACATACTTTTAATCATTATTTACCTCACATTTATTATTTATATTTGTTCTTTTTGAGCATGAATTTTATGAATTGTGCTTAATAGTGTATTTTATTTATAGGATTAAATTAATGGAAAAATAAAGAAGTTTGGAGCTAAAGATAATTAAATATGAAAGATTGAAGAGGAAAATCAAGCAGGCAGCTTAATGGATTAAATTGAATATAATAATATATATATATATATATATATATATATATATATATATATTTATTAGAATTGCATGCTGCTGTGAACCGCATAGGAGATTACTGCCATGTGGGTTATTAGTTGGGTTACTCAGACTTAACCCTATCACTCACAATCAATTTACCCCACCCCCAACAAAATAAGGTGCAATTGCCCTCAATGCACAAAAATCAAAATTAAAACATAGGGTGAAGCAAACATGTGGACCTCTCAAGAAACGGGTGAGTTTATTTTCCCGGAGCCTACTGGATCAACACTAGAGACGCTATCAGTAGCGCCCTCACCAACCATGGAGCACCATCAGTAGTGCTCGGAGTGCCAGATGGGCCAACATTCACCTCAAGGGCCTGCTGTTATCTCCTCTCCTCATCAAGTAACGACTATCTTGTGGCCTCCTCCAACTGCTCGCACTCCTTCTTTTTCAATCTGTGATCCTCATCAGCATCAAAAGTGTGGTCGAAGCGGTGGCGTTTCCCAGCATCAAGGGAAGAATGTGGTGGCGGCATAGTATCGCCGAATAGAGCAGTCATCACCACCTCATCGTCCGATGCCGCAGGAGAAGACTCTGGCTCAGTCTCAGTGGGGGATAGAAATGCAGCAACATCAACACGGAGGCTAGCCAACTCCTGCTAGAAGGTGGTCACATCAATGGTCGGGGCTGGACTCTCCAATACTCTCAACTCGAAAGCATCCAGGAGCTTATGAACGGCCTAAATATTCTGATCTATAATTTGCTCCATTCTCGCCTCAAACTCCCTAATAGAGCGTTGAATCCACGACTTCATATGTTGCAGCAGTGTGGTCATCTGTGTCTCCAGCTTCTGAAGTCGGGATAGAGGAACAAGAGTGGACCCTAAAAATGGAGTGGCTCGGTATGAGCTAGGGGCTTGACTAGTAGCCGAAGACAGTGAAGCCTCGGCATCCACTGTAGGGGCTGGAATGACAGTGTCATCAACCTGCATCTACTCCACATCCACAACAAGATCATCACCCAAAGGTGGTACCTCAACTTGTGGCTCCCTCCGAGGTGCAGCTAAGTTGGCATCATCCCGAATAAGGTCAATGTCCAGAGTCTTGGTCGCCTCAAGCAATTGGTCACAATGTCAAATGGGCACAAAAGCATCCCTGTAAAGTTGAATGGGAAGGGCATGGTGGTGGTGGCCTTGAATGACCTCTCATGGATCTTCGTAATTAAGATGCAGGCAACGTCAATCTCTAAACCTGCCATAATGGCTGCCAGCATCACGGCCCGGTCCTATGTAACCACATTGTCCACTTGAGTCGGGGACAGTCTATTCCGAACCAACAACCAGAAGAACTTAGCAGCGAAGCTCAGTGTAGCCTTCCTAATACCTATGGTAAGAGTACGAACCCACTCGGTGCGCTCCCCATCCACAGCAATATGACTTGCCAACCACCTCAAAAGTGTCTCCCTCTGCTCAGCATCTCTCTGGAAAGACCCGCTGTGGGCAATGCCCATCATGTAGTCATATTATATTGTATTAATGGGTAAAGTGTAGGCTGGGCCATATAAAAACCTATGAATCATGACCTCTGAGATGTCAATTGTGCAATCCAATACTAATGTAAACTGAACTGGAGGATAAGCTACAGGCTTGGCCTATTTAGAAATGGAATTTCTGATAGTGGCAGCATACGAGACATAGAACTCTCTGGCTATCTCCTCGTTGTATTTCCCGGGGCTCCGTGTCATCCACTCGCATTGGTGTCTCCAGAAGAGCTTCTCAATAGTTGGTGTAGTGTGGAGGCTGCCTGTAAGGACCCTACGCTCCTCAGTCACGATCTTGGTCATCTTCCGGTGCTCATTCAACATCGTGTCATTCTCACAAATCTGATACTGTCCATAGACACACCATCTGTTCGGCTCATCAGCCTTTGGGTAGCAGGTTCAACTCAAATAGGTGTCGTGCTGTCTCATGTGCTATCGGCATCAGATGAAGAAGCAATATTGTCACTAGAACTAGTGTCGGATTGCGACTTTGAGCTAGCCTGTGCTCCGATTTGTATAGCCCCTTCCTCAGATTGGGGGGCAGTGACCTTGTCGGAGCTAACCTGCTATGCTCTGTTCCTAGTAGTGCGAGGGTTCATGGGGGAGACCCTGGTGGCAGGTGGGACATAATCTGTATCATTGTCCACCTCTATCATACGTGTGGAGGGGGCGACTGACTTGGACTTGGTCCCTCGTGCGTAGGTAAGAGCTTGCTTTGGAGCCATGGTACTTGTGGAAGCTAAGTTAGTACCAAAACAACACAAAAAGACCCACAGAATAATTTTAGAACAAGATTCGGTCCCAAACAAAAAATAAAAAATTTCCTAGACAGTAGCTAAACTGGTGACCCATGGTGGGTACCTATGGTCCATCGATGGAACGACGGCCCGTGGGTGCCCTCCGTAGGTCAAAGTACCCTAACTTAGGTCTCTGATGTGGGAACCACGAATGTACAGAATGGTTCGTCGATGGAACGATGGGTCGTAGTCCACACCGTGGTTTTACATTTAAGAAATATTGTGTATGCCACTAGTCCACGGACCTTGACCTACGATCCATAGAGTGACCTACGATCTATGGGTTGACGTCGTGGGTCAGTTTTGTGCCAGGTTTCAGACTTTAAACTCACACTCAATGCCATATTTCAACAAACACACAATCAAACTAGACCTACACATGAATTTCAACATATATTTTTGGTAGTTCATCATCCTTAAGGTTGTGATCATTCAATTTATTCACTTTTACACTTAATCATTGAACAACCCTAAGTCAAAACTTCCAATTTAGACCAATTAACCGATTTATGTGGTTTTAATTTATAACACACTCACATACTATTATTCCAAGAGTGCTTCTACCTACAATTCAATATTCAAATAGGAGATTACAACCCAAGGTCAAGTTCCAACTTCGTGATTTCATGATTTAGACAATTAACATCGAATTCAAAGTTAGGGGCGAAATCATTTACCTTACAAGTAATCGAAGTGGGTGAGTGTGTTAGTGCAATGAACTCCTTGAACCTATTTGCTAGCCTTTGACAACGAACCCAGACAGTGACAGTGACAATGATGGGGAAGAATAATGGAAAATTAGAATGATTTGGGAGAGAGAGAAGATATGAAAGATGGATTGTGAATGGAATCAGTTATGAAATGATTTGGGGAGTTATAAAAGGATGAATATGGGTATATGGAGGGTTAAAAATGGTTGAGAGGGAATTATGGGAGTGTGGGGTGTTTTAAAAATGAAAGGTTTTATAAAATATGGGTTCGGGTTGGGTCAGGCAAAAACCCTAAGTTGGACCCACGAGACCTCGTTGACGGTCCGTGGGTCGATGTACAGACTGTGAGTTGGGTTCGTAGGTCACTTTGAAACTTGGAAAAAATTAGAAAATTTACCTGGGGTCTACGAACGCCATCCACCGTCCGTGGATTGACCAACGGACTGTCGATGGGTCCGTGGACCACTGCATAACTATTTTTCTGTATATTTTGCCTTTTCGTCCCTGCACACGTAGCAATCATTAGGACTTTCTTTTTACATTTTTTGGACACTCTTTAGACACAGACCCTATTCTATATCTAGCCAACACTAAAACATAAAAATAAACACCTATCTAAAGAGCTACAAAAAAAAAAAAAAAAAAACTCCTAACTCGAAAAGAGAAACCTATAGTTAGCTAGATTGTACATCTTAGGTTGCCTCTCAAGCAGCGCTTGATTTAACGTCGCGGCATGATGACACCTTGATTACTCAAAATTTATCAAGGTGCCAAGCTTCTATTACAACATTGACACTCTCAGAATTCCCCATGTAGCTTTTTATCCTCCGTTAGTCAGCCTTGAACCTTGTCCCCTTCCTTTTCTCAAGCTCAACCACTCCATGTGGGGACACTTGGGTTACTTTGAATGGTCTGGTCCACTTGGACTTGAATCTGCCAGGAATGCAGCTCAATCTTGAGTTAAATAACAATACCGAATCATCGGAAGCAAATTTGCGCTTTTCAGTCCTTTGATCATGGTGCTTTTTCTCCTTGCACATGGCTGCACCTAATTTCTCCTTGCTAGACACTCCAAAATCTTGTCCCACAATGTGACTCACCACAGATACTGGTTTAAGATAACTTTCCTGCTTTATAAACCTATAGATGTTAAAGGTCACCTCCTCCTTATTCAGTCAGAACTTCATCTGCCCTCTCTCCATATCGACCAAGTTGCACCTAGTAGCGAGGAATGGTCTCCCTAAGATGATGGGAACCTCAAAGTCAACCTCACAATCAAGTATCATAAAATCCGTCGAAAAACTGAATGACTCCACTTTCACAAGGACATCTTGGAGCACTCTAATGGGCTTCTTCACAGTTCTATCAGCCATAAGTAAATGCATCGCAGTTGGTCTTGGAGCTCCTAAACCCAACTTCTTATAGATCGACAATGGCATCAAATTAATACTGGCACCCAAATCACACAGGGCCTTCACAAAGTGCATCTTATCGATGGTGCAAGGGATAGTGAAAGCTTCAGGATCCTCTTACTTTTGCATCAGTGACCTCATAGAAATGGCACTACAATGCTGCAACCTCTCATCATTATCAAAACTGACAGCCCTCTTTTTGGTCACCGAGTCCTTCATGAATATTGCATACCCATACATTTGCTCCAAAGCTTCTATCAACGGGACATTGATGGAAAGTTGTTTTAACATAGTTATGAACCTACAATATTTTCCTTCTTCAGTCTTTTGCACTACCCTCTGTGGGAAGAGAGGAGGTCTAGGCATGGAAACAACTTTCTGGGTCAACTTAGCCTCCTTTTCTGCAATATCTTTCGTCTCTCCAGTAACCTTAATCTCATCCGCATTTTTTTCTACCACTTTTTCAACATCATACGGCAGGAGGGGGGATCAATAGTCTGTTTTCCTCCAGAAGTCGTAATTGCCATACAATGCCCATCATATTTTGGATTCTGGATAGTGTTGCTAAGTATCCCCGGTTGGCGTGGATTCACAGTAGCGGACGACTAACTAAAATGCTGCTTAAAGTGTTTGATAGACACTGCATGGGCATTAACTTTCTGACCAATCCCGAACAACTCAGTACGTATCTCTTTCACATTTTCATCAGTTGCATCAAACCTCTTCATAATCTTTTGTATCATATCCTCAATGCGCGACATACTACCACCAGCCTCTCTATTACCAGATTCCCTGGCAGGTGGAACATAGGTCCCAAATCGATCATTCTTGTTGCCATAGTTATTTCGATTGTAGTTGGTATCACGATTGTAGTTGCCATCCCAAACATAGTTTCCCTCGCGATTGTAGTTGCCATAGTGCCGACCTTAGTTTCCTTGAACTTGGCGCCAATTATCCGAGTTGGAATCTTGGTCGTTGGTTTGGAAACCCTTAGTCTGATCATTAACCAAATAAGCATCCTCCTCATAGTAACATTCCTCAGTTGGTAGTGGTGGAGTTCTAGTTAGGTAGTTTACCGCATTCACCTTTTTTGCATTTCCACTCACATGTTTTAATATCAAGCCCAATTCTGTTCTCATTTGAGCCATCTCTTCATACACATCGTCATTTGCTTGATTTGGGGCATTTAGGACTGCGAATGTGTTCCTTCCAGTATTAGCTTTTCTATTGCTCCATGCCTTATTGTTTTGGGAAATCTTCTCTAATTTTTCAGCAATCTCCTCAAAAGTGCACTCACTATATGATCTTTCTGCAATTGTATCTAGCACAGCCTTTCCACTGTCATCATGTCCTCTGTAAAAGTACTCCTTCAGTGATTCATCATCAATGTGGTGATTAAGGAACACTTTTGATGAATGCAGTGAACCTATCCCATGAGCTGCTTATGGACTCTCCAGGTAGTGCGACGAAGTTATTCAGTTTATCCTTGTGATTCAGCTTTTTAGACACCAGAAAATACTTCACCATGAACACCTTATGCAATTGGACCTATGTATGAATCGAATTGTATGGACGCTCTGCAAACCACACTGCAGCATCACTAGTCAATGATAGAGGGAAGACTCTCAAACATATAACATCCATATCCAATTATAGACGCCCCACACAACTCTTGCAGACACTTCTCAATTTTTCCATGTGACCATGTAGATCTTCCGAAGCTAGACCAGCAAACAACCCTCGTGCTGTAAGCATTTGCATCAGACTGCTAGTTACCACAAATGTATGCCCTGGAAGGAGAGGTGGTAGAACAATAGGCCCTTCAAATTCAGTTGTATTGTAGTCAACATGGTAGTTGTCACGAAGCCTTGGTGTTGGTGGATTCTGCACCCTCTCTTGATTTTCGAGTAGATTATCATCAAGAATCTAAGTGGCCACATCAACAACCCCAGGAGGCTGCAATTGAACTCCATCACCTAGATTATCTTCTATTGGATTGTTGTGAACCCCTTGATTATTCATTTTTCGCAAAGTTTTGCTCAACTCTGGATCGTATGGGGTCAATGGTTTGCCTCGACTCTGTGTACTTGGCATACACTAGAGTTGAAACCTGTAGAAAACTAAACAGAAGAAAATGTACAATCAGGAAACTCTTGACTAAAGTTCAATAATTTAGATAAACTTAATCTAAAAGCGAAATTCCCCGGCAGCAGCACCAAAATTTGATACGCTCAAATTACACCTCCCTAAAGAAGTATAAGCGATTGTTGTCAAATAAAGAACCCAACTTGTAGGTTGGGGTCAATTCCACGAGGAATATGGTTCAAACTTAAACTTAACTCACTATTATATCCGTTTAGTCAAACTATTTCCGAGACAAGTAAATAAAGGGAGGTTTTTTGTAAGTAAGTAACAAATTGTTGATTTAGTAACAAGTAAGCAAGATTCAACTTGTAGTTATCAATATGAGAAACAAACTAGGGTATAAGTGTTACCCACAAGCTCTTAACGCAGTAATTCTAATAATAGTAATCCTTTCCTAGTGTTTTACATGCAAAGTTGGTAAGTTAGGTATCCCTAAGTGATTGGTCCTCCAAGTAGGGAATTTCCCCTTGTACCTTGGTCCGACTATGGGTGTATGTTTTACTTACCCTTACTTTTACCCCAGATTAGACATCACATCAATGAATGACTTAGTTTTCACCCACATTAGACTATTAGATAGCATCCACTAAATCTCTGTTGTTAATTATTTTCTCATTCATTACCTCCTTGGTCCGGCAAGTAGGAATGATGCGATTTCTAACGCGTGCACTCGTTAAAAAGACTTCTAACCGAAAGAACTAACAATACATGCATAAACACTATTCAAGAATTACTTAATTATTATGCATACTTTGTTAATTGTTCATGGTTCCCACAACCCTAGTTGTGGATTTAGCTACTCATGCTTGAAAGAACACAATTCATAATTGGGTAAAAAGAATTCATGAACTTACAAGAAGAATTAATGAAACCCGAAATCTTCAATTGAAATTCAAAGAGAAAATTGTATAAAACGAATTCCGAAAATCAAATTGCTAAGATTTTGCAAATTAATTCCAAAACACCAAAAACTAAAGGATCGTTTGGTAGAGTGTATAAGAATAATGCAAAATATAGTGTATTAGTAATGCTTGCATTAGTAACGCTTGTATTAGTTATGTTTGCATTAGTTATGATGAGATTTTTTTATGCATTACATAATTTTTTTAGAAAAAATATTTGTTTACAAAAGTACCCTCCACAAATATAGTGGAAAGGATGTAAAAAATGTTTTTGAGGACAATTGTGTCTTTAATAATGTTAAAGCATGCATTAGAACCCATTGCATTACTAATGCATAGAAATAGATGGCATTAGTAATACATTCTTCAATACACAATAGAGTGTATTACTAATACAAGCATTAGTTATGCATAGGTTAGAAAAGTGTACCAAACAAGGTACTACTAATACATCAAACTAATGCAAACATTATTTTCTCTAATACACTCTACCAAATGACCCCTAAGAGTTTACAATAAAATCTAACCCCAAAAACAAGGTTTATATCTCCTATTTATAGAAAACAAATCTTAAATAAAACAAGAAACAAAATAAGGAAATAACTGGCAGGATGTGGTTTCAAATGACGCTTCGACCTACGGACCGTGGGTTGACCTACGATCCGTAGGTCCCCTCTGTGGCTCAACACTTAGACAATTTCATCAGGTACTGGAACTTCCAACTCTCAGATCATCAATGATGGACGTGCAGGACGGACCGTTGGTCAACCTATGGTCCGTCGTCTTGCTCCGTGGTTCCACACTTGTTAGAAGTCCCTGATGTTCCACCTACGATGCACCACCTATGGTCTGTCATGGCACTCCGTGGATTAAGTTACTGAAACTCATCTCCCAGGCCAAGACCTACGACTGCCCATCTACGGTCTGTCGATGGACCTACGGTCCGTGGATGGCACCGTTGGTGGCTACTTTAGCACTTTTCAGCTCACATCTTCATCAACAGCATCCAAGCCGATTTCCTGCAAGAATTATACATAAAACATTATTTCTAATAACAAAATGGCCTAAGACACACACAAACTCTAAGGGAAATGTATCAAAAATACCGTAAACTCATGGTATATCAGTCACCTATAGGTCATGACTAGTTAGGCAAGTTTAAAGTCCCTTAGTACATATTTTCACAAATAAGTGGCAGTTAGGAGTACAGTATATGGTACAACATGAGATTGATGAGATAAAGAGATTATACAATTGTGAATCAATATGGATATAATTTTATGATTGTGTGTAACTGTTTTATATTTGCAGAGTTTGTAATGATCATTATGTTTGTTTTTAGTGACTTATATGTCCAATGATTGTTTGACATCAATATGTCGGAACTATTATTGATTACTTGAGTTGTTGAGTTAATTGAATATATGTTGTTGTACCGATCTACTTGTTTTACTTGCTTTCTATATGTATTTTTACTAATCAGAGTCGACATATAATGCCTATCAGTATATAGTGTTCGTACAAATAATAGTTCTCCACTTTTCTTTGAGTGTAGACTGTGACTCAAAATCGTCTATGCAATTCAATATCTATCACAATCGATTGGACATTTGAGGGCGAGCTACTCCTATCTAGTTTGTCTCAAATCTTTATATGTCTATTTATTTTTGGATGTTGTTTATTTAATTGATTTTGCTACTCTTAAATATTGTTAGTTAGAGTTCTTGTACAATGACTTTCAAATCTTGGAGAATGTAATAATTATAATTCTGCATTTTTATTTTTTCTATATTAAGAACTCGCAGTTCTAGCTTTAAATGCTTTAAAATGTGTTAAATAATCGATTACAACATTGGTTAGTTATTAAGATATGATTCGTGGACCAAAATTTGTGTAAACATCAATCACTAAAATTTGAATCATGAAAAATTCTTTTCCTTTCTCCTCCAAATAAATACAATGACCTACACATGAAAAATTAATAAATCAAAAGAACACACACGAAAAACTAAATTTTAATAATCAAGAATTTCAAAAATAACAAAATTTGAAATAGAATACCCTAAATAGGGAAGAAGCAAAAAGACCAGCGGTTGACATATCCAATGAAGTCTAAATTAAGTGCATGCAATATTATTACAAACCCAAAAATCAAATAAAACAACAAAAAATGAAAGAAATTTTACACCAATGGAATGTAAAAATCGTCGAAATAACTTAAAATTCAAAATAAAATAATATAACAATATTGATGATGGTTTGATATCACTGAGAGTCTAGGACAAAAAAATTAAATCTTTCGAAAAAACATGCAATAATCATGAAAAAAACGTAAACATAAGAAATATTATTAAATCTTGCGGAATAAAAGAACAAGATAAAATTGTCTTTAATTTTTTTTTGATTATTTAGAATAATTTTTTTTTAACCATAAATTACAAGAACTAAATTAATATTTTTGAATTTCATTTATGATTAAAGTTAATATCCACATTTAACATGCATAAAATCTTCACACATAAAAAATAACGAGTGAAATCAATAAATATAAAATCTATTACATGCTCACAATTTTTTTTTTCAAGTAATTATCTTATTTTACCATATTAGTTTATAGAATATCAAATCACTTGTATCCATATCTAATTTCTCATAGATAATTTTTTCTTTAAAAATTATCTAATTATATTAAAAAGAAAAAAACTCATCAACATAATATGATTAACCTACAATTATTTACTTTGAGTTTACACTGAAATTTAATTTCTCTGTGTATGGTTTTCCAAAAGGGCTGTTAGCAAAGTTCCCCCGCTCAATTCTTCAATGGAGAAAATCCATTAGAGTTCAACTCATACTTGTTCGCTACAATGGTAACCTATCAAAATTCAAATAAAAATTAACTTTTTGCTGTATAATTTTCAGCTGGGTGTTTGATTCTTTCTGTCAAAATTTGTGTTTCAGTTTTCGATTGCAGCCATCAACGATACAGAGTCAGTAAGCCAATGGGAACCTTTAGCCCCAACCAAAGAAGCCCAGGTAAACTTGTTCTTGCTTTTCCGCTTGATTAAATGGGGATTCTAATTGTCTGCTTAGTTGTTGGGATTGATTTAAGAATTAATTGTAAAGAACCCCTTATGTTTCAGTACCCTAATTGTGCAAGATTAAGATATAAGAAGCTAATTTATTTCATTATATTCCTTTTGTCAAGCATTTAAAATTTGAAAAAGCTAGTTGTGTTAAGACATTATAAAGCATCTCTCAATTTTGTGATCACTTGAATGATATTTTTCTGCAAATTTTATTGTGAGCAAGTACGGAGCTATTTTGATTTATGTCTTTTTTTTTTTACAGTATTTATAATATGGTTTTTGCAGGAATTTCACTTATCACAGACTTACCATGAGGGACTTTTGAAGTTGGAAGCTAAAGACTATAAAAAGGCTCGTGAGCTTTTGGAAGTTGTATTAAAGGATCCTTTGGTCGCAAATTCACAGGTACATGCTGATGGTTACCCTGGAATCACCCTCTTTTCTGATATATCCTTATGAATGGTTATTTTTCTTCTTCTTATTTTTGTGTTTTCGTTATAGGTGGATAGTAATTCTAGTGATGGTCATCTTTTGCAGCTCAGGTGCGTTTGAGGCCTAACTTTTAACTCAAACTACCGGTTCTAATTTTATTGTAAATTTCTTGTCTTACTTGCTTGTTCCTGGCTACTAATTCTCTAATAATCTAGAATAACAAGTGGACTACCATCTCTTTTAGCTGGCGTTACAGCATTTTTCATAATATTTACCTGTGCATTTAAAACTGAAACCCATTTGTTGCCCTTTCCCGCTATCATTGGTAGTTTAAATTTTGCATTATTGTTAGTGATACTATATTGAATTGAAGATCTTAAAGAGATCTAAAAAGAGCATGATATAGAAGGATCAGTTTGATCGTCTGATTTCAGAAAATTGGTGCACCTTTATGGATGTTGAAGACAAAATTAAGTTAATAAACTGCACTTTCTAATATTTTGAACTATTAAATGAGAAAGTCGCACACTTTAACATGGTATCACAACAGCGAGAAGTCATGGGTTCAGGTCTCATAATACCAACTATTTAAAAGAAAAATGATTTTTCACACACTTTAAGAGTATGTGAAGGGGCCTGTTGAAGACACAATTAAGTCAATAAAAAAGTGTGTTCTCTCAGCATTTAGATAAAACAGTCACACATTTTAAAACATGGAACTTTCACAAAAATGTATGCCCTTCCTCCCTTAAGATATCATATTTGACTTGTATGTTTTTTCCTAATAAAGAAACATTAGTGTTGCATAAGGGAGGAGGAAGGGAAAAGGGAAAGAGAAACTATTTATGAGGTTTGAACCTTCCACTTACCTGGTGGAAGTGAGTAAATTCAACTTATATATCATATTAGTGATAGTAGAAACAATGTTGTCAAAGGTGTGCTTAAAGCACGCTTAAGCCTTGAAGCTCAGCTCAAAATGTGTAGAGCACTTTGCTTTGCTTAATGTGTGCTCCAGTGTCGTCATCAAGGTTCTAAGACATACTTTTCCTTGCCAATGAGCCTCATTTGAAGAGGCGACACTAAACAATTGATATTTCACTTTATTGTAATTACTTGGACTAAACACATTCTTTTCCCCTTTGTGCCTTTTCCATTAAGCCCACACTTTATTTGTGCTTTATACTTAAATCCCCAAAGGATCTTAGAGCTCTTTCGCGATTTTTGCTTTTGATAACACTTAGTAGAAGAATATATTTAAGTAATAGGTGAAAAACTAGTTTGATAGACAAAATATCCTGTCAAAGTTGAAAAGTAAAATATTGTCAAACATTTCTGGGATGTTCCAAAATGGATAGAGTCATAAAATTTGGATAGAAGGAGAATTATGTCTTCCTTTTTATGTTGAAGTAATGTGTTTCATTAAAAAGCATCAAGGAGATGCAAAGTTACAAGGAGCATAGTTACAAGTAACAAAATGACAAAAAGGAGTATTTAGCTCAGTTCAGCTCATATACAAAGTGTTAATCCAAAACTAGGGTGCTAACAAAGTCTAGAAAATGCCCAGCACTAAGGACCGGGGTCAACTTTGACCAACAAAAAATGCTAGTGAGCATTTAGCTTTAAGAGAGTGATTTGGAGTTGAGATGCCATCAGAACATCTCTTGTTCGTTTTTGTCCACAAACACCAAAAGATAGTAGCAGGAATCATCAGATTTTGTTGATAGCCTTATCAACTTTCCATAATCTCCTGCTCAAATGTATGTGCTTGTCTCATGCTCATTGGAATAACCCAACTTAGACCAAAAAGGGCGCAAAACATTGTCACAACCCGATTTCTCAAGCCATGATGGCACCTACTATAAACCCACCAGTAGGTAAGCCAACCCGTAACCCGGAACAAGTAATGGGTCTGAGGGCAGAAACTAAACAAGAGAAGGCAAAATTTAAGATAACAATTAAATAACAAGCAGACGCAAACCAAAACATATATACAAATAAAGATCCCTCCCAGAACTTGGAAGTCACTAGTACAGAGCTACTAACAAAAAGAGTACAAGTCCCAATAATGGACCACAGAGACTGGACTGTCTTGAAAGGTAAAAGACAAGTCTATATATACAAATGGAGACTGAAATAGTACAAAACGATGTGTGCTCACCCCCGTCTCTGGATCAGACTACTCCAAACTGTATCAACGCTGGCCACTGGTGCTCGGACCTACATCACAAAACAAATGCAGAGCGTAGCATGAGTACCAAAATAGCAGGTACCCAGTAGGCATCATAGGCCAACTGAACTTGAAAAGTAAAGGCAATATGAAAAGAAGGAATAGCACAAACGGAGGTCAAGAACGAAAAACTAAGTAACAATGGAATGCACACGAGTGTAGAAAGAACTAACTAAAGTAATCTATAAGCTAACTACACCTAATTGGACCCCCATAAGCCCAGAAGGTACACTCGTGCGCAAGTTAAATTAAAAATCCGAATGGACCCCCATAAGCCCGACGAGTATACAAAATAACTATAACTAAAGAAAATTGCACATGAGAAACCAAGAACGAAGAGCATCGAACCAAAACCTCAACCCCAATAGTAGAATCTGACAGTACGGAGGCCGGACCTCGAACCGGATGCTCACTAGAAGTACCCAATTAACCAATCACAAGTATCAATTAACTGAGGCCGGACCTCTAACCGGATGCTTTGTATAAGTATCTGGGCGATAGAGGTCAGACCTTAAACCAAATGCTCTATATAAGTATCTGGGCGATAGAGGCCGGACCTTAAATCGGATGCTCTTCGAAAATATCAATGAGGTCAAGACTGGATCTCGAATCCGGATGCCCGACAAGGTGCCAATGTAGTTGCTGAAAGAGTCCAGTTGATTCATGCTCATAAATGTCCGTGGAACACCGTCCACACTTAGTCAATCAATGCAAGTCCTTGGAACCGAATCGAAAATCAATTTCAAATCGCGAATCAGAACCAGTGTTGCCGACGTAACTCGTGAAACCGTAACATCAGAGAAACAAGGATAACTATCATCGGAGTAAGCGTATTGCCTAGCTAAGACCCAAACTATTAGACTTAAGTCTGCTACACCAATGTATAGGAATCTAAGTCAGCCGAGCGATGTCGGGGCAAAACTAAGGCCTATCGGTTCCGAATCATGCATTTTTAAGGCAAGCCCTAGTCAAACCTAAACTAAGGGCCAACATGCATCAAATAAACAGTAATTAAGCATACAAGTACTCCACATAGCAAGGAGGATCAATTAGTAACACCAAACATGCTCACAGTTACCCGATGAATCCCGAAAGAGGCCGAAACATGATTTCTAAACACCTATGCATTATTCAATAACTACCAACCCAAAATCCCAACTAATCAACATGCATTCACACTCTCGAGCTCAATCTAAAAGAGGGAAGCCGCAACCTACCTGTAGGCCGATCACGCGCGCTCTAAAAATACACCTCGGGAGCTTTTCCTTTTTGAACGGCCTCGAAACACTGCCACGCTATAAAAAGTGGAGTCACAACGTTATTACAGTTGTTTAGTCACAATGTTATTACAGTCGTTTAGACACTAAAATCGCAAGAAACGGAGACGGACCAATTTCGGGGTCAAAACGGGGAAAGTGGGACCCGCACTGGAAATTTCGAAATTAACCCCGAAAATAGGTCCTAAACACCTCCCCGAATTTGTGTTCCAAATTGGAACACAATTCAGGGCTCGGAACAGTCCCAACACGAACATGCAACGAAAAACTCAAAGTTACGCTAAAAGGGACAACAATGGCAGCAGCTATTTACAAGAAATTACCAGAAACGAGGGTCCAACTGCTGAAACCAATCACACCACGACGATCCTCACGAAAATCCCCACAGTCTAGGCCCTTGAATCACCAAATTCGGACCTAAAATGGCCAAGAAATCATCTTCCAAAATTTCCCAAAAATTGAGCTCGAAAATGAGCTATGGCAGCAGCTAAATCATAAATCTTACCTCCAACAAAGCTTCAAATATGCATTTCAACCACGCCAATGCATTCTTCTCGAAAAACCACTCAAGATAGCCCCAAGAATCACTAGAATCGGACTTGAAATGAGAGAGTTATGAGGATTTGAAGTTTGACAAATGAGGCTGAAATGAGGCTTTTAAAAGGGCGAAAATGGTCGCTAAAAAGACCCAAAATCTGGTCGTTAAAAGCCCAAACTCTGGTGGCTAAAAGGGTGCACCAGATTTCAGCTATTGGCATCTATTCAAAGTCTCCGACGGAGGGATCGGAATTCGTTCGGAACCCAATCAAGATAAAATAGATATGCTATCCTACTAAATTCGACACTCCAGACTCAACGGCGCTGATGAAATTTCCATCAGAGGTTACCTCGATAAAAAGTGGGTCCCACTTCCAATGGCTATTTTTAGCCAAAATCCACCAAGGGGCTCGGAATGAGTCTGGAGGCCTCGAGAGTTGAACGAAAGGTTGTTCTAGACCAAACTCGACATTCCGAGGCTAACCGTGCTGACGGAATTTTCATCCGAGTGCGTTTTTCAAGAATGTTGACCAAAGTCAACCTCAAGCCAAATTTTAAAGGCTAAAACGCCTAATGGTCCAAACTCGCACTGAAGGCCTCAATTCTCGTGCCAACCATGCTACTAGCCTAATTTGGCCATTCCGAAGCTGATGGAACCGTCAGAATTCCATTCTGAGGTCGTTTACCTGACGCTTTAACTAAAGTCAGTTATTCAAGCTTCAAGGTCTCTAAAACACGAAAAACTAAAAAAAAAAATTCAAACGAACGACCAGGCAACCGAACAGTCAGTGCTAGCAAGTCATAAATGACTTGGGGTCGCTATAGGAACGCTCTAAATGACGTAAATGAGGCATTAAGGCAAAAATGACCTAGAGGGTCATTACAAACATGTTCCAAACACCAAGTAGCTACTGGATAGTGCAAAAACAAGTGATTAACAGATTCCAGATCCTTGTTGTGTAGTTAACATCTCTTAACTAGCAGAAGTCCTTTCCTATTAAGGTTGTCTGGTGTTAGACAAGCTTCATATAAGGTAATCCAGTTGAAGCATATGAACTAGAGGTTGGACTAAGTTGCTCGGACTTGGGTGCGGGTGTCAATACGTGTGAAGAGCTAGAGGTCGGATTCTTCATGATCTAAATTTTAAGATTTGGGTGTACGGATCTAGGTACTGATATGGGTGGATGGATTCGGTTAAAAATAATTCAAATATAAATAATTAGAGTTAAAATGTGCCTAAATTATGGTGGACCCTTTGGAAGGAAAGGAATACCTGAATTTTTGAGAGCAAGTTTGAATAGGTAATTATTATTTAGTACAAGCATCTCTTTAGTGTTTAATGTGTAGTTCGAATCAGAAATCATTGTATCTATCTCGAATTTTTTCTTTGATTTTAGTCGAAGTACCTGAAATCGTTTCACCATATCTGGTATGGATCCCACACCCACGTTGTGTCGACACAGGTGCGATATCCAAAGTGAAGAGTCTGTGCACAAGATATCTCTGGCACAAAACATCTTGTGAAGCAAATGGAACAAATGTATGTTGCCTCATCTAAAAGGTTAATCTGTTGAGAGGGACCCTTATATAAAAGGTCTATAACCGCTCATCATGTGCGGACAAATTTTTTTATTTGGTCCAATCACATGGAAATATTCTGTTGATAGGTGGTGGTGAGACTCGAAATGTGGACCTCATCTTGTTTTGGTACCATATCGAATTTTGTGACCTGCTTAATCTATTGATAAAGATGCAATACTTTTATTTCTTTCTTAGTACATAAACTAAATACTCAAAGTAGGGGCCTTCGCACTTCTCAAAGATTTAAGCATGAAGTTCACGCCTAATTTGTGCAATAGGAGCTTTAATATGGTTGGTTGTGGCTTTTAATAAACTAAGATAGTTTCCCTTAAATGCCTCAAATATAATTGGCAATATCTTTCTTTTTATAACTGAGAAATCCCCGAGGGATAGTGGCACGGTTGAAACACGGTGGATAACGGGCCCGCTCTCAATCCATCTGCTCTTCTATTGACAGTTTTACTTTATAAACATATATATCTGATGCTGGGTCATTGTAATTCACATTTCCGCAGATTTTTGGCATTGAAAAATCTTGCCACTGTTTTTCTACAACAAGGTGCTCCATACTACAAAGATGCTTTGCAATGCTATCTTCAAGCTGTAGAGATTGATAATAAGGATTCTGTTGTCTGGAATAAGCTGGGAACTTTAGCATGCTCAATAGGAATGTTGAGCATTTCCCGCTGGGCATTTGAGCAAGGATTATACTGCAGTCCCAATAACTGTGAGCATTTTATATCATGTTTAAGTTCTTATAAGCTTTCTTATATAAGGTTTTCCGGTTACATGACTTGACTGTTAAGAGCCCCCATATTCACCTTATGCCAGAGGTCATCTTTCAATAACTTCAGCTTTGCTTCTTCTTGACTAATGTGCAGGGAATTGCATGGAAAAACTTTTAGAAGTACTTATTGCTATAGGCGATGAGGTTGCCTGCCTTTCAGTCGCTGAACTAATTTTAAGAAACTGGCCATCCCATTCTCGAGCTTTGCTTGTTAAAAGAACTATTGAAGAGTCTGAACCAATTTCATTTTCCCCAAGAGGAATAGACAAGCTAGAACCTAAACATATGCGGCTGAAATTCCCAGAGAAGAGAAAAGCTGCAGGTGTTGACCTTGATGAGGAACCTGTTTCCAAAAAGTTGAAGCAAAATTTGGAGTTCTGTCTTCCAGAAGTTTCCTGGACAACTCTGGCCAGTGAACTTTTGAAAATTTTACATCCATCAATTGAATCTGGTTCTGAACTTGGACCAGGGAATGGCGTATCTGGTGATGTTAGTGTAATCATTAAATTGTCAAGCATACCAGAAAATTTTAAGGATCCTTCAGGAAGGAAAGATATTTCACCCTCCACAGCTGCTGAAAGCATTTACATCATGGATTTCAGGTCTGAGAAAGGTAGTGTCAGTAGTGAAAATGAATCAACTATTTGTGGAGAACACCCTCAAGAAAGGCGAAGCAGCCGCCTGGAAAGGCTCAGAAGCCGTAAACCAGACAAAGAGTTAGATTTTGAGACCAACAGGGACCTCACTAAAGTTGTAATGCAATTTCTAGGACCCTATGTTGTCAATCAAGTAGGACTTGCAGACCAAGCTGAGGATCTTCCTAATTCACAGGACACAGAATGTAGTGATGTTGTAGGATTTGTCCTGAAAACGACAAGAAATCATGGTGCTTACCACTTGGGTCACATGCTCCTGGAAGAAGTTGCCAGGCGAGGCATTTTATATCAGGATGGCATGTCTAGATTTTTGGATCTGGAGAAGGTGATAAGGTTTTGGGGCCAGGAGAGGACTCCTGAGTGCAATTTGTTTCTTGCTGAGTTATATTATGATTTTGGTTTGTGTTCTTCTGACACATCAAAAAAATCTAGCTTTTTGTCAGAGGCTTCATATCATGTGTGCAAAATAATTGAATGTGTTGCTTTGGACTATCCATTCCACGTTATTGGCAGGAAAGAAAGTGCTTCAGTGGGGGAGCATTGTCAGAGTCATGGTCAGAGTGAATATCCACTTAATAAAAATCATGAGTTTTGGGTTCGCTTTTTTTGGTTAAGTGGGCAATTGTCTCTATCAGATGGCGACAAAGCAAGAGCTCGAGAAGAGTTCTCTATTTCAGTGGAGCATTTGACAAATAAGGAAAGCAAGAGTGATTTCGTTTTATTATCCCACTTAAAATCGTACAAGAGGCTGACTGTCAATAAAATTCTCCATGAGATTCATCTACTGGAGGTTGATTTTCTAATGAAGGATGGTATCCATCAGTTAGTTAAGAAAAATCTGCACTCTGAATGTGTAAAAACACTTGCTCCTCTTCTCTTTTCCTCAGAAGAGGTCTCTGCTGAATCATCACATGTCACCACTCATACAGGAAGAGGGCTAACTTCAATAGAAATGTCTGCCTTGGATATTTTAATAAAAGGATGTGAGGAGACAGAGCCATTGGACATTGAGGTCTATTTAAATTGCCACAAAAGGAAGTTGCAGATGCTTATTACTGCTGTTAGTGAGGAAGAGAATCAATTTTCTAATCAGATGAAAGGTTCAAAAATGCTATCTATCTCTGACGCAGAGTCGAAGGAAATCCCAAGTGATCTCTGGAACATGGCTGCTCAAGAAGTGAAAGCAATATCTCAATGTGTCTCTAGGATAAAGAGCATCACAGACCCTTCTGAAACCTCTGTACGTCAGTTTTGTCTTAATTGTTTTTTTGACAGTCTTTCTTATAGCAGATGTGTTGATCTTTAATTTTTTTTTTATGAAAGATGCTAAATTGCTATCAATATCAAGGCGAATGATAATTTCTTTATGATTTGATGGGAAAAAACCCTGCATTCAAGTAAAGAATCTTAGACAAAACATACACAGAATGAACCTTTCTTTACCTTTTTTTAATCATACATAGGGGGAAGGGAAGGGGAAATGAGGGAGAGGACTGTAAGGTGGTGAACCAAACTCTCACCAACAAGGTGAAGGTGTAAGTAACCAACCAATTGAACTACAAAGATTCTTCTTAGACTGAACTTTTTATTGAGAAGTATTAAAAATGAACATGTCATTGGCTTTTCCTGGTTTCAACTTGGACCCTCCCCTACCCACCCACACACACACACAAAAAAAAAAGAAGAGAGAGACAGAAGAAAAAAAAGCTCAAATGAAGCATCTTTCTTATGGGTTTTGACCAACATTAGTCATATTGTGTTTGTTTGTTCAACTTTCTGCTGTTTATCATAGTTTTGACTTTGCATACTAGATAGTCAACCGCAGTTCTATGGTTATGATGCTTAGCACTTTCTCATCCTGAACTTCGGTCATATAGCCAATTAAGGTCCATGTTCTTGTTGACAAATATTAGAAGAAATGTAAACTGGTACTTAACATTTGGTTTTCCTAGATATTATGATGTTTATTTAGTTGATGAGCAATGATCATAGGAAACCAATGTAGTTTTTTCTATGTGTTCTTTTGATCTAAGTTTCTTAGAGTCTTCACTTTCGGTGCCGCACCCGTGCGGGTGTGGATACCAAATTTGAGAGAGATTCTGATAGATTCAATGATTTTCTTGATCAAAACAAAAACTTAGGTGAAATTGAAGAAAATGGAGTACCTTGTATATATAAATTTCTATTGTCACTAACTTCCATTTATCTTACTCCAGGATTCTCCATTTGATCAATATTTTCTCCTCAAGTTTTCCACATAATATCTCATAATTTAGGTGTTATAACTCTATTTATTGATAGATATTTGAATTATTTTTAGCTGAATCCCCGCATCTGTATCCATACATGGATCTGTATCCCCGAATCTTAAAATTTAGATCATAGAGGATCTCACCTCTATATCCTCACCCTTATCGGACACCCGCAACAGAGTCCAAGCAACTTAGCTTTTGATAAATAAAAATTGGTGCAAATGTTGCAGAATTTGATACGTCTTTTTCTTGCAGAATGGTGTTCCAGTGACTGTCATTGCTGATATTCAGTCGTTGCTGCTGATGTTTATGTGTAATGTTGCCAACACATATTCTTGTAAGAAATTTTCTAGTTCAGGAATTTCAGATCATACGGAACAAAGAGAAAGCTTGTACTTACTAGATGCAGTTATTGCATTCTGTAAACTCCAACACTTGATCCCAAATGTTCCTATAAAAACTCAAGTGAGACATCTTTCTTTCTTAGAGGGTTTAGACTGTCAAATTTCATCTGTAACATTAATGTTTGCTATCTTAATCTTTCATTACAAATAAGCTGATCTCTTCTACCATGTCATGCCAGACAGACTTGATCGTGGCAATCCATGACATGCTAGCTGAGTTTGGTGTCTGCTGTGCAAGTGCAAGTGGTGAAGAGGAAGAAGGAACATTTCTAAAACTTGCAATAAAGCTCCTCTTAAACTTGGATATGAAACTGAAGTCTAACTTTCACTCTGCTAGCAAGGAATTTGAAATGTCTCAGTGTGACAAACAGTCTAATCATGATAATAATGTACAGAAATCTGAGCAACTTTCTCATGAAAGTCACGTCAACGTGTTATCGAACTTATCAAATTTGGAGAAGCTGAATGTGGAAGCAGGTCAGGTAGATAGAGCTGAAGCTACCGTTTCGGATAAAGATGCTGTTGAGAGGATTAGTGCAGAGGCTATTTCTGCCAGTAAAGCTCTGGAGGTTGAGAAAACTACAGTGGAGGACAGTAAGAATATTGGTGATGTCTCTGACAGTACGTATCCTAGATCGGCAAACTTAAAGGATCAATTTATCGAAGATGGAACTGAGCTAAGTGAAGATGCAAAAGAGGAGCTTGAAATTGCTATTGATAATGCTTTGGATCAGTGCTTTTACTGCCTGTATGGATTGAATCTAAGGTCTGATGCATCGTATGAAGATGATTTAGGTGAGCATAAGAACACAAGCCGGGGTGATTACCAAACCAAGGAACAATGTGCTGATGTTTTTCAGTATATACTTCCTTATGCTAAAGCTTCTTCTGTAAGTGCTATGTGTCTTCTTTTTCTTGAATCCCATTTATCAAACCTCCTTCCTCCAAACCCTTATTCCCCAAGTTTATGTATAATATATTATTTTAAAAGTTCTCAATTTGGCTTTTCATTCAGAGGACGGGGCTCATTAAACTCCGAAGAGTCCTTAGAGCTATACGAAAGCACTTTCCACAACCACCAGATGATGTTTTAGCTGGAAATGCAGTAGACAAGTTCTTAGATGGTCCTGAAATGTGTGAAGACAAGCTCTCAGAGGAAGCAGGGTCCAGTGGCTTTCTGGAATCCATGAAAAAGATATTATTATCAGACCCCATAAGCCTGGAACAACAGAAAGCATCATCAAAAGGAAGGTAAACATGTTAGTTATGGGATCAGCACTTTGGCGAATGAACTTACTAGTATTTTGGATTATGGAATCAAACAGACATTTGCCATTGGTTGTTTGCAGTTCTGAGCCATACCTGGAAGTTTATAGCAACTTGTATTATCTTCTTGCTCAGTCTGAAGAAATGAATGCAACTGATAAATGGGCTGGCTTTGTTCTGACCAAAGAAGGGGCGGAATTTGTGCAGCAAAATGCAAAACTCATCAAATATGATTTAATTTACAATCTCCTACGCTTGGAGAGTTGGCAGAAACTTGCAAATATCTATGATGAGGTAAGAATGTTCTGCTATCTATCTGTTGCAGGCTTGCAGCTATACGTCCCCTAACTGAAGACACTTTTCTACTGGTGGGAGTTCATATCTTGCGCTTCGTAGTTACTTAATCTCTTTGTTTTTCGTACTTCTTTTGGGAACACAGGAGGTAGACTTGCTGCTAAATGATGGAAGCAAGCAAATAAATGTTCTGGGATGGAGGAAAAATGCTGCTTTATCTGAAAGAGTTGAGGCAAGTCGCCGAAGGAGCAGGCGATGTTTGTTGATGACCTCAGCTTTAGCGAAAACAGCAGATCAACAGGTATGCTTCACTCTGATAATTTGTGTAAGAAGTTTTTTCTTTTGTTATATCTAATTGCCACCTTGGAGTGATCAAGGAGAGATGCGCTGTCAAAGTTGGAAAAAATCTTTTGAATATACACAAATTTTGATGTATATAGGTTTCTTTTTTTTTTATTGTTTGGTTGGTGATCCTGACAAACATGGTTTGATTTGAATGTTTTCTTAGGTGTAAGCAATTTTCAGTTAGCTTGGCATTTGACTATGTTGATTGATGTCGTCTCAATTTTTATTTAACTAGTTTATATGAATGTGCATAAATATAAATATACAAAATTGAGTGGTGTAGTTGGAGGTGTTATAGTAATTTAATATTCAAATTGGAGGTATTATAGTAATTTAACATTCAAGTTAGGGAGTTCATGCTTGATGCTTCTAAGATAGCGATTAACTTACCTTATTGAAAAAAAGTTTTTGTTGGAGTCAAGGGGGACTTAGCTCATTTAATTCTCACTGTCTACATGTGATTGCTCCTGCTTCTATCAGGCTGAGATACATGAGTTATTGGCATTAGTATATTATGATGGTCTTCAGAATGTAGTGCCAATCTATGACCAAAGATATGTTGTGCCATCCAAAGATTCAGCATGGATGATGTTCTGTCAAAACTCATTGAGACACTTTCAGAAGGCCTTCGCACACAAGTAAGTCTGTCTGTTGACTCCATTTCCCTTGATTATTTCATCATCTAAAATGTAACCTAGCATGCAATTTCAGAGAGGATTGGTCTCATGCATTTTATCTGGGAAAACTCTCCGAGAAGCTTGGATACTCTCATGAGACGTCATTTTCATTCTATGCTAAAGCTATTACTTTGAATCCATCTGCTGCGGATTCATTCTATAGGATGCATGCTTCACGGTTGAAGTTACTTTGCACATGTAGGAAACAAGATGAGGAGGCCTTAACGGTTGGTGCTTTGCTTTAACTCCTTTCCATTTCCTCCTTTATTGAGACGGTTACACATGTAAGCGAGCTATGATATGAACTGGTCTGTATTGATAGCCGTGAAGATAGCTAATTCAGTTAGCAAATTAAATTCGTTTTCGATAGACCTAATCTATCCCAGTTGTATGTAAAATTTTGAGAGACACAACAAAGCCACATTTCAAAAAATATATATATAAGCAAGCGCAACAAAAATAGATTCACTCAGTTATTTTAAACATGGCCCGCTTAGAGTTGAGGTTTGTGATTATATAATACTCTTCGCTAATCAGAAACCCATATAAGCTCACGAATTTCAGCAGCATATGGGTTGTTTTCCCTTTTTCTTCACAACTTAAAGAGTTTTAAAAATATAACTTGACCATTGCTTCTTTCTCAAAAAAAAAAAAAAAAAAAAAAAAAAAAAAAAAAAAAAAAAAAACTTGACCATTGCATCTGGGAGTGGAAGGACGTAGCATGTCTAAACTAATGGTTTCTTCTGAAGACTTTTAGTCTGTATGGCCCTTCTCTGGCCAGACTTGGAAATAGTGACCATTTTCAAGTGGTCATTTTCCATGTGTTAGGACTGTTATTGACTTAATTAGTGCCTGGATGCATTTTAGGTTGTTGCTGCATACTGTTTCAATCAATCAACTCAGGATACTGTGATGGATATCCTCAGTAAGGTTTGCCCATCAATTTTAGAATCGACGTGCTCTGAGGATAGAACTCAAGGAGAGTACTCTATCAATGATGGAAAAGGGGATTCACATTTGGAAGGGGTGTGGCAGATGCTTTACAGTGATTGCCTTTCTGCTCTCGAAATCTGTGTGGAAGGGGACCTGAAACATTTTCACAAGGCTAGATATATGCTTGCTCAAGGCCTATATCAAAGAGGTGGGAATATGGATATACAGAAGGCAAAGGATGAACTTTCCTTCTGCTTTAAGTCGTCTCGTTCTTCATTCACAATTAACATGTGGGAGATTGACAGTACGGTTAAGAAGGGAAGGTATGCATTTCCTTTTATTTTACTTTTTTATTCCTGTCCTGACATTTTGGAACATCGAGGAACCACTATGACAACATTTTCTGATTCCTTGTGGATAGACTGTTCTCTCTTTATTTAGGGAAGGCCTGTCTTTTAATTGAATGAAAGTCTTGGTGCTCAACATCACACAAAGACCTTGTCAGCTTTTAACATACGATGTAAAAAGATTGTTATCACGTTGACATAGGTTATTAGAAAGATCAACACTGAGTTTCCAAATATCCATCCATGTATCTATAAAATAAGATATTTTCTTTCTACCAAAGAGTTCAAAATGGAAGAAAGTGAGCCTTGAATGTTCATACAAGTCTTTTTCTATTGTTGCTTTCTCACAAATCATCCAGATTGTGAGAAAACGAAGCAAGCAAGAGAAGATTGAGAAAATCATTGTTTGATTATTCCCTTAAGTTATTGGGGGTTTAATGTAGTGTACATGCTCTAAGAAAGGAAAGAAAACAAAACTGCAAATTACAGGAAATAAATCAATCTAATTGATTTGATTGATCCTTGTGAGAAATATATTATTGAATTGTGTATCTAAATTGTTACATTGAGACCCTATTTATAGACACTACATTGGAATCCTTTTCCAACTAGGATTCCTATTCTTATTCCTATTCCTATTCCTATTCTAAGTAGGAAATACTTATTTATATTCTAACACTCCCCCTCAAGCTGGTGCATATAAATCATATGTACCTAGCTTGTTACATATGTAATTAATACGAAGACATGTGAGGGACTTGGTGAAGATATCTGCAAGCTGATCATTTGACTTCACAAATTTCGTAACAATATCTCCCGAGAGTATCTTTTCTCTGACAAAGTGACAGTCAATCTCAATGTGCTTAGTCCTTTCATGAAACACTGGATTTGATGCGATATGATGAGCCGCTTGGTTATCACACACAAGTTCCATCTGATCAATTTTGCCAAATTTTAGTTCTCCCAGCAACTGTTTGATCCAAACTAGTTCACAAGTTGCTGTCGCCATTGCTCGATATTCTGATTCTGCACTAGATCGAGCAACCACATTCTGTTTCTTACTCTTCCACGACACCAAATTACCTCCTACTAAAACACAATATCCGGATGTCGAACGTCTGTCAGAGGGTGATCCTGCCCAATCAGCGTCTGTATATCCAATCCAATGATATGCTCATGGCCTTGATCCTCAAAGAGTAGTCCTTTACCGGGAGCTAACTTTATATATCGCAGAATACGAACAACTACTTCCCAATGACTATCACAAGGGGAAGTCATAAACTGACCTACAACACTCACAGGAAAAGATATGTCAGGTCTAGTCAATGTGAGATAATTCAACTTTCCAACAAGCCGTCTATACCTTTCAAGATTACTAAGCGGCTCCCCCTGTCCTGGAAGGAGTTTAACGTTTGGATCCATAGGAGTGTCAATAAGTCTACATCCCATCATTCCTGTCTCCTCAAGAATGTCTAAGGCATACTTGCGTTGAGAAATAACAATACCTGATTTAGACTGAGCAACCTCAATACCTAGAAAATACTTAAATCTGCCAAGGTCTTTAGTCTGGAAGTGCTTAAAGAGATGTTGCTTCAAATCGGTGATACCATCTTGATCATTACTGGTGATAACAATATCATCAACGTAAACAACCAAATAGATACATCGACTTGGTGCAGAATGCTGATAAAACACAGAGTGATCAGCTCTTCTACGAGTCATGCCGAACTCCTGAATAACTGTGCTGAACTTCCCAAACCAAGCTCGAGGAGATTGTTTCAAACCATAGAGTGACCTACGCAATCGACATACAAGGCTACTAGACTCCCCCTGAGCAACAAAACCAGGTAGTTGCTCCATATAGACTTCTTCCGCAAGATCACCATGCAGAAAAGCATTCTTAATGTCCAACTGATGAAGAGGCCAATGACGAACGGCAGCCATAGATAGAAAAAGACGAATAGATGCTATTTTAGCCACAGGAGCAAAAGTGTCGCTATAATCTAGCCCAAATATCTGAGTATACCCTTTGGCAACAAGGCAAGCCTTAAGTCGATCAACCTGACCATCTGGACCAATTTTGACTACATAAACCCAACGACAACCAACAGTAGATTTACCTGTAGGAAGGGAGACAAGCTCCCAAGTACCACTCTTATGTAAAGCAGACATCTCATCAAACATAGCTTGCCTCCATCCAGAATGAGAAAGTGCTTCACCTGTAGTCTTAGGAATGGAAATGGAGGACAAGGACGACACAAAGGCATAATGGGGTGATG
The DNA here is from genome assembly GCA_037074985.1 of Solanum bulbocastanum. Lineage (NCBI taxonomy): Eukaryota > Viridiplantae > Streptophyta > Magnoliopsida > Solanales > Solanaceae > Solanum > Solanum bulbocastanum. The sequence goes on along the minus strand of CM073604.1, from coordinate 37,654,050 downwards.
ATAGACGATGATAACTTAAGAAGGTATAATGTGGGTTAGTATTTCTTGTGTATCGTATACCTTTTTGAAGTGCAAGCGGTCGGCTAAAAGGAGGCAAGTCCGCATTAGGAGCAGGGTCCGGCGCATGACATGAATCATCTGGAACTAGGGTTGGACGTGGACGACGATGATAAGTTAGTAGTGGTGGCACTACAACTGGAGATGTAGAAGTAACCGTAGATTCCTCAAAGGTTGGCACAGGTAAAACATGAGGTATGGGTAAGACCATAGATATATCAGGATGATCAGAAGATGTATAGTAAGGCTAAGACTCAAAAAATGTAACATCAGCAGACATAAGATATCGATGAAGATCATGTGAATAACAACGATACCCTTTTTGGACTCTAGAGTAACCAAGAAAGACACATTTGAGAGCACAAGGAGCTAATTTATCTTTTCCTGGGGCTAAGTTATGAACAAAGCATGTGCTCCCAAAGACATGAGGGGGGATAGGATAAAGATGTGACTGAGGAAACAGTATGGAATGTGGAACCTGATTTTGAATAGAAGAAGAGGGCATTCTATTTATCAAATAACAAGACGTCAGAACTGCATCTCCCCAAAAACGCAGCAGAACATTGGATTCAAGGAGAAGAGTACGAGCGGTCTCAATAAGATGCCGATTTTTTCTTTCAGCTACACCATTTTGTTGAGGGGTGTATGGACAAGTAGTCTGGTGAATAATGCCTTAGTGAGTCATAAACTCCTGAAATTGGGAGGATAAGTATTCTAAGGCATTATCACTACGAAAAGTACGAATAGAAACACCAAATTGATTTTGTATTTCAGCAAATAAACTTTTGAAAATAGAAAATAACTCAGAACGATCTTTCATTAAGAAAACCCAAGTACATCTTGAATAATCATCAATGAAACTAACAAAATAACGAAATCCTAAGGTGGAACCAACTCTACTAGGACACCAAATATCAGAATGAACTAATGAAAAAATAGATTCTGAACGACCCTTAGTACTACGAGAAAACGTAGCACGAGTGTGTTTCCCAAGTTGACACGACTCACAATCTAATGTAGATAAACTAGACAAACTAGGCACCATCTTTTGTAGTTTAGATAGACTCGGATGTCCCAAACGTTTGTGAATTAGATCTGGGGAATCTGTAACGGAGCATGCTGTTAAGGAATTTGAAGAGGTAAGATAGTAAAGGCCTTGTGATTCATGTCCTGTTCCAATCATCTGTCCAGTACTGCGGTCCTGCATGAGAAAAAAATCATCGAAAAAAGTTATGCTACAATGTAGGGCTTTTGTTAAATGACTAACAGATGCTAGATTAAAAGGAGAACCAGGGACATAAAGAACAGAGTCTAGGGTGACAGAAGATAGGGGTTTGGCTTTTCCAACCCCTTTTGGTTTTGTTTGGATCCCATTGGCTAAAGTAATACATGGAAGAGATTGTGAATAAACAATATCGAATAAAAGTGATTTATTACCAGAGATATGATCAGAAGCCCCAGAGTCCATGACCCATGTTCCAAGAGTACTAGATTGCGACACACAAGCAAAAGAATTACCGGCAACAGATACATCAGGTTGTGCAACCGAAACTACTTGTGGAGACGTTTGCTTATTTGCCGATACTGAAGGAACTCATCATATTCTGTCTGAGCAATATGAGCATTATTGGATGGTTGATTAGGTTGAGCACCATATGTTACTGGTGGAGATGTCTGTTTACTTGCGCGATTTCGAAGAAACTCATTATATTCCTTTAGAACAATAGGATCATAACTGGGTGGTGGACCATGCAAAATATAACATATGTCACGAGTGTGTCCAGGCTTATGACAATGACTACACTTGGATCGAGGTTTACCAAAACGCCCTCCCCTTCGCCGATTCTCCATAGACTGATAAGTACGCTTTTCAAAGGTTTGAGATGCGAGAATAGAGGAGTCAACAGTGGGTGATGAAACTACTTTATGACTGGGAGGTTAATTCATCGATTGTAGGAACTGTAGGGCTAGCTAAAATCTGATCACGCACAGAATCATGATCAGGAGGAAGTCCAGCAAGAGTAAGAACTAGAAACAATGTTTGTCTGTGCTCTTGTTGTTGTTCCACATTCGTAGTAACTGGCATCAACGTGTCGAATTCCTCCATGACTGCCTGTACATGTCCCAAGTAAGACTGCGCAACGGACCGGACCGGAATCACCGGACCGGAACGAACCGGTACCGGACCGGAACGGGAGGGTTTGACCGGTTTGTTGACCGGTACCGGGATGAACCGGACCGGAATTACCGGGACGGATACTCGGTTCCGTCCCGTCCCACTATATACCGGGATGGAACCGGAACGAACCGAAACGGACCGGAATGGAACGGGATGGGATAAACGGGACACACATCTATCTATTTCAAAAAATGATAAAAAAAAATTTAGTTATTTTGATTTTTTGAATTACGAAAATATGATATTTTTTTTTATCTTTCTAAGTTTAAACTTTAAATTAATAGTTTTGAAATTTATAATGTAATTTTACTTGAGTTTATTTTAAAGATTTTTTTTTTTAACTTTTACTATTAAGTTTACAAGTTAAGTTTAATAAAGTTTTTTAAAAAAGTTTTTTAGCTTAGTTTTCAAATTTCAAGATTTGAATCTTTTGAAGTTTATAAGTTATTACTTATTAATATGTTATAAGTTATAACTTATAAGTTATATTTATAACTTGTAATTTAAATAACTTGAGTTTGTAATTTAAAAAAAATAAATAAAAATAAGGATAAAACAATGACACATGACAAATTTAAGAAATATCAATCCAATTTATTTAAATTTTTAAATTTGTATTACAAATTACAATTACAATTTACAACTATTAGTAGAGTGCATACTTTACGCAGCCACCTTCTAGGAAGGGTTCTGTTTCAACTAAGCCTCAAATGTAACACTAATAGTTGTATAGTCCCGTAAAGCCTTTCGCTAACTCAGCTATAGATTGACCGTAATCAACTACTGGTCTTGGTAAAGCTTGTTGACGATCTTGAAGTTCCATGCCATCGTCACTACCACATCCAATGGCTGAATCTATGAAAAGTTCATATTGACTATCTAACTTTGGAAGTCCTTGATTTCTACGCTCAGCATTTATCCAATCTCTAAAAAGCACCGATATCTCCAAACTGTCTTCTGCTAACGAATATCTGTGGTCTCCAATTTGAAATCTTGCCGCGCTGAAAGCTGCCTCTGAAGCTACTGATGATCCTTGAATTGCAAGCACATCCTTCACCATCCTACTAAGTTTTGGAAATTGAGTTCCACGAGCCCTCCACCAGTTCAGTAGTTGTGGTATACCTTCCTCGTTTGTAATATTATCTGAACCCTGTTCAAGATATTTAACAAATTCACATTTATTAGAAAAGTCAAGACCAAGTTTATGTTTCACTCTACCATGGGCACCTACTCGAGGCATAGACATTTGAGGATTTTCAATATTATCTAAGGAACAATATTTATCATACATTTCTTTAGCAAGTAATTTTATACTATTTTGACATGTTACCAAATCAGGTTGTTCTTCTGGTTCAATATCTAAATTTTGATAAATGCATTCAACTAAATTTTGTAATCATAACTTCAATAGCACTAGTAAATAATTCATTTGTTTTATATTCAGAAAAGAGAGATGAAATCTCACATATATGTATTAAAATTTCGAAAATAGTAGGATAATACATTCCAGAAAAAATTTTAGTAGCATCATAAAATGATTTCAAAAATATTCTAAGTTCATTTACTTCATTCCAATCACTATCATTAAGTTTTAATTCAGGATAAGCATTATGACTATTAAATTGCATAGTAATAGGTTCTCTATATGTATAAGCAACTTTCAGCATATCATAAAAGGAATTCCATCTAGTTTTTACATGTTTCGGAACTTTTCTAAATGGAAGTTTACATGCATTACAAAGCTTTTTAAATTGGTTAATTCTACTACTACTATTCATATGAAAAATATAAAAACAAGCATTATCAACTTTATCACAACTATTTTCAAATAATTTCACACCGTCACTAACAACCAAATTTAATACATGCGCAGCACATTTAACATGAAAAGCATATTTACTAATAGGACAAATTCTAGGTTCTAGCATATTAATCGCATTTAAATTAGCAGAAGCATTATCTAAAGTAATACTAATGACTTTATCACAAAGACCAAAAAAATCTAAAATTTCCAACACAGTAGTAGCAATATACATTCCAGTTTTTTTCTGTTGACAAATTTTATAACCGATAATTCTTTTTTGTAAATTTCAATTATAATCAATCCAATGCGCAGTAACAGTTAAATAATCAAAACCATTAGGACTACGACCCATATCAGTGGCAATAGCAACTCTACAATCCATTATTTCAAAATAGGCACGCAAAAATTGACAATGTTTTTCTTGAAATTCGAAAATATCTCTTTTTACCATGCTTCTTGATAAACCTTTAAAACTAGGATTATATGTATCATGAATATATGCAATAAAACCCGGATGTTCTCCAAAACTAAAAGGTAAACCACAAACAACAACCATTTTTGCAAAATTTTCACGATCACGATCCTTATTATAGGTTCGATGTGTAAGAGGACCACTTGGGTTCGAAGTATTCAATTCACCTTGAACCATATTTGACCCTCTAGCCGATGCTTCAATGCTAGAACCTTCACAAACATTAAGAGAAGATAAATATGCAAACCACTCTTTACTATGTTTTAGCATCAAATGCTTTTTTAATCCCCCCGTTGAACCTCCACTCCCACCAGATGTATATTTAAAATGTTGTTTACAAAGATTACATATACTAAAAGTTTTTTCTTCATTCAAATAACAAAATTTCTACACATGTGATTTTAAAGTACGTTGTACCTTGGTCTTACCTCTAGTCGGAACAATAGGGGGACGACTAGTTTCAACCGGAGGATTGTCCTCCTGAGGTGGAACTTCAGTACTATTGAGGTCGGGACTAGTCGGTGTATCATCTAAATCTTCTTCATTAATTTCTACTTCTTCATTTTCTTGATAATTACCATAATGTCTTTCATAAACCTCTTCGGGAATTATAGGAGTATCCGAATTAATTTCTATATGACCAGGACGAGAAAAACTAGTTTCATTCACATGAGTAAATTCATCAGTATTCATTCTAACAAGAGGAAATTTAGATTTAGAAGAACTAGAACCGCTCTTATTTTTTGTAAACATATTTTTTACTCCGTGTACAATACTTTTTTTACCTCCACTTTTTTTAGAAGACTCCATGATATAAAATTATAAATTATAAAATACAAAATATAACAAGAACAACTTATAAATAATAAATACAAAAAATAAATATAAGATATTAAGATTAGAGAGTGGAACGAAGTTACCAAATGTTTGTATAAATAACAAATGACTATAATCGAAAATTTCAATTGCTGTCGAAATTGAAATTTGGAACTTGAATATTGAAAGTCTGAAACTTTGAGAAAGATTGAGAATTGAGAGAAATTGATGATTGCTAATTGTTAAATATTATAAATATGTGAATTGTAATTGAAAATATAAAGAGAGGGAGTATATATAGTTTTAGAAATTGTGAATTTGTGATTATGTGTTAGGATTTAGGAATTGAAAATTTATATCCCTTAGAATTATTTCCGTTGGGGTCTTGGGGCGGGGGCAGGGGCAGGGGCAGGGGCAGCAGGGGGCAGGGGCGGCAGGGGGCAGGGCAGGGGACAGGGGCAGGGGCGGCAGCAGCTTTTCTGAAAAGCTGCTGCAGGACTTGGGAAAGGGAAAAGGCTGAGACCTTAGGGCTTAGGGTAGTAGGATTTTACCGTTTTAGGCCTTTAGGGCACTAGAAATTTCAAGTTTCAATTTTTATTGTAGACTTGTAGTCATTTTGAATTTTGAATTAATAGGAGATTTGAAAAATAAAGTAGATTATTATTTTATTTTTTTTTATATATAAATTATTTAATAAAAATTAATTAACCGGAACCGGATCGGACCGGACCGAAACCGGAATAAACCGGGATAAACCGGTACCGGGACACCGGTATCAAATCATGATACCGTTCCGTCCCGTGTACCGGTTCACGGTATTCCGTTCCGTTCCGAAGTCTATCAGACCGGACCGAATCGGAACGGTACCGGTCCAACCCAGTCCGGTGCCCAGCCTTAGTCCCAAGTAAGTAGACATATCGGATTCTTCTTTCTTTAAGTTGGTCAATCGAGATATCACATCATAGAATCGAGATATGTCATTAGTGTATAAAGCACGAGCCTTTTCCCAAACTATATAACACGTCTGGAATGGGCGAAACAAGGGCATCAATTTGGAATCAATAGAACGCCATAGGAGACTACATAATTGAGCATCTACTTTCTCCCATTGTGCTTTGGCGTTTGCATCTTCCTCACTAGTCTTTGCCTTTACATCTACCACATAAGTCTTGTTCGTTAAGTGATCTTGGACACCTTGACCCTTGCACCAAAGCTCAACCGAAGAAGCCCAAGATAAATAGTTTGAACTTCCCAATAAAAGTTCTGAAGTGATTATAGGGCTAGAACTTCCGATCCCTATATTTTTAGAACCAAAAACATCACACCCAAAAGACATTATACTAAATTTGTCTTGGAAACAACAAAAATAAAAAACTTAATTATTGAGAAACAGCCTGCCAAAAACTGCCTGGAATAGCCGGAACCCTAATTCTGGCGATCGAATCTGGTCAAAAACAGTATGGGCCTGGTCGGAATGGCTGGACGACCCTAACTGTCAAAATATTCCTCAAAAAATATGATCGGAAAAGGCCTCACGCGCCGCGGCGTGAGCCTGAATCGCCGGAAACTACCACCTCTAATCGGCGCGTGAGAGCGCGTGGGGTGATATTTTCCGGTGGTTCTGGCTGGGGTTTGGTCGCGGGGGTTTTTCGGGCCTTGTGGTGGTGTTAATTTTCGCACAACACCCACAGAAAGAAAAAAGAATAATAAAATCAGATCCAACAGTCACCGGAAATTGACATAGACATAAGGTGACTTGTTTGTTCTCACCAACGCTCTGATACCATGTGAGAAATATATTATTGAATTGTGTATCTAAATTGTTACATTGAGACCCTATTTATAGACACTACATTGGAATCCTTTTCCAACTAGGATTCCTATTCTTATTCCTATTCTAAGTAGGAAATACTTATTTATATTCTAACAATCCTTATTGATATGTACTATATTCACAAGGTCCTAAGGCTCCTCCTCAAAGCTGACATACAAATCATATGTATTAAGTTTGCTATATATGCAACCTGTTTTGAGAAGGGTAAGGAACTTGATGTATATATCACAAGCTAATCATTTGACTTCACGGACTTTATGACAATATCTCTTGAGAATTGGGATTATCTTTTCTCATACAAAATCACTATCATTTTTTATGTGTTTTGTCTTATCATGAAACACTGGATTTGATCCAATGTAAAGTGCAACCTAATTATACCCTTCTGGGTGGCCCAGTGGTTTGGGCTTGGGACTTCCATGTTGGAGGTCTCAAGTTCAAAACCCCTTGTCAGCAAAAGCAAGGGGTTTACCTTCTGGGTTGAGCTCGTCGCACCGATTTCTCCTAGTGTAGGTTACCTCTCCTATGTGGTTTGCGAGCTATTGCATAGGAGCGGGGGTTTTACCGTGTGTGCACCCAAAGGGTAGTGGCTGCGGGTTTTCCTTGTCATAAAAAAAAAAAAAAGTGTAACCTGATTGTCACACACAAGTTCAATTTGGCCAATCTCTCCAAATTACAATTCTCTTAGCAGTTACTTGATTCAATGAGTTCACAAGTAACCACTGTATAGCATGATATTCTGCTTCTTCACTTGATCTTGCAGTTACATTTTGTATCCCACTTTTCCATGAAACTAGATGCCCCCAACCATAACGCTATTTCCGTAGATAGATCATATGTCTGCTCAATTTGCATTTGTATATCCATCAATATGCCCATGTCCTCGATATTTGTGAAGTACTCTTTTTTCCTGGAATATATTTTATGTATCGAAGGATACAAATAAATGCATTCCAATAACTATCACAAGGGATATCCAAGTATTGACTTATGGCATTCATTAGGAAAACAATTTCAAGGCGAGTTATGGTGTGGTAATTTAACCTGCCTATCAATCTCCAATATCTTCCAAGATCATTAATAGGGTATCCTTAATTTGGTAGTGTAACTCAACCTTAAAAGCTAGCTCATGAGGGGAGAATTGTCCAAAGTCCATCTAAGGAGACCAATTTCCCTAACCTTTCCCGATGTGGGACTTCTTAACAGGTAGAAAGTTAATATTCAGATCCACGGAGTATCAATGAGCCTACAGTTTGTTATGCTTGTCTCTGTAAGAATTTAAAGAGCATACTTCCTCTGATAATGAAAATGGCTGATTTGGATTGAGCAACCTCAATAATAAGAAGTACCTGAACCAACCAAGGTTCGTGGTTTAAAATTACCCAAAGAAGCTGATGCTTTAACTTGGGTGATTTCATCTTCATCACCTGTGATATCTATATCATCAACGTAGACCATCAAATACATGCACAAATGTGGAGCAGAGGATGATCAACAGCAGCATAATTTGCTTCACCATGAGTTGTACCAAATTCTTGGATAACCGTGTTGAATTTGTCGAACCACACTCGACGGGACTGCCTCATGTCATAAAGTGATTGTAGTAGCCTGCACACCATGTTACTGGACTTCTCCTGAACTCATGCTCTTGTTTGAATTTTACTTTTAGGTTTCACACGCGGTGATAAACTTGTTTGAATAGTACATTTTCAATTCAAGGTCCATGACAAGGCTCAATGGGCTTGGCTCATTTTTGGACAACCTTGAATTACAAAGCAATGTCATATAGTCTTTAGTAACACGGATAATACAAATTGTTTGAATTGGTGCTTTGACTTCTTTTCCCACCATCTTCTTCTTATCCTGATTGGTCTGAAAATGTAAAATTGGGCTTTCTATCCTGCAATGTCTCTCCATTTCGTCTGGAGATTCAAATGGTTAACATTATTCTCTTTGATGGCTGTCAAGTTTTGTGACAGGCTTTGCTGTCCTTAACATCTAGGTAACTACCGCTAAATCCTCTACTTGGTGGAACAGTTCCATATGATGTAGGTAAATGGGTCTACTTTCTTCTCAGACCTGTACAACCTATTTGAAATAACCCTCCATCAAGGAGCATGATTTACTTGTCTTCCCGTGTCTATCTATAAATGGAAAGTGAGAAAGCTTAGGGAAATCTTCTACGTTTGACACTTTAAGACAACAGATACTACACATGCTCAACCCGCTCACTCTGAGAATGCTTCCACCAAAGATGTGTTCAAGAAATATTTTTCTCATCCGAAGCATCCCAAGCCACTAAAATATTGTTTCATTATGTTATCTTTTGTAAGTATCCAATAATGGGAAAAACTGCCCATGCCACTACATCCTAGTAAGATTTTGAAACGGCAACCATTTTGTAAGACCTCTTACAATTTAATTGACTGCGGTCACACTTCATATTGTCGTACACTAGGCTTGAGAATTTGAGTTTCGTATGGTGTTAGAGTTTGTATGTGTTGATTTTCTTGCTAAAACTGAGTCAATTTATTTGACCCTTTTAAATGTATGTCACAATTTTTGCAAAATGTTGGGCCTGGTGAGTAAGAATTCGCAGAAGCTAGTTTTTTGCGACTCCCAAAAATAGGTTACATCACTCACAAATAGGAGAGAAAGATATGCCACTATCACAACTTAGGGAAATGTGAAAGTCCATAAGAAGACTGACAGGAACTGAAGCTCGATTGATGAATGCCTATGTTTGTGAGGGAAATGTGAGGTTTTTAGGTTGTTGTAGCCATCAAATGATACAGTGACGGCATGATTTTATTTCTTTCACCTGGTGAACTTGGTAACAATGAGGGGCAAAGTCAATTATAATCATGTTCCTAGATTATTCTCTTTTCAGGTCCATTACTTGGTCAGGTATTGGAGCCACATTTCTTGCCTCATTAGCTGATCATTTTTTTTCTTCATATTGCAGGCGCAGAACCCAAGGTTGCTCAGGGAACAAGAGAGCCCTAGAAGTTAACTTGGCAGAAAGTTCTCGGAAGTTCATTACTTGCATCCGCAAGTACATATTATTCTATTTAAAACTGCTGGAGGAGACAGGAGACATTTGCACCCTTGATCGGGCTTATTTCTGTCTTAGGACAGATAAGAGGGTACGTACTTCCATATGAATTGGCTGCATACATTGTTCACAATGACTAGTAGCATCAATGATTAGCCTAATGAAAATAACATATTCTTCTTTGTACACTTCTCCTTATTGCATCAACCCTTTCTGAGGTTGCATTTATTAATAAGCCTCTTTGAGGGTGATTTTGAAAATTCACTGCTTTATTATTTATAAGAAAGCATTTCTAATGGCTAAATTTTGTGATAAAAATGCGCAGTTTTATTATTTATAGGAAAGCATTTCTCATGCCATATCTTAGCTCTACAAGTTGGAATTACAGTTTATTGCAAAGAGGGTTGTCTTACCATTTCTCTTTATCAAAAAAAGTTGTCTCACCATTTATAATGCCATGGAACAGAATGCAGGAAAAACATGAAAAGTGCTTGGAAGAACATTTATTCTATGTTACATATCATCAGTTTAATTTTCATATTGTTATGATATTCAAATTAGACCCTCAATTCTTCAATTCTCTCGTTGTTGCCAGTTCTGTTGGATACCGACATGAAGCCTAAAGCTCTGCCCATACTTCTACATTTAATCAACTCATCCACTCATAAATTTGGTTTATCTCCATTTCTATTTAATCAAAACTCCCTTGTCTAACATAGATATATATATATTTCATCCAGTTCTCCTCGTGTCTTGAAGATCTCATACCAGTTGCCCTTGGACGTTACTTGAAGGCATTAATTTCATCTATACATCAGACTGACCGTAAATCTTTTGCTGCTAGCAACTCAAGCGAGCATCATCTGGAGAAAATGTTCTCTCTGTTCATGGAACAGGTCACCATGTGGTCTGATATTTGTTGCTTGCCAGAAATAAAGAGCTCTGAGTTGACAGAGAGCTGTTTATTTGGGTAAGTCCTTTTGAAGTGATCCCTAACTTTATGTGTGCTGTACCAAGTTGATGTTTTACTGAGGTCTTCAACTTTGCTCACATTGCAATTGAAAAAAAAACTTGTTTTCTGTCTCTATTGTAATTAGAAAAGGAGTTTTTCCCTACCTCCTCTGTAGTCTCAATATTGATCTATGTTCAAGATAAATTCTTTTCTTTTTTGATGACCGTTGTGTTCGGGCCAGCTGTCGCGCACCTCGACTAATTCCATGGGATACTCACCACCACTCCACCAGCAATAGGTATCAGAGTTATCTGTCCACCAAGGCTAGGACAGATAGCAAGAATCACGGTCACCTAGTGTTTTTTGTATCCGCTGAGAATTCAACCTGAGACCTCATGGTTGTCAACCACTTCATTGACCACTAGGCCACACCCTTGCCAGGATAATTTCTTTTCTACTATGGTAAATGAGATATTTTGTTTTATTCGTGTTTTGATGTAAAGACACACTAGATAGAAGGATTTGTTTTGGATATTTATCGTCATACCCTTATATTTGGATTAGCAAAAGAAAATTGTATTATTTTGTTCCTATAAATGTGTTGGTGCACAAATAGGAACGGCAAGAAATAGGTGTAATTTTATTTTATTTTTGATAACCGAGAAATCCGTCTGTGACCCGCCTTTGGACCAATCACAGCTTTCTAAACTCAGTGGATAATGGGCCCACCCGTCTACCCTTCTCCACTTAAATACCGGGCTTCACTTTGCATGGTGTGGGGCTTGAACCTGCAACCTAAGCCACAAATCCTCCACCTTTTGCCACTTGAGCTAGGCCTTGGGGGCAGAAATAGGTGTAATTTGATAACAATCTGAATAGGAATAGCACTTATATATGCGCTGTCGGTTGGTTGCTCAATATTCTCATACAAGTACATGAACTATGAAGATATTGTCCTCAGATCAAGTACTTCATATATTTTTCATTTTTGAGAATGTATGAATTTTCCAGTGTATCCCAGAAGTATGTATTGTTTATTCATCTGAGTCCCAACTGTTGGATTGGGCTTTAAACAAAATAAATGATACCATGAGCATCTGTGGTATACAGTTTTGAATCCGTTAAAGCTATGAAGTTCACTGCTTGATTACAGTTGAAGCAGTTTGCTTATACAAACCATTCTGACATTTCTTGCAGATATCTTTATCGATATATCCAGTCTTTAGAGCAAAATATCAAAGTTGAAACACTTGAAGGAATAAATGAGAAGATACGCAAGCGTTTGAAGAACCCAAAGCTGTCGAGTAGTAACTGCGCAAAAGTTCATAAGCATGTTTCTGCTGCTTGGTGTCGATCACTCGTAATTAGCATGGCTTTAATAACGCCTTTGCATTCAAGACTCTCCAGTGAAGTCCAAGGTTCAAATTCGCCAGCTAATGGATTAGAGAACTCACAACTGCTTTGTGTTGATCTCCAACTGGATGAATTATGGTGTTCTTCTTTTGAAGACATGAATCATGTGAAGGATCTTGAGAGGAAGTGGAACCCGTCATTGTCTAAAATAAAAAATGTAATAGTAAAGAGAGCTGCAGATGAAGATCTGGAAACTGCTTCTATGTTGCTTAGGTCTTGCTATAATTTCTACAAGGACACATATTGTGCATTGCTCCCATCAGGCATAAACCTTTATATGGTGCCATCTCAATTTGCTACAGAAACATATATCCAACCTGGGATAGACGCGGTTGACATACTTGATATGAACACTTCACGGAAGCTAATTTTGTGGGCCTACACACTTCTGCATGGCCACTGCACAAGTGTTTCAGCTTCTATTAAGTATTGTGAAGAAAACTCCAAGGTATTACATCCATCCTTATCGAGTCCATGCAACATAATTCTATTTTTCTTTTAGCCTATCATACTAGTTCAGGCTGCTTTTTGTTTGGCTATTAAGAGCATGTAGAAGAAGGTTAAAAGGGAAAGAAAAAAAAAAAGACAATATAGATATGATCATTTCTCTACAACTGATGACCTTGAATGCTGCTTTCCTTGCAGTCAAGGATAAAAAAAGGAAGTGGAAGCATGTTGCCTTCAAGTGCAAATGCATCTCCTGCCACAGCTTCCAATATAGGTGATCAACTAGTTTCATTATGTTTGTCAACGTTAGTAGTGGATGCATTTTTGTGTCCTCTCCAAGCTGATTCTTAACTCTGTTGTAGGTGGAGGAAAAGATGGGATGAGTAAAAGCTCTGAACCAGATGGTTCCCCATTATCAACTTTGGGCAATGCACCATATTCTGAGACCGACGGATCAGAAAAAGGCACCCCTCCCAGTTTGCCAGAAACTGAGAAGGCAGGTGCTTCTTTCTCCAAAATGGGGGGCACAATGGATGCATTGTCAACATCTCTGCCTGAAGGAGAGAGCACGACTTCTCCAAATGCTGTAACTGCTGATAAGAGACAGAAGGTTTTATTGGTTGCTCCGCATTTAAACCATGACAATCCAGTTGTTGAAGTCAAGGAATTGGATATACAGAATGACACAGAACCCGGAAACATTTGATGTTGTACATTATATTTTAGCCATTATGTTTTTCTATTGTTGCCTTACGAGTCGTCTATTGTTGTATGTAAGCAGTTCCTTCTTTTCTTGGAGAGTTATATTTTTTCTTTTTTCTACTGTTTTGTTGGTGTCAAAAGGGATACAAATTGGGATTCTTATGCAATTTACAATTCCAATAAACAGTGTACACCTTGCATTGCCCTATAATTATTTATATCTGGACCAAGTTAATATATGTTTTGCATTGAATTTAGAAACCGAATCTCTTTCAATGTTACTTCTTTACATTCTTCCCCCAAGCTAATGGAGAACTCTCTTTATTTTTTCACTATCCATCTTTTAAATCTATTTAACATGATGTATAACCATGTAACATATATATATCACTCACACACACATTATACAATAGTTATACAACCTTCTACGCATTTTATATACATTGATAAATGATGTACTGTTCTGTGTAATCATGTGTAAAAAGTGTATAATGGTGTATAAATAATGTATCCACACTATTATACACAAAATCAAGGGTCAACTAGGTTATCTTTGCAAATTTTCCAGTTGCTCGAATCTGGTCAAACCAGTTCCAACCGTTGCCAATCTAATTTCCGAAGTACTTTATTTACAAATATCATTTGAATCCAAACCCCAACCCCCCCCCCCCCCCCAAAAAAAAAAAAAAAGGCCAAAACCCCTCTTCTCCCATATATTCATTTTCACACTCCCATCTCAACTCCATTTTAACCTATCAATTCAATTGTTAATGTACCATTTAGTTTTCGTGAAACAGAATAAAATAGAGGACGAATTTTAATTTTTTTATTTTAAAAAAATTCTTTTGTATAGTTTCTAAGCATTTTTTACGTGAAAAAATAACAGATGAAATCACTAAAGGAAGTGCGTCGATTCTTTTTTAAAAAATCATTGACAATCCAATAAAGTCTCATCAACTTTTAGTGTATTTTAGCAAATATTATTAGCAATGAACAAGAGCCTTTTTTACCCAATATTGGAGATGCCACATTACATGGTAGAGCAAGGAAAGGCAGTCTATGAAATCAGATACGATTACGCTAGGATTCTGGTGATATTTACTATTGGCATAAAAAAAGTTTCTAACGAATACAAACTAAGTGGCCAAATAAATAAAGATCAGGGGTTGTGGGATATTAATACTCCAATCCAGATGGGGAACAATGTTTTGCAACCTAGACTATTGTGTAATATGCAAGACAAAATATTTACAGTATGGGGTGAACACTTTCACTACAAAATTGGACTCCCAAAATTGTGGTGCATGGACTCGTGAACATAGATTGTGAACAATTTAGTGTAATATCAAAACCCGCTTGGGAAGCTCTTGCAGAAAAACACCAGTTGGAACTTAGCCAATCAGTTAAAAGCTGATATTTTTTGCATTTCTCACCAGTTCTGCAACTGTGAAGTGATACTTTTCACTACAGGATGATATTCAGTATGCAGGTACCTCTTTGCTTTCTCTGAACCAGGCTGTTCAAGCCACTCACTGTATAGGCCATTTATGATGGGATTGTTGAAAGGATCAGCAACCACAACCTGAAACATTAACAAAGAGCATTCGGAGGCAATTCAGTTTCATAAGATCAGAAAGTTGAAGTGCAAGGAAAACAAAGAGTTCCCACGTCAATCATAGCTTTGCAACTTCTAAAGAGTAGACCATTTTCGTTCATTTGAATCTGCTTCAGAGATGAATGTTCATAAACCTCATCATCTCGTAATGCAGAGGAAAAATAGAAGCCAAAACAAGCAGGTCTTTATGACATATAAAAGCCCCAGTTGGGGAGACACTCAAACAAATCAGAACAAAAGTGAACTTCCATTTCAACATGTTCATCTTTGACTACTACAGTAGTGAGAGATAAATCTCCCAAGTTCTGCAATTCAAGTTACACATTGTACATTTCCCAGACATAACACAAATTATACGCAAAGCCTTCAAGCTGGAGAGGAACTTCCTACAGTCCAAGGTGGTTATATTATGACAAACTCTATCAAAAATGTGACTTACATTTTCTACATAAGCCGTCTCCAACAGCTGAATCAACTCTTTACCCGACTGCCCAGGTTGTGGCTTTATTTGTCCGCCGCCATTTAAGCATCCTATGATCACGAGGGAGGCAATTAAAGACATACAAACTGTTAATTGATGCATGAAGGCTCGGAGCTATTATTCACAAATAGAAAGATCCAGCATGTCAACCTGAAGGGCATGCCATGATCTCCAAGAAATGGTAGTCACACTTCCCCATTTTCAATTTCCTAACAACATTCTGCAGGTTCCGGAAACCATAACATAATGCAAATTTCAGGACAGATTTATCATTCACCTGTGTTCAATGCAATAGACATCTTGTCAGTAATTGTCAATGGCCTACTACTCTTTTGTGCCAATTGCTACAAACTTAGGACCCGTTTGGCATGAGAATTATTCATTTTTCAGGAAATTTTTTCACTTTATTTGAAAACCAGCATCTGGCCATGCAAATTCTAAAAACAACTCCAAAACACCGTTTTCACTTCCAGTTTTGGACCATTGCATTTATTTTTCTTCTTTCAAGAGGAATTTTTCTACTTTTTTTAGCAAGGACTCGAGCAGCTTTTGAAGATTTCAACCCGAGTTTGACTCATTCATTGTCTGTTAGTTGCCTTTTCATTCATTTCTAGCATGAGTAGCTACAGTCTCAGCTATGGTCGTAGACCCAAATGGTTTGTAAGTTAATGGGTTATTAATTGTTCGTCATTAATTGCTTGAGTTATGATTATCTAATCGATTCCATGCCTTACTAGGCAACTTAGTGGTGTTCAACACGAGATTAAGACCTAATTATCATAGTTCTGACTTGAGAAGGTGGAGATAGGACTAGGTAAGAATTAATTAACAAGGAATTGGGTTTTATAAGGGATTTATAACTCAGTTAACAGAATCAAGCTAGAAATAGCTTGACTCTTAACTTGGGTGTTCAACAATTAGAACTTTAAGCATTCCATTAGGTTCTGGTGGACTTAATTGGGGTAGGGCCATTACTATTATGAGATTTTAATGGGTAAATTATAATTGAATCATAATCAATAAACCAAGCAATTAGACAAGATAAGTATATCCCATTAGCTAAAGCAAATCAACTAGGGGCTATAATCCTAGTACCTTTTATCACCTGACTTACACTCTCGTTAGTTATTTGTTTGCTTTTAATTCTATTGCTATTTTTAGTTAAATTCAAAACCCAAAAGAATGTTGCAAGTCCAATCGAAGATCTTTCTAACTACAAGTAATCAACCAAACACCTCATATTTACTCCTTGTGGGATTCGACTGACTCTCATCCAATTATATTTGCATTTTCATGTGCTTAGCCTATTTAGGACTTGATTGGGCTACACCATCCACGACCAAGTACAATAAACTCTGACATGAGCCATCAAATTAGCAGCTCCACAATTGACCAAACACCATATCATACCCTTGTTAACAGGTAGAAACCCTTAAATTATAGATACAATTGTTCACGCACAAGAAGATATCACAGTGTCAGCATACAGGTAGATTATAGAATATTATAGGGGCATATTAACAACATTCTATAAAATCTTGCTTCTAGGAGAATGCAGAAGCAAACTTACTTCTAGGCTCACTTCTTGGAAATCAGAATTCCTTATAGTCTTGAATGCTAAAGGGCCTTCAACTTCTTGACCTAAAAGCACTTTTGCAACATGACGATAAATGGTCTCTGCATATCCTCCAGAGCTTCCATGAACGCCATAAAGATGGCCCTCCTCATCAATATTTGTGAACCTTTAAAGTACATATAAGCAATCAAATGTAAAGATTTGCATCAAGAAATGAGAATATCAATGCAAGGTGTATAAAAGTGCTTACAATTTATCTAGGGGGGACTCTTCCAAGGATTGAAAATCAACTGCTTTTAACTACATCAAAGAGGAGAGAGATTGACTATAAGTAAACAACAGATAGAAAATGAGAAAAATTGTAAATATTCCAAATGCAAACTATCTCACATTATTGCTCCGCGGGAATGGAATACTGAGAAGCAGAGAACTCTCTTACCTGTATCAAATCCAAAACCTCTCCTGTTGTCAAAACTGAATCAACCTCCGTAATTTTTTCACTATCTGTATCCACTTGAAACACAAAATCTTCACGAGCAGCCTCGAGCTTCTTGTCATAACATGGCATTACAGTCACATGGTATATATCCTCTGGTCTGTTACAAAAAAGCTCTATCAAGCACCAATCGACTGTGACCAGGTCCAAAAACTAACAGCTTAATTTTAGAAACATTATAAAACCTTTAAACTTTTCACCAACTAACATGCAACATCACATATGCTGAAATATCAAATGGCCAGCATGAATTTGCTCTGTAAATTTTTTTCTAGTAGGATGCATAAAATGGATGGGGAAGCACAACAGAAAGATAACGTGATAGCTTAGTGCATATTTGCAATAAAACGACTTATGCATAATGCTTGGGACAGTCCAA
This sequence comes from Solanum bulbocastanum, assembly GCA_037074985.1. Lineage (NCBI taxonomy): Eukaryota > Viridiplantae > Streptophyta > Magnoliopsida > Solanales > Solanaceae > Solanum > Solanum bulbocastanum. The sequence goes on along the minus strand of CM073604.1, from coordinate 37,635,772 downwards.
CAACAAAAGAAATGGAAGATTACAGTATACAGCAAATGCATAATGCTTAAAAAGATGAGATGGCAATAAGCTACCTTACACTTAGCTTTGGCCATATAAAATTTTTGACGACTGCACCAATAGTTTGTTGAGGGCTCTTGACTGAAGAAATGTATGGAAGAATGTAAAAACCAAGGGTCTTCTCAGCATAACATATCCAACCTACAATTTCAACACCAACACCAGTAGAGTTAGAACATTCATAGAACACCAAGTAAGAAATTAAGAAAAATACCAAAGCAAATTAAGCCATTACCTGGACATGCGGAAGAAATCATAGGTAAAGGTGGCTTTGACTCACCACTACTAGTACATTGGGATTGTTTATATCGCACCATAAACTCGTTACAAGATTCTATTAGGGTCAAGTCTCTACTGCAGCTGGTATCAAATATAGCTTTCACACCCAGAGACTTAAAAAGTGTTGTAAGCTTCCTGAAAACCTTACATAACAAGTACAAGCTCATTATTTTCAAACATATGCAAATGCTTCGCAATACTTCTTTTTTTCAACTTCGCCGAAAGGCAGGAAAACAAACGCCATTGACCCCCCCCCCCCCACAACCCCCAAAAAATATATGTTTTTCAAGAGCAAAAAGATGGAAGTAATATTTACATTGGTCATATCGGGTGAGAAGATATACTGCAGACAGTAAACTACAAATATGAAAATACCAGCACCAAAACCAACCTGAAGTGAAGAAAGTCCATAATGAACAGCGAGAGCGGCCCTAGACTGGGGGGAGAGAGAGACAATAACCGTCCTTCCCTTTTCCAAATTGGAAAGGAACTCATCTAAGCTCTGCTTCTCAAGCATGACTGTTTCTGCTGACGTAATGCACCCACTGCAATCAGGGAACAAGCTCAGTTGCTCACCATTGTTAAATCATACATATAGAGAGAGGCATTTGTTTTTAATTTCCCAAGCAACAAAATTCAAATACAAAGTAAAACTAAATAAAATTAATAACCTATCAAGCAACATTTTTATGAGTAACTTATATGAGCTGAACTCACAGCAAACAAGGACCAGCGCAGGAGTTCTAATATATATACAAACATTGCACACAATTCCTTATAACCAAAACAATTAAAATATTCAGGTTATTTGAATCGTCAGTCAATTTTTAGCCAGGGCCAGTGTTGTTAAAGGGTCAATTAAAGCACGCTTAAGCCCCGAAGCTTGGTGAAGCCAAGTTGTGCACTTTGTCTCACATAGCTCTTTAGCGTAGCATCAAGGTGCTAAGGCTAACGTGTTTTCACAGACTTAAGTAGCACAACACTAGTTAATATATATATAGTTGATACAATGATACCTTAGTTGTTAAGAAAACGATGTGGTTGAAATTAATTAATTAAGAAATTAGAAATTTAGTATCAGCAAACTGGTCACTAAAAACCTAAAATTACATATTTTATTCTAAATCCAATATTTATATAGACTTTGGACTTGATTGACATGATTTTAACTGCATTAGATTAATTATTTGTTTACACTCGTTTGTCCAGATAATTATTGGTTGCCTAGAATGCTATATCCTAGCAAGAGAAAAGAGATAATACCTGCAAGCCAAGCAATCTTTGAGAGAAATTTTGACGGGTTCTTTTTGTACTTGTTTGCTCAAAGCTTCAGCTTTTCCCACATTCTGGTCATCCGCCAAGAAAAGCATTAACAACATTAGTTAGAGCACTAGTTCCTCAACCGCAACAAACCAATTGCAGTCCAAAGAGATACAAGTCAACTTTCACTCTCACCCTTGGCAAAATAAGGTTCCTCTTTACCCCCAAACCCTACAAGTCTAAATTCAAATTAACATGACCAAAATTCATGTCTAAGAGCTCAAATGCAATTTTTTACCCTACCCCGAAAAGCTCAAAAATAAGAAATTACATTACTTTATGCTGATTCATCAAAGGAAATATGTCAAAGCCCTTCCATGAAAAATAAAACCCTAACCTTCAAAAAAAAAAAAGTATACCTCGGATTTGTTGATTCTATTCGAATTAGCTTTGAGGGAAACTACACAGCCCTGTGAGGGAGCTATGTAATCATTCAAATCCCCAATTCTGAGAGTGGCAGAGAATTTCTGCGACATCCTTTTATCAGATGAAGAAAAACTCCTTTGAGTTCGCAAGATTTCTGTATTAATAAATTGTCCTCAAAAATGAAGGAAGAGCTTAATCTTGAACTTGTTTTGCGATCCCTCGATATCTCTCACTTCCACTTTTTCTCTCCAATTACGGCTGGAGATGGCGGCAGGCAGGCAGGGCGGTGCCGTGCGCGTGCGAGCTTGATCGGCCTAAATTGATTATTTGGGGTAATGGTATCTACCTTTAAAAAGTTACTTGGTTGCACTAATTAAAGTATTATTTAAGATTCTTTTGTTTTTCCTAAAAGAAATTCTTAAATTTAGAAATAATTAGTATTGCGATTTAAAAAATCAATTGAAATTTTTGGATCTGGCTCCCCTCCATTTCGTCAAGTGCACGTCAAGATTAGAGACATATGTCATATTTAAAGTTTAAAGGTCAAGATTATATCATATTAATAAATATTATAATCATAGTTAAGCCAACTAATTTTAGAAATCTACTCTCCAAATTTGATAAGAATTACAATATATTCCATACAAAATTTGATATTTATTATTATCTTTAACTTCATCTTATATTTTTAATTTACATTTAACATTTAAATACAAAAATATAATATGAAATTAATGATTATAACTCAAAAGTCACTCAATTATTGATATTTTACTTAGAAAGTCACTCAACTATTGATATTTCACTTAAAAAGTCACCCAATCAATTTAAATATTTTTTTGTTGAAATATAATTTTATTTTAAACTATTTTTATTATAAGAAAAAAGAAGATATCTATTTTTTTTATCTTACTAATCAACTCCAATTATTTAATTATATATTTTATTTTATTTTTGAAAAAATTGTACAGTAGCAATAGACAAAAAAAGAATCATTTTCGCAATTGTTAAGATGAATTAAATAAGCTGAAAATGATCCAAAAAAGAAAAGAACAATGAAATTGATCAGAAGTAATTAAGATGTAATCAAAAGAACGCACAATAGCAATCTTTTATCATTTAAAAATAATTGGTTTAAAACTAAAAAATTACAATTTAATATTTAAATACAAAAATATAATATGAAATTAATGATATTAATAAATATCAAATTTGTATTAGAGTATATTGTAATCCATACCAAATTTGGAGAGTAGTTTTCTAAAATTAGTTGACTTAACTATGGTTATGATATTTGTTCATATGATATAATCTTGACCTTTAAACTTTAAATATGGCACATGTCTCTAATCTAAGCGTGCACTTGATGAAATGGAAGGAAGGGGTAATGGAGAGGAGCTGGAGCCGAAATTTTCTTAATGCATAAATAGATTTTAGCCAACATAATACTTTTGTTCAAATGATTATTACCTACTATTATGTTTTAAAAGGCAGGGGCGTGAGACGAGGCGTTTTATACCGTACGGGGCAAGGCGTAAGCCCCGAACACAAGACGTAAGTCTCACAGATCTATGGGGCGTAGTATCATATATATTCAATTTTATAGTTTTATTACTAATAAAATAAGCAAAAGTAGACCTTTAATTGATTTTACAAATATTTTTTTATAAATAACATAAAATATATAGAAATTATATTATGATTTTTATTTGAGATAAGCATTAATAATCAATACTAAAGAAAAAAAGTATTATAATTACTATTTGAGAAATATCATTACACCAATAATAAAAAATATAATTTAAAGCAAAAAAGGTTCAAAAAATAAATTAAAAATGTATGGGGTACGTTTTACTCCAGGACTTACGTTTTAATGTTCGGGGCTTACATCTCAAATTTTAGGACTTACGCCTTATGGATCTATATCTTCAATTTATGCCTCGCAGCGTTTTTGGTACGCCCCCCCCCCCCCCCTGAGACTCGCCCCAAAAATATTTTTGAAAATACTGATATATAGTGAAACCTCAACGGGCACGGAGAAAGAAAGACCAAACACTTGGGCCTAACGGAAATGAGTAATGACGAAATGAAAAGATGAGGCGCCTCGAGCACCCCGCCCCCCCCCTTCGTCGGGTGGTGCTTGTGTTGAGGGTGCATCACCTAAAGTCGGGCTTGAAGCTCTCACCTTACCAACAAGCCGAGAGTTGATGGTTGTTGGTCGCGACTACTATCAAAAAGCATATTTATTGTGTTGTTTGTATCGTACTATATTATTTTAATGAACATAATGGTTGAATAGACCATATTGTTCTTTGTTGTTACATAATGTCATGCATTCATCATTGGTCCATCGGCTATGTACTTGTGTTTGAGACACATGCACTTTTGTCTTTCAACTGATTTTCGTTTTATGTTAAATATGTATAAATTTGTTAAGATTAAAGTGTTTAATAGGTACAAGCATGAGTTAAGGTATCTAAATAAAATATGCGGACAACTTTAAGGGGTCGCATATTTAAGTCATATTTTTATATTTTTATGCCTTCTTCAATGGTGAAACAGGTTTGGTCAATTTGAGGTTGTTGATCTGCGGAGTGTTCAACCAGCCATAAGGGCAGGTGAATACTTCAATTTTAACTTAATTGACTACTTGTCTTTATTATTCTACTGTAATTTATGTATACATATACCTAACAAACTCCATATATAGCATGTTCTTATCACATATATTACATAAATGCAACCCTTCATTTCATCTCATTCGCTTCAATACGATATATGACTTATCGATCTCTTTATTTTGTTGAATTATTAATCTAGTATACTTGAAGCTTCCTATCATGGGGATGGCCTATGTATCGATACTCACTTCCACATCCGTCTCATGTGATGTGTCATTAAATTTGTACTTCATGTATTGTCTTAGTCATACTCAACATGTAATTTTTAGACTCTTGGGTCTGAATCCAAACATGCATTTTAGTTTTAAGCTATTACATTTATCATCTTCAAATAGCGTAAACAATGATACCTCCCCTCGAATATGTCGTTTCAGTTCATCCCATCACCGAGATAAAATAAAACGGGCAAGGAGTAAATCTCTAGTGTAACCCCATCTCGATTGGGAAGTGCTGTTCTAAGTCTCCTCCCACTATTTTCACTCAAATTCTAACTCCATCGTACATGTACTTAATTGCGAAAGGTATAAATATAAAGTCAAATATACATATGCTTTAAATGGTTTATCCACTAAAATGATGGAGTAATACATACCCCACACCACCCATTAATTCGATAACTCAATACCAATAAACCTATTCTGCAATTGAATAACCCTAGTTACCACTATGCCCTCGTTTAGGTATGAACTAAACATATTTCTTTTCTTAATTATAGAGTTGAAAATATTTCAGAATAGGACAATATTTTTTGTATTCCTTGAACTTCCCTTAGGTTAACAACAACAAAGCAACACCTCTTATTTTGAAGTTGTAAAAAGATTAGTGTATTATTTTTTTGAGAAAAAGGCTGGCCAAATGGGAAGAAATCTACCAAAACAATATTTTTAAGAAATCTACTTCTATGAAACATGCAGAAGAGCGAAAAAAGACCGACTCGGGCCGGACTAATTTTTGAACTTGTATTCAGAAATCAAACATATAGGTAGAAAGGCAACAAAATTTAGGTAGGAAAGCACATCTTATTGAATAAAATAAACTAATGAACATCACCCTTAAGATTACATTAGAATTTCCAGAAGAGGGAGGGATCTCTTGGATATTTACAGTGAAGAAACACAACTGCACAACCAAAAGTGGGGGGTGTTACACAATGAATGCCTCTCTCAGTATGTCTATCTACTCTTTCAACTTTCTTCTGTTTTCTACCCAATTCCTTTCTACATCTGTGACAATTCACTATCTAAATGACTATAAAAAGGCAAAAAGTGGGTGATGCAGAAAAATCAAAATGAACCCAGAAAAAAGATAGGGTGTTAGTGGAATATATTCCTCTGCTGTTAGTGGAATATATTCCTCTGCTCAGCTGAGTATTATGATTGCCAAAACAGTTCAAAGTCATTGCTATACAACGACCTGTCTTGAATTTCCAGATTAGCAACATGCCAATTTACGAGCTGCAATTGGATACATTTACACAGAACCAGTGCAAAAGGAAATATCCACCACTCACTTTCATCCCTGCAAGAACAAAAAACATTGTTTGACAGGACCATGTAAATTTTCACAACAGTATGAAATTGAATAAATTACAGACAACATTGGACAAACTTCAGAATGCTTACATGTTCCATGGCTGGAAGTAAGGAAGCTTTCTGCTTGACTGGGTGATATAGTGGACATATCCACAGACAAATGCAACGATCTGGTATGAAATTAATGATATACAGTGTAAGTAGAGGCATAACCCGACAACTGTTGGCTAAGTAAAAGTTGTTATTAAAAAAATTTGGTAATGTTGTATTCCACAGCATTAAGGATATGCTGGAGACCTTCAAAAAGAAGCAAAAAAAAAGGAGGAGGAAGCTATTTACAGAGAGATACAAACAAATAAATACTAGTCCTAAGTCCTAACTAAAAGTTATTAACACCATCGGTGAATGGTTTAGACAGTGAGGGGTCGTTTGGTAAGATGCATTAGAAAAAATAATGCATGCATTAACTTTGTGCATTACTAACATCTTGTTTGGTACAATTTTTCAACCTATCATTAGGTATACATTATTTGGTGTAATGCTATGTAAACTAATACATGACAAATCATGGTATTAGCAATGGATGCATTAGTATAGTTAAGATCCAATTGTTCCCCTCAAAACCCTTTTCACATCCTTTCCACTTTGTGGAGGGTATTTTTGTAAATAATTTTTTTTTAGAAATTATGTAATGCATGCTTTTTTAAACAAAACCAAACAGTGCATAAGAAGTAATATCAGCATTACTAATATAACACTACTCTTGTACACCCTACCATACAACCCCTGAATGGTCCTAACCTTTCGATGAAAAAGATCAGAACTTCCCGTGACAAAAGAATCAGAGTTGCAACTCAACCATCTCAGTGGATCAATATACATCCCAAGTAATTGACACACTGAGACGTATTTTAACTTGGACAGGGTATTGCCTGAGTGCCAAAAATGTGCACTGTTGGAGCAGAATGGTTCTTCATCAAACAACCTTTTTATGGTTGTAGATTATGTAACTAATATTCTGGTAATGATATATGTTAAGAAAGTGGACACAGTTTTGAGATAAACCAAAGAGAGGATAACACTCAAATTTGGGAGAGGAAGTAATTTGAAGTGATACCATTCAGAAGTATATACAAAGATCATAACTCCAAACTAATTGACACTTTATCAGAGAATAAAATCCTACCAGAGGAAAAGAACAGAAATAGATTAAGCATATTATAAGAGAAAATGTGAAGTCCTATACGAGGGATGATTTTATATCGAACATCAGCGATATTGCAGCTTTCCCTCCATCAGTCGATCCCAGACGATGACACATTAAGTAAAGAGGAAAGGAAAGGCAGAAGATAAGGACCATTTAAAAATTCTGACCATTTCTGGGCCCAATGAAAGGTATATAAGTTGGGAAAGGAACATATAGATAACTAAAACAAGTAGGCAACAGGCATAATTACTCTTTTCTTTTCAAGATTAAAGGTTACTTACAACATTAATCAGGGATGTAATGTTCCACAAAGCATATACACGTGCAAGACCAGCAGAACGCCTTTGCCCATGACTGAAGAGAGCATTGATTCCAGCAGGAAATGGAAGTAGCATCCCAAGAGGTAAAACAAACAAAACCAAAAAGACATCTGCCAAGGAAATCGAATACAGCTGGAGCAAAGTAAGCAGCACTAAACTAAAATCGCCCAGCAGCAATATCGAAATGACCAAACCAACAAGATCCTGCAACATAACAAAATGTCCTCAGTATTGAAACTTGAAGGCCATCCCCTCCAAGAGATGCAGAGAGAGTAGGGCAGACCTGATGACCAACTGGTTTAGTGTTATGGATTAGAAAAGAGAGAACATAAAACAGATCTCTTTTCTCCTTGAGCATCTTTAAGCTGTCAATGTCTAAAATCCCACCATAAAACTTCCGCTTTACAGTGCCTTTGTCATCCCCCCTTAAAATTGATTCGTCTCTTAGATAGCCCACAGGATTCTGCCCGTCTATGCTGCTATCACTGCAAACAATGAAACAAATAGATCAATTAGGCCCTTGCAGTGAAAGGGAGTCAAATAAAGGGAATGATGTGAAATCAATATTGATACGTTCCCTCACATTAATAGGTGAAACTATTTGGGGCCTAGTCCAACTAGCAAAAATGGCAGAGACTGGCACAGATAATGTTCAAGTATGCAATAACTATGAATTGCTCTTCTTTTCTAGCAAGACTCCAATTCCAGAGGGGCATTGGAAGTTATTATAAAACGTGTTATCTTGCAGACATGAACTAATAATCTAGGACTTCAGATCATTAAAACTCCTGCCATCTTTTGCCATTTCCCTCCAACCCCTTCTTCAGTGACCACAAGATATCCATATAGAAATTTCACAATAAATGACAGAAACTGCCAGCAATACTAACAATGCATATACGATTCACACATATTTAATATGTATTCATGACTTGTATAGAAGAACAGATACAAGTGGAACGATGGGAAGTATGAGAGTAAAGAGGCATGCCAAAATGGAGGGGAGTGGAGACAAAAGGCAGGAGAAACCAAATAGACCATCTGAAGGGAACTCTAAGTGCACACCATACCATGATAGTTGTTCACTTCTGGAACCTTCATCAAGATCTTCAAAAGGCAGTAGTCCAGTTTCTTCTTCGATAACACACACCAATAGTCCAAATTGAGTATAGCTGTCGGTTGTTGCTTGGAACGACGCCAGATCTACGCGGATACTATAGATCCTTAAAGCAGGATTGGCAAAAGTCTCAAGCCATCTAAGCACTGGGCGAAACATTGTACTAAGGCAACCCCGGCGTACTAAACGCAACTGAGCATTCAAACCAGCCACAAGCCGGTACCATGTCGTAGGAGGAATGGACTGAAAACAATTGCAAATCTTAAGTACAAATTGATCAAAGCGTCGGGAAATCCCATACTTCTGTCTCTAAATTCCTTTTTAATTTTTAGCAGATGACTAACCTGACTCATCAGACTGGTAATAACGTTATCATTATTCAGAGAGAGTGGAGCCATATAACTTCCATCACCACCAAATAGAAGAGACATCGGAAACCTCTGGTGAAGACTAGGAGGCAAATCGGTTCGCTTCTCATCACCGCCAAGAAAAAAGTCCACATATGCTAGCATTAGATCAGGTGTTGCTGCAACCTACAATCATGGAGACCCATAAGATAAGGTTGAGAAGTCATTCTCGAACCATATGCTTCAGTAAAATTTGCTTTTGGGACTCTACACAGAAAACCAGATAAAAACAGGGGAAAATAACACTTAAACCTTTTGCAACTGTAAAGGAAAATCATCGTTAATATATTAAGAAAAAGTTTAATTTAACATCTGACAAATCCAAGCAACATTTATGATATGTCAACCTTCAGAAACTGTTGTATATGGCCGAAAAACAAAATTAAGATGCAAGTCTTTAAGTTTTAGGAAGAAATGGACAGTGGAAAACTGAAGAGGCAGCAGATGAAAGCAAATTTTGAGTTATAGTACACAGATGGAAGTAATGCATGTTAAAAGGCACACATCAGCATGGCAGTAGAGGCTAGAGCTATGTCACAATAGAGATGCTGTTTTTCCTGCTCAACAGGATATAGTTGTCCTCTAAAGACCTGACAGAATGAAGATGCTGTAGTTTCAAACTTACCAAAATGATTATACCACTTTATCAATGAATAAATAAAGTTCCACTAGAGAAGACCCAAGAGACTGCTACTTGCATAAAACAATCACATACAAAGCCCAGAATACAAAAAATGGAGTTCGAACAGCAAATAATAGAAGCAAAATTTCACACATTCTAGTTTCTAAACGTGCTTAAACACAAAATTATGGTAAATGATGCTTGATCAAAGTCCACTATAATCTAACCTTCAATCCTTCATAAAGAGCACGTGATCGACAAGAACGTAAGCAAGCATGATCGTATTCAGACCGAACAAATTCACGAAGACGTTGCAACTTTATTCTACGCCGCCATTGCTGCCATGACCATGCAAGAGGATACACAAGGATACAAAGAATGCTATGCACTGCCCCTTCCCACCATTGGTAGGCAGCAATAGTATTAATTTCATCCACAAAGGTGTTGAAGGCACCCTCATATCTGGCAGATAAATACAAAACCACTCAATAACTATTCCCCAGTTTGTAATTTATTCTTTAGAGAAGATAAAATTAAAAAACCAGATTTTAGGAAAAACAAATTAAGAAGAACAACCAAGGAAAATGGAGGCAGAAAGAAATGTATATATCCTCTTCCCTCATTTTCCTTCTGAAGTAATGCAAGAGAAAACTTGAAAAGAGCCTATCCGAAGAAAGACTTCGATGAAACATGTGAAACAGCCAAAGCAAGACACTCTAAACGAAAGAGTAAACTGAAGAAACCAGGACAATAAAAAAAGAAAGCATCTTACACGACTTCTTTTATTTGCTGGGGAGGAGTATGAGACAGATGCCAAGGTTCACTGAATGTATTCGGACCCAAAAAGTACAATCTATAGACATGACTTTGTGACTCCTCAACCCTGTTTGTTTCCAAAACCTGAAAGAAAGAAAATGTCAAATTTCACCTGAGCCACGAAAAAAGTATACAATCTAATACAGTGCATTGTTGTATGTCAGCAAGCAAGACATCGAACAAACCTCATTGAGTGATTCCAGAAACGGAAATGAGTGATCAATTTGAGAACCCTGTTGTGTGGGAGCTGGACCAGGTGACTCATCGACACCAACATACTTCATCCGAGCTACACTAAGAACTAAAGCTAACAAAATGAGAAAACCTAAAAGGAGAAAAACAAACAGCCAAGGCCCTCCAAATGTGTAGATTAGTTCTTCAAGAGCTGTATAACAATGAGGCATGTGGTATCTCTCTGAAACACATTGGTAAGGACAAGGACGTTCCGTAACACCACCTATTACAAGGAAAGCCCCTTGAAGTCAGTTTAAAATGAATCAACCATAAATCAGCAGAGAGACTATGTAGAGAACAAAATTTCACAAATTTTGAAGTAACAGGATAAGCATAAAAATATGTCCACAATGCAGGAAATACACAGATGTACAAGTTAATCTCACTGATATAGATGTTCTGTATGTTACTTATCGATCAACTAGTAGACTTTCATGAAGAATGAGATTAAACAGCGCAGTGTACTTACTTAAAAGTAGACTGAACACCAAGTGTCTTGACAAATTCATTTTCTTATTTTCGTTAAAACACACCCCCACCCCAAAAAAAGCATCTCTATATTTGGGGAAAGTAACTCATATCTGGCCTCTTTATTTCCCCTATTATATGGTGAAAGCCTTAGCAGCTTGCTATAAACATCTCATCATTTGTCATACCTCGAACAGAAATATAAACAGCTCGATGTGGGAGTTCATCATTTGGGCATGAAATACAAAGGGCTCTATCAGATCCCGTGACATTCTTGAAAGTACCAAGTGGGCATTCCTGTATAGACACAACAGAGGAATTCCAATAAAACAAGAGAAAATCATCGATCCAGTCATTTCTGAATTCAGGGAAGGAAAAAAACAGTTGGAAAAGGCAACAGGCCGATGTTATGAAAAAAGAAACAACCCCCCACCCCCACCCCCCTCCAGGAAATTCTTTCTTTAACCTTCTCTCAAGCTGTTTCAAGTAGAAGCTTAAACAACGAAAAGCTTATAGATATCATTTGGCACTTACCGCACAGAAAATCCCATAAAGCCCTCTTGGACACGGCTTTCCAGACAAAGTTCCACTTCCACCAATACCACCTTGCTCTCCACCCGATCCACCCCTGAGGAAACAGCACACATGACAGAAATACAACAAACGTAAACTCCTGGAACCATTATTAAATTGATAAGTCAACAAATGTACTGGATTAGTAATTGATTCGAAGGCTCATTGAAGATCTCTTCTAAAGCTCTTCACGTATCACTCACCTCCAGCAGAAGTTATTTACAATAATTTAAGAAACTTTCCGAACAAAAAGAGCACACTAACAATAATCAAAACATATTGATGAAATATTCTGTGTTAACTACTTGCTAACTGCTCTTGACACTATGTAAATATAACCAAAAAAAAGATGCTTTCTAAAAGATATAAGCTTTATGAACACTTTTTATGCTCTGTATGTTTCAGATATTGTTATCCGAGGAACAATTGGTTAATTCAACTGAAGAAGACTTGATAAGTTACTCAAAACTGAAGGTAAGGAGAGTATTTTTAAGAATTTCAACACATGTTTGAGATACACAAAGAAGCTACAATTACAATGGAATTCTTAGTACCACCTTTAATTAAATGAGTGCTGTCAGTCATGGTAATCTTAAATACATTCATAGTATCCAACTAGAACAAATGTATCAACACTTGGAGAACTTCTAATCCAGTCACTTTCTCCAAAAAAAAAAAAAAAAGAATAAATAATTCAGTCTACTCTCTAGCAGCCTACTGTTATCTCTTATTTAACTGGATCTGAGATTGAAGACTTATTATTTGGATATTTGAAGCAGCAAAATTGCACTTGAGGTTCTGAAGTAGATCCTACCCATTAGCTCATTTGACAAATACTAATAGATGCAACTAATAAACTCACATCACTAATAGATAATTCATAAGAATGCGTCATCAGACGCTCAGAAAGTATTATAAGCAATGCAATCAGTAATGTCATACCTCCAAAGAGAACAATAAAAAAGTGTCACTACAACTCTATCTAGTCACTGAAGTTAAACAACAACATAGCAAAGTAAACTGAGTAGCAGCCGAAAAAAAAAGAGAGATGCAAGCACAAGACTTAATATTTGGATATTTCAGGTCTAACTATTTGCATCTATTGATAGTGTAACAACACAGCCACAAAGTAAATTTTTCACGAAGACAAGATTGCCCATCTTTTGATGCATTTAAACGTGGTATTACCAGCACACTAGCACACAGAAAAAATGGCCCAGTCCGCTCCAGCAATTTCTATAGTGCAACAACTAGACCAAACAAAGATGAACTAAGATGACTACACAAGCTATCCACAACCTATCAAATGAACCACGTTTATCGCAAATAACCTTAAAAATAGCGCGACTTGTGAAAATAAAATTATTAGCACTATGCTGTTTCATATCAGCACAAACCTTGTATAGATGCTTCCATTCACAGTCGCTATAGGTTGATACACATCACCAGTAGGAATTTCTGACCAGTCAAAGTGTATCCGCCCACCACCTCCACCTCCACTACCACGGGAACTGCTAGTCCCTCCAATGCTTGACATGATACCAGATTCACCAACATCCAGTGATTTCAAAAATAATAGAATACTTCCACCGGATCCACCTCCAGGCCCTATGTACTCACCTCTAGTTAGATAAGCTTTCTTCCCGAAGCTTTCTTCAAAGCTGTCCCCATCAGAGACAACTTTGCCTTTAACCGACAAAGACATCAGGGGATGCTCCCATGAACCTATCACTGCATTCAGATGGCAACAGAAAAATAAGAAAGACAGAAAACAAATTAACACAATATCCAAAGATGGCTTACGAGAAAGCATTAAAAACCATATTCGTTATTCATCGCAAATAGTCGAATAATAGCATGTAGCTGGACTTCATTCAATGTGTAATGCACCAGGATAACGTTCACACCAGAACTGATGCATCTTTGACGAATCATAAGCATTCAAGCAAAAACATGCACTTGATACTGGCTTAAAATAAGTAAAAGCACACAGAAATTGACAGGTTAGAAAATTTGTTGCAAATGTGATATTTTTATCCGGCATATCTGAAATAAGGAGTATATCACATTTACAAGATGCGTTTACTTGTTCGCTAACTAGTTTGAAATAATCAGCAGATCTTAAGAAGCGAAGTGAGCTTAGCAGAACAATCTATAACTTTTTTTCAAGCTCTTTTATCTGTTTAGTCAACCTTTCCGTCGGAAGCAAATTTGCTAGGTCCAAGATGGTTGGTTTGGAACAATCCAATGGATCACTTGATCCACGCTCTCTTCCCTCATCAAAGAGGGACAACCAATTATTTTATCAAACAAAAGTACTTAGACCTTAATGGAGGAAGCAATTACAAGTTCAAGATTGGAGAGAATCAGCAATGAAAGAAAAGCAACATGGAACATGACCACCTTGTCTCTATAGGAGTATATGGAACGAGAGAGTGATGTAGAAAGCACTAAGAGATCTTTTATATTTCACTTGTACTTTGGTGTAAGGAGAAAATATTTTTGTACGTTTGTTTGGGTAAACTTGGTGGAAGACAACTGTCTCAAGTGTATCTGGTACTTACTTTTCAACACCGACTTGATGCTTATTAATGGAAATTTTTTATTTATAGAAAAGGGTATTTGGACCTTAAATGGAGAAGTGAGAAAAAGAAGAGGCGAAGAGCACAATGGAAGAAATAGAATTAGTTTTGGATATATTACATAATTATTGCCATGTTGGAGACGCGAAGACCCTAGATCTTCAATCAAGGAAAACCCAACTATGACTCAATCCTAAACTAGTTGGGCCAACCACAGAAATCATCTGTAACTATTACTTAATTAGAAAAAGGAGTAACTAGCAGTGTCACATGTACAACGCCTGAGGGAAGATGTGGGCCAATTGTTACAAGTCACTTTTGGTTGCTAGTCAATTATGGTGGATGGTACTGAGTCTGATTGGAATACAGACATCACATACTACCGTAAAGGATGTTATGTTCAGCTGGGTTTTCTGATAAAGGATTAGAAGATGTAGAAGCATGAGACAAAACAACCTTTGGCTAATATGTGGTACTTAAGAAGAAAAAGGGAAGCTTGGGAAAGTGTGGAAATGATTTTGCACTGACGGCTAGTCTCCTGTAATGGTTAAATTTGGTGCACCAATGAGGTATGTATTAGTATTTAGTATATATAATTGCGTATTATTTGTAAAGAACCACATACTTGGGCAGATTTTGTACTTATGTATACCACTCAGATGGGGGGGAATTGAATGAAATATCTCTCCTTCAAAGTTTAAGTAATGAGGTGATCAATTCATCCAATAAAATCTGATTTTTGGACCAAAACACGATGAATGCAGAGGGGGTCTGACATCAATCAAATTTAAGGGACTCCATATAGATGCGACAAAAAGAAGTGGGATTAGGGGTGACATTGTTATAATGTGGGACAAAAGAGAATGGGAGATTCGTCATATGAACGAGAAATGCAAGTTCAATTTGAGAAGATTGTCCGTACTTTGTTGTATGTTTTCTCATACACATAAAAACCCCATAAGTTGTAAAACTATTAAAACTATCCCAATTTTTTATACAATCTTACCAAATAAGCACAAGTTTATAAAATCGCATAATATACTATCACAAACATATTCTTAAAAAATACAATATTTACTGATCAAGTTTTAATTCAATAAATAATAAAATTAAACATAAGTTTTGGTGTACTATTCTTTTATATAATCCTCCAACAAAGTACGGACAATCTTCTCAAATTGAACTTGCATTTCTCGTTCATATGATTGAGAAAACGAACCAACATTGTTAGTTTGAGTCATTTGTTGGTCAATTTGATTGGTAAATATATTTGATAAAAAATAATGAATTTAGTGAATATAAATGATAAAGAGTAGAAATTGATTTGAAGTAATAATATATTCTATATAAGTGAGAATAATCAGAGAAATAAATGGTTTTAAAAGTAATGATATGAATTATAAATTTTATTTACATATGAAATAAATGGTTACTAAATATATATGTGGAGTTGTTTTTACCAAATATAAACTTGTGGGTCAATTTTTGTATTTGAAAAATCCCAAATCATGATTTTTGGAGAACTTGGGATTTCATCTCATGATATGAAATCAAGATGAAATCACGTCTAAAAGTTGATTTCATCTCATGATTTCATATCGCGATTTCATATCACATGCCAAACACCTACTAACTGTTACCATTTTTTTGAAACAGGTAACTTTGTAAATCACTACAACAGTACATAGGCAGTACTGAGCCATATTTACAATTCATCAAATCCAGCTATCTGATCCAAAATTAAGTCTAGTACATCTATTAGGGAGATAGTGTCATTGGAATATAATTGTATAGATTAACTGTTACCATTCTCAAAACAAAACAACAAAAAAAAGTGGCAAAACTGTTGCAGCTTAACATTTAAATTTCTGTATCATAAAGCGTACATTGCCGTTTTGCAGTAACACCCACAGAATGCCATGATAATGATTCTACTGTGTATGGAGGAGACTCCAAGCCATATGAAGAATTTTCCATTTTTAATACAAAATCAGATAAGCAATAGATGTTTATGCAATTTGTTTCAATTACCCATTATAATATATCATCCATCTGCAGGTTGATCACTTTTCATATACAAAAACATCAGATGACTAAATTATGAGAAAGCTACAACAGGGGAAAAAGTGGAAGTTGGGGAATATAGTCAAGAAGACAAACTCAAACTTACCAAGGACACCACCACCAGAAGTTGATCCAGCTAGGCTACTATTCCCGCTTCCACTGCCGAGTTCACATGGCAAATTGGGATCTCCATATGTGATGCCACCCCGAATGCAGCTTCCATTATAATATCCATATCCGCCTTCACCACCATGACCAGCGCCACTACCAAGACCATTGCTCAGAACTTTTCCTTGGCCTACTCCTCCAGTGCAGCCTGTGAAGATGACAAAATGAAATAGGTGAAACAATGGGGTTAATGTGACATTTAGAGATAGATTAAGTAAATTGTTGTAGTTTGATTTGTTGGAAAATAGATTATTGAAATTGCATCTAAACTTTGGGCGTTTTTATATAAGATAAAGTTGACCTCCCTTTAACAAAGGAATTTGAACTCTCAAAGCACTGAATAGTATCACTAGTATTTCTCAAGCTTATCATACATTTTGAATAACCTAAAGATGGAAGAGTGCAACATTTGAACTGAGCAATCACTAAACCCTGCCTAAAGAAAGCCTATAGATGCTAAAAACAAGGGGGTGACATAAAACAAACTTAAGATGGTCAAATCAAATATAGCACTGAAGGAAATTAAGATCAGACCCATTCCCGATGTGCTAATAATTCCATAAGGCTGCACATCTATAGTCCTTGCTCTGTGGAAATGAACAACAGATCCTTCTATGAGGCCTTCAACAAGGATATCTTCAACTCGACAGATCTGCAGATAAAGGAAGTATTAGAGTAGGCCAAGTGTAATATACAATCAATGCATTTACTATATACAGATTTTTGTTCTGGTACTGGGCAAATAATTGCACCTGTAAAGTAAAGGACAATGAAGAGTTCACGTTGCAGTCTTCTGGGGGGTGGAGCAATTCAAAAGGACAACCTGGACTATCACAGTTCAACTTTGGTTTCCTACCAAGCACCAAATATCCCATTAGCAAATCAAAGAAGCATCTTAGGTAAGAAAGAATAGGGAGAAGGAACAAGGAGTAGTTAGCAACTCACACAGCATCAGCTGTCGTATTTCGTGAAGGACCACGCAAAACGGATCCTGGCCCAATCTACATGCAGTAAGAGAAAAGTAGGGAAGAAATTAAAAGGAGATATAATATATAGAACAAAACGATCAACTCAAACTACATATGAAGTTCTGGAACTGAAATACCAAGCTCCTCGGGTCTCAGGAGACGAGGCAGAACATAGACCGTGTGAAAACCTGAGCAAAGACTGCCCAGTTACCACCTTGCAAGTGAGACAAGTGGAACACTAACAGCAGTTACGCATATGATGTGTCAACTATGGCATACATTATCATGCATCAGATATTCACAGAAAGGTGGCAAGGTAAAAGGAATTACTAACTGCGATGCAAAAATAAATATACTGATATCAAAGCACATTAAAAAAAATCAAGAACGAGGAAAAATAAAGTGTGTCAAGCGAAAGCAAGTATAGAACCAGTTAGAAATCTATTGCACATCGCCTACAAAGAACAGAAACAATACAATACACAAGAAGATTTCTGCTCACGTTGACACTGTAAAACAAAGACAGTACTAGTCTTTGAGCTTCAATAGCATCTCCTGGTCCAGACAAATTCAGCAACCCTTGGCCATGAACTCCAAGATTTGCATTCGAATGAATTTGAGATGACTCCTGCATAAGATGGCATTTAGAAGACATCTCAAATGAAGAAACGCACGAAGGCAACAAAGAAAAACAGAGAACAGAAAAGAAAGAGCACCTTAAGAACAATTAGGTTACTAGCCTCCACCATTGATGTCTCAACATTTTGATCACCACCACCATCAATTACCATTTGTGAATTCCACATCAGAAACATTTTGACAGACATTCGTAGCGCTCCAAAAACCTGGAAAAAAAAAAACAAGTCAGATAACATCACTGCAAAACTTCAGAACTACATTAATACAAGGCACATCATTGGGGACAACGAGTACAAGAGCTGCAATTGAATCATGTTTCTAGTTTTCTAGAAGCACAGTGAAGAACTAAGGCCAAAGAAAAACCAAAAGTAAGCATAAAACCATACAAGCGAAACTGAGGATGGATGAAATTGGTATAATAGCATATAACATGATGAGAACAGAAGCAGCAATTTAGACCAGACATCATCAGTGAATAAAGTTCCAGTTTCTCTTTGATCTCAATAAATAATTATGAGAACTCTTCCTTAAATTATTATTTTTGATGAAGAACTCTTCCCTAAATTCTTAATCATGATTGCCCCCAAGGCCTAGCTCAAGTGGCAAAAGGTGGAGGATTAGGTTGCAGGTTCAAGCCCCACACCATGCACAGCGAAGCCCGGTATTTAAGTGGAGAAGGGTAGAGGGGCGGGCCCATTATCCACCGAGTTTAGAAGGCTGTGATTGGTCCAAATAACGGGTCACTTGGTCCAAAGAACGGTGTCACTAACGGATTTCTCGGTTATCAAAAAAAAAAAAAAATTCCTAATCATGATAGAAACATTAATCTACAATAAAATAAGAAACAATATATAGAGGATCCCAAGTCATTTGGCTGCTTATGACCCCAAAAATAATCAACAAGGAAAGCAAAATATAAACTCTGATTTTGCTCATAGACGTGCAAATCATCATATCATATATATATATATATATATATATATATATATATATATATATATACACACATATACACACACACACACACATAAAAGAGAACCTTAGGCCTGCCTACGTGGAGCCACCACAAACCAGAATTCCCTTCTAATTTATTTATTTACAAAACTACCCTTCCCCTTTCATGAAAAGTTGTGAAATTTATGAAAAGTTGCGACTTTTATGAAGAGTTTTGACTTTTATGAAAAGTTTTGACTTTTATGAAAGGTTGTGATCTTTCCGAAGGGTTGCAAATTTTTCAAATAGTTATAACCTTTCCAATAAGGCACAATAAACATTTGTTCACACTACCCTTTATTGTCTATAAATAAAGGAATTTCCTCTCATTTTAAAACAACGAAAATTTTGAACCTCTTCTTCTTCTTCTTCACAATTAAATATTTGTGTATTTTGCTCATGTTGAGTGGCTCACTGACACCATTGCTTATGTTACAAATCCTTGCTTATGTTACAGATTCTGGTATCTATTCTTACAGTCATTAAGTTATGCTTATGTTATTAAAGGACAAATGATAAGATGTAATAATTTTCATTTTCCTTTACATTATTAATGACTGATAGGTTTTAAATATTATTTTATAAATTCCATGATATTACATTCCCGCACGAAGCGCGGGTAATTTTACTAGTTTTTTCAATAAAGAAAAATGGTGCTCGACCACAGTTTTAAAACTAGTGCTGCACATTGCACAAAATACAGAGTTGTTGTGATACTTGATAGCTTTTGGCATCTATAGTAAAAGGAGAGCCACTTTTAAGTTTTAAGTACAAAAAGCCTTATACAGCAGTGTGAAAAGCTGGTATCAACGCTAAAGAGGCCTGTTTCAGTCTATTCTGCTGTAGTTACCCCTGGAGCATTTCTCTTCATTTAAAATTATTTTTACGCTTTTATATTACAGTATCAGAAATTGCAAGACTTAAGGATACCTTTATGGATAATGGTTAGTTAAGCTTATCAGGGTATATTACACTACTACAGTGAGGAGGCATGATAGTTAGCTAAGCTGTTATTTCAACTTTCATGTATAGCTTTAGGGAAGACATGCATTGATTCTAACAAGTGTCTACATTCTGCAGTAAAATAGCCACACCACAATATAATTGAATGTGTTGATGTTTCCAGTGGTCAATACAAGTAAATGCATCAAAATAAAAACAGCTAGAAATTGATTCAAGTAGAGGCACAAGTTAGATTGTAACAGTGAGAGTTTACCAAGACACTTGTAAAAGAAATATATATGTGCAACAGAGTTTACAATTGGAACATTCCATGCGCACTTTGATATAACCACAAAAATGGCTTGAGGGGGCACTTCGAGATTCTACCGCTTACCTTAATTACAGAATCACTCATCAAAAGCTCTTCTGCCAATAATTCAAACTCTGACATCGCATAGCGTGCCAGCCCAAAGCTCAGTGTTCCTCGACACAACAGGCTAATTTGACCCTGAACCTATATGAGAGAGAGAAAATGCTCATAACCAGAAAAACAAAGGCAGAGGTGCAAACAGAAGACAGATGGAGAACCAATATGATGCAATATGCTAGCAAAGTTTCCTAATAAGGCATTCATGAGGTCACCTCTAGGTTCAAACAAACACCTTCACTTGTTTAGCTTTTTAATGAGCAAAAGTAAATTGATTATTTAGGCTTCGCAATTAACTAATTCTTCAATTAAAAGGGGCGTTATAAAGATAATTTTAATAAAGACACCTGTATTACTAGAAAAAAAAAAAAGAATTGGAGTCTTTTCTATCATTTTATTCTTTGAGAGCGCTTGGACCCCCATTCCTCTTAGGATTTTTTCTTTGCTATCTTTTACATATTCCTTTCAATGCAAGGAAATCAAGTTCATCTTAGATGAAAAGAAGTTAGACATCAAGCGGAACTTATATGTTTTCAGCTTCAATGCCCATCCTGTGACACATAATCTAGAAATACCATGAGTTACATAATTTGGAACATAACTCAATTTCGAAATTTATCTGACAATGCATCAGGTTATCTGTATAACTTAAAAGAATTGGTAAAGCATCAGTACAAATAAATTGAGGAAACCAGAACAATCTCTTTTCTCCAATCTAGAACCCCCGTCTGTAGAAAATCAAATAAAACAAGTTAAAGACACCTAATCTGTGAAACACAAAGTGGAGCCATAAACGCTAAACCAACAAAGCAAAATTACACATTAATTGCAAAACCATGCAGCAATCATTGAGAAACATATGTAACATCCTGACGGCAAGAGTTGGCATAAATAATATAGAACAAAAGAGAAGGATGGGACACTATTTCTAGAGAATCAAGAGAAAAACTTTTTTTTGATAATAGAAACAACAAAACTTCTTACCAAGGTTCAAGGAAAATTTCATTTCTCTATGATGCTTCACTCAATAGATTCAGTGTCAAAAAAATTCAATTAATTGAGGTACACATCTAGTTACTTTCATGAAAGAACTGAAAACGCAAAAGAAAGATCCATCAACCTGAACGCGACTCCACAGCAAGGGGACAGCAGCCTTAGCGTGGTTGCGAATATAAACATTCGTCAGAAGTGGCTGGGGAAGATCCAACAGAAGTGTGTCAGTAGAAGTTGATCTATTGTGGTTGTTGACAGTAAGACTACGGGGGACGTTATCATAGAAAGTTCCTGCTGCGCCAGCATTTTCTGCGCAACCACGACTGCTTCCTCCTGCAGGCAGAAAACGGAGGTTGCATTGCCTTTAGTACCAGCTGAACGAAATGATGTGGAAAAATCAAGCACTTTACCTATTCAAAGGCCACAATTAACTATATACTGAAGCCCACGTGATGAGGTTTATTTACAAGTATTTCTAGAGTAAATCTTTCATCCAGACGAGAGATCAGGCATGAACCTGCTAAGGGAATAGTTGCTACGCAGAGATAGTTGTTTAATTGACCATGTGCAATATAAAATCCAAAAGCATGAGAAGGTCAATTCTACAAAGCTTGGCTCCCTAGCTCAACTATCCTAACATGCAAGATAAACTTAGCCTTACCATATACAAAGATTTCTGGTTCATCGTGTCTACTAAAAATATCCACAGAAACTCTTCCACCACCTCCACCAGCAAAACCGTCACCTCCACAAGCACTTATTCTACCAATTCCAGTCCTGCATTTGGTTAAAAAGGAAGAGTTAAATGGCAGCGCAGGCAAAGGCATTTGACTCTTTTTTACAACTTAAGACATACCAATTACTGGGCTAGGCAATTGTAATAAAATGTCAACAAAGCCACTATGCTGTTACAGGGTAGTCTAATATATGAGAATACCACATAGAAAGCACCGAATTAGATATACACTATGCGTGAGAAATATATCTTGATTACAAATGTAAAAGTTCAAGCTAAACCATTGGTTTGATTCAGTAAACTAAGGAGATACTGCAGATTTCGAAGAGTTCAGCATTTCTATACGTGCACTACATATCAGGTGGAAAAAGTAATTTTAAGAAGAAAACCAGTGATCCTCTCAAGTTAGGTTGTAGTCGCTTAGTGATGCTTAAGGTTAAAACTGGCTTTTTTTATCTGTCATCTAGCTAGGCAAGTCATCTCATCTCCTAGGTACTAATAAAAGATTGAAATTCCAGAGTCGAATGGAAGAAGAATTTATAGAGTATGTATTTTCAAAAAAAAAGAATTTATAGAGTATGTGCTTAGGTTTTCCAGCCGTGAACTGTCCCCTTGTTTCTTTCATGTGCCTTTTAGAATTTATTTTAATTTTTTTCAAAAGAAAAAAAAGAAAGGAAAAGCAAAGTGCATGCTATCTCTATGGTAGGCACTTGACAATTTAAGAAGAAGAAAATGCACCATTGTTACTCTGCGTTGCATGCACAAGACCCACTGAAAAAATGTGGATCACCTCATTTGCATTGCAGTTCTGCTGCAAAGTTATTTTTTTATAAGTTCTGCTACAAAGTTATTGGCCCTGACCATTTTCTACATACCATAGGTGCTAACTATAACAGATGGAGTGACATTGGCAAGCTAAAGGATGAACAACATGAGGACAAAGATATGGAAGAGCACCCCAATGTGTATCTATCGTTTCATACAGAGAGGAATACGAGAAATAAGGAAGGAAATCAGGAATTGAGAATAAATACAGATGGAAATGTATCTCTATTGTTCCGTTTGTTTGTTGTGTATAGACATGAAATAACATGTTGCATAGATGGCTGCTAGAGTTTTTGGAAGGTCTAGTGAATTATTGTACTAACCTTATGTCAGTAACACCACCTTGGTGTATATTACAAAACAGATTCATTTTTAGCCTATCATCTTTTTTAGAAGCAAAACTCAAACACAGATGATCTAACATCATATATTTTTCTGCTTCATTACTTCTATGGTCATGCACGGCAGCACCCATCCTATTGAAAGTCTTTCAGTAGAGATGTTCCCACCCGCAAGTACCCCTTTTCCCCTCAGTTACCTTTATCTCAAAAAAAAAAGGTACCCCTTTTCCCAAATTGTACTATAATTTCTGTTCCTATGCTCCCTCTTCTTTTTTTGCAATGATGGTGTCCAAGCCAAATTGTGCCAATCTCGACTATTTCACTGAATACCTGCTACATCCCATCAACACAGGTAACGGGTAACTCCGTCCACCAAGACTACAGCAGATTCAAAGAATTCGCCTATAGCTTTTTGCCTCCATTTGAATTTGAACTTGAGACTTCATGTTTCTCCTACAACTTCATTGATCACTAGGTCACACCCTTCGGTTATCCCTATCCTCTCACATTTGGTCAGAAAAACATATGCTCCGCACACATAGGAAAAGCAGAGTACAGGTCACAGCAAACCCCCTGTTTTATTTTATTTTGATAAAGAACAAACCCCCTATTTTATTACCGGACATAATTGGGTGAAGGTCATCATAAAATAGTATTTATTTGAATAAAGGCTCTCCTTGTTCCTCATTTCAATCAGCTTGACGAGGGATGGGATCCACAGTCACAAAGACACTGACAAGCAACACACCAAGTAGTTTTGGAGAATGAAATTTGGAGAAGATCTAGTCCATCTCTATTAACTACCAATTGTAAAGTTTCTAGGTCAACCACTTGGGCTTCCATTTTCAAATGTTTCAAAATTACTCTTACAGGTAAAAAAAGGAAATCACTAGATCACTGTTCACAACTGCTGATAAACAACAGATACAGAAAATAAATAGGATAGGGATCATCCAGGAAGGTAAGAGAAGGGGAAAAAATATGAATGCATATATAGCCATTCAAAGAGTAAGATAAATGCATCGGAACAGGTCAAGTATTCTTTCATACAGCAGGCTTCTACCTTTTGTCTCTTAAAGGTGACCTTCTACACACCCTTGTCAAAAATAAAAAGGTAACCTTCTATACACATTTTTCAGAAGTGAACCTTAAGAAATGGTAGCTTTTACCTACAACGGAACAAAAACCAATTTATTAGGTTAATGTAACAAAGTTGATGGCGGCAGCAAGGTAGTGCCCTGCCTGTGTGAGAAGACCATGGAATCATATTCACTATATATCTAACAGAACAAAAGAGCTAGCAAGCATGGCCACCATATCTTAGAGTAGGTGGAGAAAAGAGACGATGGGTGCTGCACTTGTGATAATCAAAGTGTGAATATGCATCAAGGACCTGAAAAATCTCTAATTCTAGTGTATACCTTATTCATATAGCAAGCCCCCAGAGTAATGATTCAACAAATAAAGGAAGGCCCAAGTTTTGAACTTGTGAACGGTAGATGTTGGGCTAACTAGCCCAGTGGAGATTTTGTCGACTATCAAAAACAAAATAACCTGTTTAATTGCAAGTTCTCATCATAGTATTGCACACCACTCACTACAAGTATCTACTTGAGTGCCAAATATAATGTGTGAATTTGTTAGAGAAAGAGCATATTTATACATGATTACAAAATTTTGGGGTGATGTTTTAAAGGACTTTAGCCTCAAAGAGGCATCCATCTCTGACGTTCCCTACATAAATGAATTTACTCCAAAATCGAAAGGGGAAACCTTACTCAAGATATTAGAATACCATCTTATTCAAATACAAGGCATGAAAACCTAAAACCAAAAGCTTATTCATGATAGTGAAGGTTACAATAATATTACATTCAGCTTGCTCTCAAAGCCAGCACTGTATTTCTGAAGTTTCAAGTCTAAAGATGCTTGGATTCATTTTTGGGGGCCCTGAGTCTCATCTATCCATGTCAAGATCTTTAGGAGGCACTTCCGAGATGCCTCAATGACATGAATGAATTGACTTGAATAATTAAACAGCATAAAACAAATCAGTGAATCAGGATGACATTCAGTTCAAGTAAACACTACAGCTTAAGGGAAAAAACCCACTTTTAATGAACCATTACCACAAATCATTCTTCTATTTCAAAGAGCAAGCTCCCAGTAGTACATATAAAGCTTCAGTTACTTTTCACAGGCATGTGATCATCAGCATTTGATATATCAATCCTTTCCTTGATCTTTCACATCCTTTAAACCCTTCATCTTCCTTTCTTTGTTTCTTTCTGATAGGTCAACTTTTGTCTAGTTTCTTTTTGAAAAGTAAACTTTGCTCCCATTCTTATAAAATAGAAAAACTACATGAATATATTAGGACGTTTTTTATCACATGGCACATTTATTAAAAGTTGTACTGGCACCAGGGTGGTGTATTGGCATGTGCACTACAAAATAAAATACAATTTATTTAGTACACATATAAGGGGTTGTTTGGTAGAGTGTATTAAAAAAAATAATGCATGCATTAGCCTTGTGTATTACTAGTACCTTGTTTGGTACTCTTTTCCAACCTCTGTATAACTAATACACTCGATTGTGTATTAAGGTGTGTATTGCTAATACCATGGATTTCTAGGTATTAGCAATGCAATGGTTTTAATGCATGCATTAACTCAATTAACGACCCAATTGCCCCTCAATACCTTTTTTATATATTTTCCACCATAACAGTGAAGGGTATCTTTGTAAATAATTTTTTTCAAAGCAATGCATTCTATTTTTAATACATCGAACCAAACAATGCATAAAAATAATTTATGTATAACTAATGCAATCATAACTAATACATGCATTGCTAATGCAAGCATTATTAATACACTCTATATAGCATTATTTTTAAAAACTCTACCAAACAACCCCTAAGTAACTACGGAACTATCAAACTATATATATCATTTTGCATCCATTGTCTTACACCAATGATCTAGAGTATAGATACATTTGTTCCTGAGCTTCACAGTTGACTTCCTTTCTTTCTTTTAAAATTCTCTGCTTTCTTCCTTCCATATCACCCACCACAATGATGCAGGGTGAGTATCTAGAAGAAGAATTTAACAAAATCTTATCTCCTTATGCAAGAGAGAGGGTTGTTGGGGGTGGGGGTGTCGGCAAAGTGTAGGTTAATATGGTATTTATTATCTAAACCAAGACATGAACTTCACAATTCAATCCATATACCTGGCATAAAAAGCACGTCCTTTTGGTATGACTGAAAAAATAAGCTATTGTTTTCAATGTGAAGGTCATATGTGAGTGCTACTGCTCGGTTATCATCAGTGGTTCGTCGTGCATAAGTTTTTTCTATTAATTCTACAGTTTTGAACAGATCTCTTAGTTTCTTGGGATGTTGTCCGCTTAAAAAGACGTACTCAAATTCGTTTTCTAATTTGAGTTTGAAGGGGAGTGTTAGAATGTTAAAGAATTAGCGTTAGCATGTATAATTAATAATTAAAGTATTAGAAGAGCTAAGTCTTAAGGATCAGTGTTTTATAAGAATTAAGTCTCAAGTTGGAACTTGTCCTTTGTCAGAAAAACATCACGTGTCTCATATTTAAGACCTATTGAAGGGTAGAGCGTGTACTGTCAGAACAGCCTCCAAGCTTTACCTGTTACCAAATGTAGATGTAGACTTAGCAATCATAAAATATATCTAGTAACTAATATTTCTCCTCTCTTTCTCATAGTATCTAAGATCAGTATAAAATATTTAAATCTCTGTTTTGTTCGGCATAAATATTTGAAGACCAAACTAGTCAACAGATGTATCTATAAATTACTACCATGCATAGATAGCAAGGAATCTTTCAAATACCTATGACTTCACAAATATTCATACAATCAAACTTTTATCTTCCTTTTTGCAATATGCACACTTCCAACAAAACTTTATGAGTAGAGTCTATCTTGATGGAGAGTACATGCAACAGAGGAATTTATGAGCTGTTGTTCCTTCTTTTCTACCAGGAGGAGGCCCAGTAAGTTGTTTCCACCTCATGTATCCTACTTTTCTACTTACTGGGCCTCCGCGTTCCTGATGATATCTCAGCAAGTTCAGCCAACTCCATCCTCCAAAACTAACTTATGTTGATCCATTCAAGCATGACTCTTCAAACCTATCGCATGTATCTAGCTAAAATATTTAATGATGTGGAAACAACCATGTGAGTAAGTACAGTCTTGTACTTGCGCGAAAAAATTTGGTACAAGCATATTTTCCAGTGATATGATACCATACATTCACTGAAGATATTCATTGAAACATGACATAATCATTCACAAAAAATCCAGTGCAAACCAAAAGCTCACTGAATGTCATGCTAACTACATGTTGGGACACCTTAACCAGTGAAAAACTCCTTTTGTTTGTCCCACGGGTGCAAGTTCCATGTATTCCCTCAAAAACAACTCTACTATCTCCTATCAACTCACAGTCTAACGAGTCATCATCCTATAGAAAATGAAACACATTCACATACAAACATATGAACCTACTGAACACAAAGAATTATGGGATTACGAGAATATCCACATTTCTAGTAACACTACTGACAACATTACAAACTAATAATATGGAGGAAATCAAGGGCACAGAGATACTGAAAATTGAAATTCTAAATATATAGTAAGAAAAGGAAAATAAAGCAAAAGAAATATTACATCTTATAAGCTCTTATCTGGATGCTACCACCAGAGCCGCCGCCACCTTTGACACCTCCATCACCTCCATCAGCCAACAAACTGCCATTCACTTCTAGAAACTTGTCCACCAACAGCATTAATCTTCCACCTCCACCCCCACCATAGTCCACAGTCTTACTCGTTGTCCCACCTTTGCTTCCATAACTCCATGGTGTTTGCAATGTGGACCATCCATAAGCATCGCCACCCCAGACATCCTCCGGCGTCTTCTTTTTATCCGTCAAACAACCAGCCCCTCTTCCACCATAACCCCCACCTGCACCTTCCACTCCTTGTGGTGTCCCACTCGTCTGAGCAGGCGCTGAACCAGCCAAACCAGTGGTATTCACAGCAGAACTATTACTAAACGTAGCATTATCTGCCACCAGCTGGAACGTTCCAGCTAGAATCACGGAATTCTCACCCAAAGTAAAATTCCCAGTGACATTAATTCCAATTTCGCAACCCAGGAAAGCACACTTAAGGGTAACATTAGGAAGGACATAAAAATTCCCATTCCCTTCTATATACACACTCTTGGTTATATTGACATTGGATACAATCTTACAAGTAGTATCCAACGATCCAACACCCCCTAGATCATCCTCACATGATACCGACGGCGGGTGCGGCGGCGGAGGTGGTGGCGCCGGTGGGGTATAATCTTGATGGAAAAGAATGAACTCGGAGTCTATATCCTCGTCTGAATAGCCATTAATCGCTGAAGGGTTTACGAAAAACACTAAGAAGAGCAGAGTCAAACGAAGTGTGGCGAAGAAAGATAGAGATAAAGCCATTGACTAACAAAAATAGTCATCACATCTGACAGTGATAAAGATCGGATTGCATCGCAAAACGAAGAAGAACAAAAACCCACCTCAAAAACTCCGCCCAAACCACGATTAAGCTTATATTTAGCAAAACCCAGTTGGGATTTTGCAATAAAAGTAGAAAAACAACTATAAATATAGATAAAAACAGAGTCTTTGAAGAAGAGAAAACCCTAGAATTTTTTTTCTATTTTTGATGGAGAATCTCGTGGGAAAGGAGACAGAGAAGTTAGGAAGAAAAGGGTGCTTAGAGAGAGAGGAAAGTGGGAAATGAGGTGAGCAAATGGGGAAAAAGTGAAAATGAGAAGGAAGATGAGGGGAAGAGGGGGAGATGATGGGATTTTGGGGTTTTTGTTTAATTGGGGAATAGGTAAAAGGTTTGTGAGATTAGGTGGGAGTAAAATCTTTGTCTAAAATCTTTACATTATTATAATTTCAAAATAAAATAATTTGTGAGATATAAGTAAAGAAAAAAATCTGAAATATATTTGAATTTTGATCAAAATTGTTCTAATAATACTGAATTTTGTAAAGGATCTATGTGCTACGTGGATATCATAAATATTACATCATTATAAATAGTAATGTGTTCACGTTGGTGCATATATACCTTTAAAATACTATTACATAGTGCAGAGGTCATCCACGAAATTTGGTATCATAATAGTAATTTCGGTCAAAGATAAAATATTTTTCAGACTTTTTCCCCTATTAGGTATAATAATTTCGAAATAAAATATAGGATCATTTTACTTTGTATATGATAAAATAACTTTTTTAAGATAATTAATTTTAGAAAAACTTGTTTCAATCCAACTATTTGTATTACAGATTTCCAATTAAATTGGACTTAGCAGAAAATATTTTTATTAAATGTGTTGACTTGTAGTAGTAAAAAAAAGAATGAAAATGTTTTCAAGCATTTAAGAAATATCAAGGGAAGTTCTATCGTCCAAGAAATAGAGAGTGAGAAAAATGCTAATTTTTCACTTGTTATAGAGTAACAAATACTTTTTCACTTCATTTTTACTTGTCACTTATTTCTAAAATAGAATTTTATTTTTAGTTATAACTTTTGTGTTTTGACATATCAAGAAAAAACAATAGTTTTTCATGTTTTACTCTTAGCATTAAATACTTATTTTTCAAGACGTAATATAAATATCAATAGTGTGGTAAAATACCTATATCAATAATTATTTTTTTAACTAATGAGTCAAGTCAAATAGTGACAAGTAAAATCGAATGAAATGAGTATTTTTTTAAGAAAATAAATAATATCAAATCAAAATAAAATAGTAACAGTTAAAGGGGGAAAATCAAATTATGAAAATGAATTCATTGGCTCAAACAGTCAAACTATTGACAAAATTAAAAGGCAGCTTTTATGAGAAACTTACAATCTATATCTATTTTGAAAATATTTACCCCAAGTAGTTTATACGAAAAAATTATCAAAAGTAGTCCTAAATGTACGACTAATGCTTTATTTTGATCCTTAATATATTTTTACTTGATTGAAATAGTTTCTAATGTATAACAAAGGTGTTCATTTTGATCAAATGATCATTAATATATAACAAAAGGTGTTCATTTTGATCGTTTATTCTAAATCTAACAGATTTATAATGTATGGGTCATGCTTTATTTTGGTCATTAATATATTTTACTTGATTGAAATTGTTCTTAATGTATAACAAATGCGTTCATTTTGATCTTTAATATATTCCACTGGATTAAAATGATCTATGATATATAACAAAATGTGTTATTTTGATCATTTATTGTAAACCTAAAAGATTTATAAAGAAAAGAAAAGTGTTACATTTAACTATTGACTCTACGTGGATATCAAAATCCACCATTTTGTTATCTTCTTTGTTAGCTCCAAAGAAAGAACTCCATAAAATCTAACACATCATTTTCTCTACTATCTCTAATAAAATTTACTATTTTCTCTTTACTTAAATATTATTCCACTGACTTAATATTGTAACGATCTATTCCATCGTTATTCAAAAGAAAACTCGTGTAGAATTATTTGAAATAAGCTACCAATTTAAATTGGGGGTGACACGACAAAAAAATCAGAATTTAAATTTAATCTCGGCTAACGTCTACTATAGCGGGAATTTTCCTACTATAGGGGGTGCATAATCGTTATAGTGGGACTGATGGGATCAGAGCCTAAACACGATTTATTTTACTTTTCCTCTCACTTTTCATGATAAAATAAACGAAGGTTACTCAAAAAAAATTCTGAAACTGCTCCAAGCTTGGGAATAAGAAAGGGGGGATTTTAGTGTAAGGAGGATCGAAATCTATGAATTTCGATCTACACCAATTTGTCCCCGCAAAGTCACAAGCTCGCGTTTCAGACTTCTTCAACAGTTGCTTGGTATCCCCATAAGCTAGACTCACTTGAGTAGTTAGAGTTGTCTTTAATTATATAATACCATGTAAGTTGTCAAGAGATTGCACGTATAGGCCTTCGGCCACAACATGTGGATGGTTAAATGTGTCGTTAATTATTTTGTTGGGATAGTAGTTAACTTGATTAGCTAATGTTGACCTTATGATGATTGTTGGATGTTATTATGGGGAAGGTGAATTATGGGTAATCGAATTATAAGCTGGAGATGGTCGGAAAGGAATATTTTAGAGTAGGTAATGGCTATTTTATTTTCCATTCATGTTATATATGTTTTGTTAACTATTCATTATTATTATCTATATAATATATGGCTAGGGAGTAGAAGGAGTATAAATGAGATGTTAGCTTGTTTCAATCTCATGTAATAAATGTGTTTATTTGGGTGTACAACTGTAAATTTATGTATTATAATTGTGATTATGATTGTGGTATGTGATTGTCTATTGATACAGATATTACGTATGGTGCATTAATATCTCTTGATTGACGTGGAACCACGCTTGGTGCATATTCGATTGACTCAAGTATCATGTCTGGTATGAAATATCTATATGGCTGTCTCTGATACTACGCAGGTATAAATTTCTAACGTTTGACTCAAGTACCATGACGTGTGCATATTTGATTGTCCTCTGTGTATTGGTTCAGTGAGTACACTGAATTTTCTTATTACATTGTGTTTATCAAATTCGGCCCCTGAGTGATCGAATTGGTGCATTTAAAGGCTGGGATAATTTTTGTATAGGTCGATATTGCTTGTTAGATACCGTAGATGATGTTTCAAGAACTTTTGGGTTGTTTGGATTACTTGAGGGGTATTGAATCATGTGGGAGTTAAGTTAAGTAAAATAAGTAAGAGTTGTGTTGGTTAATAGAATTAATTTGTGGATTTGAGATTAGGAATGGATTCAGTAGGAAAGACTCTGGTGTTAGCTGAATTGGTGGTTTGAAAAGTCAATTGAATCATGTGGGAGTTGAGTTAAGTAAAATAAGTAAGAGTTGTGTTGGTTAATAGGATTAGTTGGTGGATTTGAGATTAGGAATGGATTCAGTAGGACAGACTCTGGTGTTAGCTGAATTGGTGGTTTGAAAAGTCAATATGTGTTAGGTGATAATCTATTGGGAAGGAAAATGACACTTAGTCAGAAAAATGGCAGTGAAATGAGGTGGGTAACTTAGGATATAATATGTAATCTAAAGTGGTAGTACTTGATAGTAAGGACGATGGTGAAAGGGTTAGAAATGAATAGTTTAAGTCTTACGTTTTCTTCTAATTATTTACATGTTACTATGTGGTGGATTAGAACCGATCAATGAGGTCTACTAGTATGTGTTGTTTATATTGACACTATTCTTGTTATGTCACTTGCATAGTCTGATTGCAGGATCAGTGATATTTTCTAGGTGACGACAATGATGATCTTTGACATTTTCTACTCCCTTTTCCTTATTGATAGCAACATGAATAGTATGAATCACATGAAAGCTTAGATGAGCTTAGTAGACACCATAACAGGTCTGTGGGCGTGAAAATGTTTTGTTGCTTCGTTCCTATAATTCTCTGACCCAATTATTAGCAAGGGTTTGGAATACTTGGTACTTGGGATAGTGCAACATTCTATTATTCGTGTAAAAATTAATTACTCTTGTGGTTTTATTAAAAACCATATGACAGTTTTGCGATCGATTTCTTTTTCCTTCCGTCCTAATAATAATTCAGGGACGAATGATAGGTAATTAATATATTTTACAACGACTTATTTCTTCATTGAAAGGCACCTCGTGCAAAATTTCAAAAAAAATTGAAAATACATCATCAATTTAAATTGGATGAAAATTTTGAATTTTGAATTTGATTCACACTGATATCAGTCCGTCATAGCATAAATTTTCCCTCTATGATGTCATCGCTATAACAACTGCATGACCTCTATAGCGGGACTGACGGGAATAGACCCTAAAAATACAATTTTAAAAAAAGACTCTCCCACTTTTCATTGGTAAAATAGTGAGGATTTCTGAAAAAAAAAAATGAAGTTGCTCGAAGCTTTGGAACACAGGAGGGGAGGGCTTTTAGCATAAGGAGGATCAAAACACATGAAAATTTGTTCCACATTCATTAGAATTCACCCTATAGAGTCAGAAACTTGTATTTCAAACTTCTTCGACAACTTATTGGCTTGCAGGTAGGGTTGGACATTCGATCAGTTCAATTTTGTTTGGTTTTCAAAATTCGATTCGATTTTTTAATTTTCATTTTGATGAAAATATTAACCAAAACTGAACTGAAATAAATTCAATTCAGTTCAATTTTAGTAATCTCGGTTCGATTTATTTTGGTTTGATTTTTTGGTTTGAATATTATTTTGGGTCCTTTATCTTAAGTAGACACGCTCCATATCTATGTATAGTGTAATCTTCATTCACAAACCCTTTTAACTTCTAATTAAGTTTTAATTCTTCCAGTTTCATACTACAAGGTGGGGGAAAATCTTATCAAACTGTGAAAATCCTTCTGATTCTTCCAGGTCCATTAAAAAAAGCAAAAAAATATCTTATCAGATTGTGAGAATAATGGTCGATGCCTGGCGATTATCATCGATCGTTGGTCATTCTTCAGTCTTCACAATGAGTAATGTGATGCACGATAGAATTTCAAATTTGAGTGTAAGTTTAGAGATTTGGTTATTTGGGTAATTGGGATTTGGGTAGATAAGATAATTGGGTCTTCTTTTTAAATTTGGGCCAGCTTTTTTTAATGGGATGAGTTAAGGAATATGACAAGTTATGTATTGTATTTGTATATAAAATATACATGTATTAAATAAAATTTGGTTTATTTGTTAACTGAAAATTATTCATAAAAAATGGATAACCAAACTGAATTACCTAGATTTTAAAATTTAAAACAGAAATCAATTGATTAAATCAAAAAATTGAAACTGAAATTAAAAAATTAATTCAGTCATTTTTTTATAAGAACCAAATTATGTCAAGCCCTACATGCAGGTAGGCTAGGCTTAACTGGGTAGTTAGACTTGTCTTTAATTACATAATACCCTATAAGTTATCAGAAGATTGCATGTATAGGCATGAGTTTGAATGATTAAATGAGTTGTTAATTGTTATTTGGGATGGTAATGGACTTAATTAGTTAATATCGACCTTATGATGATTGTTGGGTGTTATTATGGGAGAGGTTAATTGTGGGTAATCGAAGTATGAGCTGAAAACAGATTGGATGAAATCTTTTGAAGTAGGTGATAATTGTTTTGTTTACCGTTCATTTTATATGTGTTTGTTAATTGTTTTGTTAACATTATTTGTATAATATATGGCTGGAAATAATACAAACTAAGATGTTAGCTTGTGTAAGTCTCATGCAATGAATGTGTTTAATTGGATGGACAAGTGTGAACTTATGCATTGTGATTATGATATGTGATTGTCAGTTGGCTCAGGAACTACGGCTGGTACATGATATTTCTTAATTGGATGGGGGACTACACCTAATACATATTTGGTTGGCTTAGATATCATGCATGATACGAAATATGTATATGATTGGTTTAGGTACCATACACATCGGTGCAAATTACTAAGTTAGCTCAGGTATCACACTTAATGCATGTTTGATTGCCCTCTATCTGTTGGTTCCGTTTATGATTAAATTTGTTTATTATGTTGTATTTGTTACATGTAGATCCCTAAATAGCCTGATTGGTGCATTTAAGGGCTGGAGTCATTTTTACGTAGGCTGAGATTGTAGATGATGTTTCAAGGATCCTTGGATGGTACATATTACTTGTGGGGTGTTGAATCATGTGAGGGTTGAGTTAAGAAAAATAAGTAAGAGTTTATGATTGGCTTAGGTACCACATTGGTACAAATTAGTAAGTTACTTCAGGTTTTGTAACACCCGAAAAATTAGTAGGTGAAACTAGAGCCTTACGTGAGAGTTTCAGAGTTTCATGTGTGGATTAGAATCATAAAATGGCTTCTCGTACTTAAGATGAGAGATTTAGGGATTAAACGTAAAAGTACGACTCCCCAAGTATTAACCAAGGGTCCTCCTCAAGGACCCTAAAACCTAACCTCCAAGCTGCCCCAAAACTACCCAAAAGTGCGATCTACTGAGGAACCTACGCCCCGTAGGGTGGTCCACGCTCCCTGGGAGATGGTCGTGGATCAAAGGCCCAAATGAGGAGCTGCAGAACCCCAACCCACACCCTGCCAGTATGCGTGGGTTAGTCCACATCCCGTAGGTAGGGGTTGTGGATGGGACCTGCTTGCTGCCTCAAATCGGCTAAGTCTAGGGGTAAGTTAGGTAATTCATCTTTTAGTTAGTTTAATGTGGAGTCGTTTTATATTGTTTTAATAGACTTATATAGGACTTTTTAAGTCATTAACTAACATATTCACTTCATAAAATCACAAACCAAATCCTTAACCAATTTTTTCCCCAAACAAACTCTCTCTAGAATTCCAAAGAAGAAGAAGAAAGTGGAGTCTAGGGTTGAAGGAGCAACATTTTCTACTCAATTTCGTGGAGATTCTTCGTCTAAGTATGGTAGCTTTCCATCTATGGGTAGCCTTCACCTATAGAGTCCCTTCAAAACTCAATTTCACAACTTGAAATTCCCCCAAAAGCTAGGGTTTTACTACAAGTCATGGATTCATTTTCAAAAATGATTTTTAATGATTTAATTGATTTATATTATGATCAAATTGATGATTCATTACTGTTTTCATGATGAATTTTCTAAGAATCCATGAATTTCCCTATTTTCCCAAATTGGATCTTAAAGTGTGGGTATTGATTGATTCAAGTAGAATGTTATAAAATCATGAATGTAATGTATTGATTACTTGAATTATGTATTAATTGAGGACTTCCGTTGCTTTTGATGTTGAATTTTCTGTAAAAACCAAGAAACCTCCATATCTCCAATTTATGACTTTGTGATGTGGTGAATTTTAGTGGGATGAATATTATGAGATTTTGTTATAATAGTTGAGTTACTTGAATCATGTTATCTTCCATGTTTAATGTAGTAGCCCTAGATGTGATTGCTTGAATGTGATTCTTGATCCAAGAGGGGTAGAACATGAGAATTATGCCTAATTGTGGCTTCATGTGTATACTTTATAAACATGATTATAATCGAATTGTTGTGTTGTTGAAAGGTCATTCTCACATACATGCTTATGTAGGTTTATTCCATGATTATTGGCTATGTTATTGTGTTGATTGAAAGTTCATTCTCATAAACACATAACGAGCATAATGTGAAAGTTCGTCTCACATAAATAAAGATTCTAGGTTGAAAGTTTGTTTTCACCTAATTGAATCTAACATGAAGACATGGACGGTAAAAGTTTATTCTCACGCATGTTTTAATGAGCTATCCTAATGAAACAAGTTAGGATTCAATAAATACTTCATGGGAATTATGCTTAGCACCGAGTGGATATTGAATATGAGATGAAAGCTCCCCCGTTAGAAAGGGTGGATTTCTAGAATGTATTACTTGAGATGGAAGCTCCCCCGTCAGAAAGGGCGGGTTTTCTAGTAACAATCTATTTATCCCATAACTACGTTCCCCCGTAGGTTATTTAGCTATTGGATCCACCTAACATCTAATACATTTTAGTTCTACCTTAGGCAAGTAGAACACCTCCTTTCAGTGTGGGACATGACACTGGATTCCATGAAAGCCCACATGGTCTATGTCGATAAAAGCTAATTCCCACAAGGTTAAGTCTAGGATGAACTACGGCTACTCAAGAGGCCTTGCTTAGCATTGATGGGAATATGAGCTTTTATTCATGCATTGCACAAGTAAGCTTTGAGGGTAATTATGGTAGGTTCCTCTTTTGTCAGGATGATTCATGTAATGGATGTGCTTGCGATTAAATGGCAATTTCATTTGATGTGAAAGCTAATTGAAATGTTGTATGCTGACTTGGATTGATTCTATGAGTTGCTTTCCTTGATATAGTTGACTAAATGTGAATGTTTCCTTGTCTATAAGAAATAGGTTAATGATGAGATCAAAAGAAGATAAACATGAATGAGGGTCTAAAGTGACTTGCTTGGTATGGGTGAGAATATGGGATCTTATCCATTCATTGTGCTAAGACTAGATTGTATTGACTATGTATATGTCCCTAATGGTGTAACTTATACTCATTAGTTGTGATTATTGTTTACCATTTTATTGTAACATCCGACAATTTGAAATAGCTATGAAGAAGCTTGAAATTGGAAGTAGCCATTTTTTTGGAAAAAAAAAAAAAAAAAAGAAATACAGAATCTGGAAAATTTGGCTAAGTGTGGAAATCAGTGATTTTTGGCCAACTTTGAGCAGTCGTAACTCCTAGATCAGGATGAGTTAGGAGTAGTTCCAGTTATGGTTGCGAAGCTTGTGGAATGATCTTTCCAACGCCACTGAGATTGCTCGATTTCGAGTTCGTATGAGCGAGTTATGGCCATTGAAAGTTGGGCAGTTGGCAGGGAATCCGTCCGGAAATTTTAAGGGCATTTTGGTCTTTTCCCTAGTCATTTCTTTTGAGGTTATATTGTGTGTTAGGCTGATTCTGGATCATTTTATCCTATTTTAAAAGAGAAAGAGTTAGGGTTCTTGAGAGTGAAGAAGAGAAGAAGAAGAGAAGAAGAGGAGAAGAAGAGGAGAAAGGAGATCAACAAGTTTCCGTCGTGGATTTTCATCGGGGGTGATCCCTATCAAGGTATGTGAGTTCCTTGTGTGGTTTGATCCTTTCCCCCACACACCAAGCTCATTTTTTTTTCCAAAAAAATGGCTACTTTCAATTTCAAGCTTCTTCATAGCTATTTCAAATTGTCGGATGTTACATTTATAGTCTATGTCTTATCATGATGTCTCTTATGCTTATGACTTATGCTTTCACATTATCTTAAAAAATGATGGTTTAAACTAGCAAAGTGCATGCATTCAACTAAAATGTCCTTTTTTTTTTTTCCATGTTTTAAAGGTTTTATACATGGTTATCATACTAAAATGTCCCTTTTTGCATGTTTTCAAGTTTGGCAAGTCCTCATAGTATTCGAGGGCTTGACCGCTATATCCTTTGAGTCTTTCTTTTATGTTTTAGACTTTCGTATGGGCTGCGTCCCAAAGATTTATTCAAAAATGTTATAGATGATTTGAGACATAGTGTTGTAGATTTTCGCTTGTTTTATAAAAGACTTCGATTGTATGGATAAAGCTTTAAATTTCCGCACCATTTCCTATTATCTTATGTTATGATATGCTATGAAACTTGTATGAGGCTTTTCAGAGTCTTGTACGTCGTGTCACATCTAGGGAGTACTCCTGGGTCGTGACAGTTTTCACACTTAATGTATGTTTGTTTGTCCTCTATATGTTGGTTCCGTTTATGGACTAAATTTCTTTATTAAATCCCTAAGTAGTCGGATTGGTGCATTTTATGGTTGTGGTGATTTTTATGTAGATCGAGATTGTTCGTTTGATATTGTAGATGATGTCTAATAGATCCTTGGATGGTACATATTATTTGACGAGAGTTGAATCATGTGAGGGTTGAGTTAAGGAAAATAAGTAAGAGTTATACTGGTCAATATAATTAGTTGGTGGATTCAATAAGAAAGACTCTGGTGTTAGTTGAATGAATAGTTTGAAAAGTCAATATATGATAAGAGGATTAGGCGATGAAAAGTTGAGAAGGGAAATGAATCTTAGTGAGGGTGTTGGCAATGGAATGAGGTAGGTAACTTGGGGATATAGTGTGTAATCCAAAGTGGTAGTACTCGGTAGTAAGGACGATGGCTAAAGGGTTATAAATGGATAGTTTAAGTCATATGTTTTCTACTAATTATTTTCAGGTTATTATATTGTGGATTCTGATCAACCAATGATGCCTACAAGTATGTGTTGTTTGTACTGATACTATTCTTGCTATGTCACTTGACATAGTCTGATTGCAAGATCAATGATGTTTCTTGGGTGAAGATGACAATCATATCTTACAACTTCTACTCTTTTTTCCTTGTGGTGGGAGCTATGCCTTATTTTTCATATATTGTATTCTCTCTTGTACATGTTTAAACTAGTCATAGAGGAGGATTTAGGTATTTTTCAAAGGCGGTGTATTTTGTTAAGATTGACAATTGATTTTTATAATTGAATAAGTTGATAAATTAAATTTGGTTTATTTCTACATCATCAATCTTAAATTGGGTGGTAAGGGTTCTTCTATCTAGGTGTTAGAGTAGATGCCCGCACTGTCCAGTAGTTTGGATCGTGACAAATACTCATTTCTGTTTTAAACAAGAGAAAGTAAAATTTGTTAGAAAAAGTAGAGAAAATGATATCAGATTTCAAGTTTTTCCTTGGAGTTAACAAAGAAGACAACAAAAGTGGATTTGGTTAGCCACGTAGGGCACATAATTAAATTATTATTATTATTAGTTTGATAAATCTATTAGGTTTAGGGTAAAAGATCAAAATAAACACCTTTATCATATATGAAGGATCATTTCACTTAAGTGAAATATATTAAACATTAAGAACCATTTCAGTCATTTTCTCTAGTTTATACTTCGTGTATAAATGCATGATTTAACTCATATTTGTGTAACACTTTGTTTTGATGGTTGTTACATATTGTTTTATAATGTATCATATTGTATTGTATTATATTGTGTTTTAATAAATATAATGTTTTGATAGATTATATAGTTCTCCATCGTTATATAATGTCACACATTCATAATTGAATGATAAACCAACAGAAAAAAGTAGGGTAGGTGGTAGAACTACTTTAAAAAGTAGGGTAAAAAATAAGATAGAATTAGTAAGAAAATTAAGTAAAACAAAATGGGAAGAAAATATTAAGGTAACGTGTTGTA
This sequence comes from Solanum bulbocastanum, assembly GCA_037074985.1. Lineage (NCBI taxonomy): Eukaryota > Viridiplantae > Streptophyta > Magnoliopsida > Solanales > Solanaceae > Solanum > Solanum bulbocastanum. The sequence continues at coordinate 37,595,177 of CM073604.1, read as the reverse complement.
GACATTCAAATTTTGTTGGACTCTACAAAACGTGTTCAATTCTAGTTGGGACTCTACAAGATGTGTTTAATTCCAATTAGGATTCTTGGAGGCTAAACCTTAAACCCTAGTTCATGCTTATATAAAAGGGTACTATATTCCCTTGAAAAGCCATCTCAAATATTCCACAAAAGTCATACAATATTCATATAGAAGTCAAATCTAAATCATCATAGTTTGAGAAATACGCCACTAACGGCCCTCGAATTATGAATAAATCTCAGGAGAGTAGAATCAAGGGAGGAACAAAATTGTACCTGCAATCTTGATGAATAAAATTATGTTTCTTCATATTTTTTTGTATTTGTAATTTATTTTTTGTCACTTTAAAATTTGTTGCAAACAAATTCTGGCACGCCCAGAGAACCAAATCTGCCCTTCATCTCTTCTCTCATAAATCAAATCTGAAAATCTGAAGCTGTGCAGGTGGAAGAATGAGTACTTTAAGCCTCATCTTTGAGTTTCATCAAGTCTACACTCTGACAAGCCTTGAAACAGGGGGCATTTGTAGACATTGAAATTTTATTGGACTCTACAAGACGTGTTCAATTCTAGTTGGGACTCTACAAGATGTGTTCAATTTCAATTAGAATTCTTGGAGGCTAAACCCTAAACCATAGTTCATACCTATATAAAGGGTATTATATTCCCTTGAAAAGGCATCTAGAATATTCCACAAAAGTCATGGAATATTCATCTAGAGGTCAAATCTAAATCATTCTAGTTTGAGAAATACGTCACAAACGGCCGTCGAATCATGGATAAATCTCAGGAGGGTAGAATCAATGGAGGAACAAAATTGTACCCGCAATCTTGATGAATAAAATTATGTTTCTTCATATTTTTTTTTTGTGATTGTAATTTATTTTCTGTCACTTTAAAATTTGCTGCAAACAGATGCAATCACACCAAATCGATCATTACACAAATGAGTTTTTCGCCGTTATCTAACAATGAAATTAAACAATACAATACAATAAAATTTAAGTAACAATCAAAACAAACATGTATCTAACACTCTATTAATTCATTTTTAGTTGTTCATTATTTCAATTTTTTTTTTTACTTTTACTTGTCACTTTTAACGTATCAAGAAAAAATAATTATTTTTCCCATGTTTTACCCTTAGCATTAATTTTTCATTTTTTAAATCATTTTCCAGGACTTAAAATACTAAACATCAATTAATAAAAATAATGTGGTAAAGTAGTCAGAACAATAATTATTTTCCCCATAGGTGTGTCAAAAGCAAAAGTACATGAAAAGTACATATATATTTTTTTCAAATGACATAAACAAATAATAACAAAAATATAATTCAGCTATAAAATAATAGTTAATTGGAAAAAATTAATATTTTACATAAGGTTGATACATTATACATAATAATTCTCTCCAAATGTATTGTTGTATAATATTATATATTGGGCACACAATTTTAAATACGATCTTTGATGTAAAAATTATACAAATATATCAAACAACTTTAGACATAAAATCATGTAAAATAATAGTCAGAGAAAAGGATATGAATTTTTTTTACAATAATGAAATTTGTGAATCAAAAATAGGAGAAATGAAGAGGCAATGAATTTATACGGAAATAATGTGAAGTGCTTTTGATTTAATTATCTTCTCAATGAAAAATAATTAGTAGTATATACTACATACACAGAAAAAACAACAATACTATGTAAAATAGCTGAATTACACTATTGTCGAATTTAGTTCGGTAATAATATAATGAAGGATTTATATATAGAAAATAATATAACATAAGAAAATGTATTTGAAAGGAACAACAATATAAGGAACATGCTAAAAAAAGAAAAGAATTCTCTTTTTATACTAGATGAAGAATTTTGTGTCATTACGAGTCCAATATATGTTATTATTCTATCCCAAGTTATCAGTTATGTAATATATATAGAATTTTAAGAGTTAATTACATTTTAAAATTAATTTAAGTTGTTAATTATTGTGATTTATAATACTTTTAACGTATTTGTAAATATATAAATTGTTCAAAATGCCTTTTTAATTATTGGAAATGTCTTGATTCCCTCTGTTTCAATCTATCTGACACAAATTAAATTTAGAGGGTAGATCAAATTTCTTTCTTGACCATAATCATTTTTATATGTCACAACCCCTATATATGTTACTCACTTTATCCCAATTTATGTGATACAGATAGGATTTGAAAGTCTCTCTCTTTATATATATATATATATATATATATATATATATATATATATATTATTTTTTATTTATTTATTTATTTATTTTTATTTTTAATTTATAATATTTTAAACGCAATTTTCAAATATATAACGTTTTGGAAATATTTTTGTTCTTTTTGTCTCAATTTATGTGATATGAATAGAATTTTAAGAGTCAAACAAATTTTTATTTGACCCTAAATTTTTTTATATGTTTTTAAAAATTGTTAGTTATTATAATTTATAATATTTTTTAAAGTAATTTTTAAGAAGTATAAATTATTAAAATATAAATATTTGAATAACGATAATGCCCTTTAATGGAGATTGAATTCCAAGAAACACAAATATCGTGGTCGACATGTGTGCTCTAGCCTATTTTTTTTATATTTATAATAAGATAGAGCCGAGGCATAAGCAGACTGATTTCATTGACGTGTCTTCTTCGGTAAGATATTTTTTGAAAAATAGTCAAAAAAAATATTTCTTTATTTTAATTTAATTTAATTATTTTAGCTATATTCTTTAGTTTTAAATTTATATTTTTTAGTTATAACTTTGTTACTTTAAATAGATGGGGTGTTAGCCACTAAATATTTTCCCTTACAATATATTAATATTATATATTAGAGAAGCACTTTTATCTCACAAAAATAAGTAAACTTGATCGGATAATTATGAGTGTCTTCATATTTAGTAGTTCATACTTTGTAGAATATTTGTTTATGATTTGCTCAAAGTTTATATATGTAAATTGCAATGTCAATGTATATAACTATGATAAAGTCTGAATTATAAAGAAACTAGTTATGGAAATTTTGGCGGCATGGATTCAATATTTGTTTAATATATATTTTTAAGTTATCTCAACTAAATGATTTTAAATTATGTTATTAAGTGTAAAATAAATATCTGATGATTGATAAATATTATTAATATTGATAAATGTTAAATGATATAGATTATAATTAAAGTATTTTTTTCTGTTAAATTTTTACTCAAATAATTATAAAGTTTCCAAAAAATTAGCGACATTCAAAATAATAAAACTATAACTAAAAGGTATAGCTAAAGGCATAAATATGACTCACATATTTGACAATTGAATATTTACCTTATCTATCAAGCAAAGCAGTAAATCAGTCAATTAATCTTTTTCTAAGTTATGCATATTTAGAAGTTCCCTGAAAATATTTTAGAGAGATTTGTAGAATTATCTTATTTTATACGATCAAGTTCATAGGGTTAATGCTTCACCAGTTTATCTACAAAATACGTTTGTAAGAAAAAATAGATAAGTGAATAATATTTTATAGTGAGGTGGAAAATTAAAAAAGAGATTTTTTTTTTCGAGGGTATGATCTGTGGATTGTGGAGTATTTATTTGAGACTATGCAATGTGAAACTCTTCATTATAATTGCTCCTCTAGATTGTGTTCTTTCTTTATATAGAAGAGTTTCTACATAGAAATCTTTGCTGTTAATATTGCTATTTAATTTGTTGATTATCGTATCTGAGTACTACGTTAATATTCTGTTGTTTATTATTGCACGGTTTTATTCCCAACAACTTACACCCAATATTCTGAGGCTTACACGTTGCTTGCTACTGAGTAAAAGACCCCACTTTGCATCATCTCGTCATCACGTATCTTCTGCAGTCAGAAACAGATTAGGTAGAAGTTTGTGTACATGTTCAGCTGAACTCAATAACTTTTATTCAATTAGTGTATTTGTAGTGAAAAATTTATTAAATATGCACAAATATTAAGTTTAGAACTCAGTTATTAACTTTTGAAATTATTGTTATAAAATTTAAATCAATTCATAAAATTAAAATTTTGATTCCGACTACAACCTCTTAGCCAAGATTTATATTCATCGTCTAATACTTGTACTAAAATTGAAAAAACGAATGATTGAGCAACGCACATTTTCAACGCAAATCAATTACAAAACTCCACGAATGTGTTCATCTGTTGCTTGTTCCAACAATAGTATCAATATATTTTATTTGTCTTTTGCATTTCCAATTTTTCAACTTGTGATAGTGACTCTCTTTTACACATGTCCTCATTTTTTTAATAATATGTCCTTGTTTCAAGATAATTATTCTGTTTCTGTTACAAAAATAATAATTAATAGGTAGTATAAATTGCAGAAGCAAATGATTTGAGGACTGAAAAATCATTTTTCTTAAAGAAATATTGCCCGTATACATATTGGAGAAAATACAAATAATTTTCTTCCGGATACAATAATGCCTTTTTGTAGATTTTTCTTTGTTTACTTCTAAAGAGTCTTTATATTTATAGAACTTAAGAGACTTTTCATAACAGTCATGTTCTTTTATAAATAATTGATTTTTCATAATAGCCATGCTCTAATTTCATGAACACGTATATCTGTTCTATTTAAGACATCTATATATTACAAAATATCCAATCGTTGAAATATTGGACAAATTTCCCAATTCTAAATTTCTTTTACGTCATTTTGAATGCATTGATATGGAGTTGGAAGAAGAAATGGAATTCTATTGGTACTATTAACATAATTGATGAAAAATGACAAAAGATTTGATTGTTTTGTCTGAATAATCATCCAAAATTTGATGTTGCAATAAAAGTAAAATATTTCCAACTTGTGTCTTTAATCTATATATGTGCACCTACTTTAGTTTTGTTTTTTATTTCGATTTATGGAGTTGTTAAACATTAAGCAAAGAAACTTTGAGTTATGAATCTCTTTGATAGTTTTTGTATGATGTTTATTTTGATATTATATAACACCTTTTACACTAAAAAGAAACATTTAGTAGCAATAATTTTTTTTTTAGTAATAATATTTATTATCGAAAAATATTTAATGATAATTAAGTTAATGTCATTATATTCAGAGTCGCTAAAATCTATAGCGATATTTATATAGAATATTGATTATAAATATTCATACTTATTATTGCCACTAAGTATACTATAAAATCAACTATATTATTGCCGCTAGATAATTATCGCAAAATTCTTTATTTGTTATAGTGACTACATATTGGTTTGATAATTGATACAATTGACGATTATGAAAACGTGAATCAAAGAGTTGTAATGTTGGGAAGTTCATGATTTTTTTATTTTTTTTTTAATTATAAAAGAGTTTGAAATTCTAAGATTATTTGTAATTTTTCTATTTTGCACGATCGACTTTTTATTAATATTCTTTTTGAAAATTTCATAAAGATTATAATTTGGATCAGACACTTTTTTTTAATCTCTATATGTGCAATTTCTTCGATGCCAAATTAAAGAACATATTCATATACTTTGTACATAATTCTTGGTATAATCTCTTGCATTTTTAAACTTCTTGTAAACCTTCAAAATATTTTTTTTGATTGTGAAAATCAAAGACAATGATGACCTTGGATTGTACCCAAGCTAAAACCAACTGGATTAATATTTTGTCTCATAATCCCCCTTTAACTAAATAGGATACATACTATCTTATTTTTGAACATTGATTAATAAAAACTTGAACAGAAAATGTATACAATTAATAAAAAAATCATTATTAATAGAATTTTATGAGTTCCTAACTTTAATCAATGAATTTGATAACGAATCAAAATCAAATTTAATTTTGAAAAAAAAATCGAACTTCAGAAAGTTGTATTTGAAATTATGAATATTGTACATCTTGCCAACTATTGTCATTATCACCATTGAGATACATTTTAATACTTTTAAAATAATTATACCAAATTATATCATGACTATTAAGGGAAGTAAATGGTCATAACTTCTATTAATTCACTACTGTATGATCTAAAAAAAAGTTTATTATTTCTTGTTACAACCAAATTGTAATTAATTTTCAAATCACTAAGAGTTACGGTAAATATTTGATGACTTACCTCTCATTATGACATAATAATATTTCAATGAATATGGTTCCTCCGTTTATAACTAATATGAAAAGAAAAGAAAAGAAAGAAGCCCTAGTAAGGAGCACTTTCCCTTTAAAGAAATTTACGGAAACAAATTTAAATTATTTTAAGTCTCAAAATAGATATCAGACTCCAAACTTGAGTAAATTACACCTATTTGATCATATATATGTTCAAATGTCATTTTCGCTTCCATTTATTCTTTATCAAGAATTTATACACATATCGAGTAAATTACACCTATTTGATTCTTAGTTTACCATTTTTATTTATTTTTAAACATCAATGAGTTGATGGATTTTTGGATTTTGGTGTCAATATTTTTTCATTTTTTACACTTTCACCCCTATACTTTAAGAAAGATGGCATTTATGAACCCCATGTCTTATCTTTTTTAGAAATTTAATTTATTGCCTCTCATTTTTAGTCCTTATTTAAAACAAGTTACAGCTCAACTTCGTTAACTTTCCTTTCACGATACTCTGTAAAGTGATAATTGGATGGACCTTTTTTTGACAACCTTACAAAAACCAAAGTACCAAATGGTACATTCTATTTAATTTTGATTATGACTAAATATATATTCTTCAATTTTTCACAAATAAATGGTAGTATTTTTTGATTTATGGAGAAAATCATTTTTCGTTCTTGTGATATATGACTTAACATACATAGTTAATATTCGATGAATTAAATTAAAATATGTGTTTTTTTATCCCATTATAGAGGAAATAATATTATATTTAGAGTATTTTTAGAAGTATATCATTTTCAAATATGTAGTGCGTACGATACAAGCTTAACATAACGTATGAATAATTAAATGATGGAATGATTAATATTTCAGTAAATTTGTAATTATTCACAAGCAAAAGGATAAAAAGAGGCACATTTCAAGAAATTAACAAAAACACACTCAGTGTATCCCATAAGTGGATTCTGAGGAGAGTAGGATGCACACACTGACATACAAAAATATTATTTCTATCTTTGTAAAGGTAGAAATGTGATTTCTAGTAGATCATAGACTAAATAAACTTAGGGCTTAAAAATGCTAATCAACTCTAAAAGATAAAAGAGTTTCCATTTCTTGGCCACCACTCTTTGGGAAATAGCTCAAGATAAAATAAAGTAAATTGTGCTCATCCATCTTTAAAAAAGAAAGAATTAGTGGAAAAATGGAAAGCTTTTTTTTAATGGAATTTTATTAGATATGAATAAGAAAGACTTGAGGAGATAACAAGTTCAAAAAAAGAGAAGGGAACAAATTAACTTCATATTTTACTTTATATACAGTGAATTTTCTTATATAGAATGTCACTATGGTTAATTTCAAACAAATATGATTTTTTTTAATAATATATTCTTTTCTTTGGTCTTCATCAATTTTTTTAATAAAAATAAAGGTTAAAACTTCTTGGAAGACTGAAATAAATCGAATTTTTCCTTAATTTCTACCCTTATGAGTTTCAAAATTACCTATGTATCTACACTATCAATAAATTCAACTGATGTTGGGATTAATTTGAATCGATTAGACATAGTGATGGGTTATGCCTTCACATATAGATTATAATGTTGTAACAATAATTATGCAAGAGTGGAATTTTTGGACCTCAATTTGTTAAAGAATATCGACAAAGGCGTGTTGACTAAAATATCAAGAAACAATTTAATCAGATCAGTTGAATTCACATGCCAAACACTAAATTTTGGACACATAGTTTAAACACCTAATGGTATTACACTTAATAGTTATAATGAGTCTTTGTGTGAAAACGAAATGAGAAAAATGAAATACAAATAGATAAAAGACACTACTTATAGCATAAGAATTTCACATATATACAAAATATATATATGCATCCTTGCTTCACATTTTATCACTTAGCTCTAATGCTTTAGTATTGGAAAAAAAAAAACTATAACATTTGAAGGAGGACATTTCCATTTGAAACAGAGAAGTCTTTGGTTAAGTAGAAACAAGTAAAAAAATAAAGCTTTGGATTAAAAAAAACCAATTTGGTGTGATTTGATTTTAAATTTTGAAAACTGATATTATTTGGTTTGGTTTTGGTTTTACTTAAAAAAAAACCCCGCAAGAACAACCAAACTAAACCTAGAAATTATATATATAAAATGTATAATTATTCATAAATAAAATATAAATATTTTGTTAAATATTAATTAACTTAAGTCTTAAACTTTATCATTTTCTCAAGCCCAACAATTAATTTTAACCCAACTATTAAAATCCTAAGACCAAGTCCATCAAAAATCCATTACTTTATCTTTACCTACCTAACCTTACATATATCACAGTCACACTCTTTCCGGTGGATTGTTCATGTGCTAGATGCCTATGGGAAGCTTTCTCCAACAAGGCTTGTTTCTAGGTGGGAAATTTTGGACTGACAAATGGCTCGGGCACAGTACACTGACGGAAAGTATTCTTAAATATGTTGCAGGTAATCCAGACTCTCTTATTTGTCAAGTGAGAAGAAAAATGAAAAACTGATCAGGCTGAAGAATCCAACAGCAGTGAGTTCTTACTTCTTATATATGGTCTCAACCTTACCCTTGTCTAGGGATAGCAATGGGACGAGGCGGGTTGGGACATGTCAAAAGTTGGCTTTGGAGAACAACATACCTAGAGCTGAAACAACCAGTGAATCTGTAGTTGAAGAATGAGTGAATTCTGACTTGAAAAAGTTTTGGAAATGCATAATGTTGAGTGCTCAAAATCAATGAAGTAATTGTATTCATCACACGTCTTTAAACTATACAAGATGCAAAACATAAAAGGTTTCAATAGTACTATATGACTAGTCTATACAAAAGAAGTATACAAAGAAAATTTTACGATGAGATCAGGTTTACGAGCTAGTAAATACAAATGTTTATGCAATGTCTAGAACTACATAGAGTAATGAGTTATATGTTGGAAATAATCCGCGTTTCTTAATTTGGTGAGAGCTCTTCGTTCTATTCTCCTAATCCATTCTTTACTAACTCCATAAAGCCTCCCAATCTCCTCGAGTGATTTGCGTTGATGAGTTTCAAGACCAAACCTAAAATATATTACTTGCTGCTCTTTTGGATCCAAACTTTCCAAAAGAGCATACATGTTGTCTACTATGTCTTGCCTCATGACAGATTCCTCTGGGCTTGTAATTGATTTATCGGGTATGAGTTCCTGCCAAGCAATGAGTCTATCGAGTTACAATACTTTTCCAGAAACAATGTAGCAGGAAAAGCCTAGTTAGATAGAATGGTAAAAGTGCTTAAGGTACATTTCTACTTTCACCAAACAAAGATATGATGCGAGAAGAAACGGATTTATTCATGTTCTTCAAGTTGTCATATCATTACGTCCAAAATCAACAGATATAAGCATGCCTCTTTAAAAGAAAAAAAAAGAACAGAGATTTTTACCAAAACTTTTGCGCTGATGCAATCTCCAACTTTCTGATCAATTGAACCAACAACTCTCAGACATTTACTAGCCATTGCAATCCTAGCTGTCGATAGACCCGTGAACTTGGCAATTTCATCGTCAGCTGGAAATTTTCCATGGCTCCTACTGAGAGTTTTTCGAGCTTTATGTATTTGGTTTATTACTTTGCATATAGTGAACTGCATAAATACATTGAAAAGAAAGAGAGATAAAGCTTTGTTATACTGAGATGAAACTGAAAGAAGATAAGTAAAAATTCCTTCAGAAAAAAGTACATACGGGAATTCGAACCCCTCTAGCATGTTGTGCCACCAATTTTGACAATGATTTTCGTATCCAATACTGAACGTAAGTTGAGAATTTGTATCCCCTAGTGTGGTCAAACCTTACAGCACCTTGTAGAATACCCATGTTTCCAGCCTGTAGCAATACCATTGAAACGAAAAAGTAAATATTTCAGCTTAATATGGCATCCAAAATGAGAAGATAGCTTCCAGCATATTGTAGCTTTCCTCTTTTACCAGTCTAACTAGTTGGTTATATATTCATTAGCTGGCAGTAGGTGTATAACTTAGTTTCGTTGAAATATGTTAGCAGTAGCATATAATTAAAAATGTATCCCTGTTAAGTTTCTATTATCCTGATTTAATTGTGAATTTCTTACTTCTATTCTTTACTATGTGCAAGCAACTTGATGCAATAGGGCTGCATCACACGAGCAAAGTGATTTCCAACATATGGCGGAGCTTTTAAAGTTCTACTTCTTAAAATGATTTTAAAAAGATTCTGGATTTCAAGCAGTAGGGTGTAATTATGCTACTACCTCTATGCCTAAAGTGGGATTATATTGAGAGTTAATAAAGTCGTTCCACTAAGATATGGTTCACTACCTGAATTAAGTCTTCAAATGCCACTCCAAGCCCCCTGTAGTTTCTTGCCAGATATAAGACTAAGGACCGTGTACTTTTTAGAAGCTCATCCCTGCAATACCAACCAAAATGCAAGCGTTGCTGCAGCTCCTTCTGTTCAATCCCAGCAGCTTCAGCCCAGCTACTGAAAGTAGCTACTCGACCAGTTTCTTCTTCAAGGATTGACCTGATTCTTTCCAATTGTACCACTAACTGTTTTATAGCGAAGAATCAAATTAATACATGCTTTGAATGTTTAAGAACTGTAATACAATATATCTTAATAAAAACTGGAGACAACCTTAACACCTCTTGACATTTCTGCCTCATTCTTAGCAATTTTCTGTCTTTTATTTCTAGAGGCTTGTGTTCTTTTCCCAGAATATAACTTTGCCTGTTGCAAATCCTCCTGGATGTTTTTGGTATGCGGCTGCACTGTAATAATGTCATTGGCATTTCTGGATGCTCTGTTTCTTCTTGACTTCCGCTCTTGCTTTTTCCTAGAACGAACGACAACCTTATCCATTGCATTTCCAACAAGGTCGTCTTTCTCAACATCTTTAATAAGCTCCCTTGGCACATCAAGAACCTTAGGAAAAGTAGAAGAATGATGTGTCCTTGAGAGACAAGTATGAAAGAATTCTAAAGCTCCAAGCTTTTCTAGTTGCACCAAAATATCTCTTTCTAATCTTGACATCTCTGAATCAGCAAACATGTTTTCCAGCAGATCAAGATTTTTCATCAATAAACTAAAATGAAGAGATTTGGTTGTATTTAAATATGTTGGTTTCTCCCTGTCAGGCGATATCCCAATCTTATGACTGCCAACATCTCCATATACATTGCTAGGGGACCCTCTGCCATTTCGCGTCTGATGAAAGAGAGCACAAGTCAGCAATGACATGCAAATTATATAACAGACTAACGACAAGAAATATACTCCTTAAGATAGCGTTACTCATAACAAAGAGAAGAAAAAACCTTTATTTCTGTAGTTACTGTTGTATCACTAGTCCACAGTTGGGGGTCAGATAAGCATGTCTGCACTCTGAAAGGATCACTATGTGAAGGTTCACAGTCGCCGTTGATAAAAGGTTTGAGAGACCTAGCTGGATCGTATAAAGCTTCCCGTCCTTTGACTGTATATGAAGATTAAGTGTAATTAAATCGAAGAGTCTCTGTGGGTGAAAAACTGAAAATTGACTTGACTAATGTTAACAGGACGAGAAGATCAATTTGTTTACAGTACAATAGTGGTGGAGACAAGTTATTTTGGATTATATCCAACTACAACAAAGTGTAAGGTAATATGATGCAACCAGAGATCCTGTTTTAAATTCTCTCAAAGTTAAGATATATGCATTTGGAAAAGACAGGAACAGTGACAAATTCGCTCATGTTCCCCATATAATTGGATCAGTTTAATCAATATGGTCTACAACAACATACCAAGTGTAATCCCACAAGTGAAGTTTGCGAAGGGCAAATCAATATAGTCTGCATATCACATATCAGTTATCACACTATTACAAGGAAAAAGGTTCTAGTAGCATCCAATGGAATTCATCATTCAATCATAGGAAAAGGAACAGAAAAAAGAATGGATGTCCATTACACATCATGTTGATAGTTTTGATCAATTGGTAGAGGCAAGAAACTTTTATTGGTTGCATGTAACAGCTTGCCCTCAAAATATTGTTGAGCATTAGCACACTAAGAGAACTGGGGTATAATTCGAGTATGGAAACACTCTCTGAACTAAGGGCAGCATATCTTCATAAATTGTTGGAAGTAATCTCTGACATTAAATTCCGCATTAATAATCTGGTGTTTGGTTGTAATTTTGGCTTTTGCATTAGTAATATCCTTATTAACTATGTGGCCATTCATGCATTATACGTAGAATATCATACATTTGTTAGCAATACTTACATAAGAACACATGACAAAACACTCTTCATACTATTACTTTTTATATAAACCATGTCCTGCTTGTTAAAATTAAAAATCATGTCTAGCAAGTTAGACATTCTTGTAAGTAATGAAAAGATACTCTTCATCCTATGTTGGCACAAATCGTCACAAAGATTAGCAGATGTAATGGTACTACACACCCACTGATTTAAAGTCTTGGATCCATCTCCCTCGGGGAGGAGATCGGGTGCAGAGGGGAAGTGTTCTCTACTATTCCAATCAAAAATCTTATCCAATTTGCTAGAAGAGCATACACATGCAAGTCAGACTTTCTTGTTAGTAATATAAATTGTGGCATCAGAACACACGGGTAAACCAGCACTCAAGGGCACAACCTAGTGGGTCAATGAAGTAGGTTAAGGACCTGAGGTCTTAGGTTCAAATCTCAGCAAAAATACTAGATAATTCTGAGTTACTGACATATATCCGATAAAATTAGTCTAGGTACACGAAAGTTGGCACTGACACCAAGGTTACAACAACATACTCAGTGTAATCCACTGAAAGGACAAGTTACTACATGAGTAATACAACACTCAACTAAATAACTAACTAACCTCCTACCCTAATATGTGACCTCCATACCCTCCTATTTTATCTCATGTCCTCGATAAACTGAAATTACGTCAATACATCACATCACGTCATCTCCCCAATACTTCTTCAACCCGAACACCAAGGTTACTAAAAAACAGAGGTAACCATATTACTGGATCAGCTAAAACAAAGCAACTAATCACATTGTATACACAATTCTTGATCATGATGAAACAAAACATGGACATGAAGATAAATCCAACAATTCAACACCAAACAACTAGGTTACAACAAATGAATGATTGATCCATCAGCAACAAATTTCCTCTTTTGGCTCAAAGTAAACTAAAATGTTTATTAATGAAAAAGAAGGTGCAATCTGTAGATGTACTCACAAGAATGTGAAGAAGGCCATGATGATGAATTGGAGGAGAAAGGGGGTTGGACAGAGAAACCCCATTTGAGATGCAGCCTAAAACCCATTTGGCAGAAGGGGTTTCGATGCAAGAAAAAAAGTTAGAGTTGGATATACAGGTGTTGTCAGAGCTGAACCACTGGTTTCCCATCGATTTGTTTTGTGCTGGCTCACTCTTCCTTCACTAGTTCTTTTCACTATATCCACAATTTCCATTTTCTCTCTTTAAAAATAAAAAAAAAGCTTTTTCTATTAAATTAGATATTTTGTAGTTATAATAAAAAAAAAAAAAAGAAGATATTTTGTAGGTTTGGCTTTTTGAGTTCTCAAATTGTTATTCTTTTTATGACAAGAAAAATTAGTAGCTGCTACTCTTTGAGCATGCACATGTAAAACTCTGCTTCTATACAGTAGCTCAAACTATACACGAGGGAAATCCACAATAGGCAAGTCCGGTGCGACCAGCTCGATGAAAATTTTGGTGAAAATCAATTTCCTCCTCCAATTTTACTTTAAAAATCAAAAACTTTATCCCACTTTAAATAATAAAACCCTTTTTATTTCAATGATAATTTCAGTCCATATTTATAAAATGAATTTATTTAATCCACTTTGATAAATTGAATCACTAAGTATTTTAATTAGGCAAATTGTTACTATGAGCTTCAATCTTTTTTATTTCATAAAATATAGACAAAGACAAATATTCAGTATTCATGCATCAACTACTTATAAATATAAATATTCAGTATTCATGTATTCAATTAAACTTTATCACAATTATTTTTTTTAAAAAAAATCAATCAATACAACTGGAACAATCTTACGTAACATGCAACACATTACATTATTCTAAATTTGTTTAACTTAATTTAATGTCACAAACTCACGTATCAGTAGTAAATTAACAACTATAGAATTATGCTTGATATGTAACAAAAGTTTTGATTGGTAAACCTTTTTAAGTTAATATTACGTTTGAAAATATTTTGTTAAATGAGAGTTAAGACCAACCCCTTCTTATGAAATCATATTTTGCAATTAATTCGTGGAAATGGGCTATCAACTCAATTTTACGGAGAGAGATGATAAATCAATGGCCTTATGTTTGTAAAATTAAGTGACAATATCGATATATTCCATTTGCTTTAGGCTAAATGAAAGGTAGGTGTTCTATTTTTGATTTAGTTTTTGACTCTGTAAGTGTTTGACAAATATAAAAAATAACTTAAAATAAATTGAAAATGAATTAAAATAAGTCAAAACCAAAAATAGATCTTCCCCTATTCTTATTTTTTGACTTAAAAGTCATTTTAATTTTATTTTTTATTTTTGACTTAAAAATTATTTTTTTTAAAAAAATCAAATCTGTATGGGTCAATTGAGTTTGACGTCTGTGATGGAGTCCATAATAAAATATTTAGGAAATAAAAACCAACCCCCATATAATGGTGTAATTAAACTTACGGTAGGAAGAAAGTTCAAGTTATCATAACCCAATTTAATTAAAAGTGAAAGAAAGGGACATAAATACTCTTAAATTATGTCAACTGAATAAAAATGTCATTCGTTTATAGTTTGGTTTAAAAATATTCTTATCATCAATACTTTGATCCAAAAATGCTCTTATTGTTATTTAATAGGTCAAAAATGCTCATTTTTCAAATAAATATATTATTAATTTTTTTAACACATTCTTTTTTCTAATAATATTTTTTCAAATTAGGAAATGTTTATCTTACTTCAATTCAGAAAAAAATAAAAATAAAAATATTTCTTATTTTTTAATAATCATATTTTTATCATTATATTAATATAAATTAATGATGAATATATTATGATATTTAATATATGACATATATTATATGTCGAAAGGGTACATGAATTTTTTCTATTTTAATTGATAAAATGAGATTAAGAAAAAAAAAAAATATTCCCTACATTTTTATTTGTTAAAGTGATTTTAAAAGAAAGAAAACAAGAACATGGTTCTTTAATAATATTTTAATTAAGAAGAAGATGTGTTTAAAAAAATAAAATAATATATGCATTTAGAAAATGACATTTTTGACCCATTTAATAACAATATGGACATTTTTGAACCAAAGTATTGACTGCAAGAGCATTTTTGAATCAAAGTATTGACGATAAGGACATTTTTGAGTCAAATTATAAATGAAGGATATTTTTATTCCTTTCACATAATTTAAGGGAATTTTTGATTATTTTCCTTAAAAGTTTGAAGATAAAATTTATGGTGTAATTAAATTTAGGGGGAACCCATCGGTGGCCTCCTAAACTTGGCACCAATTTTCACTTAGACACCTTAACTAAGCTTTGTTCATTTTAGACACCTCAAGTAGGGGTCCGTTGTGTCATTTTGACACTTTTTACTGACGTGGCATAGTGAGTGTAATACACTCAATACCAGCGCGTGAAAGACTCATTTAATATTTTTTTTTTTTCATTTTCTTCCTCATTTTTCAGCCACCATCTCTCAAAACTTGAACTCCTTCCATGGAGAAATAGTTTTGATGATGCTACAACAAATAAAACGAATTTCAACACGAAGGGATTTCACAAAAAAATAAAGTTCAACACATTAGAAGGGCTACGATTCATGTTGTCACAAAGAATAAATGCAACGAAAAATCTTGAAAAAGACGATGGTTGGGTGGAGAGGGGTGGAGAAGACGATTGGGGAAGGGGTTGGGGTTAGGGTGGGCAGAGGTGGAGAAGACGCTGGGTGGGTGGGGGAATAGTGGAGAAGACGATCTGGGTGGGTGGGGCGAAGAAGATGACTTGGTGGGGTTGGGTTATTTTTTTTAAAATTTTTTGTGTAAAAAATTCCACATGTTATTTAGTTTTTGACTACTTCTTTATTCTACAAAAATATCATTATTTAAAAATTATTTTTAATATATATGCCACGTGTTTTTATTTAATTTGCCACTTTGACATGTCATCAGTGAGTGTGTTACACACACCTTATATATTTGGCTGATTGTTAAAAAAATGCTAAAATGACACAATGCAGTATGACATGAGGTGTCTAAAATGAACAAACCTTAATTAAGGTATCTAAGTGAAAATTGGTGTCAAGTTTAGGGGGCCACCGATGGTTCCCCCTTAAATTTATGGACAAGAAGAAAATTGACATGCATTCACCCCGTAACCCAAAAAATCTTTTTCAAAAATTCAAAATAGCCCCACTCCATCTTGCACTCATATAGCTCCAAGCCCGCTCAACCCCGTATAGGTTCAGACCCATCCCAAACCCGTCATGTCCCATTGATATTCCTATAATTAGACTAAACAAGAAATTGATTATTGCAAGATTTTAAATATCATAATGACCCAAACGCAATTTTATTTGTTTATATGTGATTTTGTTTGGTTCACATATATAAGAAAATGATTAATAATAAGGAGTGGAAATAAAAAGAGAAGGTTAAACTTAATAACATGCTAAAAGAGTAGATTTGTAGATTAGACTCTAATAGATGTGAAGGCAGTGCGATAGAAGGTGTAGAAATGTCGTTACTTAACAAATCAAGACTTTTTTCTAGTAAGACGACTTATTTATTTATATAAAATGAGTCCGTACATCAAAGTCTGCTACATTACTACTAACACTAAGAAAAAATTTTAGTCCAGTAGGAATAGTACTTCGTAAATTACATAATGACTTAGTATACCTAACAACTGAAGTTCCTTTCTTGTCTGCTTCTAGTGCTTCCAGGACAAACGTAGGAAAAACTGTCCATTCCTCAAATAGCTTATCGTCTATCAGTATCTAGCCATTACGTGCTAGTAAATCAGTCACACTATTTTGTTCTCTAAAGTCATGTTTGATTTCTGGCTCCCCCAGTTGATGGACCAACTTCCTGCATTCAAGGAGAATATTAGAAAAAGTGTCATTACCAAATTCCAGCTTACTTATTACCTCTGTTGTATCAGTGGAGATCTCTAATTCCTGAATGTTCAATTTTCTTTCTAACTGGAGACCATGCAGCAGGGAGGGACGTCAGCGGGCCGAGTTTTAGATGAAGGAGGCTATCACTTTCTTAGAGTGTCGGCTCATGGAGGCGTTAAGCACGATTGAGACCATGACGGCCGAGATGAAAGCACTCAAGGACGGTGTGGAAATTGGAGGATCATCGTCATTTGACCGAGATAGGGAGGCCAAGGTCGAGGCTCCCAAGCCACCTATGTTCAAAGGCGTCTGTGACGCGCATGAGGTGGAGAACTTCTTATGGCATTTGGAGAATTACTTCAAGTGCAATAGGCTGAAGAGCGATGAGAGTAAGATCAACACCGTTGTGTTGTATCTTTAAGAGATGGCCATGCTATGGTGGAGGCGCAAGGAGGCCGAGATAGGAAAGGGGACGTGCACCATCAACACCTGGGAGCAATTCCGGGAAGAGTTCAAGGAGGCCTTCTTCCCTAACAGCGTCATCTATGAGGTGAAACGCAAGTTTAGGGCAGCATACACGCATATGTGCAGGAGTTCACCACCCTCACACTTCAAATTCCTAACCTCCCGGATGATGATATGTTGTTCCACTTCATGGATGGGTTGCAAAATTGGGCCAGGACGGAGTTGGAACATCAGCAAGTCAGGACTATAGATGAACCCATCACGCAGGCCGAAGCTTTGATAGACTTCAGGCACGAGAAGCCCGACAGAGCCAGAGGAGAGGAGAAGAGATGTAGTCATGACCATGGTGGGGGAGATCGCGGCAAAGTCGAGGATCATCGATCATATCCCAAGATCATGATACCCATAGGTCCGATGGCAAGAAGTCTGGACGTCATGGCGACAAGGAGAGAAAGGCAGAAATTGCCAAAAGAGGTGGTTGATACATATACGATGGGCCGTATAGCTATGCAAAGTGCCCCGAACTGAAGAGCCTTGGTGCTACCCTGCGAGATCGGAAGAAGAAGGATGTACAAGAGCAAAGACAAGGCGTAGAGACAACGCATTTGGGCTTGATAGGATTATGCGGAGCCATCACGAAGCAGCCAGGAAAGCCAAGAGGATACGGTGCGTAGTATGTCGACCTCACAATTAATGGAAGACCCGCTCGTGCTATGGTCGAGACGAGTGCGGAGGCCAATATTATGACTAAGACGGCGGCGACAAGGTTGGGGCTGAGTTACTGTCCAAGTAATGCTCAACTCAGGATGTTCAATGCACCACCGACTCTCGTATGTGGAGTCGCGCATGGAGTAAGCATCACATTGGGCCAACGGCAAGGTAAGACTAATTTCACAGTCGCTCCTTTAGACCTCTTCGATATCATTCTAGGGTAGGAATTCTTTGAAGAATGCCACACGGTGATCGACCCTTACCTCCAATGACTTCTAGTCATGGAACAAGGAGGATCATGTATAGTGCCCCTGATTAAAGTACCGAAGATGGAAGAACAAGTCCGTCTAACAGTCATGCATCTCGTAAGAGGCCCTAAAAAGAAAGAGTTGACGCTTATAGCCACCATTGCAAGTTCGAAGGACGACAATGGTGCTACACGAAGAAGGAGAACAATATTGTGATGCTAAAGAAACCGCCAAGGCTTGTGCCTTCTAGGAAGGAGGTAGACCATAAGACCGAGTTGAAAGAGATCAGGAAGCAATTGAAGGCGTTGCGCTGGGCGTTAATCAAGTCAATGGACTATTGGCCACGTGTACGAGAAGACAAGACCTGGTTGGCGATGCAGCGACGATGCGACGCGGTCGTCGCATTAATAGGTGGGGCGTCCAGCCACTTCACAGTTCAAATTTGGCACCGAAAGAAGGGGGAATAATCTAGAGTTGTGGGGAGGTTAGTGGAAGACTCTAGAATTCCCTAGATCTTTCCTTAGAATTCTCTAAAATAACTTAGAATATATCTTGGAAGGCCTTAGAATTCTCTAGACTAGTAGAGAGTTCTAGAAAGGGGGGCTAGATATTTTCCAAGAAAGTTTTAGAATTGCCTAGAACTTATAGAGAACTCTAGAACATGGACTAAAGTGTAAATAAGTAGGGACTTATAAAATAAATAATATTTACACTTAGTTCCTTAGGAGGTAGTATAAATAGAAGGATCTCTCATTTGTAAGGCATCCAAGCAAGTTGTAAAGCATTCTCCAAGTAATACAAAGCCTTCTTCCAAATCTTTCTAAGTCTTTCTTTTCATTCTCTTAGTGATCTTAGTCTTAAAGGCTTACTTGAGCTTACAAGATCGTGAAAGATTCGTGAGTAAGTTGTCAAGTGCCGCACGGAACATTAGTGAGAACTCTAAGTCCGTGACAACACTCTCTCTTTTATTTGAAAAAACCTTGACACATGGCATTCCACTTAGATAAAATATTTCTTCTTGACAAAAATTAAATAATAAACTATTCATATTAATTAAAAATTAAAGATTAAAGTATTACTATCTCCAAAAAAAAATATTAAAATTATTTTCTTACCCCACTCCACCACCTCCTCCCCTCCCTCCTCCCCGACAATCCCCCGTCCTTTTTAAATAATTTTATAAAATATTTTTTAAAAAATCATACTTCACCCCCCTCCCCCCAAACCACTCACTCATTTCCCCCCAAAAAAATTGATATTATTTTATTTTTAAAAAATAAAAATTCTACCCCCATCCTATTTAACCCTCCGCTCCTAATTTATTTATTTATTTTTATATTTTCTCGTTTTTTGTTAAATATGTAAATATATTTTTAGGAATTTTTTTCTACTTGTGTACCGAATATAATATAAATAAAAATTTTATGTTTTATAAAGTCTTGCGGCGACAAGTAAAATATTTTCAATATGTATATATCTAACACAAAACGACAAAAAAAATTGGAAGCGAAAGTTTAGGTGGAGTGGGTAGAATTATTTTTTAAAAATAAAAGAATATCTAAATTAATATTTGAAGTGGCGGGGGGGAGATGAAATAAAAAAAATTAAATACTTTAATAAAAGAAATTTAAACAAAAAATGGGGGGTGTACAGTGAGAGAAAGTGATGGTGGGGTAAGAAAAATATTTTACATTTTATATTATAAACAAATATTTATTTTGGGATAATTTTTTTTAATCTTTAATTTAATTAATACTAAAAGTTTATTTAATTTTTGTTAAGGTGGAATGTTTTGTTAATGTGGAGTGTGATGTAACAATTTTTTAAAATAAAATAAAAAAAAGGAGTCTAACACACGTCATAATGAGAGTGTTTTTGACATTTATCTCATTTCTTAATAGTTGTGAAAAAAGAAAATTTGATAATTAATATGAGATAAAAGATAATAAGAAGGACATGCCTACTCTAACAATTTTTGTGTACGAGAACTATATAGAAATGATATGAAATATATATATCCAAATAAATTTTATGTAAAGTTTATGTTGGTTTCTAAAAATTTAATACAACTACAACAATATTGTATAGAACGTAACTTACATACAATATTCATAAAAGTTTAATAACTACAACACACATGCAAACTTTAAAAAACAATTTCTACATAAACTCAATATACAATTATTATGCAACTTTAATACATATTTGAGGATCCGACTCCCCTCCATAACCCCTTTCCTCCATTTCGTCAAGTGCACGTCTAGATTAGAGGCATGTGTCATAATCAAAGTTTAAAGGTCAATATTATATTATATTAACAAATATCATAACTATAGTTAAGTCATGTTATTTTAGAAAACTACTCTCCAAATTTGGTAAGGATTACAATATATTCTATACAAAATTTGATATTTATTAATATCTTCAACTTCATATTATATTTTTGTATTTAAATTGTAAATTTTTAATTTTAAATCAATTATTTTTAAATGATAAAAGATTGCTATTGTGCATTCTTTTGATTACTTATTAATTACTTCTGATCAATTTCAATGCTCTCCTTTTTTTTTTGGATCATTTTCAGCTTATTTAATTCTTTGGATCATTTTCAGCTTATTTAATTCTACTTAACAATTGCTAGAATGAAAAATGATTTTTTTTTTGTCTATTGCTACAGTACGTTTTTCAAAAAAAAAAAAAAAATTAAATAATTGGAATGGATTAGTAAGATAAATAAAATAGATATCTTCTTATTTCTTATAATAAAAATAGTTTAAAATAAAGTTAGATTCCAACAAAAAAAACATTTAAATTGATTGGGTGACTTTTTAAGTGAAGTATCAATAGTTGAGTGACTTTCTAAGTAAAATATCAATAGTTGAGTGACTTTTGAGTTATAATCATTAATTTCATATTATATTTTTGTATTTAAATGTTAAATTGTAAATTAAAAATATAAGATGAAGTTAAAGATATTAATAAATATCACATTTTGTATGGAATATACTGTAATTCTTACCAAATTTAGAGAGTCGTTTTTTAAAATTAGTTGACTTAACAATGGTTATGATATTTATTCATATGATATAATCTTGACCTTTAAACTTTAAATGTGACACATGTATCTAATCTAGACGTACACTTGGCGAAATGGAGGAAAGGGGTAATGGAGGGGAGCCGAATCCCATATTTGATACAATTCGATTGTAACTTCAAAATTGATATTTAGTTTATCAAATTTTATCCAAATATGCCCTAAATTTTAGATTGGACCCCCCTTGATATTTCAATTTTTTTTGAGAAATCACCAATTCGAAACGAAATTCGTTTTAGGCTAGCTATGTGGGATAATCTTTCGGGCTATATATATATAATCATGTTTTATTACATAATACTAGCTAAAAGTCATAAGAAGTATATATAGACTATACAATATACCTTGTCAACTGTTATAAAAGTAGGGGGAATTAAATAATTAAACAAATATATACTAGTTAATTAGCTAACATAACTACAGTTTGCATTAGTTACAATTCAAAACTTACTTCTAGCTATAATTACATTCGTCTCTCTGGCCTCCCTTCTCTCTTCCTCTTCCTCTTTCTCTCGCCTCTCTCTCCTCTCTCTGGAATCTCGCTCGCCTCTCTTCTCTTTTTCAATCATCTCTCTCTCGCCTCTCCCTGCTTAGTCTCTCTCTCTCTCTCTCTTTATACAAACACAAATTATACAAATGCAAATGTATAGTTTGTGTTTGTGTTTGTATAAAGCAAGAGAGACTGAATATACAAATACAAATATATATCTCTCCGCCCTATACACTTATAATTATACAAATCTCTCTTTGCCCAGTTCTCTTCTGTCTTTCTCGCTTTATACAAACAACAATTATATAAATACAAATATTTAAACTCGATTTAATTGTATACGGATACAAATTGTATGCAAATATACAAATACAATAATTGATACATATGCATAATAGTTACACATATATAATTATCTAGCTGATATTGTAACGACCTATTTTCGTCGTTATAGAAACGCCAACGGAGAAAAATTTTAGGTCGGAAAACTTTTTGACAGTAACTTGAAATTTCCTTGCCTAGTCTAGATTTGAATGAAATAGAAGTTAGTGAGGTTTAGGAAAATCTGGTAATGAATGGGAGATTTAATAATGGTTTTGATTGTGTGAGTGGATAGCTAAGACATTAAGGAACTCGTATGACTTTACGAAATTGAATTCAGGCGAGTAAAACTCCTAGAATTGATCTTAGAGTGAACGAGTGTTTTCTGAGTGTTGTGGGATGAAGGTGTGTTGTGAAATGGGGGTTGGGAGCTCTTAATTCAACATTATGTTTTCGTGCAAGCCACTATGGCGGGTTAGGGGCCGCCATAGCGGGACAATCGCCATTTAAGTCGAAAATAAACTCCAAAATCATTTTATTCTACAAGTTTCGATTTTGAGAGCTAGTAGACGACCCCAGGTGCTTTCTTTATAGTTTCCCCCTATTCTTGAGACTAAAGGTAACGTTTTAACTCCCCGAATCCATTTTTTGATATATAGAATGTAAATTCATGGGTGATTATCGATGAGGGAGGGTTTTGAATTGGAAATTATAGTGGAAAAAACCCTGATCTGGGTATTAGGATCTTGGATTTGGTCTAGGGTTATTGGGTTTGTTATAATTCGGATAATTAGACCTTTGATTGTTGATCTTTGTGTATATTAATTGTTCGTAGACCAAGAACAATAGGAAAGAATCCGGAAAGGGAAAATTCAAATGCCTTAGGGGATTCAAGCTTGGATTCGAGGTAGGTGATGGTTGTGATTTCATGTTGGTGTGATATGTGTTTGTAAATGCTCATTATAATACATATATATATGCGAATGTTGCATTATTGATCACCTTAATCGTAAATGAGGATACTTGAATAATTGTATGCCATGAATCACCTCTTGTTGTATGATTGTGAGAATATAAATTGTGATTATGATTGTGGTTTGTTGAATGGATCGGGTGTTACGCTTCGACACACTAACTTGGATCAGTTGCCACATTCCAGTATATTTATGGGATCGGTTGCCACGTTTCGGCATAAATATTGGATCGAGTACCACGAACCGGTACACTAACAATTTGGGTCTGGGTTTCATTAGAGGACCATTGAATTGAGTTTCGTGAGAGGACCATTGAATTGTGTTGTGTATATACTTGTGATGATTACATTCATATCTAATGGTGATTAAGGTTGAAAGACTATTTGTTGCTATAAAATGATAACAAATGTGTATTATTGAGAACGTGGAATGCTACATTGATCCTGAAAAGATGACTAATATTGTATATGTTTGGTATATGCTTGTTTTATAATGTTATGGTTACTTGCATGCGTTTCACTTATTGGGATAGCTGCGTGATCCTACCAGTACACTGTAGTTGTGTACTGATACTGTACTTGCTTGTTCTTTATTGAGTACATGACATCTTTAGGCAGTTATTGATAGACCTCAGTTAGGTGACAAAGCGTGACCGGATTCAAGGGTGAGCTAGTTCTTTAAATGTATATTTTTTGGTTAAGTTGTTTCGTCTGGGTTGTAGTAATGGGGGTTAGTATGGGTGTCAATCATGACGGTCTGGATCATGACAAAGTTGGTATCAGAGCCCTAAGTTCGTTGATTTCATTATACTAAAATGAGTATAGTAGAGTCTTGCAGAAGGGTACGAAGATGTTCGTACTTTTCTTTAAGAGGATATAGGACTTTAGGAAAAACTCATTTATTTCTACTCCTTCGTGCTATGACTTGAATCCAATTGGTATCTGGGTGATATAAATTGGTATCTTTACTCTTTCACTCTATGGTCCGAACTAGAGCAACAACAGTGGTAACACCATCACTAGCAAGAGATGATGTGTATAAACTACCGACCGATGAATAGGGTCACCATTCGGAACAAATATCCACTGCCTCGGATAAATGATCTTTTGACCAGTTCCAGGATTCATCAGTTTACATTTTTGCTCTTGTACTGGGAGATAGGTAATGGTCATCTATGGAACAAACTAATTTAGAAATCGGGATTGCCTGTGAGTTGTAACTTGAAAACTATGAACGTGTGTTCCCTATTGCCTGAATTAACTGTGAACGTGGAAGTTGTATTTGCTTGGATGTGATGATATGATCATGTGCGCAATAAGTGCGGGTCTGAATTTTGATATGTGCAATATGCTGGTTGAATTGATTGAAATTATGCAAGTTGTAACTGTTAAGTATCGTGAAACTTGTTGTGAAAAGAAGGTCACGACTATGTTTGATGCAGGGGTCTATATAATGTATAAGGTGATTCATAAGAAAGATCTGGACATGTCTTGTGCTTGAGTAATAACTGCGTGAGTGTCTGGGTGTATCCTGGGGGATATGTGGATTATGGTGTTGAATTAATAAAAATGAGTTGGATTGTGTATCGTTGGATTGACTCAGGGTAGACAATGATTATCCTAGTTCAGAGGATTATCCTAAATTGCTCAGTAAAGTTGAAACCCGTTCGGAGATTTAGAAAAGAGAAAAACTCAGAAAATTAATTGCCTTGGTACTGTTTTCGTTTGAGCCGCTTAGGCGGAATTTTTTCGCCAGAGCGAAAATTCCCCACTAGAGCGGGACAGGGTGAGACAGAACCTCAACCCTGTCTCCTCTGTTTTTCCCAGGTCTCCTCATAGAACTCGAAAGATCCTAACTAACCCCTACAATCCAATCAGTGTTCAACAATTGAGGATAAACTATAAAACCTTGTAATAAATTGAATTTTGTCAAAAACAACAGAAAAACTGACATCCATGTGATTATAAAAATGAAAAGGGTATGATAAATTTTCTAAGTGTGAATTTTGATTGACTTTAGTTGCCTTTTTGGGGCATGTGGTTTCAAGGGAAGAGGTAATGGTAGATCCCTAAAAGATTAAAGTAGTCAGGAATTGGGTCCGACTTAGTTCTATAACTAAAATTAAGAGTTTTATAGGGCTCGCTAGCTACTATCGTTGCTTGTGAAGGGATTAAGGTTAGATTTGCGGATTCAAGTTTATAAGTGACAACATTCAAGAAGTTTTGGTAAGGGACAATTAGATAATGAACACCATTACTTTGGAAAATGTATTTAGTATTGTTGCAATAACATGTATCGGTTGTTTAGCGAATGATGAAATTAAGTTATGTCATTTGAGGTTAGAAGTTATACTATGATTTCATGTATTGTTTGTATATCAAGAAGAGGTCAAGAAATGACTGCTTAAATAACAACGAGGTTTACTTGGTTAAGTTATTAAGTGTGTTACGATTGTGGAGAATCTGGGCATATAAGAAGGAAATCAGCGATGCCGTGAAGGCTGGGGAAATAGTAATGCGGGTAGAGGAGTAGTGCATTCAGGCAAGTAGGTTGCCCGTCAAGATGACAGGGCTCAGTTTTGTGCCTTTTCGGGCAAGACCGAGGTTGAGGATTTGATGCAGTGATCACAAGAACTATTATTGGTTGTGATTGGATGGCTAATGTGTTGTTTGATTCGGGTTCTACTTCTTATGCGTCCGTGCAATTTGCCTCTGAATTTGATATCATTTATGTTATACTCGATGCCCCCATTTATGTTTTTACCCATTTGAAGAGTCAGTCATAGTCACCTATGTATATCATCCTGTTGTGTTATAGACCTTTTCAGATTTAGGTTGATTTGGTTATGCTGGATATGACTGACTTGATATAATCTTAGGCATAACTTGATTGTACCCCTATTATGTTGTGCTTAATAGTAATGCTAAGTCGGTAGTCTAGAGATCCCGGGTAGGGAAAGGTTAGAGTGGGAAGGAGGTACAAGCCTAAGTTAGTTAAGGTCATATCTGTCGTGCAGGGTAGGAAACTGGTGGGGCGGGATTGTTTGGCGTTACTGGTTCATATTTGGGATGTTAAGGTCGAATCCCCCTCTATTGAGTCTATTTCTGTGGTGTCAGAATTGAGAGAGCTTAAAGTGTAAATCCAAGATCTTCTTAAGGTTTCATCCCTTCTAATGCTTCCTCGTGGAGTGTTCCTGTCTTGTTTGTCAAGAAGAATGATGGTAGTATGAGGATTGTTGATTTTATCTTAAGCGATAAAGGGGTGGATTAATACCGGAATGATAGACTTATGGTTAAAAAAAGTCTCATTCAGTATACTTGGGTGAAGGCAATTGAAGTATTTTAGTAAGAAAATATGCATAAAAATTGGGTTAGTCCTTTGAATTTGATGGGTATACCTGAGTTTGAGGTGTCATCTTGATGACAAGTTTGACTTTGTAGTGATAGTCAGGGCTGACTGAGTACAAGGGTGATAAAAGTTTATGATGGGATGCAACTATATAGTAACATTTTGGTTGGAAACTATTGAAAAAGACTTGAGTAAGGAGTGTACAGACATTAACTCGAGTGTGATGATAAGTGTTTGGTTCTTGTTTTTGAGTTTAGTAATAAGTATGATTGAAATTTTAGCGAAGGATATTGTAAGATCGATGGGGATGCAATCAATGACAAGCAAAGATCTATGAATTCATAAAACTCTTCAAGGTACATACTAATGTTGATAGATTAGGGGATTGTATTATACGGTTGAATTTACAATTCATATTTTTCATTGTAAGTCTACATTCGTGGTGATATATTTTGTCAATGTATGAAATTGCAAGGTGAGAAGTGATCAATTGTATCAGGTATTGAGCATTTGAAAGGATTCACACTTACGTTGAGTCGTAAAGTTGAGTACTATTGATTGTTAAGTACCTAAGAAAGGTTTCATTTAAAAAGTGTTGGTTTATAACAAGGTAAATGGTCGAAGTGTTTATGATGGTTGTTAGTATTGTGAGTATGATTTACTAGCTATGCTCTCGTATGTTTTCACTTTTGTGAGTGGTTCCTTAGTGGTGGATCAGGGGTACCAAATCCTGTGATGTTCTCTTGGTTGAGTGGGAAGATTTGGTTATTTCGAATGACATAATTGGTGTTGTTTTGGAGTTGTTAAAATATTTTAGTGGTTCTACAGGTACCACCTTGCTTATGAGAATTTATAGAAGAGCTACCACGCGTATTTATGGTTGTCCGACAATCCAATATTCGTCTAGTCGTCGAACTCATGTATTGATTGTGTGTGGATGAATGCAGGGATCATTTAGTCCAATTCTACTAGTCTTAAGGGTAATCTACAATCGTAATTACTAAATCTAGCTTTTCGATAGTGTTATTAGAGGGCTTATATGCCTGGATATATCCCTCGATGAGTATCTCACGTCTAAAGATCAAATTTGTTATAACTAAAACTCATTGGAATTTATGTTGTGGAATGGAGATGTTGTTAAGAACTATGATTGTTTGGGTATTATGAGTGTGTGTTGGTTGGTTCAGGTTCACTTTTAATTGTAGCGATTATTGATTTTGATTTTTATGATGCTTAAGTGCTAAAGGATTCGTCCGGTTGATTGTGTCAAGGTCCTTATAACATGTTGTAGATGTGTGTATGATCAACTTTGGTGGTTGTTGAAAATCATTTTTGTTGTTAGTTAAGTTTACATACAACAATATTTATCACTCGAGTATTGAGATGACTTCATTGAGGCGTTGTAAGGGAGGATGTGTAGATCACCCATAGGATGGTTTGAGACTGGAGATGTAAAATTTTTGGGGGTTGTTTTGGTGAAGGATGCTCAGGATAAGGTGAGAAGTATCCAAGTTAAGCTTCTAGAAGCACAGAGTCGATAGAAAAGTATACGGGACATGTATCCCCAGTTATTCGACGATTCAGATACTACTATATTCTTGTTTTAGCCCTTTTCTCCTAATGTGTCACTCGGGGACAAGTGATGGGTAAATTGATATCTATTGTAACGACCTGTTCTCATCGTTATAGAAAAGCCAACGGGGAAAAATTTTAGGCCGAAAAACTTTTTGGTAGTAACTTGAAATTTCCTAGCCTAGTCTAAATTTAGACGAAATCGGAGTCAATGAGGTCTAGGGAAATCTAGTAATGAATGAGAGATTTAATAATGGTTTTGATTGCTTGAGTGGATAGCTAAGACATTAAGGAACCCGTACGACTTTACAAAATTGAATTCGGGTGAATAGAATTCCCGAAATTGATCTTAGCGTGAACGTGTGCTTTATGAGTGTCATAGGATGAAGGTCTGTTGTGAAATAGGGGTTGGGAGCTCTTAATTCGACATTCTGTTTTCGTGCAAGCCGCTGTGGTGGGGTGGGGGCTGCCATAGTGGGACAATCGCCATTTAAGTCAGAAATAAACTCCAAAATCGTTTTATTCTACAAGTTTCGACTTTAAGAGCTAGTAGATGACCCCAGGTTCTTTCTTGATAGTTTTACCACATTCTTGAAGCTAAAGGTAGGGTTTTAACTCCACAAATCTATTTTTCGATCCGTAGAATGTAAATTCATAGGTGATTATCGATGGGGGAGGGTTTTGATCTAGAAATTATGGTGGAAAAAACCCTAATCTGGGTATTAGAATCTAGGGTTATTGGGTTTGTTATAATTCGGATAATTAGACCTTTGATTGTTGATCCTTGTGTATATTAATTGTTTGTAGACCTAGAACAAGCGAAAAGAATCTAGAAAGGGAAGATTCAAGTGCCTTAGGGGATTCAAGCTTGGATTCGAGGTAGGTGATGGTTGTGACTTCATGTTGTTGTGATATATGTTTGTAATTGCTCATTATAATGCATGTATGCATGCGAATGTTGTATTATTGATCACTCTAATCGTAAATAAGGATAATTGAATAATTGTATGCCATGAATCACCTCTTGTTGTATGATTATGAGAATATACATTGTGATAGTGATTATGGTTTGTTGAATGGATCGGGTGTTACGTTTCGACACACTAACTTGGATTGATTGCCACAGTTTAGCGTAAATATGAGATCGGTTGCCACATTCCGGCATAAACATTGGATCGGGTACCACGAACCGATACACTAACAATTTGGGTTTGGGTTCCATTAGAGGACCATTGAATTGAGTTCCGTGAGAGGATCATTGAATTGTGTTGTATATATACTTGTGATGATTACGTTCATATCTAATAGTGATTGAGGTTGAAAGACTATTTGTTGCTCTAAAATGATAACCAATGTGTATTATTGAGAACGTGGAATACTACATTGATCCTGAAAAGCTGACTAATATTGTATATGTTTGGTATATGCTTGTTTTATAATGTTGTGGTTACTTGGATGTGTTTCACTTATTGGGATAGCCGCGTGATCCTACCAGTACACTGTGGTTGTGTACTGATACTTCACTTGCTTTTTCTTTATTGAGTACATGGTCTCTTCAGGCGGCTATTGATAAACCTCAGCTAGGTGACTATTGAGCGTGACCGGATTCAATGGTGCGCTAGTTCTTTCAGGCTACCATGAATCTTTCTTATTTAAGTCCACTCTTTTCAGACTTAGACAATTTGTTAAGGGTGTTTGTTTAGTTTCGGGGTTGTACCCCTTGTTCTTAGACTTGTCGTTAGTGGAGTTTTGGTACAATGACTTTCAGGTTGTAAGGGTTAAGACTTCCGCATTAGTTTGGTTAAATTATTTGTTTAAACCTTTGGAGTTTATGGGAACTCTATATTTCTTTTGATCATTTAAACATGTTTCCGTATCTTTAAATGCATAACTTTTGGTTAAGTTGTTTAGTCTGGGTTTTAGTAATGGTTCTCCCACCGGAGGGTTAGTGTGGGTGTCTATCACGACGGTCTGGGTCGTGACAATATTGATATCAGAGTCCTAGGTTCGTTGATTTCATTGTATCAAAATGAGTGTAGTAGAGTCTTGCGGAAGGGTACGAAGATGTCCGTACTTTACCTTTATATAAGTTCTCAACTTTATTTTTTAGTTTAATTGAAATAAAAGAAATTAGGAAGGCAGAAAATTAAAAGAATGAAGTGGATATGAATTTCCCAAATGACTTTTTGATTGAAAATAATTGCATTTTTTTTCTTAAAAAGTGTGAGGGCTCGTATATTAACTTCTTAATTTGTTAGAAAGTTCAAAAGAGTGTGTTAGGATTGAGGAAATTACCACTTAAAGTTCATGAGAAAACATATATCACAATCATATATACTAATTTTACCTCTACTTTCAAATAATTACATATATTACTACATTTATTATTTATACTATAGATTATTAAAGGTATCATTAGATACTCGTATCCCTTAAAATTAGTTATTAGTTATCTGCACAATTAAATCATTCCAAATTCAAGCTTTCGTGTTAATCAATTTTCTCTCTCATCAATCTCCATTTGCACCACCATTTTCTCTCTTTATCCTTATCTCCACAACGAATTCCACCATTAAATCGTTAAAATTTAAATAAGAAATGTATTTGTGATAGATTTTAATTTGTTTTGTCTTCTAATTTTTAAAAGTTAAGGTAAAACTCCATTGACTTAGAGTTTTCTTAATTTTCTTTCATGACTAGTGATTCTCCAAATGAGAAGAATGTTTATTTATTGTTGCTCGAAAAACGACAAGAAAATTACCACTGCATATTTGATATTTTTAATTGCTTAAATTTGGAAATTCAAAAATGCATCAACTTTGACGAACAAAAGAGAAAGATAGTATGTAATTTGTTGCAAATGGAAAGAAGGTTTATGCAATAATTGTGATAAACTTTACGAGGAAGAACATGAGAAAGAACTTTTTGGATCAGATTGAAATTATTGATATATCTGACACATTATTGACGATGTAACTAACACATTATTGAGTTAATATTATATGTATCTGTTTTTTAAAAACAGTGTATCTAATTAAGTAAATACTCCATCTCTCCCATTTTATGTGACACTTTTTACATTTCGAGATTCAAACAAGTCTATCTTTGACTGTAAGTTTTTTAATAGATCTTTTTACACTTTTCCATACGCAAATTTTTGGTGAAAGTTTGTTTGACTCTCGAAAAATGAAAAGTGCCACATAAATTGTGACAATAAGGGTATGTATTTGAATAAATATATGCATGTATTGGAGATGTGTGTGTGTGTCTCACAAAATATACACATGTTTCTGAATAATTAAGAAGTCTAAACTTTGCGGAATCGCCAAAAAAAAAGAAGAGAAGAATTTTGATTGTTTTGATTTTTTTAGGAATTGTGATAATGTCATATCCTTTAAAGTTGTTATAAACGTGATTTTCTCCTTAATTAATGGCTTTCAGTCATATAACTTAATTAGACACACTCCTTAATTACTTTCAATTATATCTCGATACACTAATTGATACGAGATATATGTATATGAAAGTGACAAATACATGTATCTGAGCCATAAAATACGGTAAAGAATATAATATTGCAAACTAGTGTGAATCTAAGTAATTATATCCTAAAATAGTGGGATTTGTGTAAGTTACCCAATTTTAAAATTTAAATATCATAAACGTGAGTCGTTTTGAGTGAATTGTCAAAAGCCTGGGGAGATCTACTCCATATATCTAACTCGGTCTCACAAGTGGTTTCCCTTCCGAATGATGTCTTTTGCACTAATGCTATCTCTTTGGACCTCAACTTTCGAATCTTTTTGTCCAAAATGGCTACAAATTCCTCCTCAAAAGTCAAATTTGCATAGCTTTTTTTTGTCTACTCAGAGTTGTGAGAAGTCTAGCCTAAATCACCTTTACCTTGTCTAAGAAATCTTTCAACGAATTCATACTCCCACGGTCTAACCTCAAAATAGTCAAACCAGCTAGTTGGAGACTCATATCTCCTACCATATAAAGCTTCAAACGAAGCCTTTTAGATATTGGAATGATAATTGTTGTTGTAAGCAAATTTTATCAAGAGAAATAACTAGTCTTAATTAATGACCTGAAAAATCAATAACACACTTAAAACATAGCCTCCAACACTTAAATAGTCCACCCAGATTAATCTGCTTGAGAGTAAAAGGTTATGTTGAGCTATAGCCTATACCCAAATACAAGCAATGAACATTTAATTCTTCGATTCAATTCGATTTAATTTAGTTCTTCGGTATGAGCTTGATTAATGGACTATTTTTTTCCTTGCAAAATGAACTATTCTTTATAAATTCATAATCATTTATTTTATGTTTTTAATTGAAAATTGAGCCATAGAGTGCCTTAATACAAACTAATATTGTTATTTGCCAAAAATCATATTGTCAATACCTCAAATTTTCAAAAAGTAAAAAGTGCACTCCACCTTTCTACAATTGTATGATTCTCCATTTAATACAATCAGTAGCAGCAACACAAAGAAAAAAATGAAAGCTAAAGAGAGGGAAATAATGAATGAAGAGACAAGAAAAGAAATCAACAATAATGAGCAGCATCCATCAAGCATAAAAGTTTATAGATACAAACTAAAAGTTCCATAATTTTTGGCCTAATGTAATGTGTGTAACACTGTACAAATCATATTTTTTTAAAAAAAAAATTAATAAAAATTTGGTTAAATCGAAGAACAAAAAGCCTATAACCGAGAATGAAATTGAATACCAAAGGTTTAGAAAAAAAAAATTCAAAATCAAATCAAAGAATTGAACTAGTTAGATTTTTTATGCACATCCGAAATCAGAAAGAAGTGACACCTATCCAACCTCACCTATAGGTATAATTCAACCCAAACACTTAGATCAATTGATGATGTAATTTTGTGAAACTCAACAATTTAACACAATATAAGTCATAATCAAACTCTTTTGTAAGCAAAACTCTCAAGTCAAATTCGGAAAACCAACAAGAAGTCAATCCACAAATCTGAAAATTCTCAAATACAAGTCACTAAAAATATGGGTTGGGTGAGTAAAACACATATTGCACTATTTTTTCTGGTTAAGGTTTTGTTCATAATATTTTTCAGGCAAAACTTTAACGAGCCAATAAATAATGTGTATTATAAGATATGTGTATTTTTTTCTCTTTACTAAATTTTTTTCTACATAATTTTCCTTTAGTAAAATATTAACGAGTCATATCATCTATACATTCGAAAAGTATATGAAATAGTTGAAATGTGGTGGACAATATTCATAACTCCTAAGAAGTTACTCCTCACATTATGGCTTTTGACTCTCACACCCTTTTAACCTTTCCATGACCTTCTCCCTATTCTCAATAATTGATTTCATATTCATGACACCATTTTAATGTTCTTTTACGTAGCCATATAAATAGAGATATTAAGAATCATATTATATAACACTTTGAAGAAAGTTCAAAAAAATTAAGAAAAAAACACTTATAAAAAAACACTTATATTTCTTATTTCTCTATTTCTATTTGTTTCATCTTGTAATTTACTTTCATTTTATAACATATCTTTAATAATATATCTAAGGATGGCACATATTTTTGTCAACTAGGCAAGTGACTAGTTAAAATAGGCATGTAGGAAAGGGGACAAAGGCAACTATATCTCAACAACTACCCTAATAAAATATTGTGGGTCCAAACCATCACTTTCTCAATCTCCTCATGCATTACCCTTAGCCATAATCAACTACTCCCACCTACCTACTTCCCATACCCATCTCATAATGTATACTATAGCGTACTTCTTCCGTTTTAATTTATATTAGTCCTTCTGTTTTAAAAAAATAATGATCGAGTTTTACTTGATACGAAGTTTAAAAAAAAGAGTTTTCAATGTTATATTTCAAATTAAAATCATGTCAAATATAATAAAATATTATTTAATTTTATAGTGTTCAATATCTCATATGAAAAATTGAAATTATAAATTTACAACGCTGCCAGAAAAAGGAAAGAGATCGTTTTGTCCCAAACAACCTAAAATAAAAAAGTATATCATTCTTTTTGAAATAGCAGAGAGAATAATATTTCTTTCTTTTTAATCAATTTAAAGAAGATTGGTATTTTTTTTATATTTAATAATAATTTAATTTTTTTTAAAAAAAATTATCGTTAATGAGATAATATATAGTCATAAAAATTTTAATAATTCATTTTAGATTGTAGATTCTAAGTTTTTTTTTTTTTATGGAATTTTAAACACATTCACTAGGAAATATAATATTCTAAGTCAAGTACTTCTTTAACCCTAAATATCTGTCATTATCTTGTTTCTTTAAACAATTTTTTAATGGACATCTTTATCAAGCTCAATGACATCCTAATTCATATTTTAGGTGCCTTAGATTATAAAAATGTTTTATTTAGAAAACAACAGTATGTTTTTTCTTTTATTTTTTTCAAAGGTTATAATAACCATTTTCACTAAAAATGGGTACTATTGATTACAAAATCTTACTCCATATCAATATATAATTAGATATGTAAATTCAAGAAGTAACAATTATATCATTGACTAGAAGAGAAAATATGTAATTTAATATGAACATATATAGATGTATGTATTTTTGTATTAATGTGCTCCAATTATCCAGAAAATGGCTTCATGTGATGAGTAACAAAAGTTTGTTTTCTTTCCCAACTTAGAGAAATAAACATTGGACAAAGCTTAATTACTTGGATGGACATGTCACTAAAAATATTTGTCTCATATTACTTGATCACTTACTAAGTCAAGATAGAATTAATTAAATTCTTTCCATTTTACCCCTTCAATTAATAGTCTTCGGAAGTTTAAACAAAATTTGAAGATCTAAGAACTTCTTTTTGCAAGAGGCTAACTAATATTCTTTCTGTTTCTAATTACTTGCCCATTTTTTCTTTTAATTTTAGTTGTCACTAATTACTTGTCTATTTTAACAAATCAAAAAAGGACAAATTTTTTTACATGTTATATCCTCAATTAATTACTTAAAAAAAGGTAGAACTTCTCAAAAATCTTAAATTTTTAATTCACCCACTTCATAATTAATAAGAGTAAAATGGTAAACTCACTGTGTTAATAATTATTTTTTTAATAAATGTGTCAATTCAAAAATGGACAAGTAATTAGGGACACATGAAGTGTGAACAAAGGGCAAAATAATAAAGTTGATTAATCTATTAATAATTTCTTGATTACCGCATAAAATACAAAATGCCTATCTAATATGAGCCGAATGTATATTTTTTGCAAGAAAATAAATAGAATAGAGAAAAATCGTGATGTAAGTTTAACAAGTAGTCTATTCGTTGACTGCAAAGAACTCTTAAATGACTATACGTGCAAATACTACCTTCTTGTAGATACCTCAGCGGATAATAATAGTTATAATTAAAGGAAAAAACATATAATTATATAAATATTTCTATTATATTTACTATTTATTGTTTGAAATAATTAGATATCATTTCACTAATAAATTAATGAATTCATAATATTTCAAATCAAATATACCTAGATACATGTAATTTTGTTGTTAGATACACTAAAATAGAGGAGAGTCGAGCGAGAGAAGGAGAGAAGCAAGCGAGATAAGAGGGGGCGAACGAGGTTCCCAAATATATGTGAATTACACTAAATACATGTCACATGGGATACCAAATACATGAAGAGAGGAGAGTGACAAGTGAGAGAGTAGAGAGACGAATGAGAGAGTCAGATACATGCAAATCCACTTAAATATAGTGTATCTAAAACAAATTACACATAATTTTTTGACTTCATGTGTCCAAGATACATGTATCTCAAATCGAAAATCTGATAAAATTCATAATATTACAAACTAGCGTATTGAATCTAAGTAATAAGATGCTAAATTAGTAAGATTTCGATAAGTTCTCTAATAATAGTAATAATAATAATACATCTAATATCAAAGTTCCTTCAAATAGTCAATCGTATTTATTTACTAAATTTTGATTTAGTAATTAAATAAAACATGTTTTTACAGGTATCTTCACTAAACAAGAAAATTCAGAACTATTATATACTATTACTATATATCTTTGCTGAAAAACTCACAATCATAGCTATATTAGCTACTAAAATTATGATGGTCAATTTGAAATCATAAAAGCATGAAGGTTTCTATCAACTTTAATCAGAGATTTTAGAGGTTCGAATCAATATTAAAGTTTATTTAAGATATAAAAGGTGTGTGTGAAAATAATATATTTAATCTATATATAACAAATTAATACTAATATTATATTCATGATAATACACCATAACTAAGATCTAAGAAGAATAGTGTCTACATAGATCTTATCCTTATCTTAGGTGGTAGATAGAACATTATCAGATTGTCGGCTCAAATTTAAGTATGTCAAAGCATTTTGGGAAAAGAATAATAGAAGGGAAGAAGCAATGATACTATA
Source organism: Solanum bulbocastanum (assembly GCA_037074985.1). NCBI lineage: Eukaryota > Viridiplantae > Streptophyta > Magnoliopsida > Solanales > Solanaceae > Solanum > Solanum bulbocastanum. Next base: position 37,558,065 of record CM073604.1, on the reverse strand, counting down.
TGTATATATGTGTCCTTTACCGTCTCATGTATAACTAAGATTATGTCCTCAGTAAACTAAAGCTGCATCGTGTCCTATCTAATCACCTCTCTCGTATATATACTTTTTCGACCTACCACTTCAGAATCCACCCATAACCAACCAATCATTTCTCCGCACTAGAAAATTACATATCCTCTTCACACACTAAATCATCTCATTCCCAATTCCCTCATCTTGTCCTCCACTGAGGTCCCTCCCATCTTATCCCGAATATCTTCACTTCTAATCATATATTTCCTAGTAAACCCATTGTTTCATCTCAATATCCTCATTTTGATACATTCATGCATCTTCTAAACATGAAAGTCCTTAATTGTCCAATACTTCACTTCATACAACATAATTAATCTATCTGTCACTCTATAAAACTTATCTTTAAATTTCAGTGACACCTACTTTTCACAATATAATTTTCACATATGAAATGTTTCAATTGATCAACCTTCGTTAAAAAAGCCCCACCCCTACTCATGTGTATTTAAAATAAACAATAGGAAAAATGCATAAGAGATAAAAATAACTTAAAATTCTTATTAATATGGGCACATGTCATATTTTAACCGCACACTTTATATTGAAGCAGTACACATAATTAAAATAAATTGAACTATAACATTTTAAAAAATAACTTTCTTCCAAAAATAAATATCTTCTTAAAATTAATTTAACAACTAAATTTGGCATTGGGACCATTTTGTTTGAAGAGAAGAGGCCAACTGTAACACCAATTACTAAAAAGGAAAAATAATGAAGGAAAGAAAGAAAAAATAATATTAAATATCTACTTATAGTTTAATGTCAATTAATTATATGTAACGTGTTCAGTTAAAAAATAAAGTGTTTATATTAATAAGATTTTAAGTTATCTCAACATTTAGCCTTGCCATCTCAACATTTAAAAATGTATTTTATTTCATTTTGAAATAATTCAGAAAAATAATAGAACATAGAGAAGGACTCTCTCTTTTCTTTTTATTTGTTCAACTTTATATCAAAAATAAATCTCCCTTTTTATTGATTTATTTTAGCAAATAAAATGATTTTTAAAAAAATATTTTTGAATTATTAGATAATTACGTGCATAAAATACTAATAGTCAAACTTAGATTTTAAAATTGTTTAAAGTCAATTCAATAAAATAGATCCATAATAAACAGGAATGGAGGAGTAATAATTATACTACTCTCTCTGTAGTGAATGCATGCATTAACTTTGTATATTAATAATATCTTGTTTGGTATCTTTCATGTAATGTATAACTAATGCACTCTACTGTAGTATTGTATGTTAAGGTGTGTATTATTACTACAATAAATCTCTAAATACTAGTTATGTAAGGAGTTTTAATGCATGCATTAGCATGGTTAAAAACTTTATTGCCCCTCAAAGTTGTTTTACATCTTTTTCACTATAATTATGAAGGATATTTTTATAAATAAATATTTTAATCCAATGTATGTTATTTTTAATACAACAAATCAAACAATGTATAAGAAATAACTTATATATATATATATATATATATATATATATATATATATATATATATATATAAACAATATGGTTACCTATTGGTCTGATTATTATCTATCAGAATAAAACCTTATCAAAATGAGCTTAAAAGAAGCTATTGATATACTAAATGGCTTATTAGAAAGTCATAAACAAATAGCCCTAAGGCTAAAATTAATAGAAATAGAAATTAAAACAATTAAAGAAAATCTTCCTGGAAAAATTACAAATTTAATAGAAAAAACAGAAAGAAGTGACAAAAAGGTAGGTCAAAAATATATAAATGAACTGTTAGTAGAAAATTTTGCTAGTAAAAGTTTCTATCAAAAAGGCAGTCTAGATGAAAAACTCATAGAATAATTCTTAAAAAAACAAAAAATTCAAGAATCAGAACAATCTAGTGAAAAGAATCTAGAAGAAGAAGAAAATATGTCTAAAAAATACGAAAAAGGAGAAAACCTTGAACAAAGAAATGAATGAAGTAGATGAACTAGTTTATGCATTAGAAGACCATGATCTTTCAGATAAAAAATTAAAAGTTCTTATGAATGAAGGTGATACAGGTGGACCCTAAGGAAACTTTGTTAAAGGAGAAGATCTCACGCCTTAAAAGAAGAGCCAGAATCAGAATATAATTCTAAACAAAACTTTGCTTCCAAAGCAAAAAGAAATAAATATTTTATGAGTCAATATCATAATAATAATAAATTCAAATATATGCCAAATAGACTCCCAACAAGAGATGGAGGAACAACTCAATTTTTAAATCTAGATTGTAAAAGAGAACCAGATTTAGATTTAGATTTATGGGCACAAAATATATTTCTTTTCTTCCTATTAGGAAAAGAAATAAATTACACAGAAGAAAAATATATCATTGTAATAAATATTTTCACTGGTATAGTCAGTAATTGGTATACAAGATTATCAAATGATGCAAAAGAAATCATCAAAAATAGTACAATAGAAGGTTTAAAAAATTCCATTCAAGAGGAATAAGAAACCTTGTACAATTCATAAGAAATGAATTCCTAGGTGGAGAAGGAAGTTCTTCTCTAAATAGAGAAAAATTAAGGATAATTGCGAAGGAGCAATTAGAAAAATTGCAAATATGTAAAATGAGTTATATTCAAGAATACACTTGTGAATTCGAAGAATATTATTATAAAATATTTGATAGCAGTAAGGAAATGATGCCTTATCTTAAAAAATATTAGGGGGAACCCATTGGTGGCCCCCTAAACTTGACACCAATTTTCACTTAGACACCTTAACTAAGCTTTGTTCGTTTTAGATACCTCAAGTAGGGGTCCGTTGTGTCATTTTGACACTTTTTACTGACATGGCATAGTGAGTGTATACCAGCACGTGAAAGGATGATTTAGTATTTTTATTTTATTTTTTTTCATTTTCTTCCTCATTTTTCAGCCACCATCTCTCAAAACTTGAATAATTTTAAACGAACAAAAGAAAAATGTAAATATTACAACTATGGCGAAGAAGGACATAAAAGCTATGAATGTAATAAAAAACATGTTAAAATATCAAAAATAGATAGATTAGACATTAATTCAGATTTAGAATATGTAACATCAATAAAAAGTGATAAATTCTACGAGGAATTATTTGAAAATTTTTCAACTAGCTCAAAAGATTCTGAATAAATGAATAAGGAAATACAAGAATAAGTAGACAATTCAGTACAAGTAATTGAGAATGAAGAAGATCAAAGAGGATACGCTTTAAGAGCAACATTCGATGGAGGATTATTAAAGAAAATTCAAGGATTACAATTTAAATTAAAAACCAAAGATAACATATTCAATAAAATGCAAAGTATGTTTGCAAGAAATAAAATTTCATATCATGAATATCAAGAAGTAGAAAAGGTAATAGAAATTACCCAGACTACAGGAAAACATAAGTTAAATCTTTTAACAAAACCAATGATCGAGTAGATCTTTAAAAAAATTTCAGAAAGAAAAAAGGAAGAAAATGAATTACGTTCATTTAGGTGGAATCCAAATTCTAGTTAAATCAACGTTTAAAGAAGGAATCAATTGTCATATTGTAATAAATTTTTTTGATGAAAGATTCATTAATGCCAGAGAAGGAAATCTTAGTATAGTTGAAGGTAACCTAGCCTACACCAAGCTCCCATTCACATATTATCCGAAGTACTGTATTTCACTAAAAAATGAAGACTTTAATGATGCATTAAGCTTGTATTTACAGGTTAAGAGAAATGACTTGTTCAAACCAGGTAATCATATTATGAGCATATATTACCAAACTTTGTACACAGTCACTAATTCCAACTATGGAAATATATATAAAAACAAAGCAATGATTGAAATAGATCAAGAATGCACAGGAATTGCAAGAATAGTTGAAGCATAAATTTAACAGATAATTATTCTAGAAGAATATAAAATTCATTTTGGAAAAACAAAAGAGATAGGAAGCCCTGTCGATAATCCAAGACTTTCTATAGAATATGGAAGAAATTCTATAAGAAAAAATATTTCCAATAGACATTCTAAAAAGATTATTGAAATTACTAACATTACTATAATTTCAGGAAGAATCTTTAATGGAGCTAAATGAAAAAAAAAAGAAAATCCTGATATAAATCGGTGCTACGACAAATCATATCAAAGATATTATATTAGATGGATTACCAATATATGAAGGTGCCCCTAACATCTATAAAACCTTTGAAGGAAACAATTTTAATTGTATAAACATGGTGGTAGATTTACTCATACAGTTAGATACAATAAGAATAGCATTTTTTTTATTATGTTACAAATCACGAAAGTGATCATAACCTAATCCTAGGAAATATGTTCCTTAATAGTTTGAATTACTACAGTATATGAAAGAATGGAATAGAAATGAGTTATAAAAATAAAATTTGTTCATACCAAAAAATTAAAAATGCCCAAAGAAACATCTTTCAGGGTATCAGTCTTCATAAAACTAACTTTCTATGATATGAAATTAACAACCTGTTGTCAAATTGACAATGGATCTGAAGCCAGTCTAGCAAAATCTTTTTTAATAAAGGATTGGGATGATAATAAAAACAACATCTCTATGATTGGTATTATAGGAGTAAAAGAAAGACTATCACAGTAAAAAAAAAAAAAAAGTAAAAATAATTTTTGGATCAAAAATTATTTCTATAAATAAAATATTTGCTTATGATAAACTAGAAACTGATTTATTATTGGATAATGATTTTCTTCAACAATTTCAAGATTATCATCAAACGATATATATGATAAGTCTTAAAACTCCTTGTGGACATTTTATTAAAGTCCCAAGAAAATAAAATTCATATATTCTTGAAAAAGAAAATGGAATTCATAAGAGAAGATATTTAGAATATCTAAAGAAAGTCTCTTGCAAATGCCTTAATCTAGAACAAATTAAGAAAAATCTACGGGAATCTTATGGCGAAAATTCTTTAGAAAAATGAGAAAGGAATCAAGAAAAATCAGGTATTATCATTAGAGTAAAACCAATGCTCTACAATAGAAATGATAAAAATGAGTTTAAAATTCAACTCAAAGAATTAATTAACTTAAAACTCATTAGAATGAGTAGAAGCCCTTATAGTAGTTCAGCATTTATGGTAAGAAATCATGCTGAAATAAAAAGAGGAAAAACTCGAATGGTAATAAACTATAAAGAGCTAAATAAAAATTGCATATTTGATGGATATTTTATCCCAAATAAAAATAATTTAATAAACCTTGCAAAAGGAAAAACCTATTTTTCAAAGTTCGACTGTAAAAGTGGATTTCAACAAATAAAATTAACAGAGGAATCTATTCCATTAACGGCTTTTAGCACGCCTAATGGACATAACAAATGGTTAGTTATGCCCTTCGGATTAAAAAATGCTACTCAAATATTTCAAAGAAAGATGGACAAAATATTTTTCGAAAAGAAATTTCTAATCGTCTATATATATGATATACTAATATGTTCTAAAACATATCAAGAACATTTAACACATCTAAAAGAATTTTCAGATGTATGTTTGAAAAATGAAATTATTCTAAGCCAGAAAAAGGCAAAAATAAATCAAAATGAAATATAATTCTTAGGAATTATTTAAAAAAATGGAATAGAATTACAATCTCATATCTCAAAAAAGATTATAGAATTCCCTGATAAATTGACAACTAAACAAGAAGTACAAAAATTTCTAGGATGTCTTAATTATACAGGTGAATTTATTTCGGATCTAGCAAAGAAAAGGAATATTTTGCAAAAATCAATAAGGAAATCCAATAGACTTTGATGGACTGAAGAACACACAAAGTGTATTAAACAATTAAAAGAAAAATGCTCTAAATCACCAAAACTTAGATTACCAGAAGAAGGTGACAATTTGGTATTACAAACAGATGCGTCTAATTATCATTGGGCAACATTATAGCAAACCGATTTAAATGAAATATGCAGGTACACAAGTGGTACTTTTAATGAAGCAGAAACAAGATATTCCACGAATGAAAAGGAATTATTAGCTATTGTTAGAGGAATTAGGATATTTTCAGTTTTCTTTTTACCAAAACAATTTATTATTAGAACTGATAATACATAGATGTCAGAGCTAATTTCAAATAAACTTCCATCAGAACCGCAATACAGAAAATTGCATAGGTGGCATGTTTTGTTATCATTCTATTCATTTAAAATATAACATATTTTGAGGACTATACATATGGAAAATTAATTAGTGCACGCGTACAGGAAGGATTATTCTTATGCAATGAGATTATATATATACACACACACACATACATAGCAAAACCTCACTAAATTAATATTCGATAAATTAATAATCTCTCTAAAATATATCCTCGGGTCCCGATTGGGTCAATGGAAAAAATCAGCTACTTCGATAAGATAATATATTTTTACAAGACATATATAAATATAAGCTCCAATTAATTTTATAAATTAATAATTCTTTAAAGTACAAATACATCTAACAATTTAGTGAAATGTGATTTTATTGTGTTTTATTTTAAGTTAAACTTTAAATCTAGTTGAAGTTCATCTCTAATTTTTCTTATTGCATTCAAAAGTTTGTTGTTGTCTTTTCGAACTGCACCATGAAATTGTGAATAGTTCTAGATGCGATAAGTGTTTCCTTATACGTAACTGTTTCAAATGTATTGTATAATTTTTAACTTCAACTTCATCATTAACGTTGTTTTATGGTATCCATAATTTCTTCTAAGCTCTAGATCTCTGAACATATATCATTTTTACTAGGTAATTCGAAAGGTTATTGACGTTCATTTTATTGCGGTAACCGAGATTATTAATCATGACCTCAAGTTCATGAAGCCATTTTCACAAGTGGATTCATTCATATTCTCTGATATTTTATCCTCCGAACAAATTTTTTAGTGTCAAAAATAATTTGCTATAGTCTCTTGCTGAGCATTTGTCGTCCATGGTCGGAATTGCAAAAAATGATAGCATAATCCAATTCATAGTCTTCTAATATCTTACGATAAACTTTGTTACAATAATACATCTTGAAAGTTCTTATTATTCCAGCATCATAAGATTGAATTTCAAAAAACTCTTTAAATTAGTAAATATTAATTTATCAATTAAATAATACTTTTATAAAATAATAATATTTCATGATCCCAACTATATTAATTTAAGATATTTTACTGTATACTTAATGCAAACATTACTAATATAAACATTATTAATATAAGTATTACTAATACACTATATTTAACATTATTTTTATACACTCTTGCTCAACCAGACGATCCATTACTCATTTTATTTGAGCTTTAATTTCTGCTTAAATTGTCTCTTAACCGTCCCTCTTTTATTTTCATTTTTTCTTTTTGATTAGAAATGTTCGTTTTCGGATATAATGCAGTGAATGTGATAACTTTTAATAAAACAGACTTTCATCCTATATATATAATACGAATCCAAAATATCGAATCCAAAATAATCGAATAGCGTACGAATGAGAACACAACCACATTTGTTTAAAATATGTGTGGATAGAGATGAAGACGTGGAGGATGAAAGTAAAAGCAAAGAAAAGAAGAGTCAAAATCATGTGCATCTCAACTCTCAAGGCGACAAAAAGGACCTCTCAACCTTACCCTATTCCAATAACTAAATCATATCTAAGGGCCCATCTTCTAAGAAACAGATTCAAATATGTCATTAAATTTTAAAAAAAGACTTATTTATATTATTTGGTATAAATTTAGCTAATTAATTTAAATTTTATTTTAGAATAATTTCATTCATATCATATTTTATTAATTAAAATGATATAAATAAGTTAAAATCATGACTTTATATAAAACGACTCTCGTCCAAAATGTGACATGATTCATATTTTGATAGTTAAAAGACTTATAACAATATATTCAGTAAAATTTTATAAAGGAGGTACGAAGAATAATCGTGCTCCTTCCTTGAAGCGAATCGAAAGGAAGAAGATTGCCACTTGGAGGAAAGAGGGAGAGTTGAAATTTACACCGAACACGTATTATGCCTTCCAATCACTCCCATCACGTGACTTTCTTTTCCTTTAAGCCACGTTACACTGTCCCTCTGTACGGATTCTGCCTTATTTTGCCCGTACTACTTTGGATTATAAATTTTATTTTGTATCCCAAATATAAATAATATATAAATTGCGTGGGTTTTATTTGTACTTTTACTATGGTCCATGTGTAAATCGCATCCTCTGTTTTTAATTACTTGACTATTTCTTTTTTAGTAATTTCTAATTATTTATATATTTTAATAAATTAAGAAAATATAAGTTTTTATTTATTATATTCTTAATTACTTTGAAAAAGATAAAATTTCTTAAAAATTTTAAGTTTTTAATTCACCTACTTTATAATTAATAGAGATAAAATGATAAATTTATTATATCAATTACTATTTTCTTAATAGGTGTGTTAATTCAAAAGTGGACAAATAAATAGGGACAAGAGAGTAACAAACATAAAACTTGTGTTAAGTTATGTGGCATACAAAATAAATTTCTACTTCTTTTGGATTACCATCGAGATTTTTTCTTCTCACTCTTTTGTACGGTAACAAGCATTTGGTTTGTGGGGGCAAAATTTATTTGCATTCGATAATTGCATCAATACGCCATCCCTTACAATTATGTACCATACTTTGGTGGTTGGGTCAATGGTATTTAGGCAGCAGAGCGTCGGTTAATGTGTGAGTATATTATGAGAAATATAATTAGAATTGAAGTTAAAAAGAAGGTATTCAAATGTACTGATAAAAAGGTGTATGTAGTCTGTTGTAATAAGAGTTGGGAGAGGTAGAAATATGACGAAAAATAAGTAATTGGATGTCGTGTTGGGTATTATTTGTCTCGAGTTTTGACCATAAATAGATTTTTCTTTTAGGAAAAAATTTAGGAGTGACTAGTCCTTTTCTTGCGGGAAAAAGTTTAGGACGCTATAAATAGAAGTTTGTTTCTCTAACTTAATCAGCATTTACAGTTTAGTCTTAGGAATTTTGAGAGTTTTGGTTTAGGGGAGAATTTGTGGGACACAAGTGGTATGTTATTACTTGTTTGAACTTCCTATTTTGAATGAATTAGTTGAGGTTATTTCTTTCTATATTTGTACTTTCAAATTTATATAGTGTTGCTCATCTCCTTTGTGGACATAGGTCGATTGACAGAATCTTTGTGTCTTTTTGTATTCTTTTCACTTATCTTCTTACTCATGTCTTTCGAGGTTTGCTTTGTTAGCTTATCCATGATACCTGATTATTTTCAATCCTAACAGGGGGAGACAATTGTAAGGATCAGGGACGGATCTAGAAAGGCACAAAATGTGTCACATGACACTGCTTCAGCGTAAAAAATAAAATAAAATATATATATATATATATATATATATATATATATATATAAAGGCAAGGAAATATAAGAGGATATATTTGTTACGGTGACACTCCTTGATACTAAGGGGCGCTCATCTTAGTTGGTTAGGCGCGTCATTTCCCTAGTCAAAGTTTTGAGTTCAAATCTAGAAGGCGTCTTTTGGTTTTTTTTTATGTTTTTTTTTTCTTTCGCCTTCATTTTTACAAATAAAATTAATAAGAAAATTTATGAAACTTAATGAATAATAAATTATTTCGTGATTATTTGGTTCTCTATATTAAAAAAAAATATTATTATTATTTTTAAAAAGTTATTTTGCTTACATCTTTTCTTAAAAAAAACTCATGGTTAAAAAATCTTTTTAGAAAAATAAGCATGAATTGTATTTTATTTATATTTTGTTCTTTTTAAAAAATAATAATGGTGTCATTTATTTTATTTATTAATTTTTATTTTAAAAGGTGATATCCTTCCAAAAAATCTTGTGTACGCTGCTAGTAGCGATCCATTCCGATCATTATGACTAAGTCAATAGTGAAAGAATTTGGTCCAAATATTTTTGAATGGAGACTTGAATTTTTTAGGCTAGGCCACCCTTAGATGGAATTTGACTAGGTGCGGTTTAGGATCATCCGAGAATGGGTGAGGTGTAATGTCTAGGCTTGATTGACAATTTTTTTTAACGAAGACAATACTGAATCCATAGGGTTTCACAAAATTGAATTCAAGTGAGTAAAAATCTCGAAATCAAATTTAGTATGATGAGATAGTTCAGGACATCAAATGAAGGAGGTATGTTGTAAAATTAGGATTTTCAGAGATTTTTGAAACTCTAAAGTTCCCTAGTCTGCTACAGATGGAGGCGTCCGCTATAGTGGTCATATGCGAGCGCCATAACAATGCTCAATTGTTATAGCATGATAAGTTGAAACTTTATGCAGAAAAAGTCTCAAAATCTCTTATTTTCTACATTATTGTTCTTGGGATTGAGAGGGGCGATTTAGGGTTGTTTGCACTTGTTTTTCCACAAAATTCGCCATTAAAAGTAAGTTTGTTACTACCCGATCATGTAATTTGGTTCTTAAACTTTATGCAGAAAATGTCTCATAATCTCTTATTTTATACAGTACGAAGCGAGGCGTAAGTCCCATGGATCTATGGGGCGTAGTATCATGTATATTCAGTTTTATAGTTTTATTACTAATAAAATAAGGAAAAGCAAACCTTTCAATGATTTTACAAATAAATTTTTATAAATAACCTATAATATGTAGAAATTATATTATGATTTTTATTTGAGATAAGTATTAATAATCAATAATGAAGAAAAAAAAGTATTATAATTACTATTTGAGAAATATCATTACACCAATAACAAAAAAAATATGATTTAAAGCAAAAAAGGTTAAAAAAATAAATTAAAAATGCTCCGAGCTACGTTTTTACACCCAGGACTTACGTTTTTATTCTCAAGGCTTACGACTCAAATTTTAGAACTTACGCCTTATGGATCTACGTCTTTAATTTATGCTTCGGAGTGTGTTTTTGGTATGCCCCACCCCTAGTCTCGCCCTAGACTCGGCCCAAAATTTTTTTGAAAACATTGGTTGGGAGGATGATTCTGAATTGGCCTGGAATTAGGATTTGAGCATAATTCGGATATAATTAGGCCAGTTTTGATTGATAGTTGTATTTTATTATTGTTTTAAACCAAGAACAAGTGAAGACACTTCAAAAAGGAAAAACTCGAGTTCTTTAGAGTTTTCAATAGGCTTGATTCGAGATATGGGATGGTTATATGTTTTCCAACCTATGTATGTATGCACGTCTACTGCCTTATAGTATACTTCATGCAATGCATGTTGGGGAAAATATAGGGAAGCATATGAATGACATCATATTGTTAATTTCATGCAATTGACCTTGTTTGCAACAAATTTTAAAGTGATGGAAAATAAATTACAATCACAAAAAATATGAAGAAACATAATTTTATTTATCAAGATTGTGGGTACAATTCTGTTGATCTCTTGATTCTTCTCTCATAAAATATTTAATTCGAGGGCCGTTTGTAGCGTATTTCCCGACTTAAGATGATTTGGACTTGATCTACATGATTTGAAGGTTGTTAGTGACGTATTTCTCAAACTAGAACGATTGGACTTGATCGACATAATTTGAGGGCGGTTAGTGACGTATTTCTTAAACTAGAATAATTTCGACTTGATCTACATAATTTGAGGGCCGCCACGTTAGTGGCGCACTTCTCAAACTAGAATGATTTGGACTTGATATTCATAATTTGAGGGCTGTTAATGGCGTATTTTTTGAATTAAGATGATTTGGATTTGATTTCTTTATAAATATTCCATGAGTTTGTGGAATATTTGAGATATTCAAGATGCCTTTTAAGGGAATATATTACCCTTTATATAGGCATGAACTAGGGTTTATGGTTGAGTAGCCTGCAAGAATTCTAATTAGAATTGAACAACTTTGTAGAATCCAAACTTAATTGAACACCTCTTGCAGAAACCCACAAAATTTCAATGTCTACAAATCCCCCCTACTTCAAGGCTTGTCAGAGTGTATAATTGTTGAAACTCAAAAGACGAGGCTTGGCGTACTCATTCTTCCACCTTTGCGGTTTTGAGACATCATGAGAGAAGAGATGAAGGGCAAATTTGATCCCACTGGGCATATCAATTTGTTTGCAACAAATTTTGAAGTGATAGAAAATAAATTACAATCACAAAAGAATATGAAGAAACATAATTTTATTTATCAAGATTGCGGGTACAATTCTTTTGATCCCTTGATTATTTTCTCATAATTTGAGGGTCGTTTGTGGCGTATTTCCCGACTTAGGATGATTTGGACTTGATCTACATAATTTGAGGGTCGTTAGTGGCGTATTTGTCAAACTAGGATGATTTAGACTTGATCTACATAATTTGAGGGTTGTTAGTGGTGTATTTCTCAAACTAGGATGATTTGGACTTGATCTACACAATTTGAGGGTTGTTAATGGCGTATTTCTCAAACTAGGATGATTTGGACTTGATCTACATAATTGGAGGGCCTTTAGTGGAGTATTTCTCAAACTAGGATGATTTGGACTTGATATTCATAATTCGAGGGCCGTTAGTGGCACATTTCTCGAATTAAGATGATTTGAATTTGATCTCTTTATGAATATTCCACAAGTTTGTGGAATATTTGAGATATTCGAGATGTCTTTTAAGGAAATATAGTACCTTTTATATAGGAATGAACTAGGATTTATGTTTGAGTAGCTTGCAAGAATCCTAATTAGAATTGAACAACTTTGTAGAATCCAAACTTGAATTAAACACGTTTTGTAAAATCTTACTAAATTTCAATGTCTACAGACCTGTTTATGTGACTTGTGGCTTTCAAGTGGTATTGCTTTTTGTGTTAGTAATTGTGCATGGTTGTTTGTGATTGATAATTAGCTCGAATACCACTCTTGATATGAAGGATACCTCGCCTTCAACGCCTTAATAATACAGTAAAACCTCATTAAATTGATACTCGATTAATTAATAATCTTTCTAAGATAACAATTTCTTTTGGTCCCGACTCCCGACTTTGGCCAATGGAATAAATCACTCATTTCGATAAAATAATAAGATCATATATTTTCAGAAGACCCCTATATAAATATATGGTCTCATTAATATTATAAATTAATAATTCTTTAAAAGTACAATATATCTAAGACAATTTAATGAAATATGATTCTATTATGTTCTGTTGTTTGTTAAAATTTAAATCTAGTTGAAGCTTATATCTAATTTTTCTTATTGCATCCAAGAGTTTCGATGTTGTCTTTTCTAATTGCACCATAAAATTGTGAAGAGTTCTAGATGTAATAAGTGTTTCCTTGCATGTAACTAGTTCCAATGGTATTGTCCCATCTTCAACCATATCATCAACATTGTTTTTTCAATGATATCCACAATTTGTTCTAAGCTTTGAAACTCTGAACATGTATCATTTCACCCATTCAATAGGTTATTAACGTTCATTTTATTACGGTAATCAAGAACAATAATCATAACCTCAAGTTCATGAATGACGTTTTCACAGGTGGGTTTTTTCAAATTCTTTGAGATTTCATCCCTAAACAATTTTTTCTGTGTCGAAACACTTTTAAAATTAATATTTGAAAATACAAAGAAGATGAATATAATATTCAAAATCATAAAATTAAGCCTAAAAAGAGGTCTCTAAGATTATATATTTTAAATTTTATATGTCTATCTTTTTTTGTTAGTTTAATGATTATTTTCACCTCTGTTGTCTAAAAAATACAATACTAGCTCTGCTGAAACTTCTACTTTTTGTACTACTCCTATTAATCTAGCTAATAACTAAAATTTGTTAAATATTTCTAAATAAAAAATCTTACTTTTAACAAAATTTAAAAAACAAAATTGCCAGTGAGTATATTTAAAAGCTCTCATTCTAAACATACCTGGTTTTTATGATTTTCTCATAAAAATACATATTTTAATAGTGTAGATATCAGATAAACCTTTCTAAATCGTTTGATAAGATATATAAAAATAATATTAAGTAGAATGTATTGTAGTATTGATAAATTTGTATTAGTTATGTTTATATTAAGCATAAACTATTTTTTATACATTATACATTATTTTATTTAATATATTAAAAATAAAATATGTGACATAATATCTCTTAAAAATATTTATTTGTACAATATCCTCCCCAAATATGATTTGAAAGATATAAAATCAAACTTTAGGGATAATTGGTCTTTAATCATGCTACTCTCCTTATATTATTAATATCACGATTGTATTTCTTCTATTTCATATTAATTTAATTTGTGAGACAGTGTATACATATTAAAAAAGATATTTAAAGACATAATTTAAATCATAATTTTTATTATTGTTTTTTTTTTAAATCATAAATATTACTTTGTACCTAGTGCAATCTATTTATAAGAAAATAATACCTCCATTCATTTTTACTTGTCACTTATTCCTAAAATATATTTTCATTTTTACTTGTCACTTTTGACAGCTCAAGAAAAAACAATAATATTTTCCATGTTTTATCCTCAACATTAAATACTTTCTTTTCAAATCATTTTTCAAAACATCATTTAAAGATATAGTTTGGTAAAATACCTATATCAATAATTATTTTCTTAATGAATGTGTCATGTCAAAGTGTGACCAATAAAAGTGAACGGAAGGAGTATCACACTTCACTACAGGAAATGACATATTTGGAAAAAACTTCAAACAACTATTTTGAACTTTGAACAATTTAATTATTTTGAATAAATAAAAAAAGGCCTAATAATTCACTTGATATGAAACAGAGAAAGTATAACTAATGTAAACATTAATTATACATAGCTAAACAAATATATATCATATAAAATATTATTAATACACAAAACTAATAATATGAATAATTTCTTCTAATACACTCTACCAAACTATTCTTGTCCTATCCTAACACTAAGGGGTCGTTTGGTTTGAATACAAGTTATGATGGGATTAGTTATGCTAGGATTGGTTATGTTGGGATAAGTTATGCTGAGATTAGTTATGCTGAGATTGTTTTTTATTGACTGTTTGGTTTGTTGTATTAAAACTAAAGGGGAATCCATCGGCAGCCCCCTAAATTTGGCTCAAATTTTCACTTAGACACCTCAAATAGGCTTTGTTCATTTTAAACACCTCAAGTAGGGGTCCGTTGTGTCATTTTGACACTTTTTATATTTTCAAAATCACATATTAAGTGCGTACATCCAAACGCTCTTATGTGAAAAAATAAACGAATTGATATGTGACACGTGGAAATTTTATTTTATTTTTTAATAGCTCAATTTTACTTTCTTTTTTTCTTTATTCTAGATCCCAAACCCCATGCCCTCACCTCTTTCTTCTGCTTCTTCTTGCGTCTGGATGTACGCACTTAATATGTGATTTTGAAAATATAAAAAGTGTCAAAATGACACAACGGACCCCTACTTGAGGTGTTTAAAATGAACAAAGCCTACTTGAGGTGTCTAAGTGAAAATTGGTGTCAAATTTAGGGGGCTGTCGATGGGTTCCCCCTAAAACTAATGTGCATGACATACTTTTTAAGAATAAGTTGTTTGTTTACAAAAATACCCTTCATCTTATTTAGGCTTTTTATATGTATTTTTTATGAAGCTTTATTTATTCACTTTTAAAAATAAATTACGTGAATATGTTTAAATTTGTATTTAATATGAATTGAAATAGGCCCGTGCGAAGCCTCTCCTCTTCACTATCATAAGTAAAATATTAATTAAAAACAAATCAATCATAATTTGAAGTAAAAATTGTATCAAAATAACCAAAAATATTAGATCAAAACTCCAAAAATGCTTCAAGAAACAACAGTAAAGTGACCAAAATTACCCTTCTTTTTATTTAGTTAATATTTTCTTTGCAAACTTTAATTATTTATTTTTAAAAATTAAACATTTATTTTATTTAGCTTAAATATTTTTGTTTATGCATTCTCATGGTAAGTACCATATGTATTTAAAAATATAACTTTTTTCTTATTTAACTTAAAAATAGAATTTCCCTCTTTAAGTTTTATTAAAGTGAAAGAAGATTTATGGGAAATCAAAATATAAATAAACATAAGAATTATTCAAATAAATTCATAAATAAAAATTATATTTATATAGTGTAATTTTTTAATAGAAAAATATAAATAATTATCCTAAAAATAAGAAGTAATGAATATTAGCATACATGATATTAAAAATAATGTAAATATACATAAATGTGAAAAATGATGTATACAAAGGACTTACAGGGATATAGTTGTCATTTTTCTATTCTATCCAAGGATAAATTATCATGGGATTACTATACCACCAAATGGGAAGGCTAACTTATCCCGATACTAATTTATAATCTCGAAATAAGTTATCCCAAGTTTTCCAACCAAACAATGAAATAAAGGATACTTAAAATTTATCCCGAAATTAACTATCCCTATCCATCACACCAAACAAACCCTAATAGTAGTAATAAATTAGCAAACGGAGTTAGGCCCAAAAAGGAAAAAGATTTAATAAATTATAATTTTGAATAAATAGGCAAAAAAAGACTGCAACGTGTCCAGGTAAATTAGGAACCACTCCTCGTAATCCGGGCCAAGTGGGATAATATCTAATTACTTTTCTTAATTAGATTTTTACCATTTTAAACTAGATAGGGTTAAACAGTAGATATTTTAATCTAACCATAGTTTAACCCAACTTCTTAACTATAGTTAGTAAAGCAGTTTATATTGCTGCCTCCATCATCTTCTTCTGAAGCCATGGTGAAGAAAAAGCAGTAGAGATAAACACTAGTACTAAAAACCCTCCAAAAAAATGATGATGATCGGCCGATCACCTCCGACCGTCCAAATCCCTCCTTGGGACGTCACCGATGATCCAACTGTTGATGTTTACTCCCCATTTTCCGTTAGCCCTGATTCTGCTTTCGATACTTTGACGGCGTTGCAGCGTTACCTGCCGTCGAATGGTAACGACGTGATTTTTGATTCTGATGGGTTAGATATTCCGGTGGATGCGTTTTCATGTGATAACTTCCGGATGTATGAGTTTAAGGTGAGGAAGTGTGCACGTGGAAGGTCACATGACTGGACGGAGTGTCCGTACGCACATCCCGGTGAGAAAGCTCGCCGGAGGGATCCGAGGAAGTATCATTACTCAGGTACTTCTTGTCCTGATTTTCGTAAAGGTCAGTGTAAAAAAGGTGATGCATGTGAGTACGCTCACGGCGTATTTGAGTGTTGGCTACACCCTGCTCGCTATCGTACGCAGCCTTGTAAAGATGGGACTCACTGTCGCCGGCGCGTGTGCTTCTTCGCTCATACGCCGGAACAACTCCGTGTTTTGCCTCAGCACAGTCCGCGAAGCTTCAACGAGTCATCTGATCCGTTTGATGGGTCACCGGGTCGGGTCGGGTTTGAATCGTTTTCGTCGTCTCCGCCGCTTGAATCTCCTCCGATGACTCCACGTGGGCTGGCGGAATCGATGCGTAATATGCAGATTGGGATGGTGAGAGGTATGCGTAGTATGCAAATGGGTTCACCTGGGTTTGGTTCACCTAGGAGCCCATCAATGCTCCGACCCGGATTCATGAGTGTGCCAACAACTCCGACCCGGAGTGGAGTGTCGGTATTCGATCACTGCGAAGAAGAGCCGGCGATGGAGAGGGTAGAATCCGGGCGGGATCTCCGAGCAAGAATTTATGCTAAAGTAAGCATGGAGAACTCTCTAGATGATTCCGGTGGTCCGGATGTTGGATGGGTTTCCGAACTGCTGAAATGAATCCGGGTTCGGGTTTGGGTTACTGGTAATGGGTTTTCGGATCTGAGGCCTCTGACTTGTGTAAATATTGAAGATTATTGTTATTGGTTGTAAATAGTTAGTAGTTTGGGCTGGAGAGATTAGCCTATTAATCTCTATTTTGTGTTTGCTTATTTGGGTATTAGGGGGAAGTTTTGAATATTTTGTACATAAAGAAGAAGATTTAGGGTTCTTAATTGCCAGGGGCTGCATATGTATATATGATCATCAAATTTGTATCTCATTTCTGCCCTTTTTGCTAATGTTTTCTTGATTTGAATAATGTTTTGGTGTTTTTAAAATCTTGAATTCTTCATTTGATATGTGTTGGAGATAAATCTTGAATCAATCATGAAGGTATGAAAAGTTGGGTTTTGTTCTTGAGTGGAAATGGTCCACAATGCCAGCTTTGATTGATGTATTTTAGTGTTTCTTCTACGAAGAGTAAAAAGAATCATCATTCTATTATCATGAGGTATTCGATATTCATATTAGAATTCAAATAAATAGGTATTCGTTATCCATATTAGAATTTAAATAAATAGGTATTTGTTATCCATATTAGAGTTCAAATTAATTTGAATTCAAGTTCCATAAGAGAGAACTTAATATTTATCACTAGTGATTTTGTGTGTGTTTTGAAAGAGGCAATAGTGGGTGGTAGAAGTCAAGTTCCATAAGAGAGAACTTTATATTTATCAATCTAGTGATTTTTTGTGTGTTTTGAAAGAGGCAATAGTGGGTGGTAGGGCGTACAAATTCGAAAATCGAATCAAATTTATAAATTGAGTTAAATTGAAAAAAAAATTGAATAGTGATTTGATTTGATTTGATGTTAAAAACAAAATTAATTAAATTTGAATTGATTTGATTTAAACTAAAAAAAAAGTACAAATTCGAAAATTGAATCAAATTACAAATTGAAAAAAATTTGAATAGTGATTTGGTTTGATGTTAAAAAAATATTCAATTATATTTGAATTGATTTGATTTTAACTGAAAAAAATTAATTCGAGATCAAATCAATTTGATATTATATAATATAATTTAAAAATTTTATTTTATATGTAAGAATATTTACTTTGATATAATTTTTAAATATTTCTTATATTTTTTTTCTTAACTTTTATCTTTTAATATATTATTTCATGTTTGAAATTTAGAATTCTTAATGGTTCAATAAAAATTATAGTATATAAATATTGATAATTATAATAAAGCTTAAATCAAAATCAAATTAATACTAATGCAAAAAGAAAATCAATTCAACACTAAAAGTGACAAAAATATTGAATATTTATTCTTTATTTTTACATAGGTTTAAACAACTAAATATAACATAATATAATTTTAATTTCCTTTAATATTTACTAATGTAACTAATACTTATTAAATTTATCTTAATATGATTTAATACTTTTAAATTATGATAATTTTCATTATGACTTATTAATTTGTAATATTTGTTTTACGCGATTTCATTATTATTTTTTTGTTGAATATTTTAGTTTCATTAATCATATCATATTTTGTGTAATTTTTTAAGAAACACTTTAGATAGTTGTATTTTGATAGGACTAAAAAAATATTTGAAGTACAAGTAAATTATATATTTATATGAATACTTTTTATCGGAAAAATATGAAAAAACTCAAAAATCCGAAAAAACTCGAGAATGAAAAATCCAAATTTTATTGATTTGGCTTGATTTATAAATTTAAAAATTTAACACAAATAATTTAATTTGATATTTAAAAAACTCAAATTAATCCAATCATGTACACCCCTAGTGGGTGGGTGGTTCAATGTTTTGTGTCAATTTAGGGGGATATGATAAATTCATAGGATGATAAGGTTGATGTGACTTGTATTTTGTCATGATAGAATAGTTCCATTCTCTAGGTTTGCTTGTTATATCAACGTCTTATTCGTGTGGTATGGTGTGGTGTTGAAATTGATTCTATATCAGTGATTTTTTGCCCCTTATTTTTATTTTCAACTTTTGTGAAATTTTATGACTTTAGGTGATTAAGCCAAAGTTGTTAGCAATTATATTTAGTTGTTGACGTCTCACACAAGTACCATATTCAAAAGTTTATTGAGTTCAATGCTTTAGAAAATTTAATTGTGTTTGCAATCTTAAGAACTCTAGCCAACTTATATACGTGACTATCTAGCTTCAGCTTATCGATGTCAGGGCCATCTTAATCACTAGACCATTAAAGTCATCGCTTGGTGCTCTATTTTTTTTTTAAAAAAAGTACTTATATATATTATTTTTAAAAATATTATATGTACTTTTAATTATTTTTTTTTAAAAAACATGGAATAATAAGTATATTAAAAAAAAACAAAGTGACCGTTAGTTTTCCCATTTTTTTTTTAGGGAATGAAACATTTATTGGAAATAATTTCATTAAGTGGGAAATTGTGTTTCCATATTTATCTCCTAAAAAATTGACCCTATATTATTATTTACCTTATACTCAGTCTTTTTTATTCTCTATTTTATTATTTTGAACTCTCTCCTGCTATTTTTTTTAATTTATTGTTGCTTAAAGTTACAAAAGAACAAAATTGAGTGTCTTCTTCAAAATCTCAAGAAGTGCAACAAGCAATCATTATAATAATATTGAAGGAGCACAACACTATTTCAATTTTGTTTTATCAACTTATCGAATTCGTAAGCCAGATTTTATCATTCTAACTTTATTTTATATTTTTTTCTTGAAAATTTGTTTTTGTTGATATTCTTAGTTCATAAGTATATATATTCTTGTTTTAGTTATTATTCAAATTATTCAATGTAAATATGTCAGTGAGAAAATATGATTTCGATTTTACAAAAAGAGAAAAAAAGAGAAAACTTGAAGAATTAAATAAATCTCAAAAAGGAGCCCTTGATAGATTTTTAAAAAATAATAAAAATTCTGAATTAAAATATTGCTTATAGAATAATGTTAACGATTTCTGTAACTGTTGCTTCAACCGAAAGAAGTTTTTCGAAACTAAAATTGATGAAATCTTATCTAAGATCAACAATGTCTCAAGAAAGATTGAATGAATTAGCTATATTATCAATTGAAAAGGAATTACTAAAACAAATCGATTATAAAATAGTAATTAATGACCCCAAAAAGTATATTTTAAATAAAAAATATTAGGGCCTCTCTTTAAGGATTGACTTTAGGCCCTCAATTTTCTTAAGTCGGTCTTGATCGACCTGACTTTAGATAGAAGGGTTTGGAGATCATAAATAATAGAGTAAAATATTAGTAGATAGTTCAACTTAAACTCGCTTTTGGTGGGTTTAGGCTTTGATGGAAACATCTTGTCTATAGTAGTATTGATAGCATGTATTGGATTTTCAATTATCGCATTATTTCATCGTGTTACTTATATTTTTTCTCTGGATCCTTTGTACTGCTTTCCTTATTAATTGACATGTTTTACTCACTGTCATTGTATTTTCTTTTATTATAAATACTTTGATACTTTGATTTATTGTACTTGAATCGGTGGTCTTTCGAAAATAATCTCTCTTCCTCGTCAAGATAAGATAATATCTACGTATACTTTACATTTTCTAAATTCCACTTGTAAGATTATAGAATATATTGTTATTTTCAATTACTCACCACACTACATCAAATTTATCCCAGATAAAGTATGTTTTTGACATAAAATTTTAATATATATATATAAAATACACAAAAAATAAAAATCATAAAATTATCAAAAATAATAAAATTTTGTAACCACCCTCCATTGTAGTTGTGTGAATACTTATCCAAGTAAAGAAAAACATAAATATAGGAAATTTTAAAGAGTGAGTTAATTAATTATTTATGAAAAGAGAGATTATAAGGGGTGAGGTGGATGGTTGAAGTGATAAAGCTGTTCTTATCCTTTGTTTAGCTATCACATCTTAGTGTCATTATACTATTTTATATCCTTGATTATCACGCCCACTAAATAGATTGTACTTGCTACTTTTTTATTATTATCCTTTTGAAATCTTCAAGACGTGGAGCAAAATCTTTTACTATGGTACTTTGTATTTCATCCGTTTCACAAAAACTGATCTGATTAGACTTGACACGAGATTTTAGAAAATAAAAAAGATATTTAAATTTTATGGTTCTAAATTAAAATTATATTAAATATACTAAATTATCTTCAATCTTGTGACTTTAAATATGCCACGTGAAAAGCTGAAATTAAAATATTACCAAAAAAGGAAATAAGTCATTCTTTTTGAAACAGATTAAAAAGGAAAGAAGATCATTCTTTTTAAAACGAAGTGAGTAATAATTATTCCTTTATCCTAAACACTTTTTTTAAGTCCATTTTGATTTAATTTTGTAATAAAATAATTTATATGTATATTAATATTTATAATTCATCTTAAATCATAAATGTTACTTCCTCTGTTCTATTTTATACGATTTAGTTTGAATAGATACGAAATTTAAAAAAAAAAATATATATTTATGTGGCTATAAATTATTTCATTTGATCACGTGACGGGCCCTTTTACTAAATAAAGCATCTCTCTATTTTAGCTGGTTTTACTTTTTTTCTCTTGTTTCACTCGTTTTCTTTATGCTATAGTATAGACTATAGAGGCGGCCTAAATTGAGAAGTTAAGTGTTGAAAATGAAAGGAAAAGTGAAAAAGTAACTTATTTTTTAAAAGAGTAATTTTTCATATTGGTGGAAATAAATAATTTTTAAGTGCTTAAATATAGAAATGGTTTTTCAAATTATTAAGCGCATATAAATTTTTATCATTTATTTTGGATCAAAAGTTTTAAAAGTCTTTTTTTTTTCCTTAAATTCTGTGTCGAGTCAAACTATCTCACATAAAATAAAACGGAGAGAGTAGTTTTTAGTTAGCTATAAATACCTAATTCCTTATGAGATAGGTACAAATTTGAGGTATTGCTATTTTGTTAAATTAAATTTATCTTTTCTAGAAGGATATATTCTATAACCTAGAGTAATAATATCATTAAGAACAAACTGTGAATTTTGTAGGTTCGATTTTCACGCTTTCATCTTGATTTTACTATAATTGTTATTTATCTAATCTTATTTACTGTGTTTGTGTATATTTAATACAAATTTAGCGCCTTCTGATGGATAACAATCTTAAAATTATTTGAATACTTTATCAATATTGGGTGAAGACTAAAATATTCTGACGTTCAATTTTTTTTAATTTAAAGAATATAAAAACTTTACGATTAAATCAATTTGTGTATATAGTTCAAAAATATAAAAAATTCCAAACTTTATCAAATACTCTTTTTGAATGGTTATTCTGATTTGAAGAGTATAAAACTTTCTTAGGAATATTAAATTTTCTTATTAACTACAAACAATATAAATAAAGATAAAGTCTTTATTATTAGTATTATGTAATACTAAATTATGTATCCGTAATTGACAACTAATGACTAATAAAATTGAAGTTGATGGTGAAACGACATATATTGCGGCAACAAATACTACGTCGTCAAGTTGTTCAAATGCTGCTATTACACACTCAATAGATAAACTATTGGTCATGCAATATGGAATCATAATATAAAATCATGAGATGAAATTAAAATTTTGTTTGGATATGCGATATAAAATTTTTGTGTTGTATATTTTCTAATAAACATAAGAATTTCATAAGTTGTAAAACTATTAAAATAACCCAAATTGTTTATTTCTTATCAAATAAATAAAAATTTATAACATTGCATAATAAACTATTACAAAACTATTTGTTCTCCACTTAAATAATTGTTTTATCTAACTTTAATGAGAAAATGGTCAAATACCCCTTAAGCTATGACAAGATTCTCAACTACACACTTATTATTCACGGGAGTCCTATCACCCCCTAAACTGTTTAAAATTAAAAATTTTACCCTCTTAAAATGTCACAACCACATTTATATTGGCAAGTGATATGCACACGTTTGACAGCTGAAAATTTTATTTAAAACTTTTTTTTCTCTTTTTAATTTATTATTCTAAAAACTATCTTGGTTGAAAGTTGTAGATTTGTGTCTTGGATCTTCATATATTGAAACTTTTTTTTTATAATGTTGATTGCTAATTGTTTGAAGCTGAAAACACTGATTAATTGAGTTTATATATAGCTGCAATTTTTGAATCTGAAGAATGTGGGAACTCCATAAAAATCGACGAGCATTCATATGAATTTTGTGAATCTATATTCTTAAATTAGGAGAAATTGAGTTCGTTGATGGTTCGAAGAATATCATATGGCTGAAAATCGAAGCTAAAGGTTGAAACTTTGAGGCACAACTTGAAATAACCATTAAAGTTAGTTTATAAGCTTGAGTTCTAATTTTTACTTACCATAGACGAGTTCCGTTTTGAATGGGTAATAAATCAAACAAATCGAAATGCTGAGATAAGCTTATATCTAAAATTTGAAGCAATTTGGGGAAGGTTTAGGGTGGTTTTGCATCAATTTTTTGTAGCAATCATACAAAGAAGATAAAGAACATGAACTGCATTTTTTCTGATTTGCAAAAAAATTACAAGTTGCTAAATTAGTTGAGAAATATTATTTATATTGATCATGTGAATGATGATGCAGGGTGACATGTCATTTGTTGATTGGACTAGAAGTTAGTTAATTAGATATTTTCCCATTTTCAGTTAGGTTGTTAGAACTCTGGTTAACAGTTATATTAAGTTAACTATGGTTAGTAAGAGTTGGTTACTACTACTATATAATCATTGTAAATAGTATACTGCAATTTGTAATTTTTTATCATCTTCTCAATATAATCTGAATTTTTTCAACAATGGTGAAAGCTTCTTCTGTTGTTTTAGCTTAAGAACACAAGTTCATGATCAATTCAGTGATAATTTCATAGTGTTTAACATGGTATCAGAGCTACAATGAGTGAATCTAGGAGTTTCTATTCACAGTGTGTTGGTGAAGAATTGAGAGATTCATCAATCGTAGTTGTAGATCGCTGAAGTTGATTAGCTATGGCGACTAAACCAGATTATAATCATCCTCTGTTTTTGTCTTCTTTTGGTGTAGCTGGAGCTGTCCAGATTGGAATCTAGCTTGTAGGAATGGAGAACTACACATTGTAGAGTCGTGCTATGCGACTGAACTTGCTTACAAGGAAAAAATTAGGCTTCATTGAAGGGCTGATCAAACGTGAATACTTTAAAACTGATTCTAAAAAACAGGACTGGGATCGATGTAATGCCATAGTGATTTCATGGATTATGAACAATTTGAATAAGGAGCTTGTTAGTGACATTCTCTTCTGTTCAAGTGCACACACAATTTAGACTGATTTGAAGGATAGATTTGATAAAGTAATTTTTCACCTTCATAAGGCGATTGCTATATTGACTCAAGAAGTCTCCCTTGTATCTATCTATTACTCTAGGTTGAAGGATTTGTGGGATGAGTACGATTCCATCATCCCGCCTCCTTCATGTGAGTGCTCCAAGTCTAAGGACTACACTGAGGGACTTTTAAGGCAGAAATTGTTACAATTTTTTATAGGACTGAATGACAATTACAGTCAAGCTCGCAGTCAAATTTTGTTGATGAATCCACCACCAGGTGTAAATCAATGTTATGCCATGATCATTCAAAATGAGAGTCAATGAATGTTATCTGGTGAACATCCATCTGGAAGTGCTCATGTTGATCCAATAGCTTTGTGTTCTTACAGATTTGGAAATTCAACTAATGTCTCTAACTATTCTAGTGGTGGAGGGTCCTCAGGTGGTAGTTCAGGAGCAAGTTCTTCTAATAGATCAAGGAGGACTTTTTCTGTGTATTGTGATTTTTGCAACATGAGAGGACACTTAAAGGAAGCCTGTTATAAGCTCTTGCAATGTAGTTACTACAACATGAAAGGTTATACCAAAGAGACTTGCTATAAGTTGATAGGTTATCATGCAGATTACAAAGAAAAGAGGTAGGTTAATGTAACATATGTAATGCCAACACAACTTCAGAACAATACATTGCTGCAACCATATTTCACTCAGGATCAATACATTCAGATCCTTAGGATGCTGAATAAACCTATACTTCAAGAGTCTACTGGTAATCTGGGAGTAGGTATACATGTTTCTAATGTCACTTAAGCAGGTACTTATGCTAATATTGTTTCTCCTAATTCTTTGCCTAATATGCATGCTAAATTGGTAGTAGATAGTGGTGCCACTGACCATATGGTAAACAATAACTCCCTATTGAACACTGATCAAACAGTCTCTAATCTAGGCAAAGTGCAACTTCCAAATGGTGACTCTGCTATAGCAACTCAGTTAGGAAATTGTTAGCTAGATGGAGGTGATGCAGTCCATAATGTATTATGTGTGTTAGCATTTCAATTCAATCACTGTATCCAAATTGACAAGGGAATTAAATTGTTGTGCAACCTTCTTTCCTAATTTCTTTATTCAACATAATCTCTTCACTAGGAGGGTGAAGGAGATTGACAGTGAGGAAGATGACTTGTATACAATGAGATCAAGTATTGGACATGCAGACAACATGATTCACTCTTTGGCTGTTAAAGGATGCAGTGAGGACGGTTAACATAAGAAAATGAGCCATATACCCATGACAGTACTTATAAAACTTGATATAGTTAAAAATAGACATGATCTTGTGTTTAATAATTGTGATATATGAACATCGGCAAGACAAACTAGGTTTTCTTTTCTATCTAGCAGTAGTAGAGCTTCTCAATGTTTCGATTTGATACGTATGGATGTATGGGGGCCATATAAATCTCTCACACATAATAACATGAGATTTTTTCTAACCTTGGTGGATGATCACTCTAGATGGACTTGGATTTTCCTAATGCACCTTAAATCTAATGTACACACTGTTCTTAGGAATTTCTTCTGTACGATTGCAACACAGTTTGGAAAGAAAATAAAGATTTTGAGGTCTGACAATAGTGGTGAGTTTTTCTAACACACAATACAGAAAATTATTTGATGATCATGGAATTATACACCAAAGTTTTTTTCCCTACACTCCATAACAAAATCAAGTGGTAGAGAGAAGACACATGAACATCCTTAAGACCGCTAGGGCTATCAGATTTCAAGGTTCTCTGCCTATTAGATTTTGGGGTGAATGTGTTTTAGCAGTTGTGTTTCTAATCAACAAAGTTTCATCCACAAACTTAGGGAAAAAGTCCCCCTATTTCATGTTATATTTGAAACCAACTTGATCAAGGGGAATAAATTTGGGGCAAGAACGATTAAATCAGTTATGATGGGGTATAGTGCAACTCAGAAAGGGTACAAACTTTATGACTTGACAACTAAGTTTTTTTTTATGAGTTGAGATGTGCAGTTTTTGGAACATATTTTTCCTTTTTAGAATGGTAATCCAAGTGCTGAGTTCATAGCTGAGGATGAATTATTGGTTCCTGGAAATAAGGTTTTCCCCTTAAATGATCAATATTTGGATTCTGTACAGTTAGCAAATATGTCTCTACATTTAGTTGTTTATGATCATGTAGTTGATCCTTTGATAGACTCACACATTACCACTCCAGTAGTTCCTGTTGCAATGGTTCCTTCCGTAGAGATTTCCCATGATGAGATCCCATAATGTACTTCCACATCTGAGCATGCGAATGATGATGCTGCAGTTTCCACTAGGAGAACTTTAGGCAGACACATTAAACCTCCTATCTGGCAGAAAGACTTTGTGACTGCTAATAGAGGTAGGTCTGCTCATTCGTGTTTATATCCTATTTCCAACAACATCAACTATAGTGGTTTGTTTAGTACATATCAAAGTTATGTGGCCCAATTCTCAACAGACATAGAACTAACCTTATATCATCAGGCAATAGAGGATCCAAGATGGATACATGCAATGAAAGATGAAATTCAAGCTCTTGAGGACAATGGAACTTGGGCAGTTGTACCTTTACCAAGGGGTACGAAAGCTATAGTTATAAATAGGTACACAAAATTAAATACAGGGCTGATCGACAAGTGGAGAGGTTGAAAACTACACTTGTAGCTAAAGGGTTCAATTAAAGGAAAGGTCTTGACTATCAGTAATTTTTTTCTCCTGTTATGAAGATGGTGATGATAAGAACTGTGATTTCTTTGGATGCTATTAGAGGTTGGTCATTCAGCAAATGGATGTTTACAATGTATTTCTACAAGGTGATTTTAATGAAGAGGTCTATATGCAATTTCCATAGGGTTTTAAAAATGGGACATAAGATCTCAAAGTTTGCAGGTTGCTTAAGTCTCTTTACGGTATGAAACAAGCTTCAAGGCAGTGGAATGTCAAGCTTACATCTGCCCTTGTCACAACTGGTTTTAAACAGAGTCATTTAGACTATTCTTTACTAAACAAAAGGTCATCAGATGGGATAGTGATTAACCTAATATATGTTGATGACTTATTGATCACAGGTAGTAGCACAACCCTAATAGATGATGCCAAACAAGTTATGAGTGACAGTTTCAAAATTAAGGACCTAGGGACCTTAGATATTTTCTTAGAATTGAATTTGCTAGACAAACAACTGGCATTCTCATGAATCAAAGAAAGTATGCACTTGAGCTCATTTCAAACTCAGGTTTGAGTGGTTCCAAGACCATTGCCACACCTGTTGAGCTAAATCAAAAGTTGACAACTTGTGAATTTGATAATCATATTGGTGGCCCTTCTGATCCTATCTTAACTGATCCAGAAAAGAATCAAAGACTTGTTGGTTGACTGTTATATTTGACTATTACCAGGCTGGACATTGCCTTTGTTGTCCAAAGTTTATGCCAGTTCATGAATGCTCCTAAGTGGTCCCACTGTGATGTTGTACTCAGGGTGGTTAAATACATCAAACAAGCTCCAGGTCTTGGGGTTTTATTGTCCTCTTCTAGCTCAACTTCACTCTAAGGTTTTTGTGATGCTGATTGGGTCTTGTATAAACACTAGAAGGTCTGGTTATATAATTAAGTTTGGAGACTCTTTGATCTTCCGAAAATCCAAGAAACAGTCAACTATTTCTAGGAGCTTAGCTGAAGCTGAGTACATGAGTTTAGCCTCAGATGTTGCTGAAATTGTTTGGCTGATTGGTTTGTTCAAAGAACTCAATGTTGAGTTGCACCTCCAGTTTCTTTGCACTGTGACAGTAAAGCTGATTTTCAGATTGTTGCCAACCTTCTTTCATGAGAGGACAAAAGATATCGACATAGATTGCCATTTCATTCAGAAAAAGGTTTAGACTGGCCCGATTCACACAAAGTACTTGGATACTGCTGAACAACTTACTGACATATTAACTAAGGGCCTTGGTCGTTTTCAACACATTTATCTACTTTCCAAGCTAGGGATGGAGAACATCTTCATACCACCTAGCTTGAGGGGGGTATTGAGCATGTGAATGATGATGTAGGGTGACATGTCATTTGCCGATTGGACTAGAAGTTAGTCAATTAAATGTTTTTCCATTTTCAGTTAGTTAGGTTGTTAGAACTTTGGTTAACAGTTAGTTAAGTTAAATATGGTTAGTATGAGTCTGTTACTATTACTATATAAACATTGTAATTGGTATACTGCAGTTTGTATTTTTTGATCTTCTTCTCAATACAATCTGAAATTCTCTCAACAATGGTGAAAGCTTCTTCTGTTGTTTTAGCTTAAGAACACAAGTTCATGATCAATTCAGTGATCAATTCATAGTGTTTAACAATTTGAAGTTGAAATAAAATTTATCCATTGAATTGACTGTCTGAAAAATTTAAAGAAAGATCTTTAACTCGCCATCGAAATTAGCTTCGAACCAGAAAGAAATCAAATCCCAAAAATAGCAAGTGCAGACAAAAATTTTTGTAGGTCTTTTGGGTATTGAATATAGGATCAAGAATTTTTCTTGTATTGAAAGTTTAATCGAAGAAAATCAGTAAAGTGTCACTGTATTAAGCTTAAATTTATTTTGATTTGAAAATTTTTGGGACTGTAGTTCCTGATTGTGGAGAAAAGGGATGAAATTATTAGCTATGATTTGTGATGTATTGATTAATATAATAATGACGGTGATTTCAAAATGGTGAGAGGTGGTGTAATTTGGTGGCTGTCATTGATGCTCTACTAAGTTGCTATAGAGAAGAAACCAAATTAGAAGTAGAAACAAATAAGAATTTTTTTTTAAAAAAAATTAAAATGCATATATTTATGAAAAAATATTAAAAGGAAAATTTTAATATTTATTTTTTTATCTTCACTCTCTCAAGGAGAGTGCAATACACTCATTTTTCTATGCAGACATTTAGGGTGGTAATAATTATAGTTTTAACCAGTTTAGGGGGGGGGGGGTGATAGGACTCTCGTGAAGAATAAGTGTGCAGTTGAGAATTCGGTCATAGCTTGAGAGGGCATTTGACCATTTTCTCAAATTTTAATTGATTAAACTTTAATTCACTAAAAAAAATTGAACATGAATTGTAGTGTACTAGTTTTTAATATATTCCCTTACATAGTACATACAATCTCCTCACGCTGAACTTGCATTTCTCGATCATATGACCGAGAAGACGAACCAATATTGTTACTTTGAGTCATTTGTTGGTCAATATCATTCACAACTATATTTTCATGCTCATAGACCATAAATATTTCATCACTCCTTTGATATTCTCACAAATAATTATGTAACACTGCACAAGT
This sequence comes from Solanum bulbocastanum, assembly GCA_037074985.1. NCBI lineage: Eukaryota > Viridiplantae > Streptophyta > Magnoliopsida > Solanales > Solanaceae > Solanum > Solanum bulbocastanum. Next base: position 37,527,436 of record CM073604.1, on the reverse strand, counting down.
TATGATAATTTTCACTTGTGTGTCAATATCATAATGGTTCATATCTTGTTTCACTTGTGTGCAATTACACATTTTTAGTGCATTAGCTTTGTACTAAAATCAATCATATTGGAAGTAGTGATTATCAAATATACATCACCAATTTTGTCTTTTTTTCATGTTGGATTGTTTTAAACATTTTCATATCTAGCCAAAAGAGAAGGTTTTTTTTAAGAAAAAACAAAAAAATATTACTCCCTCCGTTCTTATTTATATCACTAAATTAATTCACACTTTATCATTTATATTCATCAAATTTAAAGTAATAATAAATTTTGTGTTGGTGAGAATAATAAATTTTAAAAAGTAATGATGTGATTATAGATTTTATTTATATATGAGAAAAATGATTAGTAAATATAAATGTAGAGTTATTTTAACAAAATATAAATTTATGAATTAATTTTTATATTTAAAAATCTCAAATCATAATATGAAATTCTCATATCATGATTTTTAAAGAAGATATTGGATTAAAGTAACAAAAACTAAAAAACTTGAAGGCCGACAAAAAGGGTTTGATGGAATTGGATTAGTTTTTGAAGTAGCTAATCCAACAAAACCAAGCATAAGTATGACAAACATAAATACCTAAAAAGTTGCATCATGTTGCCACTTTTATTTCCTTCAAAATAGTATATTTGTTTCTGGCAGTTTCTTGAATCTTGTGTTCTCCTATCTACTCCCGCTCTCCGTTCTATAATTTTATTAATTCACTCTTTAAAAAGTTTTTTTAGAAATTTTACAAACAATTATAAATATTTTTATTGCAAGCGTAATATAGAAAAAAAATGATTAATTCTTTCATGATTTAATAAAGGCATAATGCATAAATACGACCCTTAATTTGACGCCAATTGACAACTATGATCTTTAACTTTTGGTGTGCACAAGTAGATACTTAAACTAGTATAAAATTGAGCAAATGGATACATTCGTCCTACATGGCAATTTTGTGTCCTACATGGCGTGCTACGTGTATTGTGCGATGCAGGACACTTGTATCTACTTGTTCAATTTATACTAGTTTAAGCGTCTATTTGTGCATATTCAAAGTTGGTGGACATTGTTGTTCGCTAAAGCCAAGTTAAATATCATATTTGTATATTATGCCTTCAATAAAACAGACAACTAATATGAAACGGAGGAGTCCTTCACCTAAAATTGCAAGTTGCAACTACTTCACCACTGCATTTTTTTAAATTTGTCTGCCAAATTGCTAATTGTTCGTGTTATTTTCCTCATAACCCTCGAGAAAGTGTCGAATGGTGTAAATTTTATAGTTACAACTTGTGATCCCCTTTTGATCTCTTTAGAATGAAAAATATAGTCTCATTTACTTGTCAGTTTTAACATATTAAAAAGAGATATATATATATATATATATATATATATATATATATATATATATATATATATATATAATATTTAGTTTTTCAACTTTTTGAGATATAATAAAAAAAAATATTGTTGATAATTTTCTTCTAAACATTTTAATATTTTCTTAGACATCATTGATTTTAAATAATAGAACTTGATTCAAGGAATTGACAACTTGATATTAATTGTTTTTGTTGGTATTTCATATTTCAGTATAATTGTTTCAATGCTTGTGCTTTTTTTAAAAAAATAAATCAAGTTTTGAAATCTAAAAAATAAAAAATGCATGATATACTTTTTCTTAATAAAAAAATTAGTTTATATTTTTAAAAACAAATATTGAATCTATTATAGGTATTAAAAAAAATTGGGCCTTTCCTTAACAAAAAATCTTGGTTTGAACTTTGAACGAAAAATATTTTCTTTGTAAGGAGTGTTTTCCTCTTTAATGATAGTTAAGGAGTACTTTGTTTCATTGTTTGGATCAGTGTTTACAAAAATATTTTTGGGGCGAGTCCCAGGGCGAGTTTGGGGAGGGGCGTATCAAAAATGCTTAGGGGCGTAAATTAAAGACGTAAATTCATAAGGTGTAAGTTCTAAAATTTGAGGCGTAAGCCATAAAAACGTAAGTTCTAGGCGTAAAAACGTAGGCCCGTATGTTTTTAATTTTTTTTAAACCTTTTTTTGCTTTAAATCATATTTTTATTATTGGTGTAACGATATTTCTCAAATAGTAATTAAAATACTTTTTTTTCTTCATAATTGATTATTAATACTTATCTCAACAAAATATAATTTCTATATATTATACGTTATTTATAAAAAATTATTTGTAAAATCATTGAAAGACTTACTTTTGCTTATTTTATTAGTAATAAAACTATAAAATTGAACATACATGAGACTACGTCCCGTAGAACCATAGGACTTATACCCCGTGTCTCGGGGCTTACGCCTCGCCCCATACGGTATAAAACGCCTCATCTCAAGCCCCAGCCTTTTTAAACACTAGTTTGAATGGTTGTTGCATATTGTTTAACAATATATATTAGTTGTAATCGTATTGTATTGTTTTAATAAATATATTATTTGGATAAATATGATTGTTTTCTATCATATATATATATATATATTACACATACATACAATTTGAAAGAGAAACTTACAATTGATTACACCAAATTGCTCGTTACACAAAATGAGAATTTGTGCCGTTATCAAACAATAACAATATGATACAATAAAATTTAAATAGCAATCAAAACAAATATTATACATTTAAACTAATAACACGATGCCATGCAATTGGTAACAATTAACCAAACAAGTTGTAAATGCATTAATCCAAATTAATTGAGATCACACAATATATATATCAAACACCGATCTTCAGAACTAAAAACACCCCCTCCCCCCCCCCCCCCCCCTTCAAAATTGCTTTAATCTCTTCCCTTAGACCTATCCTTAGTTTTTGTCCTTTATCATTTTTTTCGTATGGTCACTCCATTAATGAGTCCTTCTTCATTAATAGTTATTATCTTTAGAAAAAAATTATTGTAAAAAAATAAAATTAAGAAAAAATATGACCTTATGACATATGAGAAATAAAGCCCTTTTTTAATAGCAAAAAAAAAAAATGAGAAGATGTAACAAGATGTGATGATTTACCTACGAAAATATGTGGCCTATAATTTATATCAAAGTTTGTCTTAGAATGAGGGAGCAAGTTTGTACGTGATTGATAAAAATATATTCCAAGAAACTATTATTAGATTTTAATGTCCTTACAGGTTGTGTTTAGTGGTAATAAGTTTGTGTTAGTACTACTCTTAATTAATTATGACTTGTTATCATTAATGGAGTATTTGCTTTACATACAATTTGCTGCTTGTTTGACTAAAAAGGGTTACAATCCATCACAAGAGAGATCTAAAATTTAACTCATTACGACATTTTAATTAAGATTTGCATCATTTAAATGCTGATACTAAAGTTTGATCATATTAGTTATTCCTTTTTTTTCGATTATAGTTGTTCACTATTGACTTAACATAGGGATTAAGAAGTAGTAAATGATAAGGATAATTTACCAAATTACTCCTATTAAATTTAAGTCATCTATATATTGTAAAATAAACAGTATTTAATAGCAAGAGTAAAAGAGACATAAAATAATAAATTATTTATTAATTTTATAAACTATACAAATATTATTAAACATCCCAAATAATATAATGAACAAATAAAGATGGACGGATCAAGTAATAGTTTTTGTTAATTTGACGATTTATCTTCTTCTTCTTCTCATTATTATTCTTCATTCTCTTTCTTCTCCGCTTAATATTTTGCCATTAACAATCCTTTTAGTACTATTACTATCTTGTTTACTGAAAAAAAAAAATGAAGACCACCAATATTTTCTAAGAACATTTAGCATTTGTTGTATAAAATAAAAATAAAAAATAGATTTTTATTTAGTTATTGTAGAGTTGAAATTTTGTAGGATTCTACACGATGAGTGCTTTAGGGTTTCTTGGCGGCTATTCTATCATAAACCTTAATTTATGTTTATGTAAAGGGTATTATATTCCCTACATCTTCAATATTTTGCAAATTCATGAAATATTCACAAAGATAAATGAGATCAAATAAATCTCAAAATATCTCATAAACTCTTGAGTATTTATAGGGCTAGGCATAAAATACCGAAAATCGAATTACCAAATCAAACCAATTTTTTTGGTAATTTGGGATTCAATAATTTAGTATTTGGTATGTTATTTAGAAGTAAATTTTAGAATTATGATATTCGGGTTTGGGTTTGGTATGAGACATTAGTACCATTTGGTATTCGGTATTTTTCGAATACCAAATTATTTATTTAATGAAGGTCATATATCAACATATTCATTACTCATTAATACAAGTCCAAAGAGAAAGTTAAAGCATAAGCATAAACAATCCAAATACATATGTCTTTTAGTTGTATCAATTTGTTTTTCTTGATGTCTTCTTACTTGTTGGTCTTCTCTATTATATCGTGCCTCCACATAAAAAATAGAAATGATTGGAGAAATAGCATTAACTTTGTAATACAATCGGCTGTAACTTCAATACGGATTTTCGAATACCGTACCAAACCAAAGTTTAATTTACCATTTACCAAATTACCAAACCAAAATTTCAAAATTTGATATTTGATATCTACTTTTAACTAACAATTACCGAATTCGAAATTTGAGAAATCCGAACCGAATATCGAACACCCACCCCTAGGTATTTATAATGATCAAGATATGCCAAAGTCTTCTTGGTAATTAAATACTTCAAGAAGGTCCACAAATCCTTTCATGGAGATAAAATTCAAATCATCCTAGTTCGAAAACTATGCCACTAAGGCCCTTCGACTCACAGAGAAATCTAAATCATCCTAATTCGAGAAATACATCACTAACAGTCCTTAAATTATGATGATCTAGTCCAAATCATCATAATTTGAGAAATACGCCATTAACAGTTCCCGAATCATAAAAAAATCTTAAAAAAAAAGAATCAAGTGAATAAATCAATTTGTACTCGTATTGATTTATCAATAAACTACTTTTATTTCTTCAAATTTTATTATTTTCCATCACTTTTAAGATTTCTTATTATGTATAAAAAGTCAATTGAAGTTCCATAATTTTGAGGTCAAGTTTTGGGTTTTGGTATGAATAATTTTCAATTTTTTTTAATGCTGGTCAAGTTTAAAGATAATTATTCTCAAATTATAAAAAATGTGCGTTAAGTCCAAAGTTTTTTAAATAATAATTTAATAAGTTGAACTCACTTTATAGCCCCCTTCCACAGTGGAGAATTTCTCTATCAAACTTTCTAATCAATGCTTTAATAATATATTTTGTCGTTTCTCTTCTTTTATCTCTTACATTACTTTGTACGTACCAAAATTAGGAGATTAGAAAACAACGATGACATGATTGTTTTATAATAATGATAATAATAATAATAATAATTCTACTATACCTTAGAAGTGGAGATAATTAAGTTGGGAGGAAATTATCACTAATAAAAAGGAAAAAAAAGTCTCAAATATATTTGTACTTTGACTGAAATTGTTATGATAATCCCAAACTTTGAGCAGGATCTATTACCCTCTGCATTATTTAATAGTGTATTTTAAATAATGCAGGGGTAATAGGTCTTGCCCAAAGTATGAAATTATTACAACAATTTCGATCAAAATTCGAATATATTTCAAGCCGTTCTCCCAATAAAAAATAAAAATTACAAACCAACAAATTTTATAATTAAACACTAAATATCGTAACTAATCTTATTTAATGATAGATTATCATAAAATTTTGATAGCCATGAGCAACGAACCAATGGATTAATGAAGAAATTGGTATTTATTTCATTTTTTTAGCATATCCAACGATAATGGCAAAAAGGGTCCTTTTCTTTAGGTTCAAAATAGTTTCTTAATTAGAACAGTTTTTGTCTTTTAAATTTGTTAAAAGTGAACATTTTTTATTGTTGTGGAATATTTATCAATCTCTCATTTTTTTATTTTTATTGTTACTAAAAAATAAAAAAAAATATATTTAACTGAAACTCATATTTGAGAGTACAGATTTTTTAATTTATAAATATTAATTGATCTATTTCAATACTCTCCTGTAATTTTTTAAGGTGCAACTTATTTTTTGTGTCTATTGTCTAGTATAGTTATTTATTGATATTGCGATTTCTGAAATTTTGATGAAATATTTTATATGATTGATAAAAGAAAATCACAATTTTAATTAAATTTAATAATAAGAATAAATAAAATACTTTTAAAGACCTAAATTATTAAATTAATACTTGAGGAATTATTTTGAACCTACTGCTAAAAAACAAAGGGATAATTTTTGTCATTTTCTTTATCTATTGGCTACTATAATTTATTTATTTATCCATAAGGTTGCGTTGGATTTATTGAGAATGTGCGTTTATCTTTCAAAGGTTTCAATCGCACATCAAATCAAAATCCTCTAAGATCAATTTTCTTTTTTAATTGTGATTCTAATTGATCAATCATAGTCCTTTAGACTCAATAATTCCTCATTTTTTCAACATTTCTCCTACTAACCCTGCATTTGTATGGTTTCACATGTCACTACAAGGGTTTGTAGGTCGTAGATTAATAAAGACATTTCTGAATTAACTAGTTTTATTTAAAATTATTGTTTGTCTCAATTTATATGACATATTTTTTTTAGTTAATACAAAAAATAATGACATATTTTTATATTTAGTAGCCGATTAACTTTAAAATATTTATTTAGCACCCCTTAATGAAATGATTTATACCAAGTTATCATGTGGCAACTGTGACATAGCTGTAGCCACCCAGGGTGTCCAACTGGATATCTTTCGTTAGAAAAAATTACGTTATATATATATATATATATATCAAATTCTACATTTGAATAATCTATATTTAAAGTTGAACACCCTTAACAAAAGTTATGCCTTTGACGCAGTGGTAATGGATGTCCATTTAACTAAATGAGTTTCAGGTTCAAACCCTTTGTTTTATTTTGAAGGTCACACACCATTATTCTTGAACACCCTTATTAAAATTTTTGACTCCACTACTGGATGGCAAGTCAAGAACGTGAAGACAGGGCATGCGATGATATCAAAATATGATTATGATTATTGCATTCCCTAGCTTATGGATAACACATCCATGATCCATGTATTCAATTTCAAAATTTTAATTGTTGACATATATTGTAACACTCCAGAAATTTTTTCGAACTAAGACTCGAACTATTATTCGTTCTGAGTAGGATTTTACCGAGGAAAATAAAATTTCTTGAGTGTTAAGTCCACTAGATGTAGCACCTTGAGTTCCAAGAAGAACTAAAAAGAGTTTATTCAAGACATTCCTAAGTTCCTTTAAGTTTTGGGTCAACTTCAAACGACCATAACTTTCAGTATAGGATGAGTTAGGTGGGATACAGGGTACCTAATGAAAGGTCTTTGAATAATCTTTCCAACACCATTGAGTTTGCTAAGTTTTGAGTTTGGATGAGTGAGATATGCCCTTTTGAAGTCAGGCTGCCCAGTTAAGTAAAGTTACCCGAAAATAGTAAGGGGTATTTGGTCTTTTCCTTACCCAATCAGATTTAATTCATTTTTATTAATGTTTTAGCAGTCTAATCCCATTAGGTTCAATTTTATAATTTTAAAATACGCATATGGTTTTAGTTGAGAGTTCAAGAAGAGAAAAGAGGAGAAAAAAGGAGAGGATCAAAACGTTCGTCGAGAGTCTTGCGTTTTGTTGCAGATTTTCGCCATAGGTTTAATCCCTAAGAATTATGTAAGCTTCCCTAGTGTTGGGTTAGTTCACCCACACGTCAATCATGTTATTTTCAGCGTAATTTCATTCTTAAAGTTGAAAGATTAGAGTTCTTGATAGGTGTTCTTGAAGTTCATTCTAAATCTTATTTTGTTGGAGTTTTGATGATTTCTTGAGATTAAAGTGAGTGTTTTGAGGGCTGTATTGAGTAGATTAAAGTGTACTTATGTAAGTAATCGAATCCAAGTGATTGGGGAAGAAACTGTTCGATTCTAGGCTTTTTTAGGGTGAGAAAACGAGCAAAGAATTTTGTTGGGTCGTCTGGGTTGGGACGTGCCAGCTAGAGCGCCCCAAAGTATGCTCTGAAGTTTAGGGGCTGGCGCCACTCATAACCCCAGGGTCGCTTGCCCCATCCAGTTTGTAATCGATTGCTCCATTTGAGTTCTTTCGAATGGTACCTTCACTCCTGTTCGATTCTAACTACTCTAAGATACTTCTAAAAACCTAAAATCATTCCTAACATGATCATAACCTTGAATTCATAATTCAAATTCAAGTTAGAGTTGAGAGTTGAGTTTTAAGAACTCTTTCGAACATTCTAAGAAAGTCCATTTGAGTCCTTTTGAGGAGTCTTCTACAACTTCTAGTAACTTGTTTCAAGACTTGAGCAAGTGAGTATGAGAATGATGATAATGTATTCATGATTCTACTTTGTCATCACGAGATCCTTTATATCATGAATCATAACTCTTGAATTCATAATTCACATTCAAGAGAGAGAGAAGAGTAGAGTTTAAGAAAGTCTTTGAGTTTAATTGTGAATCCTTTGAGATCCATCATCGATTTGAGATAAGTTTTGAGTAAGTAAGTATGAGAATGAGAAGAGTCGTATACATGAGTTCCTTATTGATATTTTGACCCTTGAGTCGAGTCGTTCATGCCCATAACTTTCGCATGAACTCCATCAGTTGAGTACCTTTGAGAGGAGTAGTATCTTTAAGTTATAAGTCTTGAGTATTGAGTTCCTAATCCCCTCTAAGATTATAGTTCTAATCATGGGACTATTACTTGTTACCCATGAAGTCCTTGAGTTGAATTGTTCATGCCCATAATTCTGCATGAACCCTATAAGTCGAACAATCTTTAGATGAGAAGTATCTTTGAGTCCTTGAGTTGAGTCGTTCATGCTCATAATTTCGCATGAACCCTCTGAGTTGAGCATTCTTGAAATGAGTACTATCATTGAAGTTCTTGAGTTCCAAGTATTTATCTCTACCTATGGTTATTGAAAACCTTGCATTGAGTCGTTCACAACCATAATTCGGCATGAACCATATTTTAAGAAGTCTTTTACAAACGTTTTAACTTTGTTTTAAGACTTAAACTTTGAGTTGAGTAAAGAGTAAGAGTAAAGTTCATTTCTTCAAATATTATTTGGGAACTAAGTATTCCCAAGAGTTAAAATGTTTTCACATTTGAACAAGAAAGAAACAACGATTTCCAAGAGAGCTTTTAAGCTAAGTTTTGAGTAATTATCTCAAACCAAAGAAAGAGTTTTGTTTTAAAAACATATGAGCTAAGTATATTTTTGTGAGTAGTATTGAGCACCGATATGGGAATGTGAGTTCATAATAACTCAAGTCTCCATAAATCGTGTAGCCATCATAGGTAGAAAGGATCATAATTTTTAGATGATTCCTTAGTGCTTTTAAGCATAGACTAGTAGATTCACTTAGTTAAGACGTTCTATATGACGACAAAGTATATGACAGTTCTGGTAGCGTGGGTAAGACGTTGTAACATCACTTACGCTCATAGTGGTGGTTGTCAATTCGAGAAACTCCCACAGAGTTATATTGTATTTATATATACACATTGAGTATTATTATATTTTTCAATACATTGAGTTACTATCTATAGTTTTACAGCTTTCCATATATATATATATATATATATATATATATATATATATATATATATATATATATTGCATCTTTTACTATTGTTTTATCCTTAAGTATCATGAGTTGAGTCTTTCGAGTTGAGTATCTTGAGTTGAATACCTTCGAGTTGAGTATCTTGAGTTGAGTATCCTGTCCTTGAATACTTCTGAGTTGAGTAAGTTTGAATAGTGAGTACCCTTGAGTATTCCTTGAGTTGAGTAAGTTTCATAAGAGTAAGTATGTTTCCCTTTTTATCAAGTTTCAAGCTTATGTTATGCTTTAGAATTCTTCTTACATGCTTATACATTTCACGAACTAAGCCATTTGGCCTACATCCTTTTATGTGCAGATTCAGGTATTCGGGATCATCAACACGAGCTTCGTTGATACCACTTGGAGTTCGAGTTAGCTATAGTGAGCCTCCTTGCATCCAGAGGATTTCATTTACTTTTTAGTTTTGTCAGGATATCGTAGGTTTTGTCCTAATTTCCATCTTTGTCATTTAGAGGCTTTATAGATAGACAATAGAGTTTCAGATTGTCTGTTTCATTTATTTTGTTAAATGTTTTAAAGACTTAAGTTGCCTATTTTATGGCGAGTTGAATATATTATTTTTATTCTAAATTGTTCATTTTAGTTAAAGATTTGCAAAGTTGAGTTTATTGACTTTTATTCAGTTTTTAAGCTTTGTATGCTTGAGTTAGTCTTCCGCTTGTAGTCAGTTAGGATGAGGGTTCGCTTAGGGACCAACAATGATTCTCGAGTACCGGCCACATCCAGGGTGTAGGCTCAGGTCGTGACAAACTTGGTATCAGAGTACAGAGTTCAAGAGTCCTAGGGTGTCTATGAAGTCGTGTTAGTAAGGTCTTGTTTATGGTTGTGAGGGCCCCGCTTCTATAAATGAGGGACTACATACATTTAAGAAAAAGTTCCCTTTTTTCATAATATTAACCGTGCAATAGAGCTAAGTCATAAAGATTTATTCATACTCGTGCGTTTCTCAAAATCATTAGACTACCCATCACAGTAGAGGTGGTTTAAAAGCGAAGTTAATTCTTTATCAATGAGTTATCCTTAGAAAAATCTTAAGGGAGTCATGAGATTCCAGAGGGGCTCGAGAGAAACCCATGAGTGACTTAAGTGTTGAGTTTAAGAAGGAATGCACTCATATTATATGAATCGTGCATTTGAGTTAAAGTGAGTTGTACTCTTTTCCCTAAGCCTTGTTTCAGCTGAGATCCTTATGAGAAAGTATGCTTAGAGCTTGGGTATTTTTTTCATCCTAAAAATATTTTATGAATGACGAGATCATGTGAAGTAGTAGTAAAAGAGCCCGGAGTTAGCGAAAAGTATGCAGAGGTTTAGTAATCCTAAAAAGGGAGATAGTGATGTGGCAAGCTATGTTACTATAGTCATGCATCCAGTAAGTTATTGATGAGGAGTTTTTCTTTATGGGTAGAGTAAGCGTTGCTAGTCAAGATGAGATAGAGTATATATTTGTTAACCAGAATAGAGTTGATGTCGATGTGCCATCATATTAGAGGAGACTAAATTCATATGTTAAATAAGAGAGCAGAGTATTCATAAAATGATAGATCTAAGCTAGGTTTATGATATGTTTGAGAGGTTCATGATGTTCACAAGGTTATAGAACTGATCAAGTAATGAGGTATACTATAATAGGAGACCAATCATAATGATATTTGGGTTTAGTAATGAACATTAAGATTGAATTTGAGATGAGTGTCATGATCAAAAGAATGACAACATAAGGGTGATGATGTTAGTCTTGAGATTTGATCTAGAAGACTTGACATAGATTAGGTAAGGAATTGAGGTAATAAGATGCAATAAATATGAGTGGTACAAATGAGAGACCCTAACCTTTAGATAAGGGCAGTGAAGTGTGGCTAAGTCACAACAGTAACAAGAAGCATTAAGAGGAGTACCGAGAGGGTATGTAAGTAGAAGAGGCTAACAGAAACACCTTAGAAAGAGGTCTTAGTACCTGGCTATTGAGAGTTCGGTAGTCATGAAATAACCTTCTCCCAAGTGTTAGAGAAAAAGAGAATGTAGACCAGTTAGAGATAATGGAATAGGTCCATAGCTTTCCAGTGTCAACTTTAGACCTAAGGGGGAGATGACGAGATAAGAAATTAAGTCAAGTATTTGAGAATAAGATAGTAATGAGTTCCAAAGAGTATGGAAGATATCCTTTTGGAGGTTCTTTTAGTAATAGAGTGATGTTAGAAAGAGGAGGTTGATGTTCTTATGATGATAGTGATGGTGTGATAATTCCATCTAAGGTTATAAATGAGAAGGATGGGATTTTACTATGAGGAATATTTAAATGAGAGCCCTTTGTTGGTTCCGAAGGAGTTGGTTAGTAGGAGTCCATGAAGTTGTTAGAGTACTAAGCTTGAATGTGGTATTGTTAAACATTAGGTGGTTCTTGATATGAGCCAATGTGGTGGTAAAGAGTAATAGTTTGGGCTATGATTCCCTATAGAGAGGTATAGAAGCCGAACCTAAGGATTTGGGTTAAGCTTGAATATAGTAAGAGCATACCATTAGAATCAGACCTTGGTAAGAATAACCTTATTCCATACCCAGTCCAGTCGTCATTCGAGCACTTTCAATCAGATAATTTGAAAAAATTGTCAACACGCGCTGGGCCCAGAAGATAGTGTCACGTAGGCCTAAAAGGGGTAGAAAATTATTTATAAAATAAGTTGGGGGGTAATAGAACCTTAGTACAGTATAAATGTGTCTCTGAGATTTTGGGCATAGGTTGAGGGTACTTATGCATTTTCCCTTTAAATTTGTTAAAAGTGAACATTTTTTATTGTTATGGAATATTTATCAATCTCTCATTATTAATTTTTATTGATACTAAGAAAATAAAAGAAAATATTTAACTAAAACTCATATTTGAGAGTACAGATTTTATAATTTATAAATATTAATTGATCTATTTCAATACTCTCCTGTAATTTTTTAAGGTGCAACTTATTTTTTGTGTCTATTGTCTAATTAGTTATTGATATTGCGATTTCTGAAATTTTGATGAAATATTTTATATGATTGATAAAAGAAAATTACACTTTTAATTAAATTTTATAATAAGAATAAAAAAACTACTTTAAAAGACCTAAATTATTAAATTAATGCTTGAGGAGTTATTTGAACCTACTGCTAAAAAACAAAGGGATAATTTTTGTCATTTTCTTTATCTATTGGCTACTATAATTTATTTAGTTATTTATACATAAGTTTGCGTTGGATTTATTGAGGATGTGCGTTCATCTTTCAAAGGTTTCAATCGCTCATCAAATCAAAATCCTCTAAGATCATTTTTTTTTTTTAAAAATCATTCCAATTTGATCAATCATAGTCCTTTAGACTCAATAATTTCTCATTTTTTCAACATTTGTCCTACTAACCCTGCATTTGAATGGTTTCACATGTCACTACAAGGGTTTGCAGGTCGTATATTAATAAAGACATTTTTGAATCAACTAGTTTTATTTAAAATTATTGTTTGTCTCAATTTAAATGACATATTTTTTTTTAGTCAATACAAAAAAGAATGACATATTTTTATATTTAGTAGCCGATTAACTTTAAAGTGTTTATTTTAGCATCCTTAATGACATGATTTATACCAACATAAATATATATATATATATATATATATATATATATATATATATATATATATATATATATATATACATGACTTATTTTAGACCCTGATCAACTCTCATGTGCAACTGTGAGGAGAGTGACCATGATTGTGAAGGGTTATCATGTGCCATATATATATATATATATATATATATATATATATATATATATATGACTTATTTTAGACCCTGATCAACTCTCATGTGCAACTGTGAGGAGAGTGACCATGATTGTGAAGGGTTATCATGTGCCAACAGTGGCATAGCTATAGCGATCCAGGGTGTTCAACTTGATATCTTTCATCGGAAAAAAATACGTTATATATATATATATCAAATTCTACATTTGAATAATCTATATTTAAAGTTGGACACCCTAGACAAAAGTTATGCCTTTGATACAGTGGTAATGGATGTCCATTTAACTAAAAGAGTTTCGGGTTCAAACCCTTTGTTTTATTTTGAAAATCACACACCATTATCTTGAACACCCTTATTAAAATTTCTGACTCCACTACTGGATGGCAAGTCAAGAACGTGAAGACAGGGCATGCGATGACATCAAAATATGATTATGATTATTGCATTCCCTAGCTTATGGACAACACATCCATGATCCATGTATTCAATTTCAAACTTCTTAATTGTTGACACATGTTGTCAGGTTTGAGTTGATCGAGAGTTGACTATGAATCGGAGACGTTCTAAAAAATTATATATAGGAATAGTTCCTCCAGACTAATTTGGGTAGACTTTGGCTATTCAAGTAAGATTTTAGCTAACAAAACTTAGACAAGTGACGCTTTAACGGTTAGTTCGTATGAGTGGGCAACCAAAAGCAAGGTCTGGTATTTATAAAACTCTAGTCAGGCTGAAATGGTTACTTATTGTGTTTCTTTTCTATGCCGGAACTCATCGATAGTCACCTAAAGTTGACACTAACTTTCACATAGATATTTTAACTAGGTCTTGTTCATTTTAAAACCTTAAATAATTAAGATTTCATTGAGTCGTTTTAACACTTTTTGTAGACTAGATACATTGTGCGTTACGCATATTTTGAGCGCCATCTACTGCCAACCTACCACCACGATGCCACCACCGTATATTCAATCTCCTCATCTTGTGTCATTTCTTGATGTGGACTTATCACGAAGTTCTTCATTCCTGTGACTTGAATTCAATACTTCTGATTAATAGTATTGGAAGGAATTTTAACAATCCTTTCTTTTTGGAAGGGATTGGAACGATCCCCCTCCACCCCACACACTCTTTGCTGTAGGGGTGTACAAAATCGAACCGAAAATCAAACCAAACTACAAATCGAGTCAAATCAAAAAAATTCTGACTAATGTTTTGGTTTGATACTGAAAAAAAAAAAAATCTGACTATACTTGAGTTGGTTTGGTTTTAACATAAAAAAGTCAATCCGAGCCCAAACCAACCCGACATTATATATATAATTTTTAAAATTTATTTTATACATAAAAGTATGATGTCATTTCTAAACATTACTTACATGTTTTCATAATTTTTATCTTTTAACATATTTTTTTCAAGTTTCTTGAGACTTAATTTTGAATGGTCCAATAAAAGTTATAGGTCATATATATTACTAACTCTAATAAAGCTCAATTCAAATCAAATCAATACTAATGCTAACCAAAAAAGATTAATTCAACACTAAGAATTACTATAATGTTGAATAGTTGTTCTTTAGTTTTACATTGATTTAGACAATTAAAACACATAACAAAATTTCATTTTTTCTTTAATATTTAATCATGTAATTAATACTTTTTAGAATTATTTTAGCATGATTTAATACATTTAAATTATGATCATTTTTCATTATGACTTATCAATTTACAATATCATTTTATACGATTTCATTATTATTTTTTAATGAATATTTTAGTGTCACATACATATCATATTTTATGCTATTTTCTTAAGAACACCATTGATAGTTGTATTTTGATTGGACTAAAAAAAATTCGGAGCACGCGTTAATTGTATGTTTCTATGAATACTTTATCGGAAAATTCCAAAAACCTGAAAAAAAATCTGAGGTTTATTCGTTTGGTTTGATAAAAGAATTTAATAATTTGTCACAAATGATTTGGTTTGGTAGTTGAAAATCCGAACCAATCCGAAAAAACCTGAGGTTGAAAACCCTACAATGCTTGAGTTTTGTAAGTTTGATTTAGTTTATAAATTTGACACAAATAGTTTGCTTTTATATTTGAAAAATCCGAACCACCCGGATCATGTACGCACTTACTTTGCCGGTAAAGTTTAATATCTTTACTCATTTATGTTTCAACAATCTTTTTAGGGGAAATTTCACATATAACCATGGGAATAAACTTAAATTAGGCTCCTTAGCTATAGTTTGCATATTTACGAGCTATATCTACAGTTTAAATGGCTATGGGCTAGTGTATTTGAATAATTCACGATTATGTGGTATTTTATACAAAATGAAAATTCATTTTTCAAAAAAGATAATGAAGGTAATTTCTAGCAGTTGGGAAAAGCTAAACAATCTCTTCATTCATGGAATAGTATCTTTTTAGACTTTCATACCAAATATGACTTTCCTTCCTTCCGTAAATGTATAAATTGATTTTTATTTGTTATTGTATAAATTATTATTGATTGATTCAATTCATTGATTATGATAGTTTGCGTGGAATTTGTGTTTGTATAAATTAACTATTTCTGTATGTAATTGTATAAACAGATTTTTCAAAGGTGGTTTTATAACATCTTGCTAATTGAAAGAATTAGAAAGAGTTAGAATTGGAAATAGTCATTTTAGGAAAGAATGAAAAATCTGGAAATTTGTTAAGTTATGTTAAGTTTGGGTTTTTGGTCAACTTTAAACGACCATAACTCCTAGCTCAGAATGATTTAGGTGTGCTTCTAGATACCGTAGGAAAGATCTAGAATTATCTTTCCAACGCCTCCGAGTTTATGTGATTCTGAGTTCGTATGAGTTAGATATGTCCATTCGAAATTGGGATGTTCAAATAAGAAAAGTGTAATCCGGATTTTAAGAGGGTATTATGGCCCTTTCCATATCTAATTAATTTATTTCATTTTTAGAAGTTTAATTGGGGTCTAAACTGAGATAGTTCAGTTTACGCATTTACCAAGTCATGCTAGGGCTTTGAGAAAAGAGAAACAAGAGAAAAGAGGAGAAAAGATCAGGATTTCGTCAAGATCATTAGATTTCATTGTGGATTACGCCAAGGATTCAATTCTACGAGGTATGTGAGACTGTCATAGCATTGGGGTCGTTCACCCAAGCGCCAATCATGTTTGTTTTAGCGAAATTCATTTCTAGAAAGTTGAAAGTATGATGTTCTTAAATTATGTTCTTGAAGTTTGCTTTACTTCTTGAGATTTCATAGGATTGTGGAGTTCTGGATGGAATCATGTCGATTTAAGAGTTGTATTGAGTTATATTCTTATGTATATATACTAGGCATTTGAATCTATAGAGGGATTGAGAAAAAAAATTGGATTTAGGCGAATTGGGGTGAGAAAACGAAGAAGGAAAATGTCGAGCAGGTTTAAGCACGCAAGTCCGCATCGCGGACTTGCTCCCACAGTGAACAATAATCACCTTCGCGTCACGGAGAAGACGCGGACTCCTCTATTTCAAAATTAAATTCCGCGATCAAATAATTAAATGCATCTTCACATCACGGACTAGTACCCAGACAGTGATTTCTTGATCTTTTCTCATGTTTAACTATCTAAAGCACTCCTAAACATCATGGAATCCTTCCTATCACAAATCACAATCCTTGAATTCATAATTCAATTCACGGAAAGTTAAGATTCAAGTCAAGAGAAGTTAAGAGTCAAGTCAAGAGGTTAAGAGTTCAGTCAAGAGAAGTTCATAAAGTATTCCAAAAGTCTTTTACAAACATTTTAACTTTGTTTTAAGACTTAAGCTTTGAGTTGAGTAAAGAGTAAGAGCAAAGTTCATTTCTTCAAAAGATTATACGGGAACTAAGTATTCCCAAGAGTTAAAAATGTTTTCACATTTGAGCAAGAAGGGAAACATCGATTTTCAAGAGAGCTTTTAGGCTATGTTTTGAGTAATTATCTCAAACCAAAGAAATAAGTTTTGTTTTAAAAACATATGAGCTAAGTACATTTTAGGAGTAGTATTATGCATAGATATGGGGATACGAGTTCATAATAACTCAAGTCTACATAAATCATGTAGTTATCATGGGTAGTAAATGATCATACTTTTTAGATGATTCCTTAAATAATTTTTAGCAAAGACTGGTGGATCCACTTAGTTAAGGCGTTCTATATGACGACAAAGTATAGAACAGTTATGATAACGTGGGCAAGATGTTGTATCACCACTTAGGCTCATAGTGATAGTTGTCGGTTAGAGAAACTCCCACAGAAACTATATTACTTTATTATACGATTACAATTGAGTTTGTTATTGCATTTCTTTAACGAACTAAGCTGATTTCTACTGTTTTAAAATCTTTCTTATATTGAGTTAAGTTATTCATGAGTTGAGTGAAGTCAAGGTAAGTGTTTCTTTTAGATTCACTTCAAGTTTATGTTATGTTTAGTTTTCCCCTCACATACTCGTACATTCAATGTACTAATGTTATTAGGTCTGCATCGTTGTTATGATGCAAACACAGGTAATCAGGATCAGCATTCAGCACCTCGTTAATCTAGTTGAGCATTTAGAGTCACTTGGTGAGCCTTCTTGCTTTTCGGAGGGATCATTTTAATAATTTGCTTTTAGTATTTCATTTGTTAGGATGATTGGGGGTCTTGTCCCGACATTTCTCGTTGTTTTAGAGGCTTCATAGACAGTCAGTAGTTCAGTTGTCTTTACATTATTATTTCATATGTTAAGACTTTGGAAAGTCCCTGCATAAGTTGTCGGATCCTTAAAAAAAAGCTTTTCTAGAGTTGCCATTATGGCCAAGTTGAATATTTCACCTTTAAATGTTCTAAGTTATTTTATTAAATAGTTGAGTAGAAGTGCATTTGATCATTGTAATAATGTTTAGAGTCTTCCGCTGAGTAAGTAAGCCAGGCCAATGGTTCACTTGGTGCTCGCATTGGTTCTCAAGTGCCAGTCCCGCCCAGGGTGTAGGCTCGGGGGGTGCCAAACTTGGTATCAGAGCACAAAGTTCAAGAGTCCTAGGGAGTCTATGAAGTCGTATCTGTAGAGTCCTAGTTATTAGTGTGAAAAGCGCCACATATATAATTAGGAGGCTGTAACACTTGGGAAATTTTCTCACTTCTTTCGCACTCATTTCGTGCGTTAGAATTTGATCTCTAAAAAGTTTCTTGCTAATTCGCTCTTGCTCGTGTTTTTCAGTTAATCATGTCTCTACGAAGAGCTATCAGAGGTTGTTCTACTAGACGTAATGTTGAAGAGCAAGGGGTACCCAACGCACTTGAAGTGCAACCCCAAGGAGAAGTTACCAATGTTGAGTTCAGAGAAGCAATAAGGATGCTAAGTCAAGTTATGACTAGCTAGGTTGGGCAACAAAAAGGGGCTCAACAAGAAGAGGCTGACACTTCGAGGATTCGCGAATTCTTGAGAATGAACCCTCTAAGTTTCACTGGTTTAAACACTACTGAGGATCCAGAGAACTTTATTGAGGAACTACAAAATGTATTTGATGTTATGCACGTTGCCAATACTGAGCGAGTTGAACTAGCTACATATCAATTGAAGAATGTTGCTAGGCTTGGTTTGACCAGTGGAAGAAGGGTAGAGCTGAGGGAGCACCACCTGCGAGTTGGACTTATTTTGAGGAGGCCTTCTTAGGTTGTTTCTTCCCCCAAAAATTGAGAGAATCCAAGGTACGAGAGTTCCTCACTCTTAAGCAAGATTCACTAAGTGTTCATGAGTATGGGATGAAGTTCACCAACTATCATGTTATGCTCCGGAGATGGTTGCGGATATGAAGAGTAGAATGAGTTTACTTGTTGCTAGGCTGTCTTGTCTGTTGAGTGAGGAAGGTAAGGCTACAATGCTAATAGGTGACATGGATATATCAAGGTTGATGGTCTATGTACAGCAAGTTGAGGAAGAGAAGTTGAGGGATAGGGAGGAGTTCAGAAATAAGAAATCGAAGACAGGAAATGAGTTCGGGTAGTAAAGAAGTAATGTTAACTGTTCGTCCTTTCAGCAAAAGCAAAAGGGACCTGCTCCTTCATCTGCTGGTGCACCTACACCCAGAAACAAATGTGAGTACAATAGTCAGAATTCACAACACTTCAGGGCTAGACCTGCCCAATCTAAGGGTAGTGTGGCACAAGGAGGAAACTGGGCTCCTGCATGTGCTAAGTGTGGTAGAACCCACCCAGGTAAATGTCGCGATGGCTCCACAGGTTATTTCAAGTGTGGACAAGAGGGTCACTTCATGAAAGTGTGCCCCAAGAACCGGCAAGGTAATGGGAATCAGGGCAATAGAGCCCAATCTTCATCAGCTGATCCACCAGACAAGGTTGCACCTAGAAGAGCTACTTTCGGTACTGGCAGAGGAGAAAACTGCCTTTATGTGATCTCAAGTCGTCAAGAGCGAGAGAATTTTCCAGATGTTGTCACTGGTATGATGAAAGTCTTTACTCTTGATGTGTATGCTTTGCTAGACCCATGAGTAAGTTTATCTTTTGTAACTCCTTATGTTGCAAATAATTTTGATGTTCTTCTTGAGAAACTTTGCGAACCCTTTTGTGTCTCTACACCTATTGGGGAGTCTATTCTAGCTGAGAGAGTATATCGTGATTGTGTCATTTCCATCAATCACAAGAACACCATGGTTGATTTAGTTGAGTTAGACATGCTGGATTTCGATGTCATTCTTGGTATGGACTAGCTTCATGCCTGTTATGCTTCCATTTATTGTATAACTCGAGTTGTTAGGTTCCGAATTCCTAATGAGCCAGTTATAGAGTGGAGTAGTAGTTCAACAGTGCTTAAGGGTCATTTTATTTCGTACCTTATGGCGAGAAAGTTAGTTTCCAAGGGGTGTGTCTATCACTTAGTCCAAGTTAATGACTCTAGTACTGAGATACCTTTTATTCAGTTAATTGTTGTAGTAAAAGATTTTCCAGAAGTATTTCCAGATAATCTTCCTAGAGTCCCTCCTAAGAGAGAAATAGACTTCGGAATATAGACATTCTTCTAGATACTCGTCCTATATCTATTCCGCCATATAGAATGGCACCAGCAGAGTTGAAAAAGCTAAAAAAACGGTTGAAATATTTCCTTAATAAGGGTTTATTCGACCAAGTGTCTCATCTTGAGGCGCTACGGTCTTATTTGTGAGAAAGAAAGATGGTTCCCTTAGGATGTGTATATATTACCGCTAGTTGAACAAGGTTACCATCAAGAATAAGTATCCTCTTTCGAGAATTGATGATCATTTCGATCAGCTTCAGGGTGCTACTTGTTTCTCTAAGATAGACCTCAGATTAGGCTACCATCAGTTGAGAGTAAGGGAATGTGATATTCCAAAGACAACATTCAAGACCCGTTATGGTCATTATGAGTTCTTAGTTATGTCCTTTGGTTTGACCAATGCACTTGCAGCATTCATAGACCTTATGAATAGAGTATTCAAACCTTATTTGGATATGTTTGTTATCGTATTCATTGATGACATATTAATCTATTCGATGAATGAAGAAGATCATACTTGTCATCTCAAAATAGTTCTCCAAACTCTAAAGGATAGAGAGTTGTATGTCAAGTTCTCTAAGTGTGAGTTTTGGCTTGAGTCTATGGCATTCTTAGGCCACATTGTGTCTGGAGAGGAAATTAAAGTTGATACTCAGAAAATTGAGGCAGTGTAGAATTGGCCTAGACCCACATCTCCAACTGATATTAGGAGTTTATTGGGTTTGGCTGGCTATTATAGAAGGTTCATAGAGAGGTTCTCATCTATTTCATCCCCTTTGACCAAGTTGACTCAAAAAACAATGAAGTTTCAATAGTCTAAAGCTTATGAGAAAAGCTTTCAGGAATTGAAAAAGAGGTTGACTACTGCCCCAGTTTTGACTTTACTAGAAGGTACGCAACGCTTTGTTGTTTATTGTGATGCGTCTAGAGTTGGTTTGGGTTGTGTGTTAATGCAGAATGGCAAGGTTATAGCTTATGCCTCCAGACAGTTGAAAGTTCATGAGAAGAATTACCCAACCCATGATCTAGAATTGGGTGCCGTAGTATTTGCTTTGAAAATATGGAACCATTATCTTTACGGTGTTCATGTGTATATGTTCATCGATCACAAGAGTCTTCAGTATGTTTTTACTCAGAAAGAGCTTAATCTCAGACAAAGGAGGTGGTTAGAATTACTCAAAGCTTATGACATATGTATTCTTTATCATCTAGGAAAGGCAAATGTTGTTGCTAATGCCTTGAGCAGGTTATCTATGGGTAGTACCGCCCATTTTGAGGAAGATAAGAAAGAGCTAGCAAAAGATGTGCACAGACTTGCACCCTTGGTAGTCCGACTAATTGATTCCACAGAAGGAAGAATAGTGGTGATGAATGGGGCTGAATAATCATTAGTGTTTGAAGTGAAAGAAAAGAAAGACCAAGATCTTATTTTTCTTGAATTTAAGGCAAATGTTTATAAGCAAAAATATTTTCTTTTGAACAAGGGGGAGATGGCGTATTGAGGTATCAAGGTAGATTGTGTGTACCAAGGGTGGATGAACTCCAAGAGAGGATCATAGAGATAGCTCATAGCTCCAGGTATTTCATTCATCCGGGTTCCATAAAGATGTATCGCGACTTGAGAGAGGTTTATTTGTGGAGTGGTATAAAGAAGGGCATTGTAGAGTTTGTTGCTAAGTGTCCCAACGACCGACAAGGTAAAGTAGAGTATCAAAGGCCCAATGGTTTAGCTGAAAATATAGAACTTCTGAAATGGAAGTGGAAGATGATAAACATGGACTTCATCACAGGTTTTTCAAGGTCTCGCAAGCAGCATGATTCTATTTGGGTGATTGTCGATAAAATGACGAAGTCAGCACACTTTTTGCCGATAAAACCTACCCATTTAGCAGAAGATTATGCTAAGTTGTATATTCAAGAGGTAGTAAGACTTCATGGGGTTCCGATCTCCATTATTTTAAAAAAAAGTGCGCAATTTACTGTGCAGTTTTGGAAGTCATTCCAAAACGGCTTGGGTTCAAAGGTGAACTTAAGTACTACTTTTTATCCTCAGACAGATGGGCAAGCAGAGTGCACTATTCAAACCTTAAGGATATGTTAAGGGCTTGTGTGATTGATTTCAAGGATAATTGGGATGATCACCTACCTCTTATTGAATTTGCTTACAACAATAGTTACCACTCTAGCATTCAAGTGGCTTCGTATGAAGCTCTTTATGAGAGAAGATGTAGATATCCTATTGGATGGTTTGAAGTGGGTATAGTAGGGTTTATAGGACCATATTTAGTTCATCAAGCTATGGAGAAGGTGAAGGTTATTCAAGACAGGCTGAAAACAGCGCAGAGCCGTAAAAAATCCTACATTGATGTTAGGAGAATGGAGCTAGAGTTTGAAGTAGATGATTGGGTATTCTTGAAAGTTTTCCCCATGCAGGGTGTCATGAGATTTGGTAAGAAGGGGATGCTTAGTCCCCGGTAAATTGGCCCTTACAGAATATCCAAGAGGATTGACAAAGTAGCTTATGAGTTAGACCTACTACAAGAGTTAGTTGCAGTTCATACAGTATTTCATATTTCCATATTCAAGAAGTGCATGAGACATCCTTCAGTTATCATACCAACAGAAGATACTGGTATCAAGGATAGCTTATCTTATGAGGAGATTTCGGTTCAAATTCTAGATCGTCAAGTTTGCAAGTTGAGGACTAAGGAAGTAGCATTAGTCAAAGTCCTTTGAAGGAATCAAATTGTTGAGGAAGCTACTTGGGAAGCTGAAGAAGATATGAAGAAGAGGTATCCACATCTCTTTGAAACTAGAGAAATTCCAGACCAAGGTACTAATTCTCTTCTTAGTACTCTTTAATTTATAAGTTGGCATGTTGTGTTTGCATTGCTTGTTGGGTGTTTGAGCTGAATGTTAGATGTTACACCCTTAGCCTAGTAAGAGTAATCTCATTTGAGGACGAATGTTCCCAAGGGGGAGATATTGTAACATCCCGCTAATTGAAAGAACTAGAAAGAGTTAGAATTGGATATAGTCATATTAGGAAAGAATGAAAAATCTGAAAATTTGTCAATTTATGTTAAGTTTGAATTTTTGGTAAACTTCAAACGATCATAACACCTAGCTCAAGATGAGTTAGGTGTGCTTTCAGATACCGTAGGAAAGATCTTGGAATTATCTTTCCAACGCCGCCAAGTTTGCGCGATACCGAGTTTTTATGAGTAAGATATGCCCATTCAAAGTTAAGATATTCAAATAAGGAAAGTCTAATCCAAATTTTAAGAGCGTATTATGGTCCTTTCCATATCCAATTAATTTATTTCATTTTTCGAAGTTTAATTGGGGTCTAAACTGAGATAGTTCAGTTTACGCATTTACCAAATCACGCTAGGGCATTGAGAAAAGAGAAAAGAGGAGAAAAAGGTCAGGATTTTGTCAAGATCATTCGATTTTGTTGTGGATTTCGACAAGGATTCAATTCTACGAGGTATATGAGACTTTCATAGAATTAGGGTCATTCACCCACACGCCAATCATGTTTGTTTCAGCGAAATTCATTTCTAGAAAGTTGAAAGTATGTTGTTCTTGAAGTTTACTTTAGTTCTTGAGATTGGATGGGATTGTGGAGTTCTTGATGGAATCGTATCGATTTAAGAGTTGTTTTAAGTTAGATTCTTGTGTATATATATTGGGCATTTGAATCTATAGACGGATTGAGAAAAATAATTGGATTTAGGCGAATTGGTGTGAGAAAACGAAGAAGGAAAAAATTGATCAGGTTTTGGCACGCAAGTTCGCATTGCAGACTTGCTCCCCCAGTGAACAAAAATCACCTGTTTGTTCCCAAATTAAATTTTACGATCAAATAATTGAATGCATCTCCGCGTCGCGGGCTAGTTCCCAGACAGCTTCTTGATCTTTTCTCAAGTTTAACTATTTAAAAACACTCCTAAACATCATGAGCTTTTTCCTATCACAAATCACAATCCTTGAATCCATAATTCAATTCAAAGAAAGTTAAGAGTCAATTCAAGAGAATTTAAGAGTCAAGTCAAGAGGTTAAGAGTTAAGTCAAGCGAAGTTTATAAAGTATTCCAAAAGTCTTTTACAAACGTTTTAACTTTGTTTTAAGACTTAAGCTTTGGGTTGAGTAAACAGTAAGAGCAAAGTTCATTTCTTCAAAGGTTATACGGAAACTAAGTCTTCCCAAGAGTTAAATGTATTTTCACATTTTAGCAAGAAGGGAAACACCGATTTTTAAGAGAACTTTTAACCTAAGTTTTGAGTAATTATCTCAAACCAAAGAAATAAGTTTTGTTTTAAAAGCATATGAGCTAAGTACATTTTGAGAGTAGTATTGAGTAAGGCTGGCAAGGGGACGGGGACGGGGACTGGGGGACGGGACGGGACGGGGGACAGCGCTGGGGGGTTTTGGGGGGATCAAGATTGTAGGGACAAAAATACGTCCCGTCCCGTCCCACTATATATACGGGATGGGACCGGGTTTTGCGGGACGGGACGGGGGATTTTTTATTTTTTATATACTTATTTTTTTGTATTGAAAATTTGAAATTACATCTTAATAAATAACATTTTTAGTTTATTTGGTTTTCTATACATTCTTAGTTAATAAATAATGCTTAAATTTTCAAATTTCAAATTTCAAATTTGAGAAGTTCAAATTTGTTTTTTAAATATTTTAAAATAATTTAAATTTGAAATTTCAAATGTCAAATTTCTATTTTTAAATTAAGTATTTTAAAGTTAGTTTAGTATATATGTAAATATGTATCTATATATTAAAATTAAAATGCAAGACCATAGTTGTATTAAAAAGACTTGAATAAAGCCTTTAAATTTATTCAATAAAATGTAATTGCAACTTAGAAATTAGAAGTTAGAGCTTACAATTTACAAATATTAGCGGAATAACTAATCTACGCAGCCACCTTCTAGGAAGGGTTCTGTTTCAATAAGTTCTCAAATGTAAAACTAATATTTGTTACAAATATTATATGAGTAACTAATTTACACAGCCACCTTCTAGGAAGGGTTATGTTTCAATTAGTTCTCTGATGTAATCTAATATCTGTGTTCTCCTTTAAAACTCAATTCTAATTGTCGAATCATATCGATGGTGACATCCTCCGGTGTTGGCAAACTTGCTAGAAACTCTTGTGACTCTAATTCATCGTCAGTAGATTCAATGACCATTCTAATCCAAGATTCTTGTTTGAAACTTATCTTTGGCAAATTATAATTCCTTCTCTCGACGTTGATCCAGTCTCTAAATAAAATTGATGTTTTCAAACTTTCTTCCGCCAATGAATATCTATGATCGCTAATTTGAAACCTTGCCGCACTAAAAGCAGCCTCCGATGCAACTGGTGAATCTTGAATAGCTAGAACATCATGAACCATTTTGCTCAAAATTGGAAATGCAACGCTCCGCCTCCTCCACCATGCTAATAAATCTTCATTGCCATCTTCGACATCCACTGTTTCTAAAGATGATTAAGATATTCTTCAAAATCATCACGGTTAGTAGAATTAAGACCAAGAAAACCTCGCATATAACTTGAAATTCGAGCTTTACTCTGAGGATTAGAAGTTTGACCAACTTCTCCTTGAGTATTTCCTGTAGTTCTATATTTTTCATACAAAACTTTTGCTTCTACTTTTATGCTAGACTTACACATTTCACAAGTTGGACTTTCTTCCGGTAAAATTTCTAAAGTATCATAAAAAGTATCAACAAGTGCATGCACACCTCGTAATTTATATTCAGGATGAAGTAAAGTAACAGTTAAATAAATTTGAGGAATAGGAAAAAAATATTTCTTAAATTTTACAATCATACCTTCAATTGCAACTCTAAAATTTTCAATTCTTTTGTATTTAGAAAATTAAATTGAAATAGCACAAATATATATTAATATTGATGAAATAGTAGGATAATAAATTCTAGAAAACATGGTTGTAGCATCATAAAAAAGTCTTAAAAATTCTATTAGTTCATTAGTCTGTTCTCAATCTTCTTCACAAATCCTATCTAATAGGTCAGCATTATGAGCATTAAACACCATTTGTACGGGGTTTTTATATTCGTAAGCAATTGAAAGCATTTCGTAAAAAGAATTCCACCTTGTTTTAATATGTCTTGAAATTTTTCTTGGTGGCAAATCACAAAGTACACAACGCTCATTAAATTCCCTAATTCTAGCAACTCTATGAGCATAAAAAATCCAGGAAACAACATATTCAATTTTCATACAACCACAATAAAGTAATTCAATACCAACTTGCACAATTAAATTTAATACATATGCAATACATCTAACATGAAAGCATTAACATCAATTGGACATAATCTAACTTTTAACATACTTGCAGCGTTTGTATTATTAGATGCATTATCTAATGTGATAGACATTACTTTATCTATAAGCATGTAATAATCTAAAACACTCAAAATATTTGAAGCTAAATATGGACCAGTTTTTTTCTCTACACATTCTTTATAACTTAAGATTCTTTTTTGCAAACTCCAGCTATTATCAATCCAATGTGCTGTAATAGTTAAATAATCATGTTCATTAATACTACGACCCATGTCCGAAGTTATGGACACTCTACAATCTAATATGCTAAACATACAACGAAGATATTGACAATATTTACCTTGATGTTCAAAAACATCAGATTTATTAGTATTTCTTGAAAAACCTTTGTAAGAAGTATTATAAGTTTGTTGAATATATTCAATAAAATAGGGATGTGAAGGAAAACTATAAGACAAACCACAAACAGAAACCATTTTAGCTAAATTTTCGTGATCTCTTTCCTTGTTATATTTACGTTGTGTTAGTGGACCACCGGGGTTAGAAAGATCTAATGTTCCTTGAACCATGTTAGAAGTCCCTACCGATTCATTAACATTAACATCAAAATCATTAACTGAAATTCTTTTTTTCCTATCGGCTAATGCTTTAGCTTTTTTATATTCAATCGGCACACAAGATAACAAATGTCTATTTAAGCCCCCCGTCCCACCTTGACCCCTACCTTGTTTATGTTTAAAAGGTTGTTTACACTTATTACAAATTGCAATAGAGTTTTCTTTATCTAAAGTCATAAATTGCCACACAACAGAAGTTTTAGGGCATTGATACTTCACCTTCTCCCTTGTAAGAGGTATAAGGGGTGAGCGTCCACAATTTTGCTCCGTTGAATTTGTAGTTTCAGTTAGAACTTCTGTCACCGGACTAGTAGGTGTATCTTCTAAATCTTCTTTTTCTGGATCAACTTCTACTTCTTCACCTGAATATTCATCAAGATTAGGATTAATATTACCATAACGTCGTTCTAAACTTTCATGATCGAGTTGAACATTTGAATAAATATTATAAGAAGTATCATCAACATAAGTAGAATCATTTGTATTAAATCTAACTCTAGACATTGATTTAGAAAAAGTACCACCATAGTTACTCTTATTTTTTTCCTTACTACTTTTTTTATTAAAATTAAATAATTTACTAATGCCACTTGGTTCTTTCTCTTTTCCTTTACCGGTATCTTTTTTGCTAAAACTCATATTTAATTATATGTAAAGTGTAATATAAAAATAATAATAACACAAAAATTAATGACGAAAAATAAAATATAAATATTATGAAACGAATGTACCAAACTTCTGCGTTAATAGCAGACGTTATAACCGATTCTTGAAACTTGTAGTTTGTTATAACTTGTAATTTGGAACTCCAATACTTGATAGCAAATATGAGAATTATATATATTATAATATAATATGAAAATTTAGAATTGAAATATATGTATTATGATATAATATGAGACTTAAATGGAATAAAAAACTAAGATTTGAGATTGAGAGGATATAGAAAATAGATGAGAGAATAGATGATTTTGTAAGAAATAATAAGGGATAGAGGGGTATTTATAATATTAAAAATGGGTTAAAGTGTATTTATGATAACTTGAGGGTTTAAATTAAAATATTAAAAGTATGGGGATGGTAGGGGGTGTTGGGGAAGTGAAAAAGTGGGATAAATCCGTTGGGGGGGGGGGGGGTGGCACTAACCGTTTCCCCAACGGATATAATTTAAAATTTTTTTTTTAAAAAAAAGCAAATCCCGTGAACCGGCCGGTTCGACCGGGACCAAAAGGGTGAACCGTCCCCTAACCGGTCCCCTAACCCGCATGTCCCCCTAACCCGCGAATTAAACGGGACCGGGTCTAGCGGGCCGGTCCGGGCCGACCCGATCCCCTTGCCACCCTTAGTATTAAGCACCGATATGGGGATGCGAGTTCATAATAACTCAAGTCTCCATAAACCATGCAGCCATCATGGGTAGTAAAGGATCATACTTTTTAGATGATTCCTTAAGTGCTTTTTAGCATAGAATAGTGGGGCGTTCTACATGACGTCAAAGTATAGGACAGTTCTGGCAGCGTGGGTAAGACCTTGTATCACCACTTAGGCTCATAGTGGTAGTTGTCGGTTTGAGAAACTCCCATAAAAACTATATTACTTTATTATACGAGTACAGTTAAGTTTGCTATTGCATTTCTTTAACAAACTAAGTTGCTTTCTACTGTTTTAAAAGCTTTCTATATATTGATTTATATTGAGTTAAGTTATTCATTAGTTGAGTAAAACCAAAGTAAGTGTTTCTTTCAGATTCCCTTCAAGCTTATGTTATGCTTAGTTTTCCCCTCATATACTCGTTTATTCAATGTACTGATGTCATTTGGCCTGCATCGTTGTTTTGATGCAGACACAGTTAATCAGGATCAACATCCAGCACCTCGTTGATCCAGTTGAGCATTCTGAGTCAGTTGGTGAGCCTCTTTGCTTTCCGAAGGGCTCTTTTTAATCATTTTCTTTTAGTATTTCATTTGTTATGATTGTTGGGGTGTCCAGATATCTCTCCTTGTTTTAGAGGCTTCATAGACAGTCAATAGTTCAGGATTCTTTACATTATGATTTCATATGTTAAGACTTGAGTTGTCATATGTTTGACCTTTAAACGTTCTAAGTTATTTTATTAAACAGTTGAGTAGAAGTGCATTTGATCATTGTAATAATGCTTAGAGTCTTCCACTGAGTAAGTAAGCCAGGCAAAGGTTCGCTTGGGGCCATCAATAGTTCTCGAGTGTCAGTCTCTCCTAGGGTGTAGGCTCGGGGCATGACAGGTTCGTATTAGTATATTTTGTATATGTATAATTCTGTTTTATTTTTTGTGGAATTAGTTTTTGTATATGTACAATTGATTAATGATTGTAGTTTATATGGAATTAGTGTCTGTATAAATTAGCTATTTACACTTGAAATATAAAATGAGTAGTGACAACTGATTTATATTTGTATATTTTGTATATGTATAATTCACATAATTCTAATTTTTTGTGTGTGTGTGTGTAATTAGTGTTTGTATATGTATAATTGATTGATATTGGTTGTATCAATGAGTTATTTTCGTCTTTAATTGTATAAAAGGAGTAGTGACAACAAATTTGTACTTAAATATTTGGATTTGTATAATTCACAGTTGATTTGTACTTAAATATTTATTGTAATATCTTTCATAAGTAAAAATATCTAACAATGAATCTGAAAAATCATACGAAATCACAGTCAAATACAAATACAAATAAAAAAAATAAGAATGGAATCGTCTAAAAATAAGAAAATAAAGCCACATAAGAGTTGCCCCGAAAATAGGAAGCATGATTTGAGAAAGAAGAATTGAAATTTTCAAATTTTGAAATCAATTTATGTTGACGAATTTATGGAAAAAAATAAGGTAAAAGATTATAAAGAAAGAGTAGGAATCATTTGTATATATGAAAAGGGACAGTATACAAACTTATACAAATAGAAATAGTCGGCAACGTAATTGTAACCAAAATTTGGTGGCGAATGATATTTAAAATAAACTATAGCTATAATGACTAATTAACTTATATAAAGTTTGCTTAAGCGCATAATTTTCTCATCTTTTTACTAATCCTTTTTGTTTTTCCTTAAATAATTTTATTAGTTTCGAGATGTTGCTTTGTCATCTGCAAGTTACTTGAAAATAAATAAATTTGATATATATATATATATATATATATATATATATATATATATATATATATATATATATATATATATATATATATATATATATTATTTTATTCTATTATATTAGAAGAGTGGAAACTCCTTGGTATCAACATGTTTGCTTGCTTGGTAATTTTTTTATTAGCTACGGTTACTTTGGTCATTACAGTTCATTTTCCTACTTCCATATTATTCCATGTGTTGTGTGGCCACCATTTTGTTGTGCTGTCATCCATAACACTCTCTCACACTAAAATAAGAATTATTTTTTTTCGCATTTTTTAAAAATTAGTACTTAAGTTCTTCCTATTTTTTCATCTCTTCAATTGAATTTTTAGATTTAGTTAAACCTAAAAATAACAAAATCAGTCCAAGCCCATTTGACCTATCAAACATATCTAGAATTTAATGGGTCATATGATAAGATTTATTGATGAGCCCATTTAATTCAATAGCCCAAATCCCTCCATCAAGCTTTTTATTAAGGCAAGTTATAATATTTTCTTCTTTCTTTTGTGATTAAAATTTAAACTAAGTACTTTAGATCGAGCGATTAAAATTTGTGAGCCTGATTTTTACTTGAAAACTAAAGTTACATTTTGTTGATTCACAAGTGGAAAGGTTCATGTGCCAATCAATTGACAAAGTCGAGCTTTTTCCACAACAATTTCTTATTTGTCTAACTCAGCAGGAAGATCTTATTAATATGGTATCAAAGGAAACCTTTTACATCATATATAAAGATGGATATTCATATTATATGCGCACCCTAATCTATGACTCTAAGTTTAAGATTTATAAGGAAACATTGATGACAATGACATGGACCTTGTTTCCTAACCTATTTACATGTAAAGATATCGCACATAAACCTAACTCAACCCCAAAAGCTAGCTCATGAGGGAAGGTTTGTCCAAGTCCATATAATGAAACCAATTTTCCATCCCTCTATCGATGTGAGACTTTTTAACACTTCCCCGCACGCTTAGACCACAACTGGAACGTGAACACTTATAAATAGGGCCCTAACATCGGTGAACAACAAATTAGGATGAACCTGACTCTGATACCATATAAGATATGACTCCTGGGCCAAACTCAACCCCAAAAGCTAGCTAATGAGGGGAAGTTTGTCTGAGTCCATATAAGGAGACTAATTTCTCACCCTCTATCGATGTGGGACTTCTTAACATTACCCACTTTTTTTGTCAAAAAAATATTTATTTTCTTTAGCATCAACAGCGGATAAATCGATTCAACTAAATCAAGCAACCGCTAATAAGACGAGACCAAATTGTGCGCATGTGAAGGTGATAGTGGATCTAAAAGGTGATTTTCCGAAGGCAGTATAGATGTAGATAGAAAATCAGGTCACCAGACATAATATGATTAATATAATTATGATTATGTTCCGAAATATTGTATATAATTCAAAATGTAGGGTCATAACAAAGATGAATGCAAACACACAAATAAATCAAAGCACAAAACTAAAAACAACGAGCAACAACCAAATGAAGTAGTTCAAGCGCTTGGACCATATACTTTCAATGTTTACAATTGTATATTAAGTTTTAAAATATTTATGTAAAAAAATAAAAAAATTAAGTTAATGTTTTGTATATTATTGTTTATTGAATGTATAGTTTTGTCTGGATTGCGTTTTGGGCAAATGATTCATAATGAAAGTGTTGTGCTATACTTTCACAATGTGAGTTAAATAATTGTATGTAAATTTTCCAATATTATTTTGACCTGTTCAAATTTGATTCACCTGCTCAATTGCCATCTGCAAGTGAAATAAACAATGAGAAACCCCTTTTTAAACTGGGAAACTTATAGAAATTTTATTAGTTTATGAGCTAATTATTTAGATACACTCTAGTTTGCAATAATACGAATATTATCAAATTTAGTGCATCTAGATACATTCAGATATAAGTATCTCGGGATGTATGAGTCAAAATTAAGTGTAATTTATTCTAGATACATTATATCCAAGTGGATTCACATGTATCTAGGATATATAGACAAGTCTCACTTGCCTCCCTTGCCTCCCTCTCCCATCTCATTGCCGCTCTCATATATATGTATATGGTTTTCCAGATACATGTGAATCAACACCATATACATATAAATATATGTATCTAGTGTGTATTTAGTGTGATTTGCATGTATCCGAGATACATGACTATCTCGCTCGCCTCCCTCCCAATCTCTCCAAATTTTAGTGTATCTGATAATAAATATACATGTATTTAGGTGTATCTTCACGAATATAAAGAACTTTTAATTAATGGTAAGATACATAATTATTTAAAAGTATAGGTAGAACTAGTATATATTATATGGATGTATGTCTAATAAGATAGTTTATCATTTTTTTTTAATTCAAAGGCACTACCAAAAAACTGCCAAAAAGCGACGGACGGCATCTCTTAGTCCGTCGCTTTTTTTCAAGGATTTTTGCGCCATCTATATATATAATTAATAATTAATTATTTTATATAGGCAGCGACGTAGTCCGTCGCTTTTTATAAATTTTAATTGTTTAATTATTTTTTAAAGAAGCGACGGACGGCATCTTTATGTCCGTCGCTTCTTGGTCAAAATATATGGTCAAATATTTTAAGAAAGCGACAGACAGTGTCTCTTAGTCCGTCGCTTTTTGGTCAAAATGTTGGTCAACCATTTTTAAAAAAAAGCAACGGACAAAGAGACGTTGTCCGTCGCTTTTCTTTAAAATATCTACATATAGCAGACGCGATTTTCTCCATTCTTCTTCTCCTCCTTCTCTCTAAAATCGCCACCACTGACCCCGACCACGCCGCCGCTATTGCTGCCCTCCCTCTCCATTGTCTCTTTCTCCTTTAATTTAAGGCTAGGGTTTCATCAAATTAGTTTTTAATTTTTTCAATTTGTGGTATATTGTTTGATTTTGTTGATTAGTTATTGAATTTGTGTTTTATTGAATGATTGATTATGTTTGTTAGCAAATGAATTAGGGTTTTTTGATTTAAGTACTAGTTTGAATTTGAAAATCTTTAATTTGATTGAGAATTGAGATTTTTGTAATGTTCCTAATGCGGCTATGGACTCAATGGTTGATCTTTTGGGTGAACTAGATAATCCGGAGTTTAACATACCTAAGAACTTTTATCAGACAAAATATTTAGTTTCCAAGTTAGGATTGACGTATGATAGAAATCATTGTTATGTTAATGGCTGTATGTTGTTTTACAAGACTGATAGTGAATTAGAAAATTATAAGTTTTGTGGACATGCTCGTTATAAGAGGACTTTGATTGAAAAGATGGTTCCAGTTAAGGCAATGCATTATCTACCTCTTATTCCTAGGTTAAAGAGGTTGTATGCATCAATGAGGTCTACCCCACATATGAGATGACATCGTGAATATAGAAGGTCGTCGGGTGTCTTGTCTCATCCATATGATGGTGAAGCATGGAAGCATTTTGATAATGTATATTTTGATTTTGCTAGTGAACCAAGAAATGTTAGATTGGGGTTGTGTGCAGATGGCTTCACACCATTCTCTAATGTTGCTTCGCCTTATTCATGCTGGCCTGTATTTCTTACTTCATATAATCTTCCTCCTGAAATGTGCATGACCAGTCCCTACATCTTTCTAAGTTGTGTTATTCCAGGTCCTCATAATCCAAAAAGCTTGATTGATGTCTATCTACAACCATTGATAGATGAGCTAAAACAATTGTGGTTTGAAGGCGTTTTGACTTACGATATATCAACTAAGCAGAATTTCTTTATGTGTGCTTCTTTAATATGGACTATTAATGATTTTCTTGCATACAGGATGTTGTTTGGTTGGATGACAGCTGGAAAGCTAGCATGTCCGTATTGAATGGAAAATAGTAAGACATTCACTTTAAAGCATGGCAGAAAAAATACATGGTTTGATTGCCATCGTCAGTTCTTGCCAATGGACCATGAGTTTAGAAAGATGACAAATGCATTTAGGAAAAATAAGATTGAAAGTGACCCCCACCTCCATTACTCACAGGGCATTAAATTTGGGAGAGAGCTTCTCAATTACCTAAAGTTATATAGAAGCTTCACCTTCTAGACTTCCAGGATATGATGTTGAACATAATTGGACCAAACAAAGCATATTTTGGGAGTTTTCGTATTGGAAGGACAATCTCTACGACATAATCTTGAGGTGATACACATTGAAAAAAATTATTTTGACAATTTGTTTAACACATTGATGGATGTTAAGGGTAAGACAAAAGACAATCCAAAAGATAGAATGGACATAAAGGAATATTGTAGGAGAAAAAAGTTATAATTGCAGGAATTACAAAATGGTAAAATAGTTAAGCCCAAAGCCAGCTTTTCATTCACATTGAATAAGAAATGTGAAATTTGTGAGTGGGTAAAAAATTTGAGGATGCCGGAGGGCTATGCTTCGAATTTAGGAAAACGGGCAGATATGAATGATGGAAAATTGATAGGTATGAAAAGTCATAAGTGTCATGTGTTCATGGAAATTTTGATTCCTATCTCTTTTAGCCATCTACCCAAAAGAATATAGAAACCAATCACAAAGATAAAATTTTTTAAAAAAAAAGATTTGTGTTTTGGAAAATTGTTGGAGAGTAGTTTAGATAGGATGAAGGAAAATATTTTTGTTATTACTACTAAGTTGGAGAAGATATTTCCATGTGGTTTCTTTGATGTGATGGCCCATCTTCCAATTCACCTTGTACAAGAGGGCCGCCTCAGAAGTCCGATTCAAACAAGATGGATGTATCCATTTGAGAGGTATCTATTTGAAATATTCACTAAGTTATATATATTCACCAAGTATTTCATTAACATATATATACATATATACATGCAGAAAAATTGGCAGTTCCAAGCAAACAATTAAGCAAAGGGAAAAGATTGAAGGATCAGTTGTTCAAGGTCATATTGGGAGAAAAACTGGTGATGTTTATTCTTATTACTTTGGTGATGATGTGTCATTGAGGAGAAATAGGATCAATCGCAATGATGAAGGTGATAGTGATCCTTTATTTCGATCGATATCAATTTTTAATCAACATGGTCGAGGATTTAAAAAGCGCGGAAAGCAAAACTTCACTAATATGGAAATGCAATCAGCTTTGACACATATTTTACTTAATTGTCCAGACATTCAACCATATCTCAAGTAAGTGTTAAAAATATGTTATCAAATTACATACTAATAAGTGTTCATTAACTAACGAAATACTTGAATGTAAAATGATCG
The DNA here is from genome assembly GCA_037074985.1 of Solanum bulbocastanum. NCBI lineage: Eukaryota > Viridiplantae > Streptophyta > Magnoliopsida > Solanales > Solanaceae > Solanum > Solanum bulbocastanum. The sequence goes on along the minus strand of CM073604.1, from coordinate 37,491,428 downwards.
GCTTGTTCGTAAACACATGGGGTAATGTAGCCATCTATACATAATTTTCCAAATAGCTAACAAATTATGTAAGTGTGCAATCACTAAGTATTTAATAATATATTCATGTTATACTAAATTATATTACTTGAAATAACAATCACGTAAGCTTACAATGAATACTCAAGTGTCCAACATTTTCAATTAGTGAAAGAAATAACATTTGGACCTGAATCTCAAGTACTGACAATAGTGGTGTCTACATACAAGGTGATGTTGATGGTACTGGCCAAACTATTGAATACTATGATTTCATTCATGAGATTATTGAAGTGAGGTATTCAGGTTGGCCTAAGAAGAAGATTGTATTGTTTCGGTATGAGTGGTTTGACCCATCACATAGAGGCACAAAGGTGGACCATCAATATAATATAATTGAAGTTAAGCACACCAGAAAATACAGAAGTTATGATCCTTTTATTATTGCACAAAATGCTAAACAAGTGTATTACGCTTCATATCCATTGCGTAGAGACAAAGCTGATTGGTGGGTTGTTATAAAAACTAAGCATGTGGGAAGAATTGAAATTGACAATGTCTTAGATGTGGCATATCAAAATGATGTTGCAATTGTTCATCAACAAGTTGATGTTGAATTGGAAGCCACACTACAACATCCTCAACACATATTAGAAGAAGTATCTAATGATGAGATAATGGATGTTGAGGAAGAAATATCCGAGAAGGAGGAAAATGAATCATTTGATGACAAAGAATGGGACGATAATGAAAATGAAACAACGGAGGAGGGAGAATGAGAGAATGATGGAATTGAAACAAGCGAGGAGAAATAGTAGTAGAATGAAAGCTAATATATATGTAAGTTAATTTATTTTGCTAATTTTATTTAATTTACAATTTTTATATATTATACATGTAAATTTACATACAGATGTCATCAGGAGGTGACGGTGATAGCCAGACTAATAAGGCTGAAAAGAAGAAGTCATCTAGGAGATCCAAAGATCCTGAGGATATTCAAGGATCTATTTCTTCTACGCCAGTGCGCATCAATCATGATACTCATTTATTTGTTGTTCTGTTTGGTACGGCGGATCCTCGGGCATATTATCCTAATTATCATCGATCAGTCGGTGCTTCCTCTACTTCACATGCATTGCCTCCACGGTTCTACGAGGACCTACCTTTATAAGCTATTCGTCGACCACGATCCTTATCGACAGGTAGGATATCGGATGGTACTCTATCTCCCACAGGTACATCTCCTCAGTTATCTGTCGTAAGGATTGGAGATTATAGTAGAGAGCAGTCAGATGCTATGGCCTACTACGCCTCCATTGACTCAGTGTTTTTGTGCATCCTAGTGTATCACCTTCATCTACAGTTACACCTAGTGTTATACCAGATGATGAGATACCTGCTCTAGCTCCTGGCTAGAAGGACAAATTTGGTAGAGTCATGTTTGAGCTGGATGGATCATCCTAAGTTTGTTTTTTTATCTATTTGTTAGTTTATTTTATTTATTTCTTATACTTTAATATATTATTCATGAACTAACATATTTATTATGTGTTTTGCAGGTGGCATCCTGCAAAGGATGCTACCCGAGCTTTAAAAGTCTATGTTAGAAGACTTTATACACAGGCTTATCATTCTTGGAGCGAGATTCCAAACAGTATACGCTAGGCGATGTTTAATGAATTTAAGGTATATATTTTTTAGTTAAGTGTAATAATTTTAGTATACTTTCCTTTTTTTTTACTATCGATCTAATTAACGTTATTCCTTTCTTTTTTTTTACACTATGTGTACTTGAGAGGTCAAGGTACAATTTGGTCATTGTGATCACATTTGAGAGGAGGGCATCCGCGAGATTGTCTAGCTAGCTAAAGAAAGTTTGGGATACCAATCAATATCCGGGTTGGATGTTGCCTCATGTTTTTGATGAATTGCGTCAGTATAGGAACACATATAAGTTTAAGGTAATGTTAGAACAAGCCAAAAAGGCTAGAGGCAGTCTTAAGGGTGGCTCGGTGCACACCAAAAGTGCAAAGACCGTAGGAACAATTACAAGAGAAATGATAAGTTCTAATTCAAAGTTTTAAATAAATAATTAGTTGATTCATATATATCGTTATAAATTTCAGTTTTTATTTATAGGAAAAAGAATTGGGGCGCACTCCCATTGGACCGGAGGTTTTCAAGAAGACTCATGTGAAGAAGAAAGAAAATAAGTTAGATCCGGATGTGTGGGTGGAGGAAAGGGCCGAACGAACTTTTGTAAGTTATTTAATATGAATAATATATATTAATAATGAATATATTTATGGCATGTATATATATTGATGTCAATTTTTATATTTAATATGTAGAATGAGTTTCATTAGTAGATCACTGAGAATCTAGATAGTTCGGTCCAAATGACACCTGAACTATCCACCCAAATTTGGACAGAAAAAGTGGTAGGGGGAAGGGTAGGTCTATGGTCTAGGCTCTAGAAACAATGTAAGACGACTCCAGTCAGGCTTACAAGGTATTGGATCATCACATCAAGTTGAGGCACTTGACGGTGTTCAGATTGCTGCTATATCGGCTCAAATAGCACAACTTACATCGGCACTGATAGAGTTGGAGCGGAGAAGAGTAGCTGAACAACAAAGCATGAGTGTGACCATTCAGCAAATCAAAGAACAAGTGTTGAACCTCGCTCGTCAACCTACTACTTCGGCTCTCGAGGACATCGATGACGATAGTGAGGAGGAGGAGGAGGATTTTGTAGATGTCACTCCCTAGTTTAGGTCTCTTTTGAAACACTTTATAAGTTTTTGTATTATTATTTAGATATTTTTGAAGATTGATTTAAGTTTGATGTTTTATATGTTGTGCGTGATGTTTACATTATATTGTTTGATTGGGCTGGTTGAATATGAATTGAATTGAATTGATTTATATTTGCAGGTGGACTGCTATCAAAAAATTGCAAAAAAAAAAAAAAAGCGACGGACAGGGTGGTTTTGTCCGTCATTTTTTTTCATTATTTTTTTTCAAATAAACCTAGAAAAGCGACGGACAAGAACCTTTAGTCCATCGCTTTAGTGGGTATTTTAACAAATTAATTTCCAGAAAAGCGACGGATAGTGTCCTTTAGTCCGTCGCTTTTCTAGGATTTTCAAAATATAAATTTCCAGAGAAGCGACGGACTGCGTTGCTTTTTTGGAAATAAAAAATAAATGAAAATATAAAAAAAGTGATGGAGTCCATTGCTTTTGTGAAAAAAAAATTACTGAAAAAAATAATCAAAAAGCGACGTTGTCCGTCGCTTTTTGAAAAGCGTCGAGCCAAAAGCAACACACATGACTCCATCGCTTTTCCGTCGATTTTGACCAAAAAAACGACTCAGTCCGTCGCTTTTGGCCATCGTTTTTTGACAGTTTTTTAGTAATTAGGGTCACTATCATATCACTAATTATATATATATCATGGTGCACTTATATCCATATATACTTTGAGAAGCATGCTGCATAAACATCGACCTTAAGTAATGCTATGAAGAAAAAAACAATATTGCAGAGGAATATACATGTTGTGTACGAATTCCTTAAAGTCAACAATATGATTCTTCATTGAGTGTGTATAATAATAATTAGATGTTTTTAGTGAAATTGGAAACTTGGCTTGTAGCAATATTTTGCAAAAAAATGTTAGGACCACTCTACAAGAGAATATTGTGTGCAGAAAATTGTTTGTCTAGTTATGTCTATTGTTGAGGATAGAGAGTATTATTTGAACATTATTCAACATACATATATCGAAGTTTATGTAAAGTACTACTTGATCAATTTCTTTTGGAATTTATGACAAAGCCCAATGTACACAATCTTGTTTAGTCAAACTTACCACGTCTAAAATTTTTAATAAGGGGGTTCATAATCCGAAAACTAGACACACGAACTAATCAAAGAGGTTTCGACATCTACTATATATACATAAAAAATAATTTAAATCATATATATATAAATAGTAATATTTTTCGTCAAAAGGGGTTTGGATGAACCCCCTAATAGAGGGCTGACTCCGCCCCTGCAAATAGTAAAAGCAAAAAGAAAAACATTTACTCGATCAACTTCTTATTTTAGAGTATCGAAGTTCAATGACACTGATCACATCTATGGAAGAAAGAAACCATCTAGCATCCGGATATATCCCTCCAATGATCGAATGACTTAGAGGGCATATATTCCACATAATTATAAGGCAATTGGTGCATCTAGTAGTAGAAGATTTAGATAAAGTAAATACTTAGCTTGCAAAAAGAATACCAGTCGTTCAACTTAGAATCCCTCAACTTTTCATTCGCCACGAAAGACAAAATTTGGCTGGAATTTATTTCTTCATGATCGCCACGAGTGTTGATAAGTTATTGTGTTGACTGAATTTTCAAAATAGGATTTCGTGGAACGTTGATCTTTTTAGTAGCAACAAAATCACAACAAAAATATAAATAACAACCTTACTCTACATTTTTTTAAAAAAATAATAAGATATTGATCATTAAAAATCCTCAATCGGTATAGAAGACTATTCTTTCGTAGCGACCCCTGGGATGTTAATCAAGCCCATATAGTGCATGAAATTCATGCGGTTTGGCTATGTAAGTTTTTTTTCCACATCAGTATGGTACTTTTGATTAAAATAAAACACTTCATTTGGGGTCCTAAAACCTTTGAAAGAGTCGAGGCCTAAAAAGAGAAGATGAAAAAAGTGATAATGGTAATAGCTTAATTGTTGTTAAATATGTATTTTAGCGGTAATTAGCATTCTTTGTAACTGTACCTAAAGTCTGTAACGACATTGGATTCAATGGTGGCAACTAACTAATGCAGATAAAAATTTTAACACTCTTTGTTTATGAGTACTTTTGTTACCGTTAAAAGCTATTTTATTGTAGTGACGTACCTAGTCTTTCTGCAGTCGTAAATTCAACAAGCATGGCAGCTAAATCACATGTCAGGACTGCAACCTTGATTCTACATTGTTCATTTTGGTACAAATGCACACTTTCTTGACAAAGTGGTAGACACACAAAGAGAAACCAAATGTTATTTTTTCATACAACATTAGTATTATTAGAGTATTAGAATAGACCGTCTACATCAGGCTTAGTGCACTTTGCTGTTCTTTTATTATTAGTAGTATTACTACTTATAATTAGCATGTGGATTAAAGAGAACATTTGTTCTTTTACTTATGTTTTTTAAAGTTGAGATAAGTTTTGAAAGTAAAAGAAAGAAAAACTAAGTTCACTGCAAATTTGTGGAGTATATATTTAGTAAAAAGTAAAAACATGTGAAGCAAAGTGTCCAAACTAAAACTAATATAGAGGATTTGCCATTTCAAGAAATTCAAGGGGGGCAGTGACCAAATAAATTCCTTTTCCCCCTCTTGGCAATATTAAGATTTTATAAGACCAACCATATGGTCAGTAAATTAAAAGTCTTCAAAAAATATGATAACCATTATTATGATATCTGATTCTATTAACTTAAAATTAAATTATCAACATCTTTATGACATATATATGTGTGTGTTTGTTTTACAATTCTTTTGCATACTTTAAAGTGACTTAAAAGAACAAAAGCATGGTAAGGGCACCTTGTTGTGACAAGACCAAAGTGAAAAGGGGACAGTGGTCTCCAGAGGAAGATGAAATTCTCAAGAATCACATCTTTAACCATGGAAATCCTGGCAGTTGGATTACCCTTCCTAAAAGAGCTGGTTCTGTTTCTTTACCTCTCATTTTTTATAATTTTGTTAGTCGTTTGTTTTATCATGTTTTGAGATTTTGTTCTGTTAGCTTTTGGATGACATGTGATTGTTTTCGATTGTAACTTTCTCTTGTCCTACTTGATTGTTGTGTTATAGTCAAAGTTGAAAAGAGTTGTTAACACTTGAAATCATCGTCATAAATTCTGACTTCGCCTCTGATTAACAAAAATGACATTAATTATGTTTTTTTCCCTAAATCTATTATTTTGCTCCAACAAACAATCTATATAATTTTCTAGAAGAGTTTCTTTTATTTTTTTTGAAGAGAGATAAAGTGTAATCTAGTCAAATGATTCATTATTCATATAATTATTTCTATTAAATGATTTTCTCAATATAGTCTTTTATTTTTACCTCCTTCTCCTTAGGTGTTATTAGCCGTACAATTAATCGTAACATTACTCTTGTAATTTGAGTTTGGTTAATTTTTTACTTCTAGTATTATCTTGTTATGATTACTGGTCAATATGATTTGTCAAATCGTTTATAATATTTTGTCATGACCTCTTCATTTTCATTATTTATTTCTTTATACTGCTTTGAATTTTTTTTCTTTAAATTAGGAGTCTATAAAAAAGCAGTGTCTTTACTACCTTTAAGATAAGGATAAGATCTGCGTGCATACATTTTACTGCCCTTCAAACCCCACTTTATGTGTGTTGTTGTCCTTTAGTTGTTTTTTTTATACGAAAGAGCAATATACAAAATGCAGGGTTAAATCGTTGCGGCAAAAGTTGCAGGTTAAGATGGCTTAATTATCTTCGACCAGATATCAAACTTGGAAATTTTACACAAGAGGAAGACAACACTATCTGCTCTCTCTACAAACAACTTGGAAGCAGGCTAAATTTTGCTCTTCAACTAATTTTTTTTTTATTTTCTTTCAAAACATTATTATTAGTATTTAAAAGTAACCCAAAGTTTTTAAAATTTGCAGATGGAGTGTTATTGCATCTGAGCTTCCAGGAAGAACAGACAATGAAATCAAGAATTACTGGAATAGCAAGTTGAAGAAGAAGCTTTCAGCAACAAAAGAAGCAATGAAATTACCAATTCCAAGTAGCGACTCTGCTGATAAAAACATGGTTGAAACAGTCGAAAAAAATCCAAGATTCACTGATCAAGAGGAGGATCACTCCAAGATTTCACCTTCCATCGAAGGATCGATGAGTTTTGGAACATGTTCTTCACCACTTGATGATGTTGCATGGTTTGAAAGCTTTTTTCCAATGGATTCCAACACTAGTGATGGCTATGGAGTACTCAACAAGAAGAAACTGATGATTTCCCATCCACTTTGATCTGATGATTTGCTTGGAGATTGATGTTATGAAGTCACTGAGATGTGAAACAATATGTGAAAACACACAAAGGAAGTTTAGTAATATGTGGTCTAGTATTTAGATGATTTATTAGTGGAATGTCAACTAGAAAAGAAACATGACATGTTTACATACTCTATTTAATTTATGGTTTCAGATAGTTTTTGGACCTCAACTTCTACTGATTGCATCTCTTTGTTTATGACCTTATACAAGTTAAGCTGAGTAATGCAGCATAAGTTGTGTTGTATTTCTATGACACATGACTTCTATTGAAATTAAGTTATGCCTTTATAGCATAACCGATGAGGTCTAAAACGATCAACAAAAAGTTCTATAGGAATTAAGTTATGCAGTACAACAAAACTTGTGGATTTTAAAACTGAACTTTTACCTCGATCGATCAACAAGCTTTATGTGGCACATAATGACTTGTTAAAACTAAGCTTTTGCATTGCTCAGCATAAGTTCAATAGAAATGAAATTATGCAATACAACACAACTTGTTATGTCTTTTACAACATAACTTTTGAGATATTATGTCGCAAAAATAAACTTATGCCCTGCAGAAAAATTATTTGCTATTCGGTGTCAGAATATTTTCGCCCTGTTTTTTGTTACTTGAAGTGCTGAAGAGAAAAAAAATTAAAGACCAGGGGTAAAAATTAAACACTACCCCAAAATTGGTGAAGTATCATATTTGACTTAAATAGCTACCATTTGAATATTGGTGGTTAAACTTTTAACACTGGTACTTTTCACTCACCTGAATTAAGTGCTTGTATATATATAAGGTTTTCTGACCATAATAATGTAAACAACCAAGTCTTGAAAATTCATTTAGAAGTATCTTAGAACATCTTTTTCATAATTCACACGGAAGTAGCATGCTTTTTTCCCACTTCAACTTCACACAGAATGTAAACTCATCATCTGCTGTCATTTATACAGTAACTTCTGATCCTGCATGCATCCATAAGAATTCAAAGCTCCAAAGGTATATCCATCCACCATAAGAATACATCAAGCCTTTACGTTGTCTCATGGGAGGCAACAACAACTGCAAAAAAGACACCAAAGAAGGGAGCAGTCAAGAAAGTTCATACAAAAAATCCATCAAAAAGTCTCCACTGTATCATTGTGGTGATTTTGCTACTATGCATAGTGAAAATGAAAAACGCGGTCCAATGATTATGAACTGCCACTTGAAATCTACATAGCTTTGTCGTAACACAGCACATCAATCTGAACAAGACAGTAACTAATATCTCCAGCACTTTTTTTTATACTCATTAACAGATCCTTCTGAAAAGCGAGAACTAATATCTCCAGTTATAAGCAGCCAAAAGGAATAGGCAAAATTGCAGACTACCTGTTTGCTGGTACAATTTCAGAGAGATTCTTGGTACTCTATGATCTGTTTATGGGGCACTAAAGGCTCCTTTTCCTTCTTTTAAATGGGGTTTCCATGAGGGTAGAGAAAAAAGTGAGGGAAAAGAAACCTTTAGTTTGTTATCAAAGAGTCGAGAGTGGAATCACATTAACAAATTGATAAGCAAATAGGAAGGCATCTAATTGTGTCCTACACATTTATCCTGTTATCCATACCCAGACAGGGGAAGTGAAAGTAAATGAGTTGGACAATTTCTTTTCAATTTAAAAAAATTGAATTGCACAACAATCATACTCGCTAAGCCCATATTGAATTCCTTTGCCAACTTCAGATCATTCAAGTTAGAAACCTAAGAGCCATATCAATCGATTAATATATAATTCACGCATAAGTGATGAAACTGGATACTAGTTATCACCCACGAAATCCCAACCCAGGAACTAGCACTACTGCAAGCGCACCACAAAGGAAAAATATATGAAAACAAAACATAGAACTGGATGTGGTTCAGATTCTAAATATAACATGTCTAAGCTGTAATTTGTGCATGTAAAAAGAAATATATCATCAGGTACTTCAAAATCCCAAATACACAAATCAGAGGTTCCTTGACTCGACTCTCACTGACAACAGAAAAACATGAATGGAAATGACCTGTTCAAAGAGCCATTTCAGCCTGCAAAGCGGCAAGCTCATCTTCTTCCGTCTTCTGAGCAGCAGGACGCACTTGTTGCCTTCCAGCAGGTAGATTAATTGGCGCATTAGGAGCAGTTGTAGCAGGCTGAAGGAGCTGTTCCTCCAATTCAGCCCCCTCCAGTTCTTCAAGTTCTGCCTCCAATTCATCCTGCAGAAAGATACATGTAAATTCTTGTCCTGAAAGAGTAATTATAAGCAACAAAAATGTAAGGAGTAAGTCGGAGATACTTCATCAAAATCAGCAGCTGAACCAATTGGTGTTGACAATGCTTCCTGGATTAATTTCATATTCTCAGTCTGCTCATTGATCTCATCCATTGTTTTGTCGACATCGTCAATATTCCTGAAAACAGAATACAATGAGCTTATATCAGGGACAAAACCCTGAGTTAAAACAGAAAACCATAACAAAAAACCGAACTAATTACTAGAAAGTATTGGAGATTGATCTTGACGAATAAGAAACACTCAACTGACATATACAGACAACACGTTGCGTAGGTGTGGGTGATATGGCAAACTACCCTCATGTAATTACAAGATATGAAGTGTTACGGAATTTAAGATTATTCACATCTATTAAATCATGAAAGAAAATTACAAAAAGTCCTGACCTCTGTGGTGATTCAGTAATGACAGATCATATCTTTTAAATCACGAAAGAAAATTACAAAAAGTCCTGACCTCTGTGGTGATTCAGTAATGACAGATAATATCTTTTAAATCATGAAATAAAATTACAAGGTCAATTTGAGATAGTAACATGCATGGACCAAAAAGTCCTGACTTGGAGATCTCTCATTTCCAACTTTGTATTTTTCTTAAGTTTATCTCTGCGAAAAGATGTTTGCATCTACAGAAGAAAAGACACCACTAAATAGCACTGAGCACATGAAACTTACGTTGCCTTTTGCATAGCTTTCATTGCAGCTGCTCCAGTCCTTAAAGCATCAACAGTCTCCGTTGTGGCTTTTGCACCTTCTAACATTATCATCTGAAACCAATACACAAATAAGTGAATGCAGATCACCGTCTCTTCATGCTTTTATGATACACGGTGGTGCAAAGATTCCAAGATGTAGGAACACATGAAGAGCACCTGATCATGAATACGCAATTGGAAGTTTCCAAGCTGCTCGATTTGCTGCTCATAAAGCCTTTTCCTTTTCAAACATTGTATTGCAGCTAAAAATAAAAGAAATTGGTTACTGCTGTCATCACTCTGAGAATTTAGCGAGGACATAATGACTCAAAATACAAGAACATGATTCACAACACCATCCAATACTATAGTATGTCCTCGCAATGCTAAAGGTAGCGAAAACTGAAATTCATGTGCATGAGCGAGAATGATAACTATTCATTGTAACTCAAACCCCCAAGAGACTCGCTTGAGCTGGTATGAGCAAGTAAATCATGTTTGTTCCTTTACTTTAAAGTGGAAATATCCAGGACAATGAAGCAGAATATTCAGAATTCAAGCAGACCAGCTACGGTCAAATGCAGTTTTCACTGAAAGCATCTCTAAGCTTATTATCTCTAACCATTTCTTTCAGAGGAAATACATTAAGATACCTCCAAAAACAAGTCAAACTTTTAGTGTCAAGAAATCATAATTGTTCAAATGATTTGGGTCCGAACAAAGAGGAACACTTTCAAAGGATTCATACAATTGACCCCAATTTTTTATGAAATTGAGGCCCAGGTGATTGGTCAATCATGTCTTGAATATTGTCTATAGCATGAGAATTTGCAAAGAAAACCATTGTAACCTACAAGGTAAGGGAAAGGACGTAAGTCTCTCTTATTGAAGGATAACTCTTCTAAGTTTTAAATATGAAATGCTCTTTCAAAACACTCCCTCTTTGAAAATAAGCAGATAAATAGTTAGAGAACAGTGAAGAAGGGTAGAGAGGGTGACCCATTATCCAATTAAAAGAAAAGCTTTCTAGAATAAAAAGAGGTTAGAAATCAAAGACTCATACCTTTCTTTTGCCATTTTGTTCCTTCAAATTGTTGAATTGAAACATTAAACAGACTTTAAAGTTTAAACAGAATAAGGAATAAAGGAATTAGTGAAATGAAAAGGACCTCAAGGGATAACCTCATGTATCGCCCCAAATCCCCCAAGCAGAAAATCAGAAAGGATAAGACGATAAATTCATGAAGATACCAATATGCATGCTATACTTTTAACATACCAATAACATAAAAAAACCAGTACCCCGTTATCACTACATATTGGGAGATAATTTTTTCACCTGTTACACCATATATAAACTACCTAGTCTCTCACACAAAACAGAGTCCTATCATCAGATCTGTCTGATGTTACTCGATTCCAGATATCATGCATATACATGGGAATAATGAACATTAAATACCCAGCAGTTTATTGTACATGCACAGGAGTATTTTTCATGGTATGCCGCATCCTTAAGTTCATGACAATAGCATATAACATAAGAAAACAAAAATCAATGTAAAGGTATTCATAACTAGTGAACTACATAGGAAGAAGAAATCTCATCTTGTGAATGATTTTCAGTAGAACCTACCCCTTTTGTTTTTTGCTCTAGTAAATTCCTTTGCTTTTTCAACCTCAGCTGATGCCTTCTTCAGTAAAACCTTCTCCTTTTTCTCAAGCATCTCAAGAGTCTGTACAGCATAACCAAAATAACATTTAAGCCCTTGACCATTTACTTGAAAATTTTAAATAAGCTAATAACTTTGACTGAAATTAACAAGAAAGAAGTTATTAAAAAATGAGTCCGCAGAACAATTTAGAAAACAGGGGAAACAAGATAGCCTTCTATTTCTTCACCAAAATAGGAGGAAACAAGGACAATATGCCTAAGCCCCTCTGGTTCTAGCTTTACATTTGTCTTCCTATATCAAATAAGTTGGTCCAAAAGTAAACCCTGCCTGAGTTCAGATTGAAATAACATGAATAACTATCATGAACATGTTTGGCAAAGTGCCCACACCCTTAATGAACTTACCCTGAATTAAGACTAGGCCAAACCAAAACTACAACTTTTTTGTTAATTCATCACAAATGATGAACCTCCATTGTTTTAGAAGAAGAAACACTGGAAGCTTTGTGTTATAGAAAGTACAAGAAAAATCAGACTTTACAAATTTGAATTTTGCTTCTCGCAATCAGGCACTATAAGAAATCCACAAAAGCATAATATTTCCACACCTAGACAAACGAAAAGTACCAAACATTGCAGTCCATCTATTCAAGAGAGCGTAACTCATATGTGATCACACATTCTCTCAGATACAACCTGTTTGCAAAAGAGTAGCCACCTGTACAATCTATCGTATCCATCTGCGGCAGGCGGCAACTTGATGTACTGGGATTATCCACCTGCGGCAGGCGGCAGCTTGATGTATCGGGATTTCACGACACATTCAATGCTTTTTGACAAAGGGATTTTGTAGTTCTTCGGTATGTTATAGTGCGATATGATGACATTTTTTTATTATGTGCAGGAAGACGTGCGTGCACGGAAGTTGAAGTTTTGAGCTAAAAATGACCAAGTGTTGATCCATGAAAGAAAATAGCGAACCGTGGAATCCATCCACAGACCATCCTGTTACTTGTGGAAGTGGATTTGCAAGGCTACAAGTTGGTTCCAAGTTGACGGCTCATTTGATGGACCGTCTGTTGTTCGTAAAAGAGTCTTTGTAGAGGTACTTAATTCTACAAGCCTTTTGACGGACCGTGGAACCAGTCCACGAACCGTCCTATCACTTGTCGACCAAGGTTCCGTGAAGAAGTATTTTTGGTCTCAAATCACTATTTAAGATAATGGATCGTCAAAGTGTTCAAGGACCGTGGATTGAGTCATGATTACCTGCAAGTTCCAATCCTAAAAAGGGCAATTGACAGTTGACTTCCAACCTCCATGGACCATGGATCTAAATGACGGTCCATGGATTGCTGACACTGCCAAGTTTCCCTAGTTGGTTTAGTATAGGTTTTTACGTCTATAAATACTCTCCTTAGGTTTTCTTGTTAAGGGAACGCATTATTATCGACTTTTTGAGTAAAGACACGACATTGTTGACTTGTTCTTAGTTTTTGGAGTTTTTGCTACGAACTTTGATCATTGTCTTTGCTAATACAACTCTGATTTTATTATTCTTCTCTTGTAAGTTCATTGCTATGATTTCTTCTACATCTTCTACTATTGTTTGTGCAAGCATGAGTAGTTAAACACCATAACTAGGGTTGTGGGAACCATAATGGAATAACGAACGTAGGTCAAAGATAATAGTGACTCTTGAACAGTGATTGTGCATGTATTGTTAATCTCTTCGTTTTGATTGCGTTTTAGCGGTTGCAAACATTAGAACTTGCCATAAATCTTAACTTGTTTGATAAAAGAAGTAGAGATAACGAAAAGGGATTAACAATAGAGATTTGAGGTTTCTAACCCTCATCTAATGACTTGAATTGTGACAAGGAAAGTCAATCCGATAATTACTAGGCTTAATACTTAAACACCAATGACCGAAAGGATTTAAAGTGATATTCTTCTATTTAGGTCGAAAGACATTAGATGAACCATATTCGATTGTTTTGCATGTATAACACTAAGATAGATCACCAACACAATAGACTTGCTAAAGTTATGAATTCATGAGTAACATTGTCCTAGTCTCTTCTCACATATTGAATACAACAAAAAAGTTCTTAAACATTGGTTACTGAAAAGTAAAAATCATGAAATCTTCTAATTTTTAATCAAAAGAATCCTCGAAATATCGACTACTGGTTGAATAGCCACCATTGATGTATTTCTCGCCATATTTCCCGTGGGATTCGGTACCAACCTTGTTCAGGCTCTATGTTTGACAGCAAGGTTGGGATCGAAATAAAAAAGGTGTGGTATGCATGGAAAAGGAAAAAAAATCCAGAAAATTGCAAAACAAAAGGAAAGATAGTCATATGTTGGTAATAAAACCACACCCGAGCTATGTTGAAATAAAGAGGGGAAGGGAAGAGAAAGGATTAGAAAAGAAGAATAGTGTAGTGTTCAAGGAGGGTTGAGTCACTTATCCAAATCTATCATATCCGTCCCTAAGCCTACATTACAAGCCGAACAAAGTCTTATAGTGATCCTAATATGACCATCCAATGACATAAGCATAGAAAATACAGGCAAGTCTATGGTATGTGTACGTGCAATGTTAGAACTTCTTTGTGAGTGTGAGTGTGAGTGTCGGTGTACTTGTTTATATTGTCCCAATTTTACTTGAATAAATATGGGTGGGTCGCTCTTTGACATGTGAGGGCAATAGGGTGACATAAACTAACTGCTAGTTGTAAATGTGTGTATCACTAGTGTATGCATGGGGTTGTCTATCAATAACATAATGGCATTCTTTGATCCTTTAGTATCAGCTTGAGGGGCTTTGGTTATGCACATATGTTTTTGAAAAGAGGGGGGGGGGGGGGGGGGGGTTAAACTTGAAGAATTGTGTTGCTAAGTGTTCATATGAGTTATGACTATTCACTACTGCAGGCTTCCTAGATTTCTAATGCCTAAGCATCTTGTTAGTAGTGTCTTAATTTAGTTGCTTGATGACAAGTAAAAATTCTAAGTTAAGGGAGTTGATGTGCCGGAATTTCACAAATCACAACATATTTGATGCTTCTTAACAAAGGATTTTGTAGTATGTGATATGAAGACATTTTTTGTTTATATGCAGGAAGATGGGATGCGTGCGCAAAAGTTGGAATTTTGAGCTAAAAATGACCAAGTGTTGATCCATGAGAGAAAATGACGAACCATGGAATCAATCCATGGACTGTCATGTTACTCGTGGAAATGGATCTGCAAGGCTACAAGTTAGTTTCGAGTTGAAGGCTCGTTTGACGACCTCTCAAACCAAACGAACAAACTGTCTTGTTATTTGTAGAAGAGGTTCTATAGAGGTACAATGTAGACTTCATTCTACGGGCCTTTTGACCAGCTGTGGAACCAATAAACGAATTGTCCTGTCACTCATCGACCAAGGTTTCGTGAAGAAGTATTTTTGGTCTCAAACCACGGTTCAAGATGATGGCTCGTCAAGTGTTCACAAACCGTGGATTGAGTCATGGTTACCTAATACTTGCCAGTTCCAAACCTAAAGAGAGCAATTGACGGTTGACCTCCAACTTTCACGGACCGTGGATCTAAATGACGGTTTGTCGAGAGCTAACATGGCCTATTTTTCCTAGTTTGTATAGGATAGGTTTTTATGTTTAAAAATACTTTCCTTAGGTTTTCTTGTTAAGGGGACGCATTATTACCAACTTTTTGAGCATAGACACGAAATTGTTGACTTGTTCTTAATTCTTGGAGTTTGTGCTACATACTTTGATCATCACTTTTGCTAATACAATTTCGTTTTTATTATTCTTCTCTTGTAAGTTCATTGTTATGATTTCTTCTATATCTTTTGTTATTGTTTGTGCAAGCATAAGTAGCCAAACATTATAAATAGGGTTGTGGGAACCATGATGGAATAATGAATGTAGGTCAAAGATAATAGTGACTCTTAAACGGTGATTGTGCATGTATTGTTAATCCCTTCGCTTTGATTGTTTTTTAGCGATTGCAAACATTAGAACTCGCCATAAATCTTAACTTGCTTGATAAAAGAAAAAGAGATTAGAAAAGGGATTGACAGTCCAGATTTGAGGTTTCTAACCCTCATCTAATGACTTGAGTTACAAGGAAAGTTAATCTGAAACTAATGATGAGACTTAATACTTAAACACTTGAAGAACGGAAGGATTTAGAGTGATATTCATCTATTT
This sequence comes from Solanum bulbocastanum, assembly GCA_037074985.1. Classification (NCBI taxonomy): domain Eukaryota; kingdom Viridiplantae; phylum Streptophyta; class Magnoliopsida; order Solanales; family Solanaceae; genus Solanum; species Solanum bulbocastanum. The sequence continues at coordinate 37,475,368 of CM073604.1, read as the reverse complement.
AGGTAGAAAGACGTTAGATGAACCATAATCGTCAGTTTGCATGTATAACATCGGGATAGATCACCAACAAAATAGACTTGCTAAAGTTATGAAATCATGGGGAACACAGTTCTAGTCTATTCTCACATATTGAATACAAAAAAACAAGATCTTAAGCATCGGTTCCTGATAACTACAAATCTTGAAATCTTTTACTTTTCAAGTCAAACCCTCCCTTGAAATATTGACTACTGGTTAAATAACCATCATTGACATATTTCTTGCCATATTTCCTATGGGATGCAATCTCAAACTTGTTTAGGTTCTATATTTGACAACAATTGCTTTTATATCTTTCGGATGTGTAATTTGGGCATATCACAGCTAAAATGTAGCACACCTAAAATAGTTGTACATAACCTATGTCTTTTTTTTTCTTTCAGCAAAAGGAAGGACTTCCACTCCATTTTGCATTAGTTTGAACATGAGCATAAAATAGAGGTGTTACACATGAGCAATCCAACTCATTTGGAGTTCTGAATTTAACTTGCCCGCCCCTTGGGATGGGAATGGTGTGGTCTTATTAGAAGGAACATCGTAAACACTCGTGTGTCCATGAATTACGTTAGATAGGACCAACCTCAATCTGCACTATGACTCTATTCTTTCTTGTATTCCTTTTGATAGGTTAGGCAACAACAAATACATACCCAATGAAATCCCACAAAGTGGGGTCTGGGGAGGGTACAGTGTACACTGTCTTTACCAATACCTCTAGGATACCTCTCGAATAGAGAGACTGTTTTCGAAAGACCCTCGACTCAAGCAAATCAAAGTAGTAATAAAACACAAAAAGGTAGTAGGGAGAAACATGACAACTAATAGCAAAGCAGTAACAATTATATGCAAGGAACTATAACAACAACAACGTGCGATCACCTAAACACAGTAAACCACAAATAATAACAAATGCCAAAAGCCAAAGACTACATGAATAGGCTAATACTACAACTGACATTGTACTCTATACTATCACCAACCAAATACATGCTTACGCTAGTAATAAGATAATTCTTAATTACCTACTAACCTTCTATCCTTATCCACGACCTTCATATCCTCCTATCTAAGGCCATCCCTCAATAAGCTGAAGATGCACCATATCATGTCTAATCACCTCCCCCGGTTACTTCTTCGGCCTACTCTGCCACTCCTCGACCATGCTATATCCAACCTCTCACACTTCCTCACTAAGACATCTGCACATCTTCTCTTCACATGCTCAAACCATCTAAATCTCCCATCCCTCAACTTGTCCACCACGGAGGTCACTCCCACTTTGTTTCAAATATCCTCATTCCTAATCCTATCGCTCCTTGTATACCCACATATCCATCTTAACATCCTCATTTCCGTCACTTGCATCTTTTGAACCTGAGAGTTTTTGACTGGCCAACACTCTATCCCATACAACAAAGCCGATCTAACTACCACTCTATAGAATTCCCAAAATGGTAGAATTTTAGTTCAAACAACAAAACTAAATGGAGAAATAGATAATTTCCACAACAACAACATATCCAGCGTGATCCCATAATTGAGGTATGAGGAGGGTAGAGTGTGCGAAAACATTACCCCTACCTTGTGTGACGTGGAGAGGTTTTTTCCTATAAACCCTTTGCTCACACAACAATAACATATAGAAGTGCCTCAATTACGGCAAGTTCTTTCAAGCAACAAATTCCACAAAAAAGCCTCACATAACTACCCACAGCTATTCATTCACCAACGTCAACTGAATTCAGTATCAAAACTCATTTACTCTAATAAATAGTACAGCTAATACTAGATCCCCCACCCACCCCCATAACCAGCAAATACAAAACTAAAATCAACACCATCAAACCTTTACAAGTAAAATTAGAACAACCCAAACAGTTGTTTATCTAAAGAGAAACAATCAAGAAATGAAGATCATACCTCGTTTAACTTGTCTAGCGTAGCTAGAGCATTTGTTTCTTGTTTAGGTTTTCCAAACATTCGGGTAAACATTCTTGATTTTGTCAGCAACAATTATAATACAAAAAAGCTTCAAAAAATCAAAATTATTTAAACCCTGCAAGAAAATTCGAAGGGGTTCATTAGATCAGCTGGAAAAACCGATCTACACAATGAAAAACGAATCTTGAAAAAATTTCATGTAAATAATTCACGATTATCTTATGCGTTTGAGAGTAGAGTTTGATTGACTGACCTGACAAAATTTGAAGGGTTTTTGAATAATTGGAATCAAACGGGTTTTGACCTTTGAAGTTGGTAATGATCTGAGAAATTTCTCAACAAATTTTAAAGGTTGGATCTTTTTGGCAGAAGACTGCTCATGTGGAGGAGACGTCAATGCTGTGCTCTGACAGACCAATGGAATTTTCTTTTTCTTTTCTTTTTTTTCAAAGTTGAGACCAATTTAGATTTTCACCCCTCAAGTTTGCCTGACGGATTAAATGTTCCGTCTCTATTTTTTTTATTTTTCGGGTACAAAAAGGGAAATAGGAAGGAAATTATAATATGGAGAATTGAATTCTCACTGATAAGGTGGGAAGCTCAGCTAGTCAGTCGATTGAGCTATGAAAGAATTTTTTAATGAATCAAATGGTTCTTTCTAAATTTATACCATAATTTTTTCTTACTTTTTCGTGAAATATCTATTTTTTTTCTTTTAAATTTATTTTTTTTTCACAGCATGATGTAAAATGTTATAATCACAGTGAGTCAAAGTATCCACCGTATAATCAAAAGTAATAAAACCGCTTCACAAACAACCATTTAAGTAATAGGAATCATATCTAGGAACACAACTGCTTAAGTAAGTAGTTACATTTTCTAACCTTCTAGTTGATTTTCACTAAAAATAGTTTTTCTTGAACAATAAATTTTATCTGTTGTAGTTTATAATTTTACTGTAAATCAGTTTATGCCTAGAATGATAGAAAGATTGATACTAACCAATTTGTATATATTTGTTTACCTATAATTGACTCACCAACCGAAATAAGAATTAAGAAGAGTTCTAATAAGATTTCAGGACTGACATAAAAAATTACTACATTAGAAAGAGTTACGAAGAATAGTGTGGTTTCTGGATCTAATAATGTATAAACATCGACTGGAAAACATATAACATACCAGTGACTCTGTAAGGCATAGAACCTATTTTGGCGTTGTCCGCCACCTATACTAGATGTGGCACCCCGATTAGTTGGGCGACCTGTTGAAGTTGCAGAAGAGTTGGGCTGAATCTTCTGGCAAACATTTCTGCCCCTCTCTGAGATCAATGGGCTCCCTCACTCTATGACCTACCTTGCCACATCCAAAACAACCATCACTCCAGCCATACACTCCCCAAATGATTCTTAGCACACTTCCTACAGACTGAATAAGTACAACCACTTAGGGCGTTGCCATGGGGCTTAGTGTCTGGTGTCTTATCCCCGTTCTCCAACCTAAACTTAGGTATCATTTTGGGGCTAGAGCTAAGAACTTCTAACAAAATTGAGAGTGATTTTTACCGCTCGATTTCTATTAAAAAAAGATAAAAATGTCTATTCTAGCCCTCTTACTCTTCTTTTCACTCTCTTTGACCTTTTCTTCCTCAATCTGTCATCAGTTTGGAGATGTCCATCACCTTGATTAACATGACAGTTTTAAATTCTTTAACCACAATCTTGGAAACACCTAAAACAAACTTAGAGCTCAATTTGGATTGGCTTAAAAATAGCTTTTAAGTTAAAAATAAAAAGTCAAACTGAAATGACTTTTAAGTCAAAAAATAAAAAATAGGGTAGATCTACTTTTGATTTTGAACTTATTTTAAGTCATTTTTAACTTGTGTTAAGTTATTTTTAACTTTGTCAAACGCTTTCTAACTTATTTTGAGTCATTTTTTGACTTATTTTAAGTTATTTTTTTATTTGTCAAACACTTTTAGAAGTCTAAAGCTAACTTAAAAGTAGATTTGACCAACTTTTAAGTCAATTCAAACACCTCTTACTCATATGAGCCCTTGAATCCATCACAATCACTACAGCATATTAAGAAAGTTGAGTAAACTTAAGAGAATACATCCACAGTCATGTCGCCCTGCTTCAACTTTATACATTCTTGAAATTTGGCTTCATTTAACTCAAGTAGAAAGAATCTGTCCAAAAATCCAGCAACAAACTTATCCAAGTCTATTGGACCTGCATCAACACCCTTATCCTCTTTTTATTGCTTATACCACGTCTAAGCAACTCATTTTAAATGGTAAGCGGCTAAGTTTGCCCTACTGACTTGAGCAACACCCATAATCTGCGTGATCTTATAAATGTCATCAATGAACTCCTGCAGATCTTGCTCCACCTTAGAACCATAGAGTTCAAGAGGATTCATCTGAGTGAGATCTTGGAATTTTATCGTTGTCGTACTTCTATTTAGGTTGACTTTGACAATAACCTGCCAGTTAACCTGAGTTGCATTGCCTGAGCTTAGCACTTATAAAGCTTCCTTGAACTCAAAATTAGAGACGTGTTTGTTCAGACAATCTGCTAGAGTTGATGGTACTTGTTGGTTTTTGTTTGTGTTTCTCCTTCCATTAGCTATTTTAGGAGGCATGCATAGAGCATGAGTAAGAAATAGGTGAAATAGAGTTCACACTCTATCGCACGATATGAATATGCAAGAATTGCAAGTTTCCTAAAACGTTTCATAACTTATCAGTCATTAGTGCAGCACATTTTACACTCATGAACAAGACTCTATCCTAATACTCCATGACTAAGTTTATCATGAACTGAGACTACCCCTAGTCATAAATCAGTACATAGAATCATAAGTGATCCCAAGTTAACCCATGGTCTGACATGACACTATGATTCATACATAAAAATTGACATATCTGATGCGGAAACTCAACCTTAAAAATAAAAATAAATCCAAATCTTCCTTAATAATCAAAAATGAAAAATATCTAACAAAACCATAAAGGTGAAAATACTCCCAATCTAAAAACCTCTATTACGATGAGTTGTTGGGGAAACCACCAGCAAATTCTAACTTTTTGAAAACTAAGGTGCCTAGTTTGATTGGTGAGCCTTTAGAACTATGGTGGCATATAATGTTAGGACTTAGGGATTACTACTAAAAGTTATTAGCTTAATAGACGGGTAAAGCCTTCGTCCTTGAGTTCGTTCGAAGCTAGGTAATACTCATAGATAAATTATGTTAATAAACTAGGTAGCTCAATAACACCGAAAATCTGAGACACTTTATCTAAATGTGTCTTTAAATACGTGTAACTGAAAGACTGAGTAAAAGGTAAATTATGACAATTTTTTGTATTTTGAATGAAAATATGCAATTTAAATAACACAAGTCTGAAGGCATGAAATCTGCGTGTTATGAGGGTTCATGAAAGTACTCTTAAGTAACGATACTGAATGAAGTGGAAAAATATGTATCTGCAGACTATTCATGAGAAGAAACTAAAATATAATGAAATCTATACTTTTCACAAACATTAGATTTTGTAGAATTAAATAACTGAAGAACAAAGTTCACTTTTGGTACGTACTCAGTGGATGAGAGAATACTCATTGATAAAATCCTCCATACATGAAAGAAAAAACATTAGTAGAATTCTCATGAATAGAAGTTTAGAGATGACCAACCCTAGTTTTAGCTTTTATTGCAGTTTATTCTAAGTTTGGGAGTCGAGAGTGTAGGTTAAAAGAGAAACGGAATGCTTGATATGTTTAGGCCAAGGAAAGGAAAAGATGAAAAATACCCCTGGAGAATACTTTTTAAAATCATTGAAAAAATTGGCCAACTGGTCACTATATGGACAGTACCTCACTTCCACAACTCGTGGTCACCTAGGTGATGTCTGGATTTTCTGGATTTACCTATGGATTAAAGTATTGGTCGAACCATCCACCTACAAAAAGTAATGCCGATCGTGATCACCAATGTCGCACCCTATTTCGAACTAGCCGAAACAGTTCACAACGTAATATGGCTGACACTCTGATTTTTGAAAAAATTGCTTTTTTGTTTTAGAGTTGCCACCTAAATTTTAAGGAAAATATTAGGAAAATCAATTTTTAATATGTAAATGTAAACTTTGTTTTAATCTGCGAAACCAGTGAGATTCTGAGTAAGAGTTTTGGTTACTCGAGGGGAAGGTATTAAACATCCCTCAAAGTCTATCCGAAGATAGTCCTTAGACTCAATTTAGAAAAATATAATTAGAAAAACTTGTTTATTTAGTTGTTTTAAAATCAATGGTAAGTGCATTTTATTAGTTTAAGAAAAGAGTAAAATACAAGGTACGACATATATATGTCTATTAAATAAAATTATAATAGTATTTTTATCATACGGTAAAAAATAAATAAATAAATGTACTAAAAAGGTATGACAATTTTATATGTTCAAAAATGTAGATGTGTCTTATATAAATGTATCCAAAATAAATGTTGACTTTAAAGGATAGGAAAATTTGTTGTTTTATTTATATATAGAATTAAGAAGTAAAAAAAAATAAAATGAGATAATAGCCGAGTGCAAATATGTAGTAGAATAATGTGTTAAAGTGTAGGGATTTATAAATTATATAAAAAATAAGTGTCATTTGTAAAAGTGATAGTAGATATGAGAAAAAATTATATGAAGTGTAACGAAATAATAAGTTACGTATAGAGAAAAACTAAGAAGTATAAAATTTGTATCTTTGTGCCTATGACATATATATGTATATACATTGTATTTTGAACCTGTTGGTCATATCTAAAATCTTGAAATAGCACGTTAAGAAATTAAAATGTTTTAGTAATGTTTGGTTTAAAAAACAATGACAATAGCAAGTATTTTCATAAAAGGGGTGACGTAAAGAATATAAAATAGGCCTAGCTTTTGAGACTTATTCTATAGTAACATTTATTTTTGTTAATACAATATATAGGCCTACCTCCTTAGTTATTTTCTTAGAAAGAATATATCTAAAAGGTAATAATTTTAGCCTTATGTATTTCTAAAGATAATCATTTTAACTTTGAAACTAGTTTCAAATTCATTTGGGAGTTTTAAATGAAAAAAAAGTTTCCTTGATATAAGGTCCTAAGTGAGATCTGATGAATAAAGCTAATAAATATTTTGGTCCTTCTCGGAGCAAATAACTTAAGCCGTATGTTTTCAAGATTAAAAAAAGTAACAACTCTAGCGAGCCTTATAACATCCATTTTGGCCTTTTAAAATCAAGTTCGTTCTTCATTTTGAAAGTAATATTTTCAAGCACTTTTAGACTCGAACTACTGAAACTTCTAAATTCTCAAAATGTAGTGGTTAGTTCCAAAAATTTATACTTTTAGATCCCACAAAATGGTGTTCGAAAACTAAGGAAAAGACTACATGTTTTACATTAAAAATTTGCTTTGTAGAGCATGTTAAAGCTGCATTTTTTACGCTCAAAAACTGCAATTTTAAAGCTTAAAATCTGCATTTTTGAACCTCAAAACCTGCATCAGATAACTCTCATAACAAAGCATTTTTTGTTCCAAAAATACACATTTTTTTGCACCTAAGATCTGCACCCTTAGGCCCTAAAAGAAATGGGTTTTAAACTAAAGAAATCTGCACATTTTCACACTTAGAAAATCTGTTGGACAAAGTTGTTAAAACTCCAGATTTTATCTCTTATTAAAACTATGATTTTCAAGCTAAAAATTACACTTAACAGCCTGCAAAAGGGTTGTGTTTCGGGCCTCAAAATCCTGCACTTTTGCACTCAAATCATGCACATTTTGAACTTAAATTTGTACCCTTTTGAGCTCAAAATGCTGCACTTTTTGAGCTCAAAATGCCGCATTTTTGTGGCTCGATATACCACTCTTAAGCTCTCAAGAAAAGTGATATCTTTAACCTTAAATCTGCACTTATTTCAACTTTAAAATCTGCACTTTGAACCACCGAAATCTGCACTTTAGTCTACCCAAAGTTACACTTTAAACACTTGTTTAAAAGTGAAAAATTTGAAAATAAATTGGATTGTCAAATTTTGCTCAAATTAAGTCCATTTAAATTATAACCCTTTGTTTATTAAATGATCATAATTTATTAAATTAAAAATAATTATATTACAAAACCAACTTATTTGATAAAATTAGTCATTTGAAAAAATAAAATTAATATAAACTAGTAACTCAATAATTAATTAAGTTATCCTAATTTGAAAAATGTCAAAAAAAAAAAATATTCATCACAATAATAGAAATTATATTTAATTGGAAATATCGAGCTAATCCTTAAGAAAAAATAGACGTGAAATCTAAAAATGAGAAAGTAGTAATATATTTATTTTTTATAAAAAATAGTATTTATGAAATAAATTTATCAAATAAAATAAATAATAATTAAAAATCTTTTCGTATTCCTATAATTTCATAAAATATATATATTTTATTATTATTATTATTATTATTATTATTATTAAAATTAAAACTTTAGTTAAACAAATGTGGAGAGCCAAAATTGGATGTCCACGAGTCAATTTGGAGAGTCTAGGACTTCTCCACAAGTCCTAGGTATAGACTGTACTCACAAGGTACGAGTCATACCATTAATCATGGAATCTAGCTAGAGACCTTTCCATGGATCCAAGTTACGTGTCACACCAATCAAAGTACAACTTGTAGGGAATGAGATTAAAATTGAAAATCTTTGAATCTCTTCACAACTAATGGTATGAATCGTGGACCTTGATTACAACTTGTACTGCCAGTCGTGGAAATTGAGTTGACTCTGAGCTATTTCTACAGTTGTGTCCTCGTATTGTGGACCTGGTTTGTCACGACCCCAACAACTGAGTTGTGACGTCACCTACTCTAACACCTATATAGTAGAACCCTAGCGATTCAATTTAAAATAAACAATGTGTGAATCAAAGAAAACGTTTGAATGCCTTGTTCCCTTGAAACAACTATATAAACTCGATACAAGGAAAAATTCAAAATAATTGATCCCCCCACCCCCCTCGATTAGAAACTAGTCTAAATGGTAAAATAACTTCTAAGAATATGAATGATATGAAAACAAACATAGCTCCCACCATAAAGGAAGGAGTAGAATTAGTTGGAGATCACCATCGTAATCACCTAGGAAACATCACTGATCTTGCAACTAGACTATACCAAGTGGCATAGCAAGATAGTGTTACTAAAAAAATATACTGATAAGCATTATTGGTCAACCTGAACCCACCACATAATAACATGTAAATATTCAGAAGAAACATAACTTGAGTTGTACAATTTCGATCCTTAACAACAACCCTTACTATCGGGTATACCCCTCATGGACACATACATTCTATTCCAAGTCTCCCTACCTTGCCAAATGAATGAGACCAGAGATAAAGGTTGGTGGGAGTCCATAGATCAGCTCAATACAGATGATATAACAAAGTTTAAAGCTTGGTTGTATTCATGTGAATTTATGTTGAACTATCAATTGAAGAAGCTAGTAAGGGAGCTCCATCCTCCTTAGAGTACCCATCAGAGGATGAAGATAACTAGTCTAGCGATTTGTAAATGAATCATCTTAAGATAATATCTTTTATTGGTTGTAGCGCAATGAAACTTTAAATTCTTATTATTTATATGTGCTTTTACTTTTTCAAATTTGTTATTTTTTTTCAATGATGGTACAAATTATATGTACTTTGCAATAATTTCTATTAAAAATATTCATGTTTATCAACATTTATTATCTCCTACATAATAGGTCTTTTAATAATATAATATGCATTTAAATATCCGCATTGCAATATATCGACTTCAATGTGTCTAAAATTATATTTGAATTATGTCATATTAAAATAGTCATTGAAAATATGAAGATAAAGTATATGATGAAAGTACCTCAAATACAAAACGGATTAACTATGTATGATCAATTTTTTTGATAACGATATCTAAAGGGTAATTATAAGTCTCTATGACTAATTTTTGTCATGATTCAAAATTGATTCATGATAGCGCCTACCATAAAATCACAAGTAGGCAAGCCTAAACCACAAGTGGAAAGCAATAAATACATTTAAACAAAGCTACACGAAAATAGTAATAATAAGAAGAGGAGCCCATAGTATAGATATGTAGTTACGATACAAAATATACAAAAAAAGGACTTGACAGTGACCCAAAAAAACAAACTTTACAAAGAAAATCACCTCAAACTTGATGTCACCGATATAAGAGCATCTAATTACAAAAATAACTATCTAATCAAAATATAAAATACGTAGACAGTACAGAAGAGAGAAAATCAGCAAGTCTCTGGACGCCAAAATCTCACCACGATCTAAGTTTGAGACGGCCATAGAAAGATCTAATGCTCAGCTAGGATGACTCGTACAAGGAGTTGTATCACTAAAAGATGCAGAAACATAGCATGAGGCACTATATATATATATATATATATATTGGAATGTATGCGTCCACCAGTGACCACGGGATCAGGCCCTCAGCAGAATAACAGTGCAGAAAGTAAATATCACAATATAAAACAGGCACAAGAATTTTACTTGGAAACGTCCTTGCTCAAGGGAGTAAAACTACGACCTGTCTCACAGGATTTTCCAAACTGTTTTTACTAATCTTCTCGAGCAAAGTAAAACACAGTTTCATCACAACAATGAGATTAACCTCTTAATTTCACACTAAGTAATACAACGATTACTTAATCGAGCCTAAGCAGATACCACACTACCCACTAAGCTACCTACTTCTAGATATCTTAAACTTCAACTAAGCAGATACAACACTGCCTCACTAAATCACCTACCACTAGATGACTTAGAATTTTGACTAAACAGTAACAATGTTACCCACTAAATCAGTTGACCTTAACTGACTTAGACTTTTGATAGAACAGAACGAAGATATAATTCCTTTATAGATTAGGAATAGATTTACAATATAAGCACATGAGACACAAAGCTCTAAATACAACAAAGACTCTTCAGTACTCCATCTGGTCCCTTGTTGATATAATCTTGAGTTTGTGTTTGCCAAATCTTGAGTTTGTGTTTTGTTGGAAGAGACTACATTAAAATGAACACAAACTCTTTGGGACCGCCCATTGGCTGAGAGTTTGCCTCTCTACAAGGACGTGCACTTACCACATCAAAAGTGACAGCTTTTCTGACAGTTGTCTTGTCTTCCTTTCACATATGCAGTCTTGTAGGGACCAGGTCCCTTGCAAACTTTTCTTGGTGAGTTCTGGAGAAGACTTGCTGGCTCTCTCTCCTTTTGAATGAATTAATTATTTTGTTGTTTGTCATGTTGACTAAGTCAACCATAAAGAGTTATTGATCATTGGACAAATACCTTCGTCCATTCTGATTGGTGTAGTACGCTAACGCCTCATCAATCTCTGACACGATAGCTTTACAACTATACCCCATTATAGATCTGGACGAGAGAACTTAGCCAGGGACCAGGTCCCTGCATTTGTAAGGATCATCAAAACACCTAGAATATAACATTTGCCCCTTCTTTGACGATTACACATAAATATTCCTCACACTGAGTTTATTCATTCATTTCACTGTCATCAGTCCCAATAACAAGGATCTGATTCCTTGTTAGATCTCTAAGTTTGTTAGATCATCAAAACTTAACATTAGCTCCAAAATAACATTTCCCCCCTTTTTGATGATAACAGACTTATTCATCAGTTCCCCCTATCAACAAGAACTCTTCAAGTAACTGGAGTTTCATCAATCCCCGAAGTTTGTCAAATCATCAAAACATCAAAATAGCATATATATATATATATATATATATATATATATACGATAATGCTAAGACTACAATTTTAACAATTTAAGGAATGATAGCCACATCACTAATGATAGTAAAAATACTAATAACAAGCACGTTACAATCAAATACAAGGTAACCATAACCACACAAATAAAACAAGATGATGCGATGTAATATGGCTAATGCATAGAAATAAAAGCACGTTAAAAATCTCAATCCCACCTGAAATAATCAATTGAACTTGTCAACAAATGTAGTGCAAGGACAATAACTCAGAATTCAATCTGCGAACCTCCCTGAAGTACCTCATCAAGCTTATCAATAAGAATAGACTCTCTTTTATCCAAAAACCTTATAATATCAAGTATTTACCTCTAAAACTCGAGCCTCGAATGTGAAATAAGTTTAAGGTAATTATCTTTTTAAGACACAAAACCTTAAAAAAGTGCATTTTTCTTAAAATTTCAAGTTTTTTTCGTTAGTAAAAATAGTAATCCGCTATCTTAAAGCTCAAACAAGTAGAAATCGTATTATAATATTTAGGTGTTTCAAATATATTTTTTCTCTCATTTTTAGATACAAACTTGCCAAATGCAAATAACGTGCATGATTTCATACAAAATATAGTCAAGTCATTGTTAAATCAATTGCATCACACAATCAATTGGCTAGACATTAGTCTCAGTACAATAGTACTATCCCAGCACTCCAACCAATTCAAGTCAAAGTTCAAGGCTTTAGGCCCACAAACATAGTAATAATACGATAAAAACTTTAAATAACAGAAAAACCACATAAACATACCAAATCAAAACAGTGCGCAAAAGTCTAAGTTTTAACCACCAAGAAACATTCTAAGGACCCTACAACACCAATCAAGACTAAAGCTCAACTTAATCTAAGACTTCATGACTAAGTGCTACTCTAATAATTCAAAAATGATCAAAAGAGTGATTAAGGATCATACAACCTAAATTCTCAACGCAAAGCCTCCCTAATGATTAATACGACTCAATAGAAATATAATCTAACTAAGAACATAACCTTCAGGCCGAAATCACACCCGAACCACTAAAAAATAAGTAAATAAATTAGACTAATTCGAGCGATTTTTTATCAAAGTACAATAACATTTTTAAAAATATGTAACTAATACCCACTTGCATATAGTATAAGTTAAACTGATATATCAGTGAGTCGATTAGTTGTATGTGGAAAGACTTCCAACTCTTGTTTTTTTAAAAGTAACAAAAAGTAAATGATATAATATTTAAAAAGTACATTTAATTATTTTTTTTGAAAGTAACTTGATAGGGGTAAATATGTAGTTTATCATTTTAATCCAAGTATAATTAATATCCACATAACTTATTCCACATTTTACTCTGCATAAAATTATACATATATTTCCTCATAAAATTATACATATATTTCCTCATAAATTTTGTGACTATTAATTATGTAGAATTACTAAAACACAACCAAACACCATATAAAATTTCTATATAAATACAGTAGAATTACTAAAACACAACCAAACACCATATAAAATTTCTATATAAATACAGTAAAATCTTACTAAAGTAATACTTGGTAAATTAATAATTTCTCTAAAATAATATTTTTCTGCGGTCTCGACTTGGGCCAATGAAAAAAATCATCTATTTCGATAAGAAAATAAGATAATATATTTTTAGAAGACCCCTATATAATGGCCTCGTTAATATTATAACTTAATAATTTTTTAAAAGTAAAAATAGATCTAAGACAATTTAGTGAAATATGATTCTATTATGTTTTGTTTTTTGTTAAAATTTAAATCTAGTTGAAACTCATCTCTAACTTTTCTTATTTCATCCAAAAGCTCTGGTGCTGTCTTTTTGAATTGCACCATAAATTTTTGAAGAGTTCTAGAAGCAATAAATGTTTTATTACGCGTAACTGACTCCAAATATATTGTATCATCTTTAACTTGAACATCAACATTGTTTTTCTCGATGGTATCCACAACTTCTTTTAAGCTTTAAACGTCTGAACATGTATAAATTTTACCAGGTAATCCAACAAGTTATTGACATTCATTTTATTGCGGTAATCGAGATCATTAATCATGACCTCAAGTTCATGAGTGACGTATTGACACGTGAGTTCTTTTTTTTTTTTTTTTTGAGATTTCATCTCCGAATGAATTTTACAGTGTCGAAAACAATTTGCTATTGTCTCTCGTTGAATATTCGTCGTCCAAGCCGGGATTGCAAAATTGACAACATCCAAAACACTTATCTTTTTAGTGAATTTTTTAACAAAAAAATATATTACAATGAATCAGACACATACATTGTACTTTATGTATAATGAATTTATTTTTTTACTATGAATTCAATAAATGTGATATATAATTTAGTAAGATTCAATAATTTTAATATATTCATTGTGCTTTATGTATAATAACTTTTTTTTAATGTGAATTTAATAACTATGATACATAAATTAGTAAAATACAATAATTTTGATGTGATCAAAATCAACCTTCATTGAATATCAAAACACTTGTTAATAATATCTCTACAAGATAATAATAATATTTCATGATTCTACCTATATTAATTAAGTGAAGTTTAATGTAACTTTTACACAACATTTAAAACCTACCAATCAAATATTGAATAAAATTAAGAGAGAAATATTGAAAACACCACTAAACTTGGTGTAAATTATTAGTTTCATCCCAAACTATTGATAGTCTCAAAGATATCCCTTTACTTGAACTTAACTAAACTACAAGTTTAGTGGTATTTTCAACACTTTTTTCAATGTTTTATTAAAACCATCATGCTCCCACAAAATTTGAAACCACTTATTATGTCACGTGTCAATCGGAGGTATATAAATTTAACTAGTCAAGTAAATGAATAATTTTAAAATTATTAATAGTTCAGATATAAAATTAATAATTTTCGTTAATTTCAGAAGCGTTTTTTACATCAATAACTTTTAAATATTAGATTGAGCCCTACCCCGCTACCAAACAACCCGTTAAGGTAATAACAGGGAAAATTTGACCCTTTTAACCTTTTTAAAAAAACAGTGTTGCTATTTCTCTTTCTCTTGGCAAAGCAAGAGTTGAGAGAGATCTCATCGGCTTTATACTTTTTGGAGAGATCTCATCCTTTTTCCTTTCAGTTTCAGATCTCTATCTCTTTTTCCAGAATTTTGAATCAGATTTTGCTTATTGGGTAGATTCAGCCATGGATTTCATGAAGGTCTTCGATCAAACGGTCCGCGAAATGTAAGCTTTTTCTTTTGCCAAGTTATCATCTTTTGCTTAAAGCTGTGAATTAGTAAGATCCACTCGTCATTTTTTTGAAATCAATTAATTGTTTTATGTGTCAATTTTTACCAGAAAGAGGGAGGTGAATTTGAAAGTATTGAAAGTCCCTGAGATCGAGCAGAAGGTAAATAAAAAATTCACTTTTTCTGAGTATCTTGGTTGGTTAGCTCATTGTGACTATGCAGTGACTGATTAATTAAGTTGAATGGTGTACACTAGATTTTCTGAAGTAAAATTTTGTTTTCATAGTTGTTGAGTAGAAAATGTAGAGAATAGGAGCGGGGGTTTTACCTGTGTGCACCTAAAGGGTAGCGGCTGCGGGTTTCCCTTGTCATAAAATAAAAATAAAAATGTAGAGAATAGTACTACAGGATCAAGCCACGGAACTAACCCAAGAATACACAAAGAATCCTATGGGGTTGAACCATATAAATGAGATACAATGCTATAAACTTCTTATTTGGCTGGATCTCTGATCGCTGTCGTAATTGTGCCTCAGAATTCTATCTGCTGTTTGCTAATATTCTTAACTACCTACTTATTTGATCGTGTGTTGGAACCCAAAAAATGAAGTTTACTGGGCTAAATGTCATCATGAAAGCATCACCACAGTTGTGCTCTTTGCTATGTGTTTTAACTTTGCATAGCTCAGGCTTACTTTTTGGTCTAGGCATATGCTGGCGAGTATCCTTAAGCTAGGCTTCCTATATGAAAGGAGGGGCGTAGAAAGTAGATTGGATGTTAGGGCTTTCTACTTTGGACTCTCTTCTATTCATTTTCTGTCACTGGTTTGAAGGATGATGTGATTATTTCAACACGGTACTAGGTATTGGATGCTACTGACGATGAGCCATGGGGCCCTCATGGTACTGCTTTGGCTGAGATAGCACAAGCCACAAAAAAATTGTACGACTTAGCCATTGTATTTTCTTGATTCAGTTGGGTAATTATTTGTGTGCGTCTTTTCTTCAGCTGGTTGATCTGTTGAGGTATTTTGCAGCTCCGAGTGTCAGATGGTCATGAATGTGCTCTGGACAAGATTGACTGAAACTGGAAAGAACTGGCGTTATGTCTATAAGGTAGAACTGTACTTTTTATGGCATCAACTTTCATAGCTAAGAGAGTTAAAACTTAAGCACTTCAAACAAAACAAAAAGATTGCAAAAAGTTAAGCTTCCAACGGTCAACTTTGTGGTCTCTTTCGAGTTTCTATTCTTACAACTTTTCAAACAATCTCTTATTTAAATAGTAATGGAATTAATATTTGTACCAGTCATTGGCTGTTATAGAGTACTTGGTGGCGCATGGAGCTGAACGTGCAATTGATGACATCATAGAACATACCTATCAGATCTCTGTACGTAAAATTCATGTTATTTTCTCAAAAAAAATTTCATTTTCCATCACCAATACGTAGAGCTTTTTCCTAGTTTTACGAAACACGTATGGTCAAATACTTTCTCCCTTTATATCTTACGTATTTATCATTTCAATTTTTTGCTCAAGTCTCTCACAACTTTCGAGTATGTTGAGCCAAACGGTAAGGATGTGGGAATTAATGTGAGGAAGAAGGCGGAAAATGTTGTGGCATTATTAAATAACAAAGAGAAGATACAAGAGGTTAGGAGTAAAGCTACTGCAAATCGTGAGAAGTAAGTATATTATTTTTCAGGTCTGACTTTCATTTTGATTACTCAAGAGTACCTGAAAACTGTAGTTGCATAATTACATGCTGATGGTATCAGATGCCACCTTTTAGGTACGTTGGACTATCATCTTCCGGAATAACATATAAGGCAAGCTCTGCCTCTTTTAGTAGCAGCAGAAGCGGCTTTCAGAGTAGTGAACGATATGGAGGTTTTGGAAATAAAAGCGATGGTGATTCATTTAAGGATAGTTATAATGAAAAGGATCGATATGATGAAGATAAGGTTGATCAAAGTACTTTTAAGCCAAAGAAGGGATCCTCTCGCTATGGCAGGTCTGTACACCTGGCTTCATTAGCTTATTTATTTGTATCATTGAATTTTCTTAAAATAAGTGTAGCTGACTTCCTTTATCCTGCACTGACTTTATGCGATAGCTGATTAACCACGAGGTTTTTACATGAAAAGGACTCACATTTGGTGTTACACTGAATATGTTGTTCTGTTTGTAGACTCACATTTGGGGTTTATGGGTCTAAGACAATTCATGCTTTCACGTAATTGCTGAACCTGTTAACTGGTGATGCATAACCATTCAACTAACATACTCTTTGAAACCGGATTACCGAAGAATGTAACATATATACCAGGAAAATGGCAAAAACTTACATTGCTGGTGGTGCATAAACTGAGGATATGTGTTACCATGTTCTCAGATGTTCATGTTGCTAGCACAAACTTTTGCTCTATGTAGTTTCTGCTTCTTCTAGAAAAAGAAAGTTCTCTATGTTATCACTTCTCTATATTTGCCTTGAAGGACCCATGTCAAAACAAGCGTGAAGGGTGCTGTACTTTTCTTGGGGATCAGGAGAGGAAGTTGGGGTGGCGTGTGGTGGGGGAATAAGGATAAGTGCTGCTTATGGATCCTTTAGACTACACTAAAGTGTTATAGACAAATTTTATGGACCCTTTTAGCTACATTGAAGAATTAGAAATTGAGTAGTGGGATGTCTGACAGATATTCGCACATGAGTTACTGTTAGTAGAAGATTAAATACTTGTATATGAGTCCACATAATGTAGGCTCCTTGTACTTTGACAAAGTGGCTCTAAATGTCAAGGCACCTGACAGTACCCTCTGACTAGGCAAAATAATGGGTTTTTCTTACTTAGTTCATGCTACAAAACAATTAGGACCCGTTTGGCCATAGATTTCCCAAGTAAAATTTGGGAAAAAAAATTGGCAAATAGTGTTTGTCCATACAATTTGCCATTATTTGGAAAATATTTTTGGCAAATAACCCAAATTTCTAAATGCTAGTAGTTGTTTGCGCTGTATTACATATTTTTTACGTGAACACCCAAGTAGTGATGCAATATTCAGTGAATATGGCAGTGATGATACGGTTGTAGATGAAAATGATGAACAATCGGCTCAGGGTAACAATGTCATGTGCTTTGTCTACTTCACGATGTATGGAATGATGCTTGTTGTACTCATTCCAAACTACCACATTGCTCTAGTGTCATGGACACTACGGGGTCGTTTGGTACAAAAATGAATAATGCAGGGATTACTAATGCTGGGATTAGTAATGCTGGGATTAATAGTGCAGGGATTAGTAATGCAGAGTTTATTTTTACCAAGTGTTTGGTTCATTGGTTCCAACCCCATTTTGGAATTGGGTTAAAGCTTTATAAAAAACTCCTTTCCAATTATACCGTTGAATTATTATGTAATTAGGTTAAGGTAAATAATTGCCAGACAATATTATTTTTTTATGGCCTTCTAACTAGCTATGAGAAGAACAATTTTGTTGTCATGTTTGCCTTTTTTTCACTTAAATTATTTGAGGATAAATAATTGGCATCTTAGTAAATTGATTACTTACAAAATGTCAATTTTCAATTTAAAAAAAAAGCTAAACTATCAACTTTTAAAATTGAAAAGACGTAAACAATAGTAAAACTGAATAAATCATCTACATTTACACATAAAAATTGCAAGGTGTAGTTTTAATATGTATGTGATTTTATAAATTGTTCAAATACAAATAATTAGAAACCACACAAATATATATATATAATTATACATTCAATTAAGATGTTGATATATTTGCCCTTTTAATTAGTTAATGTTAAGCAACTCACATTTCAAATATTGTATTAAGTTGTATTGAATTTATGTAGTAGCAAACAATTTCTCTAAATAATTTGTAAGCTAATTTATTTAAATAAATTTACTAGTACAAATATAAAACATAAAATCAAGAAAATAAATAAAATAATTAAAACGATTTGAGGGATATTTTTGTCTTTATATAGACTTATCTCATGCTATTATATCCAATGTATTACTAATACCTCCAAATGGAAGGTATTAGTAATACACCCAATAATACCATGTAGGAGGTTATACATAGGCCTAAATTCCTACCAAACACAGTACTAAATAATACCATACATAAAACATGGATTATTTATTTTAATGCGGCCTACCAAACGACCCCTACTTGTTATTTGTTGCAACGAAAATCCAATTGACTTGTAATACATACGTATGGTTAGTTTTGATAGTTTTTAAAAGTTATTTACATTGAATGCATAAGATAGTCCCTCCTTCCCAAACTGAACCACCTACTTTAGCAAGCACAAAGTTTTATACTAAAATGTCCAAATACAATTTTATGTTTTAATTTGTTAAGAGTATAGGAAATAATGATACGCAAAACGTTTGGAGATCTAAAGATGTCAAAGTGAATTCAAAATAGTTAAGTACAAAAATGCTCTCTAGCACATTTCTCGAGGCAGTTCTCTCTCCTCCCTCATAGGTGGGAGAACCCTCTCTCCTCCGGCACCCTTCCGCCGAAATTCCTTCCACACACCTATTGTCTCTGGTAATCACCTCCTGTGATTACCCTTCTTTTCTTTTCTTTCTACCCTCTTCCTGTGATTACCCTTCTTTTCTTTCTACCCTCTTGCCTAGTTAGGCCATGGGGGAAAATAGGATTTATTTTAATGCTGGTTTCAAGTCTTTTGATATTACCAAATGGAATGATGAAGGCGCTGTTTGGTACGAGTGGGTGGAGAGAAGTCGAAGAATGATGAGTAGAACTACCGTGAGCAGTAAGGTGATGGAATGGATCGTTTTCTTGCTAAGAGAAGCTTCCACTGATCAGAAGAAAGTCACAAGGAGATGGAGATGTACTGAAAGAAAAGAGGAATACTTCTGCGCTAGGAAACATAATGAATATGGGAGATATATGAGCATTGTAGCTATTAATGCGGGGGGTAGATCTGTTATCATTATCCCAGAACCAGTCTTGAATGCTGGAAGGCACGATTTAGCATTTAAGATAGAAAGCTTCATTAAATGTCCTAAAAGGTTGATACCAACAAGTTTACCAAGACTTGTAAACCCTAAACACCCCTACTCAAAGGCTGTAAGGGACAACAAATGGCTATCAAAAAACCACAAGGAGACAGAGGTGACAAGCTCATCAGAAAAGCAAGAGGATGGGCTTTTGGGTAGGTGTCTTGTAGGGTATCTGGAGAAGGCCAGCAAAGAAAAACCTTCTTTGTCTGAAATCAGAAGGTGGTCATCTTATGAATGGAGGAAGACCTTCGGAGTCAATATTTACGAGCTATATGGTGACATGTTCGTTTTTGAATTTCCCAATAAATTCATGGCGGAACAAACTCATCAAGGTCAGTGGAAATGGAGAAACCAAAGTTTCAACCTAGAATGGTGGAGCCCAGTTGTAGGCTGCATGCCGATCTCCGTGGAAGTTAACAAAACTTGGATAAAAATTATAGGGATCCCCCTACATCTGTGGTCACAACAAGTATTTGAAGAAATAGGGCTACTTTGTGGTGGTTGGGTGGCAACGGAAGAGGAGACAGAGTTGAAGAACCATATGAAGTGGGCAAGAATTTTGGTTGCAAACAGTGGTAGAAATATACCGAAAGAGGTCTCCATTTTGCGTGGCGGAATCAGATACCATTTTTCGATATGGGTTGAAGGCAAAGTAAGATATGAAATCTTGCCGGAAAAAGTTTTGAATCTCACCGGAGAAGAAGATAATTTGAAATCAGGGTATGTTATGGACCAGCAGATAATAAGGAGTAACATCTGTACTACAATACAGAAATCCCCTTTTACTAGGGATCCTAGTACAGATAACCATGTGGGGAATGGATAGTTGACAGTTGTGGTGGTACCCACTGAGTCATGTGAGAATCATGTGACCTCTTTAATGAAGGAATCTAGTATGGGCCTTAGGTCTAGGCCTACTCAATTAAATGAAGAGTATAATGGGCCAGATCCAGCAAACCTATTTATTTTTAATAGCATATCCAATTCCACCCAGCCCAATCCAGATTGGATTCTTCAAGATAAAGAAACACAGTTCTGCCAAAAGACAATGCAGGTAGCTCACCAGAATATTGAGAAGGAGATAACAACAGCAGATTCGAGTGGTATTTTAGATGATGTGGCTGTACTAAATATGGGAGAATCAGAGGCGCAAGTTCCATTTGGGGAGGTGATGATTGGGAGGGAGGAAAAAGAGGTATGCAATATTAAAGACCAGAGAACTTTGACCTCTGTTGAAGAATGGGAAGTCGAAGAAGCAGAACCACTATACATGTAACAGCAACTGTTAATCACAGAAAAAGAGAAAGAAGTTTCTGCTTGGGTGAAACAAAATTTGATCAAACTGGGGAAATTGTTGGGGGCTGATTTCTAAGGTCATGAAGAGGAAGCTATGGAATTGTTACTACAGGTGGACAATGCCAGACAAGCCAGACACCAAGAAGCTGTAGCTGTAAGCAAGAAGAAAAGGTTCAAAGGCTCTAATGAATTGAAAAGTTTAGTAGCTTTTGATGTGAAGTTCAAAAGTGGAGGGTGTAGAGATAAGGGGAGGAACTTCCTAACAATTCCTTGATGCAATTTAAACTTGTCTCATGGAATGTAAGGGGTTTGAACAGTAGGGACAAACGGAGGGTTGTTAAGAACATTATGGGGGATTGGAAAGCTGACATTATTTGTCTTCAAGAAACCAAACTACAGGGGGATCTTACTGGGCTAGTAATGCAGATTTGGGGTGGTAGATTGATCAAAATGGCATGTTTGGAAGCTAGTGGGACAAGAGGAGGGATAATGATGCTTTGGAATAGTAGAAGATGGAAAGGGGAAGTTCTAGAGATCGGGACATATACCCTTACCTATAAATTTGAATCACAGGCGCAGGACTTCTCATGCCATATAACAGGAGTATATGCTCCAAATTGCTATGTGGAAAGAAGACTAGTATGGGAAGAAATTGGCTCTATCAGAGGTTTAATAGAAGGTCCATGGGCAGTTTGTGGTGATTTTAATGAGGCTAGATATGTCTCGGAAAAGAGGAACTGTATCAGGAGAACAATAGGGATGCGAGAGTTCTTTGATTTGATCGAGGATCTAAACCTAGTTGATCTTCAACTAGAAAATGCAAAGTTCACCTGGTTCAAAGGGGATAACCACCTGATAGCTTCAAGAATTGACAGGGTCTTGGTATCTCAAGAATGGGATGATGCTTTTAGCAACTTGAAACAGTACACTATGTAGAGAATATTATCAGACCACTCTCCAATCACACTCCAAGGTGGTTCCTGGAAGAAGAGCAAGAGCTATTTTAAGTTTGAGAACTGGTGGTTAGGGACTGAAGGTTTCATTGACAGAGTAAGGACATAGTGGAACTCTTTCAATTATACTGGAAGGCCTGATTACATCCTTGCATCCAAATTAAAAGCGCTGAAACACAAACTGAAGGAGTGGAGCAGAAGTGAGCAAGGGAATCTAGGCCAACAGAGGAAATCTTTACTTGAAAAGCTGGCTGCTATGGAAAACATTGCTACTGATAGAGGTCTAATTGAGGATGAGGCAACAGAAAAGGCAAGGTTACTTCTGAACTTGGAGGATCTAATAAAAAAGGAGGAGATCTACTGGAGGCAAAGATCAAGATCAATTTGGTTAAAGGAAGGGGATAAAAACACCAAGTTCTTCCATAAGATAGCTAATGCACACAAGAGGTACAATAACATAGACCAACTGCTAGTCCAGGGGAACATTGTCCAAGAAACAAAAAGAATCCAAGGGGAAATAGTGGAGTTCTATCAGAAGCTTTATACAGAGGAGTTGCAGTGGAGACCTGCCAACAATTTTTTAAATTGCCCAAGGTTGACAGGGGAGGAAAAGGAGGATCTTGAAAGAAGCTTTGACGAGGAAGAAGTTCTACGGTGTTTAAAGCAGTGTGCAACTGATAAAGCACCAGGACCAGATGGCTTTACTATGGGGTTTTATATCAAATGCTGGGAGGTGGTGAAATGTGACATAATGGAGACTTTTCAACACTTCCATGAACAAGGGAGGTTTGAAAGAAGTCTAAATTCTACATTCATAGCCCTAATCCCAAAGAAGAAAGGTGCAAAAGAATTGAGGGATTTTAGATGTATAAGATCTTCTCAAAAGTGCTTACTGAAAGGTTGAAAAAAGTGATGTCCAAGCTTGTCGATTCACAACAATTAGCTTTTATTAAAGGGAGACAGATAATGGATGCCGTCCTCATAGCTAATGAAGTTGTAGATTCGAGGTTGGTCTAAAAAACCAGGAATTCTATGCAAATTAGACATTGAGAAAGCATATGACCATGTCAATTGGGACTTTCTTATGGGTATGCTAGAGAAGATGGGATTTGGTCACAAATGGATACAATGGGTTAAATTTTGCATATCTTCAGCGAACTTCTCAGTATTGGTAAGTGGCTCTCCAATAGGATTTTTTAGGTCACAAAGAGGTCTTAGGCAGGGTGATCCCCTATCACCTTTCCTCTTCATACTAGTCATGGAGGGACTCAACAATATGATCAAGAATGCATGCAATGAAGGATGGTTGAGAGGTTTAGAAGTTACTAGAGCTAGAAGGGAAAGTCTAGAGATCACTCATTTACTATATGCAGATGACACCCTAATTTTTTGTGATGCTGAGGAAGACCACCTTAAAATTTTGAGACTGATTCTAGTTATTTTTGAAGCTATGTCTGGGCTACATGTCAACTGGAGGAAAAGTTTCTTGTATCCAGTAAATGAAGTAACATGGAAATTTTGAAGGCAATTCTGGGAGGTGAAGTGGGTGTCCTCCCAACCACATACTTGGGTATGCCTTTGGGGGTAAAATCCAACTCTATGGAAATCTGGGATGGGGTGATTGAGAAGTGTGAGAAAAGACTAGCAAGGTGGAAGTCTCAGTACCTTTCACTAGAGGGAAGACTAACTTTGATTAATTCTGTGCTTGATGCACTTCCAACATATATGATGTCATTATTTCCTATCTCACCGAGAATCATCAATAGGTTGGATAGCATCAGGAGAAAATTTTTATGGCAAGGGAACAAAGAAAGGAGAGGATATCACTTAATCAAATGGAAAACTGTGATTAGTGAAAAGAGAGTTGGGGGTCTGGGGATCAAGAACATGAAGAACTAGAGTAAAGCTTTGAGGATGAAGTGGCTTTGGAAGTACTAAAATGATAATCAAAATCTGTGGGGCTTAGTCATAAAGGCAAAATATGAAGAGAGTGATAGTTGGATGACAAAGGAGGTTACCACCCCTTATGGTGTTAGCTTATGGAAATCCATTAGAGAACTTTGGAATGAATTCAAACCTAACACCAAGATCAAAGTGGTAGATGGCATAAAAACTAGGTTTTGGAAGGATGATTGGCATGCAGAAGGAAATATGGAGACTCTCTTCCCTGACATCCACAATTTAGTCCTTCAGCAACAAAGTACTATAGCTGACCTATGGACGCCTCAAGGGTGGAATTTTGTATTTAGAAGACACCTCAATGATTGGGAAACTCCAAGAGTAACAGAATTCTTTAGAAGCATTGATTAATTTAATGGTCTGGAAATGGGGCGAGACAGATTGCAATGGTTGGGAAACAGTAAAGGGATTTTTAAAGTAGGTGCAGTGTACAAGAAGTTGAATCATCAAAATCTGCAGCTACTCAAGTGGCCCTAGAAACATATATGGAAAGCCAAGATCCCTACAAGGTGTCTTGCTTTGTGTGGTTATTGGCTAAAGAAGTAGTATTGACACAAGAGAATTTAATGAAGAGGGGAATTACACTTTGCTCTAGATGTTTTTTCTGTGGGAAAACTGCAGAAACAGTCAATCATTTGTTTATCCAATGCGAAGTCACTGGCCAGCTGTGGAATCTGTTCCTGAGACGCAAAAACATCTCCTGGTCCATGCCTGGGAAAATTTCAGAGGCTCTATTTAGCTGGGAAGAAGCAGGGACACAAGAAAAAAACAAAAGTAACTGGAGAATTGTCCCTGCCACTATTTGGTGGACAATATGGAAAGAGAGGAACCTTAGAGTTTTTGAGAATAGGGAGAGTGGTATGGAACAAGTTAAACTAAATTGCATTTCGACTCTGTTTTTTTGGTGTAATCAAATTTACTCTAATGATACCGTCTCTATCATTGATGTCTTAGACTCATTATAGGGATAGGTCGGTATTTTTAGAGTCTTTCCTTGTGTAAAATACGGGATTCAGTACAACCTATGTACTGTTCTGAAGAAATAGAAACAATTACCTTTTTCAAAAAAAAAAAAAAAGTTATGGGTATAAATCATATTTTTCTAAAAAAGTGAGATATGTTTCCCAAATACTATGGCCAAACACATGGTGAAATTTCACCCAAATTTTCACCCAAATAATATTTGAAAATCTATTGCCAAACACTAGCTTAGTTGTGTTGGGGGCAGCCCTTTTAGTTGACCATGGCAGCACTTGTGGAAGTCCAAGGCTCCTTACAAGGTTTGTTGCTTTATAGTGTCGGTTACTCATGAGGCGTTCCTGTCTGAAATCAATCTTCAGAAAAGAGGTTGTCATTATGTAGTAGTTATGTATAACAGTGATGGGGTATTGCAGCCAGCACTTTCTATATTGCTCTGTAGCAAGTCAGTTATGGTCACTGTTTTTTAACTTATTCAAGATACCATTCACCATGCCTCATTCAGTGAGGGAGCTGCTGACCATCTAGAGTACTGAAGGAATTAGGAAGCCTGCCAGGAAGATTTGAAAAACAATATCAGCTTGTGTTTGCTGGGTGTTGTGGAAAGAAAGAAATGCAAGATGTTTTGAAGGGAAAACTAATAAGGTGCATAAGATTAAGTCTAATGTTTATTGCTTTTGGCTTTTTGGTTTAATCTACAACATATTAAAGATGAAATTAGCATAGTGGATTCATAGACTTGCTACAAGGATAGGATCTTGTATAGAAGGGAAATCTTTCTTTTTGTTTTTAGATAGGAGGATTCCTAACTTTGCTAATTGTACTAGCATTTTTTTTTTTTTTTTTTTTGAAACGGGTAAGGTTGTATTCTTCAGCATTAAGACACCAAAAATTATTAATAAGCAACTAATAAACTGATGCAAAGTAGGGAAATATACTGGAGTATTTCAACTAATTGGAACCAGCAGCTTAAAAACAAGCTCAGAATGGATAGTTAAACCAAATATACTGGATTATTTCACTGGCTTCAGGTATTAAATGACTGAAGAAACTTAAACCAAAGAATGTCAATATATCACAATGGATAGTTAAATCTTAACATGAACCCTCAAATAGGATAGCATATGCATATATATCTATAATAGCCTCTTGATAAAGGAATACACTGCTACATTTAAAGATTTCAAAAGGACCACACATTTAAACAAAATGAGTGAATACATAATTACATTGCTTGTCCATACCCATTTTTAACTTCAGAACAACAAGCAGGCCCATAAAGGAAGGAAATCAGAAACAGCCTACCTACAGTATGCGCTATTTATACAATAAAGACAGAACTAGCAGCTGGCTCCAAAGCTAAAATCAGCATTTTTAATGCTTTAAACAAAGGATATGCTAAAAGTAAAGATAAAACTAGACAGGCAGTGACCATTCAACCTTCCACCCTTGAAGCATTTATCTCAACAACAAGACCAAAACTAGGTGATTAAATACTAGACTAGAGCAAGATTATGGCAGAGAAGGATAAATTTCATGTTAACATTCTATAGACTTTATCACATTTAGATAGATTAGAACAACACAAATTTTAACTATTAAAAAAAAAAAAAAAAAAAGAAGTGAGAACTAGAAAGCATTCAAATAAAACTATTCTACTTGACCAAACTATAAATTATCCTCACATATTTTGAATCAAGACTTACAAAAAAAAGTTTGTATACAGGAGCTAAGTTTAAAAAGGGTTTAAAGACGCATCATAGTCATTTATAGCAAACACATGATAATAACATTTAATCATGAAGATGTTGACATGAAAATAAGTTAATATAATCACCATGGTCATTAGTGTGGACAGATAGGAAGAATGTAACAGATATTAAACACCTGAATGCTGCGAACTTTGCCCAAAATGCAACATGATCTGCCTAAAGTGTCGCAATCACTTGGCCTCAACTCTATCCCAAAAGACACAAATATGACAAATAGCAACAAAAGATAGCAGCTGCTTAAATATAGCAGCAACTAATCAGAGAATCCATAACTCATTTTCTATCAAATAACATCCTATTAGAAGCAACATTTGATCAAAAGACGAAAGAGCTTCAAGCAGATTCGCACAAGGTTAAGACAGGTTTTTTGAAAGAACTTCTAATAAATCTAAGGTTTAACTGGAACACAAAATGAAGTGAAGGGAAGGATAAGATGCACAATAGAGTTCATAAAGGAAACTAAGCTTCCCATAATTTGAAACAGAAACGAGATTCATTAAAATCTAAAATAATGACATTTCTTCCGAGAAAAAGAACTACATGGTTAATCTACATTTTTAAAACTACATGCCATAGAAAGTCGTGATGTAGCCAAATGTTGCTATACCCTTCATGATGCAAAAACTAAATAAATTTTGGATAAACCCACACTTTAGTTGAACAATACAACATCTAGCACTTATATGGGATTGAGCTCCCAAACCAATTTAAAATGAAGAAGAGAATAGGCAAGAATGTCAAGTTGTTTTAACTTAGATTGCTACTTAAACTATTCATAAACATGATTGAGTATAAAGAAGGAAAGTAAATAAAGCTTAGACTTTTAACAAAAGGAAAGTAGACAGAGATAATTAACCCAAGCTATGTATTACCACTAAATATAGAAATTGAACCATTAATACTTAGGTTTTAACCTTAGAAAACTCAGCTTAGGAATAAGATTTGTGATTATTTGTTTATTTTTAGCTTAATATTTCCTTTACCTAAATGATATATTGATTGAAAGGTCGCAAGACAAATCAAAACTTGTGTTCCTTATTTGTTTTAAAACACTACTTGTTACTGATTTCCCTACACTGTCATTTGCACTTGCTCTCGAGTCTTTGGCCGTACACGCACATTGGTTCATGTGAGGGGTGTAACTTCTTTGGATTCTCTAATTTCAGAGTTGGTGCAATTAAGTTAGTGCGCCTTCTCACAATTATTTAGCCCTACTCTTAAATATCTAGGGAAAAATCCTACTCTAGAAATAGGTCAATTGCATAGCTTTAGGAAGGACAATATAAGGTATTGTCGTTGCGTTTAGGAAACTACCCACATGTCAATAAGTTTCTTCTTTAAAAACTCGATGACATACATTTTGTGTGAAATTGATATGAATGATCCAAACTAAAACTCGTAACGGATTTGGAGAAAAATAAACTCATCATACCATTTACCTTCTTTCATGTGAATATCCACCAAAACTTGCAAGATATCCAAATGGTTGTTTCTGCCCACACATCCTACAAAACTGGTGGTGAAACATTCGTGGAGCACATGGAGTTGAGGTTCGAAGGCATTTGGGTGCATTATTATCACTTTTTTAAACTGCTAATGGAGTCTTGGGATCCAAGCACAATGACCTTTAAATTCTCAGATTTTGAGATCACTCCCACATTGGAAGAGTTCAGTAGTTTTATTGAACTATCAATCAGATGAAGGTTGCCGATAATCCCATCAGCCATATGTAAAGGTGATATTTTGATCCTC
The DNA here is from genome assembly GCA_037074985.1 of Solanum bulbocastanum. Taxonomy (NCBI): domain Eukaryota; kingdom Viridiplantae; phylum Streptophyta; class Magnoliopsida; order Solanales; family Solanaceae; genus Solanum; species Solanum bulbocastanum. Next base: position 37,446,468 of record CM073604.1, on the reverse strand, counting down.
CTAGGACTACATATCTTTCCATCTTTAAGGGTATGTGGAGAATGAAAAGGTAAAGTTAGAATACCTTTTTAGAAGGTATGGTCGTCTCGAAACCTATGAGGAACATCGACAAGAATTTGTATACACCCATGGATAATAGGTATACATAAGGCTAAGGATCTTTGTGATGGCCTTCTCGAGGGCCATGGTCTTCCTGATGAGGTTTCATTCCATCGACACCAACATTTTACCGATGGCTATGAACCTTTTCGCAAATCCACAAAGATATTCCTTGGTGCATATGATTCCTGCCAGGTATTTCGTCGTTAATCAGCATGCACGAGAGGGAATAACTTCTTAGGAGGCCGCAACTTCTTGTTACAGATCTAGGCGATAGAACATTTTTATCATCGTGATCCACAATTAGATTACTTCATAGATGCCCGTGACAGGATTGAAAGCCACAAAGATCATCTCAGATATTGGGAAACACCGGTAGGAGAGGAAGAGTGGCGCACACTTTGACCAACCTTACGGGAGAGGCCATCCAATGGAAATTTTCTTGGATAGGGGGATTTGTGTTTGCGAGGACTCGACACTTGTACTTTATCAAGTTGATCGGGCTAGGAGGTGTTTAACCATATGCGCCTCTTCGAGTTATGTGACAATTTGGAGTTGTTCGAGACGTATCGTTATGGTCGACCATGGCGTTACATGAGAGTGCTTGTACCTCAATCTCACCGGCGCGGGTAAGGAACTAGCAATTGGAATGGGATTACATGATTGAGCTGAGTATAGAAGATGAAAGTAGGTGTATGCCAATGTATTACACATGGCGGACCACTGTGAGCCATATGGCTCGATCAAGTACTGAAGGGACCATTGGGTTTGCAGACAACCAGTGGGTTGATTGGGTTAAAGAAGAAGTGCTTCTTCGCATGTAATTCACTACACCCATGTTTAATTAGGTGGTTCTATGCTCTGTCGACTATTTAATACAGGTGGCTGAGGAAGAAAAAGAAGAGGATCCTGAAGAGGACCTAGAAGAGGATCCAAAGAAGGACCCGAAGAGGATCTCGATGAAGACCTAGAAGAATAGATGGGAGAAGACCATATGGAAGGTTCAAAAATGGGCTCCAACATCTACGATCCGAGAGATGGAGGAGTGATAGACATGTCACTTGAATATAACCTTGATGAGTTTCCAGAATATCACCCAGAGCCATATTATGATATGGACGACGACGATGATGATGCTCCAACCTGGCCTTACATTATCTTTCTTCCTTGTACTCTATCATATCTACTCAAAGTGTCGTATGGCCTATACCTTTTGTATGCCGTGTGGCCACCCCTATATTCTCGTTTCTTAGGCTTCTACCTGACTACCTCATTGTAAAAGCCAAGCTACCTTTGATTAATGAAGTTATGTTTGTTCCAAATCCAGAATGTGTTTAAATGAATCATTTATCAATTTGATTGCATCATAGGCCTACCTTTGCAAAAAGAGGCTCCATATTAGGACGTGTTTTGAATGCCGCTAACTTGGCGTATATATGTGTACGTATTTGTTACATCTTTCAATATCTCTTAAATTAATGGTTTCTCTTTTACTTCTTTTCTTTTCTTTTTTTTTGTTCACCATTAATTCAAAGAAAGTTGATTTGTGTCGACTTGCAAACTAGCTGACTCACGATACAACCTTCGATCAAATGGAAAGATGATTGATAGAGACGAGTTCAACGCTGCTGCAAACATAATGATACCTATAGAGAACCTCGAGGGTTCTCAAAATATGACGGTCATTCAAAATGACGAGAAAATGGCTCACATGGCACAAGAACTTGAGATCTTAAGGGAAGAATTACGTTAAGTGTGAGACTTTCGGGGTTCTCAAAATATGACAGTCATTCAAAATGACGAGAAAATGGCTCACATGGCACAAAAACTCGAGATCTTAAGGGAAGAATTACGTCAAGTGTGAGACTTGGCCAAACTTTCTATATTGCAATCACTTTGATTATAAATGATCCATTTAAACACATTCTAGATTTGGAACAAACATAACTTCATTAATCAAAGGTAGCCTGTCTTTGAACAATGAGGTAGGCGGGTGAAGCCTAAGAAACGAAAATATAGGGGTGGCCACAAGGCATACAAAAGGGATAGGCCATACGACACTTTGAGGAAACATGATAGAGTACAAAGAAGAAAGTTAATTTAAGGCAAGGTTGGAGCATCGTCATCATTGTCGCCCATATCATAATATGGCCCTGGGTGATATTCTGGAGACTCCTCATGGTTATATTCGGATGATATGTCTATCACTCTTCCATCTCTCGAATCGTAGATGTTGGAGCCCGTTTCTGAACCTTCCCTATGGTATTCTCCCATCTCTTCTTTTGGGTCTTCATCGGGATCCTCTTTTGAGTCCACTTCAGGATCGTCTTCCTCAACCACTTGTATTAAATAGTCGATGAAGCCTGGAACCACCTGATTGTACATGGGTGTGGTGAGTTCCATGTGAAGAAGCACTTATTCTCTAACCTAAACAATCCACTGGTTGTCTGCAAACCCTATAAGCACGTGGTCCAGCTATAGGGCAGTGTAGAATAGAGTTCAGGGAAGCGTGAAGCGGAAAAAAGTGAGAAGGCCCCGCTTCACGCTTTAAGCAATGAAGCACTCACATACTCATTCTAGTTTGTGAAGCGTAGAAGGCTCGCATCTCTTCGCTTCATCGCTTTAAGCGATGAAGCGCTCGCTATCCTGAACACTGGTGTAGAAACATATAGCTTTTCTCTGGCTGCACCACACAAATAACATCTAGAGCTAGGGATGGCAATGGGGCGGGTTGAGCTTAACCCGCAAAATTTTTAATTCGCCCTGCCCGTATAACAATTTTTTTCATTTTCAACCCGCCCCGCATAATTTTTTAATATTTTCTTTTTCTAGTTAAGTTTGATACTAAAAATAAAATTCATTTTTTCATCAAATTGTATTAATTTAATAGATAATGAATTAAAATTTTATTTTCTAGAGGTCAATTGGGAAACATGTAAGAAATTGTATTATTTTTTATTGAACCATTTTCATTTACTATCTTGAATATTTTAGTTGCTTTAAAGAAATTATCTCAGAAATAATGTTCTATGACTCTTATAACATGCAAAAAGTTAAAATTAAGATTCCATATACCCGCTCCGCCCCGCATTAGTTTTAAAGAAACCCACTTCAACCTGCCTTGCACAACCTTAAACCCGCCCTGCCTCGCATAGCCTTAAACCCGCCCCGCCCCATTGCCATCCCTATCTAGAGCATATATGCCATCCCCTTCCTTAAGTTTTCCGGAGTGATCATGCTTCTCTTGCTACAAGCCAAGAAAAACATAAAAATTACAAGGGGCCTTACTCTTCCAGATGAACTTCCATTGCCACAGGTCAATTGTGAGATTTGCCTAATCTGGTAGTCCTAGACATAATTGACAGTGTAAACTCCGTCACTGCCAGATTTCTAGCTTAAAGTATTCTCAGATTCTTTGAAACCTTGGAATGATTCCAAAATCTTGAACAGATCCACAGCTCTTTCCCAATTCACAATCATGTAATAATCTTCTAAAAGTGATATCCCATCCTTGTACATCTTTAGTTGATTAAAGGTTTGCATCTGGTAGAGTAGCAATGTTGTAGAAATCAGGGAAAGAGAGAACCATTCCCAGGCCAGTTTCATGCCAGAGGAGAACTTTTCTCCCATTACCTACTTTAAAGCTGACATTTCTAGCAAGAGGTGACCACAATGATCTAATAGCTTTCCAAACTCCAACCCCAATGGGACAATTCACAGACTTTTGAATAGGTTGCTCCTTGGTCTAACCATGCTTGCTTTTGGCTCTCAAATTTGTGCCTTTTCTGTCCCTTCATTTTAAAAGGTGTGTTTTTTCTGTCCCTCATACTTTAAGCTGCAATACAGAGCTTGTATGAACTTTAGTTCCCTCTTAATTTATATCGTAGATAAAATTTAGCATTGCGTCGACTTAAGTTCAAAACTTGAAATAAGCTGTTTTTTCATGAATGAGTAGATTTCTTGGATGTTTTAACATGTGCCTCATTTTGCTTAACTTGATGACATCTGCAGCAAAGTTCAAGATACTGTTTCTGCTAGTGGATCAAAGACGATTAAGAAGGTAGGTGAGCCTGAAAAATCTTCTTCACAGAGCTCAACTGTACCATCAACCAATTACGAGGAAGATTTTGACGATTTTGATCCTCGGGGTACTTCAAGTTCTAGTAAGTATCTTTTGAGGTTTCAAAGAGATTCAATTTGCAGTCTTCTATTTTGTGCTTTATAGGAGGGGCCCTCCTTGTGCAAAGTTCCCTTTAACATGTTTTATGTATAAAGATTATCTGTAAGTTCACAGATTCAAAGGTATGGGCCAAATAACTTCTTTAAATTTGCCCCTGCATGGGGGTGGGTGTGCCTACAAATTACACTATTGAAAAAGGGGTAGTAGCAGAAGTCTGTGGGTATGCCAACAAATTACGCTTTGGGGATGTGTTCTTTTTGAATTAGGTAAAAAATTGTAAGTGCTGTTGGTTGGCTAAATGCTAAAAGTCTAACAAGTTCTCATATCTAGCTGTCCTATTATACCAGTTGCAGCGATGAAGGAACTAGAGCATATTAATATACTAGTCGAAGAAAACAACAAATTATTATTCAATTTTTACGACATTTATTTGATATAGGAGACATCTATCTTTACATTAGATCATTGCATAGAAGTGTAGGCCTTTTGGTTTTGGATGCACCAAAAGTAAAATTTGTTTCATAAATCTCTTGGGTGGGGGATGGGAGAGGGGTAATAACGCACATTGAATGGGAGCACATATGTGTGGTCGAAAGGAAACCATTGAGGTCCTAATCCAATGTAGAATGCAACCTACACCTTGATTTCTATTTTTTGTTTCGAAATTTACCAAGTTATTTGGTTGTCGAACAGAGCCTTCTGCAGGAAGTTCTAACCAAGTTGATCTATTTGGGCAAGATTTGCTCGGTGACCTCTTGGATGTACCAACACCTGCTCCAACTGTTACATCTACAGTGAACACTGATCCATCGGAGGTTGATTTATTTGCTGATGCCACCTTTGTATCAGCAAAACCTCAAACTGAAACGGGTGTAACTTCCCAAACTCCAGTAAGAATCCATCCATCACCTTGTTAAAAATCTTACTCTGAATATTGGTTGGTTAGTTTTTAAGTAGTCATTTCTATTTTCTGCAGATGGGTGTGGATCTGTTTGCCTCCCAGCCTGCTCCTTCAGCTGCAGCTTCAACAATAGATTTCTTCGCTGCACCGGATCCTATTGTACAGTCTGATAACAAATCCTCAAAATCAGACCAAATGAATATCAACATTGTTGATCCATTTGCTTCAGTTCCACTAAATACTTTTGATAACTCTGACCCGTTTGGTTCATTTGTTTCTCATAAACCTGTACCTTTCCCCGATGAAACTACTAGCAATGGCGGGAATCATGACGCTCGTGACAAAGTAAGCAAATCGTCTGTTGAAGCTAAAACACCACCAAAGGACACATTTCAAGTCAGGTCTGGAATATGGGCTGATTCATTGAGCCGTGGGCTGATTGATCTGAATATAAGTGCACGTAAGTTCTGAACATCACTTACATTTCTGTTTAATGTTGATTATCATGTGTGCTGTTGCTATTTATATTTAGTGATGTGTGTTGTTTTCTCATAAAACATTGATTCTGGAGGTGTTATGCATCAAGTTGAATCAGAGCCTTATAGTTGCTGGATTTCTTAAAACTACACTTAGAAAAATTGCATCTTGGGTTTGCTCTATTGATTTCAACATACATGTGATAATGAGTCCGTTGGATGATCTTGGTGCAACTTTCAGTGACCTGGTGGATGTAGTCAGATTAACAATGAGTCATTGATTGGATACTCGACAATGTCAATATAAGCTCAGCCTAATAGCAATGCAGAACAGTTCTTGTCTTGTTTCCCAACACACCTGTCTCCCTAAAGATGGTTGGAGTGGTCCCTGCTGAGCACAGATCTGGTTACCTGATGGTATAATTACCTTTGGAACTAACTCTGTTTCCCCCCTAAACTTGCAGCGAAAAAGGTCAACCTTGCAGATGTTGGCGTAGTGGGAGGATTGACTGATGGATCAGATGAGAGAGAAAAAGGGTCAACTTCTTTTTACTATAGCAAAGCAATGGGCCAAGGAATTGGGTATAGCAAATCCGGTTTTCCATCAGCAGCAACAGCTGGAGATGACATATTTTCAAGTATCAACACACAAAACTATCAGTTTGGCAGCTTTCAGAAGTGAATAATTGCTTTATCGCCCTGGCAACTCATATTTGATCGCTCAGTTTCACTCAAGATATTCATTTGTGAGCTTTGACGATTGGAGACGCTACATTGTGATTGTGTAAATTCGGAAAGTTACCAAATGTTGGATAACCAACAACTATTTGAAGTACCATGCAGCTTCTTCTATGCCGATAATATCTTGTTTTGGTGTTTCTTCCCCTACTCTTGAGGAGCTTGTATCCAACCTTTCAAATCATATCTTAAAAAGCTTGTGTCATAACAACAATCAGCACTTAACTCTACAGGTGGCTGTGCACACTAGTTGTACCTGTGAGAGGGTGGTAGTCATGGCGATTTATAGATATGAGCACAAATCTTCATTTAGTTGCCTTCATTAAGCTGCGATTAAACCTATTATATATCCAAGATTTCTAATGCTAAAATGAATAATTTCTTCAAAAGATTAAAGAGACATTGCTGAAATTTCTTATAATCCTTCCCATTCCCTCATTATTTTCAGTCCAGCAGCTGAAACAATGTCACTGGTGAAGCAAATGAAGTTTTACATTGTAGCCAACACCGAACTTCTTATTTATGATACAATGAGGGTCTGTATATGTATTGCGTTTTCTTTTTCTTGGTCTAAAGATGCAATATAAGTCCTGCAAGAACTCCCTGATCAGAAATCTAGCAGTTTCCCCATTAGAATGGCTTGGGCTTTTCTGGCTTGCTTTTCTGGTCCAATGATGAAAACCTACACCAAAGCAATCCTAAGATGAGACAAGTAATCGACTTGATGAAAGCCTGCATCAAACAACTACCCATGTACTACTCTAGGACAGCAATTGGAAATGCTTTTAAGAAGAAAAAAAGTTGACCTGTTTATTTACTTAAAAGACGTTACAGGCCAAAAGTATCCGGTCAATACCATAAATTGAGCAACCCAAAAGTAATTAAATCTAGTCAACAACTTTGCAGAAACAGTAAAGGTGGAAAGTCAACTATTTGCAATTTTGCATCTCATATGAGGGGTTCACACACACAAGCAAGGAAACAGGCAACCAACCACCTGAGGATCTAATATGGTGCACAGTGAACTTGGTTTATGTTACCAAAAGAAAAACAGCATGTGTACCAAATATTTTTGGTGGAAAAAGACAATTTCAAGAGGTACAAATACAATAGCATTCAATGTTTGACAACATAGCACTAACCTTATCAGGAGGACCTTTAGCACCTCCTATGAATATTTCAGCACTGCAAATGATAAGATTGTCAAATTGAAGGAGAGTTTTTACCCTCGATGGGCAATAAGGCACACATTAAAAGCTGAAGAAAAGAAACATACTCGCATGACTGCTTTATCGACAATATAGAAGCTCCCCTTCTGCCAATAACACGTCCCATTTTCCCTGGGGGAACATCAACAACAGACAAAACTTCTTCCTCAGGGATACTTCCGTCAGCAACAATATTTTCTGCAATCACAACCCACCTAATATTAGTAAGTTTGCTCTAAAGGTACAAGCATAAGACTTTCATCTGGGACAGAATTTCTTTAGTCTGAATTCTGCACCCCAGCAATGGCAGATTTAGATGTATGTCTGTGTTAGTCATGTAAAACAAACATCAGCATGGTTCTTGAACTGAACAACTTATGAGACAAATTTCATTGCTTTATCAAGTTAAATTTTCGTGACGACCATTAATAAAAAGGTACTTACAAAATTTCAACCTCAAGACTAGACAATTTTAAAAGTGGTGTTTCATAAAAAGGTACTTACAATACAACTTTTACCAGCATGCTTGCTATAGCTGCCTATATGCTTCAATCAATCAAATAGGCCTAAGTTCCAAATTAGTTGAAGTCACCCATATAAATCCTTCATATCCACTTCACTCAATTCAGGTCCACTCCAATACTAAATAAATTTATCTTTTTAAGACAAACTAGTGGTTCTAAGTATCACATTTACTCCTATATACCTATAGGCTCAAAAGTAAATTCATTTCCATGAGCTAAACCATAGATGATTTTTATATTTACAGCAAGCTTGGGGTTGAACCATGTAAAGCTAACAGAAATTCTTTCCATCCTTTTTTGATTTGACCTTACATCTCATAGGCAGCCAAAGAAAAATCTTGAATTTCCGGAAAAAAAAACCAATGAAATACAGATATACCTGAATTACATGTAAAAGTCAACAAAACCAGCCAATACTGAGAGAGACGGGGAAGAAATATACCTGGAATTGGAGGTAGAGGCGGCCAGTCCACAAAATGATTGTCATTGATGCAGAAACAGCGACAATAGAGGGCACCACGGACAGCTAGGTTCCATAAGGACTTGTCATTCAGCTTTTGCACCATCTTATGGTATATATGGAGAAGAAATCGGACATCATCTGCAGCAGCACGGATCATCTGTTCAGACAATGGCCTATATGTCCAATACTTGGGGTCCTGGAAATGTGAAAGTCATAATTAACCAGATAAAGTTTAAGCAGATTTAGTGACTGGAAAACTACAAAAACATCGATATTCAAGGAAAGAAAAAGACATGAAAACAGTATAGTAATTCTACTCCTATTTGTTTATTTAGTGGTTTTAGATGGAAAACAGGCTCGGAAAAATAATTCATCAGCTGGACGATCTCACAGTTGACCTACTAATTTATCTGATTCATCAGAATTTCTCGTACATGCTACTATTTGACACTTACATAATGCCACTGGATGAAATGAGAAAGACATAGTTGAGACAAATGATGACTTTTCCCAGAGTAATGAAGGGAATTCAGACAACATGAGAAAGGTTCTTCCATCTTTTAGCCACCATAAAAACTAACCAGGAAAGAGAGATCACAAAACAGAAGAAAACATAGAACCTCTTGCTTTCCTTTTGGCTAGGACCTTTGGCACAAGTAGCAGAATCTTACTACTCAACATGTGAAAGAGCACATCTCCAATTATTTTCTTAGGAAAGTAGATAAAAGGAGACAAACTTGGGGTGTTCATTTCCTTCCTTCTAATTTTGTAATTGGCTCTCCAAATTGAGGAGCAAAATGTTGACAAAGCCCCCCATTTTTCCTTAGAAGCTGAACTGCTCATATTAAATCTCTTACTACGAGAAGTGGATCCATCTTTTTCCTTGACATACCCCATAGGAATGTGTGTGATTTGGTTATGGTTACTTCATGCAAATTCTTCGAGATACACTAAAAATTAGTTTTCTTTTTTTTAAAAAAAAAGCTGCACATACCCATATCAGTTATCTATGCACACCCAAATCAACTACATATCCGTAAACAAATCCATGTAACATAGGTCTCTAATGTAAATATTGCTACACAAGGACACAATTTAATCCAAGAAGAGTACAACAAAATGGAAGCAATGAACATGTTCAAAACAAGAAAAACTTCTCTTTGCTGATGTGCAAGCAAAATTTTGACTAACCTGTCTTAGAAGAACTCTGACTTCTTCTTTCTCATCATAAGATACTCCTGTCCAAACAAGCAAGAAGATGTTCAGTTCCCAGTTTCCACAAATCAAATTTAAATCTGCTCAAAACTTACACCAGAGTAGAGAAGCACTAAGTTTACGACACAAACACAATAGAACACTAAATACTGCACCAAACTCAAACTGTTCCTATCCTTGCAGCTGCTTTAGTGTGGGTATAAACTATAAAGAACACAAAGAGTAAAGGTTCATTTCTGTGAACAAGTTATATTAGGATAACTATTAAGCGGGGATTAAAGTACAGGGATCAAACAATGACGGGATTATTTAGTGGATATACTTGTATTGGTAGATATTTAGTTCATTGGACTAGAAATGGGACATTAAAAGGTATAACATAAACTACAAATTTGGCTGAGGAATTATATTTTGACCATAATTGGATACAAAGAAATGAGTATCTATGTCACTCCTGTTAAAGTAAAATTGCAGCCTATTATCCACAAATAAATTAGAATTTATATAAAACATGTATTATAACAGTGCCAAATAATTAAAGCTAGTTTGATGAACTGTTTTATACCCAAATCACTTAGTCAGCCAAATCTATTCCAGATAATCTACAACTAAGACAACTATCAGATAATTAATTATGGTCTTTTTATAGATTTAAGACTTGTTATGCCTCCCATCAGGCCCTCCACCAAGCCAAAAGAACATAGAATACTCATACATCAGGATTTCTCCTACAATATAGTCCCTCTACTGATGAAGAAATAAGAATAGTCTGTGGGGAAACAATTTTTTTTATCAGCTGGTAAAACAGCAAAAGAAATATATGTGTTAGTCTCCATTGCAAGTCAAAGATCCCATTTTCTAGAGAAGTATGCAGAAAATTCACAGGAAGTGACAGCAAATAAAACTGATACGCCTACTCTTGTAAGCTGGTTGGTGCATTTGAAAGTGGACCAAACACAGAGCTGGAATGCTAGAGATCAGGGCCAAAATATCAAGATCCTCAAGCTCACAGATGACATCAATTAGAGCGAAGGGAAGAAAAAGTGAAATTTTCAAAATTGTAAACAAAATGTAATGAAAGAGTCCAAAAAACATTACAACAACAACATATTCAGTATAGTCCAAAAAACATTAAATCCACAACAAAATTCGTAGGCAATAAAGCCACACAGTATAGTATTAAAGGGATACCAAACAACTTGAATACAAGCTCCAGTTGATGGAACTCATAAGTTTCAAGATAGTTACATTCTTTTAGAAGGCAGCATGGTAGTTGTGATAATTTTAGTTCTGATGAGGTTAATATTTCTACCTTGGGACTTGTTATCTAATTTATAGGAAAAGGCATTCATAAACATGATTGTTTCCACTAGATGTTATGTTTCCTTCATCCTTGCTTTCAAGCTCATATCTATGCAGCAGAATCCACAGAACAGGGTTGCAAAATTTCAAGCCACACGTAAGCAAGAAAAGATTTAAAGCAGAAAGATCAATACCACAATAACGTGGGTCAGCAAGTAGACCAACAAATGATATGTGACAATCTGGGACCCGTGCATGTCCTTCTTGTTCATTGATCAAAGAATATGCAATCTGCTTGAGGGGAGAGTATAAACGTTAGCAATCCAAGTATATCAAACTTGTCATAACCATACTACTCCCCATTTATCACTTCCAGACAAATAAACCCTAGCTAAAGTCAGCCAACATAATATCAATAATGAATTTATAAAAAGAATGGACATGCAAAGGAACATATTTTGGGAAATAAAAACAGAAATATAAGAGAACAAGTGATGAAAGATGTGATTTGGTTGATCCTCTATGTTCTTTTGAATCAGTCAATTCAATACACATAACATGCAACAACCATTAACCACATCACCTACCAGTTGGGAAGAAGAAACTACCTTGAAACCTTAAGAATAAAGAAGAGATTGAGGAAAGAAAACTAAATGAAGGGCCCATGTGGTGAATAGGAACAAACCAAACATAATTGAATGGACAGAAAATCCAAGTTTTAAATTTACCCTTCACAATACTTGGCAGTAAGGCAGTAACGCAAAGTAGGCCCCTCACAACGCAGCCGGTATCATCTTACTTTCCATTTTAGTATATTTCAAGAACAATGTCACTATCTACATGTAGTAACTCTCTAATTTCAAGAATCCCGCATGACATGTTTAAGATCACAAGATTCAAGAGTCTCCCTCGCTTTCTTAAACTCTATGCCTAGTCAAACTAAAACACAGAGTGAATTGGATGGAATACATTTTTGATTAACCATAGGGCTTTATAGTCACTTGTAAGCAGAAAGCCTGCAGGAAATCTGAGTAAATATTCAACAATTAAAATGTCTCAACAACCTATGATATCAAACAAAAAAATAAAACTTTGACAAAATAGTAGATTCCTCATACAACTAGACAACTAATTATTCAACCAAAATTATAGCAGCAAACACAATAGTCAAAACTCCTCCTTTGCTTTATTTGCTTCAGTCTACAAATGCTGTTCCTCCTTGATTGGTGTCTTTTTACTGTGCTTGAGAACTGAGAAATTGCAAGGGGGTGGTAGTAGTAAGAGTTTATCTTCATCACAACTTTCATAAATCATAGGCTTCAAAATAAGACTTCATTTCACGAATGAATTTGACATTTTCACCAGTGAAGGTTTGTGGAGCATTCAATGAAAAATTGTTGCTTGCCATGTTGAAAAACATGGTTAAACGAAATAAGGTATGAGTTAAAATTGGTTTCAAAATGGTTCTTCTTGAGTAAAAACTCACACATCCTATGATATAAATTGAGGCTTTGCTATCGTCGTCGTTTTTTTAATAAAGATGGAACAGCAAGGAGGTTGAAAATATGTATAAAAATTTGTCTCTTAATTTGTTTTATTAACCATAAGGATTTTGAATAGCCATTTGAAAACAGAAAATCTGCAGAATAATATAACCAAACAACTAATAAGTCTCAACAGTATCTAACAAAAGTTTAAACTTATACTACTAGATTTCTAATGACGATTCTAATGAACAATCCATCAATGACACAGTAGTGGACAAACTCTACAACTGAACAACTAATTATTCTAGAAAAACTGTAGCAACAAATACAACATCCAATAATTCCTCCTTCACAAATCATGTGACCTACTCTTTGATCATCCTCCAAATATTCTCGACCACTTTCAGTATCAACAAACTTGTCTACGTCCGATATTCAAACTATATAAACGACCAATACATAGTATTAGCTCTAGTTTTGTCTTTCAACAAACATGTCAATCTATATACATCTTAACTATTATTTATGATATATACTACTAATAATTGTATTAACTCTACTTTCAACAAACTGCTTCAGCTTCATACATTTCAAGTTTTCAACTATTTTCAAAACACATCTTAAACTAACAGCATGTGTAAATTAAGTATACTGAGAAAACTTCAATTGAAAATTCTTGCCTGTGTATCCACAACATTGTGCAACTTTATCCCAAACTGAAAATACAATGCCTGAAAGAAGAATGAGCAAGTAAATTAAACATGCTACAATGCTTCATAATACAAAGAATTTGAAAAATAGAAGAAATCAATAAGTGACCTCACTATCTCGTTTGCAATCATGAATAACTTTTGTGATGTAGTTAGACTCGAGTGCAGGCTTACAAGCTTGGACAACAGCCTCCCCACCTTGAACAGCATCAACCAAATATATTGCGTCCGGAAACGCAAGCTGCACAAACAAAAGTTTATCAACTGGAAGCTTCTCTTTTTTTCTTGGGTTAGATAAGTGTTATCAACTGGAAGCATTATGAACGCCAGGTTAGGCTGCAACTAGCATTTTTTGTTTTGATCTAAAATAAGCTAGAAGAAACAAGTGGGTAAATTTAATAGCAAATCTGAATATGCCACAGCCTTAGAAGCTCTTTATGGATGATGAAGCCTCCAATCCACCAGACAAGAAAAAAAGAAATTAGACACAAGGATTCAGAGGCCCAATTATTTAAAAAATCAGTTTTGAAGGCAAGGATACAAGCACATGGATTAAATTTAGCACAAGGCACGTTTAAAATGACTTTTAAGAACTCCCAAAATACACTTATTCCAATCTAAATGACCCAATTTGACTATTATGATGATTTGGAAGAATTCATATTTTAACATGTTGTAATTAGTTTGAGGTATAGCTTTGACTTAGTAGGAAAGTTGGGGTACTATCACATCAATGCTTGAAATGCCACAGTATTGCCTATCAACCAATAAATAGTTGAATACAGTAAATTTATAATGAATTCTTGGAGACAGTTAAAGAGGGGGCAAAGTCAATTGAAACAAACCAAAAAGGCACGTTAACTGCATTAGGAACAGTTGGAACTTACATAAATACATAAAAAGTAAACATTGGAAATGCAGGAATACAAAAGTAGCAAGAGAAGAAGGAAACAAGAAATAAGATCTTTAAAAAGAATACATGCTGCCACCACATCATGAGATTTTTTCAAATTTAGAATAAGAAAGTCTACAAACAAAGTCAGACCAATGCAAAACTGGCAACATAAATGCTTAATAGCAGCAAGTTACACTTGTTAAGGCATGTAGGTACTCTAACCCCAGCACTTCACACTCATGTAAGTTGAGGATTGACTTCTAATAATATCCACATCCCTTTTTCGTCATCCACTAACTTTCCTCCTTGAACCTACTTTTGTCATAATTTTCGACATAGCAAGATTTTCTGAAATTCAGAAAATGGAAAGCCTGATGATTCCACTTACCAGCAATTATTTTTGGGTGCATTTGGACAGAAAGAAACCGAAGATGTTTTGATGGTTTATCAACTCAAACATTTAGTTGGAACCATCTCACTCCTGTAAATAGTGCTCACTACTTTCTTGATTTTGTTAGCTCCCTGATCTTAGCTTAGATATTCTGTACTGGAGCTATTATCCAACTCTTTGTACTCACTGCATCTTCTTGATGCATTTAAATGAAATTCTATTCATCAATAAAAGAAAGGAAAATGTAAAGCCTAAATGAATTCAGACAAATGCAAATCTGGCTATATAAAAGCTTTATCACATCAAATACACTTTTGAAGGCATGTAAGTTCTCTAATCCCACCAACTCTCCACATTACCCCATTCGTCAAAGCAAAGAATTGACTTCTAAAAATAGTGATCTCCCTTTCTCCTTCCTTCACTAAAAAAATCCTCTATCATCTCTCTTCGGTCACATTTTTCAACTGCTTACTCTTCAGTCCACAATTGGATGTTCCTTCAGTGAGGGTAAAATGAGTGAAAAGAAAGGAAGAAGATCCAACGATACTAGCTGTGATATCTCAATGTTGAACATGCTGAAGATGCCTATTCTCATATTTGTCTTCGAATTCATCTATTCTCTTCCTTCTCTATCAAACATAAAATCTCCTAAACACACGGCAGATCACAGATGAAAACAGCCAAAACAGATTACTCACAATGGCCACCTTAATTACATTTCCTGTGTATATCGTGACATCTTAGACCACCATGAGGGAATGTACGAGGTAAGAAAGCCAGCCTAATCATTCCCTCCCAAACTAGGATTAACACATAAAGTAAAATGAAACTTTAGAGCAAAACACCAAGTTTGAATTCTACATTACAAGCTCAATTCTGTAAATATGGCTTTTGCACTGCCCCAGTGCTTTCAATAGCAATGTTACCAGTTTCAAAAAAAAAAAATTACAAGCTCAATAAATTCAAAGGCTTACCAGGTCCATGAAAAGTATGACCATCAAATTGAGTTAAGCAATTTCATTAATCTAGAGCTGTATGGATTACAACTTCTCCAAGGGTTCTTGGGACCTCTTATCACTAACCTCAAAATATTTCATAATTGCATACCATGTAACACCATACTTCAACTTAAATGAGAAATCTAATTCGAAATTTTAAGGCGGAATGACACAATGTATATTCAGATTCTAGATTTACCTGCATAATACAGAGAGTCCCATGGCGACAAAGATCAACACCCTCACAATCAAAACCAATCACCAGTTGTGTCTCAGCAGAAGGTTCCAAGAATTCAACAGGAAGTTCAGATGGATTAGTGACAACATGGATTGGCACTGTAGAAAATTGTGCCTCTTCCCCTTGGATTTTTTCACCTAGGAAGACCAACATCAGATAACTTTCAGTTTTCATTTCACATCCTCCTTTACTTTTCCTTTTCCTTATAACAAAATTTTAGGTCAAATACCACATGCCATTGTTACAAACATGCAATATTCATAGCTCGGAATATATCTATACAAACAAGAATCACATAAAAATAGGAAGTACAATGGTTAAACACTGTACTGCATCTATACTAAAACAGGAAAACAACCAGCAAGTCACAAAATCCCATTGAAATAGTTAAAAAATCTAAAAACTTCGGACTTGCCTATATCCATTGATGCAAAACCTTCAAAACTAATGCGACCACAAAAAGTACCAGAAAACGCATGAAAGTAAAAACCTAATTTCATGAAAATGGAGAATGTAACACCCAAGAAATCCAAAAAAAGAGAGACAAAAACAAAGAGTTTTGATTTGATCGCTAAAATCAGGAATTTTAACAGATTAGAGGGGTGAGATTACCAGGGTCAGGAGGCAAAGTTTGTTGAGTAGACGCCATGTGATCGGAGCATCCAAGCAGATCGGCAAAAGTTTCAGAGGGAAATATTCATTTCTTTTTGTTTCTGTTTATGTGTAAAGTTGGTTATTTATTAGAATCTTGAATGAAGATTTGTCTTGGTGTGAATCTTGTTGAAAATAAGGGATGGTCTAATTAATCACTTTTTCCTTATTTTACTTGTAGATTAAGTAGTCTTAAATTCAATTATTGACTTATTTTCTTTGGATTTGAATAATGAATAATTTAATATTGCTTGTTTTGAATTATCAAGAAACTAAAAAGTTTTTTAAAAAAATATATATAAGAATAACAATTCTATAAATTGATAATTTCTTATTTAATAACAATAATACATAAATATATTGTTTAATTTGGTCTCATTTTATATTTGTACTCTCCAACTTTGAAGTACACACTTAAACTTGCATGAAGTTTAATGAATAAACACACATGTCATACGTGACATCTTACATGGCAATTTGTGTCCTACATGTATCATGTCACATAGAACTCGTGTGTTTATTTGTTCAACTTTATACACATTTAAGTGTCTACTTGTGCAATCCAAAGTTGGAGGGCATAAATGTGAAATGAGGTTAAGTTAAATGACACATTTCTGTATTAATGTTAGTGTTAGATAAGACAACATTGATATTTCTAACTATATATTACGATACATTCGAAAAGTTGAATATAACTTAATTATAAATGAAGTATTCACTGATTATACATGAAATATATACTAATAAATTTTAGATAAGAAATCCTCTCGATGTTTTTCATCTTTTGATATATAATTCGCTCAAAATGATTCACCTTTTCAGTACGTCAAATATAAAAGAAGCAAAGCTGTCATTAATGGCGAAATTGAAAGGGAGAAGCACAATATTGGGCTTTTGAAAATTGGGCCAAATTTTGTGTAAAGCAAAGGACTGAGTGACCCTCTAGCAAATTATGTGATATCCGAGATTAATTTCTTCATCTGATTCTTCAATTATTGCAAAAGTTATTTTGTGATTTTCATCATCAATATCTTCAGTTCTTCACTATCAATTATTTGGTGAAGAAACACATTTTTATCTTCTCTCAACCCATGCTATGTTGTCCAAATTTATGTGCACCATAATATGATGCGACTTGTTTCGTTAAATGGCTCATCAATTGTCATGTCAGAAAAGGGTATTGTTGGACATAAAACGACATTTTTGATATAATAGGTGAAAGAAAAGCATTTTAATACTATTTACGATACACTAAGAACATTTTTTATTCTTCTCCATTAGTACTACAGATTTTCAAAAAGTACATTACAATAATCTAAAAGATACATGAATAAAAAGGTAAAAATTACAATTTCTGGAAAGAATTATTTGAAAGAAAGAGAATAAATTACAACTCTTCAGTATACAACAGCTGAACTAAGCAATCACTGGGCAAACATACAATGTAATTTGTAGGTATGCTTATCTACATAGTGGCACAGCAACCAAATTAAAATACAGCTATTACATACTTTCTGTAGAAAAGATACAACAGAGTGACTGAAACTACTATATTTAGTCTGGATGAGCAAATGGTCATATTCACAAGGTAAGCTACTTATAGATGTGTGAAACCTAAGTCATATTGTTTTCTCTCTTGTTGTATAGACTGAAATATCCGAGCCACGGATTCTGTGGCAGACCTTGCATTGTGAGGTACAACCTTGATAACTCTTGCTGGATTATCAGGTACACATGCCTGAGGGCTACCATCACGGTTGTCAGTAACTGGAGATGTGGGAAAAAGAGAAAGCATGTTTCTTCCTCCTGTGGCCGTTTCACGAGTTCTCTCAATAGGACTACTTGCAGTGCTGGCTTGTACCTCATTATCTTTTGCGGTTTGAAACCTTACAACATCCGGGATATTTTCATTCTTCTTCTCATTTAGAACATTACTTGAGTCCTGATGTTGAATGTTGAAGTTATCAACCACTCCGGATAACTGGTGTTGTAAACCAGGCAAGGTAAACTGGTTTGATTCTTCAGTAGTAGGTGATGAAATTGGTGGATTCATGACTGGCATGCCATATTGCCGAAAGTAACCATGACCAGTCGGAGGTGCAAAAGGAACTCCCACACCTTGATAGTGAGGATTAGGAGCAGGAACTCCATATGTTGGAGCAAAGAAGTTCCCCATTGTTGGAGTCGATCCTGCAGGCCCACCTCCACAAATAGGACTCGTGAATCCAGGTCCAGGGAATGGTTTGTATACAAGTCCCTCAGAAGGAGACATCACTGGGATCAACCATTGGTGCCCGGGGGGTTGTTGGAAGCACCAAGGACCCGCATTAGAATCATTTGTTACAGGCGTTGGCAGTGGATTTCCTGAAAATGGTTTGTGGCTAGAGAGTTGACTACCATTTTGCACAGTAGAGAGAGATGCCTTTCCCACTGTGCTTTCGGCAGAGTATTCCATCCTGAAGTTAGGCTTCTCAGAATCATGCTTGCGCTTCAGAACACTTTGAGATTCTCTAACAATACAGTCCAATGGAAGTTTTTTGACAGACGAACTCTTTAAAGGTTTGCCTAAATAAGCAGGATCTTCGAGCGAACTATTTGGTGACCCAGCAATGAGCCTTTGTACCTATTAAAACAACAGGTAAAAAATGCATGAGTGACGTATTAATGCACGAAAACCAGTATATATAGATCATATATTCATATTCAGCCACTGGAGTTGCTTTACCTTTATTAGTCGATGCAACTCAAACACTTGGACTGCAAACACTCTTTGCTGGCTGTACCAAAACAATGGAGATAGAGTCCATTAAAAAAAGAAAAGAGCAAATAATAAATGGAAAGAGATTATCTCTTCAAATGCATGAGGTCAAAAGTATCTACTACATGAAATATAACAAGACAACTGAAAAATCATTTTGAAGAGACTAAGCCACACAACATATAAAGTGTCTACAGTCAATGAACACCAAATGGTAATATCGTAATCTACAAAGAGGTAGTCTTCAATACGTATGCAAAAAGAGAAGTTCTGCACTAGTCCACCATAGTAGTATTATCTTAAAGTTCAAACCAAAAAATGGCACTAAATTTATTTCTCATATGCAAAAAAACATGTCATATTCACATGAACTGATGTTCACAAAGCTTAAAATCCTTAGCGGAACCTATGCCATGACTAAGATATGTTTGGAGACTCCTCCTACTTTGTAGATGATCAAAACTTTTACCAAAATATAGCACATATAGTCTTCTTTAAAGCCATTACCCTTCATAGCTTATTCCCAATTAACATGCTAGTTGCCAGATCTATCTTCTTATCACACCACTGCCACCACCATAAATGGGTTAGTGTTCCCAGAAAGAGTGGTTTACAACCCAAGAATAAGGACACAGAGGAAAAAGAAGTCCCAGCAGAATATAACAAATTGACAGTCAATACTCAATAGAATGATCCAGTGCCAGCCAGCTCACCTTGCACAAAGTATACGATCTAACATGGTCCCCACAGTGCTATATATGAAGGTGATCCACTGCTGAAATCCTTCAAGGGCTGTTGTAAACGATAATTGCCACTTTGTGGAAACCATCAGACAGCATCTAGAGAGATAGTCATACAACTCCTACAATCATGCCATATGTTTCCTTTAAGAATTAGTTCAGCCCCAACGCATGAAAAGCGTGATACCAGGGACAGCCTTAATTCGGCATTATGTACTCCAGCAATAGGATACCACTGACATCTCTAAGAGAATATAAAAGCTACCCAAAGTAGTATTCTAGAGGCTGGTTCCCATCCAATTGTGCCTAAATATAGCAATACTGTATCAAATCTAGATCACAAAGACAAACTCTTTCTCCCCCCTATTGTTGGATAATAGATTGTTAAGACTAACAAAAACAAACTCAGGCAAGCAAATAGATGAACAACAAATGCTACAAAGTTCAAGATTGTTATTCGCACCCATTTACACACCGAAACATTTTTTTATAAAGACTTACATACCTAAATATGTCACTCAAAATTCATCAATTGGCAAGATATGGCACAAAAAGATCATTTGGACTCTGGAGATATTGATGGACAAGTCATGATTAAAAACATAGCAGTTGAGAAATTAATATGCTATTAAGCAAAAGGTACCAACGAAAAGAAGTGTCTGGTATACAAACATCCTTTGTATTCAACACATGCTTTAAAACTGCACACGCGCAAGCTTATCTATTGAATATGAAAATATATCAGAGAGCATACCCTTATATTTATAAGGACCATGAGGATGCATACAAGGGGGGTCATTTTGTCTCACTCTACAAATTATGATCTTAGTGGGTAGTACAACCATCAGGAAACTGAAAGTCAGTCTAAAGAAAAGCTAGTCAATAAAATTTCTCCACCCAACTGACAAAAGGAATGCTACATATTTGATTGTTTGCATGATCTAACAAGGATATTTAAATGTCAATCTGAACGCAACACGAACTTACTTGACAATTGCTTTTCTGGCTTTCCAGAAACGCTTTAGGCCAATTATTCCTACAATGTCATCAGGAGAGATGTCTATTCCAGATATAGATTCCACTCTGGAAGTCTCAGATAAGTCGTCACCTCGGTCCAAATTTCCTGTTTGTAATGATTTGTGTGCCCTATCTTCCTGGGATTCCGTATCATTAACAAGATCATTAGCAGTTAACTGCTCTTCTGATACAAATTCTTTCCTAGGATACAAACTGCCATCATATGTAACCTTAACAGGTTCAGGTATGATAGTACAATCAACCTGAGGATCCAATCTGCATTCTGGTCATTAAGAAAGGTTGGTCTTAGGTAATGTACGGAAGTCATTAGAAGACTCATATATTGGTGTGAAATGCAAAATTTACATCAACTTGTATCAGAAGACATTCTAGATAGTTTACCCTTGGATGCAGAGTTTGAGGTTGTTTTCTCTCTACGAGCAAGAGTACATTTGGGATTCTCCTTGTTTTGGCTATTGCGCTGTTGTCTCAAAGTTAGATCGGTAACTCCTTCCAACTCTTTATTAGGACAAAACACTGGACCAGAGGGAGAGAGCTTTTCCATATCCAGATTATGACTCTTATTGGCATGACCAGGCTTGGAATTAACAAAGATGGGGACCGTAAAGTCATCCTCTTCTGTTCTCTTTTTCAATTCATATTGTTGCAAGAGAGTACTGGGATCGGAACTGTGGCCAGGTGATTTATCAGCTAGATGTCTAGATGGAGGGTGTTGTATAGGGAAATATCCACCTCTGTCATGCCCACTCCCCTGCAAGAAGTAGTTGCTTCAAGTCAGCTTGCAAACTCAACCAACCAGTAAATTAACAGCTATTGATGAACTACACGGTCAATGAATATAGCCCCAAAAAGAGATGGTTTAACATCAAGAAACCTCTAAAATCCCTGCAGTAACATCACTACACAGTTTAAGAACATAATTATACGGGACTGTAAATGTCAAACCCACATTTTCACTGACCCCTACAAATCCAAGGAAAAACACAACACTGACACAGCTAATATTACATCTTTTTGATGGAAATATGAACTTCCCAAATTAAGAAATCAGGCACATCCAGATGATGATCAGCACAAGTTAATACAAAAAGAGAAAATAGTTGCACTCATACAGAGAAGACAATTGACCCTTTCATGATATGTCAAGTGATGCACTTAAGTTTAACAAAGTGAAGTGAACTTACTACATTAACATATACACCACAACAATAAACTACAAGATTTTCTTTCCTTGTAATCTCTAATTCTTGAAACAAAAGCTAAAAATTCAAACAGAAACCAACTGTAACACAAGAGGTATGCTAAATAATTAACATCCAACAACCACTCAGAACAATAAATCAAACTACAGAAAATTCAAAAAGACCCTTGCAACACATATCATGTTCACATAGGTGTGACAACTTATTCTACCTGACTTGAGGATGGAGGGCCCATCTTTGAAGTATTATTAGGGTCAAGAGGCAAAACCCCAGAGTTGAATCTCTGAGAAGGTATGCTGAGTTGCTCATATAAAGCCATCTTGTTCCTTGGAGGTGCTCTTGGACCTCCTTTATCTGTATCATTAACATGAAGTCTTGGAAACATAGGCCCCATAACTTTCTCTTCACCTTTCCCTCTCTTCATATTTTCCTCTACAGTTTCATCAACACGCTCCAAATTAACTAATTATCACAAGCACCACCCTCAAGAACTCAAAAAGATCAAACTTTTCCTACCATAAACAGTAAAATCTAACAGATCAAAACAAAAAAATCAGTTTCTTGACTGCAAATCAACACAACAGAGAAACCCACCAAAATTTCAATCCAACAAAGAAAACCCACCAAGAAAATCACATAATTCCACCAACCCAGAACCCAAAATCGATTCTTCACCTCAAAATCAAGCAATTTCTGAAATATCCTCAAAAAACATGAACTTTGAACAATAAAATATCAGCAGTTGGGAAATGATAAGAAGCAAGAAGAGCCAAGCAAAATTAAAGTACCCAAAAAACAAGAACTGATTCTCAGAAAAAGGGAGAATTAGGGATTCCTAAAATGTCAAAACAGGGGTACAAAAGTGCCTAAGTGGGGACCCAAGTTTTGGATAGAGCATAGAGAGAACCTAGAAAGATTGTTTATTACGTAGATTTTTAAAAAAATATTATTTGAACAAAAGATAAGATTTTCTAACGCTTTTTAGTGCAACTTTTGTCTCAAATCTATAATAACAAAGTCATTAGTATCAAGATCAATTTCGATACGTCAACAAGAGTTTGCTTTTGGTAATAAACAATTGGCCGGTAAAAGCTGGTTTGGAAGGATGTATTAGAAAATATAATTAGTTATAATATTATTTAATACTAATAAAATTATTTACGCTTCACGCGGAAATTTAATATCGCAAAATTTATAAAATAATACTTAAAATCTATCCGTCATTAAAACTAAAACATTATATTGTCTTACATACAAAATTACGTAGTAGCAAACATTAATAATGTAAAGAAAAATGAAAGTTATTACATTTTATCATTTATCTTTAACAACATAAGCATAAATTAATTACTGTAAAAATACATATCAGGATCTGTAACATAACCAATAGTGTCAGCGAGCCGCTCAATAGGAGCAAAGTACACAAATATTTTATTGTGAAGAAGAAGAAGAAGAAGAGGAGGTTCATAATTTTTGTTGTTTTAAAATGAGAGAAAATCCCTCTATTTATAAACAACAAAGGATAGTGTGAACAAATGTTTATTGTGACTTATTAGAAATGTTGCAACTATTTGAAAAAATTGTAACCCTTCAAAAAGTTCACAACCTTTCATATAAGTCACACTTTTCATAAAAGACGCAACTCTTTATTAAAGTCGCAACTTTTCATAAAAGTCACAACTTTTCATAAAAGTAGCAACTCTTCATTAAAGTCACAACTTTTCATAAAAGTCACAAATTTTCATAAATGTCACAACTTTTTATGAAAGGAGAATGCTAGTTTTGGACATAAATAAATTAAAAGGAAATTCTGATTTGTGGTGACGCCACGTAGGCGGGCCTAAGGTTCTCTTTTATATATATACATATATATATAATTTTTTTTATAGAAATTTCAGCTTATCTATAACCGTATCAATTATATATTATATTCAATATTATAGTGAGCATAATTAATATAAGGTAACTTACATAAATTTTCACTAATTTAGGAGTTAATTACTTAAATACACGTTAGTTTGCAATACGACAAATCTTATTAGATTTTGATGTGTTCAAATATATTCAGATACATGGATCTCAGAATACATATAGTCAAAATTAAGTGTAATTTATTTTAGATACATTGAATTTAAGTGAATTCGCATATATCTGGGATACATAGGCAAATTTTGCTCGCCTCTCTCCCTATTTCAGTTATCTTATAGTAAAAAACATGTATCTGAGTGTATTGACTGAAAATCTGATATGATATTATTAATTGGTGAATTAAGGTGAAAATATTTCAAACTAAAGAAAAAATTAGTAAATATGGTAGAAATAATTTCTTCAATAATAAATAACAATGAGATGGATTGTTGCAGAATAATACAATTATATCTAACTTACATTCCAAAAAGGGAAAAGGGACAAATATACCCCGAACTATCGTAAATGGTATGCAAATACCTTCCGTCATACTTTTGAGACATTGGTGCCTCTTTCGACCAAAAATTATAGCATATATAATCTTTATACTAACTGGCATATACGTGTCATAATCTTATCCACCGACTGACATTTATTAAATATTGGATCGACGGATAAACTTGCGCCACGTGTTCCTATTTAGTCTTCTGTTAGAATGAAGGGCATATATGCACTAGTTTTTGAATGGCAGGGGCACTGATGTTCCAAAATTATGACGGAGGGTATCAGCATACCATTTACGATAGTTCAGGGGTATATTTATCCTTTTTTCCTTTCAAAAAATATAGTTCAAAACTAACATTACAAATCTTTAGCCAAAGTCATAATCCGGTATACAACATTATACATTTGGTATACAATAATATATAGATTTTTCATATATTTTATTTTTTAATATACACTGTGAAACACCCAATATACAATATTATATAAATTTATAAGAGATATGCATACACTCATACAATAATAAACAATATTATCCATTAATATACAAAAATGGACTTTGTCTTCTTCCTTCTATCCAAAAATCAGATTCAGCCAAAAACACCACAAACAACAAAATTACATCAAATCACCCAAGATTTCATATTTAGGCTTGTCAATACGTGCCGAAATTTTGCAACAATATCCATTTGAAATGAAGCTTATTTGAGAAAAAAAAAAAAAATTTCAAATTTTGAAGCTTCGAACTTCAACAATGATTGCCTATGATTTCAATAATGTCAGTAGTATTTCATAGTAACTCTAATAATCGAGAAAAACAATGACTTAATAAGTAAATTTCATTAAAAGCAGTGGTCATTATTAATAACTCGACTCGTTATAAATATATAAGATTATTCATTTCACTCCGAATAAGCAAAGCAAACAAATCAGTTAATTACGCCATCACCGTTGCTACAATAATCACCTTCATCGAAGAATCTTTCTTTAGCTAACAAATTAGTCAATAAAATCACATTTGAAAATTTTAAAGATGTGTAAGGAAGAGAGAGGAAAGAGATTAATACAAAGATAATTATACATGAATAAGCTCGATTAGAGACAAAAATATCTTTAATATTATTTCAAAATATTACTAAAAACATATTATTCAATATTATTCTTATATAGTCTATCAAGCAATCCCTAAGTACATTGATGATCACAACATTACAGTAAATGAGATTAAGATTTTTGAAATTTAATACAAATCTTGATTGCTTTAAAAAAAACTAACAGGGTGACAAATAATTTTTCAGGCTAAAAGAATATTGGACCAAGCAAATTACAAATAGTCGTATGTAGGACTCATTTTTGAAACCTTACAATCAATTTCGAATTCATGCGACTACTGTTATTGAAATTATGGCCTATGAGTCTATAGTTTCAAACTTCATATATAGAGAGAGAAAAACATATATATATTATATAAGATTAAGTATTACAAGTTCCAAAGGTAGTTTCTACTTTTTAATGCATAATAACCAAATTTTATTTAAATCTAAAAGGGAAAAAGGACGGATTTACCCCAGAACTTTAATAAATGGTACGTATATGCCCTCCGTTATACTTTCCGTCCGCATAAGCCCCTGCCGTCCAATTATAGGTACGCATATACCCCTCTCACTAACGGACCCCTAATTTCTTACGCGTGTCTTAATCCTATTGAACGACCCATTCAATAGGATTAAGACACGCGTAAGAAATTAGGGGTCCGTTAGTGAGAGGGGTATATGTGTACCTATAATTGGACGGCAGGGGCTTATGCGGACGAAAAGTATAACGGAGGGCATATACGTACCATTTATTAAAGTTCGGGGGTAAATCCGTCCCTTGTCCCAATCTAAAAAGGGGGTTAAAAAAATTGAGGTAAAAATATATGCTCAAAAATCTCTCTTTCCTAAAATATCTTTCCTTATTATGCTTTTCTTCCTAATCTTCTTCCATAATTCACACAAAAAAGGACTTGTTTTCAAAAATTCTCTCCTTCATGATTTTCTTTCTAAAATATCTTCCTTGAATATTGCCACACAATTTTCTCCCTTAATTTACCCACACGATTTTCTCCTGAACTTTTTCATACATAAATATTTTTCTTTCCTATTTCTCTCCAATAAATTTTCATGCTTTCATCTATGATTTTTTTTACAGATCTTGAAAAGCAACAAGATTTATCTTTTTCTAATATGAAAAAGATGGTAATTACTTTGATTTAAAAAGATAAGCACATAATATATAAAATTGGTATACATATTATTATCACCTAAATTGGATGTAGACGTTATTTCTGTTTTTTCTTATAGTTCATAATTTTACTACTTATCATTAAATATGGAATATTCTCACTTCACTAGTCAAAACAAAATGGACATAGTGATCGATTCCGAGAGCTCGACTGATCAAACTGAAAAGAAGAGAAAGAAAGGTCAATCTCCAAAAGGTCTTCGCATAGCTGAGCTTTATGGGGTAATACTTTTTCTGGTCTTGCACATGAAAAAGTCAAATATTCTATGCAGACTTGATTTACCAAAATTTTGCTTCAAAAAATGCTTTCAAGCTAGGAATTTAAGCACAAATAACTTTATTTGACAATTAGCTAGATCCTTTTTATGAAAGATTTGGTGTAAGACTTAATTTCCACTTTGAGTTATTAAACTCTGCATTATCTGTTAAATGAATTAGTTGCTAAAGGGATTGGCTACCTCTTTATGGAATTAGGATAGGTGTCATCACAGTCTTAGATTTTTTTAGATCATAAAAACCGTTGAAAATTTAACATGAGATCTCGTAATTCTCAATTCACTTGATTGATCATTAAGCGAGATACTTTGGGTGCACAAAGAAGACAAAACTATTCCACCATGTAAAGTCTTATATAAAGATAGATGACTCCAAATAATTAATAACAAACAGGAAGCATCTTGCATTCATAATCTGATAACAAAAAACAGAAGCCTATGACTATCAGAAATTAGGCGAATGGTAAAAATATGACGACATGTAGGTCTCTGTTCATAAACCAAAGTAATATTTCACCATCAATAGAAGACATGTTATATTTGTCATGTGGGTACATCACATCTTTAATTTGTTGAGAAATTTTAGAACGCAATACTTTGTTGAGGCAAAGATTACAGCACCCACGCAAGTCAAGTGATACAAGATTAGGACAACCATCAAGAATAGCTTGGAGGCCTTCATCTGCCATATTGTCTTCAATGAGTTGAAGGTGGTGCAATGCAGGCAAGTTTTTAGCAAAGCTAGAGCATTGATATTATCTTCTTCATCATCATCAGAATCATGATAAAAGACTATATATTGTCCTTATAACCAAAGTTAAAATTCAATTAAAAAAACTTCAACAGTGGGCAAAAGTGTCCAAGAGCTTCAATTCCCTCTATTGTCAATTCAGTGTATGTCAGACTCAACTCTTCTAACAGTGGGAGCTTTTGAAATACTTTATCTAAGCCATCATGAACCTTATCATAACGAGATGCAATACTGAGTTTTTTCAGTTTCATTGATCTAAAAAAAAATATGTGTGAGACTCTACCAATTACTTATTATATCAATAATTGTGTTTACTAATAGGTATGTCAAGTCAAAGTAATTTGACAAGTAAAAAGCAAGATCTACTTACCTTTCGGCTGCATAAAGAAGCGACTCCTCTGTAACAAAGTAGTTCATTTTGAGTTCAACTAGTTCATCTTGGCAGCGATCAATGGCATGGCAACACATTTTTCCGAAGTAGTAATCACGACCAAGGTGGCACATGTCAATGCAACGCCACATGGATGGGTCTTTGCACACTCGTCTCCAGACAGTGCACACCTTCTATGTAGTCAAAAGTATCTCTTTAACACCGAGTCTGTGTAATATGTTTATCCATACAGTGGCGGATTCAGGATCTGATGATCGTGAGTGCTCAATTCCTTTAACATAAAGTTGCTAGCCAAACAAAATTTCTTTCTAAAAGCTTACTAATATTTTTATAATTTAGACAGTAAATGAAATACAAAAAATAGAAAAGTGGAAAAACAAAAAAGAAATATAAGAAAAAATTCTAGAGTGAAAAAGTATAAAAAGAAGTTAAAAACTATGAAGAAATTTAGTTTGCCTTTTTTCAACAAAAGGTAAGCTTTTATCAGGATTTGAACCCTAGATGCATGGCACTAACGACTTTATGATTCAAGTTTGGAACCATCACACCCACGGGACCCTTCGTTTAATGGGTGTTGAGAAATACATTATATAACATTTAATTTTCAGTATTTTTTATATATATATATACAAAATCCGTCGGGGCAATAGGTGCTCGAGCATCCAAACCTCAACACGTGGGTCCGCCCCTGTATCCATATATCTTCAGGCAATTCCAACCATGCTGCCTTTTTCTCCATATTCTCTAATTCTTGGAGTAGTGTAAATTAGAATTTATATACACAAAGGCAGTGGTCACATAAAAGCTACTCGCTTTGTCCAGCAATAACTGTCCAATTTTAATCAATAGTAGTGTCTTTTCATCTTCACCAATTAAGCAACAAATTTACCCACAGGGAAGGTGAAACAACGAATAAATACTTAGATAGAAAATGTTAGAGAATCCCGACTGCTGAAGTTAATCACCTTTTTTATTTTTGCAATATTAATATGGCAGAAAAGGCATTTATTTAATACTTTATGTATTTATAGTAAAGAGTATTAATTGGTTGAAGGGTAAAAGAGGTGTTCAACTTTTGATGGACATTTTGATAATTCAACTTTGAACTTAAACGCTTCTCACTGGGCATCTTACACTAGTTTCTACAAATGTGCATTGCACATCTAATATGACACCAAGATATCTACTCAATTATTTACATGAACAACAAATTCAACATGTTAACGAAGAACACTGTATATATACCTAAAGAAAAAATTATTGAAAAGTAATTAACCTTTTTAAAATTTCTATAATCATTTAAATATTATAAATCATTATATTACAATATTACTTGAATTTAAATAATTAGTCATCAGTTGAAACTACGAAAATAATCGATTTAAATTAAGTTAGTTAGACGTATAATATATGTTTTTATATTTTATGCATATATACAATGTGATTATCTCTCAAGACTTTGTGTATACACTAACTAATAAACTCAAGCTTTCAGTTAAAAATTATTTTGATGGAGGCTCATATTCAGATCTTTTAAACCCAAAAGAGTAACTTATATGTACTTCAAAAAGATTATTTTTTAATACACCAAAAAAGTAATTTATATGTACTCATATTTGGATCTTTTTCTAACACAATAAACTATGAAACAAGATACACATTTGGAAAAACTACGTAAATGATCATAAAATTTAAAATAATTATATGTTCATACACAATTCAGAGTAATTCAAGAAATATTCATTCTCTTAAAAAAATTATAGCTCATATCCTACATTCATTAAGACTGGTAATTTTTGCTTAACTAATATTAAATCAATATTATATATTGTATTGGTGTCATTAAGACTAATAATTTTGCTTAATTGATACTCAATCAGTATGTATGTATGTATATATATATATATATATATAAAATTACTCATTAGTTAATGATACTATAAGAGTATATGTATATTGTTGTGTCATCATTAAAGTTTCTTGTTCAGAAATTACTCATTAGTCAATGATATTATAAGAGTACATATATATTTTTATGGTATCATTAAAGTTTATGAACAAGAAACCTTAATGATACCAATAGAGTGTGTGTGTGTATATATATATATATTGATTAAGTATCAATTAAACGAAATTATTAGCCTTAATGATACCAATACAATATATGATATTAATTTAGTATCAGTCAAACGAAATTAGTTGGGGGTATATAGTGTGTATTTAGTGGGGTATGAATGTAAAGGGGTATATGCTTGTAATTATTTTGCTTTTATGGGGTATTTGCTTAGTTTCCCCTATATATTATTCAAATGACCTAGCTTATCGCAGTACTCCAAAAGATCTTTTTTTAATAGGAAAAAAGTCAAAAATGTCCTTGTACTATGTAAAATGATCAAAATGTCATTTATTTATACTTTGATCTATTTATGCCCTTATTGTTGGTGAAATGAGCCAAAAATGCCCCGAAGTGTAATGGAAAATACTTAAACGATTTAATTGGTCTTAATTTGTCTACCCTCTTCTCTTTATCTGAACCCAACTCCATTTTTCTCACAAGATTTATTTCTTGAAAATTTGTTTAAACTTCCAAATCATATTAATTGTAGGGGTAAAATGAAAAAAATGTAATCATGTCTTGATTTAGTAAATGATCAACTAATATGAAACAAATATTTTTAGGCCTAAGTCATCTGCGACCACTTAAAGTTGTTCACATAATTCACTTAGACACCTCAACTTATCTCTGTGTCAATTGAACACCTTATTTGGTCAAAAGTCATTCCTATTAGACACAAAATACTAACATGACAAAAAATGTGTGATTCACTTTCTTTGAACGCGTTAAGTTATTAAAAATATTTTTTTTCTTTTTTTCCCTCTTTATAAATTAATAAAAAAAGTCGTCTTCTTCCCATCCCTGCAACTATTCTTCCACCATTTTCATCATCTTTTTTACACACACGTACACCACACCACACCCCACCCCTCCACCTCTCTCGTTCTCTCACCCTCTACCATTCTTCTTCTGTTTTCCCTCTTTTTTTCTTATGTTGAATTATGTCTCAAATATGTCGACGAAGCTTCTTTTATTGCGATGAAAAAATATGAATTGATTTTTTTGGGGAAAAGTTTGTTATTTTTTTTTTCATTCTAATAAATAGTTACTAATGGATAGAAGATGAAGGCAATAAGTAAAATATTATGATGCTATTGAAATGAAAGAGAATGAGTATTTAGCTTAAGTGGACAACAATGTTGTATTGTTGTACTACCGACGCCAATGGAAGAGAAGAAAGAGGAGGAGAGATGGTTTACTGGTGTCGCTGGTGCTGACACCGGCTCCGGTGAAAGGGGAAATCAGAAATGGGTCTCTATCGAAGAAGAAGGGAAAGGGGGCAGGAGGCTGTGAATTAAACAAGAGCTTTTTAATTTCGTAAAATATTTTTTGGATTATTTAAATAGAGCTTTTAAAAAAATTTAAATACAGTATCACATGTCATCAATTTATTGGTAAATCGATTATGTATTCATGTTTGAGATACACACATTTTTATTTTTCAACTGATTGTCACTTCATGTCAAATAGGTATAAATTTTTTAAGGTTAAAGTGTTAAATAGGTAAGTCTAGAATAATGTGTCTAAATGAAATATGCGGACAACTTTAAGGAGCCGCATATGACTTAAGCCAATATATTTATAAAATGTCCATCTAATATAAGACGGAGATAGTATTTTGTGTGTGCGTTGAGTTTCAATAATAATGCAATTTTAGAGGTGAAGGCAAATTAAAACTAAATTAAGTTAAAATGAGCTAGGTTGCAGCTCAACCCTTTAATATGGATAAAAATAAATTTGGTAAAAGTATGGAATATGGATTGAGTAGAATGGTCTTAATCTCCGGTTCTTTTTATTTTTTCTATTTTACTTCTTTATATGTATTTCTTTGGGGGAGGTCCTTAAAATATATTTTAAGTATGTTTATGAATGATGACAGGATAAATGCATAATCGGACTTACATATTGAAATTGGTCAAATATATCCAATAGAATAAAATTAAGAGAAAGAACATTATTTTCATGAGGGATAAGGTATAAATATCCTCTAGATTATGATTGATATCTTAGAGACACTTTAACTAAACTAAGATTCTAAAATCAAATAGAAAAAAGAAAGAAAATTAATAGGCACAATACATAAATATATCCTTTAACTTGACCTCGTTTTATATTTATGCCCTCCAACTTTGAATGTGCACAAGTAGACATTTTAATTTGCGTAAAGTTGAACAAGTAGATACATGAGTCTTACGTGACATAATACACGTAAGTCACCACGTAGTGTCGCGACCCCTTTCCATTTACCGTATGCACATAAATTACAAGATGTAAAAATATATATTTTTTTTTTGTTTTTTTCCTCATGCAAGTAATTAATGATAATAAAAATTATCCACTTCCGAGTACCCAAACTAGTTGGGTTCATGCTTTATAAAATCATTACCAACAAGTAGGACATGTAACATATTACAAAACTTGGGCCTACAAACCCCAAATAAACCAAACACATAGCCATACTTAGATTACAACCCATGAACATGATACGGTAAGGCTTCAAAATCGAATGCAAATATATACATCATATAGATCGATATAAGTACCAAAATTTATACAAAATATATATGCCTATATGCAAATGTGATCTTCTTTTAAGTT
The DNA here is from genome assembly GCA_037074985.1 of Solanum bulbocastanum. Lineage (NCBI taxonomy): Eukaryota > Viridiplantae > Streptophyta > Magnoliopsida > Solanales > Solanaceae > Solanum > Solanum bulbocastanum. The sequence continues at coordinate 37,413,428 of CM073604.1, read as the reverse complement.
TTCAAAATTTCCATCTCCCATGGCCATCTTCATCACTCCTCTCGATCAGCCCCTACGATAGAAACAACTATCGCTAAGCATAAAGCTTAGTGGTGTAAAAACTATAGGGTCGAAAACCTCAAAATTCATCAAGCCACCTTTTCCAAGTCAATGAGCATCATACTTGAAATATAATAAATAAATCAAGTAACAATAGATAACAAGTATCAAATTCAATATTCAAAGATACAAATATCAAGAAGCTCATAGCACCCTTTTCTAAGAATTTCAATAGCAAGGCTCGCCCCATATATACTTCATGTCGTCACACCCGGCACAAGCAAGTATCAAGAAGGGTCGCTACCCTGTATCAAGAAGGACCGAAGCCCTGTATCAAGAAGGACTGAAGCCCTGTATCAAGAAGACCAAGAACCATATTAAAAATGGCTTTCTAGTTCGTACTTAAAATAGATAACTTCCATTCCTAAGACGAACTACAAATCCAGAGTCAAGATGGCAAATGATCTGAATCAAGAGGCCTGCCAAGAGTGACAAAGCCGCAGCCACAAGAAGGACATAGTCCCAACAAGAGTGCCAAGTGATCAAACAATCCGTGCAAGTGGGCGAGTTACACAAGCATCATACCAACATGACAATGCAAAGTAACAAGAGGTAGCTGAGGTATCAAGATCAAATTTCATTTATACCAGCCATCACAAGAGTTCAAGTACAAGTTTATACACAAACCTCAATACTTTAGCGTAGCAATAGTCTAATAAACTTCGCAAGCTCAAACCGGAGACTAACCAACGTGTCAAGTTCCTCAACTTGTTCACAAGTCTATACAACCTTAAAAATGCAATTAAATAACTTCTTTAAGTCCTAATATCTCAATAATATCAAAATAAAACAGGATTATCATCATTAGTAAGCTCAGCCCACACAGACAAAATTCTTTTCTTAAAACAGTGATTCTGGCCAGTTTAGTACCCCCTGTTGTAACTTAAATTTGAACAGGAAATCAGCCAAAATAGATTTTTTAACCTTCATTAAAGTTGTAGATACATCTCTTAAGATTGCAACGCAATAAGAATCACTGAAAAATACATTTTGTACAAAAAGATATCATCAATACACTAACAGTGGTTCCTACCGGAATTCTAAACCCAAAATCTGGACAACACTTGTCCTGTGTTGCGTCCCATTTTTCACATCTATAACAGCTAAATCAGACTTTCAAATAAACATAAGAGTTGTATATATATGAACCAGCTTTCCAAATCATATTTATGCACACAAAACGAAGTTCTATATACTGAGATATTCTAAACGTAACACAACCTACTCAGCTACAACAACAGAGAAATCTGGACAGAACTTGTCCTGTGTTGCGTCCCAGATTTCACATCCATAACAGCTAAATCAGACTTTCAAATAAAGATAAAAGTTGTAGATATATGAATCAGCTTTCCAAAACATATTTATTCACCCAAAACGGATTTCCAGATCACAAGATATACACAATTTACCAAACACAGCCTAGTTTAGAAACAGATTTTCAACACTTACCAAACAAGGCGATTTGTATCTTGAATTTCAGCCAAAAGACCAAGGTTTTTCTTGTGATTATGATGAAGAAAAGGTTAATTTAAGTTCTAAAGTTTTTTTGGCCTTGAATGGACCGAATTTCACTAGAGAAATGTCAATATATAGCCACACAAGTTATGCTTATCACTTGGGACACTTGGCTTGCCAAGGTGCTGCCCAGAAATAGTGTTGTGTGCTGCCCCAAATTGTGTACATCTACACTTATATATATATCCTTCAGTTTCTTTTTTTTTCAACCATACAAAATTCCAAATAAACTCTTACGTAAATACCCCCATACAATCCCATAAATTACGATTGCAATCTAAGCTAAGCAAGTTTGCAAATATCTCAAAATTTCAAGTTCCCAAAATGTGAATAAACCATATTGAAGTAGTTTAACGAAGGTAATTAGCATTTAGGGGTGTTACACGTAGGACGCAAATTGTCATGTAGGATATCTCGTAGGATGAATATATCTATTTATTAAAATTTAATACAAGTTTAAGTGTCTACTTGTGCATACCCAAAGTTGGAGGGCATAAATGTGAGTTGAGACCAAGTTAAATGACATATATGTATTATGCAATAAATGTGTCATATCAATATGATCGACTAATATAGTTTCACACCAATTATTTGGGTCCGTAATCTAAGAAAATGGGGATATCGATGATGATGTCTCACATCGCATTGGACAACATAGATAAAATCGAGGCTTGCCATTAGAGTCTTGTGTGATAATAAGATTGTCATGACGCCTTGGATCAGGTGAGAGTGATTCAGGATATGCTTAGGACGACTCAAAATAGACTAATTGAGTTACGCGGATTACAGGCGTCGGCCATTGAAGTTTGCAGTTGGTGACCACGTATTTATCCGAGTATCACCCATAAAGGGCGTGATGAAATTTTTGAGGAGTTAGGCACCCATGTCCACCTTAGCACAATATTTCACCCATAGACGGATGGCCAGTCGGAGCGTACTATTCAGGTCCTTGAGGATATGTTGCGGGCCTGTGTTATGGATTTTGGAGATCAGTAGGACCAGTTCTTGCCTTTGGCGGAGTAGTTTAGCGCACGCATGTTCGACCTACGGGTTAGCTACGACTTTCCTCTCTTAGATTTAGCTCGAAAATGTGATTGCATGTTGATTAGTTGTAATTTGAATTGGGTAGTTATTGAATCATGCATAGGTGTTTAGAAATCATGTTTTCGACCTATTTCAGGAATTATCGAGTAATTGTGAGCATGTTATATGTTATTAATTGACCCTCTTTGCTATGTGGGAGTTCAGTCATCTTTGCTAGATCGGATCTATGGTCGTCAGTGAGAGGATGAGTCATTGACATCCCTCAGAGACCGGGTGTTACATGGTGGTAGTGGCTAGGCTAATATAGGCTCATATGGGGTTCTCCGGTTTGACGACTGTTTGTGTATTCCTAGAATTGGGGGCTTGATTCAATTGATTCTTCACGAGACCTATGATTCCAAATACTATATTCATTCAGGCACAACAAAAATGTATCGAGACTTGAGGCAGCATTACTGGTGGGACAACATGAGGAGAGATATTGATGAGTATGTGTCCTGTTGCCTTAGTTGTTAGCAGGTGAAGGCCGAGCATCAGAAGCCTGGTGGGGAGTTTCAGAGATTACCCATTCTAGAGTGGAAATGGAAGCGTATCACCATGGACTTCATGATGGGATTGCCTCGGACTCCCAGGGGCATTGATAATATTTGGGTTATCGTTGATCAATTGACCAACTCCACTCACTTCATCTCAGTTCGATCTATATTCAGTGCAGAGCGGTTGGCCCGTGTTTATATTCAAGAGATATTCCGTCTTCATGGCGTGCCGGTGTTCATCATATCAGATCTAGGGTCTCAGTTTACATCCATTTTCTGGAGCGCATCCGGTTAGAGGTCTGGCCTCAGTTGCTTGATACTTATGATTAGTTATTTGGGTACTTCTGGTGAGCATCCGGTTCGAGGTCCGACCTCCATACTTTCAGATCCTACTAATTGGGGTTGAGGTTCTAGTTCGATGTTCTCCGGTCTTGGGTTCTCAGATACAATTCTCTTTAGTTATAGTTATTATGTGTACTCGTCGGGTTTATGGGGGTCTGTTCGGATTTTTATTTAAACTTATGCACGAGTGTATCTTCTGGGCTTCTGGGGGTTCAGTTAGGTGTAATTAGCTTATAGATTACTTTAGTTAGTTATTTACTACACTCGTGTGCATTCCATTGTTTACTTATACTTCCGTTCTTAGCCCCTGTTTGTGCTATTCCTTTTTTTTCGTATTGCCTTTACTTTTCAAGCGTAGTCGGTCTATGATGTCTACTAGGTACCTATTGTTTTGGTACTTATGCTACCTATGCATCTATTTTCGTGATGCAGGACCGAACACCAGCCATTAGCGCCGCTATTCGAGCCAGTAACAACCAGCATCCGGAGATGAGGGTGAGCATAACGTCCTAATCATTATCGTCTCTTTCTATACATATATTTTGTGGCTCATCTTTTGTACTTAAGACAATCCTTTGTAGTTGCATATATTTTTGTATGTTGGTCCACTTTTGAAACTTGTACTCTTAGTATGACTCTGCACTTGTGACTTCCAGGTTCTGAGAAGGATTCAGTTCTTATGTATATATTCTTTTGGCTTGCCTTATTCCTTTTTGTTGTTATTGTTTCTGCCACTTGGTTTCTGCCCTTTTATCCACTACTAGTTGTTCTGGACTTCGGGTTGGCTTACCTACTAGTGGGATATAGTAGGTGTCATCACGGCTCGAGGAATCGAGTTGTGACAAAGATACCACCTAAAATTAAATGTAAGTTCTACAAAGTAGTGATTAGACTATCCTTATTGTATCGAGTGAAGTGTTGACCAATCAAGAACTCACATGTTCAGAAGATACATATCATGTTGAGATGGATGTGTGGGCTACTAGGAGCGACAAGGTTAAGAGTGAGGTAATTTGAGAGAAGGTAAGAGTCACCTTTATGACGGACAAGACGAGGGAAACGAGACTAAGATAGTTTGGACATATGAAGAGGAGGTGCGCAAACTCCCCAATGAGGAGGTGAGAGGCTGGTTGTAGGAGGTACATAGAGGGGTAGAGATAGGCCAAACAAGTATTGTGGAGAGGTGATTAGTGAGGATATGTCACAACTTCATATTACCGAGGATATAACTCTAGATAGGAAGGAGTGAAAGTCGTGTATACGTGTAGAAAGTTAGTAGGGGTAGAATGTTGTTCTTGCCTTGCTTTTGTTATCTCTCGCCATATGTTGTGTATTATGTTTCAAATATCACACTATTTTACTACAAATATTGTTTCTTTCTTGCAAATTTTACACTACTTTTCTTATTAATTGTTATGCTTTCTTCATTATTTTCTTCTCCTTTATTTAGGTTTGATGCACATATTAAGTCAAGAGTCTTTAGAACAGTTTCTCTACTTTTACGAGGCAATGATAAAATTTGCATGCACTCTACTCTCCCTCTCCCGACCCTATTTAGTAAATATTTTCCAATATACCAAAATACCTCTAAACCTTGAAAAAACCTCAACCCATCTAAGGACCCCACTCACCCTGTCTACCTTCACCACGCTCACCCACCCCACCACCCACTCACCAACCTGAAGTTGGAAGGGATCTCTCTCTCTTCTTTCTGCGCATGTGATGTGCCAACATTCTCCAAACACGTTCCCACCAGATTCTTGATTCTTTACATCTCCTCAATCTTCCCCTACCACCTTTGCTATTTCACATTTTTGTGCCTAAATATCTGGTCTTTCAGCCTTTTCTCCCTCAAAATTAACTCCTACTACTAATAATAGTCAAGATTAGACTAATAGAGAATCTTTTTCCATCTATTTCTCCTTAAATAACCTTTACTAATTGTCAAAAGTTGATTAGTTCTGCCCATTCTCTGTACTTTCTTAATTTCTTCATCACAAATTTTCCAAATTAATCTGCTTCTGCATTCAATTCTAAACGGTTACTGCAAAGTTCCAGTCTTTACATTAATCACAGGTTAAAAGTCTGAAGCTTGGTTTTGCAATTTTTGTGGGTTTTGAAACAGATAACAATAGTTTTATGTTAGATTGTTGATACCCAGAAGGGGAATCGTTGATGGTTAATTAGATGCAATCAAGAGTTGTGCAAATGGTGGAGGAGAATAAAGATCCATTAGTTGTACCTAGGACTAATGGTATAACTAGGGCTTTGCCACAAAGGCTGCTACACTTGCTGATGCTGTTTCTGTTTTTGTGTTTTACTTTTTCTGTGGCTAGTATTTATATGATCAAGTATTTTGGATTTCATAGCATAGTTCCTACAATAAAGCCTAGTTTACTTCCATGTATTGAGGAAGAATCTAAAAATTTAGAGAGTTGGATTAATCCTCCATCTAATTTGCTACATACTATGTCTGATAAAGAGTTGTTATGGAGGGCTTCAATGGTGCCCCGGGTAAAGAAGTATCCGTTTAAGAGGGTTCCTAAGATTGCATTCATGTTCTTGACTAAAGGACCATTGCCATTGGCACCTATTTGGGAGAGGTTTTTTAAGGGGCATCAGGGGTTTTATTCACTTTATATTCATTCATTGCCATCATTTGAGGCTGATTTCCCGGCCTCGTCAGTGTTCTACAAGAGGCAAATTCCCAGCCAGGTATGTCCCTGCAGAATTGCCTTTTCTTGTTTTTGTGGTTTTTATGATGGGAGGTGGTATGTAGAGCCTCTGCAGTTTGTAATACCATCTAAACTGATCTTCTATTACGTCTGTTAATGTAACTTGTTCCTGCAAAAGAGATATGGCTTGACATTGTGCTAGATTGCATTTTGCTTGTTTGCCCAACTCATGCTTCCTTAATGACTGGACTAGGTTTCCTTTTTTGTGATGAGGAAATTCATCTATTCTTCATGACCAATAAGGCAATAAATTCATTCCTTTGCAGTGATCCTTTCCCCGTTTGCTCCCTTGGTGACCTGAAGCCCTCAAGTTTGGAGGTGGAGGATCAATTCTGCTAGGCTATTTATCTATTTTTTAAAATTTATTTTATTGCATTGGAGTTGGGGAGAGGATAAGCTATTTTTATTGTTGTGCTTGTAGTTAGAGATATATGTTTTCATTTGAAGTCTTGGCAAGCATATTCTACTACTTATGCCAAAAGTGGTAGTTTGCCCATATATCATGATGGACACTGCGAACATTTGGATGAAGTGTATATTCATATCTAAGGTGGAAAACCTGATCAATCAGCTCATATTGTACGATAATGTTAAAGACATGGTTAATGTACTCAAGAGTGTGGCCTAGTGGTCAATGAAGTTGGTTAAGAGTCGTGAAGTCTTAGGTTCATATCTCAACGGATGCTAAGAATTCAAGCCTTGGTGGGCAAAGTTTCTTGGTGCTTGTACTGGACGGAGGTAGTAGGTATGCTGGGAATTAGTCAAGGTGCACACAAACTGACCTGGACACCACTGTTATTAAGAAAAAGAGATAATTAACGAATATGTGGTTTTTGGCCTTGATTTTCCTCTTTGCAAACCATCTGAAGATTGGATTTTGGGATGCATTGTTGCTAAGCTTCTTGAAGGAGAGATTTGAACATTTATGCAAGTTCTCTCTACAAGTATCAGTTATCCAGTTTCATGAGCATATCTGATTGTGGAAGTTGATCACCAAATAAAAAGATGATGGATTGACCTTAAAGGTGCACCATTAATTTGGTATTAAGTGGGATAACAAATAATATAGAAGTGCTTGTTTGTTATCAAAACTTCTAAGATCTTTAAGTCCTGTATTTTGAACTAGTTACTGTAGGCCTTTGTTTATGAGTAAAAACCTATCAAACAAGTCAACCTTTTCAGGTTAGCAAGATATCATTTATGATTTCTACTCTAATAGACTAGTATGAACTTACAAGGTCTGTACTATGGTTCTTGTTGAACAATTACGTTCAACAAGTCATGTAGAGTCTCTTTTCGCTGGTCATAGTTTCCTATGAGTTCCCATCTCCTTTTTTATGTTACCCCTCCCTAGGAGCTCCCACCCTTTTTGCTCCCTTGATGACTCGAACTCGCAACCTTTGGATTGGAAGTGAGGGGTGCTTACCATCCGAGCAACTCCCTCTCGTCATGAGTTCCCATCTCCTTGCTAAATGGTTGTACAGTATTTTTCAAAACTTTGTGGATGTTATTGGGATTTGGGAGTACCTCCGTTGATGTTATTGTGTAACCATATATCTGAATCTATGGGCATCGAAATTTAGAAGTAATGGATTGATGTGGCGTGTTTAAGTCATCCTTCAGTTGTTCCCTGTGAATAATAACTTTGGAGCACGCTTACCTGCAGCGTAATTGTCTATTTTGTCGTGCCACTCGATAGTTGAGCTTGAAGTGGGTGACTTGACTTCTGAATACTTGAAACAGAGGGTTTGCCCAATTAAGTTAGTGCTGAAAATCTTGATTGAAGTTTAGGACTGTCTGCTTGAGTTTTTATGGATGTGCTCTGATAATAAGTAAAGCTCAGAGAACCTCTTATCTCACACTGTTAGCTTCAAAAGTGTTTTAAATAGCACTGACAAGGGGAAAATTTTGAAGGTGAAAACTAATGTCAAAGATCGTGTTGCCTGTAAAATCTTTGTCCTGAGCATATATTTCTAACATTTATCAGTCATCTCATCCAACACCAAATCGTTTGAGCTGCATCTTTTGCATTACATCAGTTTCCTTGTGTTAACACTTCTCGGTTTTAGTTTATATGTTCTGTTTCGTGCATTTTGCTCCAGTGATCTGAGCTAATCTTCTCTTTCCCATAGGTAGTAGCCAGTAGGAAAGTGAGCAGGATGATGAAAGTAGAGCTTTTAAAGTGAAATTTTAAAAATATATGAGAAGGCTAATAATCATATCGCATTAGGTTTGGCTGTTAGCTCTTATGCATGAGTGTTATATATAATAATGTCATTAGCATTTGTAATTCCAACAAGTCAACAAATAATGTGTGGGCTAGGCGCATGTCATGGGGTCCAAATGCTGATTGGGACAACTATCTGGTATTTAAGTGGAAAAGGGTAGAGGTGTGCCTGTTATCTACCGAGTTTTCATACGTGTGCTGCTGACCTTCAGGAATAACTCGGTTATCCCCAAAAAAAGAAAAAAAAAAAAAAAAGAACGCATAGCAGTCAGCTTACTTACTGATAAGAGAAGCAACTTAGCTTGCAAACGAACAAGACTTTTCTATTATAGTATCAATCCTTTGTGATGGTCTGTAAATGTTCAGTGAATGATAGTTTGACTAAGTAGCATTTCGTTAATGTAGCTTGCTGCAAAAGCATAGAGGAAAATCTTCAGAGATGTTGCAAAACTTCCTACTTCCTTTCACTTTTTTGGTATTCTTTTTCTGCTGCTGGTTTCTCACGACTGCTTCTGCCAGGAACTTCTCTCAGAAATGTTTTATAATGGAATTGGCTTAGGTGTGACTTGTAAGTTGCTGATGATGTTGTAACTTCATTCTTAATAGGTGACAGAATGGGGAAAGATGAGTATGTGTGATGCTGAGAGAAGACTCCTTGCAAATGCATTGCTCGATATCTCCAATGAGTGGTTTGTTCTGCTTTCTGAGTCATGCATCCCCCTCTACAATTTCAATGTCATCTACAAGTACATAAGTCAGTCAAAGCATAGCTTTGTTGGTGCATTTGATGATCCTGGACCATATGGAAGAGGACGATATGATGAGAATATGTTACCAGAGGTTAACATTTCTCAGTGGCGCAAAGGATCACAATGGTTTGAAATGAGTAGGAAGCTTGCTCTTTTCATAGTCGAAGACACAAAATTCTACCCCAAGTTTGCTGAGTTTTGCAGGCCAGCATGTTATGTAGACGAGCACTACTTCCCAACAATGTTGACCATTCAAGCATCAAATCTCTTGGCAAACAGAAGTATAACATGGGTTGACTGGTCGAGGGGTGGAGCTCACCCTGCCACTTTTGGTAAATCAGATATCACGGAAGAGTTTATGAAGAGAATGCTGGCAGGACCTAACTGTACGTACAACGACCGAAACACATCAATGTGCTATCTTTTTGCAAGGAAGTTTTCTCCAAGTGCTTTGGAACCTCTGTTTCTGCTAGCCCCAAAATACTTAGGTTTCTAGATTATAAAAATCTGATTTCGTCGTATCAATGACTCCACTTGTGGGATTATACAGGTATCTTCTTGTTGTTGTAGTCAGGTAGGTTAGTTAATATAAGGCCATTGCCTGCCTAATCATTTTTCTGCCATCATGTTGATTTTGTAGTTAAGACTGCTTTGCTGATACTCTTAGATGATAACCTACATGAGTCCAGATTTGTACATGCATTTGTGAAATTATGATATGAAGTTCGAAGTTTTGTTTGGATATGCAATTTGGAATTTTTAATGTTGTATTTATTTTTTATACACTTGGAACCTCCGCAAGTTGTGAAAACTATCTAAAAGAATTCAATTCTTATACAATACCAAATAACAAATTATGGTTTATAAACAAGATATTGGAATATTCTAAGGCTCTACTTTTACGAATAAAAATTTGCAACTACACATTTTCAAATACACAAGTCAAAAATAGTACTAGTTATTCTTTAATATTACTTTTTCACATGGTACTAGTAATTCTTTAATACTATTTTTTCACATGATACGATACAATCTCTTCACGCTGAACATGAGTTTTTTCTTTTACAAATTTTAAAGTAATGAATCTTTTTAATCAAATATAAATTTATGGATCAAATTTTACGTCATCCTATAATCCCTTCCTCTATGTCGTCTTCTCCTACCCCAATTTAACCAACAAAAAAATAGTTTTTATTTTAGCAGAATATTTTGAATATTAAATAAAAAATGATATTCAATTAATTCGAAGGTTGCCTTCCAAACAGAACATGCTTAGTTGATATTCGATTTAGATAGTTAGTGCGAGACAGCAAATAATCTTAAAATTGAGCTAAGCATTCTTTTTAATGTAGCAAATTGGCTTACATGTTTCAAAGTTTTTATTAATCTAATCATCGCCGGTTTTCTTTTTAATATAGATATTCCCTCTACTCCCTTCGGCTCATATTAGTTGATTACTTTTCATTTTATATGGTATTTAAAAAAATCATAAATAAGACGATAATTTTACTAATTAACCCTTTAAAACTTCTTGAAAATTTTACAAACAAATGTGAACACTTTAAAAAAATAATAATTACAAGGGTAATATAGAAAAAGATTAATTAATGTTTTTTTGATTTAGTAAGATGAACAACGTATATGAGACAACCATATTAAAATAATCAACTAATATGGAACGGAGATAGTATTTATTTCTCTTCATAGTTAGTGGTATTCGAGCCAAATTAGTAATATTATAATTTTCAAAATTAATAATAAATCTGTAAGAAAAAAAAAGTGAATTGCACATATTTTTGTGTGGAATTCATTAATTTTTAACAGAAGGATGAAAGTTGTTAAGTTTTAAATATTTGAGGGGACGTTTTATGTTAAAACGGATAACTAGTGGACATAGTTTGAGTTTATGTCATATAGCTACTATACCCAATATTTAATTTAGAGGTTACACTCTTGAATTTGTCACTATCACTGACGGAGCCACATGTACTTGAACGTACATTTTTTCATTGCAAAATTATATAATATAGTTAGATAAGATTGTTTTAATGAAAAAAAATTGATTCTACCACCGATCACTAGTTTCAAAGTTGAAACGTCTTTTTTATTAAAAAAAAGTATTGGAAGTGAAAAATTGGTAGTATATATATAAATAATTAAATTTTGAAGGAAAAAAAAATTATCTGGTTAATTTTAAGTTTACCTTAGTGGAAAAGCCAAAGCCAATAAATTTTGGGAGCAAAATAGATGACACGTACACCATATAGGAAGCTTCTGGAAGTACCATGTGATACTTTTTGTTGCATTGTACTCCCATCTGTCCAAATTTTATTTGTCCACTTATCATATTTTTAAATAAAAAACTTTTGCATTTCAATTTATTTATTTTATTTTAACTTGACATGTATTTTAAGAAATAATTCTTAAAAAATATTTCACGCAATCTTTAGGAGCTAATTATATCCTATCTAACCTATATTTCAAATTACAAAAATCCCTTAAATTTGGTGGAATCTAGACACATTTCAAAACATCCTAATACATCGCATCTCGATTTCAGTTACGTTCTCAACATTTCGATACATTGTGTATATCTCGATAAATCGCGTAAAGTAATGTATCCGACAAATATGTCACGCTTCGAGGCTACCCCCAAGACTCGGACACAGGACCTAGGATCATGAGTGACCCAAGCTAACGCTAAGATGGCATTTCATAAGCATACTAAAAGATTTACTAAAAAATAGACAATATTGCGCGGAAGCTTAAAACATAACATGAAGGGGAAATGATGGGAATACCCATTCTAAATCTAATATATAAATTAGAGTTTAATGACAACTAAAAGATCAAACTCAACAAAAACTAAATCTAACTATGTCTGAAATAAAGCCTCTACTGACTAGAGTTGTTAGGCATGCCCCCAGCTAACTCTAGCAAAAACTGAAACTAAAGACTAAAAATGGAAAGATAACATGTCAATCGTCCTCGAAGAATGAGGACTGAACTGGAGATCGAAAACCGATCTATGCATGATCTAAATGCTGAAGACCTAAACCTACATCACGAGAAGATGTAGCGTAGAGTATGCGTCAGTACTTGAAAGGTACTGAGGATGCACGATAGGATAGAGTTGAATAATATATACATAACTGAAATAGAGCATACTGATAAAAAAGATAAGTGAACATGAAGAATATGCCAAACATACTGAATGTAGTGGCCAAGTATATAACATGTTGAAACTGAATACTGAAAATGTAATTGGTAACCTAGTCCATACACTAGAATCTGACTGTGGGAGCTACTAATAACCGACATAAAATCACATTAGCTAAATGTGGAGTCCGATGTATACGCTCCATCGAGAGGACCCAATATACCTTACCAAAGGTATAAAGGCATAACTGGCGTAATCACTAAGTATAATGCCCACAGAGGGGACTTACCTACGGAACACGTAGTTCTAGGACTCCGAGGCTCGATATTAAACCTATTCCCAACTGATTATGTAAGTAACACGTTATAACTGAATTCTGTAATACTGAATAGCTCAAATATACTGACAAGCTAACTGAAAATGCAACATTAATAAACTAATATGAAACATTCTTAACTGAGGCATGTATAACTGAATAAACTGACCTAGCAAATATAATTTATGAACTAAATGAATCTACACAACTAAGGTTTTGAGTTTCAAGCAAGAACTAAGCAATAAAAACACGATGATCTGATTTGGATTAGTCTAACAGTTGAATCACAACAATATTCTGAAGTTCTAGAAATCCTAGGTCCAACCATGATAAGGGAATCAAGAATCTGACTGAATTAGGTGAAAGGAACCCACTAGTAAAATTCCACATACCTGGTGATGAATTCTATGAAGAAATCTTTCGATTTTAGGGTTGAAACTGATAAAAACCCACTGCGTTCTTGGACTAGAGCTACTCGACTGCTTTCTCCTCTTTTCATTCTAATTGGATGAATTTTGGACAATAAATTGACTAGGGTAGGTTCTAATTTAGTTGCTAGGCTAAAACTGACCAAAATTGCATAGTTTAGGGGGTTAAATGACGTAGTTTAGGGGTCCAACGCATAGGGAAAAGACCAAACAACCCCTAACTTAAAAGTTGTTAGGGGTCACCGACGAACCGTGGTAGGACCGACGGTCCGTTCTGGTCGGCCGTCGATTGGAGTTCTGGGAGTTGAAATCTAGGGATTCGACCTACGACCCTGAACCACGGACCCTGGTTCGTAGGTCCTGGCGTAGGTTGACCTTAGCTGAATTTTTTGGGAGTTCAAGGAGAGGGTTGCAGGTGACCAACCACAGACCCCACCTAAGGTCTGTGGGTCACCCTATGGTCTATATATGGCACCTGTCGGTGGCACCTGTAATTTCTAAAATGACTAGTGGTTGGTCTTTCTAGGATATGGGGTGTTACAACATTGCGTAAAGTGGTGTATCCGAAAATATGAGAGAGTATAAATTTTTGTTTAAATGGTTAGGAATTTTAGAGATTATGAAAAAATAAGTTGTGTATTTAGATAATATTTTCTTTTTTATTTGAATATTGTGATTTGAAATTAAAGATATGCAAATTTTTTGGCTTTAAACATATCATGATATTGAAAATAAAAATATTTTTTAAATGATTAAAAAGAAAAGTAGAATAAATAAATTGAATAATAATTTTATTATATCACCCTTATTTATTACTTCACATATTCTAATTTATGTGATGTAATTTGATTTGACATAAAATTTAAGTGAGGAGAAAAAAACTTTTGAAATTGTGGCCTAAAACAAGTCATAAATATTTATGTGGATATAAACTATTTCATTAAGAATAAAATATTTTACTAAATATAAAAATATGTTATTTTTTCGACGAAGAGTGCTAATTCTTCTATCCCAATTTATGTGATGCATTTCGTTCTTCAAGAGTCAAACCATTTAAGTTTGAGCGGAAATTTGTGTTTTGAATCTACAAAAAATTTTGAAATGAAATTTATATGTTTATAAATTACTTAAAAAGTATCATAAGTCACAATAACTAATAATTCAAAATATTCTTTAAAAAGTGAAAAAATTTAATATAAAAAATAGATTAGTTTAAATTTTAAAATTTGATTGGTGTCACATTAATTGAGACAAATGAAGCAAAATATTCTTATAAGGGTAAAAAAGTCAGAAAAGAAGCAACGCCCACATGTTGTTCCTTGACTGATGAAATTGACGCTTGTTCTTCCCACACATTAACGTGTCCCGCTGTTATTGGCTAATTCAATTTTACGCAATTAGTACTGAGTTGGCTTTATGCATATGGTGGGTCCCATTCCTCTAAAATCCTCACTACTTCCCAACTTTCCATTACCTAACGCTTGCCTTTCACGTGCTGTCCCTAACCTTCTTTCAAATTTCAAACTCTCTCTTCATTTTATATTCCATTATACATAGTTGATTCAATATTAAATAGTAAAATATATTATTTTTTAACTATAGAAATAGTTAATCAAGAGTATATTTGAATTTAGCAAGTGAAGCATGTTAGTAATATTCTCGACAAGGAAATTCGGGCAACGAGCTCGATCAAAAAAGCATGCGGAGACTTCGAACTTAGCCCTTGCCTCTCCCCTACAATAAATATGCACCACATTTAGGAGATTTCATGCTTAACCGAACTCTCCACCCTTGCGAATGATATTTAGGTCCTCTAACTAAACAATTGAAGATACACTTTCATTTCGCTGGAGGCAAAATGGTACGGAAGGATCTGTTTGTGCAAAATTTTGTTCACATAAGTAGTTCATTTTCTTCCTTTCAGATTACTATAAAAAAATTATAAATAACTCAAATTTATATTCATAGTCAAACATAACTGCAAATTTCAAATATCATATTTTTATTTTTCAAAATACAAATTATTTTAAAAATTTTACAATGAAAATCATAATCAATATCCACTTTAATTTCTTTCTCTTGGGAAATTAAATTTGGGTAAAACACAAAAATAAGTGAAAGGCAAGGATGAAGAAACAAATTAAAATCATGCGTCAAACACGCGATCCAACACCTTGGTAGGCGCGTGAAGATCATATTTTAATTATAAAAAGGCATTTGATTCGAATTCCAGAAATTGCATCGGATTCCACTTAAACGTCACCGTGACAACCACAAAAACGTCCTTTAAAAGAAAAATCACAGTAACCGTTAGTGGACCCCCCATTTCTCATTCAACCACTCGGCCAGCCTGTAAATCCCGGGCAGCCTGCCCAAATTCTCACTCACTGCTATATATCAAGCTCTCTCCTCCATCCACTTCACAGTTGTTGCGTCGTAACGCCATTTCACATCTCTCTTTACTTTCACTTCTCAACAGAAATGGCGGTCTCGAAGGCAACTTCAACAGTCCTTGCTGTAATTGTTGTTGTTTGTTTTCTCATCGAAGCTACAGTAGCTGCCGATGCACCTGCACCGGCACCTGCTTCTTCTGCTGGATCTATCTCTCCGTCATTCGCCGCCGGCTGTGCTGTCACTGTTTTCGCTTTCCTCTTCGGATCTGCACTCAGGATCTGAAGTTTTGGAAGAGTAGAGAGTGAGATGAGTTTGTCTCCATTTTCTACTGCTTTTTCATTGCTTGCATTTCAGTTTTCTTCGTGTTTTGTGGTGTATATGAATATGTGATATGTTATTAGGAAGTGCTTCGTTTATGTATAGTAACTATGCATTTCTTCTGTGTTATGGATTATTATTTCTGCGTTTTTCAGAGTAGCTTTTTGAGATATGATTTTGATATTTTGGACGGCTCTCTATGTATTGAGTTTATTTTCCCTCCTATATTTCATAGATCTACTTCAGGTATATTTACTGCGATCGTTCAATTTTTTTTGTCGATTTTAATAAAAACTTAATTATTTTTTGGGGTGAAAAATGGAGTGTTAGAGATTTGTTTTCATAAGCATAAGAGATTTTTACTCTTGTACAAAATTTTAAATTAATTTTGCTTAACAAATTGTTGCATAATTAATTTTACCATTTTTTAGAGCTGATGCAGAAGCGTGAAGGTAGACTACTGTCTACACTCTACAGTGTGAAGCTTCAATTTGGTCACAGATTTTGAAGCTAAACTTAAATTAATTTTTAAAACTCGAAAAGAAGTGCGGACCCGTCACAACGGTGTCTGGAATGTATCAAATATCAAGTGAAGATTGATTAAAAAAAAATCTGAACCGTCTTTTCAAATTACAACAAAAGAAAAGCAAAGAAGAGAAGAATTAGTGGCGAAATCAGAAATTTTGATAAAATTTGTTATTTAGGGTTTGATTTGGAACTCTTTCGTTCAAATGGTAACTCATTATCTCTACCCCAAAAGCCTAACTTTTTTCAAAGCCGTCTAAGCTTTAAATATCATCATATAATTATTCATATTCATATATAATTATTCATATTCATATATAAATTATAAGTGGAAAAGCTCCAACATTCAAAGTAGGATTATCATTTTGTCCTTCACTAAATAAAAATAAAATTAATTAATTTATTAAATACTACTCCCTCCCTTCCATCTTAAGTTCATTTTTGAGGTGCTTTACATCCTTTAAGAAAATTAGATTAAGACATAAATTGAACCTAGTTTTCATTTTTATCCTTATTAATTATTGTCAAATTTATGATTAAAATAACTAAATATTAACTAATCACTAATTCCAATATTAACTAATGAAGAGTAAAATTGAATACTATAATGAAAAGTAAAATTGGAAGAATACTCTAAAAGTAGAATTTAAAACTGAACAATTAAGTTAATTTTAAAAAATAAAAAATGCCTCAAAAATTAACTTAATATAATTACGTAATGGTGGGAAGTCCTTTGAATTTTGAAACCAAACTAAATTCTGAACAAATTTTATGTATCATGATTCAGTGTGCTCCATTAAATTGGTCGGTGAAAAGACAACTAAATATCACTATAAATACCAGTAAATTGTTTCCTAGTTCATATATTCGTTTCTTTTCTTATCCACATCATCTACTATCCTCTTTTCTTCTTCCTAGATAATGATATAGATACATGTCATCAAGAACCTAATTGCGGAAAAGAATAGATAGCTTTATTATGAAATTAAAAAGAAAAGTTTTCTTGCAATATAGTTCAAGTGTAAAGCTTAGAAGTATAATATATGAGATATATATTTCTTTAGATCTTTTTTATGCTAGCTTATGATTTTAAGTTTTTCTTTTCCATTTTGGAGTTAAGGTATGGTTGTCCAAATAAAATTTGATATGCAACCCATCTTTTATGTAATTATGTATCATTTGGCATTGTTATGGAATTTATTTCTTTGTTTTTTGTGTTATTATTCTTTTAAGTGCTAATTGACAAAACTTTTATTAATACATGATGAGTTTGATAATACTTGAATAATTTATGCATTATGCTTTTGTTTAAATACAAGAAATTTAAATAAAGATTGCTAAAAGATTATTACTTTGAATGAAAGATTTTGATTGTGTTACTTTCTCGTCTATCTAACATAGTGTTTGCAACACATACATATGTGTTCATTTTCACCCCTTTTGTTTCATTTTTATTTTTCTACAATTTATACAATATGAGATTTAACAATTTAATTTTCAAATAAAAATGAGAGTTGCATTTACATTTATGCGGCACTAAGCCTAATAGTTTTCTTAAACATAAGCATTCTATATTTGCACTAGCTTTTCGTGGTGTTAAAATTCAAATGGTTGGTATGATGATAGTTTTGCTTTTGGACATTTTGATTGTTTCTTTATGAATTCCTTCGACTCTTAATTGTTACTACTAAAAACTATTCCTCAAATTAAAATCATGTAAAAAAAATTATGAGAATGGAGTAATTAAACTTCATTTTGTTTAGATTTTAGTAATACAAGTTAACGAGATCTTTCTATTAAAAGTGGAAAGAGTTTGACTCAAAATCTAAGTCAAAAGTTGAATTACTAAAATGATTTTTAAAAGTATATTTATCATTTTATTTTTTTATAAAAATAATTGTCTATTAAATTTAGTTGGAAAGACCTTTCATCTATCTATAGACTTGTGCAAATTCTATGAACTTTTTATTTACAAGTTTAATATGTGACTATGTGTCATGTATTTATTTTCTTCACTTTCAGCTTCCAATCGTTTATAAACATATCATATTCTCTATAAAAGTATATATACCCTTATTCAATATTTAATTGATGCACATCAAATATTCAATATATATATATATATATATCCTTAGGTAAAGTTACACAATATAATTCTCCATTTATAGGTCTTAATCAAATTCACAAAAAATAAATTAAAAATACACATGACACTAAAAACATAATTACACCAAAGGTATTTTTAGTTGGTTGGAAGGTGTAATATAAACATATGTTTCTATTTTTTACTCCTTTCTGCTTGAGTGTTGGTATTTAAAAATATTATTTTGCCAAATCAATAGGTAAAGAAGAGATTGTACATTTTACCAAAAGAAATAAGGTCTAGTAACTTTGCTAATTAAAGGCGAAATTAGAAATCAAAGTAACAAAATCAAGAATTTCTTTAGAGAAGTATTCTTCCTTTTAGAGAGCTCGCCAAGTAGAATTAAAATATCACTTTAAGAATTCACACTTCTTCTTTAGTATAAAATTTATAACTCAAGCACGTTTTTTAATATTAATATTTATGTAATTTTTTAAAATTTTGTGGTCAATAAAATTGGGTTAAGTTTTCATGTCTTTGACATATTTCTTGAGGATGTTAGCATCAGACGGATGCTTCAATTTTTCCTTTGTACATCTATAAGCATTCTTTAATTTTTTTTCTGTATAATTTGTGCAACTCATGGTACACATTCTAACCAATTAACATGTGATACACTTGCAGCGCATATGTCTAGAAATTAATTTTTTAAATAAAGATAAAATTTGACATATATGTACAATATAATTTTATGTAAAGAAGATGTAACTAGACACCATGAGGTGGTTATAGCTCCACCCCTAAGAAGAGGACATACATAAACTTTGAAATAGCATCATATGGAAGTTACTCTGCACAAGACCAATTTTTTAAATAGGATTGTCACAAATTGTGAATCTGGGTAGCATTTTTTGAAAGAATCATCTAATTAAATTTTTTTTTTTTTTTTGAAACTCCAGGATAACTCGCAGCCACTAAAACCTCTGTCACGGCCTCTGCCCTTTGGGTGAGCACTTTGTGCGCACAGGATAAAAAACCCCCCACTATGTAATAGCCTGCAAACCACACATGGAATGTAAACCGCACTAGACAAGCCCGATGCGACAGACTCGACTCACAAGCCAGGGGATCGATCCCTAGTCATCCGTGTGGATAACCACCCTCCAAACCAATCTATTAAATCACATTATACTTTAAAGTAATTACATAATGACACGTATCTCCTCTTTCTCTCCTATGCTCTCTTCCCCTCTGTATGTCTTTACCATGTAGATTAAGGCAATAACCACCTGGACTTTGAACCGTTTTAATGCTCCGTTTTGATTCGTCAAAAATCATCAAAAAAGGAAAATATTCAAGAATCTTGAACTTTTACTTGACCAAGATTTAAAGGGAAGTTATTGATATCGGACAATCATTGAAGGTCACTAGTTAAGCCATAATTACACGATGTACATTTGTTTATGCATTTGAATAATTACATTTTCGTCTTCGTCTTTTTTTAGTACGTATCTAAAACACTTCACAAATTTTATGTTAAGATCCGAATTATTCTTCATAAGCATATAGGTATGTAACATGTGATTCATAATTGTGTGTAGGTGCGAGTCAATTTTTTATTTTGGAAAGAATTTTGGGGATGAATTAAGTTGATAAGAACCTTCTAGTACAAAGTTGAATTGAAAACTTTCTTGCCGATTGAATTTTGGTGTAAGATTTTACTTAGGATAACTTCAAACAAGAATATATCTTATAATATGAAGAGTTATGTGTCCTAATAACCCATCAAATTAAAGGTCTTTGAGCCTTCTTTTCAACGTTTTTGACGGTTCGTCAATCCAAGTTATGTACTAAAAGTTATGCTCATTTTACTGGTCACTACGTAGCATGTGTGAAGAGGATGTCAATTGCACAATCGCATGGTAAGGTCAGTGCTCCTGTTAAGATTGAATAAATAGTCGCTTGACCTAGTCTCCAACTGCGTGATCGTGTACGTTTCTTCGAAAAAAATAGTTTTCTCTTTTTTTTTTTTATGTATGAGGAGGGGTGTTTTCGTCTTTTCCTCAGCCCACAATTCCAACTCACGACTTTTAACTTTTTTCAAAAGCCAAGTCAATCAGTTTTCATTACTTCAACACCCTTTCATTCTAAAAAATTTCTATGCTCAAGAACTTCAAGAAAACACCAAGGGTGGGGTTCATTTTTCAAGATTTTTCTTCAAGATTCGTGATTAAGGTATGTAATCTCCCTGTGTGGAAACATCTTATTTTTCCCACGAACTATGTTTTCATGATTTTAAAGAATCCTTCCTGAATAAACTAGGACTAGGACGAAACCTCATATTTTTTAATTGTTCTTAAATCTTCATGAAACCTCAAGAACTCTCCAAGAAAGTTGATAATTTTTTTATCCATGAGTTTTCTAAGATTTTCTAAAAGAAATTATGAATGATTATTGAATGAAGAAATTCTTATCTTGAGAACTACTCTAATGATTTTCTTTACGACTTATTGACAACTCTTTGATTATATCTTGACGTTTTGCTTGAAAATTATTATTTTATGAACCCTATAATTTATGAACTATGAATTTCACCAAATATGAATTTTATGATGTTATCATATATTTTCTTGACTAAATATTATGATATGATATGTCTCTCATGAATGTAAAGCTATGATACAAGAACTGTAACCTCATGGCATGATGATATCAATGAAGTTTATGAACTATGGTTCTTGAGTGTTATGAATATGAGCCTTTGGTATAATACATGATCACATGAGCTTAAGGAGCTAAATAGTTAATCAAGAAGGCATAAGTATAAATGACGAGCGTCTGAAACTACGTTTGCCGACAGAGATTAAGTACCGTATTGTTAGTTTGGATGACTCCTTCTTCTATGCCCTTGACATGGGCTAGTCATGGATCATTATGATATGTACACATATGTCTCATATCTGGTAAGGTATGAGATGGATTAGCTGATCGGATCAAGATTAGACTTCATGTGCTCACATGGTGATTATGTCGGTTACACTATTAGACTCCCATAATGAACTAAAATGTGATGAAAGAATTATCATTAAGGCAGCCTGAATGACCCCATCCTTTACTCTTTCTATGTTAACATTATGACTATGTTGCTTGCTTCTCCTAATCTCGATACGTACATTTATGTTTCATTCTGCTATTTTTCATGCAATATTATTCAATATGTACTTTAGTCCTTTCTATCGAGGGCGTTGCATCTTTTCACTGATGCAAACTTAGGTATATAAACATGTGATCAGGCCACTCTCTAGATTTAATATCTTCTACTATAGGTGAGCCCCTTTCTGTTTTCCCGGAGCTTAATATATATATACCTTCAGTACTTTGTATTTGTACATTTAAGGTATATACTAGGGGCCTTGTCTCAGTAGACATTTCTCACCTATATTTAGAGGTTTCATAGATAACCAAATAGTTATGTTTCAATTTGAACATTTGTGTCCCCTATTAACGATTTCAATTCTATAACTCATGTTTTATGCAAGTGTTTTCTTTTACAAGACTCGACTAACTCGGAGTGTGACAATATCTATGCACATATATACTAGATACATCTTAAATTTGATATTAGATAGATATATTTATGCACAGATACAATATCACAAATATATTGAATGTATCTGCCCTCTCAGAACCAAGGTGTAACTATGCATGGATATATTGGATACATCAATGCATTTTTAATACTAGATACATGAAAATGATACTAGATACACTAGATATTTGATATTGGACACATTTGATGAAATTGATATATACAAATACACCAGATACATTTGTGCATATTTGATACTAGATACACAATACATTTTTTTGATAAAGTACTAGATACATAAATATATGAAATTGTGAAATATAGATACATTGTGAAGCACAAATAAAAATAAGTAGAGGTACTAAAGAGGGAGACAAACAAGAAAAAGAGGAGAGAGATGAGATACATTTGTTAGATACAATGCATCTAGAGACAAATATACAAAAGTAGAAGTACGAGAGAGGGAGAGATGTGTGTGAGTGAGAGAGAGAGAGAAAGAGAAGAGAAATGTGAGATACTTCTTCTAAATATAACGTATCTAGAAGCAAATACAATGTATCTAGAGAAAACTAACAAAGTAAAATTGCTCATGTTGTATTTGGATGAAACATACCTCTTTGTTATTATCCAGAATGGAGAGATATGATCCGGACTCCAGAGTTTGGAATCTTTATTTTGCAAATTGAGTCGTGTGTAAACCCACGCCAAAGAAGGAAGAAAGGTACTAACCAACAAATTTAAAATGAAATGAAACAAGTGCAATGGCTTAACAAACTCTTGGATAGCCATCAAATAAAATTGTTTTTTTCACTCAAAATTCAATGATCTATTTGTTCTTATATTTATCTAAGAGTCTATTTGGAAAGTCATCAGATAATTGGAATTAGTCACGTAATTGGAATTAGTATAATTATTAAGATAGTAATTATCAGTCTAGTAATTACACATGGTAATTACACAACCTAGTAATCATGCTGACCTATTACAAGTGTACTATTTGATTGCACGGTGTAATTACATCCACGGTGTAATTACAAGTGTACTATTTGATTGCACAAGTGTAATCATAAGGTTATATTGAATTTAAAAATTAAAAATAATTATTTAAGATTAAAAATTTATATTAGACAAATAAGGGCCTTTATAAATGATATTAAATTGAATATTTAAGATATATACTGTCTTTTGAAAATATATTAATTAATGAACGTCTTAACTAATATTATAAAAAAATAATTGATTTCTATTTTTTCAATTTAGTATATTTTAATCAAATTAACCATAAAAACTAAAAGTACAGAATTTGTTCTGTATGAACATCATGAAATGCATGGTTGACAAAAAGATTAATATTATAAATATAATGTCATAAAATTATAAAACATTTGACAAAAAGATAATCTATCAAGTCTAACTTTTAAAAAATAGCTTGTAATGAAAAACATCGAGTCAATACTCCTAAAACAAATGAAATTGAAAGTGTAACATAAGTTCTAAATTCAAAAAAAAAATAAAAAATTAGCACAATACTCTTTTGTCAAATTTCAACATAACATACATAAATATGATTTAAAAGAAAAGGAAAATGTAAGTCCATAACTTTATTCAACAATTAATTCTACTTTAATTTAAAAATTTAGTTCAAAAAGTAATCAACTTGTAACTATATCATGTAATTACCAGTCCCTGTGAATTGAAGAGTGTAATTAACCCTGACGATTACACTCAATTACCTGTTGACCATGTAATTACATGGTCAATCAGACAGGATAAACAATGTAATTACATCCAATTACACCAAATTCAATTACCAGATGAATTTTTGCATGTTTGTTTTACAAAAAATGATTATTTTCGGTCTGAACACTAAAACCATCACCTAAAAATTATTATGAGTCTCATATTTAGACATCAACAGTTGCATGTTATGTCAAGATAATTATCTACTAATCTTCAATATAATCAGTTCTAGCTCTAGCTAACTTATTTTGAAAGTCTAGTCTTGTTTTGTAGTAAATGACAACATTGCTTTCTATAGGAATCATCTTTAGATTTTATGCATAATTTAAACAAGATTCACCTTTAAAATGCAAAGAAAATATTGAAATATCATTGGGCAACAAAGCATGAAATTTGAAATTCTTAAGTAAAAAATTTTACATTTACTGATTTTACTGATAATGATTATGCATGTGGCAGAAAAACATAGTATATAATTTCTCGTTTGATTTTGGAATTCAAAAAAGCCGGAAATGATAGCCTTATCAACTTGAGAGGTTGAATATAATGCAACAATTTTTGTAGCTTATCAAGTAGTTTGATTAAGCAGACTTAATGCAGATTTTAAGTTTATTAAGCAGTTTGATTAGGAAAACTTCTTGTAGATTTTAATCAGAAATTAATTAGTGTAGTAGAGATTTTTTGTGACAATACATTTGTTTTTATTGGAGAAATTACCATCACTATATTCAAAGTCTTGTTTTTATTGGAGAAAGTACTTTGAAGTCTTGTGATACAAATGAGCAAGCGACAAATATTTTCACAAAATCACTTCCACAAACAAAGCACGAGTTCTTAAAATATTAACTTACAATTTGCTATTTTAAATTAAGGAGAATATAAAAAGGTGAATCAAATGATACTTGTTTGTTTGTTAATTTCCCTTGTCATATAAGTAGGCATGGTGATGAGGCGGTGCGGGGCAGGGGCGAGTTGAGCTTAATCTGCAAAATTTTTAATCCATGCCGTTCTATCCTGTATGACAATTTTTTTCATTTTCAACCTGCCTCACCCCGCCCCGTAAGAGTATTTTTTATTAAACTATTTTCATTTACTATCTTGAATATTTTAGTAGATTTAAAGAAATTATTGTAATAAATAATGTTTTATCGCTCTTATAACAAGTAAAAAGTTAAAATTAAGTTAGAACCCACATAAAATCACATATACCCGCAACTCACCCTGCCCCACATTAGTTCTAGAAATACTCACTTCAACCCGCCCCACATCCCACCCGCTCACCCGCCCTAACCCACTCCACTGTCATCCCTACATATAAGTAGCCAATTAGTGATAATTGGACCTAAATTTAGCATTTCCGATTCACATTAGTTTAAATGATCATCAAAACAAAGAGTTTTGCAGTAGTTTTTTAAAAAAATAAATAAATAAATTCTTTTGCTCTGAGAGACGGTGCGGGGCGGGCTTAATCAAATCCACAAAATTTCCAATCCGCTCTGTCTCACCCGTATCACTTTTTCTTTAATCTGTTTCGCTCCTCCCCGCGTCACTTAAGTTATTACTGGCACATACATAGGGTGTGTTTGGTATGAAGGAAAATGTTTTCCAAATCAACTCACTTTCCTCGAATTTAAGAAAAATGACTTCCCTTCAAAAGTTAAGGAAAACATTTTCCAAAACTTTTATCCAACTTCAACTTACAATTTTTTTGTTGAAAAAATAAATTTAAAGCTTATTTTTAAAAAATATTTTAAATTTCAAATTATTATTTTTTATCCCATGCCAGCTCCACCCCCACCACCCCACCCTCCCCCAAAAAAATTTAAGTTTATTTTTAAAAAATATTTTCAATTTCAATTCAAAAATTATTTTCTACTCTCTAGTAAAAATAAAAGATATTCTCTCAAAAATATTTTTCATTCATAAATCAAACACTAAAAAATCTTTTTCAAAAAATATTTTCTACTCACCAACCAAACATGAGAAAATAAGTCAAAAAATCAACTTGTTTTCCAGGAAAAGATTTTTCGTGGAAAAGTTTTTCTTTCCTACCAAACACACCCTTATAGTAAGTTATTGTTGTTAAACTCTTGACCGGTGTTATAGATTAATGTGGAATTTCAAATTTGAAGTCTAAACATAACTTGTTAGAATACCACAAAATTTGTTGAACTAATGAGAGATATTAATGATTTTACTTGAACAAATTAAAGGGAGTGAATTTTACACGTTAATGTTGAAAGCAAAGTTGATTTTCTTTTTGTGTGACGTCCGTTTTTCATACTAGGACTCTAAAAACAAGACTTTTTCCACCTTAAATTATAAATCCTTGTTAAATCTACTAGTTTAGCCTCATCAAACAAGTTTTTGCTTATTACTAGGTTTAGATTATTTTTTAAAAAAAGAAACTTTTCACCACAACACCAATTTGTAAAAATTTCAAACTGTCAACCATAGCTAGATGCATATACTAAATCTTTTCATAATTTTTTGGCAAATGAAATATAAAATGATACAGGAAAACTTCTATGTTATTTGAGATTTTTATCAAACAAGAAACAGTAGAACACATGAAGGGAGGAAATCCGCACCCGCCCCACACTCGCCTTGCAACTGCATAATTTTTAAAACTATGAAAGGAGGAAATCCGCACCCGCCCCACACTCGCCTTGCAACTGCATAATTTTTAAAACTATGAAGGGAGGAAATCCGCACCCGCCCCACACTCGCCTTGCAACTGCATAATTTTTAAAACTATGAAGGGAGGAAATCCGCACCCGCCCCACACTCGCCTTGCAACTGCATAATTTTTAAAACTATGAAGGGAGGAAATCCGCACCCGCCCCACACTCGCCTTGCAACTGCATAATTTTTAAAACTATGAAGGGAGGAAATCCGCACCCGCCCCACACTTTTCCTGAAAGAAAAAAGTCTCTAAGTAGGTGCAGAGTGGAATGGGATGGATCTCAAAGCCTTAGTTTTTACTCCGCATCCCATCCCACCCTACTCCGTACCTACTTAGAGACTGCCCTGCCCTGCCCCCACCCCGCATTAGCCCTATTGCCATCCCTACTATTCTATTTCTCATATTTTTATCAAAAAAATTCAAAAGCCAAATTAGTTAGGAAATAGCTAAAAGTAAAGACAAGAAATGTAACGTTTTTAATCTTTTGATTGATGCCTGCCAACGAAGAAGTACATTCAACCTTGAGCCCTTGAGATATGTTTGGTTCACAGATAAAGTTATCCCGAAATTAAAGGGTATCGAGAGGGCGAAAAAGTACATTTGATCTTGAGCAATACCAAACAGCTCATATTTTCAGCATTAAGTATTTTTTTTTTTTTTTTCACTCAATGAAACCAGTAATAGTTTACTCAGAGTCAGATTCCATGTTTCCCATAGCTTTGAGTCCTCTTGGTCTCTGAAAAAACAACTTAAAATAAATTTATATATTTGTAAACTATATAAAAAGTACTATAAATCGCAATAATTGATAATTCAAAATATTTAAAAAATCTATGAAAAACTGACGATAAAAAATAGATTTGTTTAAGTTTCGAAAGTCGAAAAGTGCCTCCTAAATGGGACGACTGAGTATTGAAAAGTAATTTCGAGAGAGAATTATACCTTCTTGGATACTTTTTTCTCTCTAACTTCATATCGCTCCAACGATAAATCACATAGCCAATCTCCAGGACTTATCAGCTACACAAATTGCAAAATCAACAACCTTATTACAACAATAGTAATACTACAAATTTGGCACAATTAGGTAATTATATACATATTTTAAGAAACAAAAATGAAATCATTATGTCTACGTCTCTATCTTAATTGCTTAGCTTTTTTATCTTCTAAAAAAATTATGGGGCCTAACATCAATAACATATCTCCCTAATCATTCCGCCTGAAAACGCTCCTCTACTAGAGGAACAAAACTTATATACAACCTCAATTTGCCACATAACATAGTAAGCATAAAATTCTTAATAAAAATCGAAAGAAGTATTGAAGTATAGAATTATATTTCACTTGTATTGTAAAATCAAAGGTACATTAAAAATTATTTTTAAAAGCTGACAATAATTTGATAAATAATAATTTAATGGTATACTTTCAAAAAGCCAAGTGTCCACTCAAAACACCCACTTGACGTCCTTGTGGCCCGTCACATTCTTTTTCTCCTAGTCCTTTGTGCCCACCACAAAAAAGCCAAAGTTCCGCATCCATAAATATTGTAGGCCCACTAAATACTATTCTTTTATTTTTTATTACTAACAATTAATATAACACAATGTAATTAAAGGAGTACTACTTAATTCAAGTCTAATTTAGTAATAAATGTTACGAGAAAAATGATTAGAAAAAAAATAAAATAATGGCAAAGAAAAGTAAAAGCTTACATTAAGGGTACGTTGAACAGTTTTGGCTCTTTTTTTGGGTCTTTGAGGCAACTTTGAGCCTTTGATAGCCATGAAATCCTCTTCTTTCTCCTTGTTTGTTAAGCCTATCACAAACTTAGATGGCCACACCATCCGAATCGCTTCATTTCCGTCTTCCTTGTTATCCTGCGCAGTTTCCGATGATCCAGAACCTCCAGCGCCACCGTGGTGGTGGTGGCTGCTGTTGTTAGAATAATCAGTTTTGGTGGTTTTCTTGTGGTTGTGTTTATCGTGCGCACTGCCTCGCTTATCGTGCGCACCACCCACTTTCTCCGGGGAAGCCATTGAGCTTAACCCGTTACTCTTTTCTCTCATCACAAGTGATTTTTGTGAC
Organism: Solanum bulbocastanum; assembly: GCA_037074985.1. Lineage (NCBI taxonomy): Eukaryota > Viridiplantae > Streptophyta > Magnoliopsida > Solanales > Solanaceae > Solanum > Solanum bulbocastanum. The sequence continues at coordinate 37,384,851 of CM073604.1, read as the reverse complement.
CTGAAAATAACAAAATTCGTCGTATGTAAAATCACACACATATAAAAAAACAAACAAATTTGTTTCTTCCTTTTTATCTAATTGCCAAAATAAATAAAGAAAAAACTATGGGTAAAGAGTGTAATTACTAAAATAACCTTTGTGTTTGTATAGATCTGAGATTTGGGGAAGGGGCTTTTTGGAATAAAGTGAAGCCAATGTGCAGAAAGAAAGAGAGAGAAGCAATGGATTATTTGTCCTAGATTTGGAGAAGGAAAAAAAAGTGAATAAAAAAGGAAAAAAGTAGGGTGCAAGTGGCAGAGTATGAGCCGTCTGATAGAGAAGGTTACGTGTCCTGATTACAAGATTCGATTTTGTTATTGTTGTGCCAAGCTATCTATTGTGGACCCACCTACCTTATTGAGTATGACGATTTAATACCAACGAACAAGATTGTGATAAAGTAATAAGTATTCTTTCATTTTTAATCAAGAGGTTTTGGGTTCAATTCTCTTGGGCATGGAAACATCTTTGTTAGGAAGTGTTTAACTCTCCAAGCCACTTCATTAGGAAGCGTTTTACTCTTTTATTCGACATTAAAATCTAACTAAATTTAAATTTACGGTGAAATGACATTGGAGTATGGGAACCCCTAACAATTTTGCAACACTTCATAACAAAGACGACTTCGAATTCAAAGAAATTTAAACTCAAAACTTCTTGATTAAAAGTATTTATCAGTCCAGCACAACACTTCTTGTTGGTCAAATATATTCACTTGAATCTATAACTTTGTGTGTTTCCTATTTTTTCTATTCCAATTTCACAGCACCTCATAATAAAGACAATTTTGAATTCAAAAAAATTTAAATTTAAAACTTTTTTATTAAAAATAAAAAAATATTTATCATTTCATCACTATCCTGATTGATAAAATATATTTACCTGAATCTATAACTTTGTGGATTTCCTATTTTTTCTATAACAATGATGTAGAAAGTTGAATGAGTTGGTATGCACCTTAATTAATAATTATAAAAAGTATGCCCCATCTCCTACTACCACAACAAGAAAGAGCTCTTTATAGAATTAATTTTATTTTAAGTGTTTTTAAATTATAAATATTAATTTTTAGCGTTTTTAGTATTTAAGTAAATTAAATAATATTTATAAACACTTAATTTAAAACTAAATAATAATTAAACCAAAATTTATAAATTAAAATTTCATACTTGTGAAAGTTAGAAGTCAAATCCAAACATGCTCAAAGTACATCCACGAAAACTACAAAGAGGATAAAGAAAAATATCCCCCCACCCCCCAGCCCTGATATATCTAATTCTAAGAGCTTGCAGACAAAGTAGTCAGAGGTGGTAGGATTTTAATATACGTTTTGGCTCTGGATAATTCTCATTTTTTTCTAAAAAGAAATATTTTTTAAACATTTTGATATAAAGTTGATATAATTTTTTAGATATTTTGAAATTTTTAGAAATTCGAAAAATATGTTTTGCACAATAATCACTATAAATCAACCACAAAAATTCAAAAAAACAATTTAAATTTATATTTATATCCCAAAGAGCTTAATTTTCGAATACCATTTTAAACTTAAAAATAAATACACTTCTCTTTTTAAATTTACAGTTTTTATATCTAAACACACCAATAACATTTTTAGATTCGTGCCTTATATGCAATTCAAGACCCCATCTAAACAAAATCATTTTGATTTGATTATTCAACCCAAACAAAATTATCATAGAATACCACATAATTGACTGAGGGGAAAAAATTACAAATGACAAGGAGGAACATAGAAAGAGCATAAATTCAAATCTCACGCTCATTACAATATCACACTCATCAAGGATCCTCAATTCAACGATGAATGCAACTTCAACACCCCACTCATTCAACACCAACCAGTCTAAAATCCCTTCATCTTTGCTATACAACCAGTCCATTGCTATACAACCAGTCCATCAATGGAGTGGAAACCTATAACTAGTCACTAAAGGGATGAAGTTGGAGAACTTTGTCAACCAAATGTGCATGACCAACGTGATGGACCCCTTTCACCAGTTGTGACTCCCGTCTTTTTCAGCACCATGCAAGCCCGATGGAACTTACCTCTACATCTCAACGTCTTTCTAAACATGGACAACAACACGGAGCAGCTACCCTTTTTCACTCATCTAAATATACTGAACCAAAGTCATCTCTTCTTTCTATAGCAGCCATTGTCAGTTCTGCAGGGGAAAACCACTTGGATCCCAAACCCAACACCTGTGGATGTTCCCCAACACTCAACTCAAAATCTAAATGAGGAAGGCGAGATCATACTAACAAGGGGCTCGTTCACAAAAATCTCAAGCCTTCAAAAATCATCCCTTATGACATTTTCAGAATGGGAGGACAAGAAATACATCCTCAATTGTCCACTAGCACTAAAAAGTGTTCATTTGATCTCAAACCTCCTCTGAACACATCTCTGGCAAATAGTAATGACTCCAACTATGAGTTCGAGTTAATTCCCAACCATGGAAAATTAGGAGTCTCTAACCCCACCAACAAACCTTTATCTCATGAATAAACCAATTAGCTTTGTTGTTTGAAATACTAGGGGTACAAACAAGACTCAACTTAAGATTAGAAGTTCCACATCGGCAATATACATAAAAGATGTTGGGTATATAAGTAAATATGTCTTATCAACTAGTGACATATTTTAAAGTCATGCAGGACTAAGCATAAAGTGGACAATATCACTAGCAGGCCGGACCATTACAAATGGTATCAGAGCCAATACCGTGTCAGCCTTGTCGATATGGATCAGAGTTCAACTGATTTTAGGCAAATCCCAGTAAGGTGGGGCAAACCTTGGTGTTTAAGTATAAGCGAATCTCATACGGTAGGGCAAACCTCAACAAAACACCGAGTCTATAAAGGGGTGTATGTGACGCCCCAACTTAAGATTAAAAGTCCCACGTCGGCAAAATACATGATAGTATTAGGTATATAAGTAAGCAGGCCTTATCAACTAGTGACGCATTTTAAAGTTGTGCGGGCCTAGGCCTAAAGCATACAATATCACTAATGAACTGTGCCGCTACATATAATTTCAAGAGAAGCTTTAGGGAATTAATTAGGAATCACAACCCTATCCTTGTTGGAAACTAAGGTAGAAAATCACTTGGATCTTAAGAATAAATTTGGCTTTGATGACTTCTACGAGGTTCCAACCTAAGGTAGATCGGGGGTATCGTCGTGCTTTGGATTATTAGCATGGTGACTCTGCATTTATTGATTTATTCTCTTTTCATATATTTTCTGATGCATCATATATTGTGTTTTCTTTTATTCATCTGTTTTCATCTCTTTATTTACGCTTCTTTATGCTTCGTCTTTTCATTATAAACTTTCATTCTTCTAATTCTCTCTTTAGTCATGTCAAAGTCCTTTCATCTTTTTCAGTCCTCTCTCTCTTTGCCTTTATATCTCCTTCTTGATTATTTTTCTTCTCTCAATTTCCATCCTTATTTCTTTCTCTAAAATGGTGAAATCCTCTTCCCTTCTCCACCGTTACTCATAAAAGCTCTCGCAACAAGAACAAAGACAAGGCTTTATACGCCATCTTTATCGATTCTGAGTGTTCTGATGATCTGATTCCTCTTGGCTCTGTTACTTTATCTCTAAGTAAGCTTCATGATGACTCTTATGATTGTGGCTCTTCTAAAAAGAAATTCAAGTTCGACTTTGACAGTTTCCTTGATAAAAAGGTGGATTTTTGGAACGCGTCTCATGAATCTCTTTTTCATTCTCTGAAAGACAAAACCCTAGTACATATTAAGGTTGTTGACCTTGATATTTTCTCCTCTCTTAATTGCCACATCAAAAATCTTTTTGAGTTTCAGGGTTGGGTTGATATCTTCTATGTGCCCATGGTTGTTTATGAACCCCTTATTCGCTTGTTTTATGCTAATCTTCGCTCTCCTAAAGCTGGAGAAATTGAATCCTTAGTTCTAGGGAAGTATATCTTTATTGACTGTAAAACAAATTGACTCCATGTTTGCTATATCTTGCTTTGGGATTATGGCTCCTCCTAAGAACTGTTGGCCCTTTAGCTGTGATGTCTCTTTTGATCAAGCTAAGCGAGAACTTGTCATTGACCCCTCCAAACTCATTCCTTCTCATTTATGCCCCAAAGATCTCCCTTTTGAATCTCGTGTGATTGCACACATCATTGCTACCACTCTTCTCCCTAGGGCTGGATCTCACTCTATGCTCTTTCAGCGTAACACCCTATTTGTTTACTATATTGTCTCTGATGTTAAAGGGCATATTTCGTCCTTCATCATCTTTGCTATGACTGACATCATATATGACCCTACCAGTCTTCCTTTTGGCATGCTTCTTACTCGTATATTTGAATCTCACTTCATGTGCCTTGGAGATTTCTCTCTTGTGTTAATCAAACAGAGGTATAACTCTCACGATTTTTTGAGCATGGGTTTCACTCATTTTGTCTCTTCCTAGACTCTCAATAACGACTCTGTAGATTTGAGTGCTAAGAATGTGAAGTCTAAACCTTCTTCCTCAACCTCTGTTTCGTCTATTAAACTTAATGTTGCTTTGGAGAATCTTGCTGAGATGAATGCCAAGCTATACACTATGTCCATCTCAGTCACTCAGGTAAGTGATGTCATGACTAAGCTGACTGTCATGGCCGAATAGGTAGACTCTCTGAAGGACCTTCTTCTTGCTTCTCACTTCAAAATTGACAATGTGAAAGATGTCTCTAAAGAATCAGGCATTGATGTAGCTCGAATTCGCTTAAGACTTGACCAAATAGTGAAGGAAGCCATCAAGATTGCTACCAAAGTTCAAGCCGGCTCAAAGGCTATCTTCACTTCTCTATCCTTCAGATTTGAGGAAATGTCCACTGCTATAGTCAACACTCTAACCTATTTCTTGCGTCCTCGTTGATCCTCTGTCTCTCTTATTTTTATTTTGCTATTATGATATGTGTTGTGTTGCTTATCTTAATTTTGTGTGGTTCTACTGTTGTTTTTGTTGGACTCTATGTTCTTTCCATTTTGCTGATGCCAAAGGGGGAGAACTATTATCTACTGCTGCCTTCTTATTATCTATTGTTGTTGCTTATTATCTACTGTTATTGCTTGCTTCTTATAGTTGTCTTTAGTTGTTTATGTTATTTCTTCACCTCTTAATTAATATTGCGCATATAAGTAAGCTAGTTTTGTATTCGCCCAAATAATCTAAGGCTAAGCTTTCACATGAGCAAAGAAACTCTACGTATTTCTTCAGGGGAGAAGCTAGAAACTCAGTCCCACAAGCGACCACACCCTACCACATTCAGGGAGCAAACCAGACATCAACTCCATAAGTCAACTACACAGACATGAAAGTAACACTACTATATATTGTCATCATAAAAAATGAGGAGATTTTAGCGCAAAGTTTTAATGATAAACAACTCGATTCTTTCAGGACAAACTGATCATCAAAAAGGAAGAACCCAAAAGGAATCATGATATAAAAACATCAAGAAAAGAAGCCTGTGGCTCAATGAAGATTCTCAAAATACATAAATCAAGAAAGACATCAACAGTCAAATTGAAGATCATCAATTAGAATAATTAAGGATCATCAATCGAAGCTCTTAATTCAAGTAAGCTGAAGCTCAATGAAGATTCTCGAAATACATGAATCAAGGAAGATATCAAACGGTTACATCTCGATCAAGGACGCTGAAGATAACAAATGAATCAAGGCTAAAAGGAAAGGATCTTATCGGGTACATACAATCAAAGAAGCTGAAGATTACAAATAAATTAAGGCTGAATCTAAAAACAAAATGAAGATTAGTATTAATCTTTATTCTTGGAAAATAAGGATTCATTGCCTTCTTTTCCAAGGATAAAATCTCTTGGATTGCCATCTCTTCTTAGGAAAGATTCAAGTCTCGCCCTATAAAAAAAATCACTGATGCCAGTGAAAAAATTATACAGCCAGTCTGAATCATCTTACTACTCTTTACTTTACTTTTGATAAGCATTTTATTACCTAGTTCTACTGTGTAAACAAAAAAGAGAGAAGAGAGAAATATTGTTGGTAAGATCCTGTATCAAAACAAAAGAGTGAAAAGAAACTGAGTGTAAACTGTGAAGTCACACTTAACTTTGTACTCACGTCACAAGTTACAAAAGCTAGAAAAGAACACCCTTGCAACTCAAGGGGACTGGACGTAAAATTCAATTTGAATCCCAACTAGTATAGAATATTTGTGTCAAGTTTACTTTACACATTGTCAGTTTTCATTACACTTATCTGCAAATGGTAGTCGACTAAGGAACTCCTCAAGTCAACTACTTACAAAGAAAAACAAAAAAAGCAATTCACCCCCCTCTTGCGCTTTTAGACCCCCTCTTCCTTATCCTATCTATTATCTGCAGATGACCTTACCCTCATTGCCAGAGCTAATAACAAATTTTTAACAAACATACACATTTGTATGGATTACTTCTGCCAGCTCTCTAGCCAAAAAATCAAATCCTTAAAATCTAAGGCTATTTATTTAAGCAATTGTACCCTATCAATTCTTATACTGGTTCAAAATCTATTCAAAATCAATCCCTAAACACACTTTGGTAAATACCTTGGCTTTCTTATTTTTAAGTGAAAGCTCAAAGTTGTTGATTTTCAATACATCTTACATAATATGATGAACAAACTGTTGTCTTGGAAAACTAATTTTCTTTCCCCGATAGGAAGAACGATTTTAGCTCAAACTATGCTTAATATTATCCGTTCCTATTTCATGCAATACCTCTCCTTGCCTATGAAAATCTTCTTTCGTATTGACCAAATTCAGAGAAACTTTCTATGGAGATACCCTGACCATAAAAGAAAGCTTCATTATATCTCAAGAGAAGGCTTGGACCTTAAAATAACTCGAGCAAAAAATAGCTCTCCTTGCTAGTCTCACTTGAAGACTCCTCGCTAACCACTCTTCCTTATGGGATCAGACTCTCATAAATAACCATAACCCCTCTGAAAGTACTCCTTCCACTTTATTTATTTGGAATAACATTATCTATAGAAATAATATTTGTTCCAATGCCATTGCCTCGATCCCTTCCACATATAACTCCATTAATTTTTGGCATTCTCGTTGGATCCTCTCCCTTCCCCCTCCCCTCCTTAGACAAATTATCCATGGACCCCTTAATAAAGATGAAGAAAATCTTGTCTTAGAGAATCTTTGGAATGGCTTCAAATGAGATTGGCCCAAGCCTTCCTTCACCCTCAACAATAATATCACGGATGAAGCTTTCATCATTCAAATCACTCCTAACATAGGTATTAATAAACTCTACTGATCTATTAACTCTAATGGAATCTTTTCCACTAAGTCTATTTACATGGTAAGTAATAAGTGATTTGAAGATTTTTTTTATGTTGGTAAGAGTAGTCGTTACCTAAGATATAAATAATTTAAAAAGTAATGATATGAATTATAAATTTTATTTACATATGCAATAAATGACTAGTCGATATAGATGTGCATTTTCTTTTATATTTGAGAAATCCTAAATCATGATTTTTGAAGTACTTGAAAATTTTCATTCATATCATGAGATGAAATCAGCGTGAAATCACATGTCTCAGCACTGGTTTTATCTTATGATGATATGAAATTGCATGTTTAATAAAGATAATAAACTATTTAGGGGTCGTTTGGTACAAAGATTAATAACGAATGAATTAATAATGCATGATTTATTTTTATCAAGTGTTTGGTTCATTGTTTCCCACCTTATTTTGTGTTTGGATTAAAACTTTATAAAAAACTTCTCTCCAATTATACCCTTGTATTAATATGTAATTGAGTCAAGGTAGATAATTGCCGAACAATATTATTTCTTATGACCTTCTAACTAGCTAGGAGAAGAACAAGCTTGTTGTCGTGTTTGCTATTTTTTCACTTGAATTATTTGAGGATAAATAATTGTTATTTTAATAAATTGATCACTTACAAAATGTCAATTTTTAATTTAAAAAAGATAATCTATCTACTTTTAAAACTGAAAAGACAATAAACAATAGTAAAATTGAATGAACCATCTACATTTATACATAAAAATTGCAAGTTATAGTTTTAATATGTATGCAATTTGATAAATCATTCAAAATACAAATAATTAGAAAATCACACAAATATATATACACACAAACGAAATGTCATGCGATGACATATTTACCTTTTTAATTAGTAAATGTTAAACAACTCACATTTCAAATATTATATTGATTTGTATTAAATTTATTTTATAACAAATAAATCTCTCTAAATAATTTATAATCTAATTTATTTAAATAAGTTTATTAGTACAAATATAAAACATAAAATCAAGAAAATAAACAAAATAATTTGAGGGTAATACCCAAAAATAAAAGACTATTTCAAGCTTTCCGTGGGAGGAAATTATTGTACCCATGAAAACACAGTGCTCCGTCATGAATCCTACTTATATGGTTCGTACAATTTCTGAACTTTCTTCTTCCCTCTCCTTTTCTGCATTTCGTCAAAACCCTAACTTGTCGATTGGCAAAACAGAAAGAGTAGTGAATCAATTGTGAAAGCGAAAAAAGATTAGGAGGTGAAAATGAGCGGTCGTTGTAGAAAGAATGTGAAACAAAATGCTGCAGATGATGTCGGAAAGTCTGCAGAAAAACAGAGTACAGAAACCTATAAGACTGATCGCCAAAAAGTAGTGCAAAAATTAGCTCTGAAGTCGAACAGATATATTGAGGAATTTGCAAAATATATGGCTGTCTTGGATGAAGAAGACCACAATTCAAGAAGGAAGCGTAGAAGAAAAAATAATGAAGAAGAAGAACTCAATACAGGTATGAAAAAGAAGGGGCAAGATCGGAAGCGTCGCAACAATACAAGAGAAAATGTTGAATATGACCTGCAAGAAATTGTTCCTTGGTATAACGAAAAAGAACTCAATACAGCTTTAAAAAAGAAGGGTCCAGCTCAGAAGCGTAACAAGAACACGAGAGAAGATATTGAAAGCAAGAAAGACGATCCGCAGGAAATTGCTGTCTTAGCTGAAGAAGAACAACTCAATACAGGTACAAAAAAGTGGGGTCAAGCTCGGAAGCATAGCAAGAACAAAGGAGAAAATGTTGAAAGTCAGAAAGGAAACCAAGAGAAAACTGTAAGTGAAAGCTACAGAGTAGAGAATGTTGGAGAATCTGCAGAGGAAGGGGGTAGAGGTCAGGAGGAAAAGGAAAAAGAGATAGTGGAAGACAATTCTCTGCAAGATAATACATCAAAGCCTCGAAACAGAAACAGGAAGGTTGAGAATGTAAAAAAATCTTTCACATTCTGAATGATTTTATTAAAAAAAATGATCATTTAATTTATTTGTCTCGAGTATTATCCTTGTTTTGAATTAAAATATGGCAGGGGAATGAGATTGCATCCAATATGTGTCATCAATGCCAGAGGAATGACAAAGGAAGGTTTGTTAGGTGCACCAGTTGTAAAACAAAGCGATATTGTGTTCCTTGCATGACCACGTGGTACTGAAAACTTTTACCAACTATATTATTGGTTGTATTTTCTTATGTGAGTAACTTTCTGAGCTTTGAATTGTAAATTAACTTGTCAAGAAACAATACTATGCTCCTTGTGCGTCTCTTAATGAGATATTGTTTATTTTGATAACTGATAAGATACTAAACATGATGAGCATTTTAACCGCATGAAGCTTATATGTCCAATCTATTTTGCTTAATATTGTCAACTCCAACACCCATTATTATTTATTTCATGTAGTTTTTTCTTTTTTTTTGTTTATTCTCATGAGTGCCTTTTTCCCTTTATGATTAATAATAGGTACCCTGGGATGCCTGAGGTGGCTTTTGAAGAGTCTTGTCCTGCTTGTCGTCAAAACTGTAATTGCAAAGCTTGCTTGCGGTTGGATGGGCCAATTAGGGTTCGTTTCTTTTGATATTCCACTTTTATTAAGTTACAGTCCAATTTTGCAGGTTAATAATATATGTAATACACTCCTATCAAAATTTTCTTGCAGGCTTTAAAGAACTCATATTGTATGATTAGCGAAGAAGAAAAGATTCAATATTCTAAATTAATCGTGCAAAAGCTTTTGCCTTTCTTGAGAGGATTCAACAAAGAGCAAGTGATGGAGATGGAGATTGAAGCTAAGATTCAAGGTTCTATTATCTTGCTTAAAAATTTTGATACCATAACAGTTCTATGCATTTTTCATTTGATATGCCATTTTCTTTTCATTTGGGCAACCATAAATATGCATTTAAGATTTTGTTATGTGATATCTATGTTCACAGCTAGAGAACATAGCAAAATAGCTCTTCTCTGCCATATATATGGTCGGGTCGAGTTTAAAAGGATCTGAAATGTTAGATGGAGAATGTTATAACATATTCCTAGATAAGAAAAAATAGTTTCCTGTAGTAGGTAGAGAGATATCATCTTCCTCCAAGAAAAACCGAATGTGTAATGCATCTTCAGCTGCTTCCTATTGTAACTAGAATTACCATTGTTTATTTTGGGCAGGAGTACCCGTGTCAGAGTTGATGCTTCCTAAGGCAAAGTGCCGGAGGAGTGAGCGTATACACTGGTAAGCATGAAAGACCTATTTCCATGTCAATTTTTTGGATGATGTTCAAATAAACTGAAATGAGGTATGCTTGGTGCAGCAACAACTGCAAAACATCCATTTTTGATCTTCGCAGAAATTGTTCCAGCTGTTCCTATGTTCTTTGCCTTACTTGTTGCCGGGATCTTAGAGACGGTATTTATAAGGGAGGTGAAGAAGAAGTCATCATGAAATTCAGTGACAACGGGGTTGCTTATTTGCATGGTGATGTGAGATTGGATGCCAGAACTCCCATTTCCAGAAGGCCTAGATTTTCCAAGAAGATGGTTGACAATGATTCTGTGGGAGATGCCAAGTTTGCATTTGGAATGGAACCTGCGGATGATGGAGGGCTTCTCCCAGAGAATTCTGGTTACCCTGCTGGTGAATGGAAATGCAATGAAGATGGTAGCATCCCTTGTCCACCAGAGAATTTTGGTGGCTGTGTTAAGGGAGTTTTAGAGCTGAAGTGCCTGACATCAAAGTCAAAATCTCTGATCTCTGAGTTGTTGGAAGAGGCTGAAGATATTTCCAAACGACTTGAATTGGAATACATGCCTGAAATGCCTCAGGAGTCATGCTTATGTATGAGATCAATGGATGAAAATGATATGCAGAAAAGCAAATTGCGGAAAGCAGCATTTCGTGAAGATTCTAATGACAATTATTTATACTGTCCAGCAGCTAAAGATCTTCAGCAGGAGGATCTGAAGCATTTCCAATGTCATTGGCTGAAAGGTGAGCCTGCAATTGTCGGTAATGTGCTTGAGACTATGTCAGGGTTAAGCTGGGAGCCCATGGTTATGTGGCGAGCATGTCGCCAGATAAAGAGCATAAATCATCCCCTTCATTTGAATGTCAGCGCTATCAATTGCTTGGATTGGTGTGAGGTAAGTTTAATACTTGTCAGTTGTCCCAATGATTTATGGAGGAAAATACCGGGGTAAAAAGGATGTACTTTTATGCATCTGGGTAATCCCTATCTCTATTTACTGTTGCAGTGTACTTTCTGAGGCATCAATTTATGGTTTTCCTTGCTTTAAGTTTAGCTAGACAATAAATGTCTTAGTTATGAAGAATCTCTCCATCACTGTTGTGTCAGCTCTGGTTGAATGACAGTATAATTGGATGCAAACCGAAGTACATATCAATTAATAGCTCAAATCAATATCTAAGTACTTAATGCATAATACATAGTTTATTGCGATGATTATAACCTTAACGCTATGGCTTAGCTCAAAGGAACTTAATTGTTCTACTTTATAGAGCCAGGTGGGATTTTAAAGCATCCATTTTGATGTCGTCATACTGGAAGATATGTATTCCTGGTGCTTCTTTTTATGATGGATAATTTGTTTTGTTTTTTGTTAGTTTTTTGAACTAATGAAATACTCCCTCCGTTTCAAAAAGAGTTGCCTAGTTTGACTTGACACGGAGTTTAAGAAAATAAAAGACTTTTGAATCTTGTGGTCCTAAATTAAAGTTATGTCAAATGTACTAAATTGCCCTTTAATCTTGTGGCCTTAAACATGCCATGTGGAAAGCTGAAATTAAAATGTTACCAAAAAAGGAAAGAGGTCATTCTTTTTGAAACTGACTAAAAAGGAAAGGGGGTCATTCTTTTTGAAACGGAGGGAGTACTATTTAGTTCATTAGGTGTTTAATGGAGTAGGTAGTTCTATTTATTCTGCATGACCGTCTTACTTTTTCATCAACTATAGGTTTTTCCAAGTCCATTAAATTGATATACTACTTTTATCCCATTATTATGGGCTAGTACAGTAAGCATGACTTGATTAACTTTATTTTCATTTTGAAACTTCATGAAAAGCACCACTAACCACTCAATTCTTTACTTAAAATGTGCTTAAAAAATAATTCATATTGCTAGCGGTATGAAGAATAAAGTTGATGACTTTGTGAATATTAACTAGGTATGAAGAATAATGTTGATGACTTTGTGAATATTAACTATATCAACTCAATGGGATTTGAGGTAGTATGAAGGGAAACATCTAGTTGCGTTAGTACTTATTGAGAATATAATTGAGAAAATATAATTGTGCTCTCTCTAATGGCTTAAACTTTTTGATAAGAGGTCCAGAGATCGAATTTCACCACCACACTTCATCAGGAAAGAATTCGACATGCATGGCCCATGAAAAAAATCAGGTCTTCATGTGAAGGGGCGTGTTGAGAATATAATTAAGTAAATATAAGTGTGTTCTCTCTTAACAACTTAAGCTTTTAGATGAGATGGACATACACTTCAAAAATACTTTTTGCTAATGAAGTACACAACTAGTGACAGCAATTTCAGACCAAGTAGCAATGTATACTTGAGCTGTAATTGGCCTGTGAAGTGCAGTGTTTCACAAAAGCTTTTGGCCCTTTTTGCCTTCTTAAGTATAATTTATTTGCTGTTAAGTTTAACCCATTTTAATGTTTTGTTTTTCCTTTGATTACTGCAGGTTGAAGTTAACATCCACCAATTTTTTATGGGATACATGGAAGGTCGGTTTGATAGTGCTGGCTGGCCCCAGATTTTGCAGTTGAAAGACTGGCCTTCATCTGATTTTTTCGATGAGCGGTCACCTCGTCACTGTGCTGAGTTTGTTAGAAGCTTGCCCTTTAAAGAGTACACAAATCCTCAAAATGGCTATCTGAATCTTGCTGTCAAACTGCCATCAGGGTATTTGATGCCTGGCATGAGACCAAAAACATATATTGCTTATGGAGTTCCCGAGGAGTTGGGGCGTGGGGACTCTGTGACTAAGCTGCATTTTGATATGTCTGATTCGGTATACTTAATTGTTTTATTTTTCTTTGGGCATATTTTCTTCTCTGTTGACTCTGGATTATGCCCAACTAAGTTTTTTCTTGAACACATGGACAATTCGTGCTTTTGGTAATTGCAAGCGCTCTTTAACTTTAGACTTATGCAAGCTAATGGAAAAACAAGTCAAGTTGGAAAAACTGCTTTCACATCAAAAAAGAAAATGAACATCCTGAAAATGTATCCCATAAACTGAAGTGACTTTATGTTCTCTAATTTGGTTGGATATATGCTAGAGACTTGGAGAATCGACAGTCGTAAATTCTGTTGCACTCCCCAAAAGAAATGTTTGTGTTCTCAGTTTGAAGAGTGCTTTCAAATCCTCCTATGTGGTATTCTTGACAGAGGATATTACATGGTGAACAATGTGTGTCCTTATTATATTGTTAGGCTTCATCTATGTATTTATCTATTTTCTACCTATATTCCAGGTAAATGTGCTGACACATACACAAGGAATAAACCTGACACCTGAACAGCTTTCGAGGATTGAAAAATTGAAAAGAAAGCATGTTGCCCAGGATAATTGGGAATTGCAAATGACTGAGGAGGATCACAAATATGAAATCAAAACATCATCAAAGTTCAACGAGGACCAGCCTTTACCAGGTGAGATATACCTGTTCTAATTGAAGTTCAAGACTTCATGAACTACTTATCCAAACAAGAAAAAGAAAGCAGTATTAGTGAACTAAATTGTGGTAATCAATCATTGTTGCATCTGCTTCCTGTGTGGAACCAGAGAGACACACTGTTGCTGAAGTGGTAACAGATGGTGGGGGAATCAATTTAGCTAGCGCTTTTGAAGCAAGTGGAGGGATTAAGAATGATGGTAAAATTGATGAGTGCAAAGATATCCTTTTTTTTTTTTGCAAAAAATGTGAAATGATTGAGGATGTTAGAATCCTGGGAATATTCTGTAAGAAAAACAACAACAAAATACCCAGTGAAATCCCACAAGTGGGGTATGGGGATGGTAAAATGTATGCAAACCTTATTACTACCTCGTGGAGTTAGAGAGGATGTTCCCGATAGACCCTCAACTCAAGTGCAGCAAATCCAGGTATAAAGGACACAATGAAGAAAATAAAGCGAATAACAAGGAAACAATGCAAAGTCTACCGGAAGAGAGCAAACACAACAACAAAATAGTGTGATAATTGAAACACAATAAACAACATACTAGAATAGATTATTGAAAAGAATAATAAACAATGATAAATACCAACCACCCTAAACAAGCCAACACTACACTACCTACTAACCTTCTACCCTAATACGCGTCCTCTACACCTTTCTTTCTATGGTCATGTCCTCGGTAGCTGCGCCATATCCTGTCTTATCACCTCTCCTCAATACTTCTTCGGCCTACCTCTGCCTCTCCTCGTACCCTTTATAACCAGTATCTTGCACCTCGTCACAAGTGTATCTATGCATCTCCTATTCACATGTCTAAATCATCTCAGTCTCGCTTCCCTCAACTTGTCTACCACAAAGACCATTCCCACTTTCCTTCGGATATCCTCATTTATAACTTTATCGCTCCTAATATGACCACACATCCACCTCAACATCCTAATTTACGCAACATGCATTTTCTGGACGACTGGCCAACAGTCTGCCTCATACAACAATGTCGGTCTAACCTCCACTCTATAGTACTTACCTATGAGTTTTGATGGTAGCTTTTTATCACACAAGAATTTAGATGCAAGCCTTCACTCCATCAACACTGTCAATACAATGTGTGATATCATCTATCCCCACTCCCCTGATTATAAACCCAAGATACTTGAATTTGTCTCTTAGAGATATTTCATGTGTCAAGCCTCACTTCCACGCCTACGTCATGCATCGCATCATTGAATTTGCACTCCGCATGCTTTGTTTTGCACCTGCGCAACCAGAATCCTTAGTCTCCAAAATTTATCTCCACACTTCTAACTTAGCATTAACTCCATTGCGCGTCTCATCAGTCAATACTAAGTCATCTGCAAATAACAGACGCTGAGGTACCTCTTCCACCATGTGTCTTTGGGAGCATATGCTTTGTCTATATGCTCACAACAGAAAAAGACAAATTAGCTCCACGTGCTCTTAAATGTGTTTTTCTTGGTTATGGAAGGTATAAAATGCATATCAATGCTTCTCACCCGTCCTTCAACTATACCTTATGTCTAGTGATGTTACTTTTATAAAAGGTATTTTAAATCCTTTTCTGCTGATAATTAGGCATTTTTGAGGTTTTACTAGTTCCTATCTTTTGGGAAACCACCGGTCTATCCTTCCATGTCATATCCTGTAACTCCATTAACTCCAACTTCCTAGACTATCTCTAGATAAATCTACAGTTGTCTGTCTTTGGGTATATACATTGAATGTTGGCCTTGATGGACAAATTGATTGCCTAAAAGCTCACCTAGTGGACAAGGGTTATACACAAAATTTTTGGCCTTGACTATGGTGATACCTTCTCTCCAGTGGCCAAGATTGCTTCTGTCCGTCTCGTTTTATCCATGATTGTTGTTCGTCATTGGCCTCTCTGCCAATTGGATATTAAAAATGTCTTTTCTTCATGGAGATCTCGAAGATGAGGTATATATAGAGTAACGACATGGGTTTGTTGCTCAACGGGAGTCTAGTAACATGGTGTGTAGACTACGACAAACACTTGATGGCCTAAAGCAGTCTCCTCGAGCATGGTTTGGGAAATTAAGCATGGTTATTTAGAAGTTTGGCATGATATGAAATGAAGGTGATCATTTTGTGCTCTATTGTCACACTGCTCCAGGTTTGTGAATGTATTTAGTAGTGTACGTTGATGACATAGTTATCACATGTAATGCTGATGAGGGAATTACCAGATTGTAGGCTATTGATTCTCAAATGGATTCAAATGTTAAGCTCTTACTTGGTCAAGGGGAGCCTCTTGCCGATTATGGAAGATATAGAAGGCTGGTAGGAAAGTTGAATTATCACCTACTGACCCGACTTGATATTACTTTCCAGATTAGTGCTGTAAGTCAATCTTGAATTCTCCTTGTGACTGTCATTGAAATGCAATTATTCACATTCTTTGATACACAAAATCTGCTTCAGCCTTCGGGGAATGGACTACTTCATGAAGACCGAGGACATGAGAAAATTGTTGGATATTCACTGATTGGGCAGGGTCACTCTTTGACAGATAGTCCACTTTTGGATATAGTGTTCTAGTTGGGGGAAATTTGGTTTCTTTAAAAAGTAAGAAATAAAATGTGGCTGCTAGATCTAGTGAAGAAACAGAATACCGGTGGCAACATGTGAACTCATAGGGATCAAGCAACTACTCAAGGAGTTGAAATTTAGAGATACTAAGGGAATAAACTTGTGTGCAACAATGAATCTGCACATCACATTGCATCAAATGCATTGTTCCACGAGAGGTCCATACATAGAGATTGATTGTCATTTTTTCAGGGAAAAGGTGCTCTTAGGAGACATCATTACAAGGTTCGTAAGATCAAGTGATTAGTGTGCAGACATATTCACCAAACCAAGTTCCTACCCAGTTCTAGAATGAGTGTATTGATTTGTATGATTTCCTTTCCTTTTTAGGACATGTAAACTTAGTTATTCTGTTATTAATAAGGTTTGGAGAGAATTACTTGTTTATTGCTCAATGATTACAATGATATAAATACATGAATAGTACTGATTACCTATGGTGACTAGATAATCAAATCCCTACAAATCAGCTTGACTACCATATATACAAGATTGTACAACTGTAAATTGATTCTGTAACACTCTCCCTCAAGTTGGAGCATGGATATTGATCATGCCAAGCTTGTTACAAAAGTAATCAACTCGCTTATTTGTTTCACAAAAGCATTAAATGGATCATCAAAAGGATCATCATCATCTGTCATAAGAGATACATTAGGAACCATTGGAGTACTACAAGGTTTTGCTCCCAACTTTCTAGTTTCTGCAAGCAAGTCAAGAATATACCTTCTTAAAGATAGAAAATTCCCTTCTTGCTTCTATTTACTTCTACTCCAAAAAGTATCTCAATGGGTCCCGAATCCTTCATTTGAAATCTAGTATGCAAGAAAGACTTAAGGAAGAAACTCCCGCATAATCACCTTCTGTGATGACGTCATCGACATATACAACAAGGAGAATAGAGCCAAATGTTCATTGCCGAGAAGATTGAGTGATCACATTTGCTCATTTTCAACCCAAAATCTTGAACTACCTCACTGAATATGCCGAGCCAAGCTCATGGACTTTGCTTCAAACCATACATAGGCTTCTTCAAATGACAAACTTTCTCATACTCCCCCTGAGCAACAAAATCGGATGGTTGCTCCATATACACTTCCTCTTGAAGATCACCATGAAGGAATGCATTCTTCATATCTAACTAATGCAAAGGCCAATTCTCAAAAAAAGCTAGAGAAATGAAAAAGCAAACAAAATTGAGTTTGGCAATTGGGGAGAAGGTGTTTGAATAATCTACCCATATGTCTGGGCATACCCTTTAGCCACAAGCCTGGCCTTAAGCCTTGCTACAGAACCATCTGGAGTAACTTAAATAGTGAAGACCCACTTACATCCCACTGGCTTCTTTCCCTTCGATAAATCCACCAGATCCCACGTGTGATTTTCCTCTAAGGCATGTATTTTATCAATCATTGGATTAGACCATCCAAGATTGTTCAAAGCCTCCGACACTGTTTTGGGTACAAAGATGGAGTCTAGAGAAGTAATCAAAGATCTAGACAGAAAGGATAAACGATCATAGGAAACAAAATTAATAATTAAATATGTAGATTTGCAAGTACGTGTACCTTTGAAAAGAGCAATAGGGAGGTCAAGCTTTTCTAAAGGATCAAGTGACCGAATGGGTTCATGACAAGTATCATCAATCTCTCGCTTTCTTGAGTAGGCTTGAACAATTTACAGTCTTGCTATCACAGATGGAGCAGGTAGTGAAGGTACAACAATTGGGGAGTGATCAACAAAAGAACTGAGATATGAAGGAACAACATCAGATTGTTTTGTCAAAACGCGAGTGGCTTGATAGACTAACCATAATCTTGCTCCCCCTCCCCCTGATTTGTAGAATTAGGAAGTGCATAGAAGAATGGTGTAGTCTATGAAAATACCACATTAATTGACATAAGATATTTGCCAAGTTCAGTAGAATAACACCGATACCCTTTTTGAAGGCTAGAATAGCCTAGAAAAACACATTTCAATGCCTTAGGATCTAGCTTGGTAATAGATGGTCGTACATCTCAAACATAACATGTGCTTCGAAACACCTTTGGTTCGATTGAAGTAGTGACTTAGTAGGAAAGAGAACATTATAAGGGGTATTACCAACACACACAGTAAATGACATGTGATTAATAAGAGAGCAAGCTGTAGAGACTGCATTTGTCCAAAATTGTTTAAGAACCTTCATTTGGAATAAAAGTGCCCTAGCCGTCTCAAGTTGATGTCTATTCTTCCTCTCAGCAACTCCATTTTGAGAGGGCATATGAACACATGAAGACTGGTAGAGAATACTATGTTGCCTCAAATATGATTGAAACAACTCTGACATATATTCTTTAGCGTAATCACTTCTTAGAGTACGAACCGAAGCATTGAATTGAGTTTTATCTTCAGCATAGAAGACACAAAAATGAGTAGACACTTCAGAGCGACTCTTCATAAAATAAATCCAAGTCATCTAAGAGAAATTATCCACAAAAGTGACAAAATACCTATGTCCAGTTTTGGAAGTGACTAGACATGGTCCCCCAACGTCAGAATGAACTAACTCAAAAGCAAGCTTAGCGCACTTATTAACCCTTGGACCCACTGAGTTGCGATGATGTTTTGAAAATTGATATGACTTGCATTTCAGTGAAGAAAAATTCTGAAATTGAGGACAAAGATTCTTTAACAAAGGTAGAGAGGGATGTCCCAATAAACAATTTGCTTCAAACGGAGACACGACACTTGAGCAGTCTGTAGACTCCCATTCATCAAGGATATAGAGATCATCAGATACATAGCCTTTACCAAGATACACATCCTTTACCAATTACCTGATTTGTTGTAGGATCACAAAAGATATGTACTCCCTTTGTCCCAATTTATGTGACTTACTTTCCTTTTTAATAGGTCCCAAAAAGAATGACACATTTCTATATTAAGTAACAATTTAATTATAAAATGTCTATTTTACCCTTAATGAAATGATTTAAGCCACACAAATTTCTATCATTCATTTTGGACCACAAACAAGTTTTAAAAGTCTTTCTTTCTTTCTTAAACTCTGTGCCGAGTCAAAGTACCTCACATAAAATGGGACGGAGGGAGTAGCAATTAAGGTCTCATGTTACTTTGCTAACAAAAATCAAATTGAAGGCCAACTTTGGCAAGACTTAATACAAATGACATGGTAATAGATGAGATTGGTTTAACAATTCAGAGAGGGTGCTTTGTGTGATTCAAAGCTTGAAAATACATTAAGATTACCTGTCATGTGATTTGTTGCAACTGAATTTATCACCCATTTATTTGTAGATGTATAAGACATGACTCCGTAAAAGCATTAACAGAAGTGAGTTCCTTCACTGATTTTTGATATTGAAAGATTTTAACAAATTCTTTCGCCGAAACCAAAACCATTTTATCATATAATGGACTAGAAGCAATCATTTCGCCAAACTCACCATATCAAATCAGAATATAGAGAAATTGCCAAAGCTCTGTACCAAATGTTATCCCAACAGTTCTGTCCACGCCAACAAGTCAGATTGTTTGACTCAACTCAAAAAGAGCTCCATTCACATATAAAGGTATTAATAGTGAAGCAGTCAACTCCTAGCTAAAGGGTTCAAAAATAGACATAAACCATTCAAAGAGATACCCAACAAAATTCAAGATACAAAACAAATAGACTAAAACACCCAGTTGTTCAGGAGATGGTTTAGAAACTAAAATATGAAATACCCAAATGATCCAGATGTGAAACCAGTGGAGGGTAAAATTCAAACAACAGCAACATAATTCAAACAATATTGCAACTCAAAACAAATCAAAGCAGCAGACAAAGTAATTCGAACTCAAATATCACCAAAAGAAATCACTGTACCTGATTGTTGATGCTTATTCTTCAAAACTTGGTCCAATATCTTGAAGACCACCTTAAGTCGGCTGAGAATTTCAAGGCAATGCCAAATTAGGACTCCAGACCAAGATTGGTTCACACATGCACCTTCACGTGTGGCTAATTCTGGTGACGACTAGCTGTAAAGTTCGACATACTACACTTTCTAATCCCACAAGGCTCTCATACGATGTTATTGATAAGGTTTGAAGAGAATAACTTGTTTATTGCTCAATGATTACAGTGATATAAATACATGAAGAGTACTAACTAACTATGGTAACTAGATAATCAAATACCTACAAATCAGCTAGACTACCATATATACAATATTGCACAACTGTAAATTGATTCTGTAACTGAACCCCAATAACTTGTGGGAATAATAAAGCTGAATTCTCTCTCAAACTCTTGTTTTATCACAGATGATGTAGATGGAGGTGCATTGTGGGATATCTTTAGAAGGCAAGATATTCCAAAGTTAGAGGAATATCTTAGGAAGCACTTCAAGGAATTCAGGCATATTAATTGTTGTCGTATACCACAGGTATGAACCAAATTTGCTTAGCATTCATACTTTGGAATGAATGTTGAGTCCTATTGTTTCTTTCATGGCTTTGGCTTGGGGGTTACGAATAATTGGTTGTAGGATGTTTCTTTCATTAATGAGGTGTTTTTAGATAACCGAGAAATCCATCTGGGGTCAGCCCGTAAGACCTACCGCAACCTTTGAAACTTGGGGGATATTGTGCCCGCCCCTTTACCCTTTTCCACTTAAATACCATGCTTAGTTCACATGGCGCAAGGCTCGAACCTGTGAGCCAAGTCACCAGTCCCTCAACTTTTGCCTGAGAGCAGGACCTATAATGTTACACTTTGTGCCAAATTTTCTTGAGTAAGAATTTTCAATATGAGACATATTTACTACCTAGACATAAAACATATTTTTAAATCTCCCAAATTTGCCTTCTAACTCGTTATTCAAGTACAGAGGAGGGGGTTGTTTTGAAACACAATCTTCTGAAATTGTAGATGATGAAACAAGAAATTTAAGAAAATATTGCTTGAACTTGAAATCCATACACATGATGAAGCTTGTTGTTTGTATATTATCAAATTTACCATGAAGATGTTTTTGGTAGAGACATAGAGTTGAATTTATGAAGAAAATAAACATCATTCTATTTCTTCTAATGTTTAAAGAATTTTCCTTTTTTCTTTTCCAGATCTTTATAATTCAATACAAGAATGATAACTGTGGGACATTTCATTCTTTGTTTTTCTGTCTTATTATTTAAAACACAAAGTATTCTGCATGTACCAACTACCAACTCCATTTTGTCTTGCATTGTAGGTTATTCACCCTATACATGATCAAACATTTTACTTGACTAAGGATCACAAAAATAATCTTAAGGAAGAATGTGGTGAGTGTTCCATGTATGAATCTCATAGCTATAAATGTTCCTATTTCGATGTGGAACTCTCTCTTTTTTCTTCTTACATTTTTATTTTAATTATTTTCTATTTCTCAGGAATTGAACCATGGACCTTTGTTCAAAAATTAGGGGATGCAGTTTTCATACCTGCAGGCTGCCCTTATCAAGTTAGAAATTTGAAGGTGTCTCTCTTTCCCCTTCTCAATTTTTTAGGTTCTTCCTTTTTAATTAACTTAGGACCTCAATTCAACTTTAAGATAATAGTCAAAGCTATTTTTTTTTTGAGAAAGTAACTTTGTATTCATAAAAAAACATCATCAAAAGAATGATGAGGTGGGCACTTACAACCCACAATGGGTGGGACACATTCTTCACAAAAACTAAAAAGCTTTACAATTTGCCTATGAAATCAACTAGAGTTACTACCTCCCCCACCATATTCTGTTTACACCAAAAAAATAAAAGGCTTAGGCATTTCATTGTGATCTTCTGTGCGTTGCAGCTTTTGCCTTCAAAACATCTGGTATTTCTTTCCTTCCATGAAGTCCACCAGATACAAATTGGAATGTTCATCCACCAATCTTCGCTCTGCCCTCTTCTTCCAATTCCTTTCTAACTGTTGAGAATAGTCGAACCTATGGAAACTTAATTTAACCTATCGGAAATATTCTAATAGATAGTATTTTATAGTTTTATCATTTTTTGCCTTGTCAAAAGAAAAGGCTACTCTTATTTTTATCCAATCCATAGTGGTTGTGAAAGATAAAAATTCTTTTACCGGTATATTTTGGGTAAGTTTTAGGATAATAAAATGTTTTGCTATTTTATTTATCATTTAACTATATGACATTCTGCAGCCAAAGAGACTGAACAACTTAAAGACCCGGTGCCTTCAAAGTGCGAATTTGTGAATAAAGCAGCCTATTCTAAGGTTAAGTTGAAAGTGGATGTAGGTTTCTGTAGCTGCTTATATGCCATTGAAAATTATCCGAAGTAAGGCTGATTTAAAGTTGGATAGTGATAATTGATACTCCCTCAGTTTCATTTTTTGGGTCTTAGTTTGACTGTTGTTGTAGAAGCAACACTGCTAACGGCTGAGAAGTTGGAAGAATAAAAATACACTCTCTTAGTTCTGAAAATATCTGATCTTGGTTTTTGAGATAGACGGGATGAGTAAGCAATAAAAAACTGTACACTTTCTTTTTCCAAATGTACTGACATAAATGATGACTAATAGATCTTTGACTTCTGATCCGGGAACTTGGATATTATCAATAAGTTGCTATATTGAAGATAATGAATAAAGTGCTAATTAGTAAACTATGCTTCAAAACTTTCTCATATAACCACTAATTTTTCTTTCTAGTCAACTTTATTCTACATATTTAGTTATGCATATCTTTTGTTGTTAAGTGATCATCCTAGGGTAGTTTAAAACTGGTGGTAGGTGTTTTGAATTGTGTTCTCTTGAAGTGTGTGACCATTTCATCTAAAAACTTAAGCTGTTAAAGAGAGCACACTTCGATTATTTAATTGTATTCTCAACACACCTCCTCACATGCAGGCTTGATTCTTTTATTTTCATGGGCCAAGCATATGGAAATTCTTTTTGATATGGTGGTGGTGAGATTCGATCTCATGACCTCTACTTGCTTGGATACCATGAGAAATTAGACGAAGAAGAACAGATATTGGGAATTGAATTGATTGATTATTCCTTCAAGTTGATGGGATTAAATAGTTATTACAGATAGTGTAAATAAGGAAAGAAACTAATAAAATTTTACTCCAAATATTCTCATGTCTACATTATCTAATCATGCCATATCTAAATATTCTCATATCTACACTATCCACTTATACCATAATTAACACTTCCCTCAAGCTGGAGCGTATAAGTCATGCTCCTAGTTTGCCACAAATATAGTCAATTCTGAATCCTTGGAGTGATTTTGTGAAAATATTTGCCAGTTGATCTTTTGAGTTGACAAAATTCGTGGCGATGTATCCTGACTCAATATTCTCTCGAATGAAGTGACAAATCTCAATGTGCTTCGTCCTTTCATGAAACACGACATTAGCAGCAATATGTAGTGCAACTTGGTTATCACAAATCAATGTCATCAGTTCAACTCTTCCCATCTTCAGTTCTTGGAGAAATTGTCTCAACCATATAAGTTCACAATAGCTAGTGTCATAGCTCAATACTCTACCTCTATGCTTGCCCTAGCTACGACAAGTTGCTTTTTACGTTTCCTAGATATTAGATTGCTTCCAATTAGAACACAATAACCCGAAGTGGACCACCTGTCAGAAGGTGATCCTGCCCAATTTGCATTAGAATATCCAACAATGTTGGTATCTCTTATCTTCATACAATAAATCTTGTCCTCGAGAGCTTTTGATATATCTAAGATGTGAATCACTGCATTCTAGTGACTACCACAAGGTGATTGCAAAAATTGGCTAACTACACTAACAACAAGTGAGATGTCTGGTCGCGTGATCGTAAGATAGTTGAGTTTGCCAACAAGTCTCTAATAACGATCTTTTAAAGGCTCCCTCTATCATGGAATAAGCTTATTATTTGGATCCATGAAACTGTCCGCATGTTTGCAATCCAACATACCAACGTCTTCTAAAATGTCTAAGGCATATTTACTTTGTGTAATAGCAATACCATGGCCACACTATGCCACTTCAATGCCTAGAAAGTATTTCAGCTTGCCTAATTCCTTAGTTTGAAAGTGACTTGAGAGGTGTTGTTTGAGTTGAGCAACACCTTTATGATCATCTCTCGTGATAACAACATCATCAACATAAACAATTAAAAAGATGTTTTCCATGAGATGAATGCTGATAGAATACATAGTGATCAACTTGAAATGACCAAACCATTCTCTGGGAGAGTGCTTGAGACCATAGAGGGATCGACGAAGTTTACAAACTAGTCTAGACTCCCCCAGGGCAACAAACCTTAGTGGTTGCTCCATATATACCTCTTCAACAAGTTCATGTAGGAATGCATTTTTCGATGTTTAGCTGAAATAGGGGCCAATGATTCATTGCTGCCATAGAGATGAGAAGATGGACATAAGCCATCTTAGCAACTAGTGAGAAAGTATCTCCATAATTGATGCCATAAATCTAAGTGTATCCCTTAGCAACCAGTCTCACTTTGGGACAATCAATAGCTCCATCCGAATCTACCTTAACTGCGAATACCCAATGACAACCATATGTGGTTTTGCCTTGAGGTAAAGGAACAAGCTCCCAAGTACCATTATTATGCAAAACAATCATCTCCTCAATCATAATTCATAGCCTGACGCCAACTTGGATGAACCAGTGCTTCTATCAGAGTCTTAGGACCTTTCAGTTTTGATAAGCTAGTAATGAAGGCATGATATGAAGATGACATATGATGATACCTTAAATAAGCATTTAAGGGAGTTTGATTGATGGTAGTTCTAGTACCTTTGCGAGGAGCAATGGGAAGATCATCTGATAAGTGCTCGATCGAAGCAAAAAACATTGTTGGAGCAGGTATGAGTCTCCTGGATTGCTTTGTGTACCTGTATCAAAGTTAGAAATACTAATTAGATTAGCAAGCTCAGAAGGAGATTGAGGTCATCAGGAATAGACCTTAAGAGTTGGAGGTGGTGCTAGGGTTTGAATAG
This sequence comes from Solanum bulbocastanum, assembly GCA_037074985.1. Taxonomy (NCBI): domain Eukaryota; kingdom Viridiplantae; phylum Streptophyta; class Magnoliopsida; order Solanales; family Solanaceae; genus Solanum; species Solanum bulbocastanum. The sequence goes on along the minus strand of CM073604.1, from coordinate 37,359,043 downwards.
TTGGAATTGGAAGTACTGATATGACCTGATTTTTCGTATTCGGAGAAAATGCGGAGAAGTCTCGAAAAAAGTAACATCCACAAAACCCTTCGTGGTGGCCTAGTGGTTAGGGCTTGGGACTTCCATGTTGGAGGTCTTAAGTTTGAAACTCCTTGCCATCGAAAGCAAGGAGTTTGCCTTCTGGGTCGACTCGTCGCACCAGGCTTGCCTAGTGCGGGTTACCTCTCCTATGTGGTTTGCTATTGCATAGGAGTGGGGGTTTTACCCTATGCACACCCAAAGGGTAGCAGCTGCATGTTTTCCTTGTCATTTAAAAAAAAAATAACATATGCGAAGATCAAGTACTTATTGGTAGAGGAGTCAAAGCATTTGTAACCTTTTTGTAGAAGAGAATACCCGAGAAAGACACATTTAAAAGCCTTGTGTTGAAGTTTATCTTTTTCGGGGGTAAGGTTATGAACGAAACAAGTGCAACCAAACACACGTGGAGGAAAGGGAAACAAATTTTAGTACGGATAGAGGATTGAGTGAGGACTGTGGTACTACAAAACGGATGAAGGCATGTGATTGATTACATAACAAGCAGTAATAATGGCGTCACCCAAAAACCTAAATGGACATGATTGTGAATGAGTAATGTTCAAGTTGTTTCTATGAGATGTTTGTTCTTTAGCTTAGCAACTCCATTTTGTTGAAGAGTATGGGCACAAGAAGACAAGTGCAATATGCCTTGGCATGACATAAAAGAAAAGAGAGGTAGAGAAGTATTCTCGGGCATTATCACTGATTAACTTCTTAATGGAAATACCAAATTGATTGCGAATTTCAGCATAAAGTTTCGGAAAGATACAGAATAGCTCAGATCTATTTTTCATTAAAAATAACCACGTCCATAGAGAGTAGTCATTAATAAAAGTTACAAAATAATGAAAGCCAAGAAGAACTGACACGACTCTGACCTCATATATCCGAATGAAGAATTTCAAACATAGAGGTGATCCTATTATTGACGCGCTTTGGGAAAGAGGCATGAGTGTGCTTCCCAAGCTTACACGACTCACATTCTAACAAAGATAAACTAGATAAACTTGGACCATCTTTTGAAATTTCAAGAGACTTGGATGACCTAATAGACTATGGAGCAATAAGATGAAACAGTGGAAGTGAAAGTAACATGTGGTGTTGGGATAGAGAGCAGGTACAATCCATGTGACTCATTTCCTTTTCCAATCACTTGTCCCATACTACGATCCTGCACAAGAAATGAATCATCAAGGGAAATTACAATACATTTCAGGTTTTTTGCTAATGGAAATAAGATTATATGGACTTTTTGGTGTAAAAAGGATCTATGTTGCTCGGATTATTCAAAAATGTTGACGGGTGCATGTTGGATCCTCCAAAAATAGTGTGTTTTTGAAGAATCTGACACAGGTGCGACAACATTAACATTTTTAGAGTGTCTAAGCAACTTAGAAAAGGACTAATTTTAAAGGTATGAACTATATCTATCCCTTTTACAATAATCTTTGATGCATTGGCCAAAGTAACAGTATAGAGGGTAGAAGGGGTAGTAAGAGTACATAGAGTATTTTTGTTACTAGAAATATGGTTAGAAGCACTGAAAGAATCCGTTGTTCTTAAGATGAAGACTATACGCCATAAGCAAAGCAGTTACTAGGTTTTGTGCAAGCAATTGATGATTGTTGCCTTGATGTTTGGTACTAAAGGTTGTCCTTATAGTCGGCTCTAGTGATAGATTGAGATGATCCATCCATGACATCAGGTGTAGGTAGAATACTATCTCCATTATGAGCCATTTGCACAAACTTCTTTTTAGCATAATTTTTTGGGAACTCTTTTGGTTTTTGCGACTTTTTTGATTTCCCCTATATATAGACAATTCTTTTTTGGTTACATGCATAGACAAGAGGATATCATAATTGAGCAGATCCCATCATATTTGCTTAGAGTTAACTTCCATATAATTATTTGTCTTGGAGACAAAGGAGGGGTGTTGATAATGGATTCAAAAGAGAGTCTAAGTTACTGCATAGGATAAATTATTTACTGTGAGTTTGAATTAGTCTTTTACTAGAGTTGAAAGCGTCTTTGTTAGGTTGTTATTTGGTTGCTATTTTTATGGCACTTTCCTAGTTTCTAGTCAAGTGGGAGTCATGTATATATATTATCTTCCTGAGTCTGTTTGCCTATAAAGGGATGTTTCCAGCTAATAAAGAGTGCAATTCTACAAAGTATTTCCTTCGTCTTCTTTGTGCAACTCTAAGTTTTGTAATTAAAAAACCTCTGTTTTTCCTATATTGTGGTATCAGAGCAAGCGTTCGGTTTTTGACTGGGCGATAAAGAGATAAGAAACAACCAGGGAGTAAAATATAAGAAGAAAAAAAAGTTATGGCAGCAAATGGTATATCCTCTTCTTCACAACCCCTCATACCTGTCGTCAATGGTGAGAAGTATGAGTTTTGGAGTATCAAGATGACGACCTTGTTTAAGTCTCAAGAATTGTGGGACTTGATCGAAGATGGGTTCACTGATGTAGCAGAGCCGGATGTAGAGGAAGAGAAGAGATTAAAAGAAATCAGAAAGAAGGATTCAAAAGCTTTGTTCTTTATTCAACAAGCCGTTCATGAGACAATTTTCTCAAGAATTGCAGCAGCTAATGCTTGGCTGATTTTGAAAGCTGAGTTTCAAGGTTCCTCAAAGGTAATTACTGTGTAACTACAATCTCTTTGTCGTGATTTTGAAACATTGTTCATGAAAAACAATGAATCCGTGCAAGACTTTTTATCAAGAGTTAGTGGAATTATAAGTCAAATGAAATCATATGGTGAAGAGATGGGTGATAAAATTGTAGTTTCAAAAGTTTTAAGAAGCTTACCTCCAAAGTTTGATCATGTGGTTGCAGCCATAGAAGAATCAAAAGACTTATCTAATCGGTTTTCAATTGATGTACTAATGGGCTATTTGCAATCTCATGAGTCACGGATCAATAAGTCAATAGAGAGAACCGAAGAACAATCTTTTCAAGTGAAGGAAGAGCATCCAATTCAGAATGAGAAGTTGTTAAAACAAGGAGCACGAGAACGCGACAGAGGCTCTTTTAGAGGCGAAGGACGTGGTAGAGGGAGAAGCCAATCTGGGTGGACAAATAGCCGTAGAAGTGGAGTGCATTGTTACAATTGTCATAGGTTTGGCCATATAGAAGCTATCTGTTGGTATAAAAATGATCAAGCTAGTTATGCCGAGGAAGAGGAAGAAGAAAGCGTGCTTTTCATGGCTTGCTCTACCACCATAGATTACAAGTCTGATGTTTGGTTTGTGGATAGTGGATGCTCCCATCACATGATCGGTGAAAGAAAAGGATTTAAAGAGCTAGATGAGACAAAAAAGAGGCGTATTTGGCTTGGTGATAATAAGAATATTCAAGTTGAAGGTGAAGGTACTATTGCTGTCCGGACTAGTCAAGGTAAAGTGGAACTTATTCAAAATGTGTTATTTGCTCCTAGCTTGGCACATAACTTACTAAGTGTTGGCAATTGTAGAATTGTGGATTCTCTGTCTTGTTTGATGATGACTCATGTGTTATTAAGAATAAGAAGTCTGGTCAAATCTTAGCAAATATTCACATGACAGATGATAAAATGTTTCCACTTGAAGTTTCAAAAGTTGAACAAGCCTTGATTGTTAGTGAGAAAAATCTTGACGAATCATTTGCGTTATGGACACTTGAATATAAATGGATTGAGATTGCTAAGTCAAAATAAGATGGTTCATGGTTTGCCAAATATAGGATCTGTTGAAAATACATGTGAAGGTTGTATATATGGCAAGCAACATAGAAATTCTTTTCCTGTTGGAAGATCCTTAAGAGCTACTAGTTGTCTTGAAATTGTTCATGTAGATTTTGTGTGGTCCTATGAACACAGAATCTCTTGCTAGTTCTTGATATTTTCTGTTACTAAGTGATGATTGCAGTCAGATGAGTTGGGTATATTTTTTGAAGCTCAAATTAGATACTTTTGCAAGCTTCAAAAAATTCAAGGCGTTGGTTGAAAACCAAGTTGGTAATAAAGTTAAGGTTATGCATACCGACATAGGAGGTGAGTTCTTATCACAAGAATTTAAGTTGTTTTGTGAAGAAAATGTAATTCACAGGGAATTGACTGCACCTTACACTCCGGAGCAAAATGGGATTGCTGAGCGGAAGAACAGAACTGTAGTGGAGATGGGCGATGGCAAGGAGCATGTTAAAGAGTAAAGATCTTCCAAATCAGTTTTGGGCTGAGGTTGTCCATACTGCAGTTTATCTGCTTAATATCTCTCTGACCAAAGCAAACATGGGTCAAACACCTTTTGAAATCTAGAAAGGTAGAAAGTCGTGGGTAAGTCATTTGAGAATTTTTGGTTGTATTGCATATGCTCTAATAAATTCTCAACATCGTAAAATGCTTGATGAAAAATCTGAAAATGCATCTTTTTTGGATATTGCTCTGAATCCAAGGCTTTTAGATTGTATAATCCCACAAATGGCAAGGTGATAATCAGGAGAGACGTTGTATTTGATGAAAACACCTGCTGGAAATGGGAAAGCAACAATAAAAGTTCACAAGTTATGGTGGAAGATGAAGCCTTTCCTACCGAAGAAATAAGTCAGTCTCTTGCTAATAGTCAGTCTCTTACTAATACACCAAGCCACTCTTCAGGAAACTCCAGCGACACAAGTCCAAGGTGTAGCAGCCCAACATTGATGGTGCCTGACTCAGAAGGTTCTGGTGAAACTCCTCCACGAAAGTTTAGATCACTTTTAGATATTTATGAAACATGTACCTTTACTTTATTTGGTGTAGACCCAGCTAGCTTTTAGGAAGCTTCAACAAAAATGGAATGGAGGTGTGCAATGGTAGAAGAGCTTATGGCGATAAGGAAAAATGGGACATGGGACTTGGTAGACCTTCTAGATGGAAAAAATGTTATCAGAGTAAAATGGGTGTTCAAGACAAAGTACCATGCTGACGAAAGCGTGCAGAAACATTAAGTCTGATTGGTCGCAAAAGGATATTCGCAGCAACAATATAGTGATTGGGCAGGGGATGTGAACGACAGAAAGAAGTGTTTCTGGGAACCTTTTCACTCTTGGTTCAGCAGCTATTACTTGGAGCTCAAAGAAACAATCAACAAAACGTTGTCTTCTTCTGAGGCTGAATATATTGAAGCAGCATCTTCAACATGTCAAGTGTTATGGCTGAGGAAATTACTTGCTGATCTTCTCCAATCACAAAGGGAGCAACAAAAATTTTCTGTGATAATTTATCAGTAATTGCAATGGCTAAAAATCCTGTTTGTCATGGAAGACTAAAGCACATAGATATTCGGCATCATTTCATCCGTGATCTGGTTGCAGAAGGGCTGATTGAGTTGAAAAGTTGTAGCACAGAAGAACAGATGGCAGATATTCTTACTAAAGCACTTCCTCAGGCAAAGCACAATTTCTTTATGTTATGCCTTGGCGTATGTGATTTTGAATCAAGGGGGAGGGAGTGTTGAGAATTGATTCAAAAAAGAGTCTAAGTCACTAAGTTACTGTGTAGGATAAATTATTTCCTGGGAGTTTGAATAAGTCTTTTACTAGAGTTGAAAGAGTCTTTGTTAGGTTGTTATTTGGTTGCTATTTTTCTATCATTTTCCTAGTTTCTAGTCAAGTAGGAGTCATGAATATCAGTGCACTTCTACAAAGTATTTCCTTTGTTTTCTTTGTGCAGCTCTAAGTTTTGTAGGTAAAGAACCTCTGTTTTTCCTACAAGGGGTTCGTCTTGTGAGGCTTTCAATATTTGCAAGGTTATCTGCACAATAGGTACCCAGTCTAAGCATATGCCATATGCTGGCTCCAATTCTTTCCATCAAAAACTTACTATTTTCCAGTATGCTTTTGTTTGGAAGGTAATGATATCCTCTTTGTAAATGAGGTGGTCTGCTTCAAATCATGACTCCGATACTCACTTAAAAAAAGAGTCATGACTCATGTATCAGATAGGTAGAGAGTTAAGACCTAGATATATGTACAAGTGCAATATAGTAATATATGTATTAGCATCTCACGTCACCTAGAGTGTAATGCATGCATTGTAAAATGTGCCTATAAAAGAAGTGATAAGGAAAAAGCTAGAGTGTATTAATTGGCACCTCACTTCTAAAAGGTGAGTGCCTCGTCTCTTGCCTTTGTGAGGTAGACCCTTGTCGCCTTTTCTCACCTTATGCCTTCCAAAACATATTTCCATACTAGCTCACAAGGTTCTACAACCATTGCTTGTTCAACTTTTGCACTAGATCTAGCAACCACATTTTGTTTCGTACTCTTCCAGGGCATCAATTACCTTATGCTTTTGCCGATCAATGATAGATATCTACTTGTGGCCTCAATCCTCAAAGAGTAGTCCTTTAACTAGAACTGACTTTATATATAATAGAATTCAGACAGCTGCATTACAATGGCTATTACACAAAGAATCCGTAAACTAACTTGCAACACTCACATGTAAAGCAACATCAAGTCTAATCACAATGAGGTAATTCAACTTACAAATCAGCCATCAATATCTTCCAGGATCACTAAGTGCCTCCCTTTGTCTTGACTTGAGTTTAGCACTCGGATCTAGTAGGAGTATCAATAGGTCTACATCCCATCATTCACGGCTCTCAAAAAATGTCTAAGGTATACTTTCACGGTGAAATTAATAAACCTTGTATGGACTGAGCTACCTAAATAGGCAATTACTAGAAATGCTTCCGTCTACCGCGGTCTTTAGTCTGAGAATGCCAAACGAGATGTTGCTTTAAATTAGTGATACCGTCCTGATCATCACCAATGCTAACAATATCATCAATATAAATCACCCAATAAATACATAACTTTGGAGCAAAATCTTGATAAAACACAAAGCGATGTGCTTCACTACGAGTCATGCCAAACTCTTGGATTACTATACAAACTTCCCAACCAGGCTTGAGGAGATTGTTTCAGACCATAGAATGACTGATGCCTACTTGACACCCCCTCCTCCTAGCTACAAAATTAGGTGGTTGCTTCATATAAACTTCATCCTCTAGGTTACCATTGAGATTCATCCTCTAGGTCACCATTGAGATTCATCCTCTAGGTCACCATTGAGATAAGCATTTTAAATTGAATGTCCAACTGATAAGAGGCCAATGTCAAACAACAACCATGGATAGAAAAAGACAAACAAATGGTATTTAAGCTAGAGGAGAGAGAGTATCACTGTTATCAAGCCCAAATATATAAGTATACACCTTGGCAATAAGGTGAGTCTTCAGTCTATCAACTTGGTCGTTTGGATGAACTTTGCCTGCATAAATCTAACGACAACCAACAATATATTAATCTAAGGAAGAGGAACAAGCTTTCAAGTACCACTTGCATGTAAAGGAAACATCTCATCAATTATAGTCTATCACCATGTTGTATGAGAGTGCTTTAAAAGTAATCTTACTGACAAAGGAGAAAGAATATACAAAGGCCTTATGGAGTGATGACAGATGATAACTTAAATAGGTATTATGAAGGTTAGTATTATGAGTGGATTGTATATGTTTTTGAAGTGCAATAAGTTGATTAGAGTATACAAGTTCGCAGTAGTTGTAGGGTTCGGTGAATCATCTGGGCCTGATGCATGAGGCAGGTGATGATGATGTCAGAAGTGGTGGCATTGTGGCTAGAGATGTAGAAGTAACTGTAGATTTTGTGAAAGTTGGTGTAGGTTAGACCTCAGAGATATCTGATGATCAGAAGATGTAAAGTAAGGTCACAACTAAAAAATTGTATTATATTGATCTTTTTTGATAAAACAGTAATAGTATTGGTCTTGTTAGTTTTTGGTTATTCTAAATTGTTTCTTTGTTAGAAATATGCACAAGAACTACAACAGTCCAAGTTCTCTGTATTTTAGGGTAGTAATTTACTGCATAGAAGTTAATTAGTTTCTATCTTATCCATAATTAGTTTCTAATCTTATCCCTAATCCTTTGGAGTTGGTTTCTTAATTTCAATTGGCTTGTAAACACTATAAATTAATCTTAATGAAGTAAGTAGTTTTGCTTTCATAAATATTTCTTTGTTGGTTTATCAAACTAATGTTCCCACTTGTTCAAAAACAAGATAAACCAAATTGTTATGTTCTTCCTTCTCTGTAAACTAACAATTGGTATCAAAGCGTTTATTTCTTGAGGGATCTGTGGGTGTTTCATCAAAGTTAGGATTGTAATCAAGAACACAAGTTTATCAATCAAGGAAGTAGAATCAAGTTTTTCTGTAATGGCACCACCTGTTTTTAATGGTGATAACTATCAGATTTGGGTGGTAAGGATGGAAACTTATCTAGATGCCATGGATATGTGTGAGGTAGTCGAAGAGGATTATGAAGTTCCTCCGTTGCCTAACAATCCTACTATGGCCCAGATTAAGAACCATAAAGACAGGAAAACAGAAAATCAAAGGCAAATTTATTTTCAGCAGTATCTTCTTCACTCTTCACTCGAATTATTTCGCTAAGGTCAACCAAAGCCATCTGGGATTATCTCAAGGCAGAATACGAAGGGGATGAAAGGATCAGAGGTATGCAAGTGCTAAATCTTATAAGAGATTTTGAGATGCTTCGATGAAAGAAATTGAAACCATCAAAGACTACTCTGATAGGCTCTTGAACATAGCAAATAGGGTAAGATTGCTTGGTTCCGTGTTTAATGGTTCACGTATTGTTGAAAAGATTTTGCCAGAAAGATTTGAAGCAACCATAACTACTTTGGAAAACACTAAGGATTTGTCCAAGATCACCTTCGCAGAGTTATTGAATGCTTTGCAGGGTCAAGAACAACGAAGAGTCATGAGAGAAGAAGGAAATACCGAGGGACCATTGTTTACCAAGCCTCAAGATGGAGGCAAAAACAAAAAGAAGAAGAACAAGAAGAATGGTGAAGGCATTTCAGCAAGTACTACCAAAGGAAAAACTGGACACTCAAAGAAAAGTTATCCTCCTTGTAAGCATTGTAACAAGAAAGGCCATCCACCATATATATATTGGAGAAGGTCTGATGCTAGATGCAGTAAATGCAATCAACTTGGGCATGAAGCTGTCATTTGCAAGAACAATGGTCAGCAACAAGAAGCAGAGGCTTAGATTGTTGATGGTGAGGAGGAAGATCAACTCTTTGTTGCTGCATGTTTTTCAAGCAGATCATCGAGCGCTACATGTTTTTCAAGCAGATCATCGAGCGAGTGTTGGCTGATTGACAGTGGATGCACTAATCACATGAAAAATGACATGTCTCTCTTCAAGGAATTGATGCCCACGACCATTACTAAAGTCAGAATAGGTAATGGCGACCATCTTCCTGTTAGAGGGAAAGGAACCATTGCTATTTCAAGTCATTCAGGTACTAAAACAATTTCTGATGTGCTTTATGTACCTGACATAGATCAAAACTTGCTTAGTATTGGTCAATTGATGGAAAAAGGCTACAAAATCAATTTTGAAGATAAACAATGCTTGATCAAGGATGCTTTAGATCAAGAAATGTTTAAAGTAAGAATGAGAGGCAAAAGTTTCTCATTAGATCCATTGAGGAGGAGCATGTTGTTTTTTCAGCCAAAGAAAGTGTTGCAGAAGTATGGCATGAGAGACTCGGACACTATCACTATGAAGGGTTGCTTAAAATGCAAAAAACGAAAATAGTTAAGGACTTGCCTGCTTTAGAAGTAAATTCTTCAAATTGTCTTGCGTATCAATATGGAAAACAAAACAGACTTCCATTTCCAAAGACAAGTTGGAGATCCTCAAACAAATTGCAACTAATTTATACTCATATATTACTACCTCAAAGGACTCCCTCACTAAAAGGTAGTCTTTACTATATCATTTTTGTTGATGATCTAACCCGCATGTGCTGGATTTATTTTCTCAAGCATAAGACAGAGGCTGCTAATGTCTTTCGGAAGTTCAAAGCAAAAGTAGAAAATGAAGCTAACTGTAAAATTCAGTCCATAAGAACAAATAATGGAAGGGAATACACTTCTCACCAGCTCAACATATTATGTGAGGAAGAAGGGATTCATCATCAGCTTACTACTCCCTATACTCCACAACAAAATGGAGTAATGGAGAGAAGGAACAAATGCATTATGGAGAAGACTAGATGCATATTGCACGAGAAGAGCTTGCCAAAGAAATTTTGAGCAGAGGCAGCAAATACATCAGTTTTTCTTCAAAATAGGCTTCCTACTAGGGAAGTGAAAGACCGAACTCCTTTTGAAGCTTGGTATGGATTTAAACCATCATTAAATATTCTATGTTTTTCCTATATTCCTCAGGTTAAACGAGACAAACTAGATAAAAAATTTGTCCCAGGCATTTTTATTGGATATAGTTCAGTTTCTAAGGCATAAAAGGTCTTCCAACCACAAACTGAAAATATAATCTTAAGTAGAGATGTGTATTTTATAGAGAATGAAGAGTGGTGTTGGGAAGACAAAAAGAAATCTGTCCTCAACTCTTCTGACAAAGCAGAAAAGTCTTCTACCAAGTTTTTTGAAAAGAAATATCACTCTCACGGCAGGATGAAATGGTGGATCATTTACCAGTTAAAGGTACTCGACAACTCGCTGATATATATATATATATATATATATATATATATATATATATATATATATATATATATATATATATATATATATATATATATCAGTGATGCAATGTAGCAGTATGTGAACCTGCTGGGTACAATGAAGTCAAGAATGATGAAAAATGGGTGGCTGCAATGAAAGAAGAGTTGTTTATGATTGAGAAGAACATGACTTGGGAGCTTGTTGATCAACCTGAAGACAGAAAGATAATTGGGTTGAAATGGGTCTTTAGAACCTAGCTAAATGCAGATGGTTCAATGAACAAGCATAAAGCAGGACTTGTAGTAAGGGGTATGCTCAAATTTTTGGTGTGGATTATTTTGATACATTTGCACCAGTAGCTAGGCTTGACACGATCAGGTTACTTCTTGCTCTTGCTGCACAATTGGGCTGGAAAGTGTATCAGATGGATGTCAAATCAATATTCCTTAATGGCTTTATTTAGGAAGGATATTTATGTTGAGCAACCTGAAGGCTTTGTAGAGAAAGGAAAGGAGGACAAAGATAGGCTTAGAAAGGCACTTTATGGACTTAAACAGGCACCAAGTGCCTGGTATGGTCGACTAGATGGCCATTTACTTAGCTTAGGCTTTGAAAAGAGTATCAAAATCTACTCTTTATGTTAAACATCATGGCATTGATATTCTTGTTGTGTCTATATATGTGGATGCTGTACTAGTTACAGGAAGCAATACAAGGCATATCGAGGATTTCAAGCAAGAAACGATGTAAGCCTTCGAGATGACTGATGTTGGTCTAATGTCTTATTTTCTTGGTATGGAAATCAAGCAGGGACAAGATGAATTTTTCATTTGCCAGAAGAAATATGCTAAGGAAATTCTCAAGAAGTTCAACATGGAAGATTGCAAGGAGATGAGTATTCCTATGAACCAAAAAGAGAAACTAAGCAAGAATGATGGAGCAGAGAAAGTAGAGAGAGAGTAGAGGAAACATACTTCAGAGGCTTAGTTGGTTGTTTGATGTATCTCACAGCTACAAGACCCGTTATTTTGTATGCTGTAAGCATTCTATCGAGGTTCATGCATTGTGCTAATGAGGTGCATCTAAAAGCAGTAAAACGAGTTGTCAGTTACATCAAAGGTACCATTAATTATGGTATCAAGTTTCAGAAAAATTAGATCTGAAACTACTTGGGTATTCTGATAGTGATTGGGCTGGATCCGCGTATGACATGAAGAGCACATCTGGATACTGTTTCAGTCTTGGCTCAGGACTGTTTTCGTGGTGCTCAAAGAAGCAGGACATTGTGGCTCAATCCACTGCAGAGGCAGAATTTGTGGCTGCAACAGCAGCAGTGAATCAAGTGTTGTGGTTGAGGAAAATATTTGTTGATCTACACATGAATCAGACAAAGGGAACTGAAGTATTTGTAGACAACCAATCTGCCATTCTCATAATCCTGTATTTCATGGGAAAACAAAACACTTCAACATCAAGCTTTTCTTCTCGAGGGAAGTGCAAAATAATGGTGGCGTGATTGCTCTATTGCAAAACTGAAGAGCAGTTGGCTGATATCTTCACCAAACCATTATGAGGCAACAAATTTCAACTTCTCAGGCAAAAACTTGGAGTTCGCAGCTCTTAAAGCAAGGAGGAGTGTTAGAAATATGCATAAGAACTGCAGCAGTCCAAGTTCTTTGTATTGTAGGGTAGTTATATACTGTTAAGCATTTAATTAATTTCTAATCTTATCCCTAAACCTTAGGAGTTGGTTTCTTAATTTCAATTGGTTTGTAAACTCTATAAATTAATCTGTTTTATAATGAAGTAAGTAGTTTTGCTTCATAAATATTTCTTTGCTGGTTTATCAAACTAATGTTCCCACTTGTTCAATAACAAGAGAAACCAGATTGTTATGTTCTCCCTTCGCTGTAAACTAACATTCTCACTTCCACAGTCGTGCATAAATGTTGCTCTTTGCTTCGTTTCACCTGAAAATGTTGGTGAATGCATTCGTGTGACTGAGGAATTCCGCAAACTTCCCCAAGATCATGTTGCTAAAGAAGACAAACTGGAGGTACTTCTCTTGTTCTATGTTTCTCAGAGCTGTTTATATGCTTCTGTTTTTTATGACCATGTTCTTGCCAGAATTTCTCTTTGCACAGATTCACATTCCTTTTTAAGTAGATTACTCTCTATATGACCCCATTATCATTTTGGAGAGTCAAAACAGTCTAAAATGTCTTAACTATTTTTAAATGTAAAAGAGTTTCGAATTGGACTACTTTTTATATAGTTTCAAGTATGTAAATTCTATTTTAAAAGTTTTGCCGTATTAATTTCTGAGTTCACACCTAGAATTAGATGTTTTGACTCTATTACTCTGGACCTCGCCATTATTCTGAGGACAGAGGGAGTATTATTTATAGGCTCTTCAATTGTTCTGGACATATGTAGTCAATTGTTCTGGACATATGTAGTTAAGTGTGACATGGATATGTGTGTAAGGCTATATTTGAAACACAAAGGAAGTTTAATTATTTACGCTTGAGGAATATCTTTCTTCTAAAGTTTCAACTGTTTGGGGACATTTTTGAATCTCTCAAGGAGAATGAGTATAATGCAGACCAGACAAGTTCCCTTCCCTGGCAACAACAATGTCTATCTATTAAGTCTACTAAATGAGCCTTTCACTGCCCACCCAACCTTATCCTTAATTGAGCTCTTAAGGTTAGCTATGGTCAAGGTTCTTCCAAAGCGGGATAGCCATAGAAGCAGGCTGCTATCCTTCGGTTAAGGTATTAGTGTTTTTCCAATTATACCACAAATATCACATTTTCCCACTTTGTTCAAATAAGAGTTTTGCATTGTTTCTTATTATGAGAAGACAATACCTTCCATGAAAAAAAAGATGAAGTGGCTTTCAATAGTCGAGTAATGTTTAATGCTCTGCCATACAATTTGAGCGATAAATGAGTTCTGTCGTAAGCACAATCAGTGTTGTTAGAAGTGAGCGCTTCATCGTTTTAATACTTTTCCATACAGTTTGAGGGATAAATGAGTTCCGTCTTAAGCATGAATCCTATTAATAAAATCCTTGGATTTCTTCATCATGGATTGGACATTGTACTTTATGCTCTTTGTTATAGAATGTACATAGACACATTTTCATATAGAATACACAACACAACCATTGATACAGATATTTAGGGATTTTTTGATTTTGTTTTCCTTAGATTATTTGTACACCTACAAATAGCACTCCTTTTGGATTAATACAATATTGAAACTTGCTCCATGCTCTCTGTATTTTACATGGTATTAGAGTATTTATTTTGTTTCTTTTTTTTTCTTTTCGAATCACTGGTGTCGGCCAGTTCAAAAAATTGTCCGTAAGTGACTTGGTTGGTCACGTCTGGTACTGGGAGGTACTTGGAACTTGATATTCCAATCTCACAGCCAACCTAGGGAGGACCACCTCACCTGATCTGTAAGAACCCAGTATCCGGGGGCTGACAGGGAAGAGTGAGGCTCACGCTCCGGTAATTGTTTCAGGCAGCTTCTGCATATGAGGCACGTGGGGGCGTGTGTAACATCTGAATCAGATCAGATTTTTTAATTCCAGCATTCTCTCAATATTTCCGGTCAGATTTTGTGGTCTCTTGTTCAACAGACTTCAGTTGGGTTATTTCCGAGCATTCCAGGTTCCTTAAACTTTGTTTTCCTTGGGTAAAATTGATTGACATTGCATTTGCTGATTTTGGTTTCAGATTACTGCTAAAATTTTGGTCGAATTTTCCTAGGCGAATCTCTGGCTTGATTGATTGTTTACTCTAAGTGAAGAATTAGTTTGATTGGATCAACTGAGCTCTATTAATTCTTGAGCATCTGGAAATCTGTTGGGGTATTTCTACTTCGTGAAATTTTTATGGTTTCACCTCTAAAATTATTTTTGATACATTGAGTATTTAATTGGAAAAATAATTGATCATAATCTGGTAACTTGAAGGCCTGAAGTTTTGGTACTTCTAGTGCATCATATGAGAAAATGGTTTTGGTTTTGCTCGAGGAGTTTGCTAAATTCTCTCAATGTCAAAAATCCAGTTCAGTTACTGCTTTTGCCAAGTCCGATAAAGTATGTCTTGTAACCGGTTCAAATAAATGGGTCATTGATTCAGGTGCCACACATTACATGATAGGTAATCCTAATATCTTTTCAAGCTTTCGACCACACAAAGCACCATCTCCAGTTACTGTACCCGATGGATCAACTTGTAATAGTCTTGGATTTGGAATTGTTAAACCAACGTCCTCTATTACCTTGTCGTCTGTGTTAAGTTTACCAAAATTGGCATTAAATTTAATATTTGTAAGTAAACTCACCGGAGACCTTAATTATTATATTTCGTTCTTTCTCGATCATTGTCTGTCTCGTGATCTTACAACAAATCCGGTAGTTGGAAAATGACATGTAAATGATGATCTCTAAAATGCCACTTATCAGCTGCATCTAATTGAATGATTGCCTCTCTAGACTCTATCTCTATCCCCAAAACAAGGAAGGATGCCTTGAACCATCCTAGATGGCATGACACAATGCTTGAGGAGATACATGCTTTAGATGAAAATCACAATTGGAATTTGGTAGATTTACCCAAAGGAAAGAAAGCAGTTGGATGCAAATGGATCTTTGCGGTCAAAGTTAATCCAGATGGCTCTATTGCAAGACTTAAGGCCAGACTTGTAGCTAAAGGTTATGCTTAGACCTATGGGGTAGATTATTCTGACACCTTCTCCGGTGGCCAAGCTCACCTCTGTTCACTTGTTTGTTTCCTTGGCTGTTTCTCAGCATTGGCCTTTACATCAGTTGGATATCAAAAATGCATTTCTTCATGGTGATCTCAATGAAGAAGTGTATATGAAGCAACCATCTGGGTTTGTTGCTCAAGGGGAGTATGGAAAAGTTTGTCGTATGAGAAAATCTGTATATGGTCTAAACCAAAGTCCTCATGCTTGGTTTGAAAAATTTAGCGATGTAGTTTAGGAATTTGGACTGAAGAAGAGCAAGTGTGATTAATCAGTTCTATATAGACAGTCAACAGTTGGTATTATTCTTTTGGTTGTTTATGTTGACGATATTGTTATTACTGGAGATGATTGTGCAAGAATTTCTTCTCTCAAGGAGTTTTTACATGCCAAGTTTCACACCAAAGATTTGGGGCAACTAAAATACTTCTTTGGTGTTGAAGTAGCAAGAAGCAAGAAAGGAATTTTCTTGTCACAAAGAAAATATGTAGTTGATCTACTTGCAAAAACTGGAAAATTGGGAGCCAAACCATGTCGCACACCAATTGTTCCTAATGGTCATCTTACTAAGGACGATGGTGAATTGGTGATCCTTTTGATGATCCAGAAACTTGGTTGGGAAATTGAACTACCTCATAGTACCCCATCCAAATATTGCACATGTAGTTAGTATCATCAGTCAATTGATGTCTGCACCTACAGTCAAACGTTGGGCAGCCTTGGAACATATCTTATGCTACTTGAAAGGAGCACATGACCTTGGCATTTTCTATAGTGACCACAGACATACTCGTATTGAGTGTTTTGCTGATGCTGATTGGGCTGGATCAAGAATTGATAAAAGATCTACTACTGGCTATTGTGTTTTTGTTGGTGGAAATCTGGTATCTTGGAGGAGTAAGAAACAAACTATTGTATCTCGATCTAATGTAGAATATGAGTATAGAGCTATGGCTCAATCCGCATGTGAAATACTATGGATTCGTCACCTTTTAGTTGAGATCGGTTTGTGAACCCTTTGT
The DNA here is from genome assembly GCA_037074985.1 of Solanum bulbocastanum. Classification (NCBI taxonomy): domain Eukaryota; kingdom Viridiplantae; phylum Streptophyta; class Magnoliopsida; order Solanales; family Solanaceae; genus Solanum; species Solanum bulbocastanum. The sequence continues at coordinate 37,342,537 of CM073604.1, read as the reverse complement.
CTCCAGCAAAACTTTAGTGTGATAATCAGGCTACTCTACACATTTCCTCAAATCCAGTGTACCATGAATGGACGGAACACATTGAGGTTGACTATCACTTTGTTTGTGAGAAGATTCAAGGGAACGTGATTTCTACTGGATATGTGAAAATAGGAGACCAATTGGGTGACATGTTTAAGAAGGTTTTAAATGGAACTCAGGTTGAATAGCTTTATAACAAGTTGGGCATGATTAATATCTATGCTCCAACTTGAGGGGGAGTGTTATAGAATGTACATAGACACATTTTCATATAGAATACATAGCATAATCACAGCACAATCATTGATAGAGATATCTAGGGATTTTCTGATTTTGTTTTCCTTAGATAGATTATTTGTACACCTACAAATAGCTCTCCTTTTGGATTAATACAATATTGAAACTTGCTCCATTCTCTCTGTATTTTACACTCCTCAATAATTGCTTGTGGATAGAATACTACTTCCATAAGTATTGCTTGTGGATAGAATACTACTTCCATAAGATAATACTTTCTCATTGTATCAATATAACAGCTCATTTAATAACTTTATATCAAGTGTTTGTGCAAATAGTTGACATAATTTCATCACTGGAAGCCCTTATATTAGATGTCTTATTATTGTACATTTTTTTGTGGATATTGCTTCGATGATGCCTTCTAAATCTTTCAGTTACATTTTGTGGAGTGTGGAACCTTTAGCAGAAATCCTCTATTTACTTTTGCTTGAATATAGTTTTGGTAAAGGTGATAGTCTGCTCTTTGTACCACAGGTCAAAAAGATGATTTTTCATGCCATGATGGATGCCGTTTGCGAATTGGGAATGAGAAGTCAGTGAGTCTCACCTGAAACTGTGCTATCCTCTTTACTCCCTCTCCTTGTTTCAGTCCATTTTATTCATCTGTTGGTGTAAACTAATTGTGTTATTGATAGCAGTTTGTTTATTAAGTAGGTCCTGGTGTTGTGCGCTGCACGTGTGACTATCTTCTCTATAAGATTGTGTTTTTAGTATTTCTGTTGCCTGGAAGATGGATTAGTCTCACCTGAAACTGTGCTATCTTCTTTACTCCCTCTCCTTGTTTCAGTCTATTTTTTTCATCTGTTGGTGTAAACAAATTGTGCTATTGATAGCAGTTTGTTTATTAAGTAGGTCCAGGTGTTGTGTGCCGCACGTGTGACTATCTTCTCTAGAAGACTGTGTTTTTAGTATTTCTGTTGCCTGGAAGATGGATTAGCATGTTAAGCTTTTTTTTTATTAGGAACATATTAAGCTTTGATCAACAGTGGTACTGGAAATGACGTGGTTAGAGTAGAGGTGTCATTGTCTAGCTTGAAGTCCTCTTGGCAAGAGGCTAGTCTTGCTATAAACTATAACTGTTATTCCGTACTTGTGACTGAATGTTTTCTCTTTAACTGTTGCACTAACAGAAAGTTTGTAGTCAAATTTGTTTCATGAATTTTCTGTGATTCTTGTCTCTTTGAGAAAATTGCATCACTCCTGTAGACTCTTGCATTTTTGGCAACATAACCCTTATAGCTGCTTCAATTGCCACTATTTTACTAAATATATTGTTTTACCCTTTTAAATTTGCAAATTAGAAGGATGGCTTCTTATCCACTCCCTCTCCCCCAGATTTTTAAAAACTTAGTTAACCCTCCATTAGTGTTCTCCAGCAGTTAGCTCTCTTCCTTTTTATTTACTCTCCAGTTGTGCCCTTCACAGCCACCGGTTTTTTTAAGCTGTTATACCCCCAAAAAGGAAACATTTGACACTTTCCATGTAAATTCCCAGTCTTAACCTATCACAAATGTTAATTATGGTATATTTGGATAGTATAGATATGAGAATATTTAAATAAGGTACGATTAGATGCTCTAGATATGAGAATATTCCCTAATCCCTTTAATTAAATAGTTAGGATATTATGTAATATTTTATTAGTTTCTTTCCTCATTTACATTATCTGTAACAACTATTTAATCCCATCAACTTGAGGGAATGATCAACAATTCAATTCCCCATATCTCTTCTTTTTCTTCTTCTAATTTCTCATGGTATCAGAGCCACGAGGCTTTTTTTTTTCCTTCCCTCTCTCTCTGAATGTTCTCTGCAGTAACCAAAAAAAAAAAACTGAAAAAAAAAGGGAGGGATCGATCAATAGCTGTTATATCAATCATATCAGATTCACTTCATTCTCACCTCCCTCTTTCTTCTCTCTTTCTTCAGGTCATTTAAAGTTTGTCTAATTTCTTTCTTTCTTACATTTGGTTGTCTACTTCTTTGTTTCTCCATGTCTGTTGAAGACACTTACTTTCTTCATCACAAATAAAAATGCCTCATAACCAAACTGATAATCAGATTACTCCAAATCAGATTGTTAAGTCAATTGTTTCTTCTACACCATCACTAGTAATTACTACGGTAAAGTTAGATGGTAGTGGTAATTACACCTCCTGGGCAGCCTCTGTAGAATTGTGGTTTATAGGTCAAGGATTTGAAGATCACTTGCTCAAAAACAGTAGTAATATTGGAGCATCTGATAGACCTGCTTGGGTTAAAATTGATGCACAATTGTGAAGTCTTCTGTGGAATTCACTTGATCCTAAGTTGTTAAATTTGTTTCAGTCTTATAAAACTTGTTGCAAAGTGTGGAACAAAGCCAAAACTTTGTATACAAATGATAAACAACTCATTTTCAAAGTTGTGTCAGATATTGTTCATTTACAATAGAATCAACAAGACATGGCAACTTATTTGGGTCAGGTAGAATCCTTAAAGGATAAATTTGATTCTCTTTGCCTTTTACTGACAAATTAAATGAGCAGGAGACACAAAGAGACAGGTTCTTTATGGTCTTGGCTTTGATTGGGTTGTGAGCAGACCTAACCTCAGTTCATGACCAAATCCTTTCTAGCCCATCTATTCCTACCTTGGAAGAAGTATTTGCAAGGTTACTACACATCACATCTGCACCACCAGAGGTAAATTCTTATGATGCATCTATCATGGCTGTCCAAACTAACAATTTCCAAGGTGGATACAGGAAAGGAAAATGGAGGAACAATAAACATTGCACTCATTGTAATAAGGGAGGACATATACGAGAGGAATGCCAACTTCTCCTCTTACATTGTACTCATTGTAATAAGGGAGGGCATATAAGAGAAGAATGTCGGCTTCTTCATGGTAAGCCTCCACACAATAATGATCGTCCTCGACACACAACAAACATGACTCATAATGGAGATGGTATTCTTACCTATACCTAATGCCAATGATGGATCATCTCAATCAGTCATTTTAACTGAAGCAGACTATAACGACTACCTTCAGTACCAAACATCAAGGCAACAATTATCAACCTTATCGGCTACTTGCTCAGCACAATCTGGTAACTCCTTTGCTTATGTCGCACAGTCTTCATCTCAGGGACAATAGATTCTTGATTCTGGTGCTTCTGACCATATTTATGGTAACAAAAATACTCTCTCTACTCTTTCTACCCCTTCTACCTTCTCTACTGTTACTTTGGCTAATGGATCAAAGACTATTGTAAAAGAGATAGGTGTAGCTCACCCTCTACCTTCTATACCATTAAAATCAGTCATTTTTTCACTTGAATGCCCGTATAATCTTATTTTCATTAGCAAATTGACAAAAAACCTGAAATGTGTTGTAACCTTTCTTGATGATTCTGTTTTTGTGCAGGATCGGAGTACGGGACAGATGATTGGAAAAAGGACATGAGTCACAAGGATTGTACCTGCTATCTATTCCAACACCACATGTTGCTTTGTCTTCTGCTGTTTCTTCTGAATTGCTCCATAGTCAATTGGGTCATCCAAGTCTCTTGAAATTGCAGAAGATGGTCCCCTGTTTATCTAGTTTATCTTTGTTAGAATGTGAGTCGTGTCAGCTTGGGAAACATGCTCATGCCTCTTTCCCAAAGTGCATCAATAATAGGGCTACCTCTATGTTTGAAATTGTTCATTCTGATATATGGGTCCAAGTCGTGTCAGTTCTTCCTTAGGCTTTCATTATTTGGTACTTTTATTGATGACTATTCTCGATGCACATGGTTATTTTTAATGAAGAATAGATCTGAGTTATTCTTTGTCTCTCAGAAATTGTGCCGAAATTCACAATCAATTTGGTATTTCCATTAAGAAGTTAATCATTGATAATGCCCGAGAATACTTCTCTACTTCTCTCTTCTTTTATGTCATCTCAGGGCATATTGCACTTGTCTTCTTGTGCACATACTCCTCAACAAAATGGAGTTGCTGAGCGAAAGAACAAACATCTAATTGAAACAGCTCGGACATTGCTCATTCACAATTATGTCCCTTTGCGTTTTTGGGGTGATGCCGCTATTACTACTTGTTTTTTAATAAATCGCATGCCTTCATCTGTTTTGTAGTACCAAAGTCCACACTCAGTCCTCTATCCGGACCAACATTTGTTTCCTCGTCCTCCACCTGTGTTTGGTTGCACCTGCTTTGTTCATAATCTTACCCCTGGAAAAGATAAACTTCAGCACAAGGCTTTCAAATGTGTATTTCTCGGGTATTCTCATCTACAAAAAGGTTACAAATGTTTTGATCCCTCTACTAATAAATACTTGATCTCTGCAGATGTTACTTTTTTCGAGACTTCTCCGTATTTTTCTCCTAATACGGAAAATCAAAAGTCCATATCAGTCCTTCCAATTCCAACTATTCCAATCCCAGCTCCACCTCTGACTCTTAAGGTCTATTCTCGACGACCTCAACCTCCTTCTGAGCCTCTTAATCCAATTAGTATTTCTAACTTTGATACAGGTACACAAAGCAATCCTGGTGACTCATTACCTTACCTGCTCCAATGTCTCCTACTTCGGTCGAACACTTATCAGATGATCTTCCCATTGCTCTTCGCAAAGGTACTAGAACTACTGCTAGTCAAACTCCCATTTATGCTTATTTAAGTTATCATCGTCTGTCACCATCATATCATGCCTTTCTCACTAGCTTATCATCGGTCAAAGTTCCTAAGATTGTGGTAGAAGCACTGGTTCATCCAGGTTGGCGTCAAGTTATGATTGAGGAGATGACTGCTTTGCATGATAATGGTACTTGGGAGCTTGTTCCTTTACCTGAAGGCAAAACCACAGTTGGTTGTCGTTGGGTATTCACAGTTAAGGTAGGCTCGAATGAATCTATTGATCGTCTCAAAGCGAGACTGATTGCTAAGGGATACACTCAGATTTATGGCATCGATTATGGAGATACTTTTTCACCAGTTGCCAACATGGCTTTTTTTCGTCTTCTTATCTCTATGGCAGCAATGAATCATTGGCCCCTTTTTCAGTTGGACATAAAAAATGCATTCCTATATGGAGAACTTTCTGAAGAGGTATATATGGAGCAACCACCAGGGTTTGTTGCTCAGGGGGAGTCTAGGCTAGTTTGTAAACTTCACCGATCCCTCTATGGTCTCAAGCAATCTCCTAGAGCATGGTTTGGTCGTTTTTGAGCTGTTGTCCAACAATTTGGAATGATCCGAACAGAAGCTGATCACTCTATATTCTATAGGCATTCATCTCATGATAAACATATCTTTTTAATTGTTTATGTTGATGATATTGTTATCACAGGAGATGATCATGAAGGTATTGCTCAACTCAAACAACACCTCTCAAGTCACTTTCAGACTAAGGATTTGGGCAAGTTGAAATACTTTCTAGGCATTGAAGTGGCATAGTCTGGCCATGGTATTTCTATTACTCAAAGGAAATATGCCTTAGACATTTTGGAATACGTTGGTATGTTGAATTGCAAACATGTGGATAGTCCAATGGATCCAAATACTAAGCTTATTCCAGGATAGGGAGAGCCTCTAAAAGATCCTAGCAGATATCAGAGACTTGTTGGCAAACTCAACTATCTCACGATCACGGGACCAGACATCTCATTTGTTGTTAGTATAGTTAGCCAGTTTTTGCAATCACCTTTAGTCACTAGAATGCAGTGATTCGCATCCTGCGATATATCAAAAGCTCTCCAGGACAAGGTTTATTGTATGAAGATAAGGGACACACCAACATTGTTGGATATTTTGATGCAGATTGGGCAGGATCTCTTTCTGACAGGCGGTCCACTTCAGGTTATTGTGTTCTAATTGAAGGCAATCTAATATCTTGGAAAAGTAAAAAGAAAGTTGTCGTAGCTAGATCAAGCGCAGAAGCAGAGTATCAAGCTATGGCACTAGCTACATGTGAGCTTATATGGTTGAGACAACATCTCCAAGAATTGAAGATGGGAGGAGTTGAACCGATGACATTGATTTGTGATAACCAAGCTGCCCTACATATCGCTTCTAATGCAGTGTTCCATGAAAGAACGAAGCACATTGAGATAGATTGTCACTTCATTCGAGAGAAGATTGAGTCTGGATACATCGCCACAAGTTTTGTCAACTCAAAAAATCAACTGGCAGATATTTTCACAAAATCACTCCGAGGATCTAGAATTGACGATATATGTGGCAAACTAGGAGCGTATGACTTATACGCTCCAGCTTGAGGGGGAGTGTTAATTATGGTATATTTGGATAGTATAGATAATGAGAATATTTAAATAAGGTGCGATTAAATGCTCTAGATATGAGAATATTCCCTAATCCCTTTAATTAAGTAGTTAGGACATTATGTAATATTTTATTAGTTTCTTTCCTTATTTACATTATCTATAACAACTATTTAATCCCATCAACTTGAGGGAATGATCAACAATTCAATTCCCCATATCTCTTCTTTTTCTTCTTCTAATTTCTCAACAAAATTAATTTTGTAATTTTTACCACCTGTTCCATTTTAATGACACTTTGGACATTCCAAAATGTTTGAGACCTTTTTATTACTCATATATACCAATTTCACAACTTTCAAGAATTAAGATCCATTTTAGAATTCAAATTTCAAATTTCGATGTTATGTTTTCTCTATTAAACTAACTTTTAAATTACTACTTAATAAGTATTTTCTTCCACCATCAGTAATTTAATGTGCAAGTATACTGAATGTCTTGAACTATGTTTTCCTTCACCGGGACAGAGGCAGTATGAGTTTATGTATTGAGCTGCCTCTCACAAACTTTAAGGGCTGTCGTGCACTTTTACCGTTTCCCATAATCTCTCTAGTTTTTGCGTTGAAACTGCATAAGCAAGGGGATACAACTACCACTTTATTAAAATAATTATCGTCTTGATTTATCAACAAGGAACAATTCAAGGATGGATGGTGTCAAATCTCTGTCATCAATGTCGTCATCAACTCCAGTCAACAAAGTGCAAGACGTAAGTGATATATGAAGACACGTCTTTCCTCAAAACAACCAGCTTATGTCTAGATGTTTAACAATCTGTATTTTCTCTTTTTAGGCCATGCCACAACCAAGTCCGCAAAGATCTTTGGATATTGTGAAACAGTCAGAGGACATGGCACAAGCCAGAAGGAAATCTTCTGCTATCGAAAATGAGCTGGCTAGAAACGTGCAAATTGATTGTGGGAGTCCTGTTTCAAGTCATCTTCTTTCTGCAGAAAAGGTATTAAAGTCATCCTGTCAGCTTCCTTGGTATGGTTTTCCTTGATTTATATTTAGATGTATAACAATCTATATCTTCTGTTTTCAGGCCATGCCACAAACCAGAAGGAAATCTTCTGTTATCGAAAATGACCTGGTTAGAACTGCGGAAACTGATTGTGGGAGTCTTGTTTCAAGTCATCTTCTTTCTGCAGAAAAGGTATTAAAGTCATCCTGTCAGCTTCCTTAGTATGGTTTTCCTGGATTCATCTTTAGATGTATAACAATCTATAGCCTTTGTTTTCAGGCCATGCCACAAGCCAGAAGGAAATCTTCTGCTATCAAAAATGAGCTGGTTAGAACCACGCAAACTGATTGTGGAAAACCTGTTTCAAGTCATCTTCTTTCCGCAGAAAAGGTATTAAAGTCATCCTGTCAGCTTGCTTAATATGGTTTTCCTTGATTTATCTTTAGATGTATAGCAATCTAATCTTCTGTTTTCAGGCCATGCCACAAACCAGAAGGAAATTTCCTGCTATCGAAAATGAGCTGGTTAGAACTGCAGAAACTGATTGTGGGAGTCTTGTTTCAAGTCATCTTCTTTCTGCAGAAAAGGTCTTAAAGTCATCCTGTTAGCTTCCTTAGTATATGGTTTTCCTGGATTCATCTTTAGATGTATAACAATCTATAACCTTTGTTTTCAGGCCATGCCACAAGCCAGAAGGAAATCTTCTGCTATTGAAAATGAGCTGGTTAGAACCGCGCAACCTGATTGCGGGAGTCCTGTTTCAAATCATCTTCTTTCTGCAGAAAAGGTATTAATGCCATCCTGCCAGCTTCCTTAGTATGGTTTTCCAGGATTTATCTTTAGGTGTATAACAATCTATATCTTCTGTTTTCAGGCCATGCCACAAGCCAGAAGGAAATCTTCTACTATCAAAAATGAGCTGGTTAGAACCGCAGAAACTGATTGTGGGAAACCTATTTCAAGTCATCTTCTTTCTGCAGAAAAGGTATTAAAGTCATCCTGTCAGCTTCCTTAGTATGGTTTTCCTGGATTCATCTTTAGATGTATAACAATCTATAGCCTTTGTTTTCAGGCCATGCCACAAGCCAGAAGGAAATCTTCTGCTATCAAAAATGAGCTGGTTAGAACCACGCAAACTGATTGTGGAAAACCTGTTTCAAGTCATCTTCTTTCTGCAGAAAAGGTACTAAAGTCATCCTGTCAGCTTCCTTAGTATGGTTTTCCTTGATTTATCTTTAGATGTATAGCAATCTAATCTTCTGTTTTCAGGCCATGCCACAAACCAGAAGGAAATCTCCTGCTATCGAAAATGAGCTGGTTAGAACTGCAGAAACTGATTGTGGGAGTCTTGTTTCAAGTCATCTTCTTTCTGCAGAAAAGGTATTAAAGTCATCCTGTTAGCTTCCTTAGTATGGTTTTCCTGGATTCATCTTTAGATGTATAACAATCTATAACCTTTGTTTTCAGGCCATGCCACAAGCCAGAAGAAAATCTTCTGCTATTGAAAATGAGCTGGTTAGAACCGCGCAACCTGATTGCGGGAGTCCTGTTTCAAATCATCTTCTTTCTGCAGAAAAGGTATTAATGCCATCCTGCCAGCTTCCTTAGTATGGTTTTCCAGGATTTATCTTTAGGTGTATAACAATCTATATCTTCTGTTTTCAGGTCATGCCACAAGCCAGAAGAAAATCTTCGGCTATCGAAAATGAGTTGGTTAGAGCCGCGCAAACTGATTGTGGTAAACCTGTTTCAAGTCATCTTCTTTCTGCAGAAAAGGTATTAAAGTCATCCTGTCAGCTTCCTTAGTATGGTTTTGCTGGATTTGTCTTTAGGTGTATAACAATCTATATCTTCTGTTTTCAGGCCATGCCACAAGCCAGAAGAAAATCTTCTGCTATCGAAAATGAGCTGGTTAGAACCGCGCAAACTGATTGTGGGAAACCTGTTTCGAGTCATCTTCTTTCTGCAGAAAATGTATTAAAGTCATCTGATAGCTCCCTTTGTAAGGTGTTCTTGGATTTATCTTTGGCATAATACATAAACATGCCCTTAACTTGGCTTCAACGGACTACTATGCCCTCCAACTTTGAGTATGCACTTAAACTTGATAAAATTGAACAAGTAGACACACATGTTCTACATGGCATAATACATGTAGGACGCCACGTAGGACACAAAATTGTCATATAGGACGGATGTGTCTATTTGTTCAATTTTATACAAGTTTAAGTGCCTACTTGTGCACATCCAAAGTTAAAGGTCATAGTTACCATCTGATGCCAAGTTAAGGGTCATGTTTATGTATTATGCCTTTATCTTTAAATGTATAACAATCTATATCTTCTGTTTTCAGGCCATGCCACAAGCAACTCAGCAAAGATCTTTGGATATTGTGAGACAGTCAGGAGCCATGGCACACGCCAGAAGGAAATCTTCTGCTAGTGAAAATGAGCTGGTTAGAACTGCGGAAACTGATTGTGGGAGTCCTGTTTTAAGTCATCTTCTTTCTGCAGAAAAGGTATTAAAGTCATCCTGTGAGCTTCCTTAGTATGGTTTTCCTGGATTTATCTTTAGACGTATAACAATCTATATCTTTTGTTTTCAGGCCATGCCACAAGCCAGAAGGAAATATTCTGCTATTGGAAATGAGCTGGTTAGAACCGCACAAACTGATTGCGGGAGTCCAGTTTCAAATCATCTTCTTTCTGTATTAAAGTCATCCTGTCAGCTTCCTTAGTATGGTTTTCCTGGATTTATATTGAAATATATAACAATTTATATCTTCTGTTTTCAGGCCATGCCACAAGCCAGAAGGAAATCTTCTGGTATCAAAATTGAGCTGGTTAGAACCGTGCAACCTGATTGCGGGTGTCCTATTTCAAGTCATCTTCTTTCTGCAGGAAAGGTATTAAAGTCATCCTGTCCGCTTTCTTTGTATGGTTTTCCTGGTTTTATCTTTAGGTGTATAACAATCTATATCTTCTGTTTTCAGGCTATGCCACAAGCCAGAAGAAAATCTTCTGCTATCGAAAATGAGATGGTTAGAACCACGCAAACTGATTGTGGGAAACCTGTTTCAAGCCATCTTCTTTCTGCAGAAAAGGTATTAAAGTCATCCTATTAGCTTCCTTAGTATGGTTTTCATGGATTTATCTTTAGATGTATAACAATCTATATCTTCTCTTTTCAGGCCATTCCACAAGCAACATTGCCCACATCCTTGGACATTTTGGGACAGTCAGAGGACATGCCACCGGGAATGAAAATATCTTCTGCTAGTGATAATGAGCTGGTTAGAACCCCTCAAGTTGATTGTCGAGGTCCTGGTTCAAGTCAGCTTTTTTCTGCCAGAAAGGTAGTACAGTTATCTTGACAGCTTCTTTTGATAACCAAAAGAATGAATCCTGATTTTGGATTGGGGTTTACTGTATTTATCTTTTATGTGTAACAATCTCTGTCTTCTCTTTTCAGGCCATGCTACAAGAAACTCCACCTGCATCCTCAGACATTGTGGGACCACTAGAGGACAGCGCTCCAGGCCAAAGGAAAATATCTTCTGAAATTGAAAATGAGCTGGTTAGAACCCTTCAAGCTGATTGTCAAAGTCCTGTTTCAAGTCTTTTTTCTGTGGTAAAGGTAGTAAATTATCCTGTGAGCTTCTTTAATATGTTTTTCCTGGATTTATCTTTCGATGTGTAGCAATCTGTCATCTCTTTTCAGGCAATGCTACAAGCAACTCCACCAGCATCTTCAGACACTGTGGGACCACTAGAGGACATGGTACCAGGTCAAAGGAAAATGTCTTCTGATATTGAAAATGCCACTATCCCTCAAGCTGATTGTCGAAATTCTTTTTGCAGTCATTTTCTTTCTTTGGAAAAGGTAGTAAGTCATCCTGACAGTTTCTTTAATATGGTTATCCTGGATTTATCTTCCTTCTCTTCCTATGCATGAAGCAGGATCAACCCGAGGAAAGCACATCTGTACCTAATCAGAATCGAACTCCAACAATAATTCAAGATGTGAACTCAACTTTCCACAAAGTAGAATCATTCCTAAAGTCTATCCCGAAGGATCATTTTCGTTCACTATTAGGTACACCAAATTCTAATCTGGAGTCTGCAAAGGAAACAGTGAAACATTTTGTTGGAGGACCATTGAAGATGTTGGCGGACCGAGCTAATGAAAAGGTATTGAAGGAAGCAATTAGCCTACTGAACGAGAATCTCTCGTCATTCACTGATGAACAGGCCAGGCTGTTGGTAAAGATCAAACATATATTCCCTTTGATGGTTCAAGACCTGAGGGACGCAAGCCAGACCGAGTCTAGTTGCCAAGACTTCTTCATTGATCTTGAGAAGCACAGGAAAACTTTAGATGACTTGAGGAACACTGACATGGAATTGAAGTTAAAGTATGATCAAGAAGAGGCTGAAGAGAAAGAAATGGAAACTATGCTTATGTTCCTTAGGAAGAGGAAGGCTGAAATTCTAGAGAAAAGACATGAATTATCTGTAAAGGCTAACCACACTATGTCTTCAGCAGAAGAAAAAGCGGGTAGGATTGAAGACACCAAAATACTGTTGGTCAAGGCTAAAGAGAAAATTGATAACTTAAAGAGGCAATGGTCTGTTCTTAAACCTTTGCATCTGTAATTTGAATGTCAGCTCTTGTAACTGTTGTATAGGGCAATGTTAGTGCTAATCAGTGCACTCTTTCGGAAAAAAAACAAAAAGAAAAGGGAAGGGACATCTTGAATGATCTGGTTTTTGCAGTCGATGAAGTGAGTTTAGGGTTCGGTATGATTAATCTGTTTGGGGTTTATTGGCTATCCTTGTGAGCCATCAAATGGAGATTGTCCAAGTTTCGAATGGAGTTAACTCTTAACTGCTGTGAAAGGTTAACTGGGAAACACAAATTCTCTTATGAAAATGACATGATGTGGTAAATTCATGTTTTTTATGTAAGATAACACTAAATAATACTTTTTGATATTAAAAGGGTGTTGTAACTTTCAAATTTATCCTGGACGAAAGTTAAGTGTATTTTTTGTATAGAGCAAGTTTCATCTTTTTCTGTGTATTCTTGTCCTTTGTAACAATTTTCAGTGGTACCTTTATATATAGTATGAATAGTTACATTGCACACAGTGCCTCAGACATAGCCAAAAATTTTACGGAGGCGTGTTCAAGTTTTAGATTGTAAATAAAAAAACTTTTGATGATCGGGTGCACCAAAAAAAAGGTTAAAATCAAATCAAACAACATTTAACCAAATTATAAAAACATGTAAAATATAATTAACAACTGTATAATTTAAAGCAAATAGGCAAATCACAATATCGATCAATATGTGCTTTATTGATTAAAGGAAGAAAATCATTTCACTTCCCAACTTTGCATTAAAGAAAGAAAGAAGAGAAGTGAATCAGAATTCCCCAAAAATATGGATTCCTTCTGCAACTTATACTTGATTAAGGATTTAACTAAAAAATTGAGAATTTGCAGGAAACAGCTAAAAAAGGTTTAAACAATCAATTTTGTAGGATTATTTGTTGTATATGCATCTCAATTACTCATAAACTATTTTAAAAATTAAATTAATAGAATTATTCAATTAAATTTAGACAACAATAATAAATTATTCTATAGTTTACTTTTACTTGTTCACTTTACCATATTAGGAGATTTTTTTCTTTCTATTTTACCTGTTTGCTTATTCCCTAAATCATTTTTCAAGAATTTTTGAATCATTAATAGTCATATAATATGCACTCCATTTTTTTTAAATTAAAGGAGAACGCAATATTCATTGTTAATAAGTAAAAATAAAGATAGGGAGTATATTAGTAACTGAGAAGTATAGCTTCACTCCACACTCCATTAGTCATTACTCCATTATTCCCTAACTAATTACACTTAATTTAAGGATTAATAATTGGACTACTATTATTTATATAGTTAAGTCTTAAAAACAGCCTTTATCACATAATTTTCCCTATATTATTTGAGAAGTGATTCACCTACTACTCCATTATCCTCTAACTAATTTCACTGAATTTAAGGATTAATAAATGGAGTAAGGTAATAAATTTATTTGTCCATTTATATATTAAAAAATGTCGTTTGTTTGTTCAAATAAGTAGGCAAATTCTAACAACTCTCTTTGCTATATATTTGATGAACGTTTATTATTAGACTATAATTACCCCCACAAGGTAATACTTCTTAATTATCCCATATTAATTAGTTCATTTTACACGCTGCTTAAGAAATTACTAAGAAGATGATTTTACTGATTTATCCCTTAAAGAACTTCTTGGAAATTTTACAAATAAATATGAACACTTTCAAAAAGAATTAATTGCATGGATAATATAGAAATAAATTAATTAATATTTTCTTGATTTAGTAAGGTGATAATTATATTTAGTATAATGATCAACTAATATGGGACAGAGAGAGTATATTACTACCACTGTCCCATATTAGATGGACATCTTACTAACTTTGGAAGTGTAAACAAATTTTGAAGATTCAATTATTTTCAAGAGGCTAATTAATATGAACAAGGGACAAAATAGTAAAATTGATCAATCTATTAATGATTTCTTAATTATAGTGTAAAATAGAAAGTGCTCATCAAATATGGGACGAGGGAGTATATATATTAGTCTAGAGAAAACAAATGTAGAAATATTTAACAACTTGACATAATTGAATGCAAAACCACACGCATAGAATAAGACAATTAGAAAACTCTATAAATTTAATTTGTGTTAGACAATGGATTAACTCACCACTAATCAAAATTAAAGCAGCAAAATATACAATTACTTTTCTAAAGTTCAAAATGTTTGTCAAAATTAATGTTGCATCATTCCTAGTTGAACTTTTTGTACTAACTGAAGGTCATAACTTGATAGAGAGTATTGTTGAAGATCATGAGCACTCAATTGGAACTAAATGGGCTGTGTTGGTAGCTGGATCAAGTGGATGGTATAACTACAGACACCAGGTAATATATACATATATTTAATCAATGTGATATTACACTTGCTAATTTCATATGAATTAGTACTGAAAATCACTTGTATTCATCGCTTTAGTAATAACATCAAAGATGAAAGTAAAAATAATGATACCACCATCATGTATATTTGCTCAATGTTCAAAGAGTTGGTAATGACTTTCTTCCTACCCAGAGATCATAGTAAGCCGGGAGAAAGGCACGATATCGAATTTGTCGTGAAATTGAAAGATATTTGAGGTTGAATAAGTTAACTTATGGTTAACAATAACGTAATGAAAAGACAAAAGATTATTTAACTTAATTTAAATTAATCATACTATATATTATAGTAAAGAAATTGTTTTTAAGATCGATTAATTTATTAATTTGGACTAATAATTTAAGGCTAATATAAGTCACGCTTATCAACTATTGAAGAAAGGAGGTCTAAAAGATGAACACATTATTGTAGTCATGTATGATGACATAGCTTACAATCCTGAAAACCCTAGACCTAGAGTTATCATAACTAACCCACATTGTCATGATGTGTACAAAGAAGTACCCAAGGTATGTACGTGTGGTTCTGAATTTTATAACGAATTGAGTGTCAATAACATACACTATTTGTGCAAAATTTAATGAATTCAATCGAACTCATATTTGAACTACTAGTTCCACTCCCAGATTATTTGTCAAGATGTTATTACTTAAATCTGATGTGTGTGTGTATATATATATATATATATATTTGATTAATTTTTTTATGAGAATTATACTTGTAGGATTACACAGGAAAAGATTGTAATGTTCAAAACTTTTATGGTGTTATCTTGGGAAACAAAAGTGCTCTAACCGGAGGCTGTGGAAAAGTTGTGAACAATGATCCAAATGATTATATTTTTATTTACTATACTGATCATGGTGCTCCTGGTGTAGTTGGTAAAAAATTTTAATTTCTTACTCTAACTAAAATGCAATATAAAATATAATATAAATTATTTTTCACCAAAGTTTTTAATTAATCTAATTTTTTCATGTTTAGCAATGCCTGTAGAACCACCGGTCTATGCCACGGACCTAAATGAGGTGTTGAAGAAAAAACATGCTTCTAGGACTTATAAAAAAAATGGTAAGTAATTTTTGTGCTAGCTAGTTTGAATCAATTATATATGTCGATATTGAATAATGAACTCATGTTGTTAATTAATTAGGTATTTTACTTGGAAGCTTGTGAATCTGAAAGCATGTTTGACGGTCTTCTTGATGAAGGTTTAAATATTTATGTAACGACTTCATCAAAACCCGGTGAAGATGGTTGGGCTACTTATTGTTCTTTCATTGGTGATAAATCTTGCTATGGTGAGTGTCCACCAAAAGAATTCAAGGATAATTGCTTGGGAGATTTGTTCAGTGTTTCTTGGCTAGAGAATAGGTAGGTATGTATGTATATGTTTGTTAGATTAATTCTTTAATTTGACATCATTATTATTGAATTGAAAACATAAAAAAAAAAAAAAAAAAGTGATATACTATATGTTAAATTAAACTAACTATACTTGGTAATTTGTGTAAATCAGTGATTTGCGTGATCGATGAGTTGAAATTTTGAAGAAGCAGTATCAACGGGTAATTATTTTGTTAAGTTTCAAATATCATATAGTTAGGGAGTACGTGTTGTTAATTGTTTGATTCGAAATTTTATAAATGTAATTCTTAACTTCTGGTTGGATTTTTTTATTTTTGAATTTGATCAGATTCGTAAAATGAGTTAAATAAGGGTACACACGGTTCCCATATAATGGAATATGGTGATTTACATACACATAATGATGCTCTCTCCAAATATATGGGTTCTAATTCCCCAGAACATACTTGTTCTACCAATAACTACCCCTCAAACTCAAGACATGTTAATCAGCGTGATGTGCAACTCTTGTATCTCTTATCCAAGGTAATTCATTTTAACATTACTTTAATTTGTGTACGTATGTACGTAAAACAATGTTTAAGTATATAATCAATTTCACAGTTCCATGATGCTCCTGAAGGGTCTATAAGAAAATCAGAAGCTTATAGGAAACTAAGTGAAGTTATATCAGAAAGAGAACATGTAGACAAGAGTGTAAAATATGTTGGACAAATTTTATTTGGAGTTAAAAATGGTCCAGAAGTGCTCAACATTGTTAGACCTGCTGGACAACCCCTTGTTGATGATTGGGATTTTCTTAAATCCTTTGTAAGTATATACTACACGTCTATATGTTATAACAATGACATATATACATTGACAATATAAAAAAAATTAATGTTGCGTTGATGTACAGGTGAAGATATTTGAGTCACATTGTGGATCATTGACTAGCTATGGCAGAAAACACGTTCGTGGATTTGCTAATATGTGTAATGCTGGAATTCAAAGGGACCAAATAGATGCAGCCGCTAAACAAACATGTTCTTCTTAATTAAGGAATTAATTAAATACTGATCATGTAGCTTGTATTAAGCAACTTCATTATTATTAATAAATCTTATGACTAGTATTGCTACTTAATTATTTATATGTTATACGTACCAAAGACTGAGTATTGATGGGAAGTGTTGGTGATCGATCTTAAACTAATTAAGTCATGCATGGTTTGCTTCAATGATTTTGTATATATTGTAGCTTTATTTAGGTCACTCATTTTTTAAAAAAAATTGTAGCTTAATTATAATATGTTTAATCCACAGGTAATAATTATATTATATATGTACCCACCAAGGTTTTCTTAAGAAACTAAGTTACTAAATTATTAACGTATAAATTGATAACTTAAAGAGGCAATGGTCTGTTCTTAAACTTTTGCATCTGTAATTTGAATGTCAGCTCTTATATGTTATGATAAAAATATAAGGAATTCAAAACAAAACATTCTTAGCTTTGAGGCATGTTAAAACATTTCTTGAAGATAGTTGGAGTCTCCCACTAGCAAACGGAAGAATAAATAACAACTTTATCTTCGGGATTCAACTATGCCACAAACAAGTAGCACTAAAGAATATTGCTCTTCTATTCTTGAAATGATGATATCACCTTTTGATTAATGTCCCACAAATGTTTTTTCAAGGGAAATTAATTTTTTTTTTTTGTGTACTTATCTTTTCAAACAAAAGAAACTCAATTTATAGGAAAAAAGTTATGCAAGAAAAGACTTTCATTAAATTGTATTTATTATAGGTTCATGAATTGAAAAAAAAAAAACTTGCCTTCCAAAAAAACATATAATGTAGAACTAAAACAAAAGTATCTTCCAAAAATTATGTTACAAAGAATTAAAATAAAATAAATGTTACAATTCACATTCATGCATTTTATTATTTTAAAACTTTTAACGGATGAATTTATTTTAAAATTAATTGAAACACTATAGGGCAATGTTACTCTTTTGAAAAAAAAATACATACAAAAAGAAACGGTAAGGGACAAATTCTCTTTTTGATATTAAAAGGGTGTTGTAAGTTTCAAATTTATCCTGGATGAAAGTTGGTATATTTTTTGTATAGAGCAAGTTTCATCTTTTTCTCTTTGTATTCTTGTCCTTCAATTCCATTTATGCACAGACTCTAATGTTAAGGTAACAATTTTCAGTGTTACCTGTAATGATCCGGTAGGTTATTTTTGGGAATTTTGAAGGTGATAATGTGTGTTAAGGAGACTTTGATACTAGTGGCGATTTGAGAGTAAGGTAAATGGCTGGTGTGGTTATGATGTTTGTTAGTAGTAAGAGTGTTGATTTTAGTGGAGTACTGTGAGAAGTATGTGAGGTTCAATAAATCGAGTATGTTTACGATTGTAATGGGGACTAGATTAATTGATCGTGGGTGGCAAAAAATCAAAGATATGGAGTCATATGAATGGAAATGTTTGATATAGACGCTATGGAGGGAGTATATTGTGTTATTCGACCTTGGTTCCATACATTCTTATGTGACCATCTATCTCGTTTCGTACATTATTTGGAGTATGATTCATTGCATATGCCCACATGTGTTTCTACATCTATGGCTGAATCCCTAGTGGTGGATCGGATGTACCGATCCTCTTATGTCCTTTTGATAGGTAGGATCCTTGGGCAGACTTAGTCATTTTACTTATAATAGATTTGGTGTTGTTTGGGATAGTTGAAATATACCAGTAGTTCTACACGCATGACCTTGCTTATGAGAATTTATAAAAGATCTACCATGAGTATATATAGTTGTCCGACAGACTTAAGATTTATCTTATCATCGGTATCACGTTTTGGTTATGTGTGATTGAATGTGGGGACCATTGGATCTAGATTTGTTGTTCTTAAGATTTTTCTACAATCACAACTATTGATCTAGCATTTTAACAATTATGTTAGAGGTTCAGTATACTTGGATGTATCACTCTCTAGGTGGTTACTTGATCATTCCCTTGTTAGGGTTAGATATGTTTGATCTTCTCTTGATTAGTACATGATGTCTAAAGACCATATTTTTATAACTTAAGCTCGTGAAAATATTGTGTTGTGAAAAGAAAATCTTGATAAGATCTGTGATGGTTTGTGCATTATGAGTGTCTGGTGATTGATTCATGCTCACTTCTGGTTGTAGTCAGTATTGATTCAGACGTTATGTGAGAAAATATTCATCATGATGGTTGTGTTAAGGTCCAATGGGTTTCAGTTTAGATTGGGTTAATGAGTTAGTTTGTGGCTGGCTAATCACTCTTGATTTGTAGATCTTCCAAAGTTTGATTCGTAAGTTTAGTTCTTAAAAGTTGATCTTGATGGAATGGTTTTAACGATGAGGCCACTTGAAGAGGTGAAAACTAACTCTAGAAGATCATAACTTAGAATTTTGGTAACATCAGTCATTCTTCCTTCTCCTTTTTTATGTTCGAGGACGAACATGATTTTTAGTGGTGGATAACGTAATGATCTGGTAGGTTATTTTTGGAAATTTTGAACTATTCGTTTAAGTTGAGTTAATTAATTGATGGGTAATTGTAGATACTTGACTTAACCCTAGACATGAAATGTAGGAAATATGAAATTTGACCTATTGGTTGGAATTAGGGGTGTACAAGTCAAACCGAACCGACGAACCAAATCAAACAAAAAAAAAAACCAATTTGTGGTTTGGTTTGGCGGTTGAGAAAAAAACCGACCCCTCTTGGTTTGGTTTGGTATTAAAAGAAAAAAAGTCAAACCGAACTCAAACCAAACCGACATAACATATATATATATATATATATATATATATATATATATATATATATATATATAATTTTATTTTATTTATAATCTACTTTGTTAATATATTTTTAGTTAGTTTATCGTTTTCAATGTTTATATATTTTATTTCAAATTTGGGCTTGTAAAATTTGTAAATATTTTATTTTGTATTAAGATCCGAAGTTATAATTATATTGTTATAGTTTTTCAAATTCGAAGTTAACAATTTACTTTGTAAATATTTCGTTTTGTATTCAGTTTGACTGCATCCTTTAATCTTATTAATTTAACATAATGAACGTTGATATTTAAAAAAAAAAAATTGTACTCATGTGAATTTTACCCTTTTTACAAAAATTTCTATTCATTTAACATTTCTTAAGTTTAGCTTATCACAGGTAAGTGAAAATATATTTGATCACATTTTCAAACATCGTATAGTTGTAAAAACCCGAAAAAATCGAAAAACCAAAAAAAACCCAAAAGAAACAACTAAAATCAAAACCGAAAAAACCGACTTTGCGTGGTTTGATTTGGTTTATAGATTTAATAAACCGACATAATTGGTTTAGGTTTTTTTTAATGAAAAACCAAACCAAACCGACCTATGTACACCCTTGGAATCAAGATTTAGAAATATTATTATACATTTGAGTGAGTTTTTGGGTCAAGGCTAGACACATAATAATATGTGTGCTGTTAGTTTCAAAATTTTATTGTGATTATTTATTTGAATAGATTGGATTGATTTGGAAGCCCAACGAAAGGGGAAGGCTAAAATCCCAAAGTGATTGTTCGATAAATTGAGGCAAGTAGATTTCTAAACTCTTGTTAATTGTATGAAATTCTTGTATTTCCTTGTAATATGTGTTTGGGGGTAATGAGACTTGGTGATGGGTTGACTTGTCCACATTGATTAATTCTAATGACGAAAAAGGGGTAATAAAAGGCAATGCGATTAATTGTTTGTGTGTGATGTGTTGAGAATGGTTTGAAAGGCTTGTTGAATCATTGTTGATGTTGTATCATGATTGTGTTGTTGTGAATTGTGCAATGTTATGAAAATGGTCATCTCCTCATTATTTGTGTGAACATGTCATTTGCATTGTTCTGAGACATGGTTGTGACGAGTGTTATGTGAATTGAGAAATAATAAGAAATTAAAGAGGATGTACCATTTCGAGGAATGTATCACGCGTCGCGATGGATATATATTTCGAGGGACGTGTCGTGTGCTGCAACAGATACTATATTTCGAGGAACGTATCGCGCACTGTGATGGTTACTATTATCGAGGGTCGTATCGCACGCTGCGATGGATGCATGGACAGATATGTCCCCCATGGATCCCGGACTGAGAGACAGCAAGTGTGTATCACTAGGTCAGACATTCATCACTATACTTGACATTGTATTCCATTGCATTGCACATATTTATCATTAGCGAACTTGATATTGTGTTTTACCGATCTTGTGAGTGCCTTTATGTGGAACTTTGATTGATGAATATTGAGCTTATTGTTAGGATATGCAATTGTTAGAGTGTTGTTGTTGAGTTGTGTGGTATGTGAATTATGAACTGTTAGGTTGGGTTGTTTTTATGCAGGTTTTAGTTGTGGAGGTTGTGATTGATGAATATTGAGCTTGTTGTTGAGAATATATGATTGTTAGAATGTTGTTGAGATATGTTCTTGTAAATTGTGAACTGTAAGGTTGGGCTAATTTTATGTAGGTTGTAGTTATGGAGGTTCGGTTGGGGTGTAAGGAGTACCCCTGTTTAGAGGTTTACTTGCTGAGTACCGTGTGGTTTGGTACTCACCCCTTGCTTCTACAATTTTTTGTAGGTTACGAGCCTGAATTTTGTGATACTTTCCATTCTCTTATTTTTCGAGGCTTCCTGGAGATTTTTGAGATAGTTGTTTGTCATCTCAACGGACTTTCTTACTTCTATTTATGATCTTATTCTATTCTAGAAACAAGGTCATTTGAACCTTGTGTTTTCTTTTGAATCAATTATAATACTCACTACAAAAAATTTGCCTTTTAGCCACGCATTAAACCGTGGCTAAATGGTAGCCAAAACCGTGGCTATCACGTATTGGCCACAGCCACTTAGCCATGGTCGGCTGCATGCCCAACAAGGACGTCGCCATGAAATTTGCCACGATTTTAGCGTCCGTGGTAACATTCTTCTAGCCACGGTTTAGATTGTGTTTAGCTTTGCCTACAACAAATCATGACTTACCCATATATTAACCATGGCTAATATAGGCGTTGGTAATTTGCTCATAACTTTCATACAAAATATGAACTAGCTACGGTTCAACCGTAGCAAGTGTGTTTTTTTTTTAAAAGAATAATAATAATTTCCCTGCAATATATCCCAATATCAATACACTAATTGATAGGCATTCACAGTGATCACATAATTATCACTTGATACAATAAAATGATTTCCAAATGATTCACTGATCTAGTATACACAGAAAACTAGCTATTATAATAATGATCAAAGTCGCAAAAAATAAGAGCTTCAAACCTTGAATATTCATACAAAATACCACAAATACTAGAGTATTAGAAATACTAAAAGTTAAAAGAAACACCATATATATAGTTTGTTTTAAAATATACTAAAGGCTAAGAAGATTAGTTGAAAGCAGGCAACTCACTACCAAACTTAGCTTGTAAAAACCTATGAAGAGTTGCCAATTGATTCTCATTTTGCACAAGCCAATTCTTAGTTTCCTCGAGCGTTTATTTGGTCGCTTCAAGCTGTTCTTTGGTCTCTTTATATCCCTTTTCTTTCAAGGTTTCTACATGTTTCTCTAGGTCTCCAACACGTTGATGAGACATACTACTAGAGCTACCAAGATTCACATTACTAATTGAATGCGAGGCATTCCAAAAGCATTTGAAGGGCAAACATTACCACCTAAACCACACACACGACCAGAATGTTCAACTCCACACTCTTTTCCAACGACATCATTAGGATGAGCTAGTATCTTCATAGGAACACCTGAACTGGCAGCAAGTTCCTGATCTGTAGGTAGATGCTCCAATATCTTATCCTACAAGAAAGGATATTTTCACAATACTAAAAGCAAATAGAACACACCCCAAAGCACTACTACTAACAGAAGTTAACATAATCTGTACAAAAAAAATATTAACAAAAGTACTATTACAAGACATCAACTATTTTGACAAAAACTTAAACAAAAACCACTTTCTAATGTGTAATAAGAGAACACAAAACAAACAATCCCTATTTCAAAGTTATTTGATGAGGAAAGATAAAAAGCATCCAGGTAGACACATTTGTAGCACAAAGGCAGCTGCTATAACAATAAGCTCACTTCTCACCTACATTAGTTATTTTTTGTTTTTATTCTTTGATAGCTAGTTGAGTCTTATGCTAGGCTATGGACTAAAGAGAAAAGACAAGAATAAATCAACACCATAACTAAAATTTGAAAATAGACAGGTATATAAATCTTACAGCTAAAATCTTTCCTTCTTCATTCACATAATTATCATCCTTCTTCAGTAAAGTTGACAAAATAACCTTACTCCGACACACAGGTCTTCCCAATTGTTGCTCCTGTCATTAATCAAGTATATATAAATAAAACATAAACATGAAACACATTTCACTTGATACAATAAAATGATTTCCAAATAGAATTCAAGGTTAAGAAACATATCATTTAACGACCTCGCCTTGCATTGCTTTTGCTACCACCAGCATGCGAGACTTTAAGTTTCTTTCTATTTTTTACATTTAGTGCACTTTGTTTCTATAATTCTCAAACATAAATTTAATTACATGTAATAGAAGGGCACAATTTCACAAGATGTAGGACACAAGTTCTTAAAGCTATCTAAATCGCTTTAACACAGCCAACACCAACAATATTACTTAATGAAAGCAAACAAAAACCTGTCTTTAAAATTCAGACTCACAATGGTCTTTATAACACGTTCATTTAGATTGCTCAACAATCATACAACTATATCCTATTTCATAATTGTTGGCATCTTAAAAGGAGTATCTACTTCCACACAAAGGATGCAATATAAAATTTAAAAGGAAGATATCGGAGCGAGAAAAGAGTTTAAGCTCTAATGATGTTGAAGGGAGAGAGCAAAAACAGACATTGCAAAGCCGAAACAAGAACTTACCAACATATTTGAAGCATTCATTGACATCACATAAGTTTCTTCTAAGTAACTAATAATTTTCAGTCATTTTTGTCTCAACATATTTAGCTTATAAGTTATCTTCTAATTCTTATTTTATTTACAGTTGAAGGCATATTTAAATGTACAAAATGAGTTATATTGTGTATGTACATAACTTAGGAGTTAGAAAGTTTCATATTTCTTCCTTTCCATACTTTCCCGAAGTAAAGTTGTTATGTAGCAGGAGTCCAATGGAGTAGCAGGGTGAATTGCGATGGACTGAAAACTAATGCAAAGAAAATGTTTCGTGGGATGCTATTTACAGAATGACACTTACAAGGATAATTTAACACTTGTGGCAGATGTCTAACTGAGGATATTCCAAAGCCAAGAAGTATAGATGAAGTCCTGATCAAAATCATCCTTCAAAAAGTATATTTGAGAGCCAATTTGAGACCTTAGTCGGCTAGAAAATTAGGAGAACTGAATGTATACCCAACGTAAACTGTGTTGAAATTGTTTTTTTCCTAAGAGTCTACATATGCAAGCCTAGAAATTTCGAATGAATATCAAACCTAGTTCTTCTGTTTTTTATTTTTTCCTTTAGTTGTAAAGTCCATTTTGGTTACTAATAAAAATTATTTACCCAAAAAATAAGAGAAAGAAAGAATCAAATTATGAACAACAATTACCTTCATCTTATCCTCATTACAGTGATGCACAAACAAAGGCAGTCCAATCAATAGAATCCACATTTTCGAGAGGCTTGGCAAGTAGCTCTTCTTTACTTTTGTTGGGGTAGAAGTTATTACATCGTTACTTATATTTATGGGCCCTCCACCTCTCGCGTAAAGATTGCATCACCCATTTAAATCCAATGTCATAATCAAACTCAAAATTCTCCGTCACATATGTTTGTATTCATAAATCAGTACCTATTGAAAAAGATAACATTATTTGAATGATAATAAAGTTAGCTAGTTACCTCAATAAGTTGCCATTGTCGTTTTGTTTTTTCATGTGGCATCCTATTGCATCACTCAACTGATATGGGACAAAATACAAACATTTGAGAAAGTTTGCCAAGAAACCTCACAAGCAAATTTGAACCATTGTCACTTCTTTTTCCATCACCATTTAGTTCCACCATGATTTTTTAAATTTTTTTCAAAGTTCCAAACTCGATCTGATTGCATCTTTTGAGTAGTAACTTCTCCGGTTGAAGTATCTATCATTTTAACAAGCCATTAACACAAATGAAAACTAATGATACCAATAAAATAATAATAAAGAATAAAAAGCAACAATAAACTCTAATATGAAATTATTTCTAACCTCTAATGTGGACAAGTAACGACTCATTTTTCACTTGTGAGCTAGTTCCAACAAAACTCGAAGAAGAAATTAAATTGCCATTACTGAGAGTAGGAGTTGTAATATTCTCATTCACAACTTGGTCATCTAGTTGATCCAAATTTAGGGAAGTTGTGCTATTATTGTCAGCTTGTCGTCCTTGTAGGCTTTCTAACAATGATTGTGCTTTTACAACTAGAAAACCCAATAAAACTTAAAACAAGTAGTAACGTATTTGATCCCAGATAGGCACTGCTCTTTAATTTTTCAAATGTTGGACTTTAAATTCATGTTCCTTATACAGAAATAAACGATAACTAGAACATGGTTTGAAATGCACAGAACAAAAAAAAGGAGATCTAATCCTGCAAAATTTCACACCTCTCAAGATTTATATATAAGTATATAGGTTATCGATTTATGGTAATAATTCCTCCAATGTATAATCTTATCTACAAAATTCGTGGTGAAAATCTATCCATCAATCTTTCCAGAGGTGTGAGCATGATTTTTCCAACATAAATAAAGTAGGATTTATAACCTACCTCTAAAATTTTTATTCTTTACAACTAGAAAACCCAATAAAAACACATCAAATTGCATATTTCAAAAGCTCATAACTTCAATAAACAAAAACTTTATCCAAAACCCTACATTCAATTTTGAGTTTAAAGACACTAGATTCCAAAGATTTGTTACTTGAACGAAGCAAACTTAACACATTCTACAACTATTTGAAGCGGCTTTTGATAGAAATCAATTTTGAAGAAGAGAGTTGAATTTTGGGCAGAAATCGATTTAGATTTTGGGGGTTGGTTTTGGGTGAAGTGAGAGAAAAGAGAGTGAGTAGAGGGAAATAATAGAAAATGAGGCAAATGAAAAAATAAAGGGAAGGAATGAAATTTTACCCGCCTATTTTAGCCACAGTTCGTACTGCGTAGAGAATTTTTTATTTTTTAAGCTAATTTTGTCACAATTTTCGCGACCGTGGCTATAAGGTGATTTTTTGGCAGTTACTTTAGAGGATTGTACATGTGACAATCTAATTTTGAGAGTATTGTTGAGTTTATTATAAAATTTCCACATTTTATTGTAATGGTTGAGTTTTAGGCTGAAAGACAAGTGTCATCATGTCCATTTTTGAGTGACACCTTTAGTTGACATCCTTATATTTTGTATGAATAATTATTGCATTGCACACGACTCCTCCAGCAGTGATGTAATCAGAAATTTTACGAAGAGTGTTCAAATTTAGATGGCAAATAAAAAA
Source organism: Solanum bulbocastanum (assembly GCA_037074985.1). NCBI lineage: Eukaryota > Viridiplantae > Streptophyta > Magnoliopsida > Solanales > Solanaceae > Solanum > Solanum bulbocastanum. The sequence goes on along the minus strand of CM073604.1, from coordinate 37,315,855 downwards.
TAATCCTGATAATTGGGTGGCCTTAAATAAAAAGTTTAAAATCAAACTAAGCAACATTTAACTAAATTATAAAAATCTTTAAAATAGAATTAACAATTGTATAATTTAAAGGAAAATATGCAAATCACGATATCGATGAATGTAAGCTTTATTTTTTTTATTCTTGCGCGAGGTATGCTAATCTTCTCTGTATCATTCTAATTTTATCGGATGTCCTGAAGGGATGAATGTAAGCTTTGTTAATTAAAGGATGAAAATATTTTCACGAAAGAAAGAAGAGAGGAGAGAAGTGAATCAGAATTCCCCAAAAATAGGGTATCGGGGAAAGAGTATTATACAAGATACTTAAATAATTATTTTAATTTGAAATAAACTTTAGAAAAATCGTTTTATTTTATTATGACTTTGTTTTACTGTTACTTTATTTTTGTGATTTTAATCTTTGATTTTTAGAATTGAATTTCAATTTTCAAGTCAGTAATTTCTCTTTTATCCCTTTTTACACTTTAAATCGAAAATAGAAGAGTTGAGTAAATAAAAAATCCAAAGGAGGTTCATGGCCAAGTTGGATTTCTTCTGCAACTTATACTTTGATTTAGGATTTAATCAAAAAATTGACAATATGCAGGAAAGAGCCAAAAGAGGTTTAAATAATCAACTGTCTAGGATTATTTGTTGTATATGCGTCTCAATTACTCATAAACTACTTAAATAAGTAAATTAATATAATTATTCAATAATTTTAGACACAAATAATAAATTATTCTCATAGTTCAAATTTACTTATCCACTTTCTCATATCAGTTGAAGAATATTTTTTTTCTTTCTATTTTATGCGTTTACTTATTCCCTAAATCATTTAAAAAAAATTTTGAATCATTAATAGTCATATATTATGCACTCCATTTTATATATTTTTTAAAAAGGAGAACGCAATATTTATCGTTAATAAATAAAAATGAAGATAGGGAAAATATTAGAATTTGAGAAGTGTATAGCCACACTCCACAGTCCACCTTTAGTGATCTCAATAGTCATCACTCCATTATTCTCTAACTAATTACTCTGAATCTAAGGATTAATAATTGGACTATTACTCTCAAAAACATCCAACAATAGTTGTCATTATCTTTATATTTATAGTTTCTTAAGAAGTGTGTAAAGTTAATAGTGGACAACTATTGTTAGAGAAAAAATATTATTTATATAGTTAAGTCTTTAAAACAGTCTTTTCACATAATTTTCCCTATATTAGTTGAGAAGTGTATTCCTAATCCTCCCTCCGTCGACTTTTAATTGTTATGGTTTTCTTTTATAGAGTCAAACGATAAGATCTTTGACGTACTTTTTGTATAGTTCTTGAATATCTTTTTTTTTTTTGGTTCAAACTATCGAATTAATGTGATCTAGTTTTATCGAATTAATGTGATCTAATTTAACTTTAAAAAATTAGTTAAATTAGTTTTCAAATAGTACAACATAACAATGAAAAGTGGACGGATGGAGTATTACTGTATTATCCTCTAACTAATTACACTGAATTTAAGGATTAGTAAATGGAGTAAGATCATAAATTATTTGCCCATTTATATATAATATCGTTTGTTTGTTCAAATAAGTAGGCAAATTCTAACAACTCTCTTTGCTATATGTTTGATGAACGTTTATTATTACTAATACTTCTACTTAACTATATTACTATCACCGTTCCAAATTATATGGACATCTTATTACAAGTATTTGTCTCATATTATTTGATCACTATTTAAATCAGGATGAAATTAATTAATTTTTCTCATATTACCCCAACAATTAATATGGCTTTGAAAGTTTAAACAAATTTTGAAGATGTATTTTTTTTTTCAAGAGGCAATTTAATATGAACAAAGGGCAAAATAGTAAAGTTGATCAATACATTAATAATCTCTTAATTACCGTGTAAAATAGAAAGTGTCTATCTAATATGGAACGGATGGAGTATATATCTTAGTCTAGAGAAAAAAATGTAGAAAAATTTAACGACTTGACATAATTAAATTCATAACCGCACGCATAGAATAAGACAATTAGAAAACTCTATAAATTTAATTTGTGTTACCCGATGGATTAACTCATCACTAATCAAAATTAAAGCAGCAAAATATATAATTACTTTTCTAAAGTTCAAAATGTTTGTCAAAATTAATGTTGCATCATTCCTAGTTGCACTTTTTGTGGGACTAGTTGAAGGTAGTAACGTGATAGAGAGTATTGTTGAAGATCATGAGCATTCCATTGGAACTAAATGGGCTGTGTTAGTAGATGGATCAAGCGATTGGTATAATTACAGACACCAGGTAATATATACATATATTTAATATTAACGTAATACTGTTTGTGCTAATTTCATATGAATCAGTACTAAAAAACACTCGTGTTCATCGCTTTAGCAATAACATCAAAGTTGAAAGTAAAAATAATGAACCACCATCATGCATAATGTTCAATGTTCAAAGAGTTGGTAATGACTTTCTTTCTATCCAGAGATCATAGTAAATTGGGAGAAAGGCATTCATATATTCTCCAGGCACGAGACCCAATTTGTCACAAAAGTGAAAAGATAGTTAAGGTTGAATAAGTTAACTTATGGTTAAAAATAAAGTAATGAAAAGAAAAAAGATTGTTTGGAAGACCACCAAAAAGTTTGTTTCTAAGATTGATTAATTTTTTAATTTGGACTAAAAAATTTCAGGCTGATATATGTCATGCTTATCAATTACTGAAGAAAGGCGGTCTAAAAGATGAACACATTATTGTATTCATGTATGATGACATTGCTTACAATTCTGAAAATCGTAGACCTGGAGTTATCATAAACAAGCCATATGGTGTTGGCAAACATAATTTCCACTCATCTATTAGCTGTAGAATTAAAAACTGAAAAACATGTGCCTGAGTATTTAAGGATGGTACTAGCTACACCATTGACATTTATCTCTGTTGAAGGCATTGATTGAGACATCTGCATTTCCTTCACCATTTGAGTGATTTCTGCCATTTGTTCCTTAGTAAAGTGCTGAAAGTTGGCTGTCCCTCCTTCCTTAGAAGACTTATAAGAGTTGTCCTTTCCTGCAAAAGCTGCAATCCCTTTGATCATAGAGTTTTTCCTTTTAGTGAACTCAAAATCCTCAGAGTACCTATGCAGTCTATGGCAATCATCCATGACATAGCCAATTCTGAAGCGGAAGTTTTCATGAAGGTCAGTTTCCTTTTGCTACATCTTCTATCTCATCCTCCAAACTCTTTACTCCTTCTCCCTCTTATTTTGATGTTCTAGGTCAACTCCTTTCTACTCTCACTTCCAATAATCACATCTTTTCTTCTGTTCCTTCACCACCTTCCTCTCTTAACATTGTGCATCCTCCTTCACCAGACCCTGTCATTCCTCCTATTCCTTTTCCTAGAAGATCAGAAAGGCTTTCTCAAAAACCAGGTTATCTTAAGGATTTCATCTGTAGTAGTGTTTATCTCACTAATCTTACTGACTTGTGCTTTACTTCCCCTCCTCTTACTCCAGTTTTTTCTTTTAATACCCCGTCTGTTCCTAATCAGCAACTTTTCAGATCCCTCACCAATTTTACTGAACCCATTAGTTACTCTTAAGCTTCTGCACACCCTGAATGGGTCTCTGCTATGGTTGCAGAAATTGCAGCTCTAGAACTCAATGACACTTGGGAAGTTATTTCACTACCTCTAGCAAAGAAGGCTTTACCTTGCAAATGGGTATACAAGATTAAACTTCTTTCCAGTGGTTCAATTGAAAGATTTAAAGCTCGATTAGTGGTGAGGGGAGATATTCAAAGAGAAGGAATTGACTACAATGAGACCTTTTCTCCTATTGTCAAAATGACAACCATCAGGTGTCTCTTAGCAGTGGCAGTAAAGAAAGATTGGAAAGTTTCACAATTGGACGTCAATAATGCCTTCTTACATGGTTCATTAGAGGAGGAAGTTTTCATGAAATTCCCACCCGGGCTTATTCCTCCATCACTTACCTATGTTTGTCTTCTTAAAAAGTCTTTGTATGGTTTGAAACAAGCTTCTCGACAGTGGTATTCTTGACTTTCTGGTGCTCTTAGCTACAAGGGGTACACTTCGTCTTTGAATGACTACTCTTTGTTTTTCAAAAGATCCGCATGCCTTATATCTATTGTGGTGGTTTATGTGGATGATATTATTTTAACTAGTGATGATCTTCATGAAATTGCTGAACTCAAGTCTTTTCTCAATGCTGAATTCAGGGTAAAGGATTTAGGGGACATCAATTATTTTCTTGGCCTGGAAATTATTAAAGAGAATCAAGGTTTTATCATCAGTCAACACAATTTGCTCTTGACCTTCTCAAAGAATTTGATACCTCTAATGTTTCCTCTGTTACTTCTCCTTTGGATCCCTCTATCAACCTACATACAGATGTTGACATACTTCTTTCTGATCCTACCACTTACAGGCGTTTAGTAGGGAAATTGAATTATCTGACACATACTCGTCCAGACCTTGCTTTCCCAGTGTTGAAACTCAGTCAATTCATGCAGCGGTCGTGCCACTCTCATTACTCTGCTGCTCTTTGTGTCTTGAAATATCTGGCTTTGGATCCAGGGCAAGGGATTCTCTTATCGTCCGCTCCTTCCATATCTCTAAATGATTTTTGCGATGCTGACTGGGCATCTTGTAAGGATTCTCGCCGGTCGATTAGTGGATTCTTCATTACCCTTGGTGATTCCCCCATCTCATGGAAATCAAAGTAACAAGCTTCTATTTCCCTTTCTTCAGCAGAGGCAGAATACAGGTCCATGAGAAAAGTCACTGCCGAGATAACTTGGCTCATCAGTTTACTGGAGGATCTTTCGGTCCTACCATCATTACCTGTTCCTATTAACTCCGATAGTTGAGCTGCGATTCATATCGCCCACAACCTTGTTTTTCATGAGAGGACAAAGCATGTGGAACTTGACTGTCACTTTGTTCGACAACAATATGCATCTGGGTTGATCTCTCTTCAGTTTGTTCCTTCCAAGCTCCAGCTCGCGGATATTTTCACAAAGCCTCTTTCTGATGCTTCCCATCATGGCATTGTATCCAAGTTGGGGGTTTCTTCTCTCCCCTCCAACTTGAGGGGGGATGTTGGCAAACATAATTTCCACTCATCTATTAGCTGCAGAAAGAAAGAAATGAAGAAGAGCACGTGAGCAACACACTATATCAACATAAGAGGGAATAAAATTAGTTAGGTTGTTAGAATATTTCAACAAGATTTAGACAAGTGTACAGTTGTGATTTTTCTATTCTGTATTTTCTTGCACAGAATACTTGTATATATAGATTGAAGATGATGATCAATAAATAATCAGAAAATTTCCACAAACGTCTCCTACATTTCTAACATATGGCCTTGATGTGTACAAAGGAGTACCCAAGGTACGTACCTATGAGTTCTGAATTTTATAATGACGATTTCAAGTGTCAATAACATATACTATTTGAGCAAAAATTAATGGATTCAACCGAACTTGTATTTGAACTTGTAGTTCCACCCCCTGATTATTTGTAATTACTTAAATTTAATGTGTGTGTGTATATTTGATTAATTTTTTTATGAGATTTATATTTGTAGGATTACACAGGAAAATATTGTAATCCACAAAACTTTTATGGTGTTATCCTGGGAAACAAAAGTGCTCTAACTGGAGGCAGTGGAAAAGTTGTCAACAGTGGTCCAAATGATTATATTTTTATTTAATATGCTGATCATGGTGGTCCGGGTATAATTGGTAAAAAAGTTTAATTCCTTACTCCAACTAAAATAAATATAAAATATTGTTCACCAAACTTTTTAACTAATCTAATTTTGTCATGTTTAGAAATGCCTGTAGAACCATCGATTTATGCCAAGGACCTAAAATGAGGTCTTGAAGAAAAAACATGATTCTGGGACTTACAAAAAAATGGTAAGTAATTTTTGAGCTAGCTAGAGTTTGAACCATATATATATATATTAATTATTGTATATATTATTGATGTATGAATAATGAACGTAGGTTGTTAATTAATTAGGTATTTTACATGGAAGCTTGTGATTCTGGAAGCATGTTTGAAGGTCTTCTTGATAAAGATTTAAATATTTATGTAACGACTGCATCAAAAGCCAATGAAAATAGTTTTGCCACGTATTGTTCACCAAAACATTACGAAGATACTTGCTTGGGAGATTTGTTCAGTGTTTCTAGGCTAGAGAATAGGTATGTATGTATGTATATGTTTGTTACATTCTTTAATTTGGCATGCTTATTATTGAATTAAATAAAAAAATAATTTAGAAAATGTGATATATTATATGTCAAATTAAACTAACTATACTTTGTAATTTGTATATATCAGTGATTTGCAGGATCGACGAGTTGAAACTTTGCAGAAACAGTTTCAACGGGTAAGATCACGTAGTTGTTAATTGTTAAATTCAAAATTTTATAAATGTAATTATTAACTTGTCGTTGGATTTATATCAGATTCGTAAAAGAGTGTTAAATAATGGTACAGAAGGTTCCCATATGATGGAATATGGTGATTTACATATACATGAGGATGCTCTTTCCAAAAATTTCCCCGGAACATACTTGTTCAACTCTTGTATCTCATATCCAAGGTGATTAATTAATCTTACATCACTTTAACTTTTGTACGTAAAACAATGTTTAAATATAAAATCAATTTCATAGTTCCAGAATGCTCCGGAAGGGTCTGTAAGAAAATCGGAAGCTTATAGGAAACTAAGTTAAGTTATATCAGAAAGAGAACACATAGACAAGAGTGTAAAACATATTGGACAAATTTTATTTGGAGTTAAAAATGGTCCAGTAGTGCTCAACATTGTTAGACCTGCTGGACAACCCCTTGTTGATGATTGGGATTGTCTTAAATCCTTTGTAAGTATATACTACACGTCTATATGTTATAACAACGATCATTTATACATTGACAATATAAAAAAAAATAATGTTGTGTTGATGTACAGGTGAAGATATTTGAGTCGCATTGTGGATCATTGACTAGCTATGGTAAAAAACACGTTCGTGGATTTGCTAATATGTGTAATGCTGGAATTCAAAGGGACCAAATGGATGCAGCTGCTAAACAAACATGTTCTTCTTAGTTAAGGAATTAATTAATTACTGATCATGTAGCTTGTATTAAGCAGCTTCGTTATTATTAATAATAAATCTTATGACCCCAAAGACCTAGTATTGATGGGAAGAGTTGGTAATTGATCTATATATATCAAGAATAAGCTAAGTCGTGCATGGTTTGCTTTGATGGTTATGTATATATTATAGCTTGATTTAGGTCACTCATTTTAAGAAAATTGTAGCTTAATTATAATATGTTTAATTAATCTTATATTTTATATGTATCTACCAAGGTTTTCTTAAGAAACTAAGTTACTAAATTGCTAACGTATAAATGGGGTGAGAATTGGAGGGATTTGAAGAATAAATACACACTTATCTTTGTTGGCCTAAGTATGAGCCAAAATTAAATGGAAGAGAAAATAAGTAAAAGGCCTTTTTAAACTTAAAGTTCACTTTAAGTAGTCATTGATGAAGTAGAGAGAAATTGAACAAACTATAAAATTAGTAATATTTTTTGTGAGTAATTTTTATTGGACTTTTGAGAGAGGACGTCTCGCTTTAGTCACCTAGTGAGTCTTTTTTAACTTCAAAAATTAATAACGATAATAGTTAAACCTTTATAAAAACAAATTTAAAAGTTGATGATTGTGACGGTAATGATTATATTGGAGGAACTTTTGCAAAGGTTTAGATGAAGAAGAAAGGAGGAAAAAAAAAAACAAAGATAAAGAATATGAATCCAATACACAAAAATAATAATAAAAAAAAACATTAAAAATTGAAATGATAGATGCAAATAACGATTGATACATAACGTGACACCCCAAAAATTTCTTAGCTAAGATTCGAATCATTCTATAACACCTCGTAACTCTACTCTACAAATTTGAATAATTCATGTAACGCCTCAGACTTCGAAAAGGGCTAAAGAAAGGGTAACGAGCAAGTCCACGAATCAAAAATGGACCATAGACCCTTCACGGTAACCTAAATGATTCGTTAAGGGCATGGCGGCCAACCGTCCAAGGATGCTAAGGTGGGGGTCACCTAGACGGGACCCTAGACGGACTGTGGTGGCTTGTACGGTCAGTTTATGGGTTCGTTCAAGTCACCCATCAGGTTTTAAGTTTTGGGTCAACCTCAAATGATCATATCTCTCAGCACAAAATGAATTAGGTAGCCCATGACCTATCAACTTAAAGGTCTTTGAATCCTCTTTCCTACGCCACTAAGTTTGTCTCATTTCAAGTTCGGATTAAAAAAGTTATGTTCGTTTTAGTGAAGCCTTGTCGGGCAGGTGAAGCTTCACAACCGGCTATACGGCCAGTGAAGTGTTTCATGGACCGTGGAGTCTTAAACAGTCCGTGAAATCTCCCTTTAAGGCACCTCGTCAGTTTTTTAAGCTGGGGTCGTTTTGGTCTTTCTTATATGCATTTGGTACTTAAACTACATTGTTCTAATCCATATCTAAGTCTAAACCACGATGTTTACACCTAATTAAGGGCTTAGAAAGCGTTAATCAATTCTTTTATGTTCATTAATACTTCAAGACAATAGAGCAAGGTTCCAAGTGGAGAAAGGCCAGGGTTTCGAGCGTTCTTCGAGTTTCGTCAATTTCGTTAAGAACTTTGTTCTTCCCATGTATGTAAGGCTATTATAGTGTTGAACTAGTTCGTCCTCACGCCCTACATCTACTTTCAAATTAGTAAAAGAGTAATCTAGGGTTCTATCCTTATATTTGAGTATTCTTGAGATTAGTTGATTTTAAGTTCTTGAGTTTCTGATTCTTTTTAAAATTATATTCTTAATTATTGAATTGATATATGTTATGCATTGAGATTCTAGAGTTGATTCGTTCATGTCTATACTTCAGCATGAACCCTATGAATTGAGCATTTTTGAGATGGGTAGTATTGTTGAGTTATGAGTTTTCTATATTGTTATTAAGATCCTTGAGTTGAATCGTTCATGTCTATATTTTGTGTTATAAATCTTGAGAATCTTTTAAATCAAACATTTGTGTTTTAAACTGATCGAGTTTTGAGGAAGAAAAAAGGAGTTCGAGAAAAAGTATAAGAGAACTAAGTATTTCCCAAATGTTTCATTTTTACATGAAGCTAAAAGAGTTTTCAGAAAGATTGAGTACAAAGCAGTTAACTCTTAAAGAAGCCCCTTGTGAGTAATTATCACAACCTAGAATGTATTTTTACATTGAGCAAAGAGAAACCTTATTTTCTAAATGAGCAATGAGTTTCAAAGATATTTCAAAGCAGTACGTAACCTTTTTTAAGATGATAGTTTGAGCAATTTTCTTAAACTAGAGAAAGAGTATGTTTTTATACATTTGAGGAAGAGTATATATATTATTGGGAGTAGTATTGAACACCGATATGGGGGAGAGTTCAAATAACTCACAGTCTCCATAAACCATGTCTTGCCAACATGAGTACAAGATCATCCTTTTTAGATGAATCCTTAGTGTCTTCAGGCAGATCTTAGTGGATCCACTTAGTTGATAGGTTCTATATCCCGACATGATATAGGACAGTTCTGACAGCATGGGTAAGACGTTGTATCATCACGTAGTTCATAGTGATGGTTGTTGGTTAAGAGAATCTCTCAATAGATTTAAAGTGTATTTTTATATATCACTTATTATGTTGAGTCTCGGAGATGAATAAATATTGTTGTAAAATTTAAATGATTTCATTCTTTTAATTCTTTACATTCAGTTGGATTTATGTTATATTTACTGCAGTGCTTTTCCCTACAGCTGTATTACATACTCGTACATTCAAATGTACCGATCTCATTCGACATGCATATTTTTATGATGCAGATACAAGTGTTCAAGATCATCAACATGCGTACCATTAAGATCACTCTACACTCCAGGTAGTTTTGGTGAGCCCCCTTGCATCGGGGGACTTTACATTTACTTTTAGTTTAGTTGTTTTGAGGCGCCGTGGAGTTTAGGAGTCTTACAGTATGCACTTTTCCTTGAGCTGGTTCTGCATACTATTATACTTGTGTTATTGAGTAATTTACAGACAATTTGAGTTGAGTATTTGCTTTGAGTGTAAATGTTCAAAAATTCTATTTTAAAGCCTTTTATCACTTGAGTAAGTCTTCACCTGAGTAATCAGTCAGGCCAAGGGGTCGCTTGGAGACCATCAATGGTTCTCGAGTGTCAGCCACGTCTAAGTTATAGGCTCAGAACGTGACACATAAATTGCACATAGTTTCTTACAAACTAAAACTGAAAGACAAAGGAGGTATATATGCTATTTGAAAATAATTTTGTAGGGTAACATCACTCCCATAAATTTTAAGCGTCTCCTAAAAAAGGATATTACTTAAAGGAAATTTTATGTATTTTCTCCTGATGAAACATCATTTTCACCACTAATACTAATATTTTCAAATTCTTAATGGCTAAAAATAAAGTAATATGGATAGGTCTTACTACGAAAATCCCTATACACATGGCAATTATCAATGGCCAAGCTCTGGCCATAAACAAGGTAACTCTAATCGGAGCCAGCCACCGACGCCAGTTTAAACGCTTTATAATAATATCCACATTACAAAAAAGAATATAATATCTAACTCATATTATAACTTTATCTAACAAAAGTAGAATTTCACCTAGTAAATGAATATGTCAATTTGTGAATCATTAAATTTTCATTGAATATATATATATATATTTTTTTTTGCGTGAGTGACAATTCAAAATATTTAAAATTGTATATCATTAATAATTTTACTATGAACATAATATGTTTTTACAAAGAATTCTTTTTTATTGATTGATAATAAAGGAAAATATGAAATAGTATGATATTTATATGTGATTTCAAATTCATACACCTGATTAGTGAAGATTCAATTCTCTACCTTGTGAATTTCTTCTCCATCTTTTCATATTTTATTCTCAAAACTAAAACGTAATATAGATGAAAGAAACACATATGACACAACATAACTTTATTTTTGTTAACTTTCATGAGATATAAATTGTGAACATGTGTTTAAAAAATAATTAATGATAGCATAAAAATCGAAAACACAGTTAGAACAAAAAAGTATACATTGTAGTATAATCAATCTAAAATTTAGTCATATCCCGCAAAATCTACCTCCTTGTACTTTTTTTTGTTTCTATAAATACCAACAATAAATTTGTTAAATTAATCGGAAGAAGTTGAATAATACTTAGAGCTTGTTCGGTATTATTGTTAAAAATTAGTTATTTTTAGAAGCACTTTGTAAAAATAGTTTTCGAAGAAAATAATTTGTATTTGGCTAATTTATTTGAAAAGTGTCTTTTGATAAGCAAAATGTGCTTGACTAATTTTATTTTATTTTTTAAAAGAAGTATTTTGACAGTCATATTACGAAAATGACAAGTATCAATGCGGTTTAAATATTAAGAATATTTTAAATATCTATTATAAAAAAATTAATTAAATTTTATTTTTATTAATTAAAATGTACATATTCAAATTTTCAATCAATATTATACATAGATGAATAAAAATAATAAATTAAGTATTGATATATATTAACATGATAATTTAAATGTAATTAAAATAATCAAGCCAAATAAATTTAAGGGAAAAGACTCAAATATGCCATCGAACTTTAAGAAAAGGCTTATCTATGTCGTCATCCGTTTAAAGATTGGCTCATCTATGCTATTTTCGTTTGAGAAATGACTCATTCATGCCATTATTTGTTAACTAAAAAAAGTTTGATTTTGCAAAATCATTTTTTTATATGTGGTCAATTATAATTAGTTCACATCATTAATTAAATCATTTTTAACAGGAAAAGGTTCAAATATGTCATCGAACTTTTAGAAAAGGTTCATCTATGTCATCTATTTAAAGTTGAGTTCATCTATGTCATTTTAGTTAACAAATAATGGTTAACCTTTTCTCAAATGAAAATGAAATACATGAGCCAAACTTTTAACGAATACATAAATAAGTCTTTTCTTTAATGACATATTTGAGATTTTTCCCTGAATTTAAAAATTATTTCACGAATTAAATCACTGCATATGAAAAACTCATCACAATATATATAATAATTTTTTCCATCTACCTTTTCAGCTAAAAGAACTATTTGCCAGACACCTTATTTTTTCAAAAATATTTCCCTATATTATTTGAAAAGTGTATTCCACATACTACTCCATTATCCTCTAACTAATTACACTGAATTTAAGGATTAATAAATGGAGGAAGGTCATAAATTATTTGCCCCCGTATATATGTCGTTTGTTTTTTGTTCAAATAAGTAGGCAAATTCTAACAACTCTCTTTGCTATATGTTTGAAGAACGTTTATTATTAGACTATAATTACCCCCTTAAGGTAATACTTCTACTTAATTACTTAGCTTCCTCCGTCTCATATTAATTAATTGATCACTTTTCATTTTACATGGTATTTAAGAAATCAATAAAAATATGATTTTACTAATTCGTTTCCTTAAAAAACTTATTGGAAATTTAACAAACAAACGTGAACACTTTCAAAAAAAATTAATTAAAGGGTAATACAAAAAAAAACTAATTAATGCTTTCTTAATTTAGTAAGCTGATCAACTAATATGTGACAACTATATTTAGTATAATGATCAACTAATATGAGACAAATAGAGTATATTATTACCACCGTCCCATATTAGATGGGCATGTTACTAAAAGTACTTGTCTTATATTACTTGATCACTTACTAAATCAGGATAGAATTAATTTTTTTCCTATTTTACCCCTACAGTTAATATGGCCTTGGAAGTTATAACAAATTTGAAATTCAAAATTTCTTTTTTTTTCAAGAGGTTAATTAATATAAACAAAAGGAAAAATAATAAAATTGATCAATCTATTAATGATTTCTTAATTACCGTGTAAAATAGAAAACGTTCATCTCATATGAGATAGAGGAAGTATATATCTTAGTCTAGAGAAAACAAATGTAGAAAAATTTAACATCTTGACATAATTAAATTCACAACCACTCTCCTAGAATAAGACAATTAGAAAACTCTATAAATTTAATTTGTGTTACCCAATGGATTAACTCATCAGTAATCAAAATTAAAGGAGCAAAATATATAATTACTTTTCCAAAGCTCAAAATGTTTGTCAAAATTAATGTTGCATCATTCCTAGTTGCACTTTTTGTGGTACTAGTTGAGGGTAGTAACGTGATAGAGAGTATTGTTGAAGATCATGAGCATTCAATTGGAACTAAATGGGCTGTGTTAGTAGCTGGATCAAGTGATTGGTATAATTACAGACACCAGGTAATATATATATATATATATATATTTAATATCAATATGATACTACACATGCTAATTTCATATAAATCAGTACTGAAAAGTACGTGTATTCATCTCTTAATAAAGGCAAAGATGAAAGTAAAAATAATGATACCACCACATGTGTATTTATTCAATGTTCAAAGAGTTGGTAATGACTTTCTTCCCGCCCAAAGATCATAGTAAGCCGGGAGAAAGGCACCAGACCAAATTTGCCTTGAACTTTAAAAGATATTTGACGTTCACTAAGTTAACTAATGGTTAAAAATAAAGTAATGAAAAGATAAAAGATTGTTTAATTTAATTTAAATGTCTTATTTCCCTTAGAAAATCACTAATCATACTACATATTATAGTTAAAAAAAAATTGTTTCTAAGATTGATTAAATTCATAATTTGGGCTAATAATTTCAGGCTGATATATGTCATGCTTATCAATTATTGAAGAAAGGCGGTCTAAAAGATGAACACATTATTGTATTCATGTATGATGACATTGCTTACAATTCTGAAAATCCTAGACGTGGAGTTATAATAAATAACCCACATGGCCAAGATGTGTACAAAGGAGTACCCAAGGTACATATGTATGTGTTTTGAATTTTATAACGACAATTTCAAGTGTCAATAACAAACATTATTTGAGCAAAAATTAATGGATTCAATCGAACTCGTAGCTGGACTTCTAGCTCCGGCCCATGATTATTTGTCAAGTGTTGTTACTTAAATCTAATATATATATATATATATATATATATATACACATACACACCCTTTTTGATAGTTTTATGAGATTTATATTTGTAGGATTACACTGGAAAATATTGTAATGCTCAAAACTTTTATGGTGTTATCCTGGGAAACAAAAGTGCTTTAACTGGTGGCAGTGGAAAAGTTGTGAACAGTGGTCCAAATGATCATATTTTTATTTACTATGCTGATCATGGTGGTCCTGGTGTAATTGGTAAAATTTTTTAATTTCTTACTCCAATCAATATAAAATATTGTTCACCAAAGTATTTAATTAATCTAATTTTGTCATATTTAGATATGCCTATAGAACCACCAATTTATGCCAAGGAGCTAAATGAGGTCTTGAAGAAAAAACATGCTTCTAGGACTTATAAAAAAATGGTAAGTAATTTTTGCGTTGGCTAGTTAAGTTTGAACCAATTTATTTATATATATATATATAAATATATTGTATATATGATCGATTTATGAATAATGAACATAGGTTGTTAATTAATTAGGTATTTTACATGGAAGCTTGTGATTCTGGAAGCATGTTTGATGGTCTTCTTGATGAAGGCTTAAATATTTATGCAATGACTGCATCAAAACCTAATGAAGATAGTTGGGCAACGTATTGTTCTTTCAGCGGTGAACCTTGCCTTGGTGAGTGTCCACCAAAAGGTTTCAATAATACTTGCTTGGGAGATTTGTTCAGTGTTTCTTGGCTAGAGAATAGGTATGTTTGTATGTCTATGTTTGTTACATTCTTTAATTTGACATCCTTATTATTGAATTAAAAAAATATACTAAAAAATGTGATATATTATATGTTAAATTAAACAAACTTTACTTTGAAATTTGTATAAATCAGTGATTTGCACGATCGCCGAATTGAAACTTTGGAGAAGCAGTATCAACAGGTAATTATTTTGTAAAGTTTCAAATATCATATAGTCGTAGTTGTTAATTTTTTATTTGAAATTTTATAAATGCAATTCTTAACTTCTTGTTGGATTCTATCAGATTCGTAAAAGAGTGTTAAATAATGGTACACACGGTTCCCATGTGATGCAATATGGTGATTTACATGTAAATAAGGATGCTCTTTCCAAATATATGGGTTTTAATTCTCCAACACATACTTGTTCTACCAATAACTACCCCACAAACACAAGACATGTTAATCAGCGCGATGTTCAACTCTTGTATCTCTTATCCAAGGTGATTAATTAATTTTACATCCCTTTAACTTTTGTACGTAAAACAATGTTTAAATATACGATCAATTCACAGTTCCACGATGCTCCGGAAGGGTCTACAAGAAAAAGTGAAGCTTATAGGAAACTAAGTGAAGCTATTTCAGAAAGAGAACATGTAGACAAGAGTGTAAAACATATTGGACAAATTTTATTTGGAGTTAAAAATGGTCCAGAAGTGCTCAACATTGTTAGACCTGCTGGACAACCCCTTGTTGATGATTGGGATTGTCTTAAATCCTTTGTAAGTATATACTACACGTCTATATGTTATAACAACAATCATATATACATTGACAATATAAAAAAAATTAATATTACGTTGATGTACAGGTGAAGATATTTGAGTCGCATTGTGGATCATTGACTAGATATGGTAGAAAACACGTTCGTGGATTTGCTAATATGTGTAATGCTGGAATTCAAAGGGACCAAATGGATGCAGCTGCTAAACAAACATGTTCATCTTAATTAAGGAATTAATTAATTACTGATCATGCAGCTTGTATTAAGCAGCTTCATTACTATTAATAAATCATATTACTACTATTGCTACTTAATACTTTTTGATGTTTGTCTCATTAACACTTGGTAGAAAGATGTATTCCTTGTCAAAATGTTTTTAATCCTTTAGTCAGTTAAATTAAAAATAACAAATAATGATTCAACTCAATTAAATATATAAACCATCCATATTCATATTGTTTCAACGTTAAGATATGGTTGTACTCCAAGTATATAACTAACCATAAGTTGTTAAATTCTGAAGCAAATATAAGTTTCAAAACACAGTAAAGGTTTTCTTATGACAAAGAAATATGTCCACATAAACTCTTAGGACTAATCGCATAATTCATATCTGAAGGATAATGAGTCTGCCTCTCTACTCTTCTCTACTTAAATAAAAAATTCAATTCACTTGTCAAAGGGCTTGAACCGATACCCTATGTTACAAGTCCCTTAACCTTTGCTGTCAAAGTTAAGCCCGGGGAAGCAAATCATAACAAAGGTTTATTATTAAAACTAAATAAGTATGAGCACTTGAAATCCACCAATCACCCACATTTCTGCTAGATATATGTAGTTATAAGCTCATACTGTTATTTATTAAGATAATAATTGCAATATCCTTTCAGAAAGGGAAAAAAGACCAAAAAATATGGTTAACTTCACTTAAATCAGATAGTCTGCAGAGCCATTTAGATGTCCACCATGAAATTAAAGAAATGCATCTAAATAATCGAACAAAAATTGTAAAACTTAACAAAATCTTAATTCAACTCTGGCTAAGCAAGCTGACAAAATTCTAATCAACACAATTGGAACTAATACTTTCCAAAATGTGTATGAATAACAGCTACTGCAACAATACCTGGTTCACATAAAACCAATAGAATAAAACAACTAAATTCTACAATAAAACATGAAATTCATTGGAAATTAAAGCAAAAAAAAAAAAAAATTATCACTTTACCGTTGCCTCAAGGTTCGCTATCAAATCAAAATTAAATTACAGGAGTAAAGGAAATTATCACATGCTGCCGCGCGCGATATTTCAATGTATATGGATCACTTTCAAGTGAACAATCAAAATGACTATGAACCTTATGCTTCCCTTTACCACTTTGATCAACTAGAGTCAATTTAAACTAGATCTTTAACATTCTTTCATCCACTCGCCAATGCAATAAAAAGTGACAAATACGTATGGGGTATAAAAGGGGACAACTTTTCAATAATATCAAAAGGAAGAATTATACAAATAATTAATATAACACGACTTTCTAAAAAGGTTCACCAAATAAATTTTTTATTCATCAACTTGATAGGCATCTTAGAATTTATTAATTTTCGGAAAGGAATGCCAAGGAGAGGTTGAGTTCAATTAGGAGGTTATCCTGGAGAAGCCCCAATTTCATAATTAAAAATTATGATTGAATTGTGTGCGTGCCGATTCAAAAAAATTAAAAATTGTATATGATTAATAATTTTGCTATGAACGTATTATATTTCTACAAAGATTTTTTTTTACTGATTGATAATAAAGAAAAACATGATACATGAAAGTATGATAATTATATGTGATTTCAAATTCATACACCTTATTAGCGGAAATTCGATTCTCCACCTTGTGAATCTCTTCTACAATTTTTTCATATTTTATTCACAAAACTAAAACATAATATAGATGAAAGAAACACACAAAATAACTTTTCAGAATATTTGTTAACATGAGATATAAATTGTGAACATATGTATATAAAAAATAATTAATGATAGCATAAAAACCGAAAAGACAATATGAACAAAAATGTATACATTATATTGCAATCAATCGAAAATTAAGTCATATACCTCAAAATCTTCCTCCTTGTACTTTTATTATTTCAAAAAATACCAACAATAAATTTGGTAAAATTAGTCGGAAGAAGTTGATACAACATTAAGAGTCTGTTTGACATTACTATCAAAATTGCTTATTTTAAGAAGTATTTTTTAAAAGGTTCTTTTGAAATTTTTCTTATGTTTGTTTAGTTAATTTGAAAAGTGTTTTTGATAAGCAAAATGTATTTGACTATTTTTTAAAAAAAATAATAAATATATATTAAAAAATAAATTATTGTGTATATATTATATTATTAAGTACAAAACTTTTTAAAAAATTATGTAAATTTTTTAAGATAAAAAATGTACTTAAAGTGAACCATGAAAATTCAACATCACATTACTAATGAATGAGAAAAAATATATGAAGTGAATTATACCAAAAGTCAAATTTATATTGGTATACATGAACATACACTCTAACCAATAAGTTAAACAAAAATAAATTAACAAGTTCCAATCAATCTAAGAAAAAGTGATAGAACTATCAAGTGTTGTTGGACATGTTTGAAGAAGAAGACAAAAAGAAAATACTTCAGGTTATTTTAAACGGGCAACCTATTTTTTTAATTCATACATTTGTAGAAGGAAGGTTGAGGTTGATAACACAACTTTCTTCTTGACTTTTATATTTTTGCATTATTTAACTATCATAATAGAATATGTTACTAATTCAATGATGGTCGTAGAATACCCAGTTCTCTCTAGTTCTTATTTTCTTCATGCTTGTTAATTAGTAGAGGTTCATAACCTTATTAGGAATAGAAAGGTAAGACCTAGCCCCCCTTGCTTGTACTTATTCCTATTGAGGATTTTTACATTAATAAAACACTACTAGACACTCTGTCTAGTGGTATATTTAATTAAAAAAAATAAACAAAAAATAAATTATATTATATAAATAGTTAACAATAAAAATATTTATGATAAAGTAGTCATGCAAGAAAATTGAAATCATGCCTTTAGTTTCCTAACTACGTACTGACGTTGATTCCTACCTATTCTTTGACTCTTAAGTCTAAAATAAACTTAAAATTAAGGATTTTATTATACCAGAAGTCCTAAATATTAGTAGTAGGTTAAGTGGAGTTTATTTTTAACTACGTTTTTTAAACTGCAATAAACATGGACATGATGAAGAAGTGTGTAGATTGAAGAAGAAAGGGTCTCAAATTACTCAGGAACCTCCAAAAAGGGTAGATGGGAAGGGGGAAGGACAAAATAAACAAAGAAGGTCAAGGCATAGTGATACAACATCAATATAAGGGTCAACAGGAGAACAAAGAGGCAACTGACAGCATGAAAGAATGGCAAACTCCAGCTAGAACAGGGAAATCTCCTCCAAAGACACCTCCAGGTCAGTCATCTCGGATAGAAAGCATGAACTCTTTTCAGGTACTACAAAGGAAGAATGAGTTGAAAGTTAATGCAGAGAAAGTGGGTAGACAAACTATTCTTAAGTCTGGAAATGGTTAATCTCCTCAGCTGGAATGTTAGGGGTCTGAATGGCCCTAATAAGCAAAAGGAGGTTAAAATCCTTTGCAATGAAAAAAAGGTAAGCTTGATAGGCCTACTGGAAACAAAAATAAAGAGTGGAAAGATTGGACAATTGGCTGACAATATGTTTGCCGGCTGGGAATATATCACAAATTTGGAAAGACACTATAATGGTAGAATATGGGTTACATGGAGGCCAGATTACTATCGAGTGTCCCTTTTTAGTATGACTGCTCAACAGGTTACATGTGAGGTTATGTTTATTCCCTTGTAAATTTCTTTTGAGATAGCATATGTATATGGCTTTAACAACAAGGAAGATAGAAAGGATTTGTGGGCAAGTTTATCAACTCCAAAGTAAAAGCTGTAACAAGCCTTGGCTGGTGGTAGGTGATTTCAACTCAATGCTGAGTGCAGAGGACAGAATAGGAGGAAACCCTGTTACTTGGGCTGAAATCATGGATTTCAATGAATGTGTGACTGAATGTGAATTGATGGAATTTCCAACTCAGGGTAATAGATATACATGGAGTGACAAGCAGAACATATAATTTTTTTAAAAATAGACTGGATATTTATAAATAGAGATTGGTTGGATACAATGCCTAGTTGTAAAGCCTTATTCTTACCAGAGGGTATTAGTGATCATTGTCCAGCATAGATGATGTTGACTGAGGAGTATAATACCAGGAGATCATTCCAGTTTTGTAATGTATGGAGCAAGCATCCACAGTTCCAGGAGATAGTACAAGAAGGATGGAATGTGAATATAGAGGGGTGTATGATGTACAAGGTTGTGAGAAGATTGAAGTTGCTCAAAAAGAAGTTGAGAGTATTACACTCACAATCTTTCCATAATATAGTAAGTGAGGCAAATGATGACAGGGTCAAGCTGCAACAGGCTTAGATACAAATGCAAAATGATCCAAGAAATATAGAGTATCAAAATATTAAGAGCCAACTGTATCAGAAATTCAGAAGATCTTCATATATGGCCGGAATATTCAAGGCTACATAGATAAGACTAGGAGATGATAATACAAGGTATTTCTATTCTGTCATTAAACATAGGAAGTTGAAGCATGCCACAACACAATTGAAAGACAAATCAGGAAACTGGCAAACAAATCATGCTGTCATTGCAACACTATTTGTGGAGTATTATGAGGAAATTCTAGGCAATGAGACAATGAATAGAAGGCCAGCAGTTGGTGAACTAATATGAAAAGGAATGATGCTTACAGAGGAACAACAGTGTGAGCAGAAGTGAAGAAGGCAATTTTTCAGATAGTATCAAAAGCCCAGGACCAGATGGATTTAGAAGTGGATTTTACAAAACAACTTGGCCTATTGTGGGAGAAGATGTTACCAATGCAGTGCTAGAATTCTTCAAGAACAGTAAGATTCTGAGGCATATTAACTCAACTAGTATTGCACTTATTCCCAAGATTGATAAGCCTGAATTTGCCAGTCAATTCAGACCTATCTCTTGTTGTAATGTTATTTACAAGTGCATATCAAAATTAATTTGCAGCAGGCTGAAATCAGCTATTAGTCTTATAGTTGCAGAGAACCAATCAGCTTTTGTCCAAGGAATATCAATGATGCATAATGTGCTCATTTGCCATGATATCTCGAGACATTACAACCGAAAGAATGCATCTCCTAGATGTCTTATGAAGATAGACTTGAAGAAAACATATGATATGGTCAGTTGGGAATACCTGGAGGACGTACTAATTCATTTTGGGTTTCCTGGACAGTTTGTGAAGTGGATTATGTTGGGAATAACTACCACCGTGTTCTCAGCAAAAGTGAATGGGGGAAGCCCTGGATTTTTTGCAGGTAGAACCGAAGAAGAGGATTGAGGCAAGGAGATCTAATATCTCCTTTGTTGTTTGTACTTGTGATGGAGTACTTGTCTAGAACACTACATTCAATGAGTCAACTGCCAGATTTCAAATACCACCCAATGTGCAAGAAACTGAAACTTACTCATCTTATATTTGCTGATGATCTGAAGATTTTTTGCAAAGGGAATATGGACTCAGTGAATAGAGTGATGGAAGCTTTAGATCACTTCAGTGCTGCTACTGGCTTGGAGGCTAACTTGGAGAAATCTAATGTGTACCTAGCTGGGGTTGATGAGAGTGTCAGAATTCAAATCCTAGTTAGAACTGGATTTTCAGAGGGTGTCTTTCCAATTAAATACCTAGGACTCCCCTTGTCACCTAAGAAATTGAAGAAGATTGAGTGTTGGTCCCTGATAAACAAGATTACTCACAGAATAAAAGTAACATACTCAAAACAGCTTTCATATGCAGTAAGATTGCAAGTGATTAATGCTGTACTTTTCTCAATTCATAGTTTTTGGGGTGCAATATTCATCCTTCCCCAGATTATTCTCAAGAAAGTGGATCAGATATGCAGAGATTTCCTATAGGGAAGTAGTGCTGATAAGAAGGTAGCTTTGGTTGCATGGGGTAAAGTGAGTTTTCCAAAAAGGCAAAGGTGGTTTGAATATCAAAGGTTGTAGCAATTGGAACAAAGCATCTGTGGGTCAATTATTGTGGCAAATTATAGTTAACAAAGAGTCACTGTGGGTTAAATGGGTTCACGGCATATATATGAAGAATGACACTTTAATATGGACTCATAAAACTCCTATCGACTGTAGCTGGTATTGGAGGAAAATTAATGCACTCAAAGAGCACATGCAGGGCTGGTACAATCAAAGTAGATATATGCTGACTCAAACTGGTAATTATTCTATTACCAAGAGCTATCAAGCACTCATGGGTCATAGGCCTATATGGAATATTGCTGAGCTAATCTGGACGTCAATGGCTATACCAAAGCATAGATTCATGACATGGTTAGCAGTCCAAGGGAGATTACTCACACAGAAAAGAAAGTTGAAACTACAGATTCAGGTGGAGGATACTGCATGCTGCTTATGTGAGGAAAAAGTAATGGAGACTAATGTTCACCTCTTTAAAGATTGCAAATGGAGATCAGCTGTGTGGCAAGCTATGCACCAGTGGACTGAAGTACCAGTGCAGAATATGGGTATTGTACAGGTCCTGAAAAACATACAAGGGAATCGTTGAAAGCAATTCAAAAAAGAGATCATGACAGCTATATGCAGAGCAATCATATACCACACTTGGCGTGCTAGGAATTGGAGGAGATTTAGAGACATGTGTACATACGGAAGAGGCAGTAACACAAATAAAGAAGGAAATTAGTGAAAGATTACAATTACTTAGTAGTTCAAAGAAAACAAATAAACGTAGACAATTTATTCAACATTTGTTATGTAACTAGTTGTTATGTAACGTAGATGCCTATTCTCTGTTTCAGAAATAGGTGCTCTTTTATTTGTATATGTTTCTTTGGTGGTTATGATAATATTTTATAGTTGTTACCAAAAAAAAAAAGAATTTTTTCTGCCTATTACTTGAACGTTTTCTGAATTGTTTTTACATATTTTTATGGACTTTTTTTCGCACTATTTTCTGAACGTCTTAAAACTTGTTTGCCTATTTTTTTTTTTGGATGAAGTTTATTTTTAATTGGAAAAAGAAATTTAATAATAATAAAATTCTTCTTTATTTGATTTTTATTATGTTTATTATTGTCAGTATTTAATATCATTAAATAATAATATAATAATTGCGAAAAATGGTGAAAAAACGATTTTCATGCACAACTATTTTGGATCATCTATTTTTAATAAATATGATGACATGAATTGGAGGGAGTAAAACTTTAAAAATAAATATAAAAAAATAAAAATAAGTCGGAATTACTAGTAATTGCCGATCAAGCATACGATGGTGAATTCTACCAAGATGGAGTACGGTAAAGGCAGAGAAAATTTCTAATACACCGCTAAAATACATAGAAATTGAAAAGAACACCAACAACGAAAAGAACATCAACGGCGAAAGCAATCTGCTGGACCAACATATTTTTATAAGCCAATGTTCTCTTTCGTCAATAACTATTTCGTGCTTGCATGTCCCATGCAGTTTCCCTTATTACAACCTTTTAGTTGGTGGAAAAATTGCCTATATTGAAGGCAACTATATATATAGTGTTATTAATATGTAGTGGGGGCCGCGCCCTACCCCGTCGGCCTAAGCCTTGCTATGAGAACTGACTAATACACTCACCCCATTTCAGTCACGAGCCCCTCTTTCTCAAAAACAAATAACCCCTAAGCTGAGGTTAAGCCGCCGCTGCTCCACAGTCGAAGATCTCCGTTCAGTCATCGACCCTCCATCGCTACTCCTCAATTGGAAACCTCCGTCGCTACTCCTCAATTGAAAACCTTCGTCGCTACTCTACAGGTACGTCGTAATCTGTCAAATTTGTTTTTGTTTCATTTGGGGTGTGTTTGGTTTTTGCACATTTAGTTTGGTTTTATGCTAATGTGTTGGTAAAAATAACTTTTGTTGATGCATTCTGGTAGCTACCTCTTGAAATGTGTTAGTTGAATAGGGATCGATGTGTTGCTCTCGTTATCTGATTGCTTTATTCGCCTTCTCTAGTTACATGTTGCATCTTTTTGCCTTATTTTTCAATCTTTGTTTTGCCCTTTGATGGATTGCTCTATCAGACTTGTTTTAGTTGGCTGTGAAAGGCAGTGGAAGGCCTGCAGATTGCTCTATCAGACTTGTTTTTGTTGGGGCTGGCTGGCTGTGGAAGGCCTTTGCGACTAAACATTGTATTGTTATTGGGGGGTGGCTGGCTGTGGAAGGCCTTCTCGACTAAACATTACATTGTTGTTGGGGGTGGCTGGCTGTGGAAGGCCCTAAACATTACATGTGTTTATGATCAAGCCTACCGGTCAGAAAGACCTTCAGAACAAGACAATCATTTCCTTGAAACTACAGTGAAAATGCCTCTTTAAGACTATACGATACACAAGAAGATTACTTAACTTCGGTGTGGGATGAGTTAAAACATTTGGTGAGTGAAAGTGAAGAACATGACCACTCATGATTAATTGGAACGTGTATAACATAACATGAGGTCTGACATTAAGAAAGGGAATGAGTCTAACTTCGATACGATGAAGATAAGTGAATTTTGAGTATAGCTCAACCTCAAAAGTTAGCTCACAAGTCTTATCCAATAAAAATAAAAAATACGATCATATTTTGAGTTTGTCCAATAAATTGATTGAATGGTGATAGCCACAATTAAGTTCATCAAGAGAATAATAACTACCGTTAATCAAGGATTAATGAACGCTTAATCATTGTACCAATTGAAATCAATATTCACTAATCACTTTTCTAATTTTCCAATCTTGAGTAACCTAACAATCTTAGTAATTTGTCCACAGGTAAGTAAGCATATCTTGCCTTAATTAAAAAAAGTCGAGGTATTATTTCGTAGAAAATCGTAATTATTGTATTTTAGAGTATCTTTTTGATTCAATACACTCGTATTTTGCTTAGAGTTTTGTTTGATTTTTTATAGTGTGTTTTAGTGATAATGAATTTGTTTAGTATAAGTATCAACACTAGTTGATCCTATTAATGACAAAATTGATTTTCTTGCAAGATCGATTTGTATCCACCTAGTATTGACACTTAGCTTTAATTTGGTGATGATGTGTTTGTTAAGCATAAATACCACCAGTAATTGATCCTATTGATGACAAAATTGATTTTCTTGTAAGATCGATTTGTGTCCACCTAGTGTTGACATTTAACCTTAATTTGGTGATAATGTGTTTGTGTAACATAAGTGATAACACAAGTTGATCCTATTGATGACAAAATTGATTTTCTTGCATGATCAATTTGTGTCCACCTAGTGTTGAAACTTAGCTTTAATTTGGTGATATGAGTTTGTGTAGCACAAGTACCAACACTAGTTGATCCTATTGATGATTGCAAGATCGATTTATATCCATCTAAAGTGTCTTGGTGATAATCTATTTGTTAAGCATAAGTACCAACACTAGTAGATTCTATTGATGATAAAATTAATTTTCTTATTAGATTGATTTGTGTCCGTCTAGTGTTGTTGGCACTTAGCTTTAATTTGGTTTAATTGTTGGAGTTAGGTTGTAAGTATATTTGTTTGTTTTGTCCTAGACTTCAGTTTAGTTGTTGGCATTAGTTTGGAACTAGTTGGTTCTATATTAAAAATTTTACGTTATTTTCTTAAAAACATTTTGTACTTAATAATAAAACATACACAATTTTTTTTTCTAATTTTATATATATATTTATTATTAATTAACGCGATATACAAATACAAAACATGTACACTTAAATAGTAATCATAAAATATATGACCACTTTATAACAAGTTTATAAAAAGACTATTCAATTTACTATAAAATTCTTAGATGCAAATAAAAAATATACTCAAGATTTACCCAAGAGCGATTTGGAAAATTGTTGTGAAGGAATAAAATAGAAACATAGTACTAATTTTGGACTTCCGGTTTCAGCTCTAAAACCCTAAACCTCAAGTTCCATCAAAATTCTGGAGAAGAAATGGCGTTCAGATCCAAGGAAATGATGAAAAAGATAGTGAAGAATATAGGTGGAGAGAAGAACTTGGCATCTGGAGTTAAACAACGGCTTGAGAAATGCATACCAAAGGCAAAAGTCGTCATGGGTCGTGCTCAGCGTGGCCTCTTCGCTGGCCGCCATATTCAGTTTGGCAATCGGGTCAGTGAGAAAGGTGGAAATACGTGAGTTTCTTCTTCTTCTTCTTCTCAATTTGAAAAGCAATTTTCTATTTCTAGGCTAAATGTGAGATTTTGATACGTTGTGCTCTGTAGATTCTGTGATTTCCTTGCTCGGATGTTCTTCCGATTTTTTACTTTACATATTATTATTAGTTAGGTATGTATAGGAATATCTCCATTCTCTCATTCCCTCAATTGAAAGAATTTTATTTGTTGTTTGTTTTATAGTTGTCAATGGCATTATATTTGATGCTAGTCTGTCATACATAGTGGATTGAATAGTTTTCATCTAAAAGTACAATTTTTTTGTAAGTTTGTGGTAAACTGGAAGTAGGGTGTGATTCTGTAAAATATTGTTCTAAAAGTGAAGTCTCGTAACGTGCTCGAAGTTATTAGAAGGTATCTTCTGTTTTATAGTGTAACTATGGAAGCCATCTTTTAACTGCTTACCATGAATACAGTGGCAACCTAAGTTGCTCGGACTCTTCACTTTTGGTGCTGCACCCATGTCGACATGACATGGGTGTGGGATTCGTGTCTGATTTTGTCAACCTATTTTGGGTACTCTTGACCAAAATTGATGGGGAAAGTCTGGACAATTTTAATGATTTATGTAATCAGTACCAAAGCTAAGGTGAAATTGAAGGAAATGGAATACCTTTTATATAGAAAGTTCTATGTCACTCCTTTTCCTTTGATCTCCCAGGATTCTCCTCAAGTCTCCACATAATATCTCATAATTTAGGTTTGATAATTCATATTTTAATTATTTTTAGGCGAATCCCCGCACCCCTATCCTTATCCCCGAATCTTAAAAATTAGATCATGAAGGATCCGACCTTTAGATCAGCACCCGTATCGGACACCCGCACCCGAGTCCGAGCAACTTCGGTGGCAACCACTTCAAAGAAAATTTATTTATAGCCAAAAGTGATTTATGTCTTGTTCTGCTCGAGACTATGAGAATTCAGGATAATTGAAAGGATTGCTTGATTAGCAAAGGTTATCACTTTTTTCACATCATCAAGAAAGTTACATGTCATAGTGCTAGGGAACTCCTAGTAGTTCAACCACATATATCATGTAAAGGCATTTGAACTGACTAGCAAATAATAAGTTTGGGTTTGGGTCCTTCATCACAAGGCGATCATCTTTTCTCACCAGGATGCCATTTGAAAAGGAATATCAATTCATACACAGGCCTGTAAAAAAAATCAGAAGATTAATTATTATTTCCTTTTTGGAAAAGTTGGAGAAACTCAAGTTTGAAGCCTCTGAGAATAAATTGTTCCCACAACCATACAACTAATGCTCAAGTGGCAGAATTAATTTACCTAAGACTGTTGAGCTCATCAAGATCCAAAGAATACAACTCCTCAACCTGTTTTAACATGGTATAGTATGAGAAGACAAAAAGTTAGCCAGCCATTTTAACAGCCCACCCTTCCCAATCCCCTCCTTTTCCTATGTTTTGTCTCATAAGATAGGCATATGAACCATAGCTTACCAGCTTCTACAGTGAGGGCAGAAGAACTCCTCCATATAGACCTGAGATAAGCACAAAGATGTTGAAAGAGTTCTTTTTGTCAATGATGTAGAATATCATTAAATGCATCAAGAAAATACAAAGGGATTACAAAACAAATGTTTGTCAGCGTGTATACAGTTGAAGTACTACAAAACTAATGAACTGACAAGATCCCAAACATCAAGATTATTAACAGGGCAAAGGTTAGGCCAACTAAAGAGGCTAACCAAACATCTAACCTTCAAAAATCCTGTTGAAGTTGATACACCATCAAAGCATCTGTGTTTCCTCTCAATCCGAGTACACCAGAAAATTCTTACAGGCACCATGTTTCAGATGGTCTTGTCAACTTCCGTTGAGCTCCTGCTCACATAGGCATCTCTTACGGATAAAGGCACTTTCCATTTCATTCCAAAAAATGTTTAGAAACAGATTCTAGCTGTCAGTGGCCACAGGACAGTGATGGTTAAATGATCCAGCATCTGGCTAGCACATGAAACATCTGTTTGCTAGTTGAAAATTCCTTCTAGTTAGGTTGTCTTGAGTGAGGCAAACACCCTTTAGAGTCAACCAGCACTTTCGGTGGAACTTTTGTTTTCGAAACTAGTTACCAGGGACACAAGTCAATCATCATACTGTTTTAGCACACAGCATACCTTACCTTAACGGTGTAAAGACCTTCCTTAGAGTTGTCCCACTTCAGTTTGTCCTTTATCTAGGGTTTGTCTCTCTAATGTTTTCAGCATGTAAATGAGCTCATCTATCTCCCAAGCTATTCAGGTTCCTCCTAAGACTGGGGTTCCAAGTGTTGACTTCTCTATTATGACAAATAAGAGAGTCTGGATTGCCTGCTGCAAGGAACATATTTGGGAATGCTTTCCTTCAGTGTACTGTCCCTGAGCCATTTGTCAGTCCAAAATTTTATGTTTGTCCCATCTCCCACCTAGAAATAAGTGTTATTGGAGAAAGCTTCCCATAGGGTGTTTATGTTTTACAAGAGCCCTGTGCCATGGAGTGATCTCACAGGTTAGGTGCACCAGTGCTTTGTTCTCCCAACTTAGCAGTGTTTATCTCATTCCATAAGCCAGCGTCATCCTGGTTGAATCTCCTGAGGCATTTCATTAACATACACTTGTTATGTAAGGCTAAGACTTTTACCCCAAGCCGCCTAGTGATTTAGGGGGTGCAACTTTAGACCAGTTGACCAGGTGGATCTTGTGGTTGATGTTGTTTCCATCCCAAAGAAAGTTTCTTCTTGTTCTGTCAAGCTGCTCCTGGATTTTGCTGCAATAGGATCCAATGACATGAAATAAGTTGGGATGTTATCCAGTACACTGTCAATATGGGTTAGCCTGCCACTAAAAGATAGGTACTGCTTCTTCCATGTTGCTAGCATTCACTACACTTCTCAACTACTGAATTCCAAATCTCAGAAGATTCGTATTTTGCCAGTACTACATCCCATAATGCCAGCCAGTTCCACCAGATTTGGGATTATATTCACCAGGTAGATGATACTTTTGAGCATATTTATATGTAGGCCAGACATTGCCTCAAAAAACATCAGGGCAAGATTCAGGAAAAGGACTAGGGACTTCTCAGCTCCACAGAAGATAAGTGTATCATCAGCAAACAAGAGATGAGAAATGGAGATAGGAATGCCCCCTGCTGCTACCCATTGTGAATCCTTCAAACCATTATAATTGTTCAGCTTTCTCGAGTACATTATTAGGACCTTCCATGGCTGGTATGAGAAAGAAGGTCCCCTGCCACATCCCTCTTCTAGGAGAGAAAGTCCCACTGGACCTCTGTTAGTAAGGATAGAATATTTCACAGCGGTGATGTAGTTCCTGATCCATCTTTCTCCAAAACCCAACTACCTGGGGATAGTCATAGGATAGGGCCAACTTATTTTGTCAGAGGCTTTTTCAACATCAAGCTTGATTAGGAGCCCATTTCCACCGTACTTTATCTTCCAATCCATAAACTCATTTGCTATGAGGCTGCATCAGTAATGTGTCTTTCTTTAATGAATACATTCTGGTGGCGCGAAGACTTATGGATTTGTAGTTTCTAAGTTCCATAGCTCCTTTTATTTTTGGAATAAGAATAAATGATGCAATGACGGACTTGACCATGCAACCATGATGGTGAAAATGATTGGGAGCAGCCAATATGGCATGCTTAGTAGTGTCCAATGCTTTTTGGTGGAAGGCCTTTGTGAATCCATCAATACCTGGACTTCTGTAGGAGCACATGAGTTGATGGCATCTCTCACTTCCTCCTTAGTGAAAGCAACTTCCAGACCTCCCTTTTTCAATTGATAAACGTCCCAGGCCTTTAAATTTTTTTGTAGGCCTCCAATTTTCATCCTCGGAGTATAAGTTCTGATAGAAGGCCAGTATTCTTTGATATGTTGTTTATCCTCAATAACTGTGTCTGAAACCTTTAATCTTTCGATGCAGTTGTATCTCCTGTGGGACTTGGCAACCCTTTGGAAAAAGTAGTGTTTCTATCTCCTTCCTTAAACCACAAACATCTGGCTTTTTGTCTCCAAGAAACCTCCTCTACCTTTGCCAGCTGTTGGAGTTCAGTTTTCAAGTTCATCATGTTAATTTTCTCAATCTAATTTGGTAGTTATAGTTGTTTGCTCTAGAATCAGCAGCTCCAAAGCTTTATTTTTCTTTGTTTCTACTTAACCAAAGACTTTTCTGTTTCATATGGAAATGTCCTCCTTCAGATGCTAGAGTTTTTTTAAAAAAAATACAAAAGCATTAGAGCTAAGTGATAAAATGTGAAGCATGGAAGAACTAAACACATGAACAATCAAACAGCTGACTAACCGATGACTACAACAGATATATTTAACAATATTCTAAGGGCTGCAAGTGATCCTTTAACTAAAAGAAGTGTCCATCAATGCTTTGGTTGGATAGGCGTTCCAATCAATGCAAAATCTAGAATACCGTCGTCTGTCGAGATGACTTATGGTGGCTTTGCTGATTTAGGAGATGCAGCACAAGGGGAAAAAGATACACAAGCCCGATTTTCCTCATATCTACGAATCTGATCATAAAAAATCAGTTCTGGCATCTCTTCCACTTCGACGTAATGCGTTGGGCTTTCTGGATGATATGCTGATGACTTCGACTTCATTGGTGGTTTAAGTGCATGTGGAGATTCTCCAATTTGCACGGGGACATCATCATGATCTAATCCAACTTCCTTCAGAAAACAACTCATGTTCATGGCCTTTCTCTGTGCTTTGACGCAATTCTGATGATTATGGAGAAGTTGCTCTTCTGCAACAAACGGCTATTTGCTTGAGTTTGTAAGATCAGCTAGTGCTTGCCTGCCATCCTTTTTCTCCAGAGCTTCAGAATAGTTATCTTTTCTTCCTGCACCAAATTTGTTTCTAGAGGCAATAAGATCTTTCCCAATAGAAATCAGATTCACAGAAATATTCTTCTTTGATGCTTGTAGGGAAGAAGGCTTTGCTGAGTTTGAGATAGCAATTATCATTAAGTGCTTTTCTTCTACCTATCCTTCCTCACTTAATTCAGATGTAATTGCCTGTAGTTGCTTGAAACTTCTAGTTGGCTTGCAAATGCTGGTATGTGTAGTCTGCTGCCTTTGGATTGTAGTTGTTTCTAGCTACTCTTTGGTTCCCAAAGATAGAAAAGGTAAGTTCATATTTTTAACTGCAGTGTAGTTCTGATCATATGTGGTGAATCATAATAAACTGCCATTCTTTACTTTCCCAAAAAAATAAATTGTGATTGTTTATATGAACAGGTCTAAGAGGACTTGGAAGCCTAATGTGCAAGAGAAACGACTTTTCAGCTATATCCTAGATCGTCAAATTCGTGTGAAGGTTACAAGTCATGCACTGCGATGTATTGACAAGGCAGGTGGTATTGATGAGTACCTGCTGAAGACACCTTACCATGAGATGGACACTGAATTAGGCCTGTTCTGGAAAGCTAAGATTGAGAAGTTGTATGAGGAGCTCGGGAAAATGGAGGTAGTGTTCTTTACACCTGAAGAAGAAACAAAACTTGAAGAGCAATTTAAGGAAGTGAAGTTAGAAGAAAGAGCAGCCCGTAGGGAAGCCAGAAGGAAGATGTATGGTTGGTCACCCAAATCCGAGCTAAAAGCAGATTCTGAAGGAACTGACGGAGAAGGAAGCTTACCAACTGATTTCCATGAAGGGATGGTCGCTAATGCTTGAAAACATTGACAAAATGTTGTTGGTTTCCGAGGTGCTTCCTGATATTGAAGGGCTTCTTTTGTTTGGTCCTAGTGTTTTCGTATTCCTGATATTTAGTCATATCTGGATTTTGCCTTGCATCTGGTTTAGTGTAAAGCTTTTCTGGATACTATATAATAACGAGAAATTCTACAGCTATCAGAATACTATGTAGTTGGCTTAATTAAATTACTCATCTTTGCAAGTTCATACAGTACTCCACTTTCAAGTGTTTAATGCTCATCCCAAATTCTCGAATCTACCAAGGGTACAAAGAAGAAGACACGATTTTTGATCACTATACAGAATGGGGAAAAGTGTAAACTATTTGCTAGTAAAGATGCCCAGGGGTTTTGGAAACCTACACCCAAACGCAAGTCAATTTTTGATGCGAACAAGAGACACATTGGAAGCATCAGAATATCACGGTACTACTACTACAACGTCCATCATGGTAGAGACAAGTCATGAATGGCAGATAAGAGAATATTATCTCACACCTAAATATCTGCCCCAAAACAAAGTTGAGAGAAAAAATGTGTTATTAACGATGATGATCAAGATGAAGGAACCAAAAGCCAATAATAATGATAAGGAGATGCAGATTTTTCAATTTCAAAAGCAACACATTCTGCAATCTTTACAAAGCCTTCAAATTTAAGAATCGAAGAAAAAGAAAAACAGATTAGATACTGATTGTATGGGCTTATGATTTCGTCTTCTTTTAACGTAATTTGTTACCTATGTGGGAACCTACTATAAAGTTTATGGAGTGCATAGACATATAGTACAAGGAGATGTGTATTGAGAGAAACTTGACAATTTTGCCTCTACTAATGAGATTTATTGGTTTTTTAATGCTCTTCATAGAGAAAACTCCTCTGTTAATACAAGTTTTATGATATTGGTTCTGGTATGTCATGAAGATTTCATCTGGTCTACATCTCTTACTGTATCAAATTTATGTTCATGTCCATATTAACACGACGCGTTGTTGTGCACTTTACATATACACAATTCTAATTTGGCTGCTTTCACTGATCTGCAGTACTTTATATCATTTGGAGGAAAGTAGTTTTCTTCTTCTCAAATCTCAACCTTGAAATGCCATTTTTGAAGAAGCTAACTTAAAGTCAAATGTTAAATTTGGCAACTTATAAGCTTCAAAGGGACAAATTGTATATGCTATTTAGCCTAAATAAAGATAGCAAGGAGATGAATTTCAGAATTGAAAGTGATTGTTCACTCCAAAAATTTTACACCAGTAACTTTATATTTCTAAAGTAATGGCTCTATCGAGTAGTTGCGTTGTTCACCTCTTTCCGATTGATTTGTTCATGTTTGATAAAAGGAAGTGATGGCCTTCTCTCTTCACATAGCATTTTGGACAGGAGAGATTGATCCTTGATAGTTCTTTTGTCATACAATTCTAACATTATATTTTCGATATAAAATGTATATATCTTGGTCTGAAAATTGATATGTAAGCAAAAATCCCGGGGATACATTTCACACCTTCTTAGGACAATGCCCAACACTACTCAAGTATTAATTTTATGCACTATTATTATATATCATCGTAGTAATTTCCAGGACTATTATTTTGCTAAATAATAAAGTTATTTATTATTATTACTGTGAAATATTTTCATTATTTTCCCTACATGATATTCATGTTATGAATTGTTTTTTTTTAAAAAAATTTATCGTATTCGTTTACTTCAAAGTTCTAAAATATTTTCACCATGGTCACTAGCTTTTACCTCGTCATTACAGTAAAAGATTGAAAAAAAACTTTTTCTTCTTTAGATTATTGTGTTATCTTAATTTTCTTCAAGAGTAGTTCATCGAAGCAGAGGAGAAGATTTGATTTTTTTAATTATGACTTATACCTGGACCATTTGTATCGATGATTTAACAAAATGTAGTTCGACATCTATTATATATGCCTAAAAAAAAGTAATTTTAGCATTCCAATTAGAATGCTCTTCTACTTTTTGTAGTTGTGTTATCTAACTTAAATTTGAATACTCCTATAAAGTATATATAAACATTAATTCTGATTTTTAGTACTCTTCATATCGCTAAAAATTTGGAATGCTCTTCAATTTAAATTAGAATATAGCATTATTTCATCACCTCCATAATTAAACGCCAAATTTTACCATCAAGTGAATGTGAAAAGCATTACTAATAAAGCGTATGTTAATTCCAGATTTAAGATTGACATTTTATGTTATTTAATGGGTAAGCAGAGACGATTTTGAAAGAAGAATGACTTTGTTTTCTCATTTTCTGTTGTTTGTAGCCCTAACAGCCACAACTTTTCATTGCTTCAAGCCTTCAACCATTACATTATAATAATAACTAAGCAATGAATTATAGGGATAGAGATTTAAAAGGGGTAAATAAATGATTTAAGAATGACTTTTTTTTAACAATATCACAATTAATTTTAAAATGGGAAAAAAGTAAAAAAAAAAAAAAAATGCAATTGAAGGCCATAAAAGAAAGATATCACATCATCTTGTTTATATCTAACTTTATATATATATATATATATATATATATATATATATATATATATATGTCATTGCAAATGAAATAACAAATCATATGTGAAATAATTACAGCAGGCCATTTGTATGGAAAAATTAAATCTTTTATCTTGTCCTTTAAGTTGCACCAAGATATATAAAACTAAGGAAAAATAGGAGAATGGAAGCATTACAATAAAATGCTAAATAAACTAGACATTTTTTTCGTCCTTGTCACTGTCATAGTCTAAAACATCTTTTTTCTCCTTGTTTTCTTCTTCCTTCTGTTTTCAGGCTCCTTTTCCTCTTTTTATTCCTCATTTATAACTTCTTCTTCAATAGCATTATAGTAATCATGAGCAACGTTATCATTTTTTTATTAGAGAGAAAAAAATAGACAATGACTTGGACAACGACTTTGTTGATGATAAAGTCATCATTCTTTTGTTTAACATTTTCTTCATTTGAACTAGAACTAGGCGCATCACCATATTCAAACTCTTTCGAATCAGGATTAGAACCATTACAATAAAAGTCCGATGTGGTGTTGCTGATTGTATTAGAAAAATGAATTTTAGTATTGATGTTACTTGATTAATTTTAGAAATGAGTAAAATGTCATTTTATAGCCAAATTAATATAAATTGAGAGTGCAAGATCACAAAAAATGGAGTAGATTATTGACCTAAAGACTTTCTTTTGGTTCTTTGAATAAAAGTGTTAAGAATTTATCACCAACTTAATTAATATCTTAGATACTTCAAAAAATATCTAGAATATTTCGGAGTTGTATTTACTTGAAGGAAGATTTTTAGAATGAGTGTTTTAGAGTCTAGAAATATTCTAGAAATGGTAATTCTAGAATTATATAGTTAGAAGAACATTCTAAAATAGAGTAGAAATTGTACATTTGAGTTGTAACCGATCAAGTAAAAAAGCAAGTCAAAATAAAACAAGAGAGTCAACAACAAGTGGGTGAGATAAGAGAGAATTGCTCGAGTGTGTGTGCAAACATATTGTGTAAAAATTTTGTGTATGAGCATGGATTTCTAGACTAACAAAAGAAGAAATTAACTGGGTTCCACCTTTTTAAATTCCTTCTCCTCTACACCCTCTTCCCCCTTCGTCTCTTTCTTACTCTACCAACTAACCTTTTGTCATAACCCGTGACCTCCATACACTTTTATCTAAGATAATGGAAATTTGATACGCTTAAAGCAAGAACTGTTAATAGAACTACTTTAATTGAAGAACAAGAGGCAAGAGTTGTATTACAATATAATAAAATTCGTCTCAATACAAAAAGAATAGGAAGGCTATATATAAGCATCCATTAACTAAACCTAACCTAATAGGAATCCATTAACTAAACATAACCTAATAAGAATCCATTAATTAAATCTAACCTAATAGGAATCCATTACTAAACATAGTAACATATGGACTAACATCTCCCCTCAAACTCACAATGCAACGACAATAAGCATTGAGAGTTTGTCACACAAAAATCGAAATCAAGACGCCGATCTTCTTGTAATCCTTGTAGAACAGTCCCGCGTGTCATTACAACACCCCATCCACCATCTGGACCATACTGTTCTACAACAACTGAAACTGCAACTGCATCACCTCTTTCAACATGAGCATTGCATGACAAAACACCAGGCACATAAACTTGGGCACCTCGAAGAACTGCTTCTGCACGCTTTCGGCTCACAATTACCTCCTTAAGAGGTTTTCCTTCGTTGTCCCCTTAATGAATTGCAGCAAATCAAAAATCGAACCCTAGTTCGAACAAATCAAAAACCAAACCCTAGTTCGAACAAATTAAAAAAACCAAACTCTAGTTCGAACAAATCAAAAAAACCGAACCCTAGTTCAAACAAATCAAAAATCGAATCGAACAAATCAAAAACCGAACCGAACAAATCAAAAACCAAATCGAACAAATCAAAAACCAAATCGAACAAATCAAAAACCGAACAGAACAAATTAAAAACCAAACAGAACAAATCAAAAAACCAAACCGAACAAATCAAAAACTGAACCGAACAAATCAAAAACCAAACCAAACAAATAAAAAATTGAACCGAACAAATCAAAAACCAAACCGAATAAATCAAAAATCGAACCAAACAAATAAAAAACCAAACCGAACAAACATGTGACCGCTATCTGTTCTTCAACTAACAAATCAAGGAGCATGGATCGATTTATAGTGACCTAACTTTTGCAAACATAATCATTGTCCAGATGAGCAGCATATATGGGTGCCACCTTCCGGCAGCAGAAGCTCTTTGATTGTTTACCAAGATCGTATAGGCTCTGATACCATGTTAACAGAACTACTTTAATTGAAGAACAAGAGTAAGAGTTGTATTACAATATAATAGAATTTGTCTCAATACAAAAAGAATAGGAAGACTATATATAAGCATCCATTAACTAAACCTAACCTAATAGGAATCCATTAACTAAACCTAAACATAGTAACATATGGACTAACAAAAATAATTTAACATATAAGACATTTAAAAATGTAGTGAATTTCTAATTTCAATAGAATTTGGGAGGATATGTTTGTCACTGAGTGTGTGTATATATATATATATATATATACTGTTCAGCAAACACACTTTTAGAGAGTGTACAATACTAATACTCTACATTACTATGAGGCAGTTCACCAAATAGTGAGGAAACAACTTTAGATTTCTCAAGTACCAAACACATATCTTGCCAAGGGTCAAAGGAAAGAGAATCTAAATCAAGCTCTCTAATGCATTATAAAGATTGCATAATCTTATAAGATCAAGTTGAAGGTGGCCATGTGGAGATTGAAGAATCTACATCCCCTGATCAGATTTTCCTTGATAGTCATTAATATTACTACCTTTATCTTGATCATCATGGTAAATAGGACATCTTTTCTCTCAACTTTGTTTGGGGCTTGAGTACCACGCCCGATACATGATATCTCATGGTTGGCTCGGGTACAACGTCTGGTATATATTCGGTCTAAAACAATTCTTAGGTATTTGTGAGGTTGTAAATCATTTCATTTAGGGTAAACGGGGAACTTTGAAGTTAAATTATTTCTAATTATATAGTGAGGTGATATTTTTTTGGAACGGACTAAAAAATAAATGGTGACACAAAATGAGATGGAGAAAGTATTATATATAGAGGCAGAAGATGATCGAGCCTGCTCAATGGATATCCTTTTGTTCAATGGGGTAAGTGTCATACTTTTGTGTTTAATTTCAACCTCAAGTCATGATTTGAAGTAGATATTCATGGATTAGGAATACATCCAAGTAGCACAAAGTATTCAAGTGGTTGCAACTCCTCATTCATTTCATTATTCAAGTGGTTGCAGCTCCTTATTCATTTCATTAATCGAGGCATTGTCTAAATCGGCAGACTTCTGAAATGCACTTGAAAACCAATCTGACATAGAAATCACATATGTATCAACAGACTTCTGGTGCAATGATTTTTTGCGTGGAGAAGTATTCTGAATATCTATCTACCCAAGACACCAAAATGGTATCGGAAGAATCTTTTTGACTTGCACCGCCATTCAAAATATTTGGGTCCTTAGCAACCTGCAGATCAAAATTGTTCCTTGATATGCAGAAGCTCATCGATCATATTTCGGTAAGCATTTTCTTCTCGAATTCTACAGGGAAAACATTATCAGGTAAGGGACTGCTTCAACAAAATATCTCCACCCGCTATGCTCTTCTAGAGGAGAGAGATAAAGTTTACACAAATCACAACAAGCTTAAATATTCACCTTGATAATCATGCTCCTTCATGCAAAAGGCTGGTGAAATACTCTTCCAATACACACTCAAGCAGAGGTTGCGTACGATCATTAGCTTCAAGGTCCGTTGCATAACTGGATATAGACAACACCTTTTTCATCAAACTTAAGGCCAAATCTACTGTCATATTCATCACAATCGAAACATTCTTGCTCTACTTGCAATTGCAAAGTCATCAGTTTGTTTGTAACACAACACACACAACCACTGCAAAATGACAGGAAAAACAACAACATTAGAAAACTGACAACTTCAGTAGAGAGCTCTGCAGTGCAATCTTTTGATGATGAAACTGAAGGCGAATCTACTCTCTTATCTTAATTGGTGCTTAATCACCATAGCTTTTCTATGAGACCAAACTTAAAAGAGACTTGTAAAACTTAAAATAACTTTCTAAGTAAGGAAAATAGGTATTCATAGAGAAGCAAATGTCCCAAAAAAAATCAAGTAGAAGCACCAACTAACAATGAAACAAAAAGTTCAGAAACCTAAGTAAAAATTAAGAGTAACAATAACTTAAAGAGTAGAGTTCTCTCTGGATATTATCATTATGCTTCACTAAAACAAAAACAACTTCGACAGTAAATATGCACATTAACAAAGAATGCTTAAAGCCTTTACCGACATTTGTTAATGGCCATTGGATCCAATGTCGCTACATGTTTTAGGGACACTTACAAAGAGTGATAATTGTTGCTAATTAAATGCCGCTAAAAATCATTTTTGGTGTAGTGTTTGCAAATGATCGAACTCTCCGACTTTAAAGTCATTGATAATTAGAACCTAAATTAGTAGTTAAGCTATATGATACTAGAAAAACAAAGGGAAGCAAGTTGAAACTCATGAGATAATTCAAAAAGGGAAATTAAAGCTAAACTGATGTGAAGAATGGTGAAGAAAAAGGCAAACTACTTCACAGAATTGCTAAGTTAAGTTTGGGTTCAGTTCGGAGAGTGCAGTGTGGAACAATTAATTAACAGTACAATAGACAAATAGTTTGTAGATAGACCACACCTTCCAAATTTTGACAAGACCATAACCCAGCAACAAGCACAAAGAATATAGGAAAACTTTGCCAAATTCAAAATGTCAAATTTTAGAGTACCGGAAGATGTGTGGGAAAATAATTCTGCAAATAAAATAAGAAGAAACTACAGGTTAAATAAGGCCAAATTGACACAAGACGGAAGGGAGAAAATGAAAAAAAAAAAAACAATCAAGATCTGATCAGCCCATGCAGAAACACGAGCAAGACGCTTTTTGGAATATGGAATAAACTATGGTAATACTTAATAGACTTTGCGCAGTAGAAATTGTGAGAATTCACCTTTATAGAAATGAATTATGTTAAGTTCTTCTACTTTTGGTACAACATTATCACAAAGGCAAAAGCTCTCTTTTCCTAGTTTGTCTATATAAATGATGTAAATGGGTTACTCCTCCACCTTCCTAAGTTTGCTTCTATAATAAAATCATATGCACTTAATATTTCTATATCATCAAAAGAGTTCTCCCAACTTTTTAACAATGAGTAAACCCAACCATATGTAATTTATTAAAAGTTAAGTGATCAGTTGCAGTGTAGTGTAGCAGCTCAATCGAGTGATTCCACCCATCAAAAACGGGTGAACTGATTTACATATAGGCCATAGCTTAGTAAATCCAATGGTACATCCAACATAATGAAACAAACATCTTTCAACTGAAAGGCTGGGATAGTACGAGAAACAGCTACCCCATGTGCTATATATAGTGTTATAGAAGACACAAAATCACCATCACTGAGTCCACAATGTATTCATAGTGATACCATGAATAAAGCTCCACAAAAGAGTGCTGCCTAAGTTTCCTCCCTTCATGATCTTCAAAGAGCCAACACGAGTCTTTGTTAACATAATTCACCCATAATATTAAGCAAAAAATGTCTTACGTAGGGAATCAAAATTGCAGAAAATGCAAAGAAGGTCTATTTGTCCTTCATCAAAATAGTAAAAGTCTGTTTGTCTCATCTAGATTCCATAGTTTATAGTTACATTGGTTACAATTGTGAATAGAGAAATTATATTTTTAGCCTAAGGAGAGATAAAATTGCACATGACAACTTGAAGAAACAAGTAACTAAAATAATATTACCAAGAACAATACAAATCCTTAATTATAGATGATAGAATAAGTGCGTCCACTATCAGTTAACGGACCAAGTCCCTTGACTCAACAAGAACAGTAATGACGAGTAAATAATAACAAGAACACAACACAAGAAGTTTATATGGAAACCTCCTTGCTCAAGGGAGTAAAACCACGACTTGCCACAGGATTTTCAATTGTTTCCACTAATCTCTTCAAGCAAAAGTGAAATCCAGTTACAGACAAAGTGAGAAGAACTTATTAATCTCACAACTACGTAATAACTCTATTACTTATTGAGCCTAAGAAGATACAACACTGCCCAATAAGTTATCACCACTAGATAACTTAGAATTCAACTAAGCAGAAACCACACTACCCATTAAATCAACTAGCACCTAGATAACTTAGACTTTAACTAAGTTGCAAACAACGCTGCCCACTAAATCTGTTAGCCTTAACTGATTTAGCCTTTTACAAAAAAATACAAGAACTGAATCCTTTATAGATTAGGAACAAATTTACAATGTAAGTAGGGAAGATATAATCCTAAGACAACTAGACAGCTTCCAGCTCTATCAGGTCCCTATTGTTCTTGAGGATGATACTTCTCTTGAGTGTTAGCCTTTGCAAGAGTTCTTGAGAGTTTTCAAGTTGCAAAAACTGAGGTTGTGTCTATTGGACATAATATTTATGAAGAATAGACGCATCCTTCGAAGCCATGCCATTGGCCGAGGTTTCTGCCACAGTTGGAGACTGTGCACCAACCAATTGTACTTTTTACAGCCTGATATTTGTGTGTATACTGTCACAAGGATCAGGTTCCTTTACAAGGTCCCATGGTTTGTAAAATCATCAAAACTACAAATAACATTTCCCCCCTTTTTGATGATGACAAACTTCACACAAATTGCTTTCATTCTTCCATTCCCCCTGTCAATCAGACCCTTATTCATTCAATTCATTCATTCATTCCCTCTGTCGATTAAACCTCTTCTGCCAA
Organism: Solanum bulbocastanum; assembly: GCA_037074985.1. Classification (NCBI taxonomy): domain Eukaryota; kingdom Viridiplantae; phylum Streptophyta; class Magnoliopsida; order Solanales; family Solanaceae; genus Solanum; species Solanum bulbocastanum. The sequence goes on along the minus strand of CM073604.1, from coordinate 37,274,483 downwards.
TCTAAGTAACAACATTATTCCCCCTTTTAGCATCATAAAAAAAAGAGTGCAGTAAACCAGCAGACCAAGTAAGAGTACTAAGTAGGATCATAGCTAAGGGCAACACCAACATGGTTATAAAAACAAGTTTAGACAGAAATTAGGCACAACAAAACAGGAATCAACTTTATTGCACAAACATCAGCATTCAATACATTAAATTTAAACTGAAATTGAGAACTCTAGACACTGTCCACACAAAAGAAAGACACAAGAAGGGATAGAGAAGGACTATAAGGAAGGAGGTTGATGGGACAGGGATTTAATAACAAGAGTAAGCCTAGCATTTGCTTCATCATTATCCTTGATCAATTTCTCTTGTAGGGCAGCATTCTGGGCTATGAGCGCATCATTTTTCTTCCTCAGCTCATTGACCTCTGTAGTACCAGGTCCCTCAGACTGCGCTTTGAGTAACTCAGCCTTTAATAAGGCAATCTTCACATCTTTGTTGCTCACATGCACAATCATCTCCTCCAGCTCGTGCTTCAACTGATCTTGTTCCATTACCAACTAAGATATTTTGCTCAGTGGACCCGCCTTTCCTTCAATACACTCACATTCCACCAGAGTAGTCAGAGAGAAGGATTACTTAGCAGTTCTAATTTTATCCGTTCCCACTGGAATGTTCAGATGGTGGAACCCCTTGGTCAACAAATAGCCATATCTCATGCCATGTTTACCCTTGTGTTCAATCACTGAATTGTACATATGCTCCAGTATGTGGGTTGGAAGATTTAGGGGTTCGAACTTGCACAGTGATTCTATGATGAACAGATCTATTGCAGATTAAACTGCCCGCTTTTATGTCCGAAGAACAAGCACTTTGTTGACAAATTCAAACAACAGTTGGTACTCTTATTTCATGAGTTTCTTTTGAACCCCAGCACAACGAATGTTAGGGAGTTTTGAGAATTCTTCCACAAACTCCTGTATGCAAGATTTTTCGATTACGGACATGATCCCTTCGTTGGGTACTTCTAGTATTTGTACCAACAGTTCCTCATCTAGATGTAAACTTTTGTCTCCTACCCTGGTGTTGATGCTACTATCCTTTGCAAATTCTAATTATAATAGAACTCTCGAACTTCCTCCTCATGTAGAAAAGGAGATTTGATCTTCAATAGGTGAGTCTACGACTAAATTTCCACAGAATCATATAGGGAATCCATACCTGGCTTGGTAATTATATCATAATCAAACACCCGTCCTCTTAGAACCCTCTTTAGACGCAGATTGTGAACAATTGATTATTTTCTTACTGTGTGGTCATCCTTATTCCTTTTGGGACTTGTGCTGAGGCTTGCTTGATAACATAAGATGTTTCTCTCTTCCTCTTTGATGGTTCCCTCCTCCTGTGTGAATCGTTACCCTCATTTTAGGAGATTCTTCTATGACTTTTTCCTTTTCTTTTGTGGAGATATGGACCATTCTGTTTTGCACGGACCACTTAAGAGGTACATTGTCCTCATCAATATCAGTAGAATTAGAAGATGGATAGACACCAATCTCAGGAGTTTGGCCGAATACTGGTTCTGAACCTCCAAGTATTTCATCCACAAAGCTTCCTCCTTCTTCATTCATTGCCCCTTCTTTCATTTGTGCTAGACTCTTGATAACCAAGCTTTCACTGCCAGCAAGAATGTTTGACTTAGAGGAATTAGTCTTGGGAAGATCACCCTCAAACATGTGGTCAGATAACATTGCTGAAGAGGGACCTGGTTGAAATGAGGTTGCAGGATTGTTAAGATCTATAGGAGATTGAGGAGTAAGAGGAATGGCTTTTGCAATGTTGACCAGAGAGATGGTCAATATTTTCGACGGAGAAAGAGTATCAGATGATGTATAGAATGTCACTGGCTCTATTTCCTTTAGGGAGTCTAGCATTTTCTTTGAAGAATACGGTGACTGAGACATGTTAGAGAAGGAAGGAGAAGGATATTGGAGAAAGAGAGAAATATTAGGGCTTTTGGAAAAGAGCTTTGGGAGAGAGGGAGTTTGAAATGTTAGGAGATGGAGTGAATGAAGGTTTGTATAAAAAGAACTGAAACGATGTGTCAGGTCCCTGAGTAGACGCATCGGTTGGACTTAAAGCGATGCGACAACGATCATAATGGCCGATGACTGACACGTAATAGTTCTCATTCATCAGTTTATAACCTTTGGAAAAGACCAGGTTTCGATTTGTAGGTGGAATTCTATTTCTGAATGGATCTAACTATTCTTTTCTCCTGTGATTTCCATGAGTGTATACCTGCAGTAGGTACATAGTTGATCTCACTTAAACAACGTATTACTAGTAATGAGGATACCTGCCCTCCTGATCATAGCCAAGGAAGGATTTGATGCCTTTGGATGGGGTTAGGTCAGTGCATGCTCAGCATTCTCAACTTCAACCTGTTACTTTCAAATTGATCCTTGTTGAGGGCCTTTGTAAAAATATCTACGATTTGATCTTCAGTTCTGCAATACTGCATGCTGATGTTCCCCTTTTCAACATTGTCTCTCAAGAAGTGATGCTTGACATTAATGTATTTTGTTTTTTTGTGCTGAACTGGATTCTTTCCCATGTTGACTGCACTGGTATTGTCACACATGAGAGGAATAATATAGATGTGTACTCTAAAATCCTCAAGTTGTTATTTGATCCATAGTAGTTGAGCACAATAAGATTCAGCAACCACATATTCAGCCTTAGATGTTGAGAGAGCTACTGAGTTTTGTTTCTTGGTTCCCCAAGAGATGAGTGAGGATCTAAAGAAGTGTGTCATTCCAAAAGTGTTCTTCCTATCAACCTGATATCCTGCAAAATCAACATCTGCATACCCTACCAGTTCAAATGAGTCACCTGCTGGATAGAAGAGGACTAGGTCCCTAGTCTTCTTTAGATACCTCAAAATCCGCTTGGCTGCTTTCAGATGCGATTCCTTGGGACATGCTTGAAATCTTGCACACATTCCTACATTGAAGACAATGTCAGGTCTATTTGCTGTGAGATACACTAGTGATCCAATAATACCTCTGTACATGGTTTGATTCACTAATGGATCAGCCTCATCTGCTCCCATCTTTGAGTTTGTACCCATGGGGGTATCAATAGGCTTAAAGTCAACCATATGAAACTTCTTTAACATCTCCTTTATGTACTTCTCTTGACAAATTAAGGTGCCCATTAAGGTTAGCTTAATCTGTAGTCCTAAGAAGAAGTTCAGCTCTCCCATCATGCTCATTTCGAATTCATTCCCCATTAAAATAGCAAATTCTTCACATAGATATTTAGAGGTAACTCCAAAAATGATATCATCCACATACACCTGGATGATGAGCAATTCTTGTTCCCTTTTCATTAGAAACAGAGTGTTGTCTATCTTGCCTCTTTTGAATCCATTATTCAGAAGAAATTTGGACAACCTTTCGTACCAAACTCTAAGAGCTTGTTTTAAACCGTACAAAGTCTTGTTGAGTTTGAACGCATGGTTTGGGAAGTCAGCATCCTTTAATCCAGGTGGTTGTTTCCCATACCCTTCTTCCTTCATATCTCCATTTCAGAAGGCATTTTTGGCATCCATTTGGAAGAGCTTGAATCCCATAAAGGTTGCAAAAGCTATAAGGATTCTGATAGCCTCCATTCTGGCAACTGGAGCAACTGTTTCATCATAATCAATGCCTTCTTCTTGATTATAACCTTGAACGACCAGTCTAGACTTGTTCCTCGTGATAACTCCATTTTCATCAAGCTTATTTCTGAATACCCACTTGGTCCCTATAATGGTTCTGTCTGCAGGTTTGGGGACCAGGTACCATACTTTGCTCCGCTCAAACGGATGAAGTTCCTCTTGCATTGAAATGACCCAGTCAGTATCTTTCAAGGCCTCTTTCACACTTTTAGGCTCAATGGTTGATATGAATGCTGAGAATGCAACCAGATTTCTAGTCTTGGATCTGGTTTGCATTCTAGAATTCAATGGAGAAATGAGATTTTCAAAGGGGTGAGATGATTTATGCTTCCATCCTGATTTAGAACTCAGGGGTTGAGGTTGATCCATCTGTTTTTTTTCATCTTCAGAATCATCATTCTCAGGGTGAAGAAATTTCTCCTGATCTGCATTGCTGGATAGACCAGGTCCCTTGGTGGACTAGTCAAAGTCATTAATCTTCCCTGATAGACCAATAACAACACCATCAAATTTTTGACTTTCTTTTGCTTTTGGGCCGTTAGTTTCATTACTTTGAGCTTTGAACAACTCTCCAAGATCGTCATTATCCTTCGTCTCCAAGTTCTTCAGATCACCACTTTCATCAAAAATCACATGAACACTTTCCTCAATGCATATTGTTCTTTTATTAAAGATTCTGTAAGCTTTGCTGGAGGATGAGTACCCTACGAAAACGCCTTCATCACTTCTGGGGTCAAACTTTCCCAGATCATCCTTGTCAATGTTTAGCATAAAACACTTGCAACCAAAGGCCCTTAAATAATTTAGCTTGGGTTTTTTGTTGTTGAGTGATGTTTGCGTAATCAAGACACAACTTTCAATGCAAGTGTCTATGATCGTACAATAGTAAAGTAATCCACCCAAGGGTTGGGGTTGAGTCCCAAGTGAGTGGTTTTGAGAATTAGTAGAAAAATAAAATTTAGTTCTAATTGGTCATAGCTAAAGACATTATCGAATGGAAACATGTTAAATCAAAGGGGTGATGCAAGCGTCAATTATCAATGGGGGTTTGTGAAAAGTAAGCAAAAACAACAAAAAATAAACAGAGATACAAATATGAAGATGAGATTCTTAGGATATGATAGGAACACGGGTTAGACTAGACTATTGGGTACATGCTTTTAATAGTAAATAAATTGAATATTTGTGACTAGGCTAGACTATAGTAGAGGTAAATTCTCTCTCGAGCAACTTACCCGAATCAAATGAGTTCCTCTCGGATACCCACTTGCCGCATGAAGAACAACCTCCGTCGTAGCCCACTCACTCTCTTAAGCTAAGTGTGTGAGAGAAGGACTAAGGTTCACTCTATCAAGCTGAACCTCATATTGACCCACTCCTACCAGCCATCAATTTAATAGTCTTAGTTTTACGACCTCTCTCTTGAGCAAGCCGAAAACATAAAAGTGAAATCGTATTTGCAACCACAATTTTATTAAGTTCCACCACAACTACTAAATGAAATCACATCTAAATAACAAATAAATCATCAACAAGCAAGACCCAACATATAATCTAACCCATACACAAAATCACAGCCCAAGAATTGGGGTTTTAGCTTGACATGTAAAAGAGATAGAAATTTATACCAATATGAGTTTGCATTCAAATAGGTATGAACATTTAAGTCTCAAAACAAGTCAAGAGTGAAGAATCCACAAGACCCAAGTTCAAATTCTTGGAGTTGAAACTCTTTGAATCTCCAAGTTCTTTAAAACCCTCTCTAAACTTAAAACTCATAAATTTTATATTAAAAATTCTATATTAAAAATATGATACTAAGCTACAACTCTTCAATGAGTATTTATAGTTTTCAAAAATCTATACTGCAGCGGATCATTCATCATCGTTAGTTGAGATCGCCGATCAACTCGGCGATTCGCCCTTTGGTATGTTTCATCGTCGTCTTGCTCTATCCTTCAGCATCGTCATATTTGGATCATTGGGTGACATAGTACAACTTTGGGAAACTGCTCGGCGACACGTCGACTAGTTCTTTTCACCGCCGATTCGATCCTTTTTTCAGGGCTCAGCACAATGGAACAAAAGGCGAGGATAAGTCCTTTTGGCGACTCGCCGAATGGGTTCGGCGATTCTCAAATCTTCATTTCTTCATTCTTTCAGTTGCCTTTGATCCTTTTTTGCTAAGTAGTGTCCATGCTTTTCTTCAAACTCCAAATACCTGAAACTTAAGGATTTTCATCAGATATTGAGATAAAATATGCATTTGAGGACACTAATTATATTAAAATATAGCCCTAAATAAGTCCAAATTTGTGGACTCGTCATTGAGCATCTCATATGGTGTTTTATTCAGTAGAGACTTGAGCAAGCACCTGTTAGTCACATAACATAAAGTGTTAACTGCTTCAGCCTAAAAATTTTGAGAAAGATTTGACTCGATGAGCACGGTTCTGGCAATGTCTACTAGAGTTCTATGTTTCCTTTCAACTATACCATTTTGTTGAGGTGTTTTGGGTGCTCAGAAGTTGTGATGAATACCGTTGTGCGAACAGAAGATAACAAGCTTCGCATTTTCGAACTCAGTTATATGGTCAGACCTGATCGCTACAATAATGAAGCTAAGCTTTGTTTGAATCATTTTGAAGAATATCATCAGCACCTCAGTTGTCTCGTATTTTAACTTGAGAAACATAGTCCACGTGAATCTAGAGTATTCATCCACAATCACCAGGATGTACTTCTTTCTGCTTCAACTTTGGATTTTCACAGGGCCACATAATTTTATGTGCATCAGCTTAAGAACTCTTGATGAGCTTACTTTCTTCTTTGGTTTGAATGAGGATCTGGTCTATCTCCCTTTGATGCATGCATCACACACTTTGTTGTCACTAAACTTCAGTTTTGGCAAGTCTCGGACCAGGTCCCTAGAGACAAGTTTCTTCAATAGAGAAGAGCTCACATGACCTAGCCTCCTATGCCATAAGTCAGCATTTTCACTTTGAGCACTGAGGCTTGTCAGATCATCTCCATGGCCCGTCTTCAGGTCTGCCACATACATATTTTTCTTCCTTTTGGCTGTCAAGATCACCTTTTTGGTGGACAAGCAGGTGACAGTGCATTTGTTTGATACAAACTTGACCTCATTTTCCTTATCACATATATGAGAAACGCTAAGAAGACTATATTTTAACCCACTCACATAGTAGACATTTTTAATAGAGTTTTTGAGTGATTTCTCAATCCTGCCAACTCCAAGAATATATCCTTTTTTTTCATCACCAAAAGAGACACCTCCACCTTGAAGTGCCTTGAGTGAAAGAAAGTTTGTGGTATTCCTAGTCATGTGCTTCGAGCATCTACCGTCCATGACCCAGCACTGACTGCTACTTCATTCACTCCCCTGTAACAAAGATTACTTATTAGACTTGGGAACCCACATTAATCTGAGTTTCCAGTACGCTGATAAGGGTGTAATAAGAGTGTTTCTTGCTATATGTGGTAGGTTAGTTCTTTTCCTGTTTGTGGAGTTAGGAGTGGGAGAAGGTCCCCCTTTTTGTGTTATTTTATGTCTAGAGTAGACTGAAAAATTTTCTTGTGAGGCCTTCCAAGCAGGGCAATCCCTTTTCAGATGGCCACTGCGACCACAGTGAAGACACAATAAATTATCTGACACAAATACATATTTACTGTAGGGATATTAGGGAGGATTAATGTTCAAGCTACCTAATCCCTTTCTGTTGTAGTTGCTTTGACTGGTGATGTTGGAAATCAGCTTGGTAGAGCTGGCCCATTTTAGAGAAGTTTTGAGTTATTCTCTAAGACGGACTATGTCCCTCTCCATCTGAACATTTCTTTCCAAGGCTAGAGCAAGTCTAGTCTCAGCAGTGTTTAGACTGGCTTCTAGCTCTATTTGCAGGCTAGTGGCCTCCCCCTTTCATTTCCCAGATTTCTCATTTATTAAGCTCAATTGTTCCTTGAGTTCTAGATTTTTAGCTTCTAAAATTGTCACTTGTTCCTCAATAACCGACATGTGGACAGTAATCACTGTCTTTTCTTCACTAAGACTATCTAGATTGTTGTTCATTGAGTCCTTTTCTGCCGTTAACTCTATGACAGAACTGATCAGAACAACAATTATATTTCTCAACCTTCTAACAGAATAAGTTTTCAAGTTTTGTTTAAGGTCGAGGAGAGTTACCTTTTCTTCATCATCTTCGTCATCTGATTTTGCCATGAGGGTGAACAGGCCATCAAATATGTTAGCATAATCTTGGACAACCAATATGGATGCATCATCAGGACATTATGATTCTCCTGATTCACTTGAAGAATCTCCCCACACAGTAAGAGTCTTCTTCATGACATAGTCAGTTGTAGCTTTTCTTGCATTTTTCTTAGGTACCGGGTCCCTCATCTTGTCTTTTTTACCTCCAGGTCTTTGATACTCTTTGTTTTCAGTTTTGAGCATCGAGCAATCTCTTATAAAGTGTCCCATCTTTCCGCACTTGTGACATAGATCACTCGCTGTTGCAGCACGAGATTGGTTCCCTCCTTTTCGAAAACCTCCACATTTTCTCACAATTTTTTTAAATCTCTCGGTGAGATAAGTCGTGTCATCTTCTTCACTGGAGACTTCACCCGGTGAGATCTTGAGGACTAGATACTTGTCTTTCTTAGCTTCCTTCTTAGAAGTGTCTTAATTTCTGTTCATTTCATGAGTCCTAAGATTTCCAATGAGAGCATCCATCGTCAGAACCTTCAGGTCCTTTGCTTCAGTGATAGCATCTACTTTGCTTGCCCATGACTTGGGAAGGATTCGAAGAATCTTCCTAACTTGCTTACTAGAGGTAATAGGTTCTCCCAAACTTCGTAGCTTGTTGGTTATGGAGGAAAATCTTGTATGCATGTCATGCATAGTTTCCCCCTCCTTCATTGTAAAGTTCTCATACTGGGTGGTCAGCATATCCACCTTTGATTCCTTCACCTGCTCTGTGCCATCATGACCTATCCTAAGACAGTCCCAGATTTCCTTTGCTGACTCACACGCAGAGATACGGTTGTATTCTTCAGCACCTATACCACACACCAGCAGCTTCTTAGCTCTGTAACTTTTCTTTATCTTTTTTCTGTCCGCCTCGTTGTACTGTTGGCGAGTCTTTGAAACAACTTTTGTGATATCGCCATCTTTTACTTCAGTGTTTGGAATAAAGGGTCCATCCAGCACTATATCCCATAACTCGCTGTCTTCAACCATTAAATAGTGGTGCATCCTTATTTTCCACCAGCTATAGAACTGGTTGTTGAAACAATGTGGTCTTGTTGATGATTGTCCTTCTTCTAGGTTTAATGGAGCAACCATTCTTTTACATGAATATCTCTCTTGGTGTTAACCAGCTACAGAGCACCTACTCTGATATTAATTGATAGAATACATGCATCCACTATCAGTTAATTGACTAGGTCCCTTGACTCAATAAGAACAGTAATGACGAGTAAATAATAACAATAACACAACACAAGCAGTTTACATGGAAACCTCCTTGCTCAAGGGAGTAAAGCCACGACCTGTCTCACATGATTTTCAACTATTTCCACTAATCTCTATAAGAAAAAATGAAACCCAGTTACAGACAAAGTGAGAAGAAGTTATTAATCTCACAACTAAGTAATAACTCTATTACTTACTGAGCCTAAGCATATACCACACTTCCCACTAAGCTATCACCACTAGACAACTTAGAATTCAACTAAGCAAATACCACAATGCCCACTAAATCAACTAACACCTAGATGACTTAGAATTTGACTAAGCAGCAAACAATGCTGCCCACTAAATCAATTAGCCTCAACTGATTTAGACTTTTACAAACAAACACAAGATATGAATCCTTTATAGATTAGGAACAACTTTACAATGTAAGTACGGAAGATATAATCCTAAGACAACTAGACAGCTTCCAGTTTTATCAGGTCCATGTTGTTCTTAAGGATGATACTTCTCTTGAGTGTTAGCCTTTGCAAGAGTTCTTAAGAGTTTTCAAGTTGCAAAAAATGAGGTTGTGTCTATTGGACATAATCTTTATAAAGAATAGATGCATCCTTCGAGGCCATGCCATTGGCTGAGGTTTCTGCCACAGTTGGAGACTGTGCACTAACCAATTGTACTTTTTACAGCCTGTCATTTGTATGTATATTGTCACAAGGATCAGGTCCCTTTACAAGGTCCCATAGTTTGTAAAATCATCAAAACTACAAATAACAGTAGAAGAGGAAGTACCAAATACGTAGACGGAGCAAGTGTTCCGGCAAAGCCAGCAGTCGCCATCTGCTGGTTCAAGGAATGAGTTCCATGTTCAGGCCCTAAGTTACTGTAGGGGGAGTTATTGGCAACTCCACTCAATTTCCTCATGTATCTTTGTAACTCCCATGTACATATTTATTGGTCCACTCATATCAGAGGAAAAAACCATTAATGTAAGGACCACACATGCATTTGACCCTGTTTATTAACTAACATACATCCATCCAGTTGCAAGTACAGCTTGTGGGTACACCACAATATTCTTGTCACTCGTCAAACTACCACCCAGATCACGAGGCTATGAAACGCCCTCACTCTCACCATTAGACTGGCAGCTCATCTTCACACACAATGGTGAACCAAGATTTTGCAAGCAACTAATAATATCATACCAAACCAAAAAACACATAACAATTAATAAAGTATAAACGATTGCAGAGTGAGTTGGGCTTGTGAACGAATTATTTCGGTTTGATTTTGACTATCATCGAATTGAAATTTCAAATAACGATTTGTTAATATCCAAAACCTAACTTGATCCAGTCCAGGTCCAATTCGTTCATATTTTATTATTTCAATTTGGTTTTACAAATTGACGTGTTCTATTTGAAAATTCAACAAGCAACTATTTTAAAATATTTCTAGAGTGGCAAAATTGTCAGCCTCTCTCTCAATGACCATCTATACACATTTCTTTGTACTAGATGTGTATGCAGTCCATAAGTTTTACGATATCGGTTCCCACATGATATGAGTAAAAAATTATGTTATACACTTGTCCAGGAACAGGACCAAGCACCTTACAATACTACATTGCTTTTTTAAGACTCCCCGATAATATTAATGTATCAGCAATGGTCATCCTACAAGCTTTGAAAATTTTTATGTTGGTTGAGACACAACCAACAATAGTTGAGTGAGGGCACCATTATCTTTTAACAAGTGTTTTTTGTGGGTCCCTCTTATTGTCACACTTTCTCTCTCACACTTCCATCTTCTCAAATTTTACCCTTTCCTTTACCAATATTTTACAGCCCTTTTTTTTTAGTCCTACCTTTAGTGAAAAAAATATATTCATACAATTATTTATTTTGTGCTTTCACAAATTCATTTGTTTGACTCTTTTTTTTTTCTATTAATTTTCGTAACCCACAAGAAAAAAATGAATCTATAAAAGTTTCATTTCACATTTTAAGATATTAAATATAAAGAAAAATTTTAACGAGAAACACAAAATCAAAATTGACAATATTTATTGGATACATGCCATAGAAGTGGAACATTTAACAAATCTGAAAAAGAAAAGATAATTGAGTGTTTGATATCATCAATACATTATTATTAATATTAATCATAAACAAAAATAAAAAAACATATTTGATAACTAAGAATTGAGTGATAAAAATTGAAATCTAAAAAAAAATATATATATTAATGACTAATATTTAAATAATTAAAATTAAATTATATATTTAAGTGTAATAAATAATGTCAATTGAATTTTAGTAGTTCAATTGGTTGATTACATGAATTTTTTACTTTATTGAAGAAATTTTAATTTTTTTTTAATTTTACTATCCTCAATTTTCTTGAATTCATCCAAAAATAAATAAATTTAATTTTTTTAGACATATTACTTTAATTTCCCCTCAAATAAATAGTAATAGAGATATAAAATATATAATAGATACCGTGGGTGAGTTTTAAAGTTTCTTTATTAAAAAAAAAAAAAAAATTACACTAAGAATTAACAAGCAAAAAAGAAAATGCAAGTAAGAAAGAAAGTGTACTCCAAAGAAAAGATTAAAATTGGAAAAGAAAAAATAGGGAAATAAGTACATTATGGGTCCCACAGTATACACGTGGCAGCCAAATAAGGCCTCACACAACTGATAGTATGTGTGCCTCTCCCAGAATGAAAATCTTCGCAAGTATGTGCTTATGACTTTGATGTGTTAACCAAAAGAAAATGGAAAAGGAAATATTGTGTTTACAACAATTCAAATGTTAATACAACTTGTCCCTATTTTTTTTGGGGACTTTTTTCGATATTTTGTTGGGTGTTTTTTAAAAACCTTTTTTTTTTTTTTTGCCTATTATTTTGAAAGTTTTTTTGATAATTTTTTATTTTACTTTTTATATAGTCAATATTTAATATCATTAAAATAATAACATAATAGTTGAAGAAAAATAATGAAAAGATGATTTTGTTTAAACTGAAATCTTTTAATTAAAGGCAAAAAATTCATGTATATAATCCGCATTTTCAATTTCCATCCCAACCACTCCTCACGCAACAAAAGTGTGTGCACAAGTTCAATGAACAGACAATCGAAAGATTCTAAAAAATATTTAAACACAAATACAAAGTTATAATCGCACAAAATTAAATTTTTAATGAAAGTTGCCAAATATGGAAGACTTAAAAAAAATTCCAGATTTTATTGCGTCAAAACTTCACAAAATTGGACTTAACAGTAACATAACCAGTTAAATATGGATTCGCGTCCGTTTGTAAATTAAGTTAAAAACATCTCATAACTTGACCATTTATATTATCACTGGGACACGCTAGAATTTATGTAATCGACTCCGTTAAGAGATCCTAAGCCCCCGAATTTGTGTTTCAAAATTGAACACTATTTTGGGCTCGGATCAGCGAACACAACAACATGCATAATTCACTACACTTGAGCTATAAAAACAACTACACACAGCAGCTTTGATCGGGAATTCACCTCAAACGGAGGTTCACCAACAATTTTTTTATCACTCTCCAAAGTAGCCTCAACAATTCTTGATGCGTGGGACTTTGAATCACCCAATTACGAGCTAAAACGAGGGAGAAAACACAATTTTAATCTATGGAAGTGAAGTTGCCTCGCGTCGATCTAGTCTTATTATGTCACGTATGACTCATGTTATGTCTACTTGTTCACTTTTATACAAGTTTAAGTGTCTACTTGTGTATACTCAAAGTTGGAGGACATAAATGTGAAATGAGATCAAATAAAAGAACATATTTATATATTTTGCCCATAAAATATTAACCTTTTACAAAAGCAAGAAAATACAATAACAATATATCCCGTGTAATTCCACAAAAATAAGGTATGAAGAAGATAAAGTGTACGCAAAACTTACCACTATCTTAAAGGTGACAATATAACAATAATAATATGACTTGGAAAATATGAATACATCCTATATAAAGAAGCTCTCTTTTTATTCATCTCATTATCAGTCTGTAGTGCTCTATTTTGAAAGAATAATTCATTAAATTGATTCAATCATTTGAGATAGAGAAAGTGCACATATAGCCAATTTTGGAACCCTTAGTTGAGCTACGATCTTGGGTTAAGCATTATTTTTCTTAAGAATTTAGTTACTTCGAATTATTCTTTTTTAAAAAATATAAAACGAAGAAGATGATATTTGTAGGGATTACATGAAACAGACAACTATGAATATATATAAATTAAAAAAAAAAAAAAAAAAAAAGAGAAGAAGAAGAAGAATACCATAAGATATATTTAACTTTTAAATTAAATATTTGAAAGTAATGAATGTAAAAGAAAATGTGAATTATAGATCGATAATCAAAATCAAATTAATTAAAAAGGTCTGATACAAAGAATACACAAAAAAATAAATAGGGAAAATCTATAACAAACACACCCTCCTTATGAGTCTAAGACCTTAATCATGAGAAAATGATCGACAAAAGATTTATAAAAATCGGTGCATAATTTACTGAGCTTTTGTCGACACACACCCCCACAAATCGATCAACATTCAAGAGTTTTCTTCACCAAACCAAATTATAACATGAATATAATTTCCAGTGATAATATAAAGATATTACTCCTTCAAATATGAAATAAAAAGGATAATATTCAATAGGGGTCTCATGAAAAGAAACAAATATGAATTTATATTGATTAAAAATAAAAAGGATACCATAAAATGTTCTAAAACTTTAAAATTAAATATTTGAGGGTTATGATTTATGTATATTACAAACATGCGAGCTACGGATATTACTAATTAAAAATAGAAATAAAAATGGCACGTAAATATGAGTTATGATGGTCAAAATACTTAGGTTCATTTTATTAAAATAAAGAGATAAGGGTCTGAAAAATATTTCAACTTTGGCTGAAATTGTTGTTACGATATCAAACTTTATGGAGGACTTATAACCCCCCCCTGAACTATTTAATAGTGTATTTTAAAGGTATATATGTGCCCACATGGACACATTACTATTTATAATTTTGCATTATTTTTTATGTTCGCAAATATATATATATATATATATATATATGTTTAAAATACGGTATTAAATAGTCTGAGGAGGGGGGGGGGGGGGGGAATAGGTCCACATTAAAGTTTGGTATCGTAACAGCAATTTCGACCAAAGTTAAGGTATTTCTCAGATCCTTATCCCTAAAAAAAGCATATATATTTATTCTTGAAAAGAAAAAAGAAGAGTTATGATCGTGAAAATTTTAAAGAAAATAGAGGAGAAAAAGATAAAATGAAAACGTTATTTAACTACTACTTTTTTAAAAAAAAAACTACTACTCTAGCTTATAGCTGCGTGGGTTTTTTTAATTATTAAAAACAACGTACCTCTATTCATTTTAGGAAAAATTATCTAAATACACATTTTATTTTATTATAATCTTCTACCATTTAAAAAAAAATCAAAAATCCTCTCTCGAATACATCATTCCCCTCTCGCTAATACATTCTGTTGGAATGTATGCGTCCACCTATGTAGATGGGACCAGGTCCTCAACACAGTTACAGTAATAATCAGTAAAGAACAAATACTGGAAGTAAAGATTGACAATCAACTTTACGTGGAAATCTCCTTGCTGAAGGGAGTAAAATCACGACTTGTTCTCAATAGGACTTTTCAAAGTGCTTCCACTAATCTTCTCCAAGCAAAAGTAAAAGTCTGTTTACAAAATGAGATTAGCTCGCTAATCTCCACACTAAGCAATACCTCCTATCAATTAGCTGAGCCAGAGCAGATACAACACTGTCCACTATACTAATCTTAACCGATTAATATAGACTTTAAAGTAACAAACTAAGTTACCCTTAACCTAGTTCTTACAATAATTCACACAAGATTGAAACATTTCTTTCACAAGTGAAATGAATCCTACAATATAAGCACGATTACAAGCAAACAAAGTAACAGCTTGTACAGGAAGCAAATGAAGCAATCAATCAGGTCCCTGCTGTTTTAAATCTTGAAATATCTCTCTTCGGAATGAATGATCTTTTTGTTGTTTGTAAGTTGAATATATTGGACAAGAAGAATTATTATCCAATGTACAAACTGCCTCGTCGCTTCTGATTGGTGGAGTACTCTGCAGCTTCACCAACTTTCTGACACAGACAATTTTTACAGCTATACGACATTTTGCTACTAGACGAGTATTCATACTCTGCAGAGGACCAGGTCCCTGCACTTGTGAGGAGATCATCAAAACATCTGGGAGCATAAGCACTTATCATTTTCCCCCTTTTTGATGATGACAAACAACCTACACAAAGCCTCACGTGAGTGTAAAGACATTCATTCAAATACATAACAAATTCCAACTTTGTTCAGTGCACCAGTAACAACAATGTTCCCCCTTAGTTCAATGCCCCTAATTGCACAGCCAACCTTTACAACAAAACTTCCCCCTTTTGAAATCATTGAAAGGGTGAAGCAGTAAACATATTCAAGTTAAATGCAAGGCAATAAAGAATTCAGGGCCTTGGGCCACACAGAACATGTGTATGTAAGCATAAAGAGAATATTAAGCCACACATGAACATGGTAGAAACATAAATAACATTAGATCACAAATATTGACCACTATAGTAAGTCAAAACAACACAAAGCTATAAGAGTTTTAATCAAGATTTGAAGAACAAAGAGGGAAACAAGAGAAACAAGACACTTTTAAGACGGAAGGGAAAGGGGATTGAGGGTGCACATAAGCATAGACATGCGCTCATTGGCATCCTCATGAGCCTTGATAAGCTGCTTGTTAAGAGCCTTAACTTCCTCACTGAGTGAGGCATTTGTCTTCAACAGCCTTTCATTTTCATCCCTCAACTTTTGCAACACCTGCTCATTTCCATCATAGTACCAGGTCCCCTAGAAACCGCCTTCTGTAATTCAGACTTCAGTGTAGCGATTTCAATCTCCTTGTTATTCAGAATCTCAGTAAGAACAGTCACTTCCCGTTTAAGAGCAACCTGCTGCTCTAGAACATCTGTCACTTGAGATCTGCCCCTAGCTTTTCTTTCAACACATTCACATTTCATCAGGGTAGCAACAGTGAACATCTTCTTGGTGGTACCAGGTACCCCTCTTCGTAAAGGCACTTCGAAATGGTTGAATACTAAATTCAACAAGTAACCATATAGAATCCCATGTTTTGCCCTTTTCCAAGTCATTACCTTGTGCATGTGTTCCAGCAGAAGGCAATGAGGTTGATCTCCTTAAGTTCATCAAGCTTCTCCATGAGAAAAAGGTCAGCAGCAGATATCATTGTTCTCTTTTCAGTTCTAGGCACCAACACTTTGTTGATGACTCGAAAAGTAATTGATACTTTCCTTAAGAAATTTCTTTGGCAACCCTGCACGCTTGACTTCCCCACGCTTGGTGGCCCTTGTTGAAAACTCACTAGAAGGTTGACAACCTTTAATTGATCGTATTCCCTTCATCGATACCCCTAGAATATTCCCCAAAGTTTCCTCATCGAGAAGAATCTCAACACCTTTAACAGTAGTCCTTATCCCCCTATCCTCTAGAAGGTCTATCTTATAGTAGAATTCTCGTACCTCAGGATGAAGGTAAGGTGTTGGGGTTTCAAACAGATGACCCTATTCTTGTAGAGAAACAACATAAAAAAGATTCGACATACCCAATTTTGTTATGATATCAGGATTAAAAACTCTTCCATTCAGCACTTTTGGTTTTTCCATTCCAGTGACCCACTCTTCCCTTGTCGTTTCAAGATCTGCAACTGTGCTTGGATCGGACGGACCAGGTCCCTTTGTCTGACTTGATTTGATAGTAGTTTTCTTCTTCACTTTCCCTTTTTATTTGCCACATAAGCAGCAACATCCTCAGACTCAGTATCACTAGACCTGATAGGGAGAGGTGTAAAGGTAGGATTTTCAGGTTCAATACCTTCCCTCCTCATTTTCCTGGCCCTTTCCATTTGAACTCGGCTTGCTGCTATGGCACTCCCCAAGACCCTTTGCATTTCACTCCTTGTAACATACTTTCTTTAGTCCCTTTTAGAGTGGGACACAACCAACTTTCCCTTTCGTTTTCTTTGTCGCTCCTTCTCAGACTTAGTAGGTTCAACAATGTGTTCAACAATGTAAGGGGAGTGGTGGATCCACCCGTTTCACCAACTCCACAAACTAGAGTCGAAAGAGTTTCATCTGGAGGGGGTATGGAGAAGTTGAAGGAACTAGGGTTTTCAACTTCTTGGAAGATAGGAGTCTGGAAAGAAGAAACGGAGTTAGACATTTTAGGAGAGGAAAAAAGATACTTGAAGAACAATTAGAGAATCAGAAGGAAATACTTGAAGAGATTTAAAGAATTTGATTCTCTAGGAACTTAGTTTTAAATAGAGTAAAAAGGGTATCGGGTCCCCAACAGTAGCGAATTTTGGTTTTTAAAGTGAAAAGACACTTGAAACTGATGCGATGAATGTGCGAGAGATACGTGGCAGTGATGTTGACAGACATACAGTGTAGAATAAGTGATACTAACCTCATGAGGACCAGGTCCCCTTTTCAGTTTGTGACCCTGCCTATATGATTAGATATTCCCTTCAGCTAAACACACCATGAGTGTATACCTGCATAAAGGTACCAAAAGTGAATTCATAAGTGACAAGCATTAAACATGTATAGACACATGCCCTCTTTAACATAGTCGGCAAGAAGGAGCTTTGTGCAAATTGTCAAGGGATCAGGTGATTTTGTACATCCCCAGCCTCATCCTGTTCTTAATGAAGGATTCTTTACTCAGTGCCTTTGTAAAGATGTCAGCCAGCTGATCTTCAATTTTGCAGAACTTCATCATCACATTTTGTTTTTCAACATTGTCCCTTAGAAAATGATGCCTCACGTCTATGTGCTTTGTCCTTTTACGCTGGACAGGATTTTTGGCCATGTTCATGGCACTGGTGTTATCACAAATAAGAGGAACGGTGTCAGTGAGTACACCAAAGTCTTTTAGCTGCTGCCTAATCCACAATAGTTGTGCACAACAAGATGCAACAGCCACATACTTTGCCTCTACAGTGGACAATGCAACAGAGTTCTGCTTCTTGGTTCCCCATGAAATCAGTGATGATCCCAGAAAGTGTGCCATGCTTGATGTGCTTTTTCGATCAACCAGAAAACCTGCATAATCAACATCAGCATAACCAATAAGATCATATGAGTCACCAATAGGATAGAAGAAGACTATGTCCTATGTTCCCTTCAAGTATCTGAAGATATGTGTAGCTGCCTTTAGATGAGATTCCTTAGGCGCTTTTTGAAATCTTGCACACATCCCTACACTGAACAATATGTTTGGCCTGCTTGCAGTGAGGGACAAAAGTGACCCAATTATTCCCCTATACATAGTCTGATTTACCTTAACTTCATCTTCATCTAAGTCAAGCTTCACACTTGTGCTCATGGGAGTGTCAAGAATTTTTGCCTCAATCAGATTGAACTTTCGAACCAGTTCCTTGATATATTTCTCTTGACATATAGATGTATCCTGAATGGACTGTTTAAGTTGCAAGCCTAGGAAGAAAGTGAGTTCTCCTATCATGTTCATTTCAAACTTACTACTCATCATATCAGTGAATTCCTTGTAAAGTAGATCTGTAGTGGCTCCAAAAACGATATCATCCATATAAACCTGCACAGTCAACAACTTCTTTCCTCTGGATTTTAAAAATAGAGTATTATCAATTTTACCTCTTTTGAACCCATTTGCAAGAAGAAATTTTGACAGGCGTTCATACCAAGCTCTGGGAGCTTATTTCAACCCATACAAATCCTTGTCTAACTTCAGCACATGATTTGGCGGTCCTACATCTTCAAAGCCTGGGGGCTGTTTGACATACACTTTTTCCTTCAGATTCCCATTCAAGAAGGCACTCTTGACATCCATTTGAAAAAGCTTGAACTCCATGTGAGCAACAAATTCTATCAAGATTCTGATGGCCTCCATTCTAGCTGTAGGAGCAAAAGTCTCATCATAATCAATCCCTTCTTCTTGGTGTAACCTTGCACTACAAGCCTTGATTTATTGCTAGTAATGGTTCTATACTTATCAAGTTTGTTTCTGAAGACCCATCTTGTCCCAATAATATTTCTATCGATTGGTCTGGGGACCAGGTTCCATAACTTGTTTCTTTTAAACTGATGAAGTTCCTCCTGCATTGAAGTTACCCAATCTACATCCTACAAAGCTTTCTTGATGTTCTTGGGTTCAATGGATGATATGAATGTTGAATATGCAATTAGATTTCTTGATTTAGATCTAGTTTGAATTTCTGAGTCAAGTGGAGAGATGAGATTGTCTAGTGGATGCTAAGATTGATGCTTTCATTCGGATTTTCTGGTAATCTCTTCTTTTCTGTCAGCATCAGAATCAGCTTCATCTTTTTTGAGATTTTGAGACAATATTTCCTGTGATGAACCTGAGGGACCAGGTCCTCCTAGGTATTTTGCATACTTCTTTTTTGTACCCTGATTAACTTGTTGTTTGTTCGTCAACTCCTCAAACTCGTAGTCCTCATTGTTCTCATTCTTTGTACCAGATTCATCAAACTTGACATGTATGCTTTCTTCAACACAAAGAGTTCTTTGGTTGAACACCCTGTAAGCCTTGCTGGTGGAGGAGTATCCTACAAACACCCCTTCATTACTCCTTGCATCAAACTTGCCCAGGTCATCCTTTCCATTATTTAATACAAAACATTTGCACCCAAATGACTTAAGGTGAGCAATTGAAGGATTTCTCTTATTCAGTAATTCATAAGGAGTTTTCTTCATCATAGACCTAATAAGACACCTATTTGTAGCATAGCATGTTGTGTTGATAGCTTCTACCTAGAAGTTCATAGCAAATCCTGAGTTAATCAACATAGTCCTGGCAATATCAACCAATGTCCTGTTTTTCCTTTCAACCACTCCGTTTTGCTGAGGAGTTCTTGGTGCAGAGAAATTGTGATTGATTCTATTTTCAACACAAAAATTTTCAATTTGAGAATTTTCAAACTCTGTGCCATGATCAGACCTGATGCTAGCAATCTTGGAGTTGACCTTCAGTTGAATAACTTTGGCAAAGATTATCAGAAGTCTCATCCTTTTTCCACAGAAATATATACCAGTTGTACCCGGAGAAGTCATCAACAACTACAAGAATATACTTCTTACCTCTTCTACTTTGAATTCTTACAGGTCCACATAGATCCATGTGGAGATGCTCCAAAGGGCTGGTTGTGCTCACTCCCTTTTTAGCTTTGAAGGATGATTGTGTTTGTTTCCCTCTTGCACATGCATCACAGACTTTATCATTTGAAAATATCAACTTTGGTAATCCGCAGACCAGGTCCCCTACAACAAGCTTGTTCAGTAGAGAGGAACTTACATGACCTAGTCGTCGATGCCAAAGATTTGCATCGTCAGCTTGAGCACTCAGGCATGAAAGGTTGTCCCCTTCAATAGAATCAAGATCAGCAATGTACATATTCTTAACTCTTTCTGTAGACATCACAATTTTCTTGGTTGCACAGTTTGTAACTAGACATTTATCAGCCATGAACTTGACTTCATTTCCCTTGTCACAGATTTGAGATACACTCAAGAGATTGTATTCCAAACCATCCACATAGTGTACATTGTCTATGGAATTATCAGCAGATCTCCCTATCTTGCCAATACCATGAATAGAACCTTTCTTTCCACCACCAAATGACACACCACCACCCTAGTGTGTTTTCAAAGAGAGGAAGTTTAAAGTATCTCCAGTCATATGCCTTAAGCATCCACTGTCCAAGTACCAGCATTGACTCCTTCCTCTCTTCTGCATAAGAATCACTTATTAGATTTAGGAACCCACTTCAGACGGAGTTCCCAATAACTATCAAAAGGCTTAATAAGAAATCTTCCTGTCCGAAGGGGCAAAGTGTTCTTACTGAAACGATAACGGGGACCAGGTCCCTTGTGTTCCCTTTTATATCATTGTTTTCAGATCTGACAAATTTCACATGTTTTTCTTTCGCTTTTCTCAGAGTCTCACACTTTTCTTTTAGATAACCATTACACCCACAGTGAGTGCACAATAGATTGTCAGATACAGACACATATTTGCTATGAGGATTATAAGGATGTTCTATTGGTCTGCATCTCAACCCTTTCTTTCTATTGAAACTCTAATTAGACAGGTTAGAGAGTATCTTAGAGGAATCAGTCCATTTTAGAGAGCGGCTTAGCTCCTTTTTGACCCTACTCAGATCCTTTCTCAGTTGGGAATTAGTTTCAAGAGAATCAACTATCTTAGACTCAGAAATTTTAAGCTTTTCTTTCAGTTCTTCCTCAAAAATGCTAAGCTTTTTCTTTCCACCTATTGAGGTACCAGGGTCCTTCTCAGGTGTTATGTTGTTGGTTTCTAGAGTATCTATCCTTACACTCATTTCAGAAACTTGAGACATGAGAGCAAAGTTCTCATCCTTACACAAACTTAATTTTTCATTCAACATTAAATTTTCAATGGTTCGTTCATCAACTGAGTCAATAAGCAGGGCAGCAAGTTTCCTCAAGTTGTCAACATGAAGAGTATCTAGATCATCCTTAAGATCAAAGAGATTTACCTCGTCTGAATCCTCTTCATCATCAGACTTTTCCATCAAGGAGAAAATAGAGTTGAAAACGCTTTCATCATCTTCAATAGCCATCATTGAAACATCCTCATGACTTTCTGCATCTTCTTCTGATTCACTTGAATCATTTCCCCAAACAGCATGTGCCTTCCTTCGAGCATGGTCTGGGACTAGGTCCCTCTGGTGTCATGAGTTTCCTTTTTTGACGGGGCAATCCCTCTTGAAGTGACCAGGCTTGCCACATTTATGGCAAAGATCATTTGCAGTAGTAGTTTTGCTAGCAAGGGTTTTTTTTTTTGGAAACCTCCATGCTTTTTTATGATCTTCTGAAATCTTTTAGTTATATACGCCATCTCATCCTCCTCCTCAGTCACCTCAGTTTGAGAAGTTCTCAAGGCAATGGACTTCTCCTTTTTTCCTTCTTTCACCGTTGTTCCCTATTTCTTGTTTAGCTCGTAGGCTTGAAGATTCCCAATTAGTTCATCCATGGAAAGAGTCATCAGATCTTTAGCTTCTGTTATAGCATCCACCTTGCTTTCTCAAGATTTAGGAAGCACCTTAAGAATTTTGCAAACCTACTTTCTAACAAGGATAGGCTCACCCAGGCACCTGAGCTCGTTGGTGAGAAAGGTAAATCTTGAGTTCATCTTAAAGATAGTTTCACCCTCTTTCATAACGAAATTTTCATACTGAGTGGTGAGCATGTCAACTTTAGACTCTTTCACTTGTTGTGTTCCTTCATAGGCTGTTTGAAGACAGTCCTATATCTCCTTGGCAATCTTACAAGAAGATATTTTGTTGTATTCATCTGCTCCAATTCCACATATTAGAATCTCTTTTGCCTTGTAGTTATTTTCAATCTTTTTCCTATCTGTCTCATTGTTGTCTTTTCTGATTTTGACAACAGTAGTGGTAAGCTCCCCATCCTTCACCTCCTTTGTAGGAATATATGGTCCATCAAGGATAATGTCCCACAACTCAAAGTCCTCAGCATTGATGTAGTCGGGCATTCGATTCTTCTACCAGCCATAGTATTGTCCATTAAAATGCGATGACCTAGTAAAGACTGACCTTCTTCCATATTGGGTGGAGCAGTCATTCCTTCTAGATCTTTTCTTTTGTTGGTGTTAACCAAATTGAAAAGTCAAGCTCTGATACCACTTGTTGGAATGTACGCGTCCACCTATGTAGATGGGACCAGGTCATCAACACAGTTACAATAATAATCAGTAAAGAACAAATACTGAAAGTAAAGATTGGCAATCAACTTTACATGGAAACCTCCTTGCTCAAGGGAGTAAAACCACGACCTGTTCTCAACAGAACTTTTCAAACTGCTTCCACTAATCTTCTCCAAGCAAAAGTAAAAGCTAGTTTACAAAATGAGATTAGCCTGCTAATCTCCATACTAAGCAATACTTCCTATCACTTAGCTGAGCCAGAGCAGATACAACATTACCCTCTATATTAATCCTAACCGATTAATATAGACTTTAGAGTAAGAAACTAGGTTACCCTTAACCTAGTTCTTACAATGATTCACACAAAATTGAAACGTTTCTTTCACAAGTGAAACGAATCCTACAATATAAGCACGATTACAAGCAAACAAAGTAACAGCTGATACAAGAAATAAATGAAGCAATCGATCAGGTCCCTACTGTTTTGAAGCTTGAATATCTCTCTTTTGAATGAATGATCTTTTTGTTGTTTATAAGTTGAATATATTAGACAAGAATAATTATTATCCAATGTACAAACAGCCTCGTCGCTTCTGATTGGTGGAGTACTCTGCAACTTCACCAACTTTATGACACGGACAGCTTTTATAGCTGTACAGTATTTTGCTACTGGATGAGTATTCACTCTGCAGAGGACCAGGTCCCTGCACTTGTAAGGAGATCATCAAAACATCTTGGAGCATAAGCACTTATCACATTCATATCCCCTTCTCCGATACATTCCACCCTTATGTATTCATATGTCATATCCTCTCTCTGATATATTCCTATCCCCTCTCTGATGCATTTCTCCCCTCTCATCAGATACATCCCTTCTCTATGTATCCGATATCTACTGTTGTATCTAGAAATTTGAATGATGTATATGAAATTCATAAATTTTAAGGAAACTTTGTAATTTGAAAAAGAGTAGGAAATAATGTAATTAACTCTTAACGCTATGAAATTTATGTAAATTACTCTTTATTTGATTAGAAATTATTATTTATTTTGGCTTTGGTAGGCAAAAAAAACTAATTTAATTTCCTTTTTCATCATATATATTTAACTTGCAAGCTTGAACTTATGAAAAAAGTGAAGGTTCTCACAACACATACTAAAAATAATCAACAATTTGGCATACGTACATGATTAATTATAATAAATCGAAGATTCAAAATTTGAAACATTCATTGCAATTATCACATAAAATATTATTTATAGTAATATCATCACCTCCATAATTACATGCCAAAAAAAGTACCTAATGTCAGAGGAGAGGAGCAAATTTTACCATCAAGTGAGTGTGAAAAACATTTCAAATAAACCATGTGTTGATTCCATATTTAAGATTGTCATTTTATATTGTCTAATGGGTAAACAGGGACTATTTAACAAAATGACTATTTGTTTTCTCATTTACTGTTGTTTGTTGCCCTCACAACTCACAAGCCACAATTTTCCATTGTTGCAACCATTACATTACAATAATAACTAAGCAATGAATTATACAGATAGAGATTTAAGAAGTGTTAAGTGATTTAAGAATGACTTCTTTTTAATAATATCACAATTAATTTTAAAATGACAAAAGAACTAACAAAGTTAGGAAAAAAATAGGCATCACATCACTTTGTCTATATCTAACTTGATATTATAAATGTTGCAAATGAAATACCAAACTATATGTGAAATTATTACACCAAACCATTTTTATGGAAAAAAATAAATCTTTTATCTTGCTCTTCTTTATGGTTGGCATGAGCTCATCAGAAGCCGTATTCTATCTAGTAAACTGCTTATACAAGTGTAATAAATTCATAAAGAATTCTAAAATAAATAAAAGAGAAAATAAAAGAAAACAAAATAAAAGAAAACAAAAGTGAGTTCACTTAATAAATTCATCAACTATTCTAAAATAAAAAGAACGAGAGAAAAATAAAATTACCTAGAAGGGAAAACATAAAATGAATGAGAGAAAAATAAAATTGACTAGAATGAAAACTACTAGAACAGAAAACTATGGATAATATAGGGATGAGAAGCATTACAATAAAATGCTAGATAAACTGAACATCTTTTCCATCATCGTCGCTCATAACTAGGGGTGTGCATTTTGATTTTTCTATTTGGTTTTGCACTATTCAGTTTGGATTTTTCGATTTTTGGTTTTATAAAACTGTAACCCAATCCGATCCAAAATAAATTTGGTTTGGTTTGATTTTCCTCTATTCGGTTCGGCTTTTTTCGATTTGGTTATTCGGTTCAGTCAATAATTAATAACATAACCAAAGTAATAATATTGAATCTCTTAAATATACTTTCTAATATAAATCATAAGTAAAACTTAAAACACAATACTTATAAGTATACATATTATAGATGTTCAAACATAAAATATAAATGTAATCATCATCAAATGCAATAACCAAAAAAGGACAAAAGTTGTTAACTACAACTTAGTTTGTACATTTTTCTTTAGGAGACCTTCCACTATAAACTTCCACTATAGCAAGTTTAGGACAGTGGAGTCAGTATTATTTGCCTATATAAGAAGGCAGAAGCGGAAAGTGGAAGGATAGAAGAGAGCGAGTTGGAAAAACAGAGAGGAGTGAGGAAAAGAAAGTTTACCTACCAATTCCCTACTACTTTATGTATATTACCTTGTCCCTACAACTTTCCATTGTATAAAAATAAATCATATAATGAAAATACTAACAGAAAAATGTACTCATGCTTGGTATTAGAGCGAGAAGTTTTTGGAATCATATAAGTACATAATATTAGTACATATAAATACATGAAAAGACACCCTTCATTTAAGAATATAAGATTTATATATTGGAATTTATATAGAGTATATAATCTTAAAAGAGTAGCTGTAGTTAGAAGAAGACAGTTAGAAAATAAATATAATATTAAAACTACAGAAGATTTAGATAAAATATTAGATCCAGAATTTATTAATAATATAAGGTGGGAAATACTAGGTTACTATAGTGACATAAATTGGTGTAATAATAGAATAGATTGGATATATAAAAATTTTAAAAAGGAAGCAATTTTATTAGGATAGTAAATGCAAACTTTAATTAAAAGATATAAACAATTTGCACAGTAGCTTCAAGATGAAATAATTCATAAAGACGTACTAGGTACTACAGAAAAAGACCTTAAACAACAATTAGTGATAGAAAAACAATTAAACACGGAAGAATCAAAACATAATATAAAATATCTTAATAGAAGATTAGATTACACTATAAGACAAATAGATAGCTCTAAATTACACATAAAAAGATATAAAAAGACACTTGACTATATACATTTTGGATAAAATACATGCCTCTAGAATATATTAAAAGAATTAAACAAAGATATAATTGGCTCTACGACGAAATAAAATATAGAATTAAGCTTAGACAGACTCTAAAAAAATTAATAGAATTTCTAAGTTGGGTAAATGAAGAATTAGAAAAAGAGCATATAAGTGAATTTTTAATTTGGTCAAAAGAAGAATTAGCTAACAAAGAAATATCTAAAACTTATACTATAGACTTGTTAGAACATAAAGCTAACATAGTTAAAGAAATTAGTAACATTAAATTAAATATAAAATATACTAATAATAGAATAAAACATTATAAAAGAATTAGTCAAATTAAAAGTACATTAGGATAGAAAAATAGATTCGTTAAGACATCTACAATACTTAGACTTAAAAATGCACCCGGAGAAAAAATATAGATCATTATATAAAAATAACATTTTAAGGTGTAATTTCACTGAAAGAGAACATATACTACATTCTGAAGACAAACAATATAATACTTTAATAGACTTAATAATAAATCTTAGTGAAAAAATTCAACAACAAGATAAAATCATAATAAAATTGTTAGAGGAAATAGAAGTAGTACAAAACAAACAATATAAGATTTTAGATAAATTAGAAAAGAATTTTGACTTTTTAAAAGCACAAGAGCTAGGAATAGATAGAAAAATCAAATACTTAAATACAAAATTTAATCTAGAAAAAATACCTACAAAAATAGAAATAGAAAACTAGTAAAAATTATAGTAGAAAGGCCTAAAGATTTAGAGATTAAAAATACCCAAGTAGTAACAAAAATTATAGAACAAGTAGAAAAAATAAACACTGAAATTAGTAGTCTAAAAGAAATAATTACAAGACTTGAAAGAATCTCACTCTCATGTGTGAAAAAGACATAAATTATAAAAAAGCATTAGAATACATAACCAACTTCCATAAAAAACCAATAGGATATTCCAATCATATTCCTTCAAGCCAAACAGACAAAGTAATTTTAAAACAAAATAATACAATAATAGCATTACTGATAAAATTAAATATAAAATTAGATAAAATATTAAAAGAAAAACAATCGGAACAAATTCATAAAAATACTGAAATAGACGAATTAATTACTCAACTTAAGAAAGTAGAAATATCACCTAAACAAGAAAGACAAAAGTTAATTAAAAAACCTCAAAAATGGACTTTCTTTCAAATAACCGACCAACCCAAGAAAGTAGACCAAGTTTCTCAGAAAATAGAATAGGAATAACTTAATTTCAAGAATATTATCTAGGAGACCTTCCACTATAGAAGAAAATCAAGAATTAAATGAAATAATAGACATAGACAGAGATTTACAAATTTTTAAACAAAATCAATTAAAACTATTAAATCCAAAAACTTTATACAATGTAAAATATTTATCTAAGAATAATCAACTATACCGACACCATAGAGAAGAACAAATATCTGCTATAGGAAAAGACTTTGCTAGGCTAAACTTAGTAAACCCAAGTTTCATAAAGACAATTAAAAATCTCAAATTAATGCTAATGCATATGGGACTAATAGTTATAGGAATAAAAGGACTAACTAGAAAAAATTTAGGATCTAAAGTACTAATAGTATTATACGACAATAGATGGTCAGATTTAAAGAAATCTATAATCGGATTAACTGAAGTAGACATGACAAATAATGGAGGAATATTTTATATTAGCCCAGATTTTTTAATCAATCTAAAAGAATTTGAAAAACATATTAAAATAGGAATCCAGACTAAAGGATATGAAGAAATGAATAATGAAAATAATTTATTAATGTGTGTAGGATTTATAGGGAAAATGACTTTAAGTAGTAACACAAAATTTAAACTCCAAATAAATGATGTAGTAGAAGTAATGGGAAATAAAGGAATAAAATTAATAAAACCAATAAAAATAAATCCAGAAGAATATGTAGGATTAGAATGGAACTTAGATAAATTAAGTGAGCCAAAGGTATTTGCTCCCGAGCAACATTTAATGTATACTAGTTCTAAAGGAGAAACATCAATTAGGTTTACCGACTATAATTATACAAGTCAAAAAGAATTAGATGATAATGAAACAGAAAGTACCATAGGAACAGAACAAGAAGAATTTATGAATATAGAATTAATACAAGAAGAATATGAGGTAGAAAGAGTCATAGAAGAAGCAAAAAGACTATATCAAGAGAATAATATGACAGTTTTTAAGTGTAAAGGATGTAAAAAAGGTAAAATGGATATAATGAAAACAATAGAACATTTTAGAATATGTCAAGAACGAGATGATAATTTAGCATATAGAATGGATGAACAAGAAGACAATAGAGAAGAAAAAGAAGACACATTATCCATAACTAGTTATACGGAACTAATGGAAGAAGCAACTAGTTCACACAGTGCTAGTCCTTTCCAACGAACTAGTGCAGCCCCGAATATTAACTATAGTACAGGTAATCAGCCTAGAAAACCATGGACAAGACCTGATCAAGAAATAAAAAATAATATTAGACCAGCAGGAAAAAGAATGCCTATAGAAGAACCTATTAGATTACAAGAAGGAGGAAATAAAGGAAAAATATTAAATATAGCGGCACATGATCCACAAATGTGGAATACAGTAATAGATTTATGGAAAGGTATAGTAGTAGCAGACTTTATTAAAAATTATCAGAAAACTAATGCAAAGACTATGTATAGATACTTAGAAAATTTTTTAGGAGAATCTTGTAAAGAGTATGAGAATCATACAAACAGACTTTCCCTCAAGAATTCCAAGCACTAATTGAATTAGGACCAAACCTATATAACTTTACAAATAAAATACATGTATTATTAATAGGAGAAGACCCAAATAGTGGCTTAGTAACATTACAAAGAAACGTTGTAATTAAATTAGAACAATTAAGTATATCTAATTGGATGAACATAAAGAATTTTCTTAAAGATTATTTTTACTATTGTACAATTAGTGGAAATACATTTAATGAAGAATTAGGTAAAAAATTATTTAATAAACTACCTGGAGCTTTAGGAAGAGAAATAGAAGAAAGATGGTATAAAAGAGAAGGAGTGGTGCAAAACCCCACACTCTCATGGCCTATAGGACAAAAAATAAATCACATAATGGAAATACTAACAGAAAAAATGCACAAATATCCAAATACAAAAATAGTTAAAACAAAATAATGAAATGAACTTTTACAAAACAATGATATGTACTACCCAAAGTTATGACAAAGAACCTAGTAAAACGAGAAAATATAAAAGAAGAAACGATTATAACCAAAGACCTTATAGACATAAAAAATATTTTTTAAGAAAATCTTCAGCTAGAAAACCATATTTAAATAGAGATAGACATGTTAGAAAATATAGAAATGATAGAAATTACAAAAATAAGTTAAAATGCTATACTTGTGGAAGTATCGAACACTTAGCAAATACATGCCCTAAAATAAATAATATGAAAACTAGAAATTCTCAGTTAATAGAAGACTTTGAAGAAACCCTATTAAATGTAGATGAATATATGTCAGACACGGAGAGTATATACTCAGTTGTTAGTATTGATATAATGGAAGAAAGAAATCAATCATACTCATCTGATTCGGAAAATGATAATTTAATTAATGAAATAGGAATAGAGAGAAATGAAGACTACTTAGACAATATATTAATAAATACTATGATGAATATTTCTCAAGAATGTAGACATGAGTTTGAAAGACTAAAAGGAATAGATAGTAACCAATGTAATATATGTAAATGGTATTCTAGTAAAATAAATAGAGCCAAATGTAAAAATTGTTGTATGAAAGCTTGTATTAATTGTATAGAGTAAAATTAAAACAAAAAGTAAATAAAATTGAAGAAAAAGGCAATATAAAAGACTAGAAACAAGAATAAATGATTTAGAACAAAGAATAACTAAGTTAGAAAAAGGTAAACAAAAAATAGATATAAATACTACACAATCACAAGGTACAATACATTTAGACCAAATAGAAGAAAGAGAATTAATGAACATAGAAGAAAATAATACTAGTTTTATATGCAATGAAGATAAAAAATTTGGAACAATAAAAATATTAGTAAGAATAAAAATAAAAGACGTAGAAATAGAAACTTTAGCATTAATAGACACAGGTTGTACTAGCTGCCTACTTAATAAAAAGATACTACCACATAATTTATTGTTAACTCTAAAAAATTTTAAGGAACCTAGACAAGCAATACAAATGGACAGAACTTATAATATTTATGATCAGTATATAGAAAAAGTACAAATAAGTTTTATAAATACATGTAGTGAATTCTATAAACCTACATATAATATGTATAAGATAGTAGTAAGAGATATTCATATTAAAACTAACTTAGTCTTAGGTTTACAATTCCTTATACAAAATAACGGAAGTTGTCTAATTTCTAGAGATGGAATAATGATGTTTAGAAATACAACATATACTCCCATACAAACTAGAAAAATTCTAACTAAGGAATTAAATAAAGATAATAAAATAAAAAATATAACTCCATGTTGTGACGATTGTAAAGATAAGGGCAGTTGTTGTTTAAATAACCTATATGAAGAAAAACAAGAAGAAAATTATTTAGACAATATATACCTAGAAGATATAGAAAAAGATTATACTTTAATAACTATAGAAACAGAATTTTACAATTTTCAAAAAGGAATAAATACTATAGGAAAAATTAAAAAATCCTAAAGGCTTAGAAAATATAGTAGCAATATTAGACGAAATGGAAATAATAGGAGAAAAACCCTTAATACATTGGGGAAGTAATAAAATAATATGTAAATTAGACATAATAAACCCAGAGTATACTATAAAAACTGCCACAATATAAGCTAATAATGAAGATGCGGAAGAATTTAATAAACAAATAAAGGAATTACTAAAACTAGAACAGATGCATACAAATTACCCAATAAAAGTGAGTTAATTAATAGAATACAAGGTAAAAAGATTTTTAGTAAATTTGATTGTAAGTCAGGATACTGGCAAGTTAAAATGCACCCTGAAAGTATAGAATTGACAACTTTTACTTGTCCTGAAGGTCATTTTGAATGGCTTGCTATACCTTTTGGTTTAAAGACATCTTCGCCTATATTTCAAAGAAAGATGGATGAGATGTTTGGAGACTATAAGAATTTAATACTAGTATAAGTAGATGATATTTTAGTATTTAGCAAAGATATACAAGA
This sequence comes from Solanum bulbocastanum, assembly GCA_037074985.1. Lineage (NCBI taxonomy): Eukaryota > Viridiplantae > Streptophyta > Magnoliopsida > Solanales > Solanaceae > Solanum > Solanum bulbocastanum. The sequence continues at coordinate 37,242,742 of CM073604.1, read as the reverse complement.
ACACTTAGGACATTTACAAACAGTATTTAGATTATTTGTTAAGTATGGAATAATAATAAGTAAAAAGAAAATGAAACTGTGTAAGACTCATATAAATTTCTTAGGAATAACTTTAGGGGAAGGAAAGGTAAAATTACAACCACATATAGCCAAAAAAGTGTTAGAAATGACAGATAAATTAGACAATACTAAAGAACTACAAAAATTCTTAGGATTAGTAAATTATGCAAGAAACTTTATTCAATACTTAGAAAAAATAGCATGACCTTTGTATGCTAAGACAGGTAGTAAAGGACAAAAACATTTTAACATAGAAGACATAAAATTAGTTCAACAAATAAAAGAAAAAGTTAAAAATATATCAGACTTACAAATACCTTTAGAATCAGACTACCTAATAGTTCAAACAGATGGAAGTAAATTAGGATGGGGAGCTATTTTAAAATCCCGACCGAATAAATATAGTTCAAAAAATGAAGAAAAAATTTGTGCATACCAAAGTGGAAAATATAAAGAAAAAGGTAATATGAGTAGTATAGACGCCGAATTATTAGCAGTAATATATGGACTAAATAGTTTTAAATTATATATGTTAAACAAACAGGAAATATTAGTTAGAACAGACCGTGAAGCAATAGTTAAATTTCACGAAAAAATAAATAATAAGGCTAGCAGTAAAAGAAGGTGGCTAAATTTTATGGATATAATAGCTATATATAATATATAATTTGTTTATTCGGTGTTTCGGTTTTTATTTTTTAAAATCCGAAACCAAACCAAAAAACCAAACAAAGTAATTTATTAATCCAAAACCAATCCGAAAAACTAAAAAACCGGTCCAAATAAAAATTCGATTTAATTTGATTTAGTTTGGCTATTCGGTTTAATCCGAATAGTGCATACCCCTACTCATAACTATCTTCTTCCTCCTTGTTTATCTCTTCATTGTCTTTCTGCTCCTCCCCATCATCTGTAACATCTCGCAATTTGAAATAGCTAGGAAGAGTCTAAGAACTGGAAATAGTCACTTTTGAAAATCTGAAAATTTGTTTAAGTTAGGAAAAGTTGAGTTTTGATCAACTTCAAACGGCCATAACTCCTAGCTCAGGATGAGTTAGGTCTACGTCCAAATATGGTTAGAACGCTCTTGGAATGATCTTTCCAACACCGCCAAACATGTTTAGTTCAATAAAATTCTTCCTAAAAGAGTTTGAAAGTTGATGCTCTTGACATGTATTCTTGAATTTAATGTTGTTCTTGAATTGGGATGAATTGAGGAGTTTTTGAGATCTTTGAGTCAAATTATAGAGTTATTTTGAGCTAGGTTCTTAGGTACATATGTTGGGTATCTGAATCTAAAGATTTATTAAGAAAAATATTCGAATCTAGGTGAATTTGGGCTGTAAAACGGAGAAAGAAAACGTCGAGCGTGATTTGGCACTCAAGTCCGCGTTGCGGACTTGCTTCCCTAGTGACCAAAAAATTTCTCCGCATCGCGGTTAAGACATGGACTCCTCTATCTCAAAATTTAATTTCGCGAATAATTATTTAAAATACCTCTGTGTCGCGGACTTGTTTCAAGACGGTGATTTCGTGACTTTTCTCATGTTTAGCTATTTAAGATCATTCCTAAACATCATATGATCCTTCCTATCAGAAATCAAAATCCTTGAATCCATAATTCAATTCAAGAACCAATTAAAAGTCAGGTCAAAAGCAATTGCCATTAAAGTCAAGAGAAGTTCTTAGAGTTTTCCAAAAGTCTTCTCCAAATGTTTTAACTTTGTTTTAAGACTTAAAGTTCAAGTTGAGTAAAGAGTAAAGAGTAAAGTTTGAAGTCCATTTCTTCAAAAGTATATGGGGACTATGTATTCCCAAAGGGTTTAAAATTTTTTCACATTTAAACAAGAAAGGAAACATCGATTTCCAAAGGGCCTTCGGGCTAGTTTTCAGAAAAGAGTAATCGCTTTCTAAATGAAGCAAGAGGGGAAATTTGATTTCCAAGATAAACTTTGAGCTATGTTTTTGAGCACTAATCTCAAATCACAGAAGAAGTATGTTTTAAACATAAAGAGTTAATATCATATTTTGGGAGTAGTATTGAGCACCGATATGTGGGAGCGTTAAGAGAATCCCCAGCCCCCATAAACCATGTAGCCATCATGGGTAGAAAAGGGTCATATTTTTAAATAAACCCTTAGTGATTTTTTAGCATAGACTAGTGGATCCACTTAGTAGTTCAGGTTCTATACCCTGGCAAGGTATAAGATGATCGTGGCAGCATGGGGCCAAGAAACGTTATATCATCACTATAGCTCTTAAGTGATGGTTGTCAGTTAGAGAAACTCCCACAACATTAATTTATATTTTATATACATCAGAAATATTTGTATTTTCATATACAAATAGAGTTCATATTGTATCTTTGCATACATACAGATTTATTATTGTATTTCTAAATACACAAAGTTGACATCATGTTTTAAACAGCTTTTCTTTATGTTGCACTTGTTTTTAAACTGCTTTATATTTAAATGAGTTCAGTAAGTTGAATTAAGTTATTCATGAGTTGAGTAAAATCAAGGTAAGTGTTTCTTTCAGATCCTTTTTAAGCTTAAGTTATGTTTAGCATTCCAACTCGCATGCTCGTATATTCAATGCACTGATGCCAGTTGGCCTGCATCTTATTATGATGCAGACGCAGGTAATTAGGATCAACATCCAGTGCGTCGTTGATCCAGTTGAGCTTCAAAGTTGTTGGTGAGCCTCTTTGCATTCCAGAGGATCCCCTTTTTTCATTACTTTATTATTTTAGCTCATTAGGATGTCGTGGGCCTGTCCCGACATCCATATCAGTTGTTTTAGAGGCTTCGTAGATAATCACTCAGATATTAGTTTATTCGTCATCATTTTGTTATTGTCTTATGTTCAGATTTGAGTTGCCATTTTGGCTAAGTTAAATGTTTATTTTTAAAACATTATGAGTTCAGTTTGAGACATGTTGAGTTATCTTGTATTTGGATTCTCTTTCTTATGTCTAAGTCTTCCGCTTAGTAAATAAGTCAGGCCAAGGGTTCACTTGGGGCCATCAATGGTTCTCGAGTGTCAGTCCTGCCCAGGGTGTAGGCTCGGGGTGTGACATCATCTTCTTTTGTCACGATACAAGTCTACACCATAGATGTGACCGACACTTGAGAACCATTGTTGGTCCCTAAGTGATCCCTCATCTTGGTTGACTACAAGCGAAAAACTAACTCAAGCATACACAAGCATCAAAGTCGAAAAATTATTTTAAAACGGATTATTAAATCATAGAATTATATGAAAATACTGAGAATGAAACATAAAGTTTTAAATAAATATCACAAATTGAATACTGCAAGACCGACACAAACTTTCTATCTATGAAGCTACTGTATAAAGATGGGTGTCGGGAAAAAATCCACGACACCTCAAAGCATTACCACTAACGAATCATAAAACTAGAGTCCTCTAAAAGCAGGGAGGCCTCACCAAAAGTTGATAAGTAGATGATATGTTCTCAACGAATCTCCTGTTGATGATTCGAAGTACCTGAATCTGCACCATAAAACAATGTAGGTCGAATGACATTATTACACTGAATGTACAAGTATATACTAGGGCTGAATAACACAAATAACTGAATTGAAAGACTTAAAGTAACTCAACTGAAATATAGAATAAATCATGATGAAAATCATTTAAGCTCTTACTATAGGAATGCAATAATAGTAAATACTGAATTGAAATGTATATATAAAAACAATGCACAAAGAATTTCAACAAAAATCTTATCAACTAGGTTCATGTGAAATATAAGCATGAATAACAACTCAAGGATATCAATGCACAAAATATTGCTATCTCATCATATAAGAATTTAGAATTCAGAACAAGAATATAACTCATATAAAAAAAAAATCATAAAAATGAGGGTAGAACACTAGATTCAACTTGCTACAGATTAAATTGAGATGTAGGGCATGAGGACGAACTAATCCAACATTATAAATGACCTTACATACCTTATACACTCCAAATTTTGTAGAAAGGTGAGATCTTTGTATGAAAAGATGACAAAAATTTGTTTCTTGAACCTTAGAGATGAGTTCTTGTCGGATCTTTCTTGAAAATCTATGAATTTTATGAGTAGGAGATAATAATTCATATTAAGATGAAGAAATTATGAAGATCTATGGTTAAATATTACCTTGGATGATGGATGAACCTTATAGGAAGTTAGTTTCTTGAAAACTTCTCTTTCTAGGGTAAATTTATGAACCAGGGAGGTGAACTACATATTTGGAGTTTTTAAAAGACCCAGATGTTGACACCCAATTTTGTCCATCCAATATGTAAATTAATCAATGGGTTTCTTCAATTTCAAACGATTTTAAAATAATTAGTTTTATAAAATTTCAAAAAAATATAAAATATAGTTTGCAAGTTAATTTTAGATAGTTTGTCATTTTTTTTATAATTTTAAAATAATATATAAGTTTTAAATTATTATTTATATAATTAGTATATTTTATGAATATTTGAAAATCGTCTTAAAAAGATTTTAGTTACTTAAATATTTGGTTAATTAGTTTAGTTGATCAACAATTTATAATTTTGAATTAATTTTTTTATAATTAAGTTGATTATTTTATTTCTTTAATTAAAAAGTTCATTAATTAATTTATATTAATTCGTCTTATTTAGTTTCTAGCCGAATCACCAATCAAACTCTGTTGGCTAACTTCTTAATTTCCATTAGCCATAATTGCAATTCATGTAGCCATTTCTCTATTACAATTTTAGCCATTTCTTTTACCTCTTTTTAACCCCATAATGATACCTTAGTATTGGGATTTTTTCCCATTTCCTTCAGCTGACCCAATTCCCTTTTATCTCACAGACCAACACCAAAAGAAGCCCACCAATTTACCCACGAAATAGCCCATTAGCAACAAACAATACAATACCCAACCCAATTCAACAATACATTCAACAACAACAAGCAACATGACCCAAATCACGTACAAACCCGACCTTGCCCCCGCGCATCTTCTGCTTCCAGCGAGAACATCACACAACCTATATACGCGTCTTCTTCTTTTTCTTTCCCATTCCAGTACGCCCGAAAATCCAGCAGCAAATCGCAACTGACCAAACCCCTATTACTCATCCAATTACCCTGCAGAACCCATAACCTAGTGGCCTAGATGATCACTTCTCCGTCCCCTTTTCCCCCCTTTCGTGGAAGTCACAGCTTTTTCCCATCTCTTTTCACTGTTGCCTCGAAAGAGCATATGAATTCGAATTTCAAATTTGAAATTTTGATCGTTTTCCCCCTAAATCAACCCCAAATCCCCTCTATAAATAGCCTCCTTAGTTCTCATTGAAAGGCAGAGAAGTAGAGAGAGGTTACATAAAAAACACGAGAAAATGACCAAAATGGTCCTTGATGTATGGGGGTTGAACATTTGGTCCTTTATATATATTACCTTACTAAAATAGTCCTTAATGTATATAAAAATATAATCATTTTGGTCTTTAACCCTAAAACTAATTATACAAATGATATCTTTTGTTAAACTTAATTGTGGGTCCCACAAAATTGTCACATGGCAAACCCCTTTTCCCTCAATCTTTTCTCTTTTGCTGCAACTTTCAATTGATTTATTCTTCTCTCCATTACCTCCTTCATCTTCTTTTCTAAACCAAATTTTACTAGAAAAAAAAAATCGACACACAAAAACCTCTTCAAATTTCAAAGAATATTTTAAGATTCTATTTTCCACCTTTATCAATTACGTTTTCGCCCTTTAATGTCAACAACGGAATAAAAAATTAATACATAAAAAAGTTATTAATCTTAAAAATGACAAAATTAGAAAAAAGCTATATTTTTCTCATAGATCTCTTCAACAAGAGAGAATACTTGTTTTAAACTTGAAAAGAGTTTACTTGTGGAGATCTCGTAAAAGAGAAATGGAGTGTTTTATCTAATTTACTTAGTTCATATCTATTTTAATGGATCCTTTTTTTTTTTTTTTGTCTAAAAATGGGTGTTAATGGGATTATTATTTCAGAGGGGAACTAACAAATGAGTAGTGTGTATATTTTCTTTTTACAAGAATATGACAAGTGGGTGAACTGAAAATGGAGCATGGCCTCTATGGTGGTGAAAGAAAGAAGACCAAATGGTGATGAAAGAAGGAAGACCAAAATAGTCATCTGTTATGTTTAACAAAAAATTTTACTTCTATGGTTAGTTTTAGGTTAAGAACCAAAATAGTCATCTTTTTCTATACATTAAGGACTATTTCAATAACATGATATATATAGAGGACTAAAAATCTCAAACCCTTATATATCAAGGATAATTTTGGTCGTTTAAAAAAAAACACAGAGTTTGAGTCTCTTCTATTCGAATTCAAAGTTGTTTTATTTTTCGGAGCTCATCAAAATTGACTCACTGGTGGAAGTTCTTCGTGGTCAAGCTCGTCTTCCCAGATTCACTGCTCTACAAAAGTTAATATACTCGCCTTATAAATTTCTATACTTTTTGAGTAGTAATCCATTCTAGTTCTCTGTGTAAGGTATCTTCATGTCAAAATGGTTATTGTATTTAATTGTCATTGTTGCATTTTGAATGAGGTTACATGATGAATTTGTGTGTTCCTAATATGATTGCTTTCTTCAATATTTGTTAAGATCTCAATGATGTATGATTTCTTTGTATTTAGTGAAATTTACTCTTATCCCATGCCTAAATTCTCTAAATATGGTTAAGATTATGTAGTGTTACTTTCATTTTGTTTTAGACGACAAATCCATAATGGCCTGGCTCGGCCTTCTAAGCATCTCATATCAGCATTTATATGTTTATTGCTTGTGTTAGTAAATGCTTTAATTATCAAGAGTATATGTTGTTCATGTGGCAATTTGAAGTACAATGTGCATGTAATGAGCTTCTTTAGCCTCTGGTATGGGATTTATTTTGTTTTTTTTGGTTCCTATTAGTTTCTGTTGCCTTGTTGAATTCATCATTAATTAGCTAACTCATGTGTTCATTTGTTTTGATAGTTCGAATTATGTCATAATAGTTTTTTTTTTTTTTAATGTTAGGAATGAGTTAAAATATTTATGGATTTATGATTGACTTATTTACTTGAGTTATTGCCTTATCTAATGATTAATTTGCACTAGCAGATTCTTAGTTTCAATACAATATTGGTGTGTCTTTCTTGGCATTTCATTTAAATTTTATTTAATTATGGTTAGAATTTTGAACCAAGTTTGCAACAGAGGTTTTGTCAATCTAGAATTCATTCTTCTGCCCTCATATGTTTGCATTTTCAAATTTTGAGTTGTTGCGACTTGTCTTAATCTTTTATCATTTTTATTTTCCTTGCATGAACTCACCAATCCGAGTCCATTTTTGGACTCCTCCTTGCATATCGTTGAATTGGACTACTTTCAAGTCAGCCACATCTTGTTCGAGTTGTTGGAAAGTTAAATTACAGGTCCTGGAAAGTCAAAAATGGGTTGTATGCATGTTGTATACATCAGTATACAGTGATATGCAGCCTGTATACATTCAGTATACATTCATATACAGATTGAGTGAAGCAAGATACTGGAATAAATGGAATAGCATGTTGCAGGGGTTGAAATAGGCTGTATATATTTGATATGCAGTCCGATATATAGAAAAAAGGGTCAAAATATAGCCCATAAACAGCAATATACACTTGGTGTATACACAGGTGTTGGAGAGCGAAAATGGGCTGGAAAAAGGCCCAAACAATGCAGCTGGCCCATTATTAGATTTAGGATAGGTTGGGCAAAAGCCCAAAAATCTGATTTTTTGACTCTCTTTTATTATCTTCCTTTATTATTATTTGTCTGTTTGTATTAACACTAACCTTTTATTTAATTCGGTTGAATTTAATTAAAACCTCAAAAGATAAACTATATTCTTTATGTTAGTTTATTTTAATAAATAAAACAAAATATTTTATCAACTCTTCAATTTTTATTTATAATCTTTAGTCAAGTTTTTATTTATTTAAAATAATTTTCATGCTTTAGTCCCCTTTCTTAAAAAATAAAATTATTCGTTGTTTAACTATTTGTTCAAAGTTAATAGAATATTGTAAATTATTTTTATGTTAAGTTATTTTCCTAAAAATAGTCAAAAAATATTTTGGTCAAGTCGTAGGATAACCGCGTGTCAGCGGGCATTTCAAATGCTTTAAAAACCTTCTTGAAGTGTAAATAAGAACCTCTTACCCATTTCTCTAAATTTATAAAGACTTAATCTATTAGAGTCTTTTTAAATTAAGTTTTCTTAATTTCTTTAAAAAAATTAAGTGGCGACTTTTTTTCTAAGTATTTTTCTCAAATTGTTTTACTTAGAATATTTCAAAAATTGATTTTTCTAAAGATAGTAAAATTATGGCATAACACTAGACACCCGCGCGTCCACATGGAAAATGCCTTAGGCAAGAAGCCAACCGCGCAGGAAGGCAGTGACCGCCCGCACGGAAATTGCCTCGGTTGGTGTCTGGCAAGACATTGTCTAGTAAAGCGAGTATAACTTATTACTCCGAACTCGAAATGATGCAAACTTGGTGGGATTGAAAATAAGACTCAAATACCTTTAATTTGATAGGTTATGGGTCACACAACTCTTCATATTCTAAAATATATGGTCACTCGAAGTTGACCTAAGTAAATCTTATATCAAAACTTAATCAGTAAGGAAGCTTTCAACTCAACTTTGTGTTAGGCGATCCTTGTGATGTTAATTCATCTCTAAATTTATTCTTACACTAAATAATTGATCTTAACACCTAAGTAAAATTTAAGAGTCACCCATTACGATCTTATACGTAAATGAAGAATGGTTCAGGCCTTAGATTAGAAATTTTCAGGTGTTACATCTTCCTCTTTGTATTCATCCTCTGCAACAACTTCTTTAATAGCAATATAGTAATTATCAGCAAAATTTTGTCTAAGATATCGTCTTTTGTTAGGAAGAAGAAAAAAAAAGGACGATAAGACAATTTTGGAGAAAATTATGTAAAGCCATTAGCCTTTTGTACATCTTCTTTTTCTGAACTAGAACTAGGTATATCGCCATAATCAAACTCTTTCACATTAGCATCATTATCAAAAAAGTCTGACATGGTATTGGTGATAGTATTAGAAAGATGAGTTTTAGTATTTGTGTTAGTTAATCAATTTTAGTAATGAGTAGAATGTCATTTTATAGTCAAATTGATATAAATTGAGGGTACAAGATCACAAAAAATGGAGGAACATTTTGACAAACTCTTTCACCAGGATCAAGATTATTACAAAAAAAGTCTGACATGGTATTGGTGATGGTATTAGAAAGATGAACTTTAGTATGGTGTTAGTTGATGAATTTTAATAATGAGTAGAATGTCATTTTATAGCCAAATTGATATAAATTGAGGGTGCAGATCACACAAAATGGAGGAGCATTTTGACATGAATATATTATTTTTGTTTTTTTGATAAAAAGATGTTAAAAGTTTATCACCAATTTAATTAATAACTAAGATAATTCAAGAAAAACCTAAAATATTTCGGGATTGTAGAGAATTGAAGGAACATCTTTAGAATGAGTGTTCTAGAGAGAGAAGTCAAGAAATATTCTAGAAGGGCAATTCTAGAAGCAAGTAGTTGGAAGAACATACTAGAATAGAGTAGAATTAGTTCATTTGAGTTGTAATCAACCAAGTAAGCAAGCAAGTGAAAAGAAAGTAAGAGAACAAATGACAAATGAATTAGATAAGAGAGAATTGCTAGAGTGTGTGTGCAAGAAAATTGCGTAAAATTCTTAAGACCAAAGCAGGTCCTTACTTTTAATACATAAAATACAAATTTGTGAGAAACTAATTGTGTCCGTCATCAAATTATATTCAACAGAGGATAGTATGAACATGTTCTGGATTAAGAAAGGAAAAACAAAGGTGAAACAATGAAAAACAAGGTTGGATTTATATCAAGTAATCCCATTTAAATATTCCATATTTTAATAACTAATTCATAAATTAATCACTAATCAAATATCACTACTCCTATAAAATATTTTTATACATTAATTAAGTTTTTTATGTGTTGTAAATGTTTATTTGATGGTAAAATTAGTTTGTTATTGAAAAAAATATTAATTAGATTTTGTTTCAAGTCATTTACCAATTCAATTTAAGTATCTCAATAAAGATATACCATATTTGACTGATTGTATTCAATAATTTCTCGATAAAAATGAATCGAACTCATCTCCATTATTGTATCACTAATGAAGTACCGGAAAAATGTAGGAGAAAAAATTTATTATTTAATTTGTTTGATCATACGTCATTATACAAGGAAAGCCTTGAAGAAATCTGTGTGATTTATGGATCACAAATTCAAATTGTGGAAGCAATCTTTAATGCTTGTGACGATATATGGTAGAGTATCACATTTGCATTTTGATAATTTTTTTCATCGTGAAATATTTTTATGTTTTTTGTTCTTAATATTAGCAATTCTGCAGTGCCTTGCAATTCAACAATAATCACCGATCCAATTCCAACAACTAATAAACTATGCAACTGCTTTAACAACCACTCAGCAAACTCCAGAGTTGATCAATCTGATACATAGATAAGTATTGAAATGAGGATTTTTTTTTATTTATTTATTATCTGTTTTCTGGATCAATCTTTAATTATTTTTCCTTTTTTTGTCATATTTCCGTATAGTTTTTTAAAAAATTAAAATAAAATAATATGTAATTAAGAAAAGAAAAGTTTTTATTTGTTACCTTTTTTGGGAGGATTGAAATCTTTAGTTGTTGCTTTTCTCACTTTTTTTAATCCCGCAAAAATATTGTTATTGCTTTTATTTCTATTTAATAGTATGTAAAATATGAATATGAATAATAATAATAATAATAATAATAATAATAATAATATATAAACATAAATTATAAAAAAATATATTATATAAATTTTTAAAAAAAAATCTTAAATAAAATTTAACCAAACTTATGAGGTATGTTAATTAGTTAACAAGGAATATATTGATAAATATTTATATATGTAAGGGATATTTTAGTCTTCAAGAAAATAATTTTCTAATTTTGTTTCTGCTTTTTTTAAAAAAGTTTTTTTTTTTTTTTTTAGTTTCTTCTGAACAATAGAAAAACTAATTCTTCTTCAATTTAAAAGTAGTTTTAAGGGTTTGTCAACACTTAATTTTCAAAAAAAAAAAAATCTAAAAAGAACACTTTTGACCTCCCCACAACAATGTCAAACAGATTCTTAGTCATTTTGGCTAAAATTTTATAAACTTTCAAATTACATTAAATATTTTAAATTAAGTTTCTTTTTCAAAAGACTCAAATGTTTTTATTTACTTTTATTAAATCGTCGGATAATCACGCGTCAGCGGCCACTTTAAGTGCTACTATCTTCTTAAAGTAGAACTAAGAGCCTCTCACCCATTTTTTCTGAATTTTTAAAGGTTCATCTTTTAAAATTAAGTTTTCTTAATTTATTTTTAAAAAAAAAATCAAGTGGCGACTCTTTTTCTCAGTGTTTTTCTTAAATTGTTTTATAATTAGAACATTTCAAAAAGTGTTTTTCTAAAGATATTAAAATCATGACATAACAGTGATAACGATTGATTTAGTGATTGACGGTAATGGTACAGTGGTTGTGGTTGGATTGAGGATGGTGGTTGTGGATGGTAGATAGTTGTGATTGACGGTGGTGATAGTTATGGCTGAAACGATGATTGTGGATGGTGGGTAAAAGTAGATGAAGTGGCTACAGTAAACAATCATCTTTGTAGACCTATTTAGATCCACTAGTATTCGACCTTGAAAACAATCACTCTTGAAGTTTGTTTTGCTAAAATCTAGTTTTTTTTTAAAAAAAAAAAGAATTTAAATAAATTCTTAGAAAAGTGCTTGGAAAAAATAATAATTTGTATTCGGTTAATTCATTTAAAAAAATATTTTTATAAGCAAATTGTGTTTGATTAATGTTTTTAAAAAAATGTTTTTGAGATCAAATTATGAAAAAGGGCAAGTGTTCATGTACTTTTAGTATTGAAATTGTAATATAGAGAGAAAGTATTTTAAATATCTATTATAAAAATTTAATTTAATTTTTATTTTTATTAAATTAAAATGTACATATTCAAATTTTCAATCAATATTATGTCTTTTTTTAGAGCGCTAAAATTTTTAATTATTACTTTTTTCTTTTTTCTAATCTGCAAAAATATTGTTTCAAAAACATATTGCAACATGATTAATTTCTGAAAAACTTAATTATTGGTTGGCGGTATGCGTATTGAAGAGCTTATTAAGCCAAACTTTCTTAGAGGTTAAAAGATTTTTTATTTTTTTGAAATGTTTGGACACACAAAAAAGGTATTTTTTTTTAGGAGCTGAAGTAAATTTTTGCTATTGAGAAGAAGCTGTAAATTTTAGTTCTTTTTCATAATCTTAAAACTAATTATTTCAAGATAATATTCTTTTTGCCATGAATTTATATTGATCAAACTATCCCCTTTTAATTTAATGCATATCTCTCAATTAAATAAAACTATTTTTAATTTTTGTTTTCATTGTGTCCTTTTTAGGGGTGTTCGTGGTTCGGTTTGGATTGGTTATTGTTTGAAACCAAATCAATCTAGTCGGCTTTTAAAAAGTCTAGAATCAAACCAAACCAAATGAAAAAAATAATCATTGGTTTGGTTATTGTCGGTTTGATTCATTTTTCTAGTTTTTTCGATTTAAAAGTAATAAATTTTCGAGGACATACATAACTTGATAGACACAAACACCTAATATATGGGCAATCCATAGAAAAGCTACTGTTGGTTCAATTAAGCAATTAAGCAATACCAGAGTTATCATTACACGAACAAAGTGATTCAATTAATAGAAAGTGTGACCATCTTATGAAAGGTATGGTAGGTAAAGACTAAAGTAATGAATTTTGATGGATCACTTGGACTTAGGATTGTAATAGATGAGCTAAAATTTAAGTGTTGGGATTGAGAAAATGGTAAAGTTAAACACTTAAGTTGATTAAAATTCAACAAAATAGTTATATTTTATTTATGAATCATATGTAAATAATTATAAAATTTATATATCTAATTTATCAATTCGGTTTGGTTATTTTTGCAGTTGTTTTTTAGTAAAATCAAAACCAAATCAAATAATATCGATTTTCAAGATTTAAAACCAAACAAAACCAAATATCGATTTTTTTAATTGATTCAGTTCGAATTACGATTCGATTTAATTTTTAACCATTACCATAAAGAACCCTAGTCCTTTCTATTTCTCTTTTCCTTTTTTTCTCTGCAAATTTTGTCAACTATAAATATGAGTTACTTCTTCCTTTTTCTCTAGTGCCCTTTGCCTTTATTTCTCCTCCTCCTCTTTGGAATAAAACAAAGTATTACTAAAAAAAGATGAGTTAGTATTTTTTTTCATATGACTTTAAAGGCTTTCATAATAATATATTTAAAATAATGAAATTCTTCAAAAAATATTTTCAATAATAAAACATGTCGCGCTACATTTTCTCTTTTTCGTAATTTACACTCAAAGGCATTTTTTAAAAAACTGACCAAATATAATTAGTTTCTCCAAAATTGTTTTTTCTTAAAAACTCTTTTAACAAAAATGCTTCTTTAAATAAAGAATTTTCGATAGCTTGGTCAACTAGGCATTTTAGAATCATAACTTATGGCATAATTAGACAGATTCTTGATAAGCTTTCAACACTTTGTACGGGAAAGTGTTATTATACGTGCCTTAAAACTTCGAATGTTAAAATTATCGTGTTCAGATATGTGCCTCTAACGATTTTTATGTAAAATTATTTTGTTCAAGATCATGATGTGTATTAAAGTATTTAAAATTACATAATTTAGTATGAACTTGGAAGAACAGAAACACTAATAATTTTATTAATAGTGTAAATAACATTTACACCATTTACAATTTATTTATAATATATTTACAGACAAATTTTTATCATGAATAATATTACTAATTGATAGATAACTTAGTGAAATAATTAGTGATCTGTCATTATAAGTTATATTGTATTCATTACCACAAAAAAAACTAATTAATATTGGGGAAAAATCTATATATGAATTTAATTGATATGAATATACATTTTGTACATGTGATGAGTTCATCCTAATAACAGCTCTACTAAGAAAAGCCATATTTTTGTGTTCTAAATTAGCAGCTAGAGAACACACTGTGATTGATGTTTATATCAAATTAAATAACTTTAATTTAAGAACTTGAATAAATAAATAAATTCTTTGATGATTAACATGAAAAAGTTTATCTTCAAAATGTATTTTGATTGCATTTATTGATTAATTAGGAGATAGTATTTGAGATGAACACTCAACTTAGTTCACTTAGAAAGTTACCCAATTTACGATAGTTTACTTAGAAAGTCACCAAACTTTATTTTCTAAAGCGTCACTCAACTATTGATATTTCAGGTAGAAAATCACTCAACCAATATTTTACTAAATTTTATTGAAACCAAAATTTCCTTTGAAGCTATATTTTTATTAAAAATATTAATAAGACACCCATTTTGAGCATTTTGACCCACCCCACTTAATATGGCTCACTAAAATTATGGTTAAATATATATTTATCAAGACCTTTTTATTTTAGAGAATTTTACGTGAAATTCATGATACCTAAACATATTATTAATCTTTTATGTTAAAAAAAACCTTTATGAAAATTTGCTTGTTTTAAATCTTTCTGTTTGTTTACATCATTTCTTTGTAAATTCTGTGTGTTCTTTCTCATACAGAGGACGCATCGGCATGTTATCTATTGTTTATTTTACAATGCATGTTTATAAATTTAGAACTCTAAATGAGATTCTGAATTAATTGGATTGTAAAGCTATTTATTTTAATTAATTATTAAATTGACTTGTTTTTTAGTTAACTGGAATAAAACGAATCTTAGTATTTCATAAGAACTTGAGTTTAAAATAAAAAATGTATATCAAAAAAATTAATGAAAAAAGTCATTTAAATTGATTAGGTGATTTTTTTTCTGTGACATATCAATAGTTAAGTAACTTTTTAAGTAAATTATCATAAGTTGATGAGTAGCTTTTTAGCTAAGTAAACTATCCTAAGTTGAGAGACTTTTATGTTATAAAAAGGTTAAGTGACGTTTTAAATGAACTACCAAGTACCATAAGTTGAGTGACTATATTAGATATTATCTCGATTAATTTGCGATAAATTAAATATCAAGTGAAACACTCCCTTTGTCCCATATTAAAACTTTGGGGGTAAAAAGGTAAAAACAGATAAGTCGAATTAAATTGTTTTGTTCCTTCATCACACTCGAGAGTCAAGAGTATGAGAAAGTTCAAATATTAAGCGTTAAGGTTAAAAAAAAATAAAAAACTAATCGTCATAATTATTTGTTGTTGCAATTTTGCAAGTTGATTTCATTTGACTTGGACAACCCTTCACCTTTCAATAATTACAGTTAAAAATCAGTCCCTTTCTGCAATCCATGCACGCAATCACCTTTACAACTAGGGTTGTGCAATATTCGGGTTAAACCGAATAATCAAATCAAATTAAATTGAGCTTTTATTTGGATTGATTTTTTTTTTGGTTTTTTGGATTAATTTTGGATTAATAAATTACTTTGTTTGGTATTTTTGTTTGGTTTCGGATTTAAAAAAATAAAAATCGAAAAAACCGAATTATCTCTCTCTACATATATGTATGTATGTATTTATGTTTAGGTTTAGAATTAAGTTAGAGTTAACCACTTTTGTCCCTTTTTGGTTATTGCCTTTCACGATGATTATATTTATATTTTATGTTTGAATATCTATAATAGGTATACTTATAAATACTCTCTTTTAAGTTTTTCTTATGATTTATATTAGAAATTATATTTAAGGGATTCAATATTATTATTGGTTATGTTATTAATTATTGACATAACCGAATAACCAAACCGAAAAAACCGAACTGAATAGAGAAAAACCAAACCAAACCAAATTTATTTTGGATTGGGTTACACTTTTACAAAACCAAAAACCGAAAAATTCAAACCGAATATTGCAAAACCAAACCGAAAAACAAATGCACACCCCTAATTACAACTATATCAATATGAATTGACTAGAAAATCCCATTGAGGAAGTACGTTTGCGAGAATAAAACTCAAATGAATTAACGCAGCCCGCACAAGTGATGGATTATGTGGTTTAATTCGATGAAAAACGAAGAACCTTATTGGTGCTTGACTTGAAAGAGACAGGTGCCTTTGGAAATGCGGACACAAATATGGTTCATGGATGTCGTCAACTCATGTCGTGAGGTGTTGAGTTAAGTCCACGAGGATTCGGAATAAATCACAATGAAAATATTTGATGTATTCATTTTTAATCACCACCTAGAAGCCATTTAATTAATTGGCTATATTAGAATTCAGAATCATATATTACATGAACTAATGATGGATATATTTTGTAATAGACTGTGATCGAATGATTTGGAAGATGAATTAGTGGAAGGATATATATATATATATATATATATATATATATATATAGAAACTTTTTTAAAATTTATAAGTTGTAAATATTTGTATCATTATCAATTATTTAATTAAGAACCATTAGTGATTACTTTCTACTATTAATTATGGAGTAGTGTTTATTGAGTCTTTGTGTTAATTACATTATAATTGAATTAACTAAATCACTCACTGAAAACATTATATCAATTATAACCAAAAAACCAAATATGGATTGTGGTGCAGTGATGAAACTATTTTATTTTTAATTAGAGGCCTTGAGTTTGAGTCTTAAAAATGAAAAAAGCTTGTGTTTGATATTCACATGGAGTTTCGTTTAATAACCATATATTTCTATAAAAAAAGATAATGTTGACATTGAAGTGATTGACTAAACACAATATTAAACAAACTAGAAATATTATAACTTCTTAAATATTTATCTCTTCTGTAATATTGGATATATATGATCAGTGTCATTACTTCCTTTGTCCTAACTTGAAACATTTTTTTGCCAGTTGAAAAAAGAATAATATTTTTTATTTTTAATAATAACTTAATTAAAATTAAAAAAAATTAATATAATTATTTATAGCCATAGATTTATTTTATATTATAAGTTTCAAAATTTTTTGTTTTTAAATTCTTTTTTGTATTCATCTAAGGATCTTCACATAATTGAGACAAAGAGAATATTTAAAAAATATTTTCCAAACTTTATTAATATCAATTAAGAATTTAAAAATATTGCATTTTCTGGATCATTTTATATGACATTATTTTCTTTTTAATCTGTACCAAAAAAACATTACACTACTTTTTAGTTGATAATGAGAATGATGTTCCATTCATTAACAAAAATGAGCATGGGCTTGGGCGGGGTCATTATAATTAAATCTTTCGAAAATTACACTACACAAAAATTTAAGATCCTATATCTAGTGGCGGATCCAGGATTTAGAGTTCGTAGGTGTCAAATAGACTTATCGATTAATGTGCCAGCTTTTTTCCTTAAAAAAACATGCTTGGAGCCTTTTTTCCTTAAAAAATGTCTGCAACAAATTTTTCAAAAAAAATAGGTATAAATGGGATTTGAACCTGCAACATTATAGCCATCTAAAGTTGCCTTCTTACCGTGGCACCACAAGTCAGTTTTGTTCAGAGGGTGGCACGCTTTATATTTATATAAATATTATATATATATATATATATATATATATATAAATATATATACCTATGTATATATAGAGTTTTCGTCGAAGTTCGGGGGTGGCATGGCACCCCACTGCACTTCATACGCCACTGCCTATACCTAAAGTATAATATAAAAAGATATTTTTTATTATTATTTATCAAACATAATTTTATTTATAATATGTACAACGTAACATGTCTAATATTTAAATATTCCACGTTTGTTTAGCTTAAACTTAAAATTACTATTATGTTTTTTTTTTAAAAAAAAAAAAAAGTGAAATCTTTTGTTAGACTGTGTAATTGCAGAGTGATGTGGTCTTTCTGGACAAGCAACCATATGTGATAAGTCAAGCCCACCAACAAGATATCGCCATCATACATCCATCACTTTATGGCTCGTTTGGTTTGAATTATGATAAATTTAATTATGATGAGATAAATTATGATATAAATAAAATTATATTGTGATTATTTTTTATTGAGTGTTTATTTGTTATATTAAAAATAGTAAATTTTAAAAATAATTTACTTTTTTATAAAAATACCCTTCATAAATGTGAAAAGTGATCTATAAAAAGGATATAAAGAGATATTTTTGTCATTTACTTATTTTATCTCGAGATTACTATACCACTCAAGATGAGAGATAAATTATCACCAATACTAATTATAATCCCAAAATCAATTATTCCAAACTTGTCAACCAAAAAACAAATTAAGCGACAATATAATTTAGTTCCAAAACTATTTAATGTTATCATTCACGATTTACATCAAAGACCCTGGATTGTTTGATTAACTTTTACTCCACTGGATAATTCTTATTATTTTTTCCAATTTCTCACTAATAGACAATAGTATAGAACATAAGATATGTTTTTTAAAAAAAAAAAATAGAACAAAAGTTATAATGTGATTCAAAATAGATGGCGAAGGCCGTAGGGTGACATCCCCAGACCATGTGACATCTTTTTTATTATTATTTTCGTTCAATATTTAATGTGTTTAATTAATTTAAATTTGCACCACATAGAAATAGGGTTTGATTGAAATGGATGAATGTGAGAATTCTCTCTATCAATGATTTTTGATGAGTCCGCTCTATTAAATATTTTTTCATATCTAAAATTTAAATTTAAATTTTTAAATAAGAGAAACAGTCTCATCTAATCGCAGGTGCCACGTGACATTATTAATTCATTTGAATAGTCGAGAATTAAAAGGAATAAATATTTAGGGAAACAATATTGTCAAACTTGGGGATTATATTTCCACTATTAATATTAAAGTATCGTAGGACAAAAATGTCCCTATATAATCAAATTATTGTCTTTTTCAAGAAAATGGGGTGCGAACTATGTCATTAAAATTTAAAACTTAGATGGATAAGCTAAGCTACTAAAGTTTGATTTTCATATTTGAGGTTGCTTTCAGCTTTCAGGTTGATAATTTTTTCTGCTACGTCTAATTCTTTTTCTTAAAGAATTAGATTTGTTAAAAGTATAAAAGCTCTAACTTAAGCTTCTATTTAGTTTTGTTACCGATGAGTACTATATTTTCTTTTCCAAAAAATGGAGAATTTGTAAAAATAAAATTTAGCTTAGGTAATGGCATTCTTGGAATTAATCAAAATCCACTTGGATAGTTTTTTAAAATAAAAAATAAAAATTGGGTTAGAGAAAAGGTAGATATAGAAGGGATTACAAGATAGAAATCCAACTCTTACTAATAAGATAAAAAAATTAGATAATTAATTAACTATAAGTTATTAAGAATTAAAATTCTCTTAAAACGTTCAAGATAAAGTAAAAATAATAATAAAAGGAATTAACTTCTTTCACTGGCGGTGGACAAGAAAATTACACCGTCAGTTCATTTTTTAGAAATACTTATTTCTCTTAACATATTCACATATTATTAATATTTAAATAAAAATAGCAAAAAGAATATTATATGGTAACTTTTTTACTCTTTTTTCTTTCTTTTTAAAATTTAAACTAATTAATCTCACAAAAAAATTATCCATAACTTATTAAGTCTTCTTCACAGCATGAAAAGTTTTTGGATAAGATATTTTCATTGCTTCAGAGTGTGTTTTCTCTTCTTAGTTCATTTAATCAACAATACAAAAATTAATTGAAAATAAACTTTGATTCATCTATCATCATATGTACTCCAATTTATTTAAATGTGAAAAATATAATAATTAAATTAAAAGAAATAAGTATTTCTAAAAATAAATTGACATGTAATTTTCTTATCCACTTTTAGTGGATAGTAATTAATCTCCTAATACAAAATAATAAATAGAAGATAAATAAATAAATCCTTGACAAAGTGACATGGAATTTTCGGAAGGTTCCTTTCAATTTTGGAAGGCGTCATTCTGAGAGAGGTGGCTAGATTGGGATTTATTTATGGAATCAAGCGTTTGATTGGTCATGAAAATAAAAAGGAGTAATTGCTTTAATTGGAATTATTGGACGTGATTGTGTTTTGTACTACTGTCTCTGCTCCTAATTACTTGTCTATTTTTTCTTTTTAGTTGTCTCTAATTATTTGTCTATTTTGACAAATTAAGAAAAAATATTTTTTTTACTTATTATACCCTCAACTAATCCACTTCATAATTAATTGGGATAAAATGATAAACTCACTATGTCAATCGTTTTCTTAATAGGTGTGCTAATTTAAAAATAGACAAGTAATTAGGGACAGAGGAAGCATAATGTAATACCTTGTTAAATTTATAAAATAATTTTTATAAAAAATTGAATGTTAAAAATATTCTAAAAAGTGTCAACTCATTTTTTATTAGTATTTAAATTTTATGATTTTTGTAATCTTAAATTATCTAAGAATTTTCATTCTTTTGAAGATTTTTTTTATGCCGATGAAAGTATTCCCTTTGTTTTTGTAAAGAAAGAAAACTTCGAATTTGATAGTTTGAAGGGTGTATATATATATATATATATATATATATATATATATATATATATATATATATATATATATATATATATATATATATATATATATAGTTCGACTTTAAAACAGACATTTCTTCGACCCTCTCCAATAATACAGACCAAAACAGACTCTTCGCTCATTTGTGGGTGAACTGTGACAAACAAATTTAGCCCGTCAGTCATCCCCAAAACAAAAAACAAAAAAATATCACACGAATTTTAAAGGTAGTTCACCCATTTATGGACAAACTATAATTCTTTTTATTAACTTCTCATGTGAAGCTATATCATGTCTCAATTTTAAGTGTATTGTAAAATCTTTTTGATATATAAAATTATGAGTTTCTTCAATAATAAAATTAAAAAAAAAATGAGAAGTTTTTTCATAAAATAAATTTTTCTATTTATTTGCTTTACAATCAATCTTTTTGTTTGTTCGTTTTGACCTCTCTTTTAGATGACATGTGTATCAAGCCTCATTTTTATGTCAGTCCCATGTGTTACAATGCTCAACTTACACTTTGAATATTCAGTCATGATCTTGCTCAACCTTATAACCCTTTAGATTCCACCATCTGTCTCCAAACCTCCAACTTGGTGTTAACTTTGTTGTAAGTCTCATCAATCAAAACTGTGTCATCCCCAAATAACTTACACCATGGCACCTTATCTTGTGCTTGATTATAATCTTTGCAAATAATATTTAATTGTTTGAATACATTTTTCCTAAAAATATATATATAAAATATAGTTTAAATAGGAATTTTTTTATAAAAATAAAATGTGGATAAAATTTGTAAAAAGATTGATAATGAAAGTGAAAAGAAAAGTGTTGAGTGTTTTCCATTATTCAATATAACTTTATGTTGAATTTAAAATTTTCATAACCAAATGATAATCTTTAAATAAAATGTAAAAATAATAATTTAAAAAATATGTTTTTTAATGATCAAATGGGTCCATTATCTAAGACTTGTAAACAAAATAGGATATTTCCAATCATGTATTTTGTGATTGATAAGGAGACATAAAAGTAGTGATGACTACTTCACTTTCTTCCAATTTGTCCACTTCCATGAAGAGATTCCCAAAGAACTCGACAACACCAAAATTACAATCTATTCAAAATATCTAATAAATATTCTTTATTCATGTTAAAATTAATTTTATAAATAAATAATTATGTATTTGAATAAATATATTAAAATTGGTAATAAAAATCTTTCAATGTGTTTTGTTCAAAAATGGAGATGAATAATTTTCTGTCAAATGATCAATATGTCCCTAAAGTTATTTACAAAAATAATTAATTTAAAAGTATTAGGATTTTTTCATAAAAATATAGGACCGAACACAAAATATTACATTTATGTATCATATTTCTAGTTTACACCTGCATATTAAAAAAAAAAAAATCACCGTGAGTGTTTATATATTTGGTATACAATATGATATAATATTATATATGGTGTAGCAATTTTGTATAAAAATATATATAATAGTGTAAAAAAAGTATTTAATTATACATATTTTTACATTATTAACTTAAGCCCACAAATATGGTCAAAAATATCACCAATTAGCTCAAAGCTTCTTCAACAGTTTACAAATGTTGGCTACAAATTCCAAATGAAACCCCAATAATTAATTTATCCAAAAATAATAATAATCAATAAATCACAAAATTCACTTGTGACTTTTCAAGCTTTGGAAAACCCCCCAATAATAGAGCTTTTAGATTTTTCACTTCACCTTATAATGTTTAAGTTTGTAATGATAAATATGATGAGCATCACTCTCAATTAGTTTTCAAGCATTATAAAAAATAAAAAAGAGGAAATCATAATCACATATTAAGAATTATTGTCTTCTTTCCAAGTATTTCTAATTATAAATAAAACTAGTAAAATTATTTGCGCTTCACGCAGAAATTTAATATCACGGAATATATATAATAATACTTAAAACCCATCAGTCACTAAAACTAAAATACTATATTATCCTACATAAAAGATTAATAATGTAAAGGAAAATGAAAATTATTACAATTTATCATTTATCCTTAATAATATAAGCATAAATTAATGACTGTAAAAATACATACCAGGATCTGTAACATAAGCAATAGTGTCACTGAGGCACTCAACATGAGTAAATTACACAAATATTTAATTGTGAAGAAGAAGCAGAAGAAGAAGAAGAAGAAGAGGAAGAGCTTCAGAATTTTCGTTGTTTAAAAATGAGAGGAAATTCTTCTATTTATAGACAAACAAATTATAGTGTGAACAAATATTTATTGTGTCTTATCAAAAAGGTTACAACTATTTGGAAAAGTTGCAACCCTTCGAAACGGTCACAACTTTTCATAAAAGTCACAACTCTTCATTAAAGTCACAACTCTCCATTAAAGTCGCAACTTTTCATGAAAGGGAAGGCTAGCTAGTTTTGAAAATAAATAAATTAAAAGTGAATTCTGATTTGTGGTGGCGCCACGTTCGAGATACAGAAAAGATCATATTTTGTGACCATTGCTCATCAATGATAGAAGGTTTCAAAAGACAAAATCAAAACATTGAAAGACTTGAAAAAGAAAAAGAAAAAGAAAAAATGACACAACATATCCACCTTCTACAAGAAAGGATAAAGGATTCTACAATTTGAAATCATTCAGACTATATCATTATAAATCGAAGACTATCCAAAAGAACAAAAGAATTCTCCATCTCATTGTAAAATGGATAAGACGGGTGTACATTCTCCAAAGAATGTAGAAAGAGCCACTGTATCGGCTAAAGGTACAGCTAGTCCCGTTCAAACGGTAGTGGGTAAAGACTCATCAAATCTGTTAATGGCTGACACTTTGTCAAAAAGTGTAAGAATTTTACCAGACAGTTTCAACACAATCAAGACTATAGAAAAAGGAAAGAAGATTAAAGGATTTTTGCTAAGAAGAAAACAAGACAAAAAATAAGAACAAATGATACAAAGTTCTCTTCACAAGCTACTCAGTGAAAAAACTAAAGAAGTAATAAGAAAATACCCAAAATCATAACCGGACAATGCAGACACTGACACTGAAAACTCGAAAAATAACGAATACAATTCGTTGTTAGAACAATTTTCTCAAGACCCAAACGAGGATGATGACTCAAGGATGAGTTTTGACTTTATTGCACTGCACAATCTAGACACGTAAGAAATACGTAACCCATGATGATTAAGAGGAAAAGACAAAAAAGGATAAGTAAGCAATGATGTAATAAGTCATTACTCCAAAAGCCGACAATAAAGAAGACGCCACCACTAAAAAGCGGAAAATTATTTTGAAAAAAGTCTTTCAAAGGCCATGTGACGATGGGACCCACAAAGCACTCAACATGAAAAGAAAGATTATGCAATATTTGAAATTCGAAGTTTCAAATCCATGGACGTCCTCCTCACCTATAAATATGAGACCATTTGCAAGAAGAAGAAGTGAAGAGAAGAACAAGGAGAGCATAGTAGAAAATAGTTTACAAGTTTGAAGTTTTACATATTCCCCTTCTGTTTTTTTTTTTTTAAAAAAAAAAAAAAAAAAAAAAACTAAAGTGAGTTTGTAAAACAGAGTGGAGTGTTTATTTTTACAAAGTAATTGCAAGGTCACTTAGGGACTCCCGAATGGGAAACCTCTCTCCGATCATTATCATGTAAGTAGTTATATGCATTTCTAGATCTTAGTATTTTCTCCCGATTTATGTTTATGTATGTTATGATATTCTATGATGTTAATATATGAAATATATTGTTTATAGTTATTATTTACTCTTAGTAAATGGTTAGTTCCTTACCTTCTTAGTAGCAATGATGGATTAACCTATAAATACCTAGGAAAGTTGAAAGTCCGTCATGGTCAGGGAATCGAAGGACTGTGTATCCCAGGGTTTGGTTAGAGAAGAAGTTGCTAAGAATATAGGCTAAGGAAAAGAGGTGAACAGAGTAAAAAAAAATTGGGAGAAATTACATAGATTTAGTAACTGTAAAACTACTACACTAGAAAGAGGGAGTACTGAGTAGGATTTTACAATTTAATTCACTAAACAATTTATTTCTCAATCAAATCATCCTTATTATATTTGTTTTTAGTTACACCAACTTTATTTAAATATTTAAATGACTTTATTTGGTATCAGAGCATACGTTACAATCCTGTATAAAATTATTACAATATTTTAATACATTTCAGCAAGAATATATAAAAGAAAGCCCCGACCCTATGAAAGACAGATAATAATTGACCAAGAATATTATTGGTATCTTTTACGAATAAAAGAAAATTATTATAATATATATATAACTTTTTAATAGAACAAAAAATACTATATCTGGAACAGAGACAGTAATATTCAGACTTATTATCATTTGAAGAAATAAATCTTATAAATCAAGAAATTAGACAAATAAACTTACAATTACCAATAATAGGGTCTAGACTTAATCATTACATCCAAAAAATTAGACAAGAACGTTACAATAGAAAAAGAAAGACCTGGTATTTGGCATAAAAATACTACAATAGGAAGTATAAAGAAGTTAGAATATTTAGACTTAGAAGTAATTTCAGAAAAGAAATATTGAAGACTAAAATTTGGTTCAGTAATCAAGTGTAATTTTACAGAAGGAGATCATATCTTTCATAGCGATCATCATCGCCTAAACATCATTACAGATCTAATAATAAATTTAGCAGAACACACTCACTTAAGAGACGATAAAATATTAAAGTCAATAGAATCCTTAGAAAATCTGCAAAGCCAACATAATAAATCATTAGAAAAAATAGAAAGAAATTTCGACTTCTTAAAAACACAACAATTAGATATAAATACACAATTACAACTACTCTTAACAAATAACAATAACATAGTCAACAATACTATAATAGAGCAAACAAATATTCGACTAGAACATTTTCATAAAGAAGTTAGAGAAATTATAAAAGAACTAGATCGACTAAAAGACTTAACTCTTTCATGAACGATCCTTTCTACCAGAAAGTTCTAAAAAGAACCGCCCAATTTCAAGTTAACCCTGAAGGTTTATCTGAATACACACCACCAGGAAAAACAGACTTAATAGGAGTAAAACAAAATAATATAATAATTTTTGCATTATTAGAGCTAAACAAGAAACTAGAAGATAATATTATAAAAATTAAGCAACAGTTAGATATTTTATTAAAAAATAAAACCCAGAAGAAAAAACAAAACAAGATAAGAATATGGAAGATCTAATATAACAACTAAAAAGGACAGAAATAACATCCCAAAAAGATAAATCTAAAATAACAAAAAGAGGCAAGGCATGGACCTTTTTTCAAACTGGAATCGAGCCTCCCAAGAAAGACAAAGAGTCAGTTTCTCTCAAGATAGACTAGGAAACAATATGTTAGTTAGAATAATGAACTTATCTAAACCCAGTAACAGTCACCAGTTAGATGAAATAATAGATGTAGACAAAGATATATAAATTTTCCAACAAAATAAATTAATACTCCTAAATCCTCAAGTATTTTATAATACAAGTTTATTTTCTTCAATAGCACAATTATATAGACATTATAGAGAAGAACAGATGTGCATATCAGAAAATAGTAGTGAAAATATAAGTCT
The DNA here is from genome assembly GCA_037074985.1 of Solanum bulbocastanum. Classification (NCBI taxonomy): domain Eukaryota; kingdom Viridiplantae; phylum Streptophyta; class Magnoliopsida; order Solanales; family Solanaceae; genus Solanum; species Solanum bulbocastanum. Next base: position 37,216,265 of record CM073604.1, on the reverse strand, counting down.
AATTAGCAAAGACTCTATGAAAGAAATACAAAAAAATATAATGAATCTCATGCATATGGGATTAGTAGTAATTGGACTGAAAGGATTAACTAGAAAAAAATCTAGGAACTAAGGTACTAATTACTTTATATAATGATAGATGGTCAGAATAAAAAAGATCTATAATAAGTTTAACAGAAGTAGATATGACCAATAATGGAGTAATATTTTACTGCAGTACAGATTTTATGATAAATTCAAGTGAATTTGGTAAATACATAAAAATAGAAATTCAAACTAAAGGTTACGAAGAATTGAACTGCGGAAATAATTTTCTAGTATGCGTAGGTTTCATAAGAAAATTAGCCACTAGCAACAGTTCAAAGTTTAAAATTAAAATAGACGATGCAGTAGGTTTAATGGGAAATAGGGGAATAAAATTAATGAAACCCTTAAATATAAGTTCCGAAGAATATACTGGTAGGGAATGAAATTTAAAGAAATTCTGTAAAAAGAAAGTATTAAGACCCAATGATCACCTCACATACACTAATAACAAAGGACAAACCTCAATCAGATTCACAGACTATAAATATTCTGACTAAAAAGAAATAGATGAAGATTTAGAAGATAACGAAACAATCATAAATATGGAAGGAATAAATGACCAAAATATAGAAGAAAACGACTATGAAGTAGATAAATCAATAGAAAAAGCTAAACAGATACACGAATTAGATACAACAACAATCTTCATATGTAAAGGTTGTAAACTAAGAGAAATAGAATTTTCTCTAGCAGAAAAACATTTTAAAAAATATAGAGTTAGAACAAACAATTATGGATATAGACGAAAGGAAAACGAAAGTGAAAGTGATGACGAAACAACTCGCAGTTTAAAAGAATTTATAGAAACCGCATCAACTAGATCAAGTCCCTTCCAAAAAACCACACCTGTACCACTAGTAAAATATACCATAGGTAATTTACCAAGGCATAGGGTATTTAGACAAGACCCAACTACAGAACCAGAAATGGTTAGACCAATAGGGATAAGAATGCCAATAGAAGCTCCTATCAAACTATAATACGGAGGAGACAGAGGAAAAATATTAAATATAGCAGCACATGACCCTCAATTATGAAATTCAGTAATAGATGTATGGAAAGGAATAGTAGTAGCAGACTATATACGCCATTATAGTGAAACAGATGCAGAAATCATGTATAGATATATGGAGACTTTTCTAGGAGAATCAATTAAAGGAATGTGGGAAGCATACAAAGTAACTTACCTTCAAGAATTCCAAGAATTAGTAAACATGGGACCAAACCTGTATAACTTTACCAATAAAATACACAGCTTAATAAAAGGTGAAGACCCAAATAGCAGATTAGTAGTATTACAAAAAAATGCATTAATAAAATTAGAACAACTTAGCATAAATAATTGATGCCATATAAAGAACTTCCTAAAAGACTACTTTTATTATTGTGCCATAAGCGGTAACGCATTTGATCAAAGTTTAGGAAAGAAACTTTTTAATAAGCTCCCTTGAGCTCTAAGAAGAGAGATAGAAGAAAGATGGAATAAACGAGAAGGAGTAATTCAAAATTCAAACGCAAGTTGGTCAATAGGGCATAAAATACAGCACGTAATGAAGGTATTACAAGAAAAATGTACAAATATACAAATACAAAAACAGTTAAAACAAAACAAGATTGGATTTTGTAAAAATATATACACAACGCAAAGTTATGATCAAAATAAACCACAAAGAAAATACGGGAAAACACACCAAAATACCCAAGAATACAAACCTAAGAAAAAATATTATTTAAGAAAATCAACGGCAAGAAAGTCTTATCTAAATAAAGACAGACATGTAAGAAAGCATAATAACAACAAAATTTATAAAAATAGACTAGTTTGTCTCACATGCGGAAGTGAAGAACATTTGGTCAATACTTGTCCAGGAAGAAATAATAGTAGAACAAGAAATGCCCAACTTATAGAAGACTTCCAAGAAACTTTGATAAACATAGACGAATATATGTCAGATAACGAAAGTATATATTCAATAATAAGTATAGATGCCTTAGAAGGAGAAAGACAAAATTCATCTGATTCGGAAGAAGAAACATTAATAAATGAAATAGGATTAGAAAAGCTAGATTTAAACAACTTAAAAGATTACACCTTTGTTAATATACAATGTGACCACCAATTTTGCAAAGGGAAAGAATTAGATAGCCAAAGATGCTTTAATTGCACAGGATATCCAAGTAAAGATAGAAAAGCAAAATGCATGAACTGTTATATAGAAGGATGTATTTGGTACATCGACAGAATATTTAATATTAAGATTAAAGACGGGAAAGTTATTACAAAAGAAAAAATGCTAAAAGCATTAGAAGAGAGAATAGATATTTTAGAAGAAAGAGCAAGTAAAATAGAAAAAGGAAAAAGCATAGCAATAGACAAGGGGAAAGGGGTAGAAGACACTAACCAAATTGACCATAAAACGATAGAATCAGAAATAGAACTTCTAAATGAAAAGGAAGAATATAAGTCATTTGAAGCATTAATTTGTAATGAAGACAAAAAAATTAATATCATAAAAAACCTAACCAGAATAAAAATTCAAGAATACGGGATAGAAATCCTTGCTCTAGTAGACTCAGGATGTACAAAGAGTATAATAAATAGATGCATCTTGCCTTTACAAGTAATAAAAGATTTTTCAGAACCACAAAGCGCCATGCAAATGGATGGTTCTTCTAACATATATAAGCATTACGTTAGTAATGCAAAAATCAGTTTTTTAAATACATGTGCAGATTTTTAGAAACCCACCTATAAGTTAGATAAAATTTGGGTAAGAGATCTAAATATTAGGGTATACTTTGTTTTAGGATTAGATTTTTTACTACATAATAATGGCAATTGTCTTCTTACTAAAGATGGAGTCATATTTTCTAAAAACATTACTCAGACAACAATCACAATAAAATCTATTCCAACTAGATCTAGGTATCTCAAAGACACTGATGAGTCCAAATCAATTACTTCAAAATGCGATAAAGGAGAAGAATGTACTTGCTCTAAAATACATATTACAGAAGAAAGAGAAGAAATTGAATTATTAGAATTAAGTCTTTTAAATACAGAAGAGGTAGAAAAAAGTTACAATTTAATAGAAATAAATATAGAGTTTTACAATTTTAAAAGAGGGTTACAACACATAGGAATAATAAAAAATCAAAAAGACTTGGAAGAAGTAATTCAAATTCTAGATAAACTAGAGATAATCGGAGAGAGACCCCTAAGGCATTAGGATGCCAATCATATAAGCTGCAGACTAGATATAATTAATCCAAAATACACGGTAAAAACAGCCTCTATAAAATCAACAAATAAAGACCTGAAAGAATTTGAGGATCAAATAAAAGAGTTATTAAGGTTAGGAGTAATCAAAAGGTCAACATCAAGACATAGGTCAGCAGCATTCATGGTACGAAATCATAGCGAAATAGTAAGAGGAAAAGTCAAAATGGTCATAAATTACAAAAGACTTAATGATAACATTCGAATGGTCGGGTATAAGCTACCAGACAAAACAGAATACAAGGAAGAAAAATTTTTAGTAAGTTTGATTGCAACTCAGGATGCTGGCAAATAAAAATGCATGAAGATAGTATAGAATTGACTATTTTTACTTGCCCAGAAGGACATTTCGAATGGTTAGTAATGCCCTTTGGATTAAAAACAGCCCCCCCCCCCCCTCAATTTTTCAAAGAAAAATGGATAGTATTTTTAGAAACTATAAAAATTTTGTTCTAGTATATGTAGACGATATTTTAGTATTCAGTAATAATACTAAAGAACATCTAGGACACTTACAGACAATGTTTAAGTTATTCGTAGACAATGGAATCATAGTTAGTAAGAAGAAAATGGATTTATGTAAAAACCTCATAAACTTCTTAGGAGTAGAAATTGGAGATGAAAGAATAAAATTACAATCCCATATAGCTAAAAAAGTTTTAGACATGCCGGACAAACTAGACAATACTAAAGAGTTACAAAAACTTCTAGGAATTTTAAATTATGCAAGAAATTTCATAAAAAACTTAGAAAAAGTGACTGGACCCTTATATTTAAAAACAGAAACTCATGGACAGAAAACATTAAATACAGAAGACATAACGTTAGTACAAAAACTAAATAGGATAAGATTCAAGAATATGATCAACTAATTTTAGTTACAGGCTTGCATCAAATGATATCAAACGTTATAGCCTTAGAGGTGATCAACTTATGACTTTTAATTGATAATAGCTTATAAATACTATAAAGTTTACCAAATGTCGTAAATAAGTTTAAATTTGCTTATAATATAGTTTGATTAGTTTATAAGTTTACTCAAAAACACCCTCAACCCTCCCATCACCCGATAGCATGTACTCAAGAGTGACAATTAAAAAAAGAAGAAGTAATTTTTACTCTTAATCAAGTTATGACCCAAGTTTGGCCACAAATAACGTGGTTTAATAAATAAATAAAAATAAAGTATTAAAACAAGTTCCTTTGAACCCCTAAGTCATAAAGCTATGCTTCTCATAAAATAAAAATTTAACCTTATATATAAAATATAGTTTTTCAACGAAGAGAATTTAGGTGAATCTTCTGATCCTCATGTAACTTTGCCCCTTACACATATCAGAGTAATTGATTGATAAAATTTCATGTTAAATTATGTATGCATATATACAATCTATTATTGTAAAATAAGCCCTGATATTTATAGTTACACATATATTATAATATGTTTATAAATACAAATTTTATAATTTTATAGTTCTTTTAAATATTTTTATCTGATTAAGTTTATATCACTTGAATTAAAACGGAGGGAATAGCTCTTTTGCTTGATTAGTAAAGCAACCACACTTGATTTCTTGTGTTTGAGTTGAATTTTGCATGTATTACGCAACTTCTGAAAAGGATAGGTTGAGATTGGCTAAACGTATGGGGCTTTACTTTGTAATTACATTTTTTGTACATATATATGAATCACAATTATACTAAGCACAGATAAAAAAAATGTCATGCTCTCTTTAGTCACTTTCTATAAATTTTTGTCAGTTTAGTTATTTAAAATTAATGAAATTTATGTTTTCTTTTTGGTACATTGATTTATTCTATTGAAATTAGGAAAGACGTAATTAAAGGTGAACATAAATATTGGAAAATCTAATCAAATTGAACTAATTCGATTTTTTGACTTTGATTTTTCAGTTGGATGTTAGGTGTTTTCTTTTCAAAAGTTTGGTTCTTCAATTCGATATCTCGAAACATCAGTATATTGAAGAATCATACTTTTATGATTTAAAAAAATTAAAAAATAAAATATATATATATACTAATGATAGAAAGAGAAAAATATTATAAAAGTCTCTTAATTTCATAAGTTGAACAAGTAAATTGAAGCAATTAATTTTAGTATGGATCGACCCAAGAAATATGAAATGAAGATATTAAAACTTTTCGATGCAAATTTAAATTTAATCAAAGCCTTGATAGGATATCAATATTAAGAGAAAGCTAAAAAAGAAAAATAAAAATAAAATAAAATTATAAAGCGATTTTACTTTAAATAACACTTGTAAATAGGTTATCCCTCAATATTACTTCAGCTTAAGCCACACGATATTTTTAATTTTTACACCAATCTTTTTCTCTATCTCTATAAATAAAATAAAAGTGGAGAATTACAAAATTTAATTTGTATAAATTCAAAATAGCTTTTGCAAAACACCATACGTATATGAGAGGTGTTTTTATGATGAATAATTGAATATAAATACATACAGAGAGAGCCACATACTCTCTGTGTAGCCTTATCCCTTAGGATCATTAATTATATTATTTTAATTTAGCAACAAAACTGAATTACTGAAGGTCATCTAAGCAATAATTCCTTCACATAAATTAAATTAGTGGGTGGTTTGGGGTAAGATACAAGATATAATAATTTAAGATATAAAAAGTAAAATTATTTTATTTTATATATTTTATATACATAATAAAATAATTTATCACGAAGTAACTTATTTCTAATTAATCGTGCTAATCAAGATGGCACTAGTCACCTGAAGATTCCAATGGACATATATATATATATAATAATAACCACAAAGTTGATTCTAACACGAAAGCACATATATATTAACTGTAGACATGACATTTTTAGATTCTTTTAATTTGGTATCATGACATTTTCAGATTCTTTTAATTTGGTATCTGTGGAACAGTTTTCAGTCATTATCTTAACAAAGGAAAATCAAGTTGCAACCCAATAGCCGCCTTCAAATATATGACAAGTACAACAATATTATCTTTAATTTCTTGTTGCAATCTGCCACTTAATTTTGACAATCTTATCCCCACTTGAATATTTGTCGACTTTGTAAGTATGTTACAAGACTAGTCTTTTTCTCAAAAACAAGCTAAGCAACCATCAACCATTACATGAATTTAATTATGTTTTATATATTAAGTCATCATTAAGGACTAAGCCTATACAATGCCCTTTCATACAAGAATGGAAGTAGATTAACATATATATATATATATATATATATATATATATATATATATATATATATATATATTGATACACGTAAATTACACCTTTAATAAAGAAGTATATTATAATTATTGTCAAAATATAGAATCAAATAACGTTGGATCGAAATCAAACATCACAGGGATAAAGTGAAAACTAAGTTGTATGTAATTATTTACTATTAGTTACTTATTTTCAAATAAAGGAAAATTTAGAGGAATTTGAATGATTCTTAGTATCATCTAGTAACTTGTGACCTCAACAATAATGATTTGAAATGGAAAATTTATAAAGAGAGAAATCAGAATTGTGTTCACTAAGATTATATAACTTATTTTGAGTCGATATGAAATTCAACCTTATAAACTCATAATACATTTAATGTTTGTCAATTAAATTAGATACGCTTCACATTTATTCTTTCGAATTAAAAGTGTTGACCTTAAACCAGTGACATTTACTTTGAATTAGTTAATCTTGCTACAACATCAACCATTAGACGAATTTTAATACAACAAAGTCATATAAAAAGAAAACCGCAAATGAATTATTATTTTTATCCAAATTCCAATATTTCAAATCTAATTTGAAATCAAAAAACGAAAAACAAGAAAAAATCAAGGTTAATTTTTTTTAATACTTACTACTCAGTAATGTTATTGTCAGCAACGTTTTAGCCTTAAAACATGTTTTTGAGTATTGAATTAATAACACTGACTTAATAGTAACATTTTAAGTATGTGTACTCAGTCAAATATTTTTTTTTGCCATAGATTTTCTTGGAATAAAAATAATAGATAAAACATTACTGTCAAATACGTTTACTCTAGTTTTATAAAAAAAAAAAAAAACTTATTACTTTGGACAATTGGTTTAAATAATGGCTGATTTTGATAAATTTTCTACATAAATGACATTCAAAGTTTATTATCCCCCCCCCCCCCCCCCCCCTTTGAATGGATCTGAAAAGATTTGAACGAATTAGCATTGATATTTTTCGACAAGTATCTATCATACTTATTGAACTTTTTGATATTATATTATGCCTATATTAAAATTAGACGTTTAAATCTGAGTATTAAGATATGCATTAAAATCAATAATTAAGATTGTTTGTTTTCAATATCTGAATATGCATATTAAATTAAACATTATATCAATAAAATATTATAAAATTTTCATTTCAATAAAAACATATTACTTTTTAATAAAAAAATATTATTTTAAATGTTTATATTTGATTAAAAAAATTATATGATATGCAAATAAAAATTGTATATTGATATAAAAATTATTGTAGCATGATTTCTTTTTAGAATTCAACATAAACATCCTTTTATAAGAAAATATATCACAAAAAATAATAATCATAGACATAATATAATATCAAAAAGTTCAATAAGTATGATAGATACTAGTCGAAAAATATCAACGCCTAATTTTTTGAAATCTTTTCAGATCCATTCAGAGGCTTTTTAAAAAAAGAAACAAATGGACTTAATGGGCTGAATCTGAATGATTAAAATTCAGACCTAAAAATCAAACACACTTAATGGACTGAATCTAAATGATTAAGATTCAAACCTTTATTAAGTGCAAACAAATGAGGCCTTAATTTCTTTATTATCTTTAAGTTTTTCAAAATTATTTTATAGGAATAGAAAAAGGAAACTTAAAATTACTGAAATATACGTTTTATATTTCCCTTATTACTAATATTCCTTTCTATTTCTAAAAACCTCTAAAATTCCTTATTTCTCTCCTAATTCTAAATTATTTTATAATGTATCCGAGCTACATATTATATATTCGGTTTATTTTATGATGTATCCGAGCTAGTTTTTAATATATCCGAGATACATATTATGTATCCGGTTTGTTTTACTTTTTCAGGGATTAATATAATTACAAACAAAATAGGGATAAGATTGTAATTTCATATTAAAACTATGTGATTCCTAAAATTTATATAAAAAGAAAAACGTATGAGAGAAATTAAAAAAATATGAACCAAACCTTACGAACAAAATAAAAATGATAAATTAGACAATCAATTAATTAAGTTACTAAGATTCCTTCTATTTCTTTGATAGTCTGTTTTTATGACAAATGAGTTTTAACAATATATAACTATGTTTTTTTTTTCAATTTTAGCTCACATCTATTATTAGCCTTTGAAGTAATTTTATAGATTAATTCTTGTGACGAAAGGAATCAGAAATGCTATATTAAATATTAATTCTCTTCTTTCTTTTTTTCTCGAGGAACTTAAAGATTTAAATAAAAGTGCGACTAGCCAATTTTCCCCTTTTCATACAAAAGCGAAAAGATAACTAAAATAATACAGATATTTTTTCAAAATTTCCTAATTTTTAATCAGCAATTTCATATTGGTAAAAAAATGCTATATTAAATATTAATCCTCTTTTTTATTTTTTGTCGAGGAAGGGGGTAGGATTGGATGACGATTGCACAAAAGAGAAATTTATACTATTTGTAAAGATTCTTGAATTTATTATTATTATTATTATCAAAGTTCGTATAATTGATACTCCTACTACAGTAATGAGAAGTATGAAAATGACGTATATGTCTCTTTGCAGAAGTTTCTTATATTTTGTCAGCTCCTACGAAATTGGGTACTACACTTAACCGCAATATAAATCAATAAATAAAGGGGGCCAATGTCCTTATAAACGATTCCATCTTGTGATTTAAAATCATATATACGTAATTTTATCTTATAATTTCAAATTATGAGATAAAATCTCAAATTCTTAAAAAAAACATAATTTGTAAATTTTATATCACGATTCTACAAAATTTTAATAAAGAATTTGACTCACAAGTTTATATTTTGTAAAGAGATAAGTGTAAAAAACCACGCCTAAATTATCCCCCTTATTGAGTTTTTCAAACTAATAAGTGATAATTTAGGTATGAAACTTAAAAAAATGGAATAATTTAAATATGTTTTTAACACATATCACTTTTGTAAAATAACACACCATTTTATTCTACCTATTTTTTTGTGATAACTCCAAAGGAGTATGAAATATTCACATAATATAAACATGATATATAGTTACTAATGATATTAACCATGCTTAATTTATAAAAAAGTAGTACGTTACTATTCATGTTCAATTTTATTTTTTATTAATCTAAACTTCAATCAACAATTTTTTTGTTTAAAAGTAGCTTTGTGATAATATATTATATTATTGCAATGAACTTTTGCATATTTGTTAAGATTGTTTAAAAAAACATTGAGATTGTTTTAATAATTTTCACAACTTATTCAACTTTATCTAATACGACCTTACAGAGGAACCAATTCTTATGAGATATTAAACATTTTTAATTTTAAAACTGTAAATTTAAATCACGAAAAAAAAAAAAACTTTATCCCAAAACCGTCCAGATTCTAAGAATGAAAAAGACTTTAATTCAAAAAATCTTTATCCCAAAACCGTCCAGATTCTAACAATGAAAAAGAGAAATAACAAAGGCAGTGACGCATCCAGAATTTAGAATCCATGGGTGTCAAATAGATTTATTGATTAATGTGCCAGTTTTTTTCCTTAAAAAAAGTGCTTGGAGCCTCTTTTTTTTTTAAAAAAAAAATGTCTGCAGCAAATTTCTTAAAAAAAATAGGTACAAATGAGATTCAAACTCGCAACATTAGCCATTTAAAGTTGCCCTCCAACCGTAGCACCACAAACCAATTTTATTCACTGAATGCCATGCTTTATATTTATATAAATAATATATATATATATATATATATATATAAATAATATATATATATATATATACTTATGTATATGTAGAATTTTCATTGAAGTTGGGGTGACGTGGCACCCCTGACTCCTTCATAGATCTGCCACTGAACAAAGGAGAGGCAGTATCAGTAGCTACGTAAGAAGCTTCAAAATTTTAAAAAATAAATAAAATAACATTGGCCCACTTAATGACTCATCAACTACTCTATCGTTTCATCAATAAAATAACAGTGAAAATTGAATCTCAGCCGTCGACGTAGCTCACTTGAATATTCTATCAACTCTATAAATGCACATATTCATTACGGAACCTTTTCTATAACAAAACTCTTCTTTTATTTCTATTTTTAATTTTTAATTGTATTATCGGAGCTCGGATAATGAATCGTTCCGTCGCCGGAGTTTTGTTCCTGATTGCGCTCTCGTTAAACGTCTCCGTTTCTGAGAGCCGTAATTTTTTGAAACTTCCGTCGGAAGGTTCTAGATTCTTCAATGCTGATGAGAGCGACTCCGTCGGTACTAGATGGGCTATTTTGCTTGCCGGATCAAACGGTTATTGGAATTACCGTCACCAGGTGATCATACAATTTATTTGCTATTTTTTATTTTACTTTTTAAGCTTTTTTCGTTTGTGACGGTTGATGGAGGATTATATAAATTGATTCTATATATGTCTAATGTGATGTTTACCTTATGGTGAGTGGTTGAACTGTCAAATTAGTGGGGACGGAGCTACAGTATACTTTATTATGGCGTCCATTGACTTTTTTTAGCAGAAAGTGTAGTATATGCTTTTGTGAGCTAATAAAAGACTATATTATAATATAATATATATTATACTAATAGATAAGCTGAGGTGCACGCAACATGTCACCCTATCTTGTCATTTGATATGGATTTTTTTTTTTTTTCATAAAAATTGAAACTTGACTATTCTGGAGGGCTGAAAAGGATTTTTTGATATAGCGTCTCCCATCGAGCCGTTTTAACAACTAGGCCACTAAAGTTATCATTTGGAATTCTATATTTTTTGGGGCTTTTTTTTTTATATAAAAAAAATATTTTTAAATACTATTTAAAAAATTATATGTACTTTTAAATTTAAAAAAATGTGTAAGAAGAAAACAAAATGCCATTAGTTTTCCCACTTTTCTTAGGGAATGAAACATTTTTTGAGAATAATTTCCTTATGCATGTGTGATATTATGCTTCCTTATTTATCTCCTGTGAATTTGACCTTATATTATGATTTACCTTATATTCATTTTTTTTAAATTTTTTATTTTATTATTTTTATTCTCAATATTGACTCTCTCCTACCTAAATGTTTTGATTTAATGTTGCTTACCCCTTAGGAGTCGTTTGGTTTGAATTCAAGTAATGATGAGATTAATTATAATGGATAAGTTATAATAAGATTAGTTATGATGGAATAAGTTATGCTAAAATTATTTTTTATTAAGTGTTTGATTTGTTGTATTCAAAATAATAAATCTTAAGAGCAACATATAAGTATACCAAATACCCTTCATGGATATGAAAAATAATGTATAAAAAGTGTTTAAAGGAACATTTTTGCCATTTAGTCATTTTATCCCGGGATAACATTATACCACCCATGGGAAGGGATACTTTATCCCGGTACTAATTATTAATCCTGAAATAAGTTATCTCGGACTTGCTAGCCAAACAACAAATTAAGTGGCACTATAATTTAATCTCAGAACTATTTTAAGTTATCCTTCACACCAAACGACACCTTACAAAATAATAGAATTTGCTTTTGAGTGTCTTCTTCAAAATCTCAAGAAGTGCAACAAGCAATCATTACATTGAAGGAACACAACACTATTTCGATACTGTTATAATAACTTATCAAATTTGTGCCAGGTTTTGTTATTCTAACTTTATTTTATATTTTTTTTCATGAAAACTTATTAGCGTTGATATTCTTAGTTCATAAGTATATATATTCTCGTTTTGAACAGTTTGAAGCATATGAAAATGTTGTTGGTTTCTTATTTAGTGGTAAAAAATCTAGATCACTAAATGATGAAAATTTTAAAAAGTATTGTCTTAACATTTAACTTTCTTTAACATATAATAGTTATTATCATATTGATGGTTTAAATTTATTTTTTGAATTGAAAGTGTTTAGAGAAATAATACAAGTAAAAGATAATGATCTAATGGAAATACTCAATCAAATAAAAAAACTTGATTCTTTTCCTAATGCATATATTACTTATAGAATAATGTTAACAATTTCTGTAAGCGTTGCTTCAGTTGAAAAATGTTTTTTCCAAACTAAAATTCATAAAATCTTTTTTAAGATTAACAATGTCTCAAGAGAGAACGAATGAATTAGCTCAATTGAAAATGAATTACTAAACAAATCGATTATAAAGCAATAATTAATGACTTCACCTTAAAAAAAGCTAGAAAACTAGATTTTAAATAAAAGAATATATGATTTTTTTTTTTTAAATAAAAATATTAGGGCCCTTTTTTAAGGTTTCGTTTTAGGCCCCCAATCTTGTTGAGTCGGCCCTGGTCTCGAACCTGAGACCTCTATTTAAGGAAGGACAACCTGTTTGATATGGATTTGTCAAACCTATCAAGAAAAGTTTATCATAACGCAAGAGGGACTTGACTATCTTTTGTGAAGGAGTTTAATTGAATCCCTTGCGAAAAATTACACTAGAGTAAAAATTTGTTGTTTCTGGATTTGGAGGGTATAAAGATTGAGACTTAACTGTATGGTACTTGATAGAGCTTTAACGTGTGTCATCCGAATATTAGTTTGGATATGGTAAGAGCTAGGCCACTATTGATGACAGGCATAAGAGCCAAACTTGTTAAATCTTAATTTATCATCAATGGATCACTTTGCTGTTGTGTAACCTTTTCCTTATTTGGCTTAATTATAACATGTTAATGAGGGGTGTTAATTGTGGGGCTAACCATGACAGTGTATATTATCCATTAGTATATTTGTCTCGATATGATATACTCATTTTAGTAAGGACCAGTTTCAAGAAAGCTGGTGTGGGGTATCCTGCCACTGGTGTTAGTTGATGTAAATACTATTCCGTGGTGTAATTTAGGGGTCCTTTTCTTGTTTCTGAGTAGCAAGGTCTTTTACTTGTATGACCTTGCTAATATATATGTTAGACGTACGTGGACATACTAATATCTAACCGTACTAAAGTACTCCTGCAAATACTGGACATAATGTTAACATATCAAGAACAACTAAGTGTTAATTTTAACTAGTTGGTTACATATGTATGGACCATTCCTTTTCGTTGTTTTGATAAATTGAATTCGAGATTGTCTAGAAAATAAAAAACTTCTCTTGATTATGGGAATCCACATAGTTACTTATAGATTGATAATATGTCCTGCTATCCTTGACTCAGGCTGATATATGCCACGCATATAAATTGTTGAAGAAGGGTGGTCTCAAAGATGAGAACATTGTCGTGTTCATGTACGATGACATTGCAAACAATGAAGAGAACCCAAGGCAAGGAGTTATCATTAATAGCCCTTTTGGTGAGGATGTTTACAAAGGAGTACCTAAGGTAAGTTTATTTCCGTAAATTTTACATCTACCTAGTAATAACTGTTTCTGATATTGTCTCTTGAGGCAGGATTACACGGGGGAGGATGTTACTGTTAACAACTTTCTTGCTGCTCTCCTTGGGAACAAAACTGCACTTACCGGAGGCAGTGGAAAGGTGGTAGATAGTGGTCCAAATGATCATATCTTCATCTTTTATAGTGATCATGGAGGTGCTGGAGTGCTTGGTGAGTAGCTTCTTTGTACTTCTTAATACTGATTTGTTTCATGAAAATCTTTGATCCTTTCCTGATCATGTTTCCTCTAAGCCCATATCTAGAAATGCTGTTTTTATAGTGCTAGACAAATGATGTCTACTGGTTCTTGTTCTTTTAGACAAACAGGACGTAAATTGGTTATGCATCTAACTGTTATCTATTGAATATGCAACAGTTCTTCAAATTTTGTTTCCACAGCAAATGTTTAGGAAACTCCTATTGGTATTGAAAAAAAAAAGGGCACTCGACTTTTACTAATTGTGTCAATAGGGCAACTAGTAGTTTCTTGATTTTATCATAGAAATATTATTTTTCTAGGATTCACAATTATTATCTACAAGCATATACCTTTCTCGAGTGGAACCTATTCGTTTTACCTGTTAACTATATTCCCAAGATTAATATGCCTTCCTAATTAGCAATAACATGTTTTAGTGTTTTGAATATGATATAGGCTGCTATACTCAACAAGAAATCACTAGCTAAGTTAATTCAGAATCTGTCTCATTTTAGTAGTTTTATTATGTCTCTTATGAACCATCTTCTGTTTTGATCTTTCAAGCTTTGAGCAATCACTGTTGTATGTGAAGTTCTATCATTTGTATGGATCATGAGTGAGTTGGTTCTTTTGGGGATGAATGTAGATAATGAGACTGGATCAAAGTGTTGAAGGCTTCCTGTTGTCAATTATATTTTGCATTTGATTGGTCTTTTTAAATTGCATGAAGAATATTGTATAGTTCCTTCACTTCATATACTAATCACAGTGTCATGTTTTCTAGGGATGCCTACTGATCCTTACCTCTATGCAAATGATCTGATTGATGCTCTGAAGAAGAAGCATGCTTCCGGAACATATAAAAGCTTGGTGAGCTGAGCTTTAATATTTCCTGCAGACTTGTGCTGCTATATGTTGTTTGAGTACTTTTCCATTCTCTGACTTATTTCTTGTTGTCTATTTACAGGTATTTTACCTTGAAGCTTGTGAGTCTGGAAGTATGTTTGAGGGTCTTCTTCCCGAAGGTTTAAACATCTATGCCACAACAGCATCAAATGCTGCTGAGAGCAGTTGGGGAACCTATTGCCCAGGGGAGTACCCTAGTCCTCCTATCGAATACAACACCTGCCTGGGAGACTTGTATAGTATTTCCTGGATGGAGGACAGGTACATGTGGTTTTTCTGCGTTACATAAATGCCATGTGAAAACTATAAGAAATATGAGTTCGCGATGAATTTTGACTATGAGGTTTACCTAATGTGTCGGCTTCTTGGTTGTCTATGTTTGGAATCATAAGTTTGCCAGTCTTATAAATATCACGGCAATCGAAATTGAAGATATTCTCAATGTCTAAACAACGTCTGTATCAGCAGACAACTATGTTTGAAAAATTCATCGAGTCCTATAAGTACTTTGCCATAGGAATTGAATACATTCTGTGATTCTACACCAGAGATCATATAACTCTCAAGTTAATGCTCTAGAGTTGGTGAGTTGCCAATGCGAGCTGGGGCTTGTTATATGACGATTTCTTTCCATTTGTTATTCCTTTACGTTCAACTTTTTTCATTATGCAATTATTAAATATGCCACTTAGCGACCTTAACCAGTTGAGATTAAGGCATAGTTATCATTAGTATAAATCTGCTTATGAAATTATTTTATTAATTTCAGCAGCATAATTTTTTGTTGACTCTGTTCTTTGTATCTGAGCAGTGAAAGACACAACCTGCGGACTGAAACTTTGAAGCAGCAATATCACCTGGTAAGAGCTTATGGACATGAAGAATTGGGATAATCTATTATAGAATCGACGATTCAGTAGAAAAGTAAAAAGTAATAGTAGGAAAGAGAACTTAGAAAGTGAAGCCAATATCTCTCAGTTGTGCAAAGTGGGAGAAAGGGTAAAGGGAGGAAGTAGATTCCATTTATATTTATTTAGCTACTACTGCAAATAATCAATGGGCATTATTTCTGAAATGCACTTCTTTTTTATGATGCCATTTGAGAATTGTGCACAGCATCAGCTCTAATGCCTGGTTATGCAGGTCAAAGAGAGAACTGCCAATGGGAATCCTGCCTATGGTTCGCATGTCATGCAATATGGTGATGTACATCTCAGCAAGGATGCTGTATTCTTATATATGGGTACCGATCCTGCAAACGATAATTCTACTTTTGTGGATGACAATTCCATGCGAGTATCCAAGGCTGTCAACCAGCGTGATGCAGATCTTGTGCATTTCTGGTACAAGGTATGCTCCAAGTTTATATGTGTTTTTATGATACAAGTTAGTATCCTAAGGACGAAAGAAGTAGTTTACCTAAACATATAAAACGGAAGGAAATAAAGGTTTTGATTTTTGAAGCACATTTGGGATACAAGTTAGTATCCCAAGGACGAATGAAAGTAATATACGTTTGCACCATTAGGTGCCAATGAGTAATTTAGTTGATAACTGAATTTGAGGGATGTATATTGAGTGAGATTTTGTATCTGTTGTTCTTCACCATGTGACATCTTTCTGACTTACTGTTCTGTTTGTCTAAACTGGCAGTTCCACAAAGCTCCTGAAGGCTCTGTTAGGAAAACTGAGGCTCAGAAACAGTTAAATGAAGCAATATCACATAGAATGCACTTAGACAACAGCATAGCCCTTGTCGGTAAGCTTCTGTTCGGGATTAAAAAAGGTCCAGAGCTGCTGACTAGTGTCCGCCCTGCTGGTCAGCCTCTTGTTGACAATTGGGACTGCCTTAAATCCTATGTAAGTACACCAACCCCATTTTCTTCAATATCTTTTGAATTTTGTTGTGGGTAGGAAACAAATTTATTCTTGTATAGCTTGTATGGGGTATGAGGCACCGATCATTGGTATTTGATAGATTGCTAGTTTGAATGGTTTCATGGCTTATATTCATCGGCAATTCCTGTGTTGTACAGGTAAGGACATTTGAAACACATTGTGGATCGTTATCTCAGTATGGAATGAAACATATGCGCTCTGTTGCTAACATATGCAACGCTGGAATTAAGATGGAGCAGATGGTGGAGGCATCAGCACAAGCTTGTCCCAGTGTTCCATCCAATACTTGGAGTTCCCTCCAGAGGGGTTTTAGTGCATGATTGACATGTAATGCGAAATATGCACGCCTAGATGCTACCAAAATTATTCGTAATTATCAATATGAAGATTGATATGGTGATTGTAAAATTGTTTGCTAGTGTAATTGCTTCCTTATAAATACAGCTTAGAAGCACATCAATATTGAGTGGAAATGTACTAGATGCACATTTCTTATTGTAAAAATTGTTATAGTTGGTATTGTAAATAACTCTTTATTATGCAAAAGTTCTACCTGAACAAACTTTCTTTCATCTATATTTTGTCCAATTCTCCCCATACTTCTTTTTGCATATAGAAGCTTTGGAGTGGTGAGAACGCAAATCATATTCAAAATTGTTCAAATAAGAAGGGCTTAAATTGTGTATGATAATTCGGAGAAGTTCTACATGCTTACTGAGTTGGTGGGATCTACTTATGCATGTAGTAGCTGCTAAAAGCTCCATCATTTCCAACCAAAAAAACCAGACAAAATTGAGCTTGGATGGAACTGAACAAGACTTGGGTAAATGCATAAAAAAGTTAAAAAAAGGTATTATTATTAAGAAAATAAAGCTTTAGTACATGAATACAAGGGAAAGATCTGCTTCTAAGCAGCCTTTTTCTGAATGCAGCTATCAACTAAAAGAGAAACATTTGCAGCCATGACACGCACTGGCAAAACATAGTATTTTCCAACTGCCAAGAGTACCCTCTACTAACTTGAACATGCTTGAGCAGACATAGGAGCCATTTTCTCACTCGTAATCTCAGCATTGCAGATGTTGGCGATACCACGTACATGTTTCCTTCCATACGCTGTTAATCTTCCACATTGTGCCTCAAATATCTTCACTTATTATAAGGAATTGAGTAGTCATATTCTCATCAAAGAATAAAACACGAAAATTGAACTGAAATACCACAGAAAACATTGTTTTTTTTGGCGAAGTAAAATACTTACATAGGACTTGAGGCGATCCCAGTTGTCAACAAGTGGCTGTCCAGCAGGTTGAACGCTGTGTAGTACCTCATTATTACCTTTTTCAACACCAAAAAGAAGCTCCCTAGATGTTTTTACATTGTTGTCCACTTGACTTCTCTGAGACATAACTTCATCTAGTTTCACATGAGCTTTATATTTCTAATCGGAGCATTTTGGTGCTGCGCGCAAACATTAAGAAAGAACATTACTGAAATCATGTATAGGAAGAAGAATTCCATCAATTGTGCTGCAAAATGAGGTAAAAAACATACTTTAGTGAACAACTAGAAAAGTTCAGCACTGCGCTGATCCACAATCCTTGACGATGATTTCAAGAATGACATAGCATCCACAGAGTCATGACTCTGGTTTTCGGAAGTTTCACCCATATACGTGTGGGAACATCACAAATGAAAAGTTGAAATATCAAAATGCCCTTGTAGAATTAAATGACTATTACCATTTTCAAGGTAAAAATAAATAAATCTGATTTTCCCACTTTTAGTTATCTTTTTTTTTTCACTAATTCTTTTCATTTTATTTAATAAGAAGTCCAAAAGTCCATGTAATGTGGGTAACATCTTATAAACAAAAGTTCAAAGATCACAATTGATCTTACAATCGTTTCTAAGCCAAAATGGTGAGTCTTATTTTGAGTTTAAACTTCTTTTTCATTTCCTCTATTAATGTTTTATTCAATCATTCGAGCTATGTTCTTAAAATTTCTCTATTAAGAACTTGTCGTCTTTTTTCTTATTAACTTTCATAAGAGTTTTAGATATTTATAACTGTATATTCAATTTTGATATGAAATTATTGGAGAATATAGGTACTACAAACAGAGGTTAGAGGCTATTTGAAGGATCTACTTTGCCGATCGTATGAAGGTATTGTTGTATACAAGCACAAATAAAATTAGATTTGTTGTGCACATGAAATACTTTTTTTTTTATATCAAATTGAAGATCACATGAGGTAAAATATCTTCATAGTATGTATTGAAATTTTTTTGAATATTTTATTTCTCCAAATAAATTATTTTTTTTGTGTACAAAAAATGTGATGAACTTATCTTTTTATATCCATATTTCTTGTTTAACAATGATGATTTAATCTTGATGTCGAGCAGGGTTGTTGTATACGGATATTGTGAAGTTCATGATTATTATGATCACATTCTTTCTTCCATTTTAATCTCCGGGTAATTGTTTTTCTAATTTTAAGATTGCCTTCTCTTCTTTTTTTCTTTTTTTTTTAATTTTCATTTCTATTTCATTTTTATTTTTTTGGTGAAGACGTTTGAGTTCTTATACCATCAAACTTATTTTTTTTTTATATTTGCCTTTTTCCATTTATCAGGTAGGTTTCTTGTAAATTTCTCAACTCTTTAAATATAGGTAGTAAGAATACTCTTTGCAATAATAAATAAATATTATTTACAAAACAATAACATACACTCTTTATTTATCAATATATAATTCATTCTCTTTTGGATCAAGTTACCGTGAATTTTTAATTGCAATTTTAGAATTAGAACTTAACATACCTTCTAATTAGTAATTATATGAATATTTAATACTACAGAATAGTAATTATGTAGGAATAAAAGACAAAAGAATTTACATAATGCAGTTAGAGACCATTTTTACAGTCATAAATACTACTACTAGATATCCGTAATTGTTGTTTTAATTTTAAAATTGCCTTTCTCTTTTTTTATTTTCTCATTTCTATTTCATTTTTGTTTTTTTTTTTTGAAAACAGTTCTTATACCATGAATTTTTTTTTCTTATTTGTCTTTTCCCATTATATTCAATTAATAAATAGATATAAAATAATAACATATTAAATAGTTGCACCACTCATCAAAATCCGATCCTATTCTTTTCAACCACATTAATAAACCAAGAAGACATAATTCCTCATTAAACAACAATATAATGTCATTAGGTAAAAACCTTTTCATTTTCTCTTATATTTGTGTTATATTTAAGAATCCAAAAAGACATAATTTTACATTAAATATTATATTTCAAATCAAGTCTTTTCACCTCTTCTAATACTATCTCCTATTTATATTTAAATCATATTATCACTATGTATCTAATTGTATGATGAGCAGTAGAAACTGAACTTAAATAAGGTGGAGCAGTACTTTTATTGTTCTCTTTTTTTTTTTTTTTTTGATGAAAATACTTTTGTTTTATAAAGTCTTAATTTGATATCTAATTATACGAATGCTGGAATCTGAACTTATGTAGAGGGAGTAATACTTTTATTTTCTGTTTATTTATCCCTTGAAAATACTTCAGTGAACTCTTATTTGATGATTTCAAATTTTCTTATATGTCATTCATTTTATTTTAGGTTGGTTCATAAGTATGTATGTACACAAATTCAAACTTATCTTTTCTTTTATATGCATTTATTTTTTGCACCATAAAATTGTTGGTTTATATTGTTTTCTTTTTTACTACCATATTGTTAATATCTCACAATGATTGTGTTGTATTTCATAATTCAAAATTTATAGATGACAAAATCAATAATTTTGAATGAGTCAAAGAAGATGAAGGGTACATATTCATGTCAATTAAATATTTAAATAATGATTATTTTTTATAACAAATAAATACTATTTTTTTTGTAGGTGTACACTATGAACTTGATAATGATCTACTAACCATCCCAAGGAAGACATATGTTGAACGAATTTCTCCAAAACTATTATAAAACACTACTCTCCATCGACGATAACTTATCTATAAGTATGCATCTGTAAAAAAGTAGAGGCTACTATTCCTTAAAAAAAAGACGGAAACTTTAAGACATTAAATATTTTACAATTATAGTGCCGACATTTAAATTATGTGTTGTGACATATTAAAAAAAGTATTCTTAACAAGTTGAATAATTGATATTTTATAGGAATGGTATATTTGAAGTCATTGTAGTACTACGTTTGAAATTCACTGGATAACTATTTTTTTTGCATGATGTGCCTTGCAATGATGATAGTTTCAGTTGAATATAATCGTTCACTGATTCGAGCTTATATTTTACACATCTTACACTTATATTTTAAAAATATTTATACTAATTAGCATTATATACACGTGTACGAAAACTAGTAACAATAAAAACACGAAAACAATTATGCGTAGCCTAATCATGTCATCCGGTGGCCAGTTCCTAACATGAATTACTTATACACATTCACAACTACAACCACAGAATATCCGATTATCCATATATACTATAACCAAATGTATAAAATTCAATTGACATTTGGAATTTCTCATTAGAATGAGACATTGTCACAGTTTCAAAATGGTATCTTATTTCACACCACTTAACTAATACTTATTATGTCAGAAAATCACATTTTCTTTCTTGATTTCAACTTTTTTCAACAAACAAAATGACATTATGAAATAATAACTACTCCCTCTGTCCCAATTTAAGAAAAAAATAAAGGGAGACTTTTAATCTTGTGGAGCATTGAAAAAATTACTTCCTCCGTTTAAAAAAGAATGAACTTCTTTCCTTTTTAGTTTGTTTCAAAAAGAATGATTTCTTTCTTTTTTTGGTAACATTTTAATTTTAGTTTTCCACGTGACATATTTAAAGCCACAAGATTAAAGGACAATTTTGTACATTTAACATAAACTTTAATTTAGGATCACAAGATTCAAAAGTCTTTTTTTTTTTTTTTAAACTTCATGCCAAGTCAAACTAAGTTATTCCTTGTGAAACGGAGGGAGTACTAAATATTAAAAGAAACACGACACACCAAAAAGGGAAGTAAGATACTTACCAATTATTACAGGGCCACCATGATCAGCATAGTAGATGAATATATGGTCATTTGGACCACTCTTCAAAACTTTCCCACTTCCCCCAACAACGCCACTTTTGTTTGCAAGGATGACATTGAAAAAGTTTTTAGCATTAACATCTTTACCTACATAATCCTGCCTCATAAAAAAGAAAACCCCTCATAAGCTAACAAACACTCTAATAATCTTGAAAAATTTCCAAAAAATTGAACACAAAAAGAACAAACCTTTGGGACACCTTTGTAAACATCATGGCCATGTGGGATATTGATGATGACACACCAGGCCAGGGGTTTTCTCTATGGTGAGCAATGTCATCGTACGTGAATACAATGATGTTCTCATCTTTAAGACCACCAGCCTTCAACAATTGATAAGCGTGACATACATCTGCCTGAAATCGTACAATCAAATAAGCGCTTCAATTAGTAGTTGGTTAGAGTTATGCGCTAATATTGTTTACAAATATATATCCTCCATAAGTGTAAAAAATATGAAAAGTGATGTATAAAATCATTTTAATTATTTTATCTCGGATAAGTTATTTCAAGATTATTATTTTATCAAGAGGCAGGGGCGAGGCAGGGGCGTATGCTTGAGGGGGTCACCGGGTTCACATGAACCCATGCCCCCTGACCCCTCCCCAAATTATATATAGTAGTGTTATATATTTTTTTTTATTTTTTTAAAAAAATAGAGATGTGCTTACGAGAATTGAATATATAATGTCGTCTAACTATCATCAAGATTATTAGTTAATGTTTACAACAATTGAATATATAAATAATAATTTAAATGCTAAACCTTATCTTTTCTCTAAAGTTTCAAATACTAACAATGGTATCAAGAGCCCTTCTTCTTAAGGGATTTGCGAAGATAAAGAAATAAGTTTTTTCTTCAGTTCTTCTAAGGTGAGTGAGTTGAGCAGCAGTAACATGGCATCCACTAGCTTCTTGGGTGCAAGCCCTCCCATATTTATAGGAGAAAATTATTACATATGGGTGCTAAAGATGAAGGCTTATCTCATCTTCCTCCTCCCCTTGGACTGAATCCAACAGCAGCACAAATGAAGATTTATTAAGATGCAAAGTCAAGGAAATCAAAGAATCTCACATGTCTTCATTCAACACTTTCATATGTGATTTTCATAAGAATAATGTCTTGTGAAACACCTAAAGAATCATAGGAGAAGCTAAAAGAAGAGTTTAACGGAAGTGACAGAGTGAAGATTGCCAAACTTTTAACTCTCAAAAGAGAATTTGAGATGTTAAGGATAGAAGAAAGAGATACAATGAAAGAGTATTCTACGAAACTTACAAATTAAGGATGTTTGGTGAAACCTTTCTAGATTCAAAGGTAGTGGAGAAGATGATAATAAGCTTACCAGCAAGGTTTGATTCCAAGATTTCAGAATAGAAGAACCTTGTGATTTGAAGACTTTATCTGTGCAAGAACTGATCAGCAAGTTGCAAGCCCAAGAGCAAAGATCAAGTATAAGAGATGAAGAAATAACAGAAGTGACATTTCAAGCACAACATAAAGGAAATCAGCCTGTGAAAGATAATAGAAGGATAGAAGGAGATAAAGTAGCAAAGAAAAAATCATGGAAGGAATTACAAAGAAAGGGAAGTTTCCACCTTGCAGCAATTGTAAAAGAATCAATCATCAAGAAAAAGATTGTTGTCCATTGATTCAGTGTAGATTATGTAGAAAGACGGGTCATATTGAGAAAAATTGTAGGATCAAGCAGAATCAACTACGATAACACCAGGTGCAACAAGAAAAATTTGTTGAGAAGTTTGAAAATGAAGAAGAAAGCTTGTTTATGGCTTCTCATATATAAAACAGAGCCAACAAATCCTCATGCTTAATAGGTAGTGGATGTATGAGTCATATGTCACTTAATGAGCTCTTATTTCACACATTTGACAAGTCATTCAAAGCTAAAGTTAAGATGAAAAATGATGAAATAGTCGATGCACATGGAATGGTTCAGTTCTCTTTCAGATTACACAAGGTACAAAATATGCATGATGTGTTGTATGTTCCTTGTTTATCATGCAACTTGTTAAGTGTGACTCAAAGTCTAAAGGATATTCCTTATTTTTTTAATGGGAAAACATTGTTTGATCATGGACTATGAAGATAGTTTGATTGTTAAAGTAAACATGATGGATATAATTTTTCCTTTAGATGGAAAGTTTGATAGTGCAAGTTTTGCAAGTATGGATGAGTCATGGTTGTGACACAAAATATATAGTCATGATTTTAACTATGGTACTTTAATGTCTATGTATGAAAAAGGCTTGACTAATGATTTACCGGAAATTTCATTGTCTAAAGAAGTTTGTGAGTCCAGTCAGATAGGTAAAGTGCACAAGAAAGCATTTCCTAAAAATGATACTCGGAGGGCAACTAAAAAACTTGAATTAGTTCACACTTATAACACCTCGTATTCGAGAAAATAGAAAAATGTAGTTTTCCAGGACCTGGTGCCAGAACCACGGAAGCCACCGACTGATCGTGTGTCAGACCATGGACAGTAGGTGGGGTCCCGTGGTTCAGTACCAGACTTAGGGAAAATTCAGGATCAAAACGTGACACCTACGACTGTGAACCATGGTCCGTTGATGGACCCACAGATCGTAGGTGGGTTCTATTGATTGGATCCAAAAATTATGGTCTCTGACCCCATCCACGGTCGACCAGTACGGTCCGTGGTTGGACCTACGGACTGTAGGTGAGGGTCAACAATTATTTAGATGAAAATGGTTGTTGGGTCAACTTCAACGGTCATATCTTTTAGCACAAAATGAACTAGGTGGTTCATGACCTATCAAATTAAAGATAATTGAATCATCTTTCCAATGCCACTGAGTTTGCTAAAATTCAAGCTTGGATTAAAAAGTTATGCTAGTTTTAGTGAAGCATTGTCGGCATACCACAAACCACAACCCCAGTCGATGGTTGGTAGTCCAAACGACGGTCCATCGGTCCCTCTGTGGATGACCTTCGTCAGCTTTTAAGTCAGGGTCATTTTGGTCTTTTTCTTATGTATTGGGGCACTTAAACTACGTCGTTTGATGCCTAAACTATGTCATTTTACTCAGAATAAGTCTAATAACCTAATCAGACATACCAAGAATCCTCATTCTCCAAATATCATCCAAATTAGAACGAAAAGAGGAGAAAGAGGCGCCAGTTTCTTTCAAGAACAAGCAATAATATTATTTAAGTTTTAGCCCCGTAATCCAAAGGATTTCTCTGTAGATTTCGTCACCAGGTATGTGGAATTTCACTAGTGGGTTCCTTTCATCCACTAGGTCTTTAGAATTCTGTCAGTTCCTTGATTCTACATAACTTGTTTAGACCTAGGGTTTTTAAAATCTTGAGAATTAATTTTGATTTCAGCTACTATATAATCCATAGTCTAAATATCATGTTTTTCTTGGAAACGTTGTTTAAGTCCTTGTATAAAACTCACAACCCTAGTTTGTGCAGATTCTCTTAGTTCATGAATTACACTTGCTAGGTCAGTTAACCGGATAATCATGTTTCAGATTTCAAATGTCACATTATCAGTATATAAATGTTGCATTCTAATTTAGCATGCCAATATTTTAAGCTATTCAGTATTTCAGTTACATTTCAGTCATATATATATTCAGTTGAGAGTAGACTTAGTACCGAGTTGGACTAGAGTTCAACGTACCCTCATAGTCCAGAACTACGTGGCCCCGTAGGATTATAAGTCCCCTTTGTTAGGCATTCGATTTAGTGATCACGCCAGTCATGACTTTATACCCCTGTCAAGGTAGTTTGGGTCCTCTCGATGTGGCGTATACATCGGACTCCACGTTTACCTCACGTGGTTTATGTCGGTTAATAGTAGCTCCCATTGTTAGACTCTCCTTGCATTGACTAGGTTTTCAACATTTATATTAGTATACAGTTCAACATGTTTTATTCATGATTAGTTTTTTGTCATTGCATTCAGTTTAGTTTTTTAGTTATGTTTCAGTATTTATATTCTTGCTCATATTATGTCATTGCTCAGTTATGCTTTGTTTAGCTCATGTATATTTGTTCAGCTTAGTATCTATATCATGAATGCTCAGTACATTCCAAGTACTGACGCATGCTCTGCGCTACATCCTTTCATGATGTAGGTTCATGTACTCAGCATCCAGATCACGCTTAGCTCAATTCTCGATTCGCATTCAGTAGCTTCAGTGGTGAGTCCTCATATTACGAAGACAATAAACATGCTGCTTTCATTTTAGTCTTTGCTTTCAGTTTTCAATTTTCAGTTATGTTAGAGTTAGTTGGGGGCATGTCCTAGCAACTCAACTCAGTTAGAGGCTTTTCAAACATAGTAGTAGATTCAGCTTGAGTTGTTAAGTGATTGTTTCAGTTATCACTAAACTCTAAGTATGTTTTATACATTCAAACTAGTTGAGTTTTTTTTCTCACTTTCAGTTATCCATTGTTTTAGCTTCCGCAAAGTACATGTCTTATTCAATATTCTCAGTATGCTTGATATATGCCAGACAAAAGGTTAGCTTGGGGTCACTCGTGATCCTAGATCCCGTGTTACGTCAAAAGGGTAGCCTAGAAGCGTGACAAACTTGGTATCAGTGCATTAGGTTCAAGAAGTGGTAGCTCAATTTTCTGCAGAAGCAGAATACATCACCACAGTTGGTGCAACTAATTAGGCTCAATAGGTGAAAAAGATTCTATGTGATCTGGAGCAAATGACATTGAAGCTACTGTCATTAAGGTTAACAATAAGTCAACAATATCCATGGCCAAAAATCTAGTGCAACATGGTCGTAGCAAGATATATATGTGAAGTTTCATGTTGTCAGGCAAGAGAAGGATGACGAAGTTAAGCTTGTTCATTGCAGCTTAGATCAGCAGATTGAAGACATCATGAACAAGAAAAATCTCTAGGAGGAGTGCTGGAAAATGCGATATTTCTAGATAGTCTTTTGTTTAATGGTCCCTTTTTAAATATTGTGTTTAGTTTTTAAAGGAAAGATAGTTATTTTTTAATGGAATATGTTTTGTAAGAAAGTCAATAGTAATTGGATAGGTATGGTCTCTACTGACTTTTGAAAAGCTTCTATTGCTATACGTGTCTAAGCCTTATCTAATATGCAAAGATGAATGATAAAAAAAACTTGCTTTTGAACTTTATCTTTTCTCTAAAGTTTCAAATATTAACATAGATACCCTTAAGAGTGTTCTTACAAGGAAAAATCATATAGTGATGTGATAAAGTATCAATAAAGCTAATTATAATCACTTAAGAGTGTTCTATAATTCTTACTTCAAATTTGAGCATTACTGATCAAAGATTAAACCTGTATAATGTTACTGACTTGTTGAATTCATTCCTGTATTGAAATCCCATAACCTTTTGCCAAATTTAAGAGCATTTATATAATTTAATATGGTCGATATAATACAACAAATATGGGAAAGTTGAAGAGACTCAAGGAGTGCGTTATACATACTTATATAATTTAAGTATGACAGTTCGATTTTAAGAACATAGTGAATGGCTAGATATCCAAAAACTTGAAGGATATATTTAGCTAATTTATTTAAAACAAAATAACAGAAAATGACAAAAATTTACGAAAAAAATAAAGTCTTCTGGGAGCTAAATAAAAATAGTGGAAAAGACAATAACATTATCAAAATAATTCATAGAATTTATGGAGTAGTTCTTAAGTACCTTTTTTTGAACTTAACTTATATTGGAGTATGATCTGACTCTACAGACTTTTCACTATCTAAATGAATTTGGTCTATAATATGAGTTGAGTTCATTGCAACTCTTCAATTTCTATTCTTTTTTTGAGTAAGAAAGAAAATCTTTTTTATAAGTGAATAACATTTGCATTTATAAGGATATAATTAAGAAATTGAAGTGTTGGACTTCTAATTCTACATTTACATAAATAAAATATGACTATTAAATTAATTTACTATTTAATTATATTTTGATTTAGTATAGAGGCAAAATAATAATTCAACTTCAAAATTTGAATTTCATATAGTCATACATATAAGCTACTAAGATTCCCTAAAATCAATTGCACCAATATTACTTAATTTTAACTAATAAAACTATGCGCGAATGTAATAAAAAATAATATATTTCATTGTGTGTATATATAAATTAATTCTATGAAATGATAGTTTCTTATTTTAATGAAATATTATATCCTATTATATACTCCATAATATTTATATTTAGGTCAATGACAGATATAAGAATGTAAATCTTTGTCCTCATTCGGGACATGATATGTTTTTTCATCTTTTTAGGGAAATATTTCTTTCGTACTAAATACACCAACAAAATTATGATTGTATACCTTCACTAGCATTATGTACATAACTCAGAGAAATTCTACATGCCACCTGATTAATGAGTTGGTGGGATGTACTTATGCATGTAGTAGTTTCTTAAAGCTTCATTATTTTCCCCAAAAAATAAACAGACAAAATCGAGCAAGGATGGAACTGAACAAGACTCGGCAAATGCATAAAAAGGTCAAAATGCATTGATATTGAGAAAGTAAAGCTTTAGTACAGAGATACTGGGCAAAGATCTGCTTCTAAGCAGCATTTTCTGAATGTAGCAATCAATTATAAGAAAATTTTGCAGCAACAACACAAACTGGAAAAATATACTATTTGCCTACTGCCAAGAGTACCCTCTACTAACTTGAACATGTTTGTGCAGACATAGCAGCCATTTTATCACTCGTAATCCCAGCATTGCAGATGTTGGCGATGCCACGTACATGTTTCCTTCCATACACTGTTAATTTTCCACAATGTGCCTCAAATATCTTCACCTATTATCAGGAATTGAGTAGTCATATTCTCATCAAAAGAACAAAAACACGAAAAAAATGAACTGAAATACCACAAAAAAAAAATATTGTGTTTTTTGCCAAGTTAAATACTTACATAGGACTCAAGGCAATCCCAGTTGTCAACAAGTGGCTGTCCAGCAGGTCGAACGCTATGTAGTACCTCATTACCTTTTTCAACACCAAAAAGAAGCTCCCCTAGATGTTTTACATTGTTGTCTACTTGACTTCTCTGTGATATAACTTCATTTAGTTTCACACGAGCTTCATATTTCTCATCAGAGCCTTCAGGAGCATTTTTGTGCTGCAAACATTAAGGAAACACATCACTAAAATCATGCGTAGGAAGAAGAATTCTCTATCAGTTGTGCTGCAAAAAGAGGTAGGAGCGTACTTTGGTGAATAAATAGAAAAGTTCAGTATTGCGCTGATCCACATTCCTTGATGATGACGTCGAGAATAACTTTGCATCCACAGAGTCATGACTGTGATTTTTGGAAGTTTCACCCATAAACGCGGCAAGAGAATCAAAACTCACCACTTTATCACCATATTCTTTGACATGGGAGCCATATGTTAAGTTGGCTGCAGTTCTTTTTGCAACCTGAGCAACAATAAAATCATAAATCTTCTATTAAAATGGCATAAAAGAAAGCATAGGTATTGCCCAAAAAGATTGCTTAAAGCATATGAAATATTTGTCCATAACAATATAAACTCTTACTCGAATATACTGCCCATGCAAGCTGTTAGTTTTTCGATCTTGTACATCACTGTTCATAGGTGCAAACAATAATTAGTTTGACATAATACGTCATTTCCCAGTGTAAATGATCAGAAAAAAAATACAAGAATCTATTCTTGGCATACTCCTTCCTAACAATGTGGACTACGAGAACAGAGGTTATAAAAATTGTTTATACCTATCTTCCATCCAGGCAACACTGAACAAATCTCCCAAGCAAATACCATGAAACTCGCGAGGGGGACACTGACCCAAGCAGGGATTATTAGGAGTACCCTCGCCACAGTATGTGCCATAACTGTCTTCATCAGGTTTCGATGCAGTCATGACATAAATATTAAGTCCTTTGGGGAGAAGACCATCAAACATGCTTCCAGACTCACAGGTTTCAAGGTAAAACACCTGAACATCATCCAACATAAAATACAGACTTTAAATTTCACTGATCTGATATTCGCACAAAGGAAAAGGAAGCCTGGAAATGCTAAAGCAAGCGAGTTACCAGTCTGTCATACGTCCCTGAAGCGTGCTTCTTTTTCAACACGTTAACTAGATCATGTGCAAAAACCAATTCTCCACTTGGCATTGCTGATAATAATTAAAACACGAAAATAATTATGCATATCCTAAT
The DNA here is from genome assembly GCA_037074985.1 of Solanum bulbocastanum. NCBI lineage: Eukaryota > Viridiplantae > Streptophyta > Magnoliopsida > Solanales > Solanaceae > Solanum > Solanum bulbocastanum. The sequence goes on along the minus strand of CM073604.1, from coordinate 37,185,833 downwards.
CAGTTTCTATGAATCACAAATCAAGCTTCGATTTGTAATGAGTATTAGCTTAATTTTCCAACATGAATTACCTATACACATTCACAACAACAGCCACAAAATATCCAATTATCCATATGTTCTATAACCAAGTGTATAACATTCAATTGGGATTTGGAATTTCTCATATGTGACATTTTCACAACTTCAAAATGGGGTCTTATTTCTGACACAGTCACTCAACTAATACTTATTATGTCAGAAAGTCACATTTCTTCTTGATTCCAATTCTTTTCAACTAACTAACTCACTTTCTAAGAAAATAACTACTCACTCCGTCCCAATTGAAGTGTCACAGAGTTTAAGACTAAGCAAAATTAATGTGAGAAAGATACTTGCCAATTATTCCAGGGCCACCATGATCAGCATAGTAGATGAAGACATGGTCATTTGGACCACTCTTCAAAACTTTCCCACTTCCCCCAACAACACCACTTTTGTTGGCAAGGATGACATTGAAAAAGTTTTTAGCATTAACATCATCTCCTACATAATCCTGCCTCAACAAAAAGAGAAGAGAAAACCCCTCATTAGCTAACAAACACTCTAATAATCTTGAAAATTTTCCAAGAAATTGAACACAAAAAGAACAAACCTTAGGGACACCTTTGTAAACATCATGACCATGTGGGTTATTGATGATGACACCAGGTTTAGGGTTTTCTGTATTGTTAGCAATATCATCGTACATGAATACAATGATGTTCTCATCCTTAAGACCACCAGCCTTCAGTATTTGGTAAGCATGACACACATCAGCCTGAAATCATACAATCAAGTTACATTCAATTTTGTTTTTTAAGATGCCTCCCGCTATTTATATTAACACAAAGTTTAAAACAGAAAACAACATTATTAAAATTTGTAGACTATGGCTATAAATCATTATTAACAATAAAAGAGTATTTTAAAGTTAATTGTTTTCGTTCGTAGAAAGGCAACTTATTTTTCAACGGATTAAAGAAAGTGTGTTAAATTGGAACAGAGTGGGTACATAGTTCTTATTTCTCATTTTTACTTTTTTTTTTTACAACCAACACGCTAGTTATATTAATGTATAAAAAGGTTCAAAGAGTTAAAAGATGTGATAGAATCACTTACAATCCATCTAGGAAAAGTAGAAACCAAACAACTTTACGTACTAATGAAATAGAAAATTTTGCTAAATTATGTGCCACTAAATTCCAAGACCTTGGAATATGCTTCACATTGATGGCTTTCCCAACATATTGAATTAGTTTCTCCGACTTCATTCAATAAATGTCTATTAAACACAAAATATTGGAAAATAACGCGATTTTAGACTTTAAGTTGGTAGTAATTTGATATTTTCTAATACCAAAAGAGTTTAAAATTTTAAGTCAAATTTTTATATTTATAAATAAAAATCAAATCAATTATAGTCGGATTTTTCAAACTTCAAATTTTTGTGGAATTCTTGATTTTCGATGTGAATCATCTTTAAGCAGTAATTGTAGGACAATCAAATTTAATTATCTCAAGACTAGTATAACTCTTAAACAATCAATAATAGCCACATGATCCACAAAATACAACAAAGTTGATAGATGTTGATGAAGATATTATCAAACCACTTCAGTCACCACAAATAAATCGTCAAACATTCACATCGTCGTAAGCCAATCAAACCAATAATGTCAGATATCTATCATCAAGACTATCAATTAACGTTTACAAGGTATTGAATCATATAAAATGTTAGGCGATATATATTATATAAAAAGAATAATATAGGATGATAACCTGATGCCTATAATTAGTCCAGCCAGCGGAGCCAGCAATTAGGACAGCCCATTTGGTTCCTTTTGTTTTTTGGGTTAAGAACTGAGAGATACTACGACCTTCAATATTAATAAATATTGAGACCAAAACAAGGAAAAATATACCAACACTATTATACCTAGACATCATTGTGTTTGAAATTAACAAAGGAACCAATCAACTAGAATGGAGAATATTAAGCTTGGTGTATGACAAATTTATAGCAAATATGTCAAGAACTTGTCAATTATTTATTGCACTAGATTTTGGTTATAGATTATGATAATGATAATTTTTCTATAAATGTTTGTTTCACCATATCTATAAGGAATTGTATTTAAACTTTTATTTGACTAATCTTTTGATAATTTTTCCATAAATGTTTGTTTGACCATATCTTATAAGGAATTATATTTATTTATTTGACCAATCTTTAAATAATTATTTGACTAATTTGATAGGATAATTAATTTTTTTCAACTAACCTAGTTTTTTGGATATTTCACTCGCAAAACTTTTAAAAAAAAAAAGTAAGTTAAATGCATGTCTGAACACAACTTCTAAAACTCAATTTTTTCAATTTTCAACTTTAAAATTTATGATCAAACTATTTTGAATTCATTGTTTTACAAGAAACTTCTTGTTATTTGATAGTTTGGTTATGTCATCTCATTGTTTTTGTACCTTTTTTTTTTTTTTGTCTATTCGCACTTAGCACGGCCATAAGGAAAATTTTCATATATATATATATATATATATATATATATATAGTCTAAATTAAATTAATTTAACAAGTCTCTTAATCATAGTTAAAGAACAAATTAGAAAAACACTCACCAACTTTGGTAAGCAAATTTTCATCTTCCACTAATTTTGACTCCTCATTTATATCATCAATTTCATAATATTTTCTGATTTCTCTTTGATATAATTTTAATTTTATTCAAAAATTTAATCAAGTGATATAAGAGTATCCTTAATAAAAAATACATAGAAGATACAAAATACACAAAAATAACCCGAGATAATATCTAAAAAATCAGTATTTAAAAAACATTTTAGATCATATGTTCTAAATTAATTTTAACATATACCATTATATTTTTTATTGAAATCTTGTAAATTACCTTCGACAGGAAAAAAAGTTAAGCTTTTTTTATTTAGTAAAAAGATAAGTATTTGGCAAATAAATTATGCAAAAAATGAAAAGAAGATGGAGATGAAAGAAGATATTGTATAATAGTAATTGTAAAATAATTTAAAATATTTTCTGTTTTTTTTTTTTTAAAAAAATAAAGTTGGTCTCCTCTTTTTTTCTTAATTAATTTGCTTCATTTTTTGGTCAGATAGAAAAAAAAAAATTAAAAATGAAGGATATTATTAACTTTAAATTAGAAAAAATGATGTTAATGTAGAGGTAAAACATATATCATAAAAATAATGATATTAGTGAGGAGTAGAGCCGTCAATATGGGCTAGGCCGGCCGGGCCTAACAGGTCATTTGATAGGGCTGGGCTACGATTTTTGGAGCCCATTTAAGAAAAGGGCTTTTTAGCCCGACCTGAATAAGTTTGTCGATTTGTGGGGCTTGAGAAATATGGATAGGGCAGGCCCGTGGGACACAAAATTAAGTAAAAAATAAAAATAAAATAGAGTATTAAAAATAATAGGAGTCTACACTCAAAATCTGTTTAAAGTTTAAAATATTACAATTTAAATACAAATTATGTTTATAAAATATATACTACATAAAATAAAGTTTCTAAAAATTCTAGGGAATCACTACATAGGTCATAGCTTATGGAATATTATCATAGTTTCTGTATTTTATTATGATCATTGGAAAACAATAAGGTTAATTTTTCTATTTAGCTATTTATGTTTTTACTTGAAATCAAATTTAATAAATATTATATAGATAAGTTTATTTGTGTATTTGATTAACAAGTAGTAACATTAGTCAATATTTATGATGATATTTTTAAATTATAATATAATTTAAAAAATTATAAAAAATATACTTTTAATAAAAGAAGACTAACTCGACAAAGTCTGTAGCCCACACACTTGTAGACTGGGCCGACCATTTTTTGGCCCACATAATAAGTGGGCTATCCCGACCTGACACGTCAAATTGCAAAGCTTGTATGGATTAGATCGGATGGGATGGGCAAGCCCATATTGACAGCTCTATTAACATCCATATATATAATGATGTAATTTTATTTACTTTCTAATATATTTTTTATGTAATAAGAGGGAGTTACATGGCCCAAACAGGCAGCAGGCCAACATGCCTGTTTGGGCATTTCAAGGGCACTTTAGTCATTTGAATATATTGAAACAATGATATTGGCTGAAAGTAGCTTGCTTCTTAAATAGTTAGTATATTTAAGAAGCAACATGAGTCGTGGTGCATTGGTAGGAGTGTTTCACCCTTAATCAGAGGTCTCAGGTTCAAGCCCTTGTAGAAGTGTTTCACCCTTAATTAGAGGTCTCGGGTTTGAGCCCTCGGTATATATGGAGAAAATCCTGTTGGGAGTGTCAACCCCGAATTGGCCTTGTAGAGCACAATCCAAATTTAGTCGAAGCTTTAATATGGACTCGAATACCGAATGGAAAACAAAAAAAAAAAATAGTTAGTATTATTGCCATTGACAGTTTTACCCTTTATATAGGAATAACAAACACATTGCCACACGTTTCATCTGTCACAATGGGATCCACTCTCTAATTATCTACCGAAATGAAGAACCTGTCACTTGGTGGAGTATAGTAGAAAAACAACACTATACTAATCTTATATAGATTGTGGAGGTAGTAGAAAATTATAGATTTAATTAAGAGTTACTTCTAATTTAGTTAATTAATAAATTTAGAATTTCGAGAATTAATCAAGTGTTTTTAATAAGTTTTTTCTTATGTCTTTCAAATATTTATGATGATATTTTTAAATTATAATTTAATTTAAAAAATTATAAAAAATATATTTTTAAGAAAAAAGGGCAGATCCGGCAAAGTCCGTAGCCCACGCACTTGTGGGCTGGGCTGATCATTTTTTGACCCACATAAAAAATGGGCTAGCCCAACCTGACCCGTCAAATTGCAAAGCCTATATGGATTAGCCCGGATGGGGTGAGCCAGCCCATATTGACAGCTCTAGTGAGGAGCCAAAATTAGTAAAAAAAATTTTAAAAAATTATTTTTGAAAAATATTTCAATTTTCTTTTAAAAAATCATTTTTTACTCCACCCCACCCTTATCCCCCCGCCACCCCACCCAAGATCACCCCATCAAATATTTTTTTTAAAAAAATATACATATTTTTGAAAAATATTTCAAATTTTAAAAAATTCGTTTTATGCCACCCCCTTACCTCATCCCCCGGTCGCCCACCTCCCATTGCCACCCTCGTCAAAAGTTTTTTTAAAAAAAATTATTTTTGAAAATATTTTCCTGGGTCAGATCTCAGGATCGAATTTCGGAACGGGTCCTAGATCAATATCGGGGTTGGTTTTCGGATCAAAATTATTTTCCTAAAAAATATTTTTCTAGTCTCAAGCCAAAAATTAAAGATATTTTCTGAAAAATATTTTTCATTTACCAACCACACATTAAAAAATATTTTATATTCACCAACCAAAAATGAGAAAATAAGTTAGAAATCCACTTGTTTTTCCAGAAAACATTTTCCTTTGTACCAAACACACCTGTAATGAAATTGTATATACTCCCTCCGTCCCATTTTATGTGACACTTTTCGGATTTTGAGATTCAAACAAGTCTATCTTTGACCGTAAATTTTTCATAGATCTTTTAAACATTTTGAATTATCTATTATTGTGACTTATAGTACTTTTTACATAGTTTACAAATATATAAATTTTATTTTTAAAAAATTGAAGATTCCATACACAAATTTCCAGTCAAACTTAAATTGTTTCTCTCGAAAAAAGAAAAGTGCCACATAAATTGGGACAGAGGAGTAATATTTATATGAAGAACAAAGAGCACAATGTAGATCTTTCTCTTGACTCTGGACATGATATGTTTTTCCATTTTATTTTGGCAAACATTCTTCGTCATACCAAATACATCGACAAAATTATGATCGTATACAACTCTCTTCACTAACTATTTTTTTCAAATAAGAAGGGCTAGAATTATGTACAATAACTCAGGTTAATGAGTTGATGGGATCTACGTATGCATGTAGTAGCTTCTAAAAGCTTCATCATTTTCTTCCAAATAAACAAACAAAATCGAGATTGGATGGAACTGAACAAGACTCGGTAAATGCATAAAAAGGTCAAAAGGGCATTATTATTGAGAAAATAAAGCTTTAGTACATGGATACCAGGCAAAGATCTGCTTCTAAGAAGCCTTTTCTGAATGTAGCTATCAACTAAAACAGAATTTTGCAGGCATGACACAAACTGGCAAAACATACTATTTGCCAATTAGAGTACCCTCTACTAACTTGAACATGCTTGAGCAGACATAGCAGCCATTTTCTCACTCGTAATTCCAGCATTGCAGATGTTGGCGATACCACGTACATGTTTCCTTCCATATGCTGTTAATCTTCCACAATGTGCCTCAAATATCTTCACCTATCCTCACAAATAGAGCAGTCATATTCTATTCAAAAGAATAAAACGCGAAAATTGAACTGAAATACTTACATAGGACTTAAGGCAATCCCAGTTGTCAACAAGTGGTTGTCCAGCAGATCGAACGCTGTGTAGTACCTCATTATTACCTTTTTCAACACCAAAAAGAAGCTCCCCTAGATGTTTTACATTGTTGTCTACTTGACTTCTCTGTGACATAACTTCATTTAGTTTCACACGAGCTTCATATTTCTCATCGGAGCCTTCAGGAGCATTTTTGTGCTGCAAACATTAAGAAAACACGTTACTAAAATCATGCATAGGAAGAAGAATTCTCCAGCAAAAAGAGGTAGGAACGTACTTTGGTGAATAAATAGAAAAGTTCAGTACTGCGCTGATCCACATTCCTTGATGATGATGTCGAGAATGACTTTGCATCCACAGAGTCATGACTGTGATTTTTAAAATTCTCACCCATATATGCGGCAAGAGAATCAAAACTCACCACTATATCACCGTATTGTGTGACATGAGAGCCATAGCCACCATGTGTTATGTTGGCTGCAGTTCTGTTTGCAACCTGAGCGACAAAAAATGAAAAACATAAATCTTCCATTAAAACTGAATAAGAGAAAGCATAGATGTATCATATAAATAAAATTGTTTAAAGCACATGCAATATTTGTCCATAACAGTACAAACTCTTACTCTACTATACTGCCCTTGCACGCTGTCAGCTGTTCGATCTTCTACATCACTGTTCATAGGCTCAAACAATAATAAGTTTGACATAATACGTCACTTCCAAATGTAAATGATTGAAAAAGAATACAAGAATCTATGCTTGGCATACTCCTTTCTAACAATGTGGACTACGAGAAAAGAGGTTATAAAAATTGTTTATACCTATCTTCCATCCAGGCAATACTGTACAAGTCTCCCAAGCACACACCCTGAAACTCGCGAGGGGGACACTGAACCAAGCAGGGATCTTCAGGAGTACCCTCGCCACAATATGTTGCCCAACTGTCTTCATCAGGTTCCGATGCAGTCATGACATATATATCAAGTCCTTCGGGGAGAAGACCATCAAACATGCTTCCAGACTCACAGGCTTCTAGGTAAAACACCTGAAATCATCCAACATAAGATAGAGACATTAAATTTCACACTGATCAAACATTTGCACAAGGGAAAAGAAAGCCTGAAAAACTAAACCGAGTTACCAGTCTGTCATACGTCCCAGAAGCATGCTTCTTTTTCAACACGTTAACTAGATCATTTGCATAAACCAATTCTCCACTTGGCATTGCTGATAACAATAAAAACATGAAAAATCAATTATGCATATCCTAATTTTGTTTCAAAGAAGGATAAGACTAGGTGAGAATCACAAATAAGTGTCCTTCTTCTTCCACTCCACCAGATTGAGCCACGGGGAGGCACCGGAAAGAGGGGAACCTTAAACCCCAGTAGAGATGGTCCCTTCCCCAAACTGACAGAATTAGGTCAATGGTCTAGTGATCATATGTCGATTTTGAAATACATGCTAAAGATTCTTGGGAAAAGACTAAGTCGTCAATGGTTTGAAGAGGGAGACAACAATACCAAATATTTTCACAGTCTATTAAGGGAAAGGAGAAAGAAAGTGATACTGTCCAGAGTTAAGAACAGTAAGGGAAAGTGGATTAGTGGTGATCAAAAAATATCCAAGGCAACTATCAAACACTTCCAACACCTCTTTAATCTCCCTAACCCCTCTCTTAATTCAGATATCTTAAATTTTATTCCTAACTCTATTTCCTCGGAAGAGAATGACAGGTTGTGTATCATCCCTGAAGAATCGAAAATCAAGAAGGCCGTTTTTAGCCTAAGAGATTCAAATGCTGCAGGACCAGACGGATATAATGGTACTTGAGTATTTTGATTTTATGATTGATAAGATTGTGAAAAGACACAATGGTTGGCATGGTAGATTACTTTCTTATGATGGTAAGGTTGTTTGCAATCTCTGCCTATCTACACTCTTTCTGCCTTAACTTCTCCCAAAGGTACCTTGAAACTTATTGTGAAGTCGGTAAGCAATTGGATTTCAAATGTTACTGTTGCGCTATTGAAAGTGAGCAAACGGTATATCATGTCTTCAGTCAAGGCACAATAGCTAGTAAATTTGTAATCTGTTTGGAAGCCCTATTGGGATCAAACATTCCAACCTTCCCTATTAGACACACCATAAACTCATGGTGGCAGGAAAATGCTTTCATAAATTGATCTAACATATAATGCCTATTATTATATGTTTGGTTATTCGGAAAGATACTTGTGATTGCAGATATGGTAAGCAAAAGAAGTTTAGCCTGTGCAAAATGGAGAAGCAAGTGGGATGGATCATCCAAGCAACTACTAACAAGTCTTTTCCTGGATGCAAGTTTAACTTTCCATGGAATATCTTGGTATGGAGCTAATTGGTGCACGCAAAACTGCTACAACAATCTCATTATTGAGCTAGACTCAATGACAATCATCTATAGGAATTCTCAACGACAAATTAAAAGGTTAGGCAACCTTACGTTCAACAAGATCATTGAGGACACTGTTGATCAGATGAGTCATGCTAATATCAGAATTAATCATTGTTACAGGGGAAGCCAACCAACAAACGGCAGATTGGTTAGCAAAATTGGCAATGAACTCTTCGACTAGCAACACATATCTATCGAAGAACCCTAATTACAAGAGATAAGTTCCTAGTATAAGGTCAAACTTAATGTGAGGAAGACACTTACCAACAATTCCAGGGCCACCGTGATCAGTATAGTAGATGAAGATATGGTCATTTGGACCACTATTCAAAACTTTACCACTTCCCCCAACAATACCACTTTTGTTTGCAAGGATGACATTGTAAAAGTTTTTAGCATTAACATCTTCACCTAAATAATCCTGCCTCAACAAAAGAAAACCCCTCATAAGCTAGCAAACACTCTAGTCTTGAAAATTCAAGAAATTGAAGGCAATGAGAACAAACCTTTGGGACACCTTTGTAAACATCATTGCCATGTGGGTTATTGATGATGACTCCAGGTCTAGGGTTTTCTCTATTGTGTGCAATGTCATCATACATAAATACAATGATGTTCTCATCTTTAAGACCACCATCCTTGAGTAATTGGTAAGCGTGACACACATCAGCCTGAAATCATACTATCAAATAAGTTGTAGTTGTCGCACTTGTTCCATGTACCATGCATAATGAGTCACTCTTTTTTTTTTTTAATTACACCCAAACCAAGTGGGAGTTATTTATTCCATCAAAAGAGTGCATATGGGCGAACCCACGTACAAAAAGGAGTTTTGGCAGCCAACAGAAAAGGTCTCAGCTTACAAAAAAATTTGATTTGTCATATCTAATTCTAATACTAGGCATTTGCATTTTGTCTAATTGATATGTGCCCACTGCTAGCTTAGGGATGTCCCTCCAATCGTGATCTTCATTAGAAATAACAGTATGTTTAGCTAATGCATCTGCAACTTGATTATCTTCCCTGTAACAATGATTTACTTCACCATACATTACTCCCCATCTCTCTTAAAATTTATGTGACACTGTTTAACTTAACACAGGTTTTTTTTTAATGTGGACTATAAATAATTTAAGGGTAAAAAGTAAATTTTAAAATTAAATTATATAAGTTGAATTATAAAATTTGGTGCATGACTAAAGTTTATAAAGGAAAAGGGGTGATTAAAAGGTTATACCAAGTTTGTTAGGTTGGGATTAGTTATTCTGATACTATTTTTAGTGAATGTTTGATTTATTATATTAAAAATAATATGTATTGTGTAATTTCTAAGAATTAGTTGTTTATTTGCATATAAAAAAAATACCCTCAATAAGCGTAAAAAATGTGAAAATGATGTATAAAAAAAGGTTTGAGCGGGTGTTTTCTTCATTTCAACTATTTTATCCCGAAATAAGTTATTTCAGGATTATTATTTCAAATAGGTAAGGATAACTTATCCCAATATTAATTATTAATTCTTTGATAAGTTATATATTCCAAATTTTGTAACCAAATAAAGAATTAAAGTATACCAAAAGTTTTATCCTAAATTATCCTTCTTTATCCATTACATTTAACGTAACTTATATACAAATAGTGTAAGAAATCAGTATAGATCATATGCTCATATTATATTTAGATGTTGTCCAGGGTAAATGCAAAAGAATACTAAAATCGGAGCATTAATAATCAAAAGACAGAACCTCATCAAGTAATTAAACAATAATGGCATCTTACTATCATCAAGACTATTAATTTAGGGTGTACAGTTGGTTTGGATTTTTTTAAATTCCAAATCAAATCAAAGTGTCCTATTTTTTATACTTATAAACCAAATCAAATCAATAGTAGTCAAATTTTTTGGATCTCATGATATTTTTTTGTGGTTCGATGTAAATCGTCTTTAAACAGTTGTAGGGCAATCAAATTCGATCAATTATTTCTAAACGTGTATATAACTCTCCAACCACCAATAATAGCGAGATGTTTCGAAAAGAAACAAGAAAATTAATAAATATTGATGAAGATATTATGAGACCACTTTCAGGCACCACAAATGAATCGTGAAACATCCACACCATTTTCAAAATTCACACCAAATAATGTCATCTAGGATGCTAACCTGGTGCCTATAATTATCCCAGCCATTGGAGCCAGCAACCAGGACTGCCCATTTGGTTCCTTGTGATTCTTGATTTAAGAATTGAGAGATACTACGACCTTCAATATTAACAAATATTGAGACCAAAACAAAGAAAAATACTCTAATAATATTATACCTAGATATCATTGTGTTTCAAATTAACAAAGAAACCAATCAACTAGGATGAGAATTATATTAAGCTTGGTGTATAACAAATTTATAACATCCTTTAATTTGTGCCAACAACACTAAAGACGTATAAAGGGATTCACAACGTAGAATTCAAAGGTCTTAAAAATAAAAACAACCATAGGAACTCACGAAAATATGTCAACAACTTTACGATAATTGCAATAGAATTTGGTTGTAGATAATGGCATGTATTTATCTTTAAATATTTGTTTGATTATAGATTTGAAGAATTATTTTTAAATATATATTTGATCATGAAATTTAATATTGTCTCTGATCTATAATTTTTTCAACTCTCTTGATTTTTGGGAGTTTTAATCACAAAATTTCAATATTTTTCAAATAAAATACACGTCCACAAAAACTTGAAAATTTTAAATTTTAACTTCAAAATTTATGATCAAACAATTCCAAATTCACAGTTTTACAAGAAATTTCTTGTTACTTTTGATAGTTTTGTCTTGTCACCTCATTGTTTTTGTATGTTTTTTGTCGATTGGAGTAGGCTGATACAAATAAAGGAATCAAATGCCGGGAGCTTAATTAAATGTTACTGTATTTTTTGACTAATAAAACAGAAAAATTAGTATATTTCATTGTTTATGTATGGATTAATAATCTCATACTTTAATGAAATAGTATATAATATTTATATTCAGGTCAATAACAAAGAAGACGATCTTTGTCTTCATGCGGGATATGATATGTTTTTTCATTTTTTTAATATTCAAAAAAAATTGCTCTTTTTAAAGTACAAACCTTTCATACGTACATAGTAGAACAAAATTTTTGGGTGTATAAATGGTGAAATAAATTAAATAAGAGGCCATATTTTGAAATAATAATCTATTGTATTAAGTTTAAAACGTTATTTTTTGTTTGAATTTTCACTGTTTCTGTAGTAGCACATGATCCTCTATGTTATGTCTTTATTATTACATTTGTTTACTACATTCTTTTATACATTAAAACAACAAAAAACGAGTTTGGGATGTAAATCGAAAAAGGATAGAAAATTATATCAAAAATAATGAGTTCAGGAATAGTAGGACCTTAATTTAATTTAGATGTGTCTCTGAAATTTCGATTATAATCTAAAGATACTTTTGTGTTATCCCTAATATTTAAGAATAGAAATTATAAAGAAGATAAAAGAGACATATATGAGTTACTAACAACTTGAATATATAATTTTATTATGACACTAAATATAATAATTATTATACATTAATTTTATTTGTAAATATAAATAAATAAACTACAAAAATAAGGAGAAAAAATGATTTGACTGCATAAGATGTATCACATTACTATTTCAAAGATCACAATTAAATAAAATATAGACATAGATTTTCATAGTTATATCTATTGCTAAGAAATATAATAAAATAACCTACAATATTACATTCATAAGTTAATAGAAATAAAAAGAAAAAAACTTATAAATACGTTCCAATCAAAAAGAGAATAGCAATAAAAATAGATTTTTACAAAAGCAAAAAAAAAGTAATGATATCATAGCGCGCGTAAATTATTCCATCTTTAATATTTTTGTGAAAAAAATAAGAGTAAAACTCCTCATTATAATTTCTCACCGTTGAAATAAAATAATTATATTAATTATGCTTCATAATTGAAAAAAATAGGATCGTGGAGCAGGACCCATTAGCCATAAAGTTTGTGTCGTTTCAACTTATCGAACACAAAAGAAATTTACTAGTACGTTTTATTTTCTTGATATTATTTAATGAAATTTACGTTGCCTCATCCAAAAAAGATTAATGGAGAAAGAAAAAACATGGTTTGGTTTTAGCACTTTTGATTCATATTGAGAATAGTAAAGGAGAATCGAAATATGTTCTTTCATGTTAGGATTCTGTATTATATATGTGCTGTAATAGTCAAATGTAATAGTCGAATGAACAGCAGATTCTTGAGAAGCAATTCTCTCTCTCTAATAGTTGAAGTGTGTGTAAATTGATTTCCACGCCATCATTATAAAAAAAGAAAATGAGATCAACAAAGAAAAACAATCAGGCTGAAAAGATCTATCAAATTTCTATGACAATATAAACTAGATTCCAACAAAAAGAGACAAAAACAAACAAGGTGTTTTAAGGTTCTAGCCGACATTAACAGCTAGTAACAAGTCAAGTCCAGTGTATAAAATATTTTGCATTCACGCAAAGCCTCGAGAATTTAACAACATAATAAAAGAACATCTTGATGCATAAAGTATATTACATTCACACATAGTCCTATAAATTTTCTTAACATAGTTTGTAATAATAATTAATAATAAAAATCTAGATTTTATCTCCTCTGATAATCTTAATATTATCGGCAATAGCTATAGCATCCATTGAAATACCCGCAATGCCTCTTTTTGAAAATCCAGCAGAGTAGGCCCATTCACTCCTTTCCAATTTACCAATGTTCCATCTTCAAGGAATATTGAGTTATAATTCTGCATACAAAAGAAAAATTTTTTTGTATATTATTTGAGACAGTGATAGTAAACTTTATAGTAAGTGAAATTAGTAACTTGGAAAACTTACCGAGAAAAACTTATTTGCACACGATATGTATAGGCAAGTGGAACAATTTCAAGATTCAAAATTATAATTAATAAAAGAACATAGTGATAATTTGCAAAACGTACCTTTAGCCATTTGGTAGCAACATTCTTGTATCCAGTAGCAAAAATGATTGCATCAAATTGATGTTCATCTCCATTGTCAAACACTACTGTATGTTCCTTTATTTTCGATATTCCCGGAAGTACCTAATTAACAATTCACCAAAAGTTATTTCACAAAAAAACCAAAGTGTTATTTCCTTTTTTTTTTTTTTTTATAATAGATTATTAATGCATATTAGATGAACTTTTTATACAAATTTACTGTTTTAGACAAAATTACTAAATTCTATCGATTTCGTAATTATAACAGTCAAACTGTTGCCCATGATAATGAACATGTATGTTTACACTTCTTCATTAAATACTACTATTAGATTCTTGTCAGTACTCAAATTTGAACTTGTGATGTGCGCCTAACCATACATCACATGTTATACTTTTACTATCAGACCAAAGCCCCCGAAGAAACTAAAATCATCTGTTTTCACATAATATTTCTCAAAATAGAATGAAATAAAATAAAGTTAATCTTGTCAATGGCACCAACATCAATTACTGGGGATCTACCTTTTGATATTTTAACAGAAAATGGGCCTTCTTCTAGTTGTGGTGTTCCTAATTCTGCCAAATTTTCAAATTTAAATTTTGCATACTTTGTAATTACAGTATCAACCAAAGATACTGGTAAATATTTTACCATTAACATTGCAGTATGCACCATCTCCCTTGTTAGAACATGGATCTGCAAAAATATTAGGATAAAATATATTAAAACCTTAATAACTGACAACCATATTTATCAAAAATATAATTGATTGTGCATGTGAAAAACTTGCATCATCTAACTATAGAAAAATTATAGCACTTTGGGAGAACTTCATGAAACATATTTATGATAAGTTTCATGTTGTGATGATATTTTAAAAAAAAAGTACAAAACTTAGTCAATTATAAGGTAATTGCATATAAATCTTCATGGTAAACATTAAGAGTAACCACATAAAATTATAAACGTTAAACTATGTATGTTGTTAGTGCAAAATATTTACATTGTAAATATTTGTATTAATTGATGGAAATGACGAAGATGTAGAAAATGTGTGCATGTGTAATAATCAAATATAATCTTTTCTTCGAATGAAAAATACATATTTGGTAGAATAAATCCGAAACCAAGTTGATGACAACAATGGTTTCATCAAACATAAATTGGTGCTCTAATATTTGTGAAAAAGTGATTGTCGAACTAATTAGCAAAATATAAATTATTTCAAAATAAGTAGAACATTATAACTTGGTCAAATAGGTTATCATGTCACTAATCTGATGACGAAGGGTTAGAGATACTCTTTTAGCCATTATGACAAATATTAGATGATGTAATTACACAAAATGAGACTTTTGATCATTACGTAACAATGAATTTAATGAAACAATACAACAAAATTAAGTAACAGTCAAAACATATATTATATTAAATCTAACAACACAATAGTAACAACCATCCAAACAACTTGAAAAATGAGGCGTATCATTAGCCTTAAGTTTGTGGCATATTAAGAAAATTGAGAATTATCATTACCAAACAAGGATAATGAATTTGACTCGACTTTCCGCTTCTCACAATTACTCTCCACACCTTCAGGCATTTGACGCCAAGTGGTAATGCATTTTCTTATTTCTTTGATAATAGAGTTGAGTCTTATGATAATATTTTTTTGGACATTTTCTAAGAGAAGTAAGAAATACTATAATAACATATGTGCATTTCATTCTTTTCGATCTTCTCTTTGACAGTTTTTTGTGAGGTTGCATCGAGAGTCTGTTCTAACAATATAAGAATTGCTCCATAGATCACATTGGAGTATTTGAAGCTTCTTTGGCAATTGTGAAGTCACTAGAAGAATTGCTACCATTCTTTTTTTTGCATTGTATACATTTCCTTGCTTCTCACGCTAAAGCAATTGTAGCAAGTAGGAGAAGAATGTCGTCACATTCTATTTGTGGAAGAAAGCAAGTACAACTATGAATCGACAACTTTCATGCAATTATTGTGCTCTTGCTTCCTGCCTTGAAAATATTGCACGACATCCTAAAATTTAATCATTTATATGTGATTTGTTTTGGATTGCCTTCTTCGTGTTAAGCAAACAATGCACATGGCAAAATAACTCTATAAATATGGAGATGGAGAATGTAGGTAATCCATCAACTCCATAAATTAAGCTACATATCAAAGTCCCTTCTGAAAAATAATCTTACCGCACATGAGATTTCAATTGACTTCAAACAGGTAATCAGAATAATTTCAACGAAATAAGTTATAATAACTTTACAAATGATCGTAGGTGATTGATGTAGAGTTGGGGGTTCCATCTCTTAAGTATACCTTTCCAAAGTAGAACATGGTGGAAAACCTATTCGCTAAGGGGAGAGGGGGCGACAATCCCTTCTTTATTTGCCAAAGAACTTACTAGTTAAGCTAGATAAATTAGGAACTACTTTCACAGGAAAACTTAGGACCTTCATACCCAATTAACAGGCATATATTTCCTTGAGTATTCCTTTGACTTTCCATGCAACCTTCCACTTGTATATATAAGTCGTGTTTAAGAACTAATCTTTGTAGTCATATAAGAAGTTGAGGCAAATTAAGATCACTTAGCCAATCTCTAATATGATATTTTCTATATGTAGAAGCTTTTGTAAAATAACTTACCTAATAACTATTGCAACGTCACCAACATTGTGATTTTGCATCACCTCTTCAGAGAAATTGACGTTACAAAACATGTACAAAATTTCTTCCACAACACGAGGGGTCGTTTGATTACAAGGATAAAGGATTTGAAGGACATATACAACTAACGCCATGAAAACCAAAATTAAAACGTGCATCAAATTGGCACCCTTCATGACTCGAACGGTCGATATCTCCATTTTTTGGGAAATGCATGCATGCATGCACAATCACTATTTTCCCCTTCAATCAGTTATTGTTGTATATTTCTTGAACTAACATCAATAGACATTTATATCTCGCACCATGCCTTGTCCTATGAGTATATCTAAGGTTCAATCTACATGGGACCTCCACTTTCTTCATAGGGGTCAATTGGTTTTGTGAATCTTTTTGTCCCCCATAGAGAAGAGATTGAAAATCTGGGTCCCTGGATCACTCTACTTTGCAACTTGAATGTATATACTTATATTTAGTAAATAAATAAAATTCTTCTCACCGTATATTCCTCTGCTAGTTGAATCAACTTTTTCGCTCCTCTCTCCTTCTTTAAGACTAATAATCACGTCTTTCTCTTAATAAGTAAAGAGATATTTTGAATTTGGATGAACCCTTCATTCAAGAGCGCAACATTCATTATCGTCCATATATAAGCCTCCTAATTTGGATAGACTTGGTTCTATGCAATTCATCTTTCTCCTAGTGGAGAAATAGTTTTTAAATTGAGACGTTAAAATAGTATTCAAAAACATAGATCAACGTTGGTAAGTGAAATTAGAAAGGATTCTTAAAGAAGAAATATATACTAGCTAATGCAAGATAAATTAAATTAAATAAGGAATCTATATTTCATATACAGTTAGTGTAAATAATTTTTTATACTATCATTTATCAAGTTATCTAATTGATATCTATAACCAAGTTTCTTACAAACTATGAGATTCGAAATTTTAAAAAATAAAACATGTTATCTATATAACATGTGAAAATGACTATATAAAAAATTGTTAATTTGACAAACTATTCTACTTATAAGAGAAAAGGAACCCTAGTTCTTTTTCTTCAAACTCAGTTCCTCAAAAGAAAATAAAAATTGTTTAAACAAATTAAATATATATGGTTGGTTGTTATACTAAACAACTCGCCACCTCTTCAAAACATACCCTTCTCTTTCTCACGGTATAAAATACTCTATGAGAAAGCGAACGTGAATTTGAAATTTTTAATTTTGTGCTATTTAGAAATGGAATAAAAAGATTTTTCTATGTTTTCGGGAAATTTTAATATCTATCCCAAATGTTTAGTAATTACAATAATCCAACTTCATATTTCTTAATCACTTTCAGATCAACCGAAGTTCCCTTTTTAAAGAAAAAAACAAACTAAAAGGGATATTTCCCCCAAATGTCCTCCATTGACAACAATAGCCAATAAATTGATCATTGTTGACGGTCAAGAAACTCACACTCATTATCTTGTTGAATAGCGTTACAACATAACATGTGCTAGTAAAAAGTTACAAGCACCAAAAGCAAAAAATTAAGACACGGACTAAACTGACCAAACACGACCAATATCAATTAAAAAGAATCAACAAACACAAACCTACATGCATACAAACAAAAAAACAAAGAAGTAAAGACAAGGTATAGAGACATAGAGAGACTTACTGAGCTTCTAACAACAATTGATGCCTGACTTCTATAATTTGAAAGATCAAACACTATTTCTATTCCAGAGTTTCCTGATCCAACAACCAATACATTTTTTCCTTCATATTTTTACCTAGATTTATAGTCAGTTGAATGAATTATTTCGCTAAGAAATTTTCAATCCCTACCACCTTTGCAATATAACCTTCATTATTTTCTCCCATAGCCAAAATCAAGTAGTCACAAGCATGCACTTCCAGATCTCCACTAGCCAAATCTCTTGATTTGACGTTCCATTTATTCTCCTCATTATTGAAAAACGCCAATTCAACACAAGTTTGAAATTTTGGTTTGACACTAAAATGCTCCACATACTTGTCTAAATACTGAATAAACTCATTTTTTGACAAATATTTTGGGGTTGAAGTTGTATGTGGCATAAAGGGTAATGAACAAAAACCCTTAGCTATATGTAAGTTAAGTCTATCGTAGGTCTTTTTCTTCCACAAATAAGCACAACAGTCCTCCTTTTCTAATACAACATTTTTTATATTGAACTTGTTTAATCAAGCTGAAACCGCTTCCTGCTTCGAGAAATTCACCATTGCAAAATTTTCAGAAAGGTAAAGAGAATTTTTTTTAGTATTATTGAAATACAACTGCAACAAGAGTTCAAGAAAGGGGAATTTAGCTAATGAGGTATGTATATATAGTCTTCAAATGAGATTTATTGTTTTTTGCCTTTTTTTAAAAAGTAATGGAGAATAACAGTTGCAAGTAGAAGCAGATTAGTTTGGAAGTAAGACTGTAGATTTGTCATTTAGTGTTATGAATGCATATAATTTCATCTATAATTTGTTTTATATGAAGACACAATGCTTTGTGTCTTCACTCATGTTCATGGTATTTAATATATTTATTCTCGCAGTTTCATTTTATATGATGGCAATTAGATATGAAGCTTAATAAAAAAAAAGAAATATTTTTAAAACTTGTTTCATCATAGATTATATGTACTACTATATTGGCTCAAAGGTGGTTAGTCGTCAAACACCTTTCATCAAAAAATTTGGTTGTCATCAGTCAAATTATATTAGATCATATATATATATTAAATCTTAAATATCCTTTACAAAAGTCTTAGTTGCATCACTGGCTATAAGAATGTACGTCATAATTAAAGGATAAATGAAGAGTTTAAGTACTATAAGAAGTTCGATTCATTTTCAACGGATTAAAAGGAAAATAGTGTCGTGTTTAATTAACGGAGTTGGCTGATATGTATGTTTTTTTTTTTTTATTTTGAGTTTAAAAAATACTTTTTTTTCTTCAGAATTTGTGTTATTGCAACAAAATCTGAGTTTAATTTTCTCAATTCTTTGATAGAAGTAAAAGCATTCAATTTAAAGTTATCTTTAGCTTAAGCTAAAACGTGAAAAATACATTTTGTTATAAATGAACTTTGCAGATTCAAAAAGAGATTTACAATAATAAATTAAATTTGACTAAATTTAAATTACAACATGATTGAATTTGACTAAATTTAAATGACAGCAATACTATTGAATTTGACTAAAAAACAACAATTTAATTGAATTTGACTAAATTATAACAATTTAATTGAATTTGACTAAAGTTTATTGACGGTCTAAACCCAAAGCATACGTTTTGTCTTTTAATCTGTGTCTTAGATTTTTCAAATACATAGTTACTCAACTAATTAATAGTTATTAACTAATTATATCATAAAGCTATTTAATTGTTGAAAAAATAAGAATCAAGAAAAAAGATGATTTGATGATATAATTGTCACGGCCCGAGCCTACACCTGGGCGGGACTGACACTCGAGAACCATTGTTGCCCCCGAGCGAACCCTTGGCCCGGCTTAACTCATAGCGAAAGACTTAAATAACAGGAAAATAGTCTCAAAAAGGTAAACTCATGAAATAACTTAGAATGTCTTAAAAGAACATTCAACTAGCCAAGATAGCAACACAAGATTCAACATAAGCCAATAACAAGATAATGACAAATGAACTAACTAATTGTCTATGAAGCCTCTAAACTGTGAGGGATGTCGGGACAAGACCTCCGATCAGTCTAACAACTAAAAGTACTAAAGCAATGTAAATAGGGATCCTCCGTAAAGTAATGAGGCTCACCAACTGACTCTGAGTGCTCGACTAGATCAATAAGGAGCTGGGTGCTGATCCTGGTTTCTTATATTTGCATCATAAATTGATGCAGGCCAAATGACATCAGTATATTGAATGTATGAGCATGTGAGGGGAATTCTAAACAATACATAAGCTTGAACTGAAATCTGAAAGAAACACTTACCTCAACTTTACTCAAACTCATGGATACTCAACTCAAATGCAGAATTAAACAAAATTCAAGATGCAGTTTATATGAAGCATTTAAAACAGTAAGAAACAACTCAAGATACATATATAATAAAGTAATATAACTTTGTGGGAGTTTCTCTAATCGACAACCATCACTATGAGCTATGTGATGATATATCGTCTCGCCCACGCTGCCAGAACTATCCTATAACTTGCCGAGATATAGAACGTCTCAACTAAGTGGATCCACTAGTCTATGCTAAAAAACACTAAGGAATCATCTAAAAATATGACCTTTTTCTACCCACTTTGGCTACTTGGTTTATGGAGACATTGAGTTGTTATGAACTCGTCCCCACATCAGTGCTCAGTACTACTCCCAAAATACTTAGTTCATATGTTTAAAAACAAAAACTCTTTCTGTGGTTTGAGATAATTACTCAAAAACTAGCTCAAAGACTGTCTTGGAAATCAGTGTTTCGTCTCTTGTTTAGATGTGAAAACATTTACTCTTTGGAAATACTTAGTTCCCATATACTCTTTCTGAATGAATGAAATTCATTTGTTACTCTTAATTAACTCAAAACTCAAGACTTAAAACAAGATTAAAACATTTGTAAGAGGCTTCTTGAAAGGACTCTAAGAACTTACTAGACTTGGCTCTTAACTTTCCTTGAATTTGAATTTATGGATTCAAGGTTATATTCATGTTTATGGATGATTTTTAGGTGTTTAGAAGTCATTTGGAGTAGTTAGAATCGATAGGAATTGTTAGCACACTTTAAAAGGACTCAAACGGGCTAAACAACGAAAAACGGGTTGGGGTGGTCGACTCTGGCGCACTGCTGGTGCGCCGCGCCATCCCCAAAGTTTAGAGAGCCATTTCTAGTGCACTACCACAGCCTTCCTAGTGCTACGGGGGCGCGTCATGCAAGCATCCCCCAGGCAAAATTGATGAATTTTTCCTCTTATTTTCTGACCTTAATTCAATTAATTTCGATTCTTTTTCTCAAAAACTCTTTAGATTGAGGTACCCAAAACATATACACAAGAATCTAACTCAAAGAAACTTTAATAATCGACATTAAACTCTCAAGAACTCCTCAATCTCATCCCAAGTTCAAGAACAAAAGCAATTCTAGAATACAACTCAAGAACGTCAAATTCTCAATCTTTTAGGATGAAATTACATTGAATTAAACATGTTTGGCACATGGGTGAACGAACCCAACACTATGTGAACTTACATACCTCGTAGGATCAAATCCTTGACAAAATCCGTAATTAATTCCTCAAGAAATAAATGAATCTAGACCTTTTATTCTCCTTTCTCCTCTTGCGTTCTTTCTCTAAAAACCTTAGCGTGATTTTCAATTGTGTAATTAGGTAGTGAAGAGACCATAATACCCATCTAAAATCCGATTTTGACTTTTCTTATCTAGACAACCCAACTTCAAATGGACATATCTCCCTCATATGAATTCAGAATTGAGCAAACTCAGTGGCTTTGGAAAGATAACTCAAAGACCTTTCCTATAATATCTTGCAGCACACCTAACTCGTCACGCCCTGAGGCTTCCCCCTGGACGCGGACTCGAACGCAGGACCTAGTATCACGAGTGACCCCAAGCTAACTCTGCTGGCATATCATAAGCAACTAAAGTAAACTGGAGCAATAAATACTATACGGAACCTAAATTATATGATAATCTGAAATGATGGGGAATACCCATATACTATCTGAATAAATGAAAACAGAGAGTTTGAATACAAATGAAAAGTCAAACTCTAACACTATAACTGAATCTAACTATGTCTGAAATAAGCCACTAAACTGACTAGAAGTGCTGGGAAATGCCCCAGCTAAATCTAGTAAAAACTTAAAACTAAAGACTAAAATGGAAAGATAACATGTCAATTGTCCTCGAAGAATGAGGATTCACCACTGATGCTGCTGAATTGAAGATTAGAAACCGATTTATGCATGATTTGACTGTTGAGGACCTGAACCAACATCACGAGAAGATGTAACGTAGGGTATGCGTCAATACTTGAAAGGTATTGAGCATGCAAGATAGAGTAAAACTGAATAGCAACATAACTAAACAAAAAATAAAGCAAAGATATAATATGAACATGATAAAGATACTCGAACTACTGAACATGGCTAAACTGAATGCAATGACCAAGTTTATAACATGCTGAAACTGAGTGTTGAACTGTAACTGGTGACTTGGTCAGTGCAATAGAGTCTGACTAAACTGTAAGAGAGCTACTAATAACCGACATAAAACCACATGAGCTAAATATTGAGTCCGATGTATACGCCCTATCGAGAGGACCCAATATACCCTGCCAGAAGTATAAAGGCATGCTAGCGTGATCACTATTATGATGCCCACAGAGGGGATTTACAACCTACGAGGAATGTAGTTCTGGGACTTGAGGGTGATTGACCCTAGTTCACTCAGTATTAAGCTTCTCCCAATTTATAGTGAAATTAACATTTTATGACAGAATTTCTTTAAAACTGGATAGCACCAAATACTGACATGCAACTGAGAATGTAACATTAATATACTGATAATGCATTCGAAAACTAAGGCATACTTATATATAACTGAAATAACTAACCTAGCATATGTAATTCATGAACTAAAAGAACTACATAACTAGGGTTCTGAGTTTATGCATGAATCTAGGAAAGATCGATAATACAACAGGATAATATGATTTGGATTATTCTAACAACTAAAACCTAACAATTTCTAACATTCAAGAAACCTAGGTCTAGATAATATTAAGGGAATCAAGATTCTGACTGAAATCTAGGGACCTAATGGGTGAAAGGAACCCACTAGTGAAATCCCACATACTTGGTGATGAATTCCATAGAGAGATCTTTTAATTTCAGGGCTGAAACTAATGAAGACTTGCTGCGTTCTTAGACTAGGGCTTGGTGGACTCATTCTCCTTTTGCATTATAATTTTTCTAATTTTTTGGTGAATGATTTGCTTAGGGTAGATTCTAGTTTAGTTACTAGGCTGAAGCTAACCAAAACTACGTAGTTTAAGGGGTTAAACAACATAGTTTAGGGGTCCAACGCATAAGGAAAAAACCAAAAGACCCCTGACTTAAAATTTGTTGGGGTCACGATGGACAGGACCGACAAACCTTGGATTGATCGATGGTCTATGCTGGTCAACCGTCGATCGGTGACTACAGTTTATGGCCTGGCCTACGGTCCGTAGGTACGGCTGTGGGTTGACATTTGGCCAAATTTTTTAAGGATTCTAGAGTAAGGGTCGCAGGCGGTGCACCACGAACCTACAGACTGTACCGTGGATCTTTCTACGATCTGTGGGTGGTGCCCGTTGGTGCCATTTGCAACTCCTGAAATCTGCAATTTGGTAGTTCTAGCATGTGGGGTGTTACATTATCTCCTCCTTGGGAACATTCGTCCTCAAATGAAGACTAAACTAATTGAAATGGAGGGAAAGAACTGCAACCCCTACCACTAAACACTGGAAACTGAGATTTCTAACTAAACTAAGTCCCAAGAGCATGCAATACGCTGAAAATGCAAATACAAACTGAAGGAACATGATGCTAATATTGAAACTGTGCATGAATGACAGAAAAACTGGAGAGGAACTATTACCTTAAGCTGGAATGGAATCAAAAGGAAAAAGATGAGGATACTTGGCCTTCATGGCTGCTTCTGCTTCCCAAGTAGCTTCCTCTACGGACTAACTCCTCCAAAAAACTTTGATTGAAGCGACTTCTTTGTTTCTCAAGCTTCGAACCTGACGATCAAGGATTTCAATTGGTACCTCTTCATAAGTGAGACTATCATTCACGGCCACACTTTCTAAAGGTATAATAGATGCTGGATCACCCACACATTTCTTCAGCAACGAAATATGAAAAATCGAATGCACTGCTGCTAGTTTTGTCGGCAACTCTAACTGATAAGCCACTTTATCAACCCTTTTCAAGTTTTTGTAAGGGCCTACATATCTAAGACTAAGCTTCCCTCTCTTGCCAAATCTCATCACCCGCTTCATAGGCGACACTTTCAGAAAAACCTAATTATCAACTTGGAACTCTAATTCCCATCTCCTTACATCTGCATAGGACTTTTGGAGACTCTAGCCTGTCTTAAATCTATCTCTAATGAGTTGCACTTTCTCATAGCATCATGAACTAAATCTGGCCCTATCAAGGCTGCTTCACCTACTTCAAACCAACCAATTGGAGATCTGCATCTACGCCCATACAATGCCTCATAGAGGCCATCTGAATGCTGGAATGGTAACTATTATTGTAGGTGAACTTTATAAGAGGAAGGTGATCATCCTAACTACCCTTGAAATCGATCACGCAAAGCTCTCAATGTTGACACCTAATTTTGACCCTCCTCGATAATAGTTAATTTCTGAGCTCCTTAATTTTCAAACAATTTAAAATAATTGACTTCATAAAATTTCAAATATTTTCAAGTTAGTTTTGAATAGTTTTGTCACTTTTTTATAATTGTTAGATAACTTATTTGTTTTACATAATTATGTATATAATTACTAGTATATTTTATGAATATTCGAAAATCAACTCAAAAATATCTTGTTTTATTTAAATACTTGGTTAATTATTGTAATAGTTTATATCTTTAATTATTTAATTTACAATTAAGTTAATTATCTTATTTCGTTAAAGTTAAGAAGCTCATTAATTGATTTATATTAATTCATCTTGTCTTAATTTTAGCCAAATTCATCGGTTAAATTTAATTTGGTGACCTTTGAAAGTTATTTGGTCTTTTGTTTGATTACAATCTTAGCAAAAATCCATATATTAGTTTCAAGTTATTTAAATGTCCAGCTTTGGGCGTTGTCTTTGCAATTTTCCAGCCCACTTTTAATTCCTAATCCCTTTCCAAAACAATCCCAGCAGCAGCCCACTCCATTCCCACCTCCAAATCGACCCAGCATCACAAACCAATAATGCCCGACCCCACATAGTTTCTTTTCCTTTCTATCGAAGCCCAAAAACTCCAGCAATACCCGTAACTCCAAACTCGACCCAAATTTATGTTCAAAAGAACCCAGATGCTCAACGTCAATAGCAGTTGGCAAACGACAAGACGCAGCTGCGTCTCGAGACGTTCCCAGTGTCAAAGCAGCAGCAGTCGAACGGCGGAATCCACAGAAAGAAGCAACTGCATCTGCCCTCACCAACCCGTCCCAGCCCTGGCAGCCGCGTCCAATTGTTCTTGTGGCTACGAGATGGCGCCACGTCAAGCATAAAATCGATCCAAACCGTTCGGGCTACCTCCATCGTCTGGATTTCCTGGGATTTCGGAGAAAATCACACACCAAGAGCAGCCTTTTCTCATCCTTAGAGATTTTTAATTGAGGAATGGAAGGAAATTTCCTATTTCACCCTTGTGCTCATCGGATTTCTCACCCGAACCTCAATTTTTTCTATCTAGACAACCCCCTTTTATTCACTGTTAGGGAGGAGGAAAAAATTTACGGATAGAATATTGAAATTTGAAGGTTGGAGAATAGTATTATAGGAAATCGAACCCATGAAGGTTTGAGCCTCGAATTTTTTATTTTCTTTCGAGTTCTTTTGTTCATCTGTTGGTGGTGGTCGGTGGTCGTAGGAACGTCTTCAGCTCGTTATCTCAGTTCTGTGCCCTCCATAAGGTAATACTTATTATTCTCGTATCTATTTTGATTCCAAATTTGGCGACTGTTTGATTTTTTTATTTTTTAAAAAATTGTGTAAAGTCCTGAGATGTTAGGTTTTAGAGCATTTGATTGACTAATGATTAAGAATCAGTAATGTAGTTTATTAACTAATTCAAAGGCTCTTTCAATTCAAACTTCGTGACTTCGTTTAGTGTTGAGATGTTTTCTCTCTGTTAAATACCCCATTTATTTCAATTTGCTACCAATGTTTAATTTCACTATATTTTCTGTGGATGGTAGTTCAGTTTTGAGTTTGATTCGACTACTTTTTACGATCTTTTCTTATTTGATTCTTGCATAAGTTTGTCCATGGTTTGTTTCCCCCGTCT
This sequence comes from Solanum bulbocastanum, assembly GCA_037074985.1. NCBI lineage: Eukaryota > Viridiplantae > Streptophyta > Magnoliopsida > Solanales > Solanaceae > Solanum > Solanum bulbocastanum. Next base: position 37,159,031 of record CM073604.1, on the reverse strand, counting down.
TAGCTTTATTTCCATTCATTATGATGCGGCAGTGAATATGATTCAGAAACTGATTAACAGATAGAATGTTTCTAGTTCTCGTTAAGTCTCCTTGTGTTTATTTTGTCCCTTTGTTATTCCTCATCCTAATCTACCTACTTGAACATTGTTGAATCTGTTTTGCCTATACCTTACTCTATTTTCAAGCACCTGGCCCTTTGTTGTTTGATGTTGATTGTCGTTATCTTTAAATAGGTGCAGAATCTCAGAATCAGTTAATTTGGTGGTAGTACTTTGTCTTATTTTTTTTTTCTTTCTGGAGTCAACAACCCTATTTTTCCATTCTCCGATTTCATTATTTGTTCATTGCTTAGCATGACATGTTTTGATCAAGGCTATGCCTTCAATTTGCCTAAAAAATGTGTTTAAAAGTTGTTTACCACTTACGGTTGATCTAGTATCAAAATGTGGAGTTATGTTATTTTCCAAATTTTAGCTTGTTTCAGTTCTTGTTTTTCTTTCAAGTTTACTGTCTACCTTACTTATCATAATTGTTTAGCCTTTAATTCTTTACGTTAAGTTCATAATTCTCATATTAGTTAATGTTCAGGTAATAAGACATGATGCATTGAGCCCTTTCTGTTAGTTGTCCTTACCCCCTATATTAAAGCAACATTAATTTGAATTACTTTAAACCCTTCATTAGCATGATTCGAGTTTCCTGCATTACGTATGGATTAGTTTACGTCTTTAAATTGATCATGAGTTGATAAAACATTTAATAGTTAAAAGTGTTGTGGTATTCGATTATTTAAGATTCTTTGAGGCAGCTACCCATCTGTAAAAAATGGAATTGTTGGGGGTAATTTCGTTCAATATTGGTTGGGTGTATTTATTTTATTTTTATACATACAAGTTGTAATACATACTCTAAATTCTTTACTTGCTTTGTATACAATATGGTATTATGAATTTTTTTTCTGAACTAATTCGTGATTGCGGCATAGCAGATTAGTTTCTCTGTTTGTTTTGATTGAATCATGAAATAACTTTAGTAATCAAGTTCATTTGCTAGCAACAAAAATAGTGTAAGCTTACATGATTAGCATATCTTGATATACTCATTTAGCTGGTCACATTTTAGCTTGAAATATTCACATAGATCTGGGTGATATTGCCATCTGTTTAAAAACTCCTTAATTGATTATATTTGTTATTTAAATTATAGCATTGAATAGCTATCAAATTATATAGTAAGTTGATATGAATTGTGAAGCCTTTCATTGATCCATTATTCTCTGCTTTGGCATGAACCCGTCTTTCCTCCCTTCGCGGTCATAAAGACCCAAAATTCTTTTATCGAGTCAGCCAACCTTGAAAAATTAAAGAACAACTCTTTGGAGTTGATGTACAGGTCTCGAAAAATAGAAAAATGTGTTTTATACATCCGATATACATTGATATACATAAAGTGTATACAAAAAGGTTTTGGGTAAAAACCCAAAAATTGCAGCGAAATTGGCCCAAAAAGGAGGCCCAAATTTGATTTCTCCTCACTCTTTAATTATATAATTGTGATTATTTATTGTTGTTGTTTAACTCTAACTTTAGAATTATTAATTAACTTGGTTGAATTCCCCAAGGACGAACTTTTTCTTTGTGTTTTTTTTTTAAAAAAACAAATCTTGTCAACTCTTGTAGTTTCATTTATAATCTTTAGTCAAAACTTTTTTTATTAGTTTAAAATAGTTTTTTCATATTTCGATTAACCAAAAAATGATTCAAATAAAAATCAATTAACCTAGTTTTGTTAAAATTCTATCCACTAGCAATTTAATTCGAATGTCTTACTGTTAGGTTCCCTTCTCTAAAAATAAAAATAAAAAAAATAAGAAAAAATAAAATTGCTCTTTATTTAATTATTTTCTCAAAGTTAATCGAATATTGTAAATTATTATATATTTTTTTTATGTTAAATCATATTCCTAAGAATTAGTCAAAAAATCATTTTAGTCAAGTTGTAGGATAGCCGCATGTTAGCGGCTACTTTAAGTGCTAATTCCTTCTTAGAGTAGAAATAAGAATTTCTTACCTGTTTTCTCTAATTTTTTAAAGACTCATCTGTTAAATCCTTTTAAATTAAGTTTTCTTAATTTCTAAAAAAATTAAGTGGCGATTCTTTCCTACATATTTTTTTCAAATTGTTTTATACTTGGAACATTTCAAAAAGTGATTTTTTCTAAAGATAGAAAAATTACGGCACAACACTCAACATATCCTCTAAGGTATGAATGGTATGCTCTGCCTGGCCATCCATCTGCGGATGAAATGTTGTGCTAAGATTAACTTGAGTACCAAGACCCTTCTGAAATGACTTCCAGAAATGAGAGGTAAACTGAGGACCTCTATCTGAGATGATAGACAAGGGAACCCCATACAACCTGACTATCTCATTAATGTAAATCATGGCATAGTACTCCGTCGATTCCGTAGTCTTGACAACCAAAAAGTGTGCAGACTTAGTAACTCTGTCAACAATCACAAAAATGGAGTCATGTTGTCTGTGAGTATGAGGTAAACCTGTGATGAACTCCATGTTGATCACTTCCCATTTCCAAGTAGGAATGTTGATCTCTTGAGTCGAACCTCCTGGTTTCTGAAGTTCTACCTTCACTTGCTGGAAATTAGGGCACTTACCACAAAATCTGCTATATACCTTATTCCACCAAAAGACTTCCCACAGATCACGGTACATCTTAGTAGCGCCTGGATGAATAGAATATTTGGAATTATGGGCTTCTACAAAAAACTTCTGTCTCAACTCACCCACTTTAGTAACACATAACCGACCCTGATAGCGAAACAATCCATCTCCCCAATGGGAGAAAACCTCAACTCTCTACTGATGGATTGGACCCATTAGTTAAAGTAATATCGGATCACTGTCTTGCTTTTCCTTAACCTTCACTATCAATGAAGATTTTGACCCACTCTGAACCATTACACCACCATCTGATATGCTCATAAGACAAACTCCTAAGCGAGCAAGCCTGTGAACATCCTTTGCTAGTTCCTTTTTTTCTTCCTCAACATGTGCTACACTACCCATAGGTAGTCTTCTTAGAGCATCTGCTACTACATTGGTCTTACCAGGATGGTAATGCACACTCATATCATAATCCTAGAGGAACTCAAACCATTTCCTCTGGCGAAGATTCAACTCTTTCTGGGTGAACACATATTGAAGGCTCTTATGGTTTGTGAACACATCTACATAGACACCATACAAGTAATGTCTCCAAATCTTAAGTGCAAACACCACTGTTACTAGTTTTTCTCATATACCTTAACCTGTCTAGAAGCATAAGTTATAACCTTACTTCGCTGCATCAACACACAACCTAGGCTGACTCTGGATGCATCACAATAGATAATGTAACCGTCTGAAGCCTCTGGTAGAGTCAAAATAGGAGTTGTAGTCAACCTAGTTTTCAATTCTGCAAAGCTTTTCTTACAATTATTTGACCATTGAAACTTGACTTTCTTCTGAGTCAACTTAGTCAATGGAGAGACTATGGATGAAAATCCTTCCACGAACATCTGCAATGACCCGCTAGACCCAAGAAACTTTTGATATCTATAAGAGAGGTAGGTCTGGGCTATTGTTTCACTGCTTATATTTTTTGATAATCCACTTGGATCCCTTTGCTAGTCACAATGTGACCATGGAAAGCAATGAATTGCAACCAAAACTCACATTTGCTAAACTTAGCGAATAACTGGAGATCCTTGAGAGTTTGTAGGACAACCCTCAAATGGTTCGCATGTTCTTCCTCATTCCTAGAGTAAATGAGGATATCATCAATAAAGACGATAACGAACAAGTCCAAATACTTCTTGAATTTTGAAAGTTGTTTTTGAAATGTCACTATCTTTGACTCGAAGTTGATGATAACCGGATTTGAGGTCTATCTTTGAGAAATGACTAGCACCCTGAAGTTGGTCAAGCAAGTCATTAATCCTAGGATGAGATACTTATTCTTGATTGTGACTTTGTTCAACTGCCTATAGCCAAAGCACATCCTGAGAGAACCATCTTTCTTCTTCACGAACAACACTGGTGCACCCCATGAGGAAATACTGGGTCTAATGAAGTCCTTATCTAGAAGGTCTTTCAATTGCTCTTTCAATTTCTTAATCTCAGCTGGAGCCATTCTGTAAGGAGGAATAGATATATGCTGGTTATCTAGAAGAAGATCGATTCCAAAGTCGATTTCCCTTTCGGGAGGAACTCCGAGAAGATCTTCTCGAAACACTTCTGGAAATTCATTGACTACTGGAAATGACTCAAGAGTCGGGGTTTCAGAGATTGAATCCTTAACCTGATCTAGATGATAGATATAAACCTTATAGATCATCTTTCTAGCCTTAAGGTAAGAAACGAATCGACCCATAGACGCTAAACTACTACCCTTCCATTCTAAGATTCGTTCGTCTGGAAATTAAAAATGAACAATCCTAGTTCTACAATGGACTGAGGCATAACAGGAATGTAACAAATCCATGGCTAGAATGATGTTGAAGTCTACCATTTCTAACTCTACAAGATCTGCTGAGGTGACTTTTTGGGAGACCGTGACAAGGTAATTTATGTATACCCGTCTAGCTATAACTGGGTCACCGACTAGAGTAGAGACTGAGAAGGATTCTCAGAGAGTTTCAGGACTAACATTGAAATTGACTGTTATATAAGGAGTTATAACGGAAAGAGTAGCCCCTGGATCTAACAAAGCATAAGCATCTAAGTAAAAGATTGGTAACGTACCGGTGACTACATCCGGAGAATCTTCCTGATCCTGGCAAGCATAAAGAGCATATAACTTATTTTGGTGTTGACCGCCACCTGTACGGATGAGTTACCCTGCTGAGTTGGGCGACCTGTTGGTGCTGTTGAAGATATGGACAGAGCTCTACTATTATTGCCCCCTTGACCCTGTTTAGAAGGACAGTCTTTCAACTTGTGACCAGACTGACCACACCTAAAACATCTTTCCTTTCCTGCAAAACACTCACCCGGATGGTTCTTACCACACTTTGGACAAGTTGGGTAGGTTCTGGTGCCTCAATTACTACCTTGAGACTTAGAGCCCGATGTCTTACCTTTTTGATCATTTCGAAACTTAGAGGATGGAACACTAGCTAATGAAGGTGCTGGAGCTGAAGACTTCTGCTGAAACTGCGAGCTATTTCCACCACCCGATTTTTGTTAAGAATAGTCATAGTTGCTTGTCCTAGCCTTTTGATTCTCCTTGGCATGTTCCCTAAGCTTATCACCCTCAACCTGCTGAGCATGAGTCATGAGCCTAGAGATGTTCATGTCTTCTCGAAACATAACATTCATACGCTCTGTCTTCATAAGGTCGGATACCCCATAAAGAAACTTATTTATTTGAGCCCTGGAATCGGCAACCATGTGAGGAGCATACCTGGAGAATTGGGTGAACTTGAGTCCATACTCTTAGACTAATATAGAATCCTGCCTCAAATTCATAACCTCCTAAGCTCTTGCCTCCCTCAACTCCCTTGGGAAGAACCTATCCAAAAAGGTCTCACTAAAGCATTCCCAAGTGATAAGAGTTACATTTGTACCCCTGCTCTCTTTCCACTGAGTATACCATATGTGAGCTACATCCTTCGACTGATAGGATGCCAACTCTACCCTAACATTATCTATCACTTGTATTACTCCAAATATTTTCTTGACCTCATCTATTAAGTTTTGGGGATACTCACCCATATGCGATCCAAAAAAGTCAAACGGATTCATCCTAACGAAGTCACAAACCCTGGCTGCCACTGATCCACCACCAGCATTTGTAGGAACTGGAACCTGCTGGTTGTTCTAATTAATCGCACTCTGAGCCAAAAATTGAATGACATTCCTGAATTCTACATTCGAAACTTCCTGATATGGGACTAGAAGAGCTACGTTAGCATTTATGGCATTCACATTCCTTTCATAAGCTTTACGAGGAGGCATGATCTGAAACACATAACGTCAAGTTAGAATGAGGAATTAGATCATACCTTACGCACGATAAGAGTAACAAAGAGAGTGAAGTTTTTCCTAAAACACTTTGCAGCCTCCTTATCATTAGATGTACTGCACTTTATACCCATGAAAATGACTCTGCTTAGTGCAGCTTTTCAGACATCCTAGGACACTTAAACCTAGTACTCTGATACCAAGTTTGTCACTCCCCGAGGCTACCCCCTGAACGCGGACATGGGACCTAGATCACGAGTTACCCCAAGCAAGCCTTGTTGGCATATTATAAGAAACTAAAGTAAACTGAAGCAATAAGTATTGTTCGGAAGCTAAATCATATAATAATTTGAAATGATGAGAAATACCCATATATAATCTTAATAATTGAAAACTGAGAGTTTGAATACAAATGAAAATTCAAACTCTAACACTATAACTGAATCTAATTATATCTGAAATAATCCTCTAAACTAACTAGAAGTGCTGGGACATGCCCCAACTAAATCTAGCAAAAACTGAAAACTAAAGACTAAAATGAAAATATAACATGTCAACTGTCCAAGAAGAATGAGGACTCACCACTGATGTTGGTGAATTGAAGATCGAGAACTGCTTTATGTGTGATTTGACTACTGAGGACCTAAATCTACATCACGAGAAGATACAACGTAAGGTATATGTCAGTACTTGGAAGGTATTGAGCATGCAGGATAGAGTAAAGCTGAATAATAGCATAACTGAACAAGCAATAAAGCAATGATATAATTTGAACATGATAAGGATACTGGAAATACTGAACATGGCTAAACTAAATGCAATGACCAAGTTTATAACATGCTTAGACCGAATATTGAACTGTAACTGGTGACTTGGTTAATTCAATAGAGTCTGACTAAACTGTAAGGGAGCTACTAATAACCGACATAAAACCACATGAGCTAAATGTGGAGTTCGATGTATACACCTCATCGAGAGGACCCAGTATACCCTGCCAGAGATATAAAGGCATGCTAGCGTAATTACCAAAATGATGCCCACATAGGGGACTTACAACCTACGAGGAATGTAGTTCTGGGACTTGAGGGTGACTGACCCTAGTCCACTAAGTATTAAGCTTCTCCCAATTGATAGTGAAATTAATATTTTATGACTGACTTTTTATAATACTGGATAGCTCAAAATACTGACATGCAACTGAGAATGCAACATTAATATACTGAATGCATTTAAAAACTAAGGCATGTTTGTATATAACTAAAATAACTGACCTAGTATGTGTAATTCATGAACTAAAGGAACTACATGGCTAGGGTTCTGAGTTTATGCATGAATTTGCACAAAAATGATACTACACATGATAATATGATTTGGATCATTCTAACAGCTAAAACCCAACAATTTCTAACATTCAAGAAACCTTAGGTCTAGATAATATTAAGGGAATCAAGATTCTACTGAAATCTAGGGATCTAATGGGTGAAAGGAACCCACTAGTGAAATCCCACATACTTGGTGACGAATTCCACGGAGAAATCTTTCAATTTTGGGGCTGAAACTGACGAAGACTTACTGTGTTCTTGGACTAGGGCTTGGTCGACTCTTTCGCCTTTTTTGTGTTCTAATTTTTCTAAGTTTTTTGGTGAATGATTTGCTTAGGGTAGATTCTAGTTTATTTACTAGGCTAAAACTAACCAAAACTACGTAGTTTAGGGGTTAAACGACGTAGTTTAGGGGTCCAACACATAAGGAAAAGACCAAACAACCCCTGACTTAAAATTTGTTGGGGTTACCGATCGACAGGATTGACAGACCGTGGATCGACCAACGGCCTATGCTGGTCAACCGTCGATCGGCGGCTGGGACTGGAATCTGGGGACTCGATCCACGGTTTGTTGCCTAGCCTACGGTCCATAGGTCTGGCCATGGGTTAACACTTTGCCAAATTTTTGGAGGGTTCTGGGGTAAGGGTCATAGGCGGTGCACCACAGACTTGCAGAACGGACCGTGGGTACTCCTACGGTCCGTGGGTGGTGCTTGTCGGTGCCACCTGCAACTCCCAAAATCTACAATTCGGTAGTTCTATCATAGGGATGTTACATAACTCATCATGAGTTAGGAGTTATGGTCGTTTGAAATTAACCCAAAACTCATACTTAACATAACTTAGCCAAATTTCAGATTTTTCATTCTTTTCAAAAATGGCTCTTTCTAATTCTAGATCTTTCACTTAGCAAGGTGTTACAATAATAATGATGAGCTGAGTGACCATATGATAAATCAATCCTCATATTTGTGTATGTTGGTAAAAGTATAAGTACGGTAAAAAGAAAAAGGCATATCACATACATATGCCATTTAACTTGGTCTTAACTCATATTTTTATGCCCTTTAACTTTGGATGTACACAACTAGACGCTTAAACTTATATAAAATTGAACAAATTGATGCATATGTCATATGCGGCATTCTAATTGTAATTTGCGTCCTACATGGTGTCCTACGTGTATTATGTCACATAGGGCTCATGTGTCTATTTGTTCAAATTTATACAAGTTTAAGTTCCTACTTGTACATACCCACAGTTGGAGGACATAAATGTAAAATAGGCCAAGTTAAAAGACACATTTATGTATTATGCCTATAAAAATAATAAGAATAATTTTTCAAATTAATGCGCAAAATACCAACTATTTCTTAAGAAGATTCAAGTCATGCTATTACTCTATATCTTTAATTTATTTTCATCAACTTGAATAATCCTCAAGTTTTATGAAATATGTAGGATGAATATATACTTTTTTTTAATCTAGTGCTGATGAAATAGTTTTTTTTACTGATAACTATGGTATCTTAATGTCACAACCTGAGCCTACATCGTGAAAGTGGCCGGCACTCGAGAACCATTGTTGGACCTCAAGTGAACCCTCATCCTGGTTGACAATAAGTGGAAGACTAACTCAAGTATACATAAGCATCAAATTGAAAGAAACATTTAAAAAAAGTTTACAAAAACTCAAAACTTTGCTAAATATACCTAATATGAAACATAAGTTTTAGATAAAATATCTGAAACTGAAAGACTCTCCCAAACTGTAAATCTATAAAGCCTCTACTGTATACAAGGATGAGGGTGGGACAAGATCTGCGACTCCTCAAGAGAACTACTAGTAACAACTCATAAAAACTGGAGGCCTCTAGAAGCAAAAAGGTCTTACTCGAAAGCAGATGAGCAGATGAAGTGATCTCAACAAACTCTTATTGAAGATCCCAAGAACATGTATCTCCATCATTAAAAGACATTGGCTGGATGACATCAGTACAATGAATGTACAAGTATGTAATATAGATGAATAACAAAATAACTGAATGAAAGGACTGCAACAGATGTAGATATATACTCAACTGAGAATAAAGAAATAAATAAGTGAAATCGTTAAAACATTACAAAAATACTTACTCATCTCTAAACTCAACATATTAAGTGATATAATTAAAATATACTTTTAACTATATTTGAGAGATTCTCTGATATGAGCTACGTGATGATACACCATCTCGTCCATGCTGCCAAAACTTTCCTATACCTTGTCGGGGCATAGAACACCTCAACTAAGTGAATCCACTAAGCTCTGCTCGAAGGCACTTAGGATTCATTTAAAAAGAATGATCTTGTACCCATGTTAGCATGTGTGGTTTATGAGGAATGTGAGTTGTCTGAACTCATCACCATATCAGTGCTCAATACTACTCCTAATAATATATATTCATGCTCAATGTTTAAAAACATACTCTTACTCTGGTTTGAGATAATTGCTCAAACTGTCATCTTAAAAGAGGTATCTCTTCTAAAGTATCTCTAAACTCATTTAGAAATCAAAATTTCTCTTTTCTCAATGTAAAAACTGATACCTTTGGGAATACTTAGCTCCCTTATACTTTTACTCAATTCGTATTTGTAAAGTCTTTCTAAAAAATTTATCAAAATAATTTTGTGATATGATGATTGATGACTCGGGAAGTCATACTACATAATCATTGATGGCATATCTAGATATCATACTGCTGAAATATTGATGGCATACTCGACTGTTATAATAATCATGTTCTAAAAACCCTTTCTCAAAACTCATCTTTACTTCCTCAAAATCTCAATTTAAAACTCAAGCGTTGGCTTTAAAAAGCTTCTTAAGATTTATAACTCAAAATAGGGTTGATGTTGAATTATAGACATGAACAAATCAAATCAAGGATCTCAATAACAATATAGAAACTCAACACTTTAAACTCAAGGATTAAAGAACCCAAGAACTCAGAACTCAACGATACTTCTCATCTCAAGAATACTTAATTCATAGAGTTCACGTTGAAATATCGACATGAACGAATCTACTCAAGAATCTTAATGCAAAACATATAGCAATTCAATAATTAGAAATAGAATTTCAAAAAGAAACAAGAACTCAAAGTCAACTCATCTCAAGAATACTCAGTCTAGGGATAAAATCCTAGATTACTCTTTTACTAATTTGAAAGTAGATGTAAGGCGTGAGGACGAACTAGTCCAACACTAGATAGTCTTACATACCTGAAAGAACAAAGTTCTTGAAGAATCTTGATTAGATGCCTTGAAACCCTAACTTGAAGGAGAACAATCAAGAAAACCTTTTTTGAGATTCTTGAATTAGTTTCTTGAAATCTCTATAGCCAAGAGTTATTATTTTCATTATCGATTCATAATTGTATGGAGGAATATGAGTTGGAAAGAATGGAATTCTTGGAGAAAAACTTATTGTCACGCCCCGTGCCTATACCTTGGACGTGACTAGCACTCGAAAACGATTATTGTCCCCAAGCGAACCCTTGGCCTGGCTCAATACTCAGCGAAAGACTTACTCAACAATAACGGGACTTTAAAAGTAAACTTACTCAACTGTCTAAAAATATAAACTCAGAATATTTTAGAGATAAAACATTTACTAGCCAAAAAAGACAACTCAAGTCTACAACATTAAACACTGGAAATGAAAAAGACTCATGAACTACTCTACTCAACTCAACCTCAGCTTATGGATACTCAACTCAAAGCAATATAAAAACAACAATAAAGGTGCAGTTTATATAAAACATTTTAAAACAATAGATAACAACTCAAAATATTCAAAAATATAATAATAACTCAGTTTGTATGTAAAAATATAATATAACTCTATTTGGGAGATTCTTTAACCAACAACCACCACTATGAGCTATGTGATGATACAATGTCTCACTCACGCTGCCAGAACTGTCATATACCTTGTCAGGGTGTAGAACTCCTCAACTAAGTAGATCCACTAAGCTATGCTTAAAAATCAATAACGAATCATCTCAAAGGTATAAACCTTTCCACCTCCGTTGGCTATATGATTTATGAGGACTTTGAGTTTTCTAAACTCGTCCCCATATCGGTGCTCAATACTACTCCAAAAATATAACTTAGATCATATGTTTAAAAACATTTCCTCATCCTCAACTTTGTGATTATTACTCAAAAGATTTCAAAGAGATAGTACTCAAAACTCCTCATGAACTCCATTTACTCTTGGGAATACATAGTTCCCACATATTCATTTTTTAAAATGAAACTCAACTCTCCTCATCCCCTAACTCAAGTACTCAAGTCTTAAAACAAGTTTTAAAAGATTGTAAAAGACTTCTCAAAATGACTCAAAAGAACTCTCAAGACTCCTGCTCATAACTCTACCTTCAATTTAATTTATGAATTTAAGGGTTATGATTCATGTTATGAATGATCTCTCGATGTTTAACTAAGATTTTAAGTGTTGATATCAAGTAGAAAACATAGGTACGATTCTAGGGAACTCATACGAAAAAAAGGTTAGAAGGGTAGGGGACCTGGCGACCCTGGTTGTAACACCCCGTATGCTAGAACTACCAAAATGCAGATTTCAGAAGTTGCAGGTGCCACCGATGGGCACCACCCACAGACCCGTAGGGTGACCCACGGTCCATCCTAGTGGTCTGTGGTTTACCATCTGCATCCCCTCCCCAGAAAGCCCAAGAATTTTGGCCAAGTTTGGACCTACGTCAAGACCTACGAACCGTAGGTCAATCTACGGTGTAAGGTCCAGGTCGTGGTTCAGACCCCCAATTTTCAAGTCTTAGAACCCTGTCGACAGTTGACCATCACGGACCATCAGTCCATTCACGGTCCTTCGGTCTGGTCCGTCGGTGACCCCGAAAACTTTTAAGTCAGGGGTCTTTTTGTCTTTTCCTTATGCGCTGGACCCCTAAACTACATGGTTTTGGTCAGTTATAGCCTAGAAACTAAATTAGAACCTACCATAATCAATTATTCACCAAAAATTCATCAGACTTAGAGCAAAACAGAGGAGAAGGTTGACCAAGCCCTAAGTTCAAGAACGCAACGAGTTCTCATCAGTTCCAGCCCCGAAATCAAAAAATATCTCCGTGAAATTCGTCATCAGGTATGTGGGATTTCACTAGTGGGTTCCTTTCACCTATTAGGTCCCTAGAATTCAGTCAGATTCTTGATTCCCTTCATATTATCAAAACCTAGGGTTTCTAGAAATTCAACAGATTATTATGAATTAGTTACTTTAATGTTCCTAATCAGATTATCATGATTTTAGTATTGTTTTGCGTAGATTCTTTCACAAATTCAGAACCTTAGCTATGTAGTTATTTTAGTTCATGAATTACACATGTTAGGTCAGTTATTTCAGATATACATGCCTTAGATTTGAATGTTTCATTATCAGTACATTAATGTTGCATTTTCAGTTAGCATGTCAGTAGTTTGAGCTATCCAGTATTACAAAAATTCAGTCATAAATTGTTAATTACATAATCAATTGGGAGTAGCTTAATATTGAGTGGACTAGGGTCAGTCACCTTCAAGTCCCAGAACTATCCTTTAGGTTGTAAGTCTCATCTGTGGGCATCAATTTAGTGATCACGCTAGTCATGCCTCTATACCTCTGACAAGGTATATTGGATCCTCTCGATGGGGCATATACATCGGACTCTATATTTAGCTCATGTGGTCTTATGTCGGTTATTATTAGCTCTCTTATAATCAGATTCCATTGCATTGACCATGTATTAGTCACAGTTCAGTATTCAATCTCAACATGTTATAAAGTTGGTCATTGCATTTAGTTATTTCATGTTCAGCATTCTCAGTATAGTATTATGCTTATCTCTTATCATTGCTCAGATATATGTTTTGGTTCAGCTATGTTTATTTTTCAACCTTATTCTATCATGCATGCTCAGTACCGTTCAAGTACTGACGCATACTCTGTGCTACATCTTCTCGTGATGTAGGTTCAGGTCCTCAACTTTCAAATCACGCATTGATCGGTTCCTGGTCTTCAGCTTAGCAGCATCAGTGGTGAGTCCTCATTCTCCAAGGACGACAGACATGTTTCTTTTCTATATCTTAGTCTTTAGGTTCAGTTTTTGCTAGATTTAGCTAGGGCATGTCCCAGCACTTCTAGTCAGTTAGAGGCTTATTCATATATAGTTAGATATAGTTTTAGCATTTGAGCTTATTTCAGTATCTTAAACTCTTCTTAGTTTTTTTTTTTATATATATATATATATTCATATAGTCTATAGGTATTCCCCATCATTTCAATTTACATAGTGATTTAGTTTCCGCACAGTATTTTCTTACTTTAGTTTATTTAGTATGCTTATGATATGCCAGCAGGGTTAGCTTGACGTCACTCGTGATCCTAGCTCCCATGTCCGCGTCCTGAGGATAGCTTCGGGGCATGACATTGGCGCACTAAGTGGCGCAGGGTGCCAGACCCTAACCTACAGAACACTAGTTGGGCCGCACTGAGTAGCGCGACGCCCCATGCCTTTGCCCAGAAAACCGATGAATTTTCTTGTTCAAACTCATGCGCTAACTCATCTAGAATCGAATGATTCCCCCCAAACTCTTATAGATTCATAGACCCAATGTAATAACAACGAAATCCACTCTAAATTACTCAAGAACAATACTCAAACACAATATCCTCATCGCAAGAACTCAACAAAACCTCACTCCCCACTCTCCACCACATCCCACCTTCATGTTATTTTCTAGAGAATTAAAGAATGCGTTTTGATGGAACTTTGAACTCTTCAACTAATTTAGAATTGTTTAAGTTATATGACATTGCTAGTTTGTTATATCTTTACGGGAGAAGTCAAGAGTTATACTATTATATCGGTGAGTTTATACCGTAGTGAACTTGAATCTCCTTTAAGAGAGCGAGATATCTGCACCTCAGTCTGATATTTATTTATTTATTTCGTTCATTTTATTTTCAATCGTAAGGCATATTCACCAACACATTATTTTATACCTTTTTATTTCTCTTTCTCTTCATGATAATTACATGACATTATAATGAAATGTGAAAATGACAATATATTCATAAATAAATATCTCCATGACAATTTCATACTTTACTACATGGTAAGGGGACAAGCTGTACTTGTCAACATGAACCATATATATTATTCTCATTGTTGCAATTCATGAAAGTGCAATTATGCAACCATAACCTAGGCAAAGCATTACATTAACTTTGAGCCAAGAGTATCCTCTTCTAATCAAGAGGAACATGCTTGTGCTATTGCAGAAGCCATTTGTTCACTCTCAATTCCAGCATTGCAAATATTCGCGATACCACGTATATGTTTCTTTCCGTACGAACTTAATTTTCCACAATGTACCTCAAATGTTTCAATCTGTACATGAAAAAAAAAAAAGACTCGTTGAACTCAAAAGAACCAAAAAAACACGAAAAATAAAACCAAATAATTAGGTTGCTACTTACATAGGATTTTAGGCAATCCCAGTTGTCAACAAGAGGTTGTCCGGCAGGTCGAACGTGCTGCAGTACTTCAATACCTTTTTCAACTCCAAACAGAAGATCACCAATATGTTTTACACTATTGTCCACTTGACTTCTCTCTGCTATAGTTTTAATAAGTTTGACACGAGTTTCAAAATGCTCATCAGAGCCTTCAGGAGCATCTTGGTACTGCCAAGATTACGAATAAATTAGAACGTTTTAATTTTCTCTATCTTATAATACGTGAAATCAAATTTAATCAGATGAAGTAGGAAAAATTAAAATTACTTTTGATGTCAGGTAGAAAAGTTCAACGTCACGTTGGTCCACATTTTGTGACGATGATTCAGAATTCATGGAAACAAGACTATGGTTTACAGAAGCAGCGCCCATATACTGGAAAAGTACATCGACACTTAACACTGTATCACCATATTGCATGACATGTGAACCATATGTTAGATTGGCTGCTGTTCTGTTTGCAACCTGAGCAGCATCGTACACAATGAAATTATAAGAAAGCATAAATATGGCGTATAGGATCTGAACAAAAATTTTAAAATATATATACAATCGAGAGTATGTAGTACAAGATCTTACCGTGTTATACTGGTCGTTCAAAGTTTCAGTTTGGCGATCTTCAGCATCACTGTTCACAAGTGCAAACATCAATAAATTTGATGCAACTAACAAAGATGTGTTATTATAAGAGAAGTATCGAAAAATAACTTTATTTTTTTTAGTATAGTTCATTTTGATTAAAAATAAATAAATTGGCATCTTTAGGACAAGAAAAGTTATGAATTAGGCATTCTGAGCTGAAAGGAGGCAAGCAATTATTGAAGGAGGCATTACGGGCTGACTACAAGAAAAGCAAAGCTTTGTAGACACGATTACCTGTCTTCCATCCAAGCAACACTATATAAGTCTCCCAAGCACACACCTTTAAACTCAGGAGGGGGACATTCTACCAAGCAAGGACCACCTGCACCCATTTGGCAATATGTTCCCCAACTACTTTCATTGGGATTTGATGCAGTCGTTACATAAATATTAAGACCTTCAGGAAGAAGACCGTCAAACATGCTTCCAGACTCACAAGCTTCTAAGTAAAATACCTAAAAATATAAGAAAAAACATCGATCATCCAGCATAATATTAGACCGAAGGAACTAAGCAAATGACTTTAGATTGAATGAAATAAGGAAGTTAATTGTACCAGCTTACTATATGTCCCAGAAGCATGCTTCTTTTTCAACACATTAATCAAGTCATTCGCGTAGACAAGTCCAGTTGGCATTGCTGTTCGTTTTAAAACCATGAAATAAACATAAGTAATGTTTAATATATATAGAAAGTGTATATATATGCGATGATCTGAATTGCTATTGATACAATAAGCACTTACAAATAATTCCAGGGCCACCATGATCAGTATAGTAGATGAAAATATGGTCATTTGGAGCACTATTCAAAACTTTACCACTTCCTCCAGTGATACCACTTTTGTTTGCAAGAATAACATTGAAAAAGTTTTCAGCATTAACATCTTCACCTACATAATCCTGCCTCAACAAACACAACACAAAAATTATTAACCCCTCCTATATATAATCTCGAAAATATTTTCATGCCAACAAGAAAAAGAACAAACCTTAGGAACACCTTTGTAAACATCTTGTCCATGTGGATTATTGATGATAACTCCAGGTCTAGGATTCATAGTATTGTTAGCAATATCATCGTACATGAATACAATAATGTTTTCGTCTTTAAGACCACCTTTCTTGAGTATTTGATAAGCGTGACATACATCAGCCTGAAATCAATCAACAAAATCACCAAACAAATTACATATCGCGAAAATTAGACACATACATTATTTAAGTAGTTTTATTGATAAATGAGAACCTGGTGCCTATAATTAAACCATCCATTAGAGCCAGCAACTAGGACAGCCCATTTGGTCCCTACAGTTTCTTCAGTTAAGAATTTAGAGACACTACGACCTTCAATGTTGGCCCAAATTGAGAGCACAACAACAAGTACAACACACACATTGTACTTAAATATCATTGTATTGTGTTTTAATTTATGGTAAATTAACAAGGGACTATTGAGTTGTATGAATCATATTGATGTATGATAAATTTATAGGACTTCAAACTCCAACATAAGAGAATAACGTAGAATTCAAAGTTAACAATTACCATAAGAAGTCACGAAATGTGTCAAGATATACTTATATATTCTCATTGATTTACAAGAAATTTATCGTCATGACTTATGAAAGTTTTGTCATGTTATCACATTGTTATTGTACGTTTTCTTTTTGTGTCCATTAGAGTGGACTGGTACAAATCAAGGAAATCAAATATTAGGGAGATTATGGATTAAATGACACTCCATTTGTTTCAATTTATGCAACACTATTTGACTTGACAAAATTAAAGTATAAAAAAAGACTTTTGAAATTTGTGATCGGAAAATACTCTTTGACCATTTGTATTAATCATTATTTCATTAGGAGTAAAATGAGAATTTTAAAGTTAAATTATTTCCAATTGTAAAAATGTTTTTTTCTTTTTTTTGGGATGGACTAAAAGGAAAAAATGTCTCACATAAATTGGGACAGAGAAAATATAATTTTAAGGAAAGACTACATAATTACTACTATATTATACATAACCTAGAGGCTAGAGATAGAGATACTTTCAAAATAGGGGAAATTACGCGGATAGACAAACATATGCTAGTTAACTAGCTAACATAGCTATAGTTTGAATTAATTACCACTCGCAACCTCTTTTTAGCTATAATTATGTGCGTCTCTCTCGTGTCTTCTTCTCTCTCACCTTTCTCATCTCTTATACATATACAAATACAAATTATACATATACATATACAATTATATGACAAATATACAAAAACAATTCGTCTCTCTCACTCGCCAAATCTCCTCCCTCTCTCAATCTCGCTCACCGGATATACAAATACATATGTATATCAGTTACATATATACAATTATTTGACAAATATGTATATACAATTCGACAGATATTCAAATACAATTCACCTCTCTCCGCTATTTGCCCTCTCTCGCTCTACCCTCTCCTCCCTCTCCCGATCTCACTCGCCTCTCTCATCCCTCTAACATGTAGCTAGAAATCATAATTAGCAAACTATAGCTATGGAGCCTAATTAAGTTATTTTTAGTGACTATTCACGAAATTTCATCGTCGAAATAATATATCCAAGTTATACTTAAGGATTTATAACAAGTCTCTCTTCTCTTGCTCACCAATCTCCTTCCTCTCCTCTCTCTCCCTCTCCCTCTCTTGCTTTTCTCTCTCCTCTCATGTTCCCTTTTCGTCTTCTCAACAATTTATTGTGTGAATCCTTCTTCTCCCCTCTCTATATTTTATATTAATATGAAACTCCACTGAAGTTTTACCTGAATTATTTTTATCTACACCTTTATCGATATTTTCTATTTTGGGTTCTTGATTTGTTGTTCAATATTTGGATCTTAATTATCTTCTTCTTAGGTTGATCCTACCGATTGTAGCTATGTAGCAACAAAAAAATGTAATTGTGTATCAGAAAAAAAGTGATACGCCTATTATCAAATTTTATATTCTTCAATTGATACAAACAATTGTATTTATGAATCATAAAAAAAATTGTATATGAGTATCCGAAAAAATTGGTACAACTATTATCATATTGTATTTTTGTATCAGAAAAAAAAAGTTAATACAACTATTATCATAACAAGTTATTTTGGTGTATTTATTTTAGCAGTGATATAATACATAAATATGTCCTTAACATGACCTCAATTCACATTTATGCCCTCCAACGTAATTTTGGGTGTGCACAAGTAAGTACTTAAACTTGTATAAAGTTAAACAAATAGACACACATCCTATCTGGCATCCTACATGGAAATTTTCATCTTATGTGGTGTCATATGTGTAATATGTCACGTAGGACTCATATGTCTACTTGTTCAACTTTGCACAAGTTAAAGTATTTACTTGTGCACATCCAAAGTTGTAGGGTATAAATATGAAATGAGCCCAAGTTAAATGACATATTTATGTATTATGCCAAGTGTATTTGTCTATATATGTTTTAATTTCAAAGCTAATATGTGTATCTATGAGAGAGATGAGA
This sequence comes from Solanum bulbocastanum, assembly GCA_037074985.1. Taxonomy (NCBI): domain Eukaryota; kingdom Viridiplantae; phylum Streptophyta; class Magnoliopsida; order Solanales; family Solanaceae; genus Solanum; species Solanum bulbocastanum. Next base: position 37,139,945 of record CM073604.1, on the reverse strand, counting down.
GAAGCGAGTGAGATTTGGGATAGAGAGAGGAGATTGTGTATACATGATCTGTGTACGGTGGCGGAGCCAAGATTTTCAATAAGGGGGTTCAAAATAAAAAATAGACACACGAAGTAGTCGAAAGGGGTTCGACATCTACTATATATGCCTAAAAATTACTCCAACCATGTATAAATCATATAATTTTCCACCGAAGGGATTTAGAAGACCCCCTAATTGTAAGGTGGCTCTACCACTATCTGTGTATCTCAGTTTCAATTAAGATACAAGTTATATTTGATCGCCTCTCTCCTCTCTAAAATTATTATTATGAATTGTAATTATGTAAATTATAACTATTTTATTCATAATTATAATCCAAACTATAGTTATTTATAAAAAAAAAAATCTAATTTTAAGTGTAACAAATTACAAAATCAAAAGTAGATACTCACACAAAATGAAAATAATTTTAAACAATAAAAATTCACTTGCTCTCGATATTTACACCAAATTAAGTACATTAGTTTATCATTATTAGTGATGAAAATACGATAAAAGTAAGTCCTAATAAATTAATTAATTTACTTATCTCAATTAATATAAAGACACATATGTATGCAATTACTCTATTTGTCCACTTTTAATTGTCATGTTGCGTTTTTCGAAAGTCAATTTGACTAATTTTCAAAGTTAAATTAGATTACATTAATTCGATATTTTAAACAAAAAATTAGATATTTAAAAACTATACGAAAGTACTATAAATTTCAATTTTTTGCGTATCTCGTAAAATGTTAGTCAAAGTTAATATCGTTTGACTCTAAAAGAGAAAATTATGACAATTAAAAGTGGACGGAGGTAGTAGTAAATTGTCAGATGTGGATCGATGTGTTTCTTCATAAATATAATCAGCAGGCGGACGCTTAACGTATAATTCGATATAAATTAAGCCCCACAATACAAGTTATGTTGGGATAAATTACTCTGGGATAAATATGTTAAAATAAGTTATGTTGGGATTAGTTATGTTGGAAGTAGTTTTTATTGTTTGTATGATTTGTCATATTCAAACTTATATTCATTGCATAATTTCTAAGAATAAGTTATTGTTTACAAAAATATCCTTCACCTTAATTTGTATTTTTATACATTTTCTTTGCGAACTTTAGTTCGTTATTCATTCTTAAAAGTAAAATCTACATCTTATTTAACTTAAATATTTTTGTGTGTGCATTTCCATGATTGTACCATGTGTTTTGAAAATTAAACTTTCATCTTATTTAACTTAAACAAGTTAACTTCTGTCTTATTTAGCTTAAAATAAATTTTCCATCTTATTTATCTTTAAAATAAAACTTTCATCTATTTAGCTTAAAAATAAAACGTCCATCTTATTTAACTTAAAAATAAAAGTTTCATTTAAGTTTATTAAAGTAAAAGAAAATTTATTATTAAAGTTATCTACATTTTAATTGATATATAAAATTTAATTTTAAGTGAGTAATAAACTATTTAATTAAAAAATTAGTAGTGGATTGAACATTTTAAGAGAAATCAAAATATAAATAAACATAAGAATTAGGCAAATAAATTCAACTTATAATATATTCATAAATAAAAATTGTATTTATAAAATGTAATTTTTTAATAGAAAAATATATTATCATAAAAACTACAATTAATTAAGATTGTGAATGTTATTGTAAATGTTATTAAAAATTATATTAATGTACATGAATGTAAAAGTGATGTATAAAAGATATTTAAAGGGTGTATTTTTATTATTTTGCATACTTTATCCCAGGATAAGTTATTTAGGGATTACTATTCCATCCTCATAGAGGATTAACTTATGTCAGCACTAATTGTTAATCCTGGGATAAGTTAGCTTATCCTTTGCAACTAAACGGGGATTAAAGGGCAATAAAAAATTATCATGGAATTAAGTCCTCTTATCTCTCACACCAAACGATCCAAAACTTTTTGCAATATACTCCCTCTATTTCAAAAATTACAACAGCAAAGATTAGCTTACATGACATTTTATATACTCCCCCATTTCAAAAAAAGTGACCTAGTTTGACTTGACACTGAGTTTAAGAAAATAAAGAAGACTTTTGAATCTTATGGTCCTAAATTAAAGTTATGTCAAATGTACGAAATTGTCCTTTAATCTTGTGGTCTTAAACATGTCACGTGGAAAGCTGAAATTAAAATGTTATTAAATGGCATAATACATAAACATGACCTTTAACTTGGCTTTAGCGAACAACTATGCCCTCCAACTTTGAATGTACACAAATAGACACTTCAACTTATATAAAACTGAATAAGTGGAAACAAGTGTCCTACATGGCACAATACATGTAGGACGCCATGTAGGACACAAAATTGTCATGTAGGGTGCCATGTAGGACGAATGCGTTTGCTCAATTTTATATAAGTTTAAGTGTCTATTTGTGCACACCCAAAGTTAAATGTCATAATTGCCAACTGGCGTCAAGTTAAGGGTCATGTTTATGTATTATGTCTTATTAAAAATATATAGAGGTCATTCTTTTTTAATCAGATTAAAAAGGAAAGTAGATTATTCTTTTCGAAATAGAAGGAGTATCAAATAGATGAAAATGGAAAAATGTTGAACATTCATACGGTCTCTAATTAATTCCATTTGACTCAACGTGATTCCAACAGGAAGGACTAACATTATTAATTTGCTAGCTACATAAGGTGAAACTTTGCAGCCAGCCATGACTGATGACACAAATTAAACAAGCTAAACATAAATTGCTCTCAGCTCTACAAAGGGCCGCATGCTTGTACAGTTGCAGCAGTCATTTGCTCACTCTCAATTCCAGCATTACAAATATTCGCAATACCACGTATATGTTTCTTTCCATACGAGCTTAATTTTCCACAATGTGCCTCAAATATCTCGACCTATATATATATATATATATGGAAAAAAATACAATTTCATGATTCCGTACGTGCAAAAGAACAACAAGAAAGATGTTTTACAATTAGGCTAAATACTTACATAGGATTTAAGACAATCCCAGTTATCAACTAGTGGTTGTCCAGCAGGTCGAACAGTTTGTAGTGCCTCGTTACCATATTTAACTCCAAACAGAAGATCTCCAATATGTTTTACGCTATTGTCCACTCGACTTCTATGTGCTACAACTTTAATAAGTTTAGCACGAGCTTCAAAATAGTCATCAGACCCTTCGGGAGAATCTTGGTACTGCCAAAATTTAGAAAGAATGAATCAGGATAATATTTTTGCGTCTTTCTTGGCAAAGAAAAAACATTAAACTATACATAGTATATGACTTGGTGTGTTGCAAAGAAAGGTAGAGACACACTTTGGATTGCCAGTAGAAAAGCTCTGTTTCTCGTTGTTCCACATTCTGTGACGATGATTTATAAGAATTCATGGAGACATGAGTGTGGTTTATCGAAGCAACGCCCATATACTGGAAAAGAGCATCAACACTTAACACCATATCACCATATTGCATGACATGAGAGCCATATGTTAGATTGGCTGCTGTTCTGTTTGCAATCTGATCATAATGAAACATAATTATCAATCGTTCTTTAGATAGGCTATAATTGGTTAAAACATATACATAATTGAGATTACGTATAGTACAAGCTCTTACCCTATCATACTGATCATCTAGAGTTTCAGTTTGTCGATCTTGAACATCACTGCATATCAATATATCAAGATATAAGTAGAAGTTTCACTAATATTATAGTTTTGAAAACTTTAAATCAATTGATTTTCCCTCGATCAGGGACTTGAAAAGTTGTGTGTTACGTTACCTGTCCTCCATCCAAGCAACACTGTACAAGTCTCCTAAGCACACACCTTTAAACTCAGGAGGGGGACACTCTACAAGGCAGGGATCGCGTGCATCACCCACACCACAATATGTTCCCCAACTACTTTCATTGGGATTTGATGCAGTCGTTACATAAATATCTAAACCTTCAGGAAGAAGACCGTCAAACATGCTTCCAGACTCACAAGCTTCTAAGTAAAATACCTAAACATACAAGAAAAAACATCATCCAGCATAATATTAGATCGAAGGGAGCAAATGACTCAAGATCGACTGATGAATGAAGGAAGTTACCAGTTTACTGTATGTCCCAGAAGCATGCTTCTTTTTCAACACGTTAATCAAATCATTTGCGTAGACAACTCCAGTTGGCATTGCTGTTCATTTTGAAACATGCAATAACCAAATATGAACATATAATATATGTGTGTGTGTATGTGTGTGATGACGATCGAATCACTTACAAACAATTCCAGGGCCACCATGATCAGTATAGTAGATGAAAATATGGTCATTTGGAGCACTGTTCAAAACTTTACCACTTCCTCCAGTTATACCACTTTTGTTGGCAAGAATAACATTGAAAAAGTTTTCAGCATTAACATCTTCACCTACATAATCCTGTCCCAATAAAATATAACCCCAGCCCTCATCAACGTATGTATCACACATTCTAAGTATTTTCGAGGGATTGAATTGCTCGAAAAGAGAGGGGGAAAAAAGACACAACCCTTAGGAACACCTTTGTAAACATCTTGGCCATGTGGATTATTGATGATAACTCTAGGTCTAGGATTCATAGTGTTGTTAGCAATATCATCGTACATGAATACAATAATGTTTTCGTCTTTAAGACCACCTTTCTTGAGTAACTGATAAGCGTGACATACATCCGCCTGAAATGAATCAATAAAATGACAAGAACAAATCATCACTCAATTCTAACACAACATTCTAAGTTAGTTGTTAAATTGCTCGTAGCTAATAACCTGATGCCTGTAATTCCACCATCCATTAGAGCCAGCAACTAGGACAGCCCATTTGGTCCCTACAGTTTCTTCAGTAAGAATTTAGAGACACTACGACCTTCAATGCTGGCCCAAATTGAGAGCACAACAAAAAGTGCAACACATACTTTGTACTTAAATATCATTGTATTGTGTTTTATGGTTGATTAACAAAGAATTTGGATAATTGGACTATTGAGTTGTATGATAATATTGATGTATGAAAAATATATATAGGACTTTAAACTCCTTTAAGCCAACACTAGAGACATACTATGATCAAGACAAGCAGATAACGTAGATTTCAAAGGTCTAAAGGAAAAGAAAAAACATGAAATATATATCTAGACATTGACAAATATTGCAATAGTTTTATTCCCCTTCTTTTACAAGAAATTTCTCCACACTTGCGGCACGTTTTTCATGTCATTTTTTTGGGTTTTCATGTTCAAAGCCCGTATTGGAGGTTCAATTAAATTGTGATTCATGTCATTTTTTTTGTTTCTCACCCGATGTCTAGAGTCTGTATTGAAACCCATATTGGAGGTTCAGTTAAATTCAGATGCATCCCAATTTTTTATTTCCGTCCCGGTGTCTTGAGTCTGTGTTGGAGGTCTGACTAAATCCGGATCCATGTAAAAAAAAATGTGTTTTCCACTCGGTGTACGGAGCCTGTATTGGAGCTCCAACTAAATCCGAATCCATATCATTTTTTTGGTTTTCCACCCGATGTCATGAGTTTGTATTGGAGCTCCGACTAAATCCAGACTCATGTTTTTTTTTTGGTTTCCACTCTGTGTACAGAGCCCATATTGGAGCTCTGACTAAATGTCTGGATCGCGCACTGCCTTGTCTATTCGGGGATGGTGCTCCTAACAAGATTTTCTTCATACCCAGGGCTCGAACCTGAAACTTCTTAAGGCAGCAATCCCACTATTACACCACAATTCATGTTGGTCAAGTTTTCATATCATTATTACATCCATACTATACACTTATGTTTTCCATTTTTTATTTTTTATTTTTGTTATTTTGGTGTATTGATACACATAAATGACCAAAATCAATTATTTTAACACAATCAAAAGACCATTTAGGCATTTAGTAATCACGCGCAGAATATCAAATTCAAGATAGATATAATTATAATTACTCTAATTTTAGAGGGATTAAGAAACGAGGTTCTAGGTTTCTTTTCTCTCACCATATTTTAAAGGAATTATGTATTCTGAAAATGAAATGCCGCGTAATTATGATGACTATAAGGTTAAGAAATAATTAATTAAATCATTCTAAACAAACAAATTCACTTAAAAATAGCTTTTCAAGTCAAATCAACATTGTGTCTACGGAAAGTTTTATGGTATATATACAAGGACAGGTGATGTTATCTTGAAGTTAACAATTAAGTTTGTCCGTATTGTATAAGTTTAGTTTCAAACAATGAGACATCCTTCAAAAGTTTGGAAGAGATATTTCGAAAGCTCGAATTTTTTGCTGCCTGTTCTGACCATCGGAAGTATACAATAACAATGTCGAAGCATAAAGCACCGTTCGATTGTGAGACTACCTGTTTAATGTCCTCCAATGGCACCACCTTGACAGAAACAATAGAAGTAACACATAATGCACAAAATAAGAGCTCTATTTCCAATAAGATCAACTTTTTTTTTTGTATGTGTAAATGTGTAATACACTGTACTACACATAATTGGTTCATTGTGAGGCGATCCAGGATGTGTAATGTGTACAGTGTAATACACATTCTGGATCGCCTCACAAAGAACCAATAATGAAGGAGGAAAAGTCAGTGGCCAACACTAGGCGTTATGAAAATGTTGCTCCACTACTAAAATACGACGGAAGTAAAAGTGACGGACGGCGTCGCTCAAAAAAGCGACAGACAAAGCAGTGCCATCCGTCGCTCTTTAATTAATTTTTTTTTATAAAAGCGATGGACTGCATCGCCAAGTCCATTGCTTTTTAATTTAATTTTTTTATTTTTTTATTTTTTTATAAAGGGACAGACTGCATCACCGAGTCTGTCGCTTTTTAATTAAATTTTTTTTAATTTTTTTTTTAATTTTTTTAATTTTTTTTTTTAAAGCAACGGACTGCATCACCTAGTCCGTCGCTTTTTTTCGCGGAATTTTGCACCAAAAATATATATAATTAATAATTAATTATTTTTTTATCAATAGAGACGCAGTCCGTCGCTTTTTATTAAAAATAATTATTTATTGATTTAAAAAAAGCCACGCCGTTTGTCGCTTTTTATTAATTTTAATTGTTTAATTATTTTTTAAATTAGCGATGGATAGCATCTTCATGTCCGTCGCTTGTTGGTCAAAATATATGGTCAAATATTTTTAAAAAGCGACGGACAAAAAGACATTGTCCGTCGCTTTTTTTGGTCAAAAGGCTGGTTAAACTTTTTTAAAAAAAGTGACAGACATAGAGACTCTGTCCGTCGCTTTGAAAAATATTTTGATTTAGTTTTATTTAAACCGTCATCCTAAGTACGGTTTTGTGCAAAATAAAAAACAAAAAAATTATAATACCAACTTTCGGATGTCGGTCAAATTAAATAGTATGTAATAAATTAATATTTTCAATTAACTTTAAATAAATCGTCTTCAGAATGACGGTTTTATATAAGTTAAAAAATAATTTAATATAAAATACCGACCTCCCGATGTCAATATTATTTAATTAACATGATTGCTTTTTATTTATCTTAAAATTTAATGCGATACCGACCTCATGAAGTTGGTATTTTTTATTAAATCTAATTACTTTTAATAAAAGTGACATTCGGAGGTTGGTTTGTTTAAAATATTCCTATTAATCATAATTTTGCTATTGTGCATAATACTAAAATTTCATTTACACCTACAATTAATTGTTCAAAAAGTGTAACAATTTTGTATACTTTAATAAATAAAAAGTTAGAATTCGTGGAATAAAAAAAAAAAAATCTATAATCCATATTTAGAGTATGAAACTACGTTGATATGAATTAGTAGAAAATTATATATACTTATATTTCTAGAGTAATGTACAATTTTTATCAGTCTGTCGTCTAATCATGAACTTAATATCTCATCTCATGATGTAGAGGTGAAGGGGTAAATATAATCAATTCGAGTATGAAATGCGATATAGTATTATTATATACGTTCGATCTTGAATAGATGTCAAGTGTAGTGATCACCTCTTAATTATGATGACATGTAAAGGATACTTCATTGGAATATCATATACATTGATTAATTATATACTCCTTGAATAGTTTAATGAATCAAGTCTTATATATATACTAGTAGTTTAGATATGAAATACATTATCAATTAAAGAAATACCTATGATCAATTCAAGGAGATTTATATATTAAATTGATAAACTTTTGTTGAACAATAAAATTAAATTTATATAATTAGAAGGTATATAATTTAAATTTATAAAATTAGCTTGATTGATAAATTAAATTTATTAAATTAAGCTTCTATTGATGTGTAGTTAAATTATATATATATATATATTAACTTGATCGATAAATTAAATTTATTAAATTAAACTTCTGTTGATGTATATCCTAATTTTGCTAGTGAACCAAGAAATGTTAGATTGGGGTTGTGTTCAAATGGCTTCACACCATGCTCTAATAATGCTTCGCCTTATTCATGTTGGCCGGTATTTCTTACTCCGTATAATCTTCCTCCTGAAATGTGCATGACCAGTCGCTACATCTTTCTAAGTTGTGTTATTCCAAGTCCCCGTAATCCAAAAAGTTTGATTGATATCTACCTACAACTATTGATAGATGAGCTCAAACAATTGTGGTTTGAAGGCGTTTTGACTTATGATATTTCAACTATGCAGAATTTCATTATGTGTGCTTCTTTAATGTGGACTATTAATGATTTTTCTGCATACGGTATGTTTTCTGGTTGGATGACAGCTGGAAAGCTAGCATGTCCGTATTGCATGGAAAATAGTAAGGCATTCACTTTAAAGCATGGCAGAAAAAATACATGGTTTGATTGTCATCGCCAGTTCTTGCCAATGGACCATGAGTTTAGAAAGATGAAAAATGTATTTAGGAAAAATAAGGTTGAAAATGACCCCCCACCTTCATTACTCACAGGGCATCAAATTTGGGAGAGAGTTTCTCAATTACCTAAAGTTACAGAAGTTTCATCTTCTAGACTTCCTGGATATGGTGTTGAACATAATTGGACCAAACAAAGCATATTTTGGGAGTTGCCGTATTGGAAGGACAATCTGCTACAACATAATCTAGATGTGATCCACATTGAAAAAAATTACTTTGACAATTTGTTTAACACGGTGATGGATGTTAAGGGTAAGACAAAAGACAATCTAAAAGCTAGAATGGACATAAAGGAATATTGTAGGAGAAAAGAGTTATGGTTGCAGGAATTACAGAATGGTAAAATAGTTAAGCCCAAAGCTAGCTTTTCATTTACATTGGATGAGAAACGTGAAATTATTCAGTGGGTTAAAAATTTGAGGACATTGGAGGGCAATGCTTCGAATTTAGGAAAGCGGACAGATATGAATGAAGGAAAATTGATAGGTATGAAAAGTCATGATTGTCATGTGTTCATGGAAACTTTAATTCCTATCGCTTTTAGCAATCTACCCGAAAGGATATGGAAACCAATCACAGAGATAAGTCTTTTTTTTTTAAAGATTTGTGTTTTGGAAAGTTGTTGGAGAGTAGTTTAGACAGGATGGAGGAAAATATTCTTGTTACTACTACTAAGTTGGAGAAGATATTTCCATGTGATTTCTTTGATGTGATGGAGCATCTTTCAATTCACCTTGAACAAGAGGCTCACCTCGGAGGTCCGGTTCAAACAAGATGGATGTATCCATTTGAGAGTTATCCATTTGAAATATTCACTAAGTTATATATATTCACCAAGTCTTTTATATATTAACATATATATACATATATACATGCAGAAAAATTGGTAGTTCGAAGAAAACGAGTAAACAAAGGGGAAGGATCGAAGGATCATTTGTTCAAGGTCATATTGGGAGATAAACTAATGATTTTTATTCTTATTACTTTGGTCATGATGTGTTGTGTAGGAGAAACAAGCCCAATCGCAATGATGAAGGCAATAGTGATCCTTTATTTCAACCGATATCAATTTTTAATCAAAATGGTCGAGGATCTAAAAAGTGTGGAAAACGAGGCTTCACTGATATGAAAATGCAATCAGCTGTGACACATGTTTTGCTTAATTGTCCAGAGATTCAATCATATGTCAAGTAAGTATTAAAAATATGTTATTAAATTACATACTAATAAGTGATCATTAACTAACCAAATACTTGAATGTAAAATGATCAGCTTGTTCGTAAATACATGGGGTAATAAAGTCATCTATACATAATTTTCCAAAAGGCTGAGGAACTATGTAAGTGTACAATCACTAAGTATTTAATAATATATTCATGTTATACTAAATTATATTACTTGAAATAACAATCACGTAGGTTTACAATGAATACTCAAGTGTCCAGCATTTGCAATTAGTAAAAGAAGTAGCACTTGGACCTGAATCTCAAGTACTGACAATGAATAAGTATTGTGACAATGGTTTTAAGTTTCAAACTGAAGAAATTTCTAGGAACAAGAAAACAAATAATAGCGGTGTCTACATGCAAGGTGATGTTGATGGTACTGGTCAAACTATTGAATATTATGGTGTCATTCAAGAGATTATTGAAGTGAGGTATTCAGGTTGGCCTAAGAAGAAGATTGTATTGTTTCAGTGTGAATGGTTTGACCCATCACATAGAGGCACAAAGATGGACCATTAACATGATATAATTGAAGTTAACCACACTAGGAAATATAAAAGTTATGATCCTTTTATTATTGCACAAAATGCTAAACAAGTGTATTATGCTTCATATCCAATGCGTAGAGACAAAACTAATTGGTGGGTTGTTATAAAAATTAAGTCTATGGGAAGAATTGAAATTGACAATGTCTTAGACGTGGCGTATCAAAATGATGTTGCAATTGTTCAACAAGAAGTTGATGTTGAATTGGAAACCACACTACAACATCCTCAACACATATTAGAAGAAGTATCTGATGATGACATGAGGAAGAAATATCCGAGAATGAGGAAAATAAATCATTTGATGACGAAGAATGGGACGATAATGAAAATGAAACAACTAAGGAGGAAGAATGGGAGAATGATGGAATTGAAACAAGCGAGAAGAAATAGGGTAGAATGAAAGCTAGCTAGTATATATGTAAGTGTATTTTGCTAATTTTATTTAATTTATAATTTTTATATATATTATACATGTATATTTACATACATATGTCATTAGGCGGTGACGGTGATAGACATCGCGAGAATCTTGGTGTTAGCCAGACTAAACAGGCTAAGAAGAAGAAGTCTAGGAGACCGATAAATTCTGAGGATATTGCAGGATCTATTTTTTTTGCTCCAGAGCGCATCAGCCATAATACTCATTTATTTGCTGTTTCGTTTGGTACGGCGAATCCTCGGCAATATTATCCTAATTACCATCGACCACTCGGTACTTCATCTACTTCATAGTCATTGCCTGCACGACGCTACGAGGACCTACCTTTATAGGCTATTCGTCGAGCACGACCCTTATCGGCGGGTACTCCATCTCCTACAGGTACATTTCCTTAGTTATCTGCCATGAGGCTTAGAGATTCTAGTAGCGAGCAGTCAGATGCTATGGCCGGTAACCCTCCATTGACTCAGCGTTTTGTGCATCCTGACGTACCACCCTCGTCTACAACTACACCTAGTGCTACACCACATCATCCAATGTCTGCTCTAGCTCCTGGCCAGAAGGACAGACTTGGTAGAGTCATGATTGAGCCGGATGGATCATCATAAGTTTGTTTTGTTATCTATTTGTTAGTTTATTTTATTTATTACTTATACTTTAATATATTATTCATGAACTAACATATTTATTATGTGTTTTGCAGGTGGTATCCTACAAAGGATGCTGCCCGGGCTTTAAAAGACTGTGTTAGAAGACTTTATACACAGGCTTATCACTCTTGGAGTGACCAAATAGTATACGCCAGACGATCTTTAATAACTTTAAGGTATATATTTTTTAGTTAAGTTTAGTATACTTTACTTTTTTTTTACTATCAATCTAATTAACATTATTCAATTTTTTTTTCAGACTATGTGTACTTGGGAGTCGAGGTACAATTTTGTCATTGCGACCACATTTGAGAGGAAAGCATCCGCCAGACTGTCTAGCTGGCTAAAGAATGTTCGGGATAATGGTGTACGTTCCGGTTGGATGTTGCCTCATGTTTTTGATGAATTGGGTCTGTATTGGAAAACAAACAAATTTAAGGCAATATTAGATCAAGCCACAAAGGCTAGAGACAATCTTAAAGGTGGCTCGTTGCACACCGAAGGTGCAAAGACGGTTGGAACAATTGCACGAGAGATGGTAAGTTCTTATTCAAACTTTTTAAATAAATAATTAGTTGATTCATATATATCGTTATAAATTTCAGTTTTTATTTATAGGAAAAAGAATTGGGAGGCACTCCCATTGAACCAGAGGTTTTCAAGAAGACTTATGTAAGAAAGAAAGAAAATGAGTCGGATCCGGATGTGTAGGTGGAGGAAAGGGCCGAACGAACTTTTGTAAGTTATTTAATATGAATAATATATATTAATAATGAATATATGATATGTATATATATTGATGTCAATTTTTATATTTAATATGCAGAATGACTTTCAGCAGTACGCCGTTGAGAATCTAGATAGTTCGGTCCAATTGACACCTTAACTGTCCACCCAGATTTGGAAAGAAAAAGTGGTAGTGGGGACACACAAGGGTAGATGCTGTGGTATAGGCTCTCGAAATGATGTTAGACGACTCCAGTCAAGCTTAGAAGGTATTGGATCATCATGTCAAGCCGAGGCACTTGACGTGTTCAAATTGTTGCTATGTCGGATCAAATAGCTAAACTTACAGCAGCAGTAGCAGAGTCGGAGCGGAGAAGAGTAGCTGAACAAGAAAGCATGAATGAGACCGTTCAGCAAATCAAAGAACAAGTGATGAACCTCGCTCGTCGACCTACTACTTCGGCTCCCGATGACACCGACGACGAGAGTGATGAGGATGATTATGTAGATCTCACTCCCTAGTTTAGATCTCTAGACATTTATGAACTTTTTGAAACGAATTTTGAAAGACTTTATATTTATGATTTAGATACTTTTAAATGTTATTTTATGTTTTGTTTAAGATTATTTATAATTGTGTGTTTGATTGGGTTGAATAGTTGTGTGTTTTATTGGGCTGAATAGTGTAGAATTGAATTGAATTGTATTTAATTTGCAGGTGTGGAGCAGAAACTGCCAGTTTGGGCTGGCAAAAATATTGCAGAAAAAGCGACGGACAACGTGGTTTTGTCCGTCGCTTTTCAGGGTTTTATTTTTTAAAAATTCCCATAAAAGCGACGGACAGCGTGGTTCTATCCGTCGCATTTTAGAAATAAAAAACATGAAAATTAAAATAAAGAGACGGAGTCCGTCACTTTTATGAAAAAAATTCAAAAAAAAAAAGGCAAAAAGCGACACAGTCCGTCGCTTTTTGAAAAGCGTCGAGCTAAAAAGTGACGAAAGTGACTGCATCGCTTTTCCGTCGATTTTGACCCAAAAAGTGACGCAGTCCGTCCTTTTTTGCTGTCTTTTTGTGACATTTTTTAGTAGTGCTCTTCTCATCCTGAAATGTCAATTTTTCGTCTGATGAGTTTGTAGTCTTCATACATTTGTCTTCAAGAGTTATACTCAGAACTCAATAATCTAACAAAATGTGAATATCAATATACTAATATAAATAGCAACATCAGCACCTAAAAGCTTTGGCTTCAAGTACCATTCTGCAGAGATGCACCTTGTTGCAAGAACAGGCAAATGACAGTACTGTCATCTCTCTTGCTGTTAGGAAACCTCTGTTTCCATGCATCTAACGAAGCCTGTACTACTGCCTCTGCGGCTGCTGCTGCATTATTTGTTGCACACACTATGGAGACGACTTGATCGTTGCTCAGGACATCCCACACCTATTTTACAATGAAAATAAACATGTCAAGTCTTGTAGAAACAGAATAAAATATACTAGTACTAGTAAATAGTTAAAATCGGCTTACCCCATCAGTTGCTAGAACAACAAACTGGTCATTCGGAGTAATGTGGTGATAAGAGACATCAGGCTCGGAGATTATGCCAAGATATTTTAGCATGAAATCCCCAAAAGATCTTGTCATGGCCAAACCAGGAACATCTTCATTGGGTAAATACACTCTCTGGATATGTGGCTCTTCTTGCCGTGCAAAAACTCTGCCACCACACCTCCTTATTCTTTCTGCTTCAGCTGTATGCATCAAACAGTTTATGATCATTTAGTCACTAGTAAACAACAACAACAACATATCCAGTGTAGTTCTACATAGTGGAGTTTAATATACGCAGACCTTACCTCTACCTCACAGGATGTTTCCGATAGACCATTAGTAAGAACAATTTGAAATTGAACTATGCTGAGTGTGTCATGTCAATATTATGAAAAGAAGAGTCTTACAAGTCAGACTAGGCTTCAAATCAGTAGTTAACTGAACAGCCTCAATTACTCCCTCCTCTGTCTTTCTTCCTAGTACAGCTCGAGAATCTCCAAGATTCGCGATAATCAAATCATCATCCTATAACATTTTCTATATTAGATTCTCCAGAACTTTTAGCAATATTTGCGATAATCAGATCAAAGAAAGATTTTTCTCGTTACCTGTCTTATAGCAACGACAGCAGTTGTTCCACTGAAAGAAGAGTCCAAATTCTCAAGACTTTTAATATCTGTATCCATCACCATAAAGGAACTCCAACAAGCCTTTTTCCACTTGTTAAAATTCCTTCTCATCACATTTTGTTTCACAGAAAAGATCTTTGGCAGAGAAAATGTAAGTTTCAGCAGCAAAGATGGCAACTTATTCATAACAAACTTGCTGACTATTTGTCCATTCTCTCCATGTCCATCAAAAACTCCACCAAAAACTCCATTTTCTACACCATACCCCTGCCATAAAAAGGAAAGTTTCCATTTTAAGATACCCCAGGTAATGAAAAAGGCATAATACATAAGCATGACTCATAACTTGGCATCAACTGACAACTAGAACCTTTAACTACTGATACCCAATGTCATGTAGGACACGTGTGTTTATTTGTTCAATTTTATACAAGTTTAAGTGTCTATTTGTACACACTCAAAGTTGGAGGGCACAGTTGTCTGCTGAAACCAAGTTAATAATCATGTTTACGCATTATGTCAATGAAAAACTAAGTAAACATGTTGCAAAATGACAAACCTGATAGAGAATAGCAGAATCTTGATTGATTCCTTTATTTCCCTGTTGAGAAAAAACAGAACCAATTACTTGTTTGTACCTATTAATGTTGTAATCTTCATAGTGAACAACATTTTCATTTCCAAAATCAACAGGTTGAATCTCAAAAGATGCAGAGGATATGCAGATTCCCATATTGTCAACTACTTTTTTTTATTTATTTGTTATGCTTATTTTAACAATTGGAGGAAGAGAATCCTTTATATAAAATAATTGTTAAGACTATTGGAAAGAGTTGAAAAAGGAGATTAATGAATATTCTGAATAATAATTGTGGCTGACAAGGATTAGAAAATACTGATTCAGGTTCAACAATTCACTTTTTTAATTGTGATGTATTGTTTTAGATTACCCTAAGACTCACTTTAAGGGGCATCTGAGCTGTACTCTTGTAGGATTAATTAACATAAGCACACTTTAATTATTTAATAAAGGTAAGACTTCAGCTTTTGACACCTCAGCTTATAGTTTATAATGAATCTTAATTTCCAAGAAGAGGCCTAAGGTTGTTTTAGAGTGTTAAGTTAAACCTTGGAAAATATACTCCCCAGTCCCATCTTCTCAAATTATCTGTCGTATTTATTTTATTACATTCCCCAAAAATACTAATTAAGAATGGTTTGACTATTTTATTTTTATTTATATCTTAAGATATATATAATATTTCTTTTTTTATTATTTACTTTATTTATGTTATTACCCTATAGTTAAGGTATATAGTCTTCCAGAACAATTACAATTAAAGATAAAATAAGAAGATATAATTAATTTTATCTTGAACTTCTAAAATACTTAATAAACAAGCTAAGATAATTAGTTTTTACAAATCCCGATACATAATTTGAAACGAAGAGAGTAATTTGAAGGACTAAATTGGGAAGTCTAGTTTTTTGAGCTGGTAACGTAACCCAAAGATCAGTTAGACATCTTGCATTATTTTGAATGTATGCGTGTTGACTTTTTAAAACCATTTGCTTACAATTTTAATTGTAATGTTGACTCATTCCAACAAGTAAGGATGTTGTCATGGTAATAAGAAGGACCCAAAGACTTTGGAAAACAAATAGATTTGACATTAGATTACTTGTTCATATTCTGAGAATCAAACAATAATATAATATTTCTTTATGATTCCTATTTGCCACGGCATAAATTTAATATGTTGTCAACTAAGAAAAGAAGCCTTTTCAAATATTTGAAAGCTTATCAAGAAATTCATCCAATCATATACAAGTCTTGTGATGTTTCTCTTGGGTCTTAGAAATCAAATGATACTCCTTCCGTTTTAATTTATACCGCAACTTTTTTCCTTTAGTCGATTAAAAAGAATGACTCTTTTCCAATATTAATAATAATTGTATTCTTTTCAATATTACTCTCCATTCATTTTTAATTTTTATTATTTGATTTGACATATTTATTAAAAAAATAATTATTAATATAGATCATTTATTATACTACCCCTATTAAACTATGTCTAGTATTAAATCTTAGAAAATTATTTGGAGAATAACTGTTTAGTAGTCATGATTGAATTTTAAAATATTTATTTCACGCTTAACGAGATAATTAATAGTCACACAAATATCATGACTTATTTTAAATCATAATTTTTAAAAGTCTTATTTTATTTGGGAAAAAGGACAAATATACCTTCGAACTATCGTAAATGGTATGTAAATATCCTCCGTCATGCTTTTGGGACATTGGTGCCCCTGCCGTCCAAAAACTAGAGCATATATACCCTTTATACTAACAGACATACACGTCTCATAATCTTATCCATCGATCTGACATTTATCGACGGATAAGATTGTGCCACGTGTCCTATTTAGTCTTCCGTTAGATTGAAGGGCATATATGCTCTAGTTTTTGGACGATAGGGGCATCAATGTCCCAAAAGTATGACCGAGGGTATCTGTATACCATTTACGATAGTTCGGGGATATATTTGTCCTTTTTCCCTTTTTTTTTTTTAACTTGATGCTCAATTAATATCATCACATAAATTTGGACCTTAGACCATCTCCAACCCAACATCAAATTATTATTTGGTATAAAATTTGGTGTTTTGGAGCTCCAACCCAACACTAAATTTTACACAATTTTGGTGTGTGAATAGTGTTGCACCAAATTTGGTGTAACACTATTCATCACACCAATTCACTTTATTAAATATTTTAATATTATTTCATTATACAAAACTTTTAATTAAACATTATATAAATTGTATGTTTTAATTAAATCTCTTGTATATTTAATAAAAGTTAGCATTTGGAGTTTTGCAACCTCATTTTGCAATTATCGCAGGACCGTTATGTTTTTAGAGAAAAGAAGTGCTACATGGGAGCGCCACCCCCGAATGAACACTGCAGAGTGCGATCCAGATTTAATCGGAGCTCCAATGTGGGCCCTGGACACCGGGTGGGAAATCAAAAAAAAAAAATTCATGTATTATAATGCACAACATGATAATTGAGGATGAGCGTGATTTTAATGCACCAATTCAAGATGCGTCGGAAGATCCAACTCCGACTGTAGGAATGGCAATAGATAAAAATTATCTATTTCAACAATTTCTAGCTCGACATAAAAAAATAAAGGACAAAGAAGCTCATTTTGAACTACGCAATGCATTAATAGAGCATTTATGGGAGCACTGTAGTGATCTTGAAAGTTGAATATTTTATGTAGAATTTAAAATAATTTTTTTCAATTATGTAATGTTTATTTAATTGTATTTCATTAATGATTTCACTTTTATTTGTATTATCCATTACTCGAGTTCGAGAATAGGGATCTCCGGATCCGGGAGATGTGACACTCTTGTTATTCTCAATTTCTTAGACTTTTTACGGATCATCCTGCCTTGGCAGAAAGTAACAAAAGTCGACCGCCATCCCGTGTCTCAACCAACTTTTTTCTTGTCTCCAAATCTCTCTTTTGGCTTTTGAAACTTCGATTCGTGACAGCTAATAATGTATAATCTATAATATTTGCTAGCAATTTATATTATTTAAAAAATTATGGTATAAAATAATTTTATATTAAACAACTATAAAAGAAAATAATATGAATTATATATGGTGAATGTTTTAGAAAGAATTTGTTTTATGAAATGAGAACTAATAATATAATAATAAAGAGCGATAAAAATATTCTTTGTTTGTATAAAATTTGATGCAATGAATTGGAGTTAATTTATTCTAAAATAGTATTGACACCAAATTTAGTATAAAAATTGGTGTTTGGATTGGAGATGCGAAAGTAGTTCTTACTAAACAACTAGCATTATATTCCTCCTGTAATTGATTGGACAAGCATTATTTATTCATTTCTCGTTTAATTCAATTAAGAAAAAATAGTTTTGAGTAAAGAATGAGGTAGGCTATGACCAGCTTTGGCCAAACAAAGTTGATAAGTTGTAGCTGACTAATTAGTGATATATCATCGTCAAACGTCTTATCAAGAAAAGTTCAGTTGACTGTGTCTTATCTTTAAGAGAAATAATATTAAAAGAATTATCACAACATCGTGCATTGTTTCATAGGCATAGGAGTGGCTCTATGCTTATTTGAATAAGGCATTGAATTTAGGCCTCAATTTTATGGGGCCTCAAAATTTTAGCAATAATAAATTATTTGTTAATTTTTTTATAGAAAAGATTAATTATTTATGATAAAATATATATTTTTTTTAAAAAAATTATTATTTTATTCTCTTTAATCCCATTTAAATAGAAGAAATCAAGAAAAATTATTTTATTTTCTTACATTCTCTGTGCTAATATTCACATTATTTTATTCTTTTAACTCCTTTTACAATCTCTTCTTTAATTTTTTGATAAATTAGAATATTATTCTACCAAAAATATGAATCAATAGTCAAAAAGTGATGAATAAAGTGAATTGTAAAATCTTTTTCTATTTCTTCTTAGATTTCAAGCATTACAACAAGCATAGTAAAATGTGGGGTATACACAAATATTATTAACTTCTTGAATCAAATTCTATGTTAACAATTCATATAATAATTGTCTGAGTAATAAAATGTTTTTCAACGTTGAATTAATAAAATTTTATCTAAAGCTAATAATTAAAAAAGAAATAGAATAAATCATTTATAAAAAAAAATTAAGTATACTGCATTTAAAAATGTAAGTTTTTATTTTAAAAAATAATAATAATGCATATGAAGTTTATTTAAATTTTTAAGCCTCTAGTTGAAATTTCGCTTTAGGCCTCCGGTTGCGTTGAGTCGCCCCTGCATAGGCATTTGAAAGAGAGCTAATCTTATACAAAGTTTAGCATAGGATATACAATATTAGGTTAGCTTTTTTCTTTCTGAATAATATAATATTTCTTAATAACGCTTAACTCCACAGCGGCATTGCCTAAATATGAATATATATTATGAGGAATGAATATAATTATAAAATGCCTTTTCAAATTGTTGAAAGCTTATCAAGAATTGAACTTGTCTAATTATATATACCAAGTATTGTGATTCTAATAAAGTTGGTTCGGCCAAGCTATCAAAAACTCTTTATTATTTAAAGAAGCACTTTCATTAAAATATTTTTTAAGAAAAGTAATTTTGGAGAAAACTAATTATGTTTGGTCAATATTTGTTTAAAATGCCTTTGAATGTTAATTACGAAAAAAGAAAAAGTATCATGACATGTGTTACTATTAAAAAAAATAAACAAAGAAATTTATCTAAAGATATTATTATGTAAGACAAAAAAATATTAACTCGTATTTTTCAGTAATACTGAGGAGAAATAAAAGCAAAACAAATTGTTTCTGCTGCTCCTCAGAAATTTTTTATTTTTTTGTGTGTTCTAAAACTTCAAAAATAATTGAATTTAACACACCCACACGACCAACCAACCAACCAATTAAGTTTAATTTCGAAAGAACTTAAATCTGTTCTTCTCTTGTGGTGGAAAATTAATGAAATCGACAGTACATATAACACAATAATCCGTTAATCGGTGGATGCTGCAATATAACATAGTTCTAATCGAGGTTAGTGAGAAATTAAAATCTTTTTTTTAGTGTTAGTTAAGTTGTTTACACTAATTTCTTCGTAGATTGAAAAAGGTTAGTTCTACACAAAATTAGGATAAAGATTAGTTGTGGAAATTATTTACTATTTCATATTCCGAATTCATCCATCAAATCTTCTTCTTTCTTTCTTTTTTCCCAAATTATTATCTTATTATTATTATTATTTGGTCTAAGGTATGTCACCAAAATCATACAGTACCATGTCACAGTCCCCTCATGAATAGAAAGGGTTATTTTTGTTTTAGACTTATTTCCATAACAATAATTGGTTCCTAAAGAGAGATTCCATTGTTTTTGTAACTTTTTTTCTACTTTGATAATAAATTTTGACTATCCTCCATCACATCGATCCGAATCATGTTAGGTATTGTGGTGTTTATAATTTCCATGCTAAAAAAAACAATAGCATGGAATAAAAAAGAAAGTAGCTAGAATTAGAGATTTTTAATTGGCCTGGTAGGTTAAGTTTGAATTTCAAATATTTTCATGACAAAAGCAAGAAAATTATCCTTCTCATTTTATAAAATTTACATTAAAATTTTAAATATATGACATTTAGTGTATGACATATGGAAGCAACTAGACATAATTCCTCTTTTCAACTTAAAATAATCATTTCTACAGGCATTTATTCATTTCTCGTATATAAAATTTTATTTCTTTTGTACTCCCTCCATTCCTATTTATATGTCGTCCTTACATAATTCTTAATATTTATCATTTCACAAAGAATAATAATAAAAATTATGTTTAAATTATGTCTTTGAATAATTTTTTTAATACATGTGTATTGCCTCATGAAGTTAATATGAAATAGAGAGAACAATATTTAGCTAAGAATGAGTAGGCCCTACAGAAGTTGATAAGTAGTAGCTGCTAAACAATACTTTTATCCCATCATTTGAACTAAAATATGATATTCATGGAGCTCAATTTTGTGGTTGGATAATGGGAGATCACTCATTAAATTAATTTATACTAAAAGAGGACTTTTTGATAGAAATGGATACCTAATTAGAATTCCTATACATTTATTCGTATTTATTTAAAAGCTTGTTTGACTATATTCAATTTTTTAAATACACTATGATGACAAATGTCTTAATTCATGCGTCATATCATACTAAGAACACTTCATTTTCTTATCTTTTATGAGAAATGTACGGAAATTGTTACGGTCAATGCATCATCATTTTCATAATAATGGAGCAAAAATTTAATAAATATTTATAAAAAAAAAGGGATAAGCAATATAATGTCTCAATTAGAAATAGAATAAGGAAATTCTTTTTTATATGGATAGCGGTGAGCATATAATTATATTTTCAACAGGCTAATGGTGGTAGAAATATGCTCATTGCATAGTCTAACTTTCTAGTAAAAATCTAATCAAACATGTATAATATGCAGGATCATTGAATAGGATATGAACATAATTGAATCAAATCTTTATCCTCTTAATATATCGATTCTCAAATGAATATTAATTTTGTTCTATTTTTAATGATTTAAGGACGTTTTTAGCTCCTTAACATCTTAAAATCTTTGGCTCAAATTAAGTTTAGATTACTACAGCCGGACTATTTGTTTACTTTAATTTATTTTACTCATTAAATATTGTACAAAAGTAAATTTCAAAAATTGACTTGAAGTAGTAACTCAAATAAAAACATGCAAAAACCCTATTTATAAAGATTGTGGATTCATGCATGATAATCAAATTATATATGATCTTGTTTTCACCTTTCCAACTATTCTCGATATAATTTTTAAAATTTTAAATTTTCCATTAGACATGTTGCCTCATTTTGCTTGTGTTGACTTTTGGAATCTATTGCTTTTAAATTTAAATGTCTCATTCTTGCACGTAAGGATTTTTATGGGAATAAAACTATATACCATAAGCTATATAATTAGTGGTAAAGCAAATAGATGTTGATAGAGATGACGAGTTATTTTTACTTGTTTAATATTGACTTGACACATTTTTTAAGGAATAATAAATCAAATAGTAATTTTTATTATATAAATGTTTTATTATAATAAAGTTAATATTTTAAAAAATACATTGAAAATGACTATAGCTAATAATAAGAATAAAATAAAAACTAAGTGATAAATTATTAAAAGATGAAAAAAGGAATACTTGATGAAAAGATGCCTTTTCAGATCCTTGAAAACTTATCAAGCACTTTTATCTTATATAATAATAAAGTGTTATGATGATTAAGCCAATTAAACTTGTTCCTAATTAAACAGCTTGGTCTTTTCTTCATCTAATCATCTTGCAGTAGGAAATCAAATTGATAATTCTTATTTATCGCCTATAGTATAAGCCGTAAGGTATAAACTAAAAATGCTCATTTCACCAAGTCACCAAGCATTTGTTCATTTCTTATATACAACATTAAAAAATATTTTTTAGCAACGGATATATAGGTATGCTATGATCAGCTGGCCGTACAAAGTTGATAAGAAATAGCAGACTAATGATATCTTAATCTTTAATTAAAATGTGAATAATTAACACTACAAAAAAACTGTGAATTACATGGGGATTTTCTTGGGGATTATTATGAAAATTCGCTGGAAACTTACTAAAGAAATTCCCCATCTAATTCACAATTTTCTTGTAGTGTAAGCATCAAACTTCATTATCATTTAAGGGGCCGTTTGGTTGGGAATAGGTTATCCCAAAATTAATTATCCTGAGATAACTTATCCCACCATATATATGAGATAACTTATCATATCACTATGGTATAAATGGTGGGATAAGTTATCCCAAACATGACAACCAAATAAGAAAACAAAATATTATCACAAGACTATTTTTTTATTCCATGATTATTCTTTCATATCCCTCACACCAAACGACCCCTATAATTGACCCTATAATTGAGTGGAGATGCATAATGGGAGATATGACTCATCATTTCGATAATAATAATTAAAATCATTTTTATTCATATTCAAAAATTCCGATCTTGTCAATTGTATGGTCGGTTGAATAATTATTACAGCTTGTTCATGAGCCAGATATCTTATCAAGAAAAATATGCAAAATGCATCTTTGAGAGCTGTACGGAAATTGTACCACATCTTCATAATAATTGAGAAAAAGACTTGGTGAAATTTGTACTCCCTATGTTTTCATACAAGCGTCTTAATTACTCTTTTTTAATCCTTTTTTTTAAATCACATATGACAGATGTTCGCTCCAAACAGAGGCGAATCCAGGATTTCAAGAAAACGGGTGCACCATTGCTTTAAAAATAAGTCATCTTGAGAACGGGTTCAACAAGTTTTAATTTAATATATTCTTTAATAATTTTAGAAGTAATATATCGAGTTTAGTCGGATGAGTACGGGTTCGAGTGACCCAAAATTTGTGCATAGATTCGCCACTGGCTCCAAATGTACATGCAAGATTATATGATCATACAAGTAATAAAGTGGTGATTCAAAAAGACAAATGTCGAACCCGCAGGAACTTGTGATTTAGCAAGAATCTAGTTGTATCTAATATTGCAATTAAACAAGTGTTTAAGTAATCATGAAGAGTTTGTGGTTGTTATTGTTATCAATCTGTGTTAAAAATCAATATTACTGATTCAACAAACTTTATAGAAATACGAAGTTATCAAAGTTTATCCGAACCAGTGAAGAAATAGATGAACAGAAATTAATTCAAAAGAAAACTAAAATCCATAAAGCATACCAGAATCTGGGAAAAGAGAACGGAAAAGATCAAGCCCACTGAATGCACAGTGTCCCCTTAAGGAAATTATTTTCCTCTAGTATACGAGGTTTTATTTTGGCCATTTTATTTTATTTAATTAATTAAATAATTAAATAATTAAAACAAACTTTGTCCAAAAATAATCTCTCGATCGATCATTTTCCGAAGCTGAAGCCGAGCCGAGCGACGACGACGACGGCGCGAGGGGGTCCCTCTTTCCAACCCTTTTAACAATTAATAGAAGTGTTTCTCTATTTAAACTCTACTATTTTTCTTTCCACCGCCGATGAGGGACAAATGCCTTTTTGCTAAAGCATAAGAGGACTTTTCAAGTTTCCAACTTTTCAAGTTCCTCTCTTTTCATCTTCTCTCCATTTCCCATTAACTCTTGCTATATACCCAACAATCCCCCACATGAATGGGGAATGGTTATAACATAAGGAATGCACGAACGAGTGTGTACTTTACAAGCAAGAATCAATTGCATCTGGATAAGTAGGTTTCCCTTGGACTTTTCGTAGTGAACATATATCGGATATACTTGGTCAATCGGTAGATGCGATATGTTTGAACTGTCGAACTTTGGTGTATACCTAGATAACCATATGTCACACAATTAGGCCTTTACCATTTATGGTTCTTACGGTTGGGTTCGTTTCAGCTATGAACACTTCCTGGTTTGATGAGTGTATAGAGAATAAGCTTTTGACAAAAATTCTCTTTGAAGCGGCTTACACTTTACATTCACATAGGTGACTTCTAACCGTGTAATCTCGTAGATACACTATTTGGTCAAATCTGTCAAACTTAGCAATTCATTAAAAACTTTAAGCTTTATTAACTCATTAACAAGCCTTAAAGTCTTAACCTTGCTCCTGAACATTGTCTTCATCATGAGAATGGATTGAGTTGATTGACAATGTCGAACCATCAGTCACAACTTTGTTTTTCTCCTTGAATCTAGCTCTTGGGATCTTCAGTCTGCTAGATAGAGTTACCGCCATGATGACTTGTCCTAAGCCGTAAACTCATTCCCTTAGATGATTTTTCAACTGCCTCTCTCACTATGCCTTTCGTTAGTGGATCTGACACATTATCGCTTGAATTCACATAGTCAATTGTGATAATTCTTCTAGAGAGCAGTTATCTTACGATATTATGTCTCTATCGTATATGACGAGACTTTTCGTTGTACATAACGCTGCCTACCCTACCTATTGTTGCTTGACTATCACAATATATGCAAATAGGTCCCACAGGTTTGGTCCAGAATGGAATATCCTCTAAGAAATTCCAAAGCCATTCAACTTCTTTACTGACCTTATCTAAGGCAATGAATTCAGATTCCATTGTGGAGCGAGAGATACATGTTTGTTTGGACGATTTCCAAGAGACTGCTCCTCTATTATGTGTAAACATATAACCATTTGTGGATTTTACTTCATTTGATCCGGTGATCCAATTTGCATCACTATATCCTTCAATCACGGTAGGAAATTTATTATAATGCAAAACATAGTGTTGTTTATGTTTCAGATACCCCAACACATATTTCATTTCCATCCAATGAATTAGATTTGCATTATTGGTGAACCGACTCAGTTTTCTAATAGCACATGTTATATATGGTCGCGTACAATTCATAATATACATCAAACTTTCCAACACTCAGGCATATTCCAATTGAGAGTCACTTTCACCTACATTCTTTTGAAATATAAAGCTTAAATCAATTGGAGTTTTGACAACATTGAAATTCAAGTACTTGAACTTATCCAATACTCTTTCAATATAATGAGATTGAGATAATGCTAGTCCCTGAGGAGTTTTGAGAATCCTGATCCCTAGGATCAAATCAGCAACTCCTAAGTCCTTCATATCGAACTTGCTGGACAACATGCGTTTAGTAGCATTTATATCGTCAATATCTTTACTCATTATTAACATGTCATCAACATACAAACAAATAATAACCTCATGATTCAAAACGTTTTTAATGTAAACACACTTATTACATTCGTTAATCTTGAATCCATTTGCCAACATTGTTTGGTCAAATTTAGCATGCCATTGTTTGGGTGCTTGCTTAAGCCCATAAAACGACTTCACAAGTCTGTACACTTTCTCTTCTTTACCAGAAACTACAAACCCTTCAGGTTGTTCCATGTAAATTTCTTCCTTCAACTCTCCATATAAGAAGACTGTCTTTACATCTATTTGGTGGATTTTTAGATCATGCACTACCGCTAGTGCTATTAAAATCCAAATTGATGTTATCCTTGTTACTGAAAAGTATGTATCAAAGTAGTCCAGACCTTTCTTTTGTCTGTATCCTTTGACTACAAGTTTAGCCTTATATTTGTCAATAGTCCCATCAGCTTTCATTTTCCTTTTAAAGATCCACTTTGATCCTAAAGGTTTATTTTCTGGAGGAAGATCAGCCAATTTCCAAGTATGATTGCTTAAAATTGATTCGATCTCACTATTGACTGCTTCTTTCCAATAAGTTGACTCAGACGAATACATAGCTGCTTTGAATGTTTAAGGCTCATTTTCAAGCAATAGTGCCATAAAATCTGGTCCGAAAGAAGTGGGTTTCCGTTGGTAATTACTACGCCTAGGATCCTCACTAGGTAGTGTATTTTTCGTTGATTCTTCCCGTGGTCGTTTAGGTCTTTCACTTCACATGTAGTTTTATACGGATAAATGTGTTCAAAGAACTCAGCGTTATCTGACTCAATTATTTATTAACATGAATCTCAGGATTATCAGATTTGTGAACCAAAAATCGGTAGGCTTTATTGTTCACAACATATTCAATAAATACACAATCCACTATTTTGGGTCTAATTTTCACCCTCTTCGGTAAAGGAGCCTCTACCTTGGCTAGACACCTCCACACTTTGAAATATTTTAAGTTGGGTTTCCTTCCTTTCCACAACTCATATGAAATTGATTGTGTTTTGCTACAGGGTACCCTATTGAGTATCTTATTAGCCGTAAGGATGGCTTCCCCCTAAAGGTTTCGCGGTGAAACAAAATTGATTATCAAGGCATTCATCATTTCCTTTAATGTTATGTTCTTTCGTTCCGCCAAACCATTTGACTGTGGTGTATAGGGTGCAATAGTTTGATGAATAATACCATATTTCAAACATATCTCTGCAAAAGGAGATTCGTATTCTCCACACCTATCACTCTGAATCATTTTTATATTTAGATTCAATTGATTCTCCACTTCATTTTTGTATTTCTTAAATGCATCAATTATTTCATCCTTACTGTTAAGCAAATATACATAACAAAATCGAGTGTAATCGTCAATAAAGTTATAAAATACTTTTTTCCACCACGAGATGGTGTCAACTTCATATCACATATATCTGTGTGAATTAAGTCTAAAGATTTTGAATTTCTTTCAACAGACTTATAAGGATGTTTAACAAACTTACTTTTCACACAAATTTCGCATTTTGATTTATTGCATTTGAAATCAGGCAATACTTCTAAAGTAATCAATTTTCGCAAGGCTTTGTAATTTAAATGTTTCAAACGGGCATGCCATAAATTATTTGACTCCAATAAGTAAACAGAAGCAAAATTTTTATTAATACTGTCAACAACTATTACATTCAGTTTGAAGAGGTCCTCAGTGAGGTAGCCCTTTCCTAAGAACATCTCATTCTTACTTATTACAGCTTTGTCACTAACTAAGACACACTTAAATCCATTCTTAACGAGTAGTGTAGCAGAAACTAAATTATTCCTAATAGTAGGAATATGCAAAACATTGTTCAAAGTCAACACCTTGTCAAATGTCATTTTCAACATTACTTTCCCAGTTCCTGCAATCCTCGTTGTTGCTGTGTTCCCTATGAACAAATCTTCATCAAACTCAGCAGGAGTGTACGTTGCAAAGGCTTCTTTCGTAGAGCAAATATGTCGAGTGGCACCTGAGTCGAGAAACAACTTTTTGGGATTTCCAACTAAGTTGCACTCTGAGATTATATATTGCACAGAGGTCATCTGCATCTTCCATCTGTTCCATGGTGTTTGATTGACTTTTGCCTTTGTCTTTGTCTTTGTCCTTTCTTGGAGCACGATAGTCAGAAGACTTGTGACCAGCCTTACCACAGTTGTAACAGTTGCCCTTGAATTTCTTCTTGGCCTGTTCTGACTTCTGTCTGTTGGACTTCTTTCTCTTCTTGCCTTTGGCAGGAGCTTCTTCACCAATATTAACTCCAACAATTGTCGAACTCTTACGAGACTTCTTTTCAGCGATCTTGTTATCTTCAACAATCTTGAGCCGAATCACAAGATCGTCAAGTTTCATTTTCTTACGTTTGTGTTTTAGATAATTCTTGAAGTTGTTCCACGAAGGAGACAACTTCTCGATCATTACAGCCACTTGAAAAGCTTCATTTACTACCATATCTTCAGCAATCAAATCATGGAAAATAAGTTGAAGTTCCTACACTTGTGATCCAACTGTTTTACTATCTGACATTTCATAGTCTAAAACCTTTACGACCACAAACTTTTTCAAGCATGCATCTTCTGTCTTATATTTATTCTCAGGTGCATTCCACAATTCTTTCAAAGTTGTCATTGCACTATAGACATTGTATAAGTCATCCTCTAAAGCACTCAGAATATTGCCCTTACGTAGGAAGTCTGCCTGTGTCCATGCTTCAATAGTCATGAACTTTTCTCTGTCTGACATATCAACAGTAGGAACTGGAGTTTCTTCATTGGTAAATTTCTGCAGACCAAGAGTGGTAAGCCAGAAAAATACCCGTTGCTGCCATCCTTTGAAATTCGCACCAGAGAATTTTCCCGATTTCTCTGCTAGTGGTACAACAGTTCGGGTTGGTGCAACAACAACCACTATAACATTGTTGTTTTCCATTTCTGATAAACAAAAATCGATATAGACTTAGTAAGCAATAACTTAAATTGCAAACAGAATAGGAGTATAAAACCACAAAGGTTTTTGTCTCCAATAGAAACACAGATTAACAAATAAAAATAATTTCCTTAAGATTGTTATCAATTTGTGTTAAAAACCAATATTACTGATTTAACAAACTTTGCAGAAACATGAAGTTACCAAAGTTTATCTGAACCAGTGAAGAAACAGATAAATAGAAATTAGTTCAAAAGAAAACTAAAATCTGTAAAACATACCAGAATCTGAAAAAACAGAACGGAAAAGATCAAGCCCACTGAATGCACAGTGTCCCCAGTGTCCCCTTAAGGAAATTATTTCCCTCTAGTATCCGAGGTTTGATTTGGAATATGTCCTCTCAGGATAGAATGATCTCAATTACTAGTGTATTGATACCCAAAACACTAGTGTCAGCAAACCACTCAACAACAGTAAAGTACACGAAGAATTTTATGCAAAAGAAGAAGAAGAAATCAGAAATTTTCGTAAGTTAAAAATCCGAAGAATAATATGTATTTATAGGCAAGAGGAACTGGTTCCGAAAGGTTGCAACCTTTCAGAATCCACACGACCATTTCAGAAAGACTTTTCAAACGGTTATGGTTGTTCATGAAAGTTGTAAAACGGGAAAGTAATATAAATAAAATGGGTCAAGCAGATTCGAGTTGGGTCGGAACGTTTCGGTTAATTAACTAATTAATTGAAATGTGTTGGCCATTTAATTAATTAAATAATTAAAACAAACTTTGTCCAAAAATAATCTCTCGATCGATTTCCAAAGCCGAAGCTGAAACGAGCGACGACGACGGCGCGAGGGGGTCCCTCTTCCCAACCCTTATAACAATTAATAGAAGTGTTTTTCTATTTAAACTTTTCTATTTTTCTTTCCACCACCGATGAGGGACAAATGCTTTTTTACTAAAGCATAAGAAGACTTTTCAAGTTCCTCTCTTTTCATCTTCCCTCCATTTTCCATTAACTCTTCTATATACCCAACAGTTATTTATAGCTACTTAAATTTTAAGACTTGAAAGCAAGCTAAGTAAAATTAATTGCGATCATAATTTGAGAGGAATTCCAGGTTTACGACTCTACTAAGCAATCATGTAAAGCATTTGATTTTATTGACTGGTCGTTTGGTAGAGTGTATAAAAATAATGCTAAATAGAGTGTATTTGCAATACTTGCATTATACTTGTATTAGTTATGCTTACATTAGTTGTACATAAATTATTTCTTATGCATTGTTTGGTTTGGTGTATTAAAAATAACATGTATTGTACAAAAATAATTATTTACAAAAATATTCTCCACACATATGGTGAAAAAGATGTAAAAGTGCTTTTGAGGGGTATTTATGTCTTTAAAATACTAATGCATGCATTAAATCCCTTTGCATTACTAATACCTAGAAATTCATGGTATTAGTAATACACTCCCCAATACACTATAGAGTGTATAACTAATGCAATATATATCATGAAAAAAGGTACCAAACAAAGTACTACTAATACACAAAGCTAATGCAAGTATTATTTTTGTTAATATACTCTACCAAACGACTCACTAGTTGATTTACGGGGTTAATAATATGAGCATAGTCTTCTGATCGAGCATCTAATCGTCTATCCATATTGGCATCACAACTACATGCGAGAATGTGATAAACCAACATGAATATCTTTCCATTTTGTAATTAAGTAAGACATTCTAGGTATATGGATATCTTAGTCTTAAATCAAATCTTTATTTTACTAAAGTAAAGATCTTACTCCTTGTATTCTTTGTGTTAAGGTTTTGCCCTGATTTTCTTATCATAATTTAAGAATTATTTTTCCTTAAAGAAAAGATAAAATATTACTATAAAAGTTTTTACTTTTCCTGAAAGGAAAATATAATATTCTTTCATATTTGGTTTATTCTTTTCTTTTAGGAAAAGGTTTTGGAGTAGCTAGTCCTTTTCTAATAAGAAAATGTTTTAGGACTCTATAAATATAGGTTTGTTTCTTCTAACACAGGAACAATAACATCCACAATGTAGTCGTTTAAGAGTCTTGTTTATGGGGAGATTTATTCTCTCTAAAGTTTCAATGTTTTTCATTATATTAGTTTTGATATAATAATATTTTAATTTTAGTATAAGTTTTTGGTTATCTAATTTATCAACATATGATTTGCAATTGTAAGCTTCCGCATGAAGCCTAATCACCTTCATAACTAAACAAGTGGTATCAGAGTACATGGTTCAAAGATCCGGTGGTCCTATGGTTCAACAAGATTGAAGAAAGGTTCAAGTGGTTTCAAATCAATTTGCAATCAACGTGATGATAATGAAGTTTTTTGTGTTACTACATGTGGGGAAATTTTCAAATATATTTTCAACCATTCTGCTGCTCTATCCTTAAAAACAAAATCAACTTTCAATCCCTGCAAACTTTTAATGCTCGGGCTCCACTTTTAACTCATGTATTTTTACTTTTAACGCATGCATCTTACTTTTAACGCATAAGCTTTACTTTCAACTCATGCATATTACTTTTAATGCATGAGCTCCACTTTCAACCCTGTTCATAACTTTTAACACAGGGCTCAAATTTTTAACCCATATTAATTTTTTAAATTATGGTAAGCAGCAGTGATACATGAAGATTTTGTGAAGAATAAGATTATCATGCAATGAAAAAGAAGGATCAAGCTTTGTCAAGAAAATCCAGCCAAAAGGGGAGATTTGTTAGGGTTTTGCCCTGATTTTCTTACCATAATTTAAGAATTATTTTTCCTTAAAGAAAAGATAAAACATTACTATAAATGTTTTTATTTTTCCTAAAAGGAAAATATAATATTATTTCATATTTGGTTTATTCTTTTCTTTTAGGAAAAGGTTTGGAGTAGCTAGTCCTTTTCTAATAAGAAAATGTTTTAGGACTCTATAAATATAAGTTTGTTTCTTCTAACACAAGAACAATAACATCTACAATGTAGTCGTTTAAGAGTCTTGTTTATGGGGAGATTTATTCTCTCTAAAGTTTCAATGTTTTTCTTTATATTAGTTTTGATATAATAATATTTTAATTTTAGTATAAGCTTTTTGTTATCTAATTTATCAACATATGATTTGCAATTGTAAGCTTTCGCATGACGCCTAATCACCTTCATAACCAAACACTTTGTTCTATCTCAATGATTTGTCTTCTGAGGTCACAAAGAGATTATAGATTTATTTCAATGGTAGTTAAACACTAAAACAGTAAGCCCAAGAATATAAGAACTAATATTGATAAATAAATTTGTGTTTGCTCAACGTTCGAGATAAGTTATGACTTATTTTTCTTAGACTTCAAAATTTCTGATAAATTTTCACACAGTGAAAACATCTCACATTTACTTTTGGCAATAAAAGTTGCATACATTCAAGACAACTAGCTATCCACAGTTCTTGATTGAACACTTAAACAAGATGGATAACAATCTTCATGTTTTGTCATGATAGGTGACAACTGTATTAAGTTATTGATTGATCATATATATACTAGTACTAAATTGCAAGAGCAGCATACAAAATAATGTCATCCAAAGTGCATCAAACATCTGACGTAGTTGCAGCGATTGCAAGAAAAGCCAGTATTTGCTTATAGCCATAGCTCAAGTATTATTTTTCGAAGAATACATGTTGTTATTGCAAGAACAGGCAGATGACAGTGCTGTCGTCTCTCTTGCTGTTTGGAAACTTCAGTTTCCATGCATCTAAAGAAGCCTGTACTACTGCCTCTGCGGCTGCTGCTGCATTATTTGTTGCAAACACTATGGATACGACTTGATCGTTGCTCAACACATCCCACACCTATTTTTACAATGAAAATAAACATGTCAAGTCTTGTAGAAACAGAACAAAATATACTAGTACATAGTTAAACTAGGCTTACCCCATCAGTTGCTAGAACAAGAAATTGGTCATATGGTGAAGTGTGGTGATAAGAGACATCAGGCTTGGAGATTATGCCATAGTTTTTCAGCATGAAATCTCCAAAAGCTCTCGACATCGCCAAGCCAGGAACATCTTCATCTGGTAACCACACTCTCTGTATATGTGGCTCTTCTTTCAATGCAAGAACTCTACCATCACAGTTCCTTATTCTTTCTGCTTCAGCTGTATGCATCAAATAGTTTACGATTAGGCACTAGTAAGCACAATTTGGAACTCAACTATGCCAAGTGTGTCATGTCAATATTACGAAAAAAAGAGTCTTACAAGGCAAGCTAGGTTTCAAATCAGTAGTTAACTGAACAGCCTCAATTACTCCCTCCTGTGTCTTTCTTCCTAGTACAGCTCGAGAATCTCCAAGATTCGCGATAATCAGATCATCATCCTATAACCAATGAAGTTCTAATTAGATTCTCCAAAATCCAAAATGAAATTTTGATTTATAAATGATCAAAGATAGACTTTTTTTCATTACCTGTCTTATAGCAACGACAGCGGTTGTTCCACTACATGAACAATCCAATTTTTCAAGACTTCTAATATCTTTATCCATCACCTTAAAGGAACTCAAACACGCCTCTTTCCATTTGTTAAAATTCTTGTTCTTCACTGATTCCTCATCAACAAGTTTGACATTTTGTTTCGGAGAAGTGATCTTTGGCAAAGAAAGTATATATTTCATCAGCAAAGATGGCAACTTATTCATAACAAATTTACTAACTACTTGTCCATTCTTTCCATGCCCGTCGAAAACTCCACCAAAAACTCCATTTTCTACACCATATCCCTGTCATAAAAAGGAAAGTTCCCATTTTTAGATACCCCGTGTAATAAAAAACTAAGCAAACATGTTGTGATATGACAAACCTGATAGAGAATAGCAGAATCTTGATTGACACCTTTGTTTCCTTGTTGAGAAAAAACAGAGCCAATTACTTGTTTGTTCCCATTAATGTTGTTGTCATCATAGTGAACAACATTTTCATTACCAAAATCAACAGGTTGAATCTCAAAAGATGCAGAGGATATACAACTAACGAGTCCGCAGATACCCATATTATCAACTGCTCTTTGTTTTTTTTTTTTCCTTGTTTGTGGTTCCTACAATCATGTATATAAAGGAATATTAGAAGCATTCAAAAGAGGTGAAAATGGGATTAATAAATTGAATAGATAGTAAAATAATGTAGTAATGGCTCCAAGAGGATTCCAAAAAGTCATTGAGATGCAATAATAGACTTGTTAATTGTATTTTATTGTTGTAGATTACCTTAAGATTCATTTCAAGGGGCAATTGAGTTGTGTTTTTGTAGAATCTCCACACGCAAATTTTAATTAATATTGTAAAATACACGTAAGTTTTGCTGGCCCCAACTTGATGTTCAAGAAAATTATTGTTACATTGCTTGAAAAAATAGTTTACTTAGTTAGCTGGCTCTGGTTAATTATGAGCTATTCTTTGGATATAATTCTAGTACCTCAGTTGGTTGACTACCTAAATTCCACCTTATTGGTGAGGGTTCGATTCTCTACGTTGTAATCCCCTCTCATTTCCACTTTCGCTATCCCCAATTTGAAGAAAAAAGAAGCTATTCTTTAACTTTATTTTTTCGAAAATGTATGAAGATTCTTTTTTAAAAAAAAGAGAGAAGTATTGAAAGCATTCTTGAACTTGGCATAAATTATTAGTTTCAACTATTGACAATCTTAAAAACACCATTCTACTTGACAAACTGAACTTACATACACTCATGATCTACCATATGACATAACAAGTGGTTTTAAACTCTTATAAGAACATGAGACTCTTAATAAAAAATCGAGAGTGGTGTTGAAAACACCCCTAAACTAGGCTAGAAGTTAGGAGTGTATTTCACTCATATATATTGCAAGATCGGAGGTGTATTTAAGTTCAGTTAGCTCATATAAAAAATGTTTTTAAGGTTGTATGAAACTAATAATTCGAGCTAAGTTTAAGAATGTTTTCAGTACATTTCTCTTTTAAAAATAATAATAATAGGGGTAGGGAGGGCAAGGGAAATGATGAAGTGGATTACAAGATGGAAAATAAAATTCTTATCAACAAAGTAAAAGTTAAATAGTTAATTAATTAAACTACTAAAATTTCCGCAACCAATTGAAGTACTAATTATGACTCAGCTACACTAATTGAGGACTTTTGGCACACAATACATTGAGAAAAAGAAGACAAACACGCTAAAGTAAACAGTAAGTCAACCCTAGGGAAAAATAATTATGAATAACAATACATATAATGGTATTTATTTAGGTTTTTTAAGATGTTAACCCAAAGAATTATTGCGTAACCTGCTGGATGTTGACTTCTTAGAACCATTTGTTTATAATGTTTTCTTATAAAAAATAAAACATCTCATTCCAACATGTAAGGATCTGGTCATGCGATGTGTTTGTGTATAGGAATACAAAATATGCACCACTAAGATAATACTATTATGGATTCCAATCTTTATAATCAGATATCTTGAGTTTAAGTTTCGAAAATGAAATCACCTTTTAATAGGAAGCGCTTTTTACATACCAAGTGGACTTTTCTACTTGAATTTAAATTAATCAAGTTTTATAGCAATATCATAAACCTACCCCCAAATGATTGGAGGAAACCAAGGGTTTGGAAATGATATTTCGAAAGGGAAAAAATAAAATACATGAAGATGCCTTTTCAAAACATTGAAAACTTATTAGAAACTTGACTTAATTAACTATGTGGAATTTTCTTTATACAAGCTCTTTCTTCAATTTGCATCTTGTGGTGGGAAGACAAGTGATAGTTTCTTAATAGCCTATCAATTAGTGATGACATAATATAACAGTCCTAATCAAAGTTAGTGTAATGAAAAATATTTAGTGTTACACATTATATGTCAAACCGATCCATTTTTTGAAAATTATAATCTAAGTTGGAAACTTTAGCTTTACATGAAAGGCCGATAATAGTGATCGAAAGATATTTGTTATGCGGAAAAAAGAAAACTAATCGTGATTTGATCAACATATTAAAGTCATTTATCTTTTATATATATTCTTATCACTACGCGTGATTAAGTAATATGTCTACTCACCTTAATTTCTATCTATCAGAGTTAAATCTTCAATGTAATATCAATATCAAATACAAATAAATTAATATTTCAGCTTTTATATCCTTACTCATCCGGCTTATAACCCATATTGGTCCAAAATTGTATATAATTTGTAAGATAGGTCCACTTGCCTTATTTATCTTTTTTCAACCCAGGCAAGGCATGCCTCTTGATTGTTATTTGATAAACTCTAGTCTGGAGCTCAAATTGTGGTTATGTAATTTGAGTTGGTTTCACGTAGTTATACATGATTATATAAAGTATATACATTATATATACATATACAGTATATGTAATGTATATACTATGTATTATATAGATCTTTAAAAATGAAGAATACAAAAAAGGAGAAAAATGAATACGGTTCTATGGTCATTCGGAGGAGGTTGAAATAAACTTTAAAATCGATTAGGCTTCACGAAATTTAACGTCACCGTATATTTCTTCCATTTATTTTTAATTGTCTATTATTCTAAAAGTAAATTTTCACTTTTAACATATCAATGGTAATATGAGCGAATCTGAAGTCTTCCGTCGAAGACACTTTCGAACCGTTAAAACTCACAATCCCTTTCTTTATGGAAGGAAGTAAGATAGGTCTAAGCTCAATCAGAAAAAAAGATTCACTTGCCCGAGACTCGACTCCCGATTTCCCATACAATTAAAAGATCAAAAAAATAAATTATATTCTACTCTTAACATTAATTACTTATTCATCATGATTATTTCCCAAGACCTAATTAGATTATATATACATCAATTAATATGTGTATTGTGATAAAATACTCATATTAATCATTAATTTATTAAGAGGCGTGCAAAGTTCAAAGTGGGCAAGTAAAAATGAACGAAGGGATTAATACTTACTTATGAACTCCAATACTTATTGTATTCTTCATCATGCTTCAGTGTTCGAATATATTTATGAAGAAAATAGATATGTTTAATACATGTTCTTATCTTTGATGATGAATTTGTTCCAGTCAATACCTTATCAACCATCATAATAATCCATCAAATACTAATTGATAAGGTGTTGCTAACAATACGTGTGGACTTTCCAATATAGGCCTAATCACAATTCCTTTTTTATATTCAAAAATTGGTTGACATATGTCATCAATTAATCTCATCTTGAATGTTTCTTCTTATCATTCAATTATTAAGCAAATAATAATGTTTTTAATCCAACAGCCTTCAATGCATGCTAGAATATACACAAATATCCCAAGCCGTAAAATAAATGGAGGGAAGAAAAGAGAATAAAATATAGATCATAGAGATGATTGTTGATGACTCGGGTTGAGTCATATAAACGTCGTGCACGTTAGAATTATACACCAAATTATTATCACAATGTTCATATTAAATCATGATTAAAGCTTTACTTTATTCAATTAAATCTTCACTATCAATTCTAATATATGTCATGTGTCTTCGATCCAAGCAAAAACTTAAGGAAAATTGAGAGGAGGCCCATCCGAGAATTAGATCAAAATGGCAAGAGATGCGATTGTGGAGCAAATATAACCCGCTTCAACCCACCCCACACCACATAGCATAATTTGATATTTTCAATCCATCCCCAGCTCCTCATAGATCGACACCACATAAGCAACCCGCCCAATTTCTTCTTTAAATTTTGAGAGATTTAATTAAATTGATATTATTAATATGCATGAGCATTGATCAATGTACACAAATAATAAAGTTGTTTGCCTAGAAAAATATTTGGTATTCATCGAATATATATATATACTTTTTTGTTAGTAAGAGAATATTCCTGCAAATTTTTAGATAGGTCACACTAATATATATAAGCACCAATGTGAACATCTCAAGAAGTTCATCCTTCAATCTTGATAGCCATTAACATAAGTAAGTCAACAATTATTTCTTCAACTCTTTTTCATGTAAGAGTTAAATATCATTAGAACCTAGTTCCTCTGCTCTAGAACACCTTGAATTTATTTTTTCTACTATATTTTGTAACATTTATTCATCTGCTAGCCTTCTGATCATCATCTTCTGGGAGTGAGAGTCTTCTTTTTGAATTGTCCTATCACGTCCTGAGCCTACACCCTAGACATAGCCGGCACTCGAGGACCATTGGTGATCCCCAAGTGAACCCTTGGCCTAGCTGACTATGACACATATGACTCAATAGAATACATGGAAGCTTGAATAGATGAGCATTTAAAACATTTGAAGAACATGAACGTCTGAAAATACTTAATATAAATAGTAAGTGTTTAATAAACATTTGAGAAAAATACTGAAAAACGTCTAACTTTCCTGTCCATGAAGCCTCTAATATCTAAAACTTGGTATCGGGACAAGACACACGACACCTCAAAGCCTACTACTACAGATCAATAAACTTGTTCTTCCACTTTCAACAATTCTTCATAAAAGGATCTACAAGACTTTTGCCGCATATCCTGGCGATGTGCTAGAATGATGTTTCTTAGACTTGAATCAACTCTTTTTTTTTTTTTTTTTTTTTTTTTTTTTTTTTTTTTGTAAATAAGATATTCATTTATATATATTATGCGTCAATACAAGACCAGTTGCCTGAGGAGCTACATACATCATGGTTCCTTAATACATCAGTACTACTACTAGTTATATCAGCTACTGGCATATCATGCCTTACTACATTAGTACTACTACTAGTTACTATAGATACTGGCATGACCTGCCTATCATCATTGATTCCAGCAAAAGTAAGCCCCTCCTTATCTGCGTTGAAGGCATCCAAAGCAAACATGGGGTCTCGATCCAATCCAAAAAGTTGACATCCTGCTTCAGTCCTGCTTCTTTTTTAGCTAGTATATCGGCCAACTGGTTTTGTTTTCTCCGGCTATGGCTGATCACCAGGCTCCTCATATGTTGGAGCAACACCCTACATTCAAATATAATGTTAGAGTAGGTGTCAGTTTCTTTAGCAATAATATTGATGACCTCTAATGAGTCTGTATTAATGTGCAGCTTCGTAGAGTGTATTTGTTTTGCCATTTTGAGACCAAGTAGTAAAGAGTGTAGTTCAGCAGACAGAGCATTGTTGACATTGATTTTTGCCGAGAAGCCTTTTACCCAGTTTCCCCTTCTGTCCCTTATTACTCCTTCGGCTCCTCCAGCCTTAGTTGTGGGATCAAAAGACCCGTCAATGTTTAGTTTAAGGCCCCTATCAGGAGGTTCCCATTTAATAACTTCTTTTCCTTTTCCTCTTTTTGCCATTTTGGAAGCCTAGGTAGAAGTATTCCAGTGCTCTGTCTCTAGGTATTCCTATTGGAATGGCTTTTTTTTTTATCGTTATGGTAGTTGTTATTTTTGTTTACCCATATGCTCCAAATTTAAAAGGGGAATGTAAATTCCCATTCCATTATGTTGTTAAGTTAGTGGTTGCGTATGTTCTCTAAAGCCAACAACCATTCAGAATGGAATACTTCTACCTAGGCTTGGAAGCCTAGGTAGAAGTATTCCCCTTGAGTTAAGAATACTATTGATGTGATTTGTGAACCCCACTTTCCCCCAAAATTGGGATGCCATGACACATTCCAGAAATATATGTTTTACAGTCTCCGTTTGGCCACAAACCTTACACTCCTGGTTGATGTTAATGCCAATTGAATGTAGGTAATGACATGTTGGTAATCTAGCATAGTTACACGTCCACAGAAAATATTTGTTTTGTTCTGACATTTTAGCTTCCAAATCCATTTAAAGTTCCTGGTTTGAAGACTAGTATTGATTTTGGAATTTTTGGTTTTTATGGAATGGTATGCAGAGGCCATGCTGAAATTGCCATCCGCGTTCACATTCCAAGTTGGTTTAGCATTCTCTGGTAAGTATATTCTATATATTTCCTGAAGTAGTTGTCTGGGTACCAAATTGTTTAGTTCATCTAGCCTCCAAGAGTCATTCTCAATTATATTACTAACTCTTCTATTTGAGTCATGTTCCGAAAGGGGTCCATTTATATAAGACCTCAAGGGTGGGTAGTTTGGTATTTAGGCATCTGTCCAAAGTCTAATTTGTTCCCCGTTCCCTACTACCCATTGGGTGTACTGTTTGCACATTTTCCATCCCAACCTAATGTTGTTCCAGATCGCACTATATGATTTCTTCTGAGCATTGTGATCCGTTAGGCCTAAGGGTCCTACCCATAACGTAGAAGGATTCCTAAATAGTCGACAGGCCAGCTTAGTTAATAGAGCTATGTTTTTATAACTACTCTTTTGGACCCCCCCCCCCCCCCCCACTTTTTTTCCTTTGTTATGACATCCCATTGATGAGATGTAGCTTTCTCTTGAATTCGGTGGTTCTCCAAATAAAATTCCTTTGTATTTGGGCTATTTTTTTTATGGTTGAGCTAGGCAGTTTGAATATCTGCATAACATGAGTTGGTATGCTATTCAGTGTGGACTTGGTAAGAGTGGT
Source organism: Solanum bulbocastanum (assembly GCA_037074985.1). Classification (NCBI taxonomy): domain Eukaryota; kingdom Viridiplantae; phylum Streptophyta; class Magnoliopsida; order Solanales; family Solanaceae; genus Solanum; species Solanum bulbocastanum. The sequence goes on along the minus strand of CM073604.1, from coordinate 37,099,310 downwards.
TTTCCCTGCCATTGTCAGGAATTTTGATTTCCAACTAGCTAGCTTAGACTGCATATTATCTATGATAAACTAGAAGTCCCGATTGGTAGGCCTACCTTGAAAGACCGGGAAGCCTAGATATTTCCCAAAGTTATTACTCTGGGGAATACTCATAATTTCGGTTATTTCCTAGATAATGGGAGGCTTACAGTTCTTTGAGTAGATTATTTTGGATTTCTAGATGCTGACACTTTGCCCGCTTAAAGATTAGAACCCCTCCAAGGTATTTCTAATGGCGTGACATGTACTAATGCCAGCTTTACCTATTAATACTAAGTCGTCCGCAAAGAGCAGGTGAGATAGGTTTGGACCTTTCCCTACTATCCTTATAGGCTTCAATAATCTTTGTGAGAGGTCATGATTGATGCGTCTTAATAGCACTTACATGCATAAGATGAAAATATAAGGTGACATTAGGTCCCCCTATCTAATCCGCCGCTTAGGTCTGAAGTATTCTGTTCTAGTACCATTTATTAGAATAGTTGTCGTACTTGTAGTGATGCACAACATAATTATATTAACAATTTTTTAGGGGAATTTAAAGAAATGTAGGGTGTATTTAACAAAGGACCACTCTAGCTTGTCAAAAGGTTTCTCTAAATCTATTTTCATAAGCATGTTCCCTTGGTTCCCCTTCATCTTTAAACTAGTTTGGAAAGGCCCTATGATGCTATTCAAAAGAGGTTTGATTCTTGTAACGACCCGAATTGTCTTTAATTAGGAGAAACAAAAATTTGGGGCATTCTGGGCCACTGTCCTGCCATAGCGGGCATGATGCCACTAGGGAGGCGGCACCAGGGCAGGATAAGTTGGCGCCATAGTGGAATAGGCGAGGCAGAACGTAAATTACGAGAAATTTTATTTTCTCCATCTTCCTAAAATACCTAAATAAGTTGTAAAACGCCCTAAAAACCTCACAAAAGCGGCTTTAATTTTGTGATGGAAGGAGAAGGAGATTTCTAGCGTGAGGATAGGAAAATCTTACGGATTCATGGACAAATCCACCGTCGCGAAGCTCGAAAAACCTAAATCGAAGTCAAAACTCCGTGCAATTGCTTGGCGCCCAGGTAGGCTAGGTTTTATGAATTGAGTAGTTTAAATCTGTACTCATCACGTGATGTATGTTAATCAATGGTAGGGTTGTGTATACCTTCGTGCACCAAGCTAATTCCATGGGTAATTCCTAGAAATCAAGTAATTAGGTTTATGCATTGAGAAGGGAAATCAATGATTTGTTAGGGCATCTAGAATTGCTATCTTGGATAGAATTAATTCAAGAATAAAACTATGAAATCATGAATGAAACTAGATTTATGAACATATGTTAGACTATAGATCGGGGTGATTGATTGAGAAATTACATGAATCGTGATTAAACCCTAGAAAGAAGCCTTAGATGATGAACTAGGGCTAAGCATGACAAATTAACGTATGTTGATAATGTTGCATTGTTGATGACACTTGTTGTGAATAAGATGGGTGAATTATCATTGACATGAAATCATGACTTAAATGTATGATCTTGAAGATATACTTATGTTTATGATTGTGATGTATTGAATGGATCGGTTGCCACATTTCGACATAACAATGGGATCGGTTGTCACATTCCGGCATAACTAACTTGGATCGATTGCCACGTTCCGGCATAACTATGGGATCGGTTGCCACGTTCCAGCATAACTATGGGATCGGTCGCCACATTTCGGCATAACTAAGTTGGATCGGTTACCACGTTTCGACATAACTAACTGTTTGGGTTTGGGTTTCATGAGAGGATTAATGATGTGGCTTAATTGTGTGACTTGAGAAAGGTGTTAGTCGTTCGTTAATGTTGATGATATTGTATATGTTCGTTATACATGTGATTATATTGTTCATTGACTTATACATGTTGGACTTGTTGAGTATAGTAGAAGGGCTGAGTGTTTAAGGGGCGAGTAATAGATAGTAATGGTTGTTCGTATGTTGTAATGTGATGAGGAAGTAGGGTTGTGACGTGAACTGTTAGTTGAAATGTTGGTGGTTGTATTTGGGGAAATTTATCTACGTGTTAGTGTGGTTAGGCAAAGATCAAGTACTTGTTAGGTAGATTGATGGAGAAGGATATTAATAGTCAGAATACTAATGTATATTGGAGGTATGCTAAGAAAGGGGTAAAGGTGGAGAAGTGAGTGTTTATTTCATGATCTTATTAGTTGATTTCTTATATTATGTGGTGGGCGTTGGGTTGACCGATGATGCCTACCAATACGTGTGTTTTGTATTGATACTAATCTTGCTATGTCTTCGACATAGTCCGAATGCAGAATTGGTGACGTGTCATTAGGTGAAGACGAAGACAATCTCCAACAGCTTCTATCCTTTTTTCCACATGTTGGGAGTTGTGTCCTTTATTTATTATTCCAGTTGAACTTTTAGTAGCTCTTGTACCTGTTTAGTCTAGATCCATGAGAGTTGTTTAAATTACTTTACAAGTGTAACTAATAATGTGTCTAGGATATTATTTATAAAACTATAGAATTATCTTATTTATTTCTGTTTTCTTAAAATTTCCGCATATTTTTACTATTAGGATATGAGGGTTCTCCTACTTAGGTGTTAGAGTGGGTGTCCACACGATCCGGTGGGTTGGGTCGTGACAAATTGGTATCAGAGCCCAGGTTACTGGTCTCCCAGTACAAGAGCAAAATATGGAATAGACTCCTGCGGATTAGTGTATTGACGTCCACACCTAATCTTCAGGAAGCTATACAACATTCTAGGAAGTTGTCTCATCCTTTCTCTTCTTTCGTGCGACTGTCACTTGTGGTATGAGTTGAGTCCAATTGGTATCTCCCGATTCTAGTTGGTATCTCAACGAAGTAGACTGGACGTCGTGGTTACGACTGAAGGGGTACATGCAAAAGTTAATTGGAACTGAGAAGGTTCCAATTGGTATCTACCCTTAGGGATTGTATAAGACATAGATGCTCAGTAATGGACATCTATGGGACGAACTAACCAAATAAAGTGAAATTATTATAATGCGTGGTTATAACTGTGAATGTGTGCTTCTTGTTGTTTGAATTAATTGTGAAGGTGTGATCCTTGTTGTGTGAAATGACTGTGTATGTGGAAGTATTCTTGGGTGTCTGTTTTTACTGATGATGTAAAGGTATTATGGTTGGTGTGTATGATAGGATTAAGCACACAATATTGCGTGTCTGGACGTGTTATAAGTAAATTGTTGTTTGAGTTGTTAAAGTATGCAAGTATAATTTCCTGAACATCGTGAAATTCGTTGAGGTAAGAATTTATAATTGAGTTAATGCAAAGGTCTAGATAGTCTACGAGCTATTTGTAAGACAAAATATGGGTGCATGCTGCGACCAACTAGTAATCATGTAAATGTCTGGGTGTATCCTAGGATTTGTGGGTTGTGATGCCGAGTTGTTTAGAACGAGCTAGTTCGGGTATTGTGTCTCATAGCTTGGAAAATTTAGAATTTTGATTGAATGGTAAAACGGGAACCCTGGAAAAATATAGAAGAGCGAAAAAAGACCCAGAAATTATGGCCTGGGTTCTAGCCTCGTCTGAGCTGCTGAAGCGAGATTATTCCCGCCAAAATGAGGTCGCTAGAGAGGGATTATGTCTGCCAAAGCGGGACAGGGCGAGGTAGAATCTCAGCCCTATCTCCCCTGTTTCCCTTAGTGACAGATTTCCAACCCCGAAGAGGATCCGTGTGATTTCATGCTAGTCCTCTCAATGTTCAGCAATTTAGGTACAGATTATAAAGCCTAGTAATTAAATAAAAGTTGTATAAAATAGCAAAACAAGAATCATGTGCTACAAAAACTTAGAAGAACAGAAGAGATAAAAACTTAGTTGTCCAAATTACAAGCTTAAGAAGGGCGAAAGGGAAGCCAATCAGGAACTCTCGAACTGGGTGGTGTCAATGTCAGAGTCGAGGTCCTCTGGGGATATCACGCCAGCCCAGGCCTCATTTAGCATCGAGAACTGTGTAAAGTCCTTTGGATTTAAATGAGGAATCTGTTTGCCAGGGGCAACACAAGTAAAGATGGCCTTGATAGTCTTTCACATCTGGATCATCAAACGATCCCTATCCACCCCCTTCTTCCTCTCCTGGCGCAGCTGGCGACGGAGCATCTCGACCTCTAAGGCAGTACTGGGTGGAACCGAGTGAGGTTAGTATAGGAGCTCCCCATCTTCTTCCGGATAGTCTCCAGATCCACTTCGACCTGTCCACCTGAGAGTGGGTCCTTGTCATTCGAATCCACCGCCACCTTACTACTGCTAGCCCTGTCAATCCTCCTCCTCTTGCCCCTAGAAGTAGAACCTGACCTAACCAAAAGAGGATGAAGGGGGGAGGGGGGTGTTCTATAAGAAATACCTTGTCAACATCAAATAGTGGCAGTCCCGCCCGGTTGCACAGAGCCATGATAAGACCAGAGAGTAAGAACGCATTCTTGTTACCCCTATAGAACATCTTCTACTCTGAGATGATTTGTGTATGCCTTATATGGCGCATGCCATCACCAATGCCCGGGAAAAGGTCACATAGGTATAGTTGCCCAACGGGCGAATCCTCCTAGTCACCAAGTGTAGCCACCTCTTATCATCGGGTGACCAATTTGTGCTAGTAATACCCTCAGCAGTAGCCTAGTAAACCTGATCCCGATAAGTGGGCTCAACCAGCGTGTCCCTCAGCCACTTCAGGTCCATCTCCCTAAGCTTGGCCTCGTAATCATCATTTGAGACCTCAGGTACCTCTAGTACTTCATTTATGGCGGTGGCATTCAAGGGGATGTCTACTCTCGAACCCGAATGATAGGGTAAGAGACATCCCAGCGGACGGTAGGGAGGATAGCATAGAACTCTCTTACCTAGGTAAATCGTGCATCTGAGGGAGCCTTAGTCAATGGGACCTACCCGAACTCTACCAGACGAGCATATAAGGAATACTTCTTCTCCTCTAGCCGGTGCAGCACAAAACCTCTCTCGCAACAGAACCCCATGTTATGGTGATCGTGATGTCTTTCCCGACTAGCGACATGGGGTATCGAATAAAGGGTAGGTGTTCTTTATTCTGATCTGCCATTAGAGAGCCTACAATAAGTTGAAGATGAGTTAAAACGCGCTAGGATTAGACAACTAAGACAAAAAGAAAGAGAGAAATTTCTGAGTTAAATGAGGTGCAGGCCACTAGTCTGGCATATCCTACTACAGCGACCAGAATCCCGCCAGGGCAGGATGAGGAAGGCCACCACAGCGGGATGAAGTCCGCTAGAGCGACCTTCATTTGGGACGAACAGCAGGCACAAGCATAACATCTCCTTATCCCAAAACCTCCGTGTTCAACAAAATTCCAACAGATCAGAGTATATCAACTATCCTAGAACATAAATAAGCAATTATTTCGACAAATTAACTCCTAAAAGAGGCCTAAATCGGAGTTTTACACCAAGGGACCCTTCAAATTCCCCTACCCGTTACGATATCATTTTACCCTTATTTTTACGAAATCCTTACGCCAGGACGTTGTGGGAACATTGGGGACGTAAAGGAAGTAACCATGCTATATTTTTCTAACAAATCTAGCAACCTAGTTCAATTTTGAAAAACTACCCCAAACACCGTCTAGTTTTTATCAGTTAATCGTCATGTAATTATCATTAATCGAGTAATAAAGTAAGGAGTGAAGGGAAAATGAGATTTTACCTTAATTTTTCATTTCGAGCAAACAAGTTGAGAGGGATTTTGGGGAAGAATATTAAGAGAATAGGAGGAAATGTGGGAAGTTTCATTCTTTACCTTTGTTTACTGGTTCCAAAAACAGATATCTATCGCCACAGCGGCCCTGCCTCAGCGAGAGGGCTACCGCTCTGGCGGGCTAGACTATGTAGTTAACCACTTTCGTTACCTCGTGTGTTGTCTCAGTCTTTTTTCGATCCTCAAGTATAGTACCTTGCTAGTATCAGCTATTTGAAAAGTCACCACTTGTGGTGATGGTTTTGTGATGACCTTACCCATTAGTTTGGAAGTACTCCGAAAATCAAGACATGTGATTACCCGAGCACTAGTCGTTCAAGGACATTTTGGGCCACTGTCCCGCCACAACGAGCATGATGCCGCTAGGGCGGGATAAGTTGATGCCATAGCGGGATAGGTGAGGCAAAACTTAAATTACGAGAAATCATATTTTCTCCATCTTCCTAAAATACCTAAATAAGTCGTAAAACACCCTAAAAAACTCAGAAAAGCTGCTCTAAGCTTGGGAAGAAAGGAGAAGGAGATTTCTAGCATGAGGATGGGGAAATCTTGTAGATTTTTGGACAAATCCACCGTCGGAAAGCCCGAAAAATCTGAATCAAAGTCAAAACTCCGTGCAATTGCTTGGCGCTCAGGTAGGCTAGGTTTTATGAATTGAGTAGTTTAAATCTGTGCTCATCACGTGATGTAGGTAAATCAGTGATAGGGTTTATGTGTAGAACTTCGCGCACCGAGCGAATTCCAAGGGTAATTTCTAGAAATCAAGTAATTAAGTTTATGCATTGAGAAAGGAAATAGATGATTTTTAGGGCTTCTACAATTGCTATCTTGGATAAAATTGTTTTAAGAATAAGACTATGAAATCATGAATGAAACTAGATTTACGAACATATGCTAGACTTTAAATTGAGATGATTGATTGAGGAATTACATGAATCGTGATTAAACCCTAGAAAAAAGCCTTAGATGATGAACTAGGGCTAAGTATGACAAATTAACGTATGTTGATAATGTTGCATTGTTGATTATACTTGTTGTGAATAAGATGAGTGAATTATCATTGACATAAAATCCTGACTTAAATGTATGATCTTGAGGATATACTTGTGTTTGTGATTGTGATGAGTTGAATGGATCGGTTGCCACGTTCCGGCATAACTATGAGATCGGTTTCCATGTTCCGGCATAACTAACTTGGATCAGTTGCCATGTTCCGGCATAATTATTCGACCAGTTGCCACGTTTCAACATAACTATGGGATCGGTTGCCACGCTCTGGCATAACTAACATGGATCGATTGCCACATTCTGACATAACTAACTGTTTGGGTTTGGGCTCCATGAGAGGACCAATGATGTGGCTTAATTGTGTGACTTGAGAAAGGTGTTAGTAGTTCGTAAATGTTGATGATATTTTATAGTTCGTTATACATGTGATTATATTGTTCATTAATTTATACATGTTGGCCTTGTTGGGTATAGTAGAAAGGTTGAGTGTTTAAGAGGCGAGTAATAGATAGTAATGGTTTTTCGTATGTTGTAATGTGACTAGGAAGTAGAGGTGTGACGTGAACGGTTAGTTGAAATGTTGGTGGTTGTATTTGGGGGAATATCTATATGGGTTAGTATGGTTTGGCTAAGATCAAGTACCTATTAGGTAGGTTGATGGAGAAGGATGTTAATAGTCAGAAATTAGTGTATATTGGAGTTATGTCAATAAAGGGGTAAATATGGAGAAGCTAGTGTTTATTTCACGATCTTATTTGTTGATTTCTTTTATTATGTGGTGGGCGTCGGGTTGACCGATGATGCCTATCAGTATGCGTGTTATTTATTGATACTACTCTTGCTATGTCTTTGACATAGTCTGGATGCAGTATTGGTGACGTTTCATTAGGTGAAGACGAAGACAATCTCCAGCAGGTTCTATCCTTCCTTTCGCTTGGTTGGAGTTGTATCCTTTATTTAATTGTTCAGTTGAACTCTTAGTTGCTCCTGTACCTGTTTAGACTAGATCCATGGTAGTTGTATAAATTACTTTACAAGTTTAATTAATATTGTGTCCAAGGATATTATTTATAAACCATAGTATTATCCTATTTATTTCTATTTTCTCAAAATTTCTGCATGTTTTTACTATTGGGATATGAGGGTTCTCCTACTTAGGTGTTAGAGTGGGTGCCCACACGATCCGATGGGTTGGGTCGTGACAATTCTATTGGCTATGATTTTAGTGACTATTTTGTACGTTGTGCTACATAGACTTCTAGGTCTAAAGTTCTTAAGATTGGTAGCATTTTTACATTTTGGAATTAAACAAATATGAGTTGTATTTATTTTAGGGTCTTTGCATTCCTTTGTCCAGATTTGTTTGCAAAAATCCTTGACTGTTGGCCCCACTATGCTGCAATATCTTTGATAAAAGAAAGGGTGGATTCCATCCGGTCCAGGATCTTTATAGGGTTTGAAGAAGTATATTGCATTAGATACTTCCGCATCCAACATGTCTTCTCCTATCATGGACATGTTTTCATCAAGAGCATGTGTATCCACTTCGTTAAATTCCCTAGGAGATTGGGTATGGTTTGTATCGAAGATATTACTAAAGTGATTGAAAGTATATTTTGTGATCTCCTGCTGATTGCAAATCTAGCTACCTCTATATGTTTGTATGGAGAGGATTTAATTATTTCTTCTACGATTTAGGGTGGATGTATGGAAGAACTTGTTGTTCGTGTCGCCCTCATTAAGCCAGTTAGTTCTTGACCTTAATTTCCGGTAGTCTTCCTCATTCTTAAGGGTTTCATTATAGTCTTTTATAAGTCTATTTTCTAAGTCTATAAGAAATTCGCTATTATAGCAGATGCTTGGATTCCTTGGATGCGTAGGGTTAAGTAGGGTTCTCTTTTTCCGGAATATATTCTCAAAAGTAGTATTATTCCAACTTGTTAGGTCTTTTTCTTGTACCCCCAGAGCTTCTAGTAGGTTCCTTCTGTTTTCCAAGCATTTTCTACTATTTTCCTAAACTCTGGGTGTGAAGCCGACACAATTTCCAACCTAAACGATTTTTTTTTATGCAAAACCAGTGTCTTGCTAGGTATATTAATTTGGGACATTGGTCTAAGTGGGTCCCGATCAAATGTTATACTTGTGCGTCCGAATAACTTAATAACCACTCATTATTTGCTAGGAAACGTTCTAGCGGTTCCAATATAAGAGATTTTCTATTTTTAAAGCATTTGTTTAGCCACATATAGCGGCTGCCCTTGTACCCCATATCTATAAGCTCACAGTAGTTAATTATGTTTTGAAAGTCATTTGTACGACTTGAGTTTAGTGAGTTCCCTTCCTTTTTTTTTTTGTGTTATGCAGAAGCTCATTGAAGTCTCCTCCTATTAGCCATTTTCCTTTATAATTATTTTTTATACACTTAAGGTTTTCCCATAGAATCTTATGCATATTTCTATAAGTACTAGAATAAATAACAGAAAATAACCGACAAATATTCATTGAGTTTACCTTTATAATGGCATGAACTTCCTGACTAGTAATAGAGATTTCATCCTACTCAAGAATAACATCATCCCATAGCACGACAATTCCTCTAGAGTTCCCTATTGCTGGTACCTCTATCATTCTTGTGAATGGAAAGTCCTCCAAGAGAGATATATGGTTCTACATTTTAGTTTCTAGCAGTGCGACTAACGTAGGTTTGTGCAAGTCTAGTAGGGAATGAAAGTTCCTCCTAAACTTTGGGCCATTGCCTCCTCTATAGTTCCATATTATTAGATTCATAGATCCTATCATATGTGATGGGACCATCAATGGAAATTTCCTTCTGGCTTTTGGTCTCCCTTAGTGTGGGATTCATGACTAGGATATAATTCCTTAGTCTTGAGTTTATCGGAGGTCTTATGTCTAGTGAGCTTTTTAAGAGCGTCGGGTGACAAATAACGATTAGCTTTTTTTCGAATTTTTCTTTGTAAACTATTATTTTTATTTCTCTTAGTACTACTATCTCTGTTTGTGTTTCTCGCATTAACTCTAGTGCATAGTCTAGTTCTTCCTGGTTCTCAACATTCATTTGATTTAGAGGAGGTATTAGAGTATGGATTGGTACCTGAGAAGTTGACGCTACATTGTTCGGGCCCTGGTTCAAGATCTCCACGGACGTTGTTAGTACCAACACAGGTGGAGGAGCCCTCTGCTGAAACAGGTGGAGTTGATTGTAGAGAGGGTCCATTCCTAGAGAAGACATGGTTGGAAGTAGGAATGGCATTCCTACTAGTATCTGTTCCATTGGTTAGGGAGCAGGGGTCTCCCAAGTAGGGATATGGAAAAGGGGAGTTAGAGGGTATTGGTAGCTCATGTGTGGTTGGAGTACAGACGTCATCCAGACATGATTGTTGTAGGTTTCCATAGCCAAACACATCCCTTCCCCCACTACTTGGGCAATGAATGTTGGGTTTTGTACTACTATGGCCACCTCCCGTTCCTCGATCATCACATTGAAGGGGAGGGAGTGCTCTAGTAGGCTCAGTTCCAACCAAGATTCTAGTATCACATTCGGTGGAGGAGCTGGTGTAGCATAGATTGGAGTGTTGTTTAGTGGATGGGCTTGGTTTGTATACTACATTTTTGATCTTCTTTTCTAAAGTAGGTAGCTGAGGACTTCTCACTTCACAAAAGTTTTTCACTTCTACTTTGTTTCTTTTTAACTCTTTCTCTAAATATTATAAAAGGTAAAAACGTATCATATACCCCTCAACTTTGTTATTTAGTGTGAATATGTCTCTCGTTATAAATGTGGCTCACATATACCACTATCGTTACAAATATGACTCACATATACTCTTACCATTACAAATATGGCTCACATATACCCCTATCGTTACAAAACTAAAAAAAATAGTTTATTTAATTTTTTAGTTTTTAAAAACTCATGTATATTTTTTGACTTCTTTGATTATTATTATTTGAGTTTCTTATTCTTATTTTATTTTTCCTTCCTTCTTTAGTGTAAAAATAAGAGAAATAAAAAATAAAGAAGTTTGAATGAAAAAGTTTTAAAAGTTTTTTTTTAAAATAAAATTAATTTTTTTTTGGCTATATTGTAATTTAGTTTTTATACATGTAAAAAAAATTGGGGCATCTATAATAAATTTTACAAGATACTAAGTGGAAAAAATTGATCATTAAATAATAAATTCAAATTAGTAGATGAAAAAAAATAGTCAAAAGAAATAAACGTGTGAGAATGATCAAATATACCCCCACATAGATTATCTTTTTTAGTAAAAAATTTTTAAAAATTAGTTAACTAAAAATTATTTTTTCACTTCGGTTAGTGAAAAGGGGTATATATAAATCATTTGTGTAACAACAGTGTATATGAGCCACTTTTATAAAGAGTGGTCTATCAGCTCTAAATAACAAAATAGGGGAGTATATCAGGTCATTTTCCCTATAATAAATTAGAAATGAAAAATAGGGTAAAAATATATACTTAAACTATGTGAAATGAACAAAAATGTCTTTAGTTGAGTGAAAATTACAAAATTATACTACTTAAGACTTTAATTAACAATATATACACATACTTCTATTTAATTACAAACGAAGTTTCTAAATTATAAATATAGCAAATTAAATTAATTTTCAATTTTAATTATTTATTTATTTTCCATTTTAGTATCTCATCTTTTTGGGATTTTGTGCCTATTTTTGGGGGATGATAATCATTGTATTAAATGGATAAATATGGTTTTACTTTTTCCTTACTTTTTAACTTCCCAATTAAAGTTTAATGGTTACACATTTTCTTTTCTTTTTTCATTCTTTTTTTTTTTTATCACTCTTCCTTTTTGAGTTAATCTATGTATAGAGAGAAATATTTGTAAGGTTGGTGATTGCATTTTAGTTTGATAAATATATTGGTGGAAATACCATGAATTCGTATTAATTTGTGTTATATAATACATTGGTACTATACCATGAATTCATATTAATTTGATAATACATCATTGATATCTTGGTGAAAATACCATGAATACATATTAATTGGTGTTATGTAATAGTAGAACTATTGGGTATTATAAACATTTCACACAATAAACCTTTAAAATAACTAAATAACTTTAAAAAGACAGTATTAACACCACAATGAAATACAATATTTCGACTTTTTGGTGTAATATTATGAGTGAATTATTGGTGTTATATACCAACCTCAGTAAGTGAATCTGTAAAATCACTACTAAACTTAAAAGGTGTAGTATGACACCACAATGAAACACAACATTTTGACAACATATACACAAACAATTAAAGTAAGTGAGTAAACTGAACATGATATAAGCACCAGAAATGATTAAATTTCGTAATATTTGTGCTACAAAATAAATGTGATTGTTTCATAATATTCATAATGGATTGGTGGTATATAATAGTTGAAAGTGTTATAACATATACAAACCTCATACACTAAATCCATCTAAAAAGTGTCACAACCCAACCCACCGGGCCGTGCGGGCACCTACATACTACCACCTAAGTAGGAGAAACCTCAAATCCCAAGAATTTAAAACATGTGGAAAATTAAATAAACGGAGGTAAAATATACTAACGGAATTTATATAAATAAGAACCTTTGCCACAATTTGGTTAAGACTTATAAAATTATGAACACCCCCAAGGATCTAGACTAAACAGGTACAAGAGCTTGCTAAGAGTATAAATTGGACATAAATAATAAAAGACACAGCTCCCACCATGCGGAAGGAAAAGTAGAAGCTGCTGGAGAATTCATCATCTTCACCCAAGGAAACATCACCAGCCTGCATCCCGACTATGTCAAAAAGACATAGCAAGAGTAGTATCAATACAAATCACACGTACTGGTAGGCATTATCGGTCAACTCGACGCCCACCACATAACATAAGAAAACAACTTAGTAAGATCAGGCAATAAAACCCTTGCTCCTCCACCTTTCCGGTCAACCTACTTACTAGGCTCTTGATAATAGCTTAACCATTCTAACACATAGAAGGTCCCCAAAGACAACTACAACATTCCAACTACCCACTCACGTCAAACCTTTACTTCCTCTTCATATTACCTAGTCATGGACACATAGTACACTACATCATGCTTTCTAACCCCTAATCACAACCCCTTTCTCCATTGTGAAACCCACCTAAGAACTTACAACACACACACTACTCACACGCCTCGTCATTACAACACACAACACTCTTACTCGGATATTAACAATTCTTGAAACGTTGACTCCCTACCTCTGTATCACCGTTCATCAATATAAACACCAAGTCTACTCAACACAGAAGAACAATCAAGCATAAGACCTCATAACCATAGCATAACTTCGAGATATACAACATCACTTAGCAATACGAACCATGTTCAAAATCACATTATCAAGGTACACATTTATATCACATCAGTGGTCCTCTCATGAAACCCAAATCAAAAATGTTAGCATATCAGAACATGGTACCCAATCCAAAGATTATGTCGGAACGTGGAAATCGATCCAATAATTATGTCAAAACGTGACAATCGATCCAAGTTAGTTATGTCGAAACGTGGCAACGGATCCATTCAAAGCACCTCAATCACAATCACAAGTATCTTCTCAAATTCATAATATTAAGTCATGATTTGTGAAGTTTATCATTCCTCTACCTTATTTAAACAAGTGTGATCCATAACGCAACATTTGCATACATACATGTATCATAATGAAGAAAGACAAACATACATCACACAATTATAGAATCACAACCATCACCTATGAACTACTCACCCACGTATATCAGGTAAGTATTAATCCAGTCATACCTAACCCTAGATCATCATCTAAGGCTTATTCTTAGGATTTAACCATATTTCGTTTGGTTCATGAGGGCCTACGCATAATGCTCCTATTGATTTACATATATTACCCAGTGAACACAGATTTATAACTAGTCAATTCATAAAACGTAGCCTACCTGGGCGCCAAGCAGTTGCACGGAGTCTTTAGCTTTGAATCTTGTTTCATGAACTCATAATGGTGATCTTGACTAAGAATCCACAAGATATCGCCGTCCTCACGCTAGAAATCTCCTTCTCATTCTTTTCTAAGCTTAGAGCAACTTTTTGGGGGGTTTATAAGCTGTTTTAAGACTAAATTAGGTATTTTATGAAGAAGGAGAAAATAGGATTTTGCGTTATTTACATTCTGCCTCGCCTATCCCGCCCTGGTGCTAGCTTACCCCGCTGTGGCGTCGCCATCCTAGTGACATCTAGCCTAAAATTTTTCCCAAATTTTGTTTCTTCTAAATAACGAAGGTTCGGGTCGTTACAATAGATACCAATTTAACGCTCGTTCATCCCCAAACGACTGGTGTACAGATCACTACGCACCCTACCTCATATTATTTTGTCTAACGACTCGGTCCATTACCAAACCACGGATGGGGATGGTTTTTATTTATCAAGCCTGATTCACGACAGGTCCTATACTTTAAGACAGTTAGGGATATGATACAACGTTCGAAGAGAATTTCGTCCCAATTCACACAGACTGACCTCGTTAGGGCGGCAACCCTCCCGCTAAGATGGGGCCTCTGTGGTGAGAGACCTTCAGCTAAAGCGGGATATCGAAAACAAGTACATAAGGGGAAAATTTCATTTTCCCCATTTCTTCCAATTCAGTCAAAATCTCTCCTAAAATCCTCTCAACTCAATTTTTCAAAACGTCAAATTAAGGTAAACTTCTTGTTTCTTACACTCTTTACTTCCGTATTTGATTGACAATGATTGCATGCTACTTGTCTAATCGCTTGGAAATGGTTTCCGAGTAGTTATTTGAAAATAAACTTAGATTTGGTAACTCGATAGAAAAATGTAGCATGGGTACTTCCCTTACGTCCCTAACGTCTCCATAACGTTCTGGGCGTAAGGATTTCACAAAAATTCGATCGAGTTAATACCAAAACAGATTGGGGAATTTGGAAGGTCTTCTTAGCATAAACTCCAATTTAGGCCTCATTTAGGAGTTATTTTGCTGAAATAACTGCTTATTTATGTTCTAGGGTAGTGACTATACTCTGATCTGCGGAAATTCTATCAAAAACGGGGGTTTGGGGACGAAGAGGCGCCATGAACGCGCTTGGTGTTCGTCCCAGATGAAGGCCGCTCTGTCGACCTTCATCCCGTTGTGGCAGCCTTCATAATCCCGCCAAGGAGGTATTATGGCCGCTGTGGCGGGATATGCCAGGCCAGTGGCCTGCATCCCTTAGGATAGAAATTTTTTCTTCCTATTCCAACCTTTAACTTTTTTCTTCTATCGTATTCTAACACATATTTTTCAAATCTTGTGGGCTTCTCTTAAATGGCAGGTCTGAATGAAGAAAACATACCCTTTGTCCGATTTCCCAATGTTGTTAGTCGGGAGAGGTACCACGACAATCGGATTACTGAGTTCTACTGTGAGCGGGGCTTTTATTTGCTCAAACTAAAGGAGAAGGCGCCTGCCTTCTATGCTCGTCTCATGGAGTTTGGTTGGGCTTCCTTGACAGAGGCTCTCCAAGATGCACGTTCTACTTGGGTGAGGGAGTTCTACGTTGTCCTCCCTACTGTTCGTTGGAATGGCCCTCACCCCGTCATCCATATTCGAGGATTTGACATCCTCTTAAATGCCACCGCCATTAATGAGGCGCTAAAAGTGCTCTAGGTCTCAAATGTAAAGTACGAGGCCAAACTGAGAGAGATAAATCTAGGTTGGCTGAGGGATACCCTAATCAAGCCTGCACGCCAAGACCAGGCCTACTGTGCTACTACAGAAGGCATCACTAGTACAGATTGGTCACCTAATGCTAAAAGGTGGCTACATTTGGTTACAAGGAGGATTCGCCCGTCAAGCAACTGCACACACGTGACATGTCCTTGGACCTTATTGGTGACGTGTGCCATACAAGGTATTGAGCTAGACGTGGGGGCATAGATAATCTCGGAGTGGAGGATGTTTTATCAGGGTAATAAGAAAGTGTTCTTCCTGCCTTGACTCATCACTGCTCTGTGCAAGCGGGCGGGAGTGACGCTTCTCGATACAGATGAGGCACTTCCCATGGATCCCCCTTTTCACCCTCTTTTGGTTAGGCAGGGTTCCACTTCTCGGAACAAGAGGAGGAGGACAGTAGGGTTAGCAGCAGTCAGGCGGTCGTAGAGTCGGACGAGGAGGGAGGTGACAAAACTCGTCCTATTAGGTATCAGCCTCCACTTTCAGCGGCACAGGTACAGTAGGACTTAGCAGTTGTGCGGAGAAGGATGGGGTGCTTTATCACTGCCACCACCCTGGTTCCCTCTAGTACTACCCCAGAGCTCGAGATGCTTCATCGAAAGCTGTGCTAAGAGAGGAGAAAGGATCTTGTGAGGGACCGCCTACTGGTTCGAATATGTAAGGCAGTGTAGATCATGTTCACTTGAGTCGCTCATGGGTAGGAGATTCCCATCCTGGATATGAGAGATTTCCATCAGTGCTTTAGTCTGAAGGAGGCCATGACAGGTCTAGTGCCCCCGGAAGAGCTAGATTCTGATACCGACACTTCTCAGTCTCAGGGTTCTTGAGTTGTTTCTTCGCCCCTCTTGGGCTTGTAAATTTAGAACAACTTTTTTTTTTATCTTTTGACTCTCTTATGATTTGTAAGCACATGGATGCTAGTTTTTGCTGTTTGATACAGCCGATATTTACATTTTACAGTTATTGGTTCCCACTCTATTGCTGAACATTGATTGACTTGTAGGGGTTAATTTGAATTTCACCTTGGGGACTTATTGGGTAGTTTAGAAAGGAAACAAGGGAAACAGGCTGAGGTTCTATCTAGCCTCATCCCATTCTAGCGGGAGGAGTTCCGCTCTGGCGGTCCTGTTCTGGCGGAAATAATCCCTCCCCAGTGGTCAAAATAGGAGCAGAACTTCTGCCAAGATTTTTTTTCCAGGGTTTCTCTATTTTCTAAATTTCACCAACGTTCCCAGCTTTACTAAACGAATTTCGGATAATTCCTTGGGTTAGATAGTTATGGATACCCGAAATCTCAATAATACACATCCAACTCGTTCTGCTTAATTTAACACCACAACCCCCACATCCCCAGGATGCACCCAGGCATTCACGCAATTACTACACAAGTGCAAGACACGTTCAAATTTCCTCGCAAGTTGCCTCAAAGTTTATCTACCCCCTCTCGTCGAATCTAGTCAGGATCTTTCTTTCACAACAAGTTTCACGTACATTTACATCTTGTTTAACCTCAACCACTAGGCCAACATACTGCACGTAACAAGGTTAGGACACACATTTATAGTACACGTAATCATATCATCACATTCACACAAGCTCAGCTTTACATTAACAATTAATTCAGAAACACAAAACACGTATTCACAGTTTCAAGTTGCACTCATAGACAAAACCAGTTCTTAATTAGCTACTTCTCTCCATGAATGACCATTACTGATCATTCATGCATTTACACTTAGGGCCAGATACCAATTGGAACCTTCTCAGTACCAATTTACCTTGCTTGTGTTCCTTTCGTCGTGACCACGACGTCCGGATCACTTTGTTGAGATACCAATTGGAATCGGGGAGATACCAATTGAACCCAACTTATACCACAAGTGACACATGAACGAAAGGGGAGAACAAGTGGAATATTACTTAGAATGCTTCCTAGCCTCTTGTAGATTAGATATGGACGTCAACACACCAATCCGCAAGTGTCTAGTCCATATTTTGCTCTGTACTGGGAGACCAATAACCTAGGCTCTGATATCAATTTGTCACGATCCAACCCACTGGTCATGCGAGCACCTATGTACTACCACCTAAGTAAGAGAACCCTCAAATACCAAGAATTTAAAACATGCAGAAAATTAAATAAACGGAGGTAAAATATACTAATGGACTTTTTATAAATAAGAACCTTTGCCACAGTTTGATTAAGACATGTAAAATAATGAACACCCCCATTTTTCTAGTCTAAAAGGTACAAGAGCTTGCTAAGAGAACAAATTGGACATAAATAATAAAAGACACAGCTCCCACCATGCCGAAGGAAAAGTAGAAACTGTTGGAGAATTTTTAATCTTCATCTAAGGAAACATCACCATCCTGCATCCAGACTATGTAAAAAAGACATAGCAAGAGTAGTATCAGTACAAACCACACGTATTCGTAGGCATCATCGGTCAACTCGACGCCCACCATATAACATAAGAAAACAACTTAGTAAGATCATTAAAACCCTTGCTCCTCCACCTTTTCGATCAACCTACTTACTAGGCTCTTAATCATAACTTAACCATTCTAACATATAGAAGGTCCCCAAAGACAACTACAATATTCCAACTAACCGCTCACGTCAAACCCTTACTTTCTTTTCATATTACCTAGTCATAGACACATAGTACATTACATCACGCTTTCTAACCCCTAATCACAACCCCTTTCTCCATCATGAAATCCACCTAAGCACTTACAACACGCACACTACTCCCACGCCTTGTCATTACAACACACAACACTCTTACTCGGACATTAACAATTCTTGAAACATTGACTCCCCACCTATGTATCACCGTTCATCAATATAAACACCAAGTCTACTCAACACAGAAGAACAATCAAGCATAAGACCTCTTAACCATAGCACAACTTTGAGAAATACAACATCACTTAGCAGTACGAACCATGTTCAAATTCACGATATCAAGGTACATATTTATATCACATCATTGTTCCTCTCATGGAACCCAAACACAAAATGTTAGTATACCGGAACGTGGTACCCAATTCAAAGATTATGTCGGAACGTGCAACCTATCCAATAATTATGGGAAACGTGGCAACCGATCCAATAATTATGTCAGAACGTGGCCACCGATTCAAGTTAGTTATGCCGGAACATGGCAACCGATCCATCCAACAATCACAATCACAAGTATCTTCTCAAATTCATACAATTAAGTCATGATTCATGGCATTCCTCATTACTCTACCTTATTTACAACAAATGTGATCCATAACGCAACATTCACATACATACATGTATCATAATAAAGCAAGACAAACATACATCACACAATTATAGAATCACAACCATCACTTACGAACTACTCACCCACGTATATCAGGTAAGCATTAATCCAACCATACCTAACCCTAGATAATCATCTAAGGCTTATTCCTAGGATTTAACCATATTTCATTTGGTGCACGAGGGCCTACGCATAATTCTACCATTGATTTACATATATTACACAGTGAACACAGATTTATAACTACTCAATTCATAAAACGTAGCCTACCTGGGCGCCAAGCAGTTGCACGGAGTCTTTGGCTTCGAATCTTGTAGCTGAAACTCATGACGGCAATCTTGACTAAGAATCAGCAAGATATCGCCGTCCTCATGGTAGAAATCTTCTTCTGCTTCTTTTCGAGGCATAGATCAACTTTTTGAGGGTTTCTAAGGTGTTTTACGACAAAATTAGGTATTTAAGAAAGAAGGAGAAAATAGAATTTCGCGTTATTTATGTTCTGCCTCGCCTATCATGCCCTAGGCCAGCTTACCCTGTTGTGGCGCTGCCGCCCTAGTGACATCTAGCCTTCCCTGAATGGACTGTGGCCCAGATTTTTTCCCTAATTTTGTTTCTCCTAAATAATGACGGTTTGAGTCGTTACATAAAGCAACTAGTTAACTTGACAAAAAGGTAGTTTACCATCACAATAAAACACAGCATTATGACAATATATTTATGAGCATCTGATAAAAAAAAGCACAAAATATAACACAATATGTTGAGAATATATACCAAACTCACATTGAATCCATCTAAAACGCAACTAAGTGACATAACGAAAAGGTAGTTTACCACCACAATAAATCACAACATTTTGACGATAAAACTGTCAGTTATATCGAACATAATATAAGCAATAAAACTGGTCGAGAAATATCAATTAAATTGATATCCAAAAGTATAACAAAAACATTTTCTCCAGAACAAAATTCAACACACATTTTATAAAAAATTGTCTTAAAGGAACATGTTCTTTTTTAATCCTTCCCCTTGCGAATTAACTGACCACCTTTCCTATTAGATTCACTTTCATTGGTGGAGACAGACCACTCACGACATACTTAGAGTTCTAAATGGAAAATGGTCGTGTCCACACCCAATTGTGAAGCTATAGTAGTAATTAAGCCTTTGTATTTGGTGTTCGCATCATATATCACTCCTTCAATATCGTAATCTATGTTCTTATCTGTTAGATTAAAACATAATTAGCGAAATTATTAAATAAGAATTACATATATAAGAATGATATTTCCATTGTAAACAAATTACACAAATTGGTATATAGAATGCTTTTATTGTTGGCATACAAAATGGTTTATGAACAAAATTACTTTTTTGATTTTTTTATTGTTTGGGTATAGAGTATACCAACACAAAAAAATAAGTATCTTTTATTAATTATTCAAATTGTTGTCTATAAACAACCCAAAACGCACTATCAACCACACTAATATATGTACCCAAAATTTATCATGAGTTTATATAAGACCTAAAATTCATGAATTATGATGTTTATTAAAAAAATAATATACACTATCAACTAACAAAATCATCTACACCAAATATACTATCAATTACAACTAAAATTCTACCAAAAATTATTAACGGAATTTAAAGTTTACATATGAATCAAAATAGACCATCATTTTTCACTAAATAATTTATCAAAAAAATATCAACAAGTTTGTTGTCTATAAACAATCCATAACACAGTATCAACCATATCAATAGATGTACCCAAAAAATATCACGAAAGTTAGGTCAAAAACACATTTAACACGGTATCAAAGTCAAGACCACCAAGGATAGATTGTCCACGTCTTGAAGGGACCGGACTGCCGGGCATGCACATCCTATGGACTGGACATACTTAGGTATGTGGGGAGTGATGAATGGGGCGAATCTCACATCCGTGATAAATAAAATATTGGGCTTCCTTGTATTAATTTTGACAATTCTGTTTTTAAGCTGAGCTCAAGGTCCATGTAACTATTACTAGAAATTATTTGGAATACAACCCACTTTCAAAACGTATGGTCAGTTTGGAAAGCCCCCAGGTAATTGGAATTGATGTAATTACTATACTAGTAATTAACAGTCTAGCAATTACACAATCTAGTAATAACATTGACATGTTTGTAAGTCACTGTAATTACACATGTTTTGTTTGAATGCACAAATAAAATCTTGGGCTTCCTTGTATGAATTTGGGCAGTTCTCTTTTTAAGCTGAGCCCAAGGTCCATGTAATAGTTGCTAGAGATTATTTGTAATACTACCCACTTTCAAAACTTAGAATCTGTTTGGAAAGTCCCAGGTAATTGGAATTGATGTAATTACTAGGGTAGTAATTACACAACCTAGTAATTATATTAACATGTTTGTTAGCCACATTATAATTACACATGTCTGTTTGGATGCACAATTGCAATCAAAAAAATATATTAAAATTTTAAAATAAAAGTTAGTTATTTAAAATGAAATTTTTTATTAGACAAATAAGGGTCTTTACAAATGATATTAAATTAAATATTTAAGATGTATATTGTCTTTTAAGAATATATTAATTAATAAACATATGTTCTTAACTAATATTATAAAAAATAATTGATTTATATTTTTCAATTTAGTATATTTTAATTAAATTAATCATAAAAACTAAAAGCACAAAATTTCAATGAACATTAAGAAATGCATGTTTGACAGAAAGATTAATATTATAAATATAATTTCATAAAATTATAAAACATTTGACAAAAAGATAATCTATCAATTCTAACTTTAAAAAAAAGCTTGCAATGTAAAATATCGAATCAATACTCGTAAAACAAATGAAATTGAAAATACAACAGAAGTTCTAAATTCAAAATAAAAAATGTAACATAATACTCTTATGTCAAATTTCAACATAACATATATAAATATGATTTAAAAGAAAAGGAAAATGTAAGTCCATAACTTTATTCAATAATGAATTCTACTTTAATTTAAAAATTAGAATACTAGTAAAATTATATTAATGATTTTTTTTTCAGATAATACGAAAAATTACATGGAATTACATGAAGTAAGGTTGAGAATGAGAAAGAAATAAAATATAAATAATATTAAACAAAAATAAAATATTTTAGAAAACATTAGAATGATAAAAATTAAAAAGAATTTAAAATAATAAAAATTAAAATATATTAAAACAAAAA
The DNA here is from genome assembly GCA_037074985.1 of Solanum bulbocastanum. NCBI lineage: Eukaryota > Viridiplantae > Streptophyta > Magnoliopsida > Solanales > Solanaceae > Solanum > Solanum bulbocastanum. The sequence continues at coordinate 37,077,153 of CM073604.1, read as the reverse complement.
AAAATAGAAATAGAAATAAAATGAAGAAATTAAAAGTAATTAGCTTGTAATTATACCATGTAATTACCAGTAATTCACAGCCTCCCCCTGTGAATTGGAGAGTGTAATTACCCCCTATCAATTACACTCAATTACTTGTTGACCAGGTAATCACATGGCCAATCAAACATAACAGACAATGTAATTACACAAAGCCTGTCAATTGGGCCGGGCCGTTTAGTTTCGGCCCATTAAGGCCGGCCTAGTAGCAGCCTAGGACCGGTAAGGCCCAGACCGGCAGCCGGCACCTTATAATAATGGGGTGGACCGGTCCGGATATTATTTATCCTCAGGCTGGTAAGGCCGCCTCGGTAAGGGACCGGTACTTGGCCCACCGATGCCCCGACCCGCTAACGAAAAAAATTATGTGTATATACATAGAATGTAAGTATTACATTTTATTAAGTAGTATATTGTGTATATATGAAAAGTGTATATATAATATAATAAAAACATTCTAAAATAATAGAGGTTTCTTCTATACATCAAGAAGATATTCCCAAAAATAGCCCAATGGATGTACATCAAATAGATTTTAGCCCAAGTTCCCTTGTACGAAAGTACATTCAGAATGAATTTTTAAGTGATAAATGGAACTAGTTTAAAACTTGGTTTTATGACACTTATAGTGCCGATGATTTAAATAATATTTCTCAAGAGTTTTATGAAACTTGTACTTTACATAATCAAATTATGTATTTTGTGACAGGGTTTATAATCACTTATTTACCTTTGTTTATTAACATTCTTGAAAGATCTTATAAGATGGAACTGGTAATATTATTAAGGTTGTGTATCCACCCCAGTCATCATTGCTTTACCTAATAATACTGGTATTACATTTACTACTTTTCATAAATTAGTTGAAGAAAAGCTTTAGCAGAAGTCTTTAAATCATTTTTAATTTGTATTATCAAAGCAGTTAGTTCATCTAACTTTTTATCAAGAGAACCTATGTGTTCACCCAAAACTTTAACATAAAGTCCAAAATAATTATTTTGGAAAATTAGATTATTAATTTTGTTAATGCTGACTGCTGCAACATCTTCTTCAACAATTTTTTTTCATTTTCACAAGAACAAATATCACCTTGATCAGTTTTACAAGTATCATAAGCATTTATATTAACATGCTGACTATTATCAGAAGATTCAGGCAAACTAATTGTCTAGACAGCTTAAGAAAGGTCTCAGCTAGGAGACTTTTGTACCCAGTTTGGTTTACCTAATACTTTGGCTAATAGCAAGAAGAAGACTTATGGTCCATTCTATTTTAATACTTAGCCGAATTTATAGTTATCTTTAACTGATGTTAATATTCTTGATGCTTTAATTTTGAATGTTAAAACACATGGTTATAATTATGCGCCTAGTTCTGAATTAATTTGCTTCTCTTATAGAATCTATTTCAAATTTCTTTCTACATTAAATCCAATATGTAAGTTATATGATACATCTTTTGAAACTATTTTGGTAGAAACTAATTTTGCTAGATCTAAGGTCACTACTAGATGACCTATAAAATGGGAAGAATTTTCCTCTGGCCTTGGTCACCCAAGAAGGGTCCATTTTGCAAACAAAATATTTTACTTTATTCAAATGCATAATAATTATTGTAATAATAGTTCTCGTCATCAAAATCGACGATCTCTTCACAAAAGCATAAGTACTGGTAGTGCTGAGTTTCAACATTTTTCAGGTTATAACACTAGCGAGAACGTTTATAACTTCTCCAAAAAGACTATAAAATAGATTATATCTATTGAAGATTGGGTCATTTCCTTAATGAAAGAAGGGCAGATCAGCCTGAACAAGGTCCCTACAAATTTCACCTATTGGAATTATATTAATGCTTTTAATAAAGTCTTCTACTATAATAATGAGAGGCATAAGCATATTTGGTTTATTATGATTTGTGCAAAGATATTTGCCGAGCCAATTCCCAATTGGTTCTTAAACTGGTGGTCATACCACAGTCTAATGACAAAGATTTTGCCTAACCCCTTTTTAAAATTATACAGAGAATGGGTATCAAAGCCTAGGAACTTTCATGGTACATGTAAGATTGATGTGAAGTATACGACGTAGATATGATCTTTGTCTTCATGAATCTTGGAGAAACGAGTAGTAAAAGTACTAGATAGGAAGAGGTAGATATATCTCAAAACCTTGATTTGTTAAACAAATGGACTATTCCAAAGATTAATATTAAAACAATTTATGACTATGGTTGGTTTGATAAAAAATCTCTAATAAATAGTTGATTAAAACTACTGAACAATCTTTGGCGTTAAACTTATCGGAACAAACTATTCATTTGTTAAATAAATGAGATATCGATTTGTATAAACTTCAGTATAACTTCTTGCATGTTGACATGATACAAATTTTTTTTAAGTCTTTGACCCTTAAAGGGTTACCTGAGACATTTTTAGCTGTTTTGATTGATGCTAGAAATTTAAATTTTAGAGAAATTTAAATTTTAGACAATCTTTGATGGGTTCGATTGAATCTACTGTGACATATGGTCCAGTCTATTTTAATACTTAGCCGAATTTACAGTTATCTTTAATTGATGCTAATATTCTTGATGCTTTAATTTTGAATGTTAAAACACATGGTTATAATTATGCGCCTAGTTCTGAATTAATTTGCTTCTCTTATAGAATCTATTTCAAATTTCTTTATACATTAAATCCAAGATGTAAGTTATATGGTTCATCTTCTAAAACTATTTTGGTAGAAACTAATTTTGCTAGATCTAAGGTCACTACTAGACGACCTATAAAATGGGAAGAAATTAGTTTTCCAACTACTTGGACTTTGGAGTCTGTTATTCCTCTAAACCATATGGCGGATGCAGTCACTAATTCTGAGTATTCTAATATCACTCAAAATCCTGACGGTAGGATTTGTATACAATTTAATGATATTCCTTTTAGTAGGCATTCATTTTTTTCTGCTAGAAGATTGTCTCCTATGCATCATATTTCCCCTATTGATCCAGTATATGGCCCAGCTCGTAATCGTGCTGCTTCTTTACATACTTTACCATTAGTTATATCTGCGGATCAAAATGATAGACTTGTTAATAAAATAAAGATTAATCCTCAGTTAAATATTGTTCATGCAAATGATATTGCTTCTGATATTTCTGATAAGGATATTCTTTCTTAGTCCGAAATGGATTTTGATCTTAATAATACTTGATGATGGATGTACATCAAATAGATTTTAGCTCAGGTCCCCTTGCACGAAACTACATTCAAAATGAATTTTTAAGTGATAAATAGAACCAGTTTAAAACTTGGTTTTTTGACACTTATAGTGCTGATGATTTAAATAATATTTGTCAAGAGTTTTATGAAACTGGTGCTTTACATAATCAAATTATGTATTTTGTGTCATGGTTTATAACCACTTATTTACCTTTGTTCATCAACATTCTTGAAAGATCTTATAAAGATGGAACTGGTAATATTATTAAGTTTGTGTATCCAACCCAGTCATCATTGTTTTACCTTATAATATTGGTATTACATTTACTGTTTTTTAAAAATTTATTGAAGAAGATGTTGCGGCAGTCAACATTAACGAAATTAATAATCTAATTTCCCAAAATAATTATTAGGGACTTTATGTTAAAGTTTTGGGTGAACACATAGGTTCTCTTGATAAAAAGTTAGATAAACCAACTATTTTGATAATACAAATTAAAAATGATTTAAAATCTTCTGCTAAAGTTTCTACTTCTAAACCTAATATGAAAGCTCTTATTATGTCTACGCCTGTGCAGAGACCTCCTGAGATTTAAGAATTTAAATTTAAATCAATTTATGATTTAGAAGAACTTATTGATAAAAAGTTTTTTGAATTTAAGGCGAGTCCTATGGATTTGTCTGAAAATTTTGCTAATGAGATGGAAAACGCTTTTGATTTTAAAGATCATGTTTCTTTAGAATTTAACAAACTTCAGGTTTATCCCAAGAAGAATAGTGGTAATACTAAATTTGCGCATAAACCCAGCATGCAAACTTATTATTATTTCAGGCCAACTCCTAAAGATGTGCTTATAGAGGAACGAGACTGGAATCAGACTAATACTTCTTATAACGATTCTGAAATTTATGAATGGAACCTTAATGGTCTTACTGATAATAAGCTTACTATTCTTGTCCATAGAATGCCTATGTATGCATCTATCTGTAAAAATGTTAAAAACACAGATAGAAATATTTGCAAAATGAATATTGCATGTTTTACTGGCCAACTTCGTGGTTGGTGGGACAATTATATGACCTTTGAACAAAAGGTTGTTGTGATTAATCCTACTTATAATAGTGAAGGTGTTGATAACTTACGTATGCATCTTATTGCAAATAGAGAAGGCATCGTTTATACCTTAGTCCTTACTATTTTAGAACATTTTAATGGTAGATTTACCAATCAGTTTGAAACAGTTCATACCCTGTTAAACGGTCTAAGATGTACAACCTTGGGAGAATTCATGTAGTATAAAGATACTTATATGAGTAGAGTGATGGAACTACCTGAAAACAAGTATGAGCATTGGAAAGCTAAGTTCATAGATGGCCTTCCCCCATTATTTGCATTAAGGGTTAAGAAAATCCTTAGAAATAAGCATGGTGAAATTCCTTATGGAGATTATACCTATGGTAGATTGATAAGAGTTTGCACTCAAGAAGGTATAAACTTGTGCAATGAATTAAAATCGCTTAGACAACTTAAGATAGATAAGCTTAGAGAAAGATCTTAGCTAGGAGACTTTTGTACCCAGTTTGGTTTACCTAATACTTTGGCTAATAGCAAGAAGAAGACCAAATATAGAGATTCTAGAGGTACCAATCCCGATGAACCTTATAGGAAAAAAAAGACATAAACATAGGTCTAAGGAAGAATATGAAGATAGAAAAGCCTCTCAAAAATCTAATAGATTTACTAAGAATAGGTCGAAGCGAGAACTCACCTAGATTAAGTGTTATAGGTGTGGCAATTTCGGTCATATTGCACTAAATTGTAAGCTTAAAAAGCTGAAAACCTTAGAACTAGATGAAGAAGCTCATGATAAGGTTTATAGTTTCTTATACACTTCTGATTCGGTGTCAGATTACAATTCTGAGTCAGGTTCTGAGGAAGATATTATTTTGCCTAAATCTTCTGAGAATAGTCAGCATGTTAATATAAATGCTTGTGATACTTGTAAAACTGGTCAATGTGATATTTGTTCTTGTGAAAATGATGAATTTTATAAATTGCAATCTCAATCTGAGGATTTAAATATTAATACTATTACTTCTGATAATGTATTAGAACTTTTGAAAGAGGTTACTGATAATAATCTTCATGAAAAAATTATTCAATTGGTTGTTAATAATACTGCTAGCACTTCAAAGAATTCTGAAAAACAAAAGAATGATTTTGAATATGAATATTCTGCTTCTTATTCTTTGTCTGAAGTTCATAATAGACTTAATAAACAAAATATTTCTACCAGAGATTCTTCTGATGATGATTTGAAGAATGAAATTGAAAATTTGAAAAATGAGATTAAATCTATAAAATAGAATCAAATGATTTTTGATCATCATCTTACTCAGATAGAAACTGTTAATAACAAAGAGAAAAATATTATTGAAGAAAGTACTCTTGCAAAACCTTTTAATCATGATCCTAGACAAGGTATGTTTCTAGGAATGATGCAAATTGTAACTGCTCATAAATGACATGTTAAATGCACTATATTAATTGATAATAGTTTTTCTATAACTAATGTTGTTATGATTGATCGTGGAGCTGACGTGAGTTGTATTCAGAAAGGTCTAGTACCTACCAAACACTAAGAAAAAACAACTCATATGGTTAAATTTGCATTAGGACATGCTTTAGATATAAAGTATAAATTGCCTAATACTTGCATTTGCCAAAATAAAGTTTGCACTCCGTATTTCTTTTTCTTGGTTAAAAATCAGTTATATCCTCCGATTATACTCGGAATACCATTTATAAATGCTATTTATCCATTAACCAACATAAATGTTAAAGGTTTTTCTGCTACATATGAAGATCAGAATATTAGTTCTACTTTTATCACAGACCCAATTACTCGTGATATTAATGATTTAATTGATATGAAGCAAAAACATGTTGATTCTTTAGAACTTGAGTTGTTTAGTATGAATATATTTGATACTTTAAAATCTACTAAAGTACAAGAGAAAATCAAATTGATTTTTAAACAAATGGCCATTGATATTTGTGCTAATCATCCTAGTGCTTTTTGGAATCGAAAAAAGCATATTGTTACTCTTCCATATGAAGAAAATTTCTCTGAGGATGATATTCCTACAAAATCTCATCGTTGCTAGATGAATGTCGAATTGGTAGAATTCTGCAAAAAGGAAATTGATAGCTTGTCACAAATGGGTTTAATAAAACCTTCAAAATCTCCTTGATTTTGTACTGCATTTTATGTTAACAATGCAGCTGAAAGGAAACACGGGTCCCTAGGTTGGTAATAAATTATCAACCTTTGAATAAATATTTAAAATGGATTAGGTATCCTATTCCGAATAAAAGAGATTTGCTATCTAGATTATATGAAGTCAATATATTTTCAAAATTTGATTTAAAATCAGGATATTGGTAGATTCAAATATTTAAAGAGCATTCTTATAGAACAACTTTTAACGTCCCATTTGGACAATATGAATGGAATATTATGCCTTTTGGTTTGAAAAACGCTCCTTCTGAATTTCAGAAAATTATGAATGATATATTTAATCCATATTTGGATTTTATCATTGTTTATATTGATGATATTTTGTTTTACTCAAAAAACTCTTGAAATGCATATTAAACATTTAGACATTTTCAAGAAAATTGTTATACAAAATGGTTTGGTAATTTCTAAACCAAAGATGAGTTTATTCCAAATGGAGGTAAGATCTTTAGGACATCTTATTTGTCAAGGTAAGGTTACCCCAATTCAACGATCGATTGACTTTGCCTCTAAATTTTCTAATGTTATTACAGATAGGACTCAACTGCAAAGATTCTTGGGAAGCTTAAATTACATTTCCCCCTTTTATAAGAATTTATCGCGTGATTTAGCCCCCTTATATGACAGGCTAAAAAAAGATCATAAATCACCTTGGACTGATAGTCACACCAATTTGGTGAAGAATATAAAAATTCGTTTGCAATCTTTGCCTTGTTTAACCTTAGCTAATCCAGCTTGGCAGAAGATAACTGAGACAGATGCGTCTAACATTAGTTATGGTAGGATTTTAAAATAAATTAATCCCAATAACAAAATTGAATATCTAATTAGATTTCATTCTGAAAATGGAACGACGCTCAGAAAAAAGATGTTACGGTGGCTCATGAAATGCTTACCATCGTTAAATGTGTATTAAATTTCAAGATGATTTATATAATAAATTTTTTTTGATAAAAACTGATGCACAATCAATAAAACATATGTTTGATAAAGATTTTAAACATGATGCATCAAAATTGATTTTTGCTAGGTGGCAGGCTCAGCTAGCTCCTTTCGATTTTGAAATCCATTATAAAAAAGGAAGTGATAACTCTCTTCCAGATTTATTATCTAGAGAATACTTATCTTCATAATGAGTTTTTTGTCTCCATTTTTTACAGATAAAACCTTAGTTACTATCTTAAAGGTAGCTCCTCTCAATCGAGACGTACAGAAAGTAATTATATGGAAGATTACAGATGATATGATAAAACATATCAGCTCAGATGTTTGCTATTGTGAAGAGATCGTCGATTTTGACGACAAGAATTATTATTACAATAATTATTATGCATTTGAATAAAAAAAATGTTTTGTTTGCAGAGTGGACCCTCCTTGAATAACCAAGGCCAGAGGAAAAGGAGGTTATACTAGAGGAAGGGGAAAATCATCCTCGGGATCATAAGGATCGTCATATAGATCCTCTTCATCTAGCTCCCCAATTATACAAAGAGGAGGATGAGCTTGGTAAATCTAAAAAGCTCTCAAAAAGACGCTTCTATACATCTGGAAGATATTTCGGAAAATGGCCCATTATACGCGCAGCTTCAGGCATATTTGCCTTAGAAGCAAAGTGATACCTTTGCCTCGATAGCCAAAGATGAGATTAATGATATTAAGTCTTATGAAAGGTAGCCAAAAAATTGATGTTTATTTTAGAAAACTCTGAAATTCAGATAAAAGAAGAACCCTGGAAGATATTCCAGCGATATTTGATTAACGGATTATATTTCCCGAGTGAGTCATACAAAACCCAATCTTATTATGAGACAATTCTAATAAATACTGGTAGTGCTGAGTTTCAGCATTTTTCAGGTTGTAACACCAGCAAGAACGTTTATTTATAACCTCTCCAAAATGATTATAAAACATATTATATCTATCGACGATTGGGGTATTTCCCCAATGAAAGAAAGGCAAATCTGCCTGAACAATGTCCCTACAAATTTCAACTATTGGGATTATATTAATGCTTTTAATAAAGTCCTCTACTATAATAATGAGAGGCATAAACATACTTTGTTCATTAAGATTTGTGCAAAGATATTTGTCGAGCCAATTCCCAATTGATTCTTAAACTAGTGGTCATACCATGGTCTAACGACAAAGATATTGCCTGAACCCTTTTTAAAATTATACAGAGAATGGGTTAAGGTTTACCGAGACCTTAATAAGTTATACCAATCAGATCATATCTGTTATATAGAACAAATTGAACAAACCTATGTCTTCATAGAATTCTCCATTTCCTGGATTCATAAATGGACCCCAAAAGTAGGTTTTACCTAATAATAAATTCTTATTAATATCGAACTTATTATAATAACTTTTGGGACAAATTGATGAAAAGAGATCCCAAAACAAAGTCCTTATACGGGCAAGAACTTCTAGACCTTATTACCCAGACAATCCATAAATATGGTATTTCTCCTCACAAGGGGATAGTTGCCGATAACTCCGTTAAACACATGGCCAGAAGAATTTCCAATCAAGATTGAAACAAAGAAGAAATGATTAATAATTATTTAGACGAAGTCAGGAGGAATCTACTCCTCAATATCACTCACTATGTAAAATCCAATACTTCTATGAGGAGTGAAACGGGTGATGATGTTCATGATGATATTCAAGAGGCTTAACCAATTGAGTTAGAAGAACCAGCTTGGTAATATGCTTTGAAGAAGGCGGAAGATTTCCTCCGTGAATTAAAAAAGGACAAAATGTGAAGATTATCTTGAACAGTGAAAGTCACTATCAACAGTAGAAACACTATTGAGCAACAGTAGATACACTATTATTGTACAAATGGGACCCATTGATAAGGGTCCATTTTTACTGTACATAGATTCTTTGTTCAGTCTATAAATTAATTTACTTTCTTAGAGGAAGAGCATGTTTTCAGAAAACCCTCTTTACTTTCTCTCAATTGTAAATCTCTTTGAGTCTTGTAAAGTTTCTTGTTTATCGGGATCGACCAGAAGTTAATAAATTGTGCATAGTTCGGTCATAGGCCTTGGTGTTGGACAGAGTAACAAGGTACTTACTTTTATTCTTTCTTTCTTTTATTTTACTTTTTTCGATCTAGAGCCATGACTATGTCCGGCTAAAAGAATCATATCTATGTCAGATATCTAACTTCACTTTTATATCTACCATGAAAGATCTAGACTTTATCTAAATATAAATAAATTTATATATGGTTTCTTGACTTAGTTCCGAGATGGTGGTACAGTCAGATTTGATGCAATACGTTATTGTATTTGTCTTTGTGACTTCGTTTAGTCAGTCGTGGTTTTAAGCCCGCAAATGAGTTGAAAAGGGCACTCTATACCAGGTTAGAACTGCTAGACACATGAGCTCAATAATAATACGTATTTGAATCTTGACAGACCCCTTGCTTGGGTAAAAGAATTAGATCCTTCCATACAGTCATCAAATTATATAAAAATTTGTATGTATTTTGATTCGAATTTATTCCTTAAATTCGGATGTTGACAAGCTAGATTGAAGATGACCGTGCAGACTACCGCCAGTCTTTGAAGATAATCTTTCGTTGGTGATTTCTTATCTAGAGAATACTTATCTTCATAATGAGTGTTTTGTCTCCATTTTTTACAGATAAAACCTTAGTTACTATCTTAAAGGTAGTTCCTCTCAATCAAGATGTTCAGGAAGTAATTCTATAGAAGATTATAGATGATAAGATAAGAGATATCATCTCAGATATATGTTATTGCATTAAAAGTATATATATAGTATAATGTAGGGGTGTGCATCGGTCAGTTTGGTTCGGTTTATCGATTTTCAAACCAATAAGATATTTTTTATCGATTTTTAATTTTTATTGGTTCGATTTTTGATTTACCCAATAAAAAATGTCCATACAATAATATATGACTACTAACTTCTCTAAATGCTTTGATATAGTAAAATAAGAAAGATAATGAGAAATTGCATCAATAAGAGCAAATGTAGTACTAAGGCAACAATTGCATGTCACCGCCAAAATATAGTATAAAATTTCTAATATTAATCAAATTACGGACCTTTAGAAACTTGCAAAAGCTAAACCTACAGTTACAAACTAAAACTAAAACTAAAATCAAATAGACCAACAAGACTCAAACTAAAATTAATATCAAATATCTACAATTGTTAACCCTTACTTTAATCTTTAGGTTTTGAGTAAACAGTAACGACTAAAGCTACCTAGTGTGAAGTGGGTAGAGTATTGATAATTTGATATAGTTATAGTGTCTAGTTATATATTAACTTATTAATATTTAATATATAGGAAGGGTAAAGTACTAAATTACTGCCGTCTTATTGGGTTATCGATTTACCCAATAACACAATAGTAAAAACCGAAACCGACCCAATAACCCAATGACTTTTTTTTATAAACTCATTAAGAACCCAATAACTCAATAACCCAATAATATTTTTTCGGTTCAGTTTATTGATCGGTTCTATTTTTGCACACCCCTAGTATAATGTAAGTATTCTAATAGAATAGATAGTATATTGTGTGTATATTTAGTATATATTAGAAGTATGTATGTGTGTATATATATATATATATATATATATATATATATATATATATATATATATAATGTAAGTATTATATTATATTATAGTAAATAGTATATTTAGTATACATTATAGGTATTGTACAATAATAGATAGTATATACTATATATTGTGTATGCCTTTTCGTATTTGGTATACATTATAAGTATATTTAGTAATAATATGTCATGACCCAAAACGAGTCATGAATGGAACCCACACTTAACCTCCTAGGTGGGCGAACCAACGAATCCAACCCTAACTAATATTAATTGTTCAACATATGAAATACAAACCATAATGCAGAAGCTCAAATCTTATTAATGTAAGAAACACAAATCCACTAATGTAACACCCCATAGTCTAGTAGGCCAGCTAGGGCTAAGTATGAGGGCAACAAATCAAGACAAAGGGGTAAGAGCCAAGGTAAAAGGGCAAGGGCTAAGGGGAAGGGACCAAGGCTGCCCAAGCACTACTCCCACCTTCATGACCACCACCACGACTAGTGGTGGGGACCACAGCCCGTGGTGGCTAGGCAGTAGATCTCCATGGCCTGCCCAATGTTGGCTCACCTTTACAAACCACTTCACGGCTTGTGGGAAGGCTCGTGGTGATGCCTTCAATTCTTAGAGGCCAAGTCAATGTGGCCTAGCCACTGGTCAAAGGACTACGACCAGGACCACAGTCAGTGGTGAGAACCTCGGCTTGTGGTGCCTTTCGTGAGGCTGGGCAGTAGGCTGCCAAGTAAAGGTAAAAGGGGAAACTTCGGTTTAAGTTAGATTAAAGTAAGGTCATTTTGCCTAAGACTAGGACCCCTACATAAGTGATTTTAACCCATTGAACTCACCATTCAAGAAATTATTTCCAAAATCCCAAAAGTATCCCAAAGTTCATCCTCTCAAACATTTCTCTCTCAAGAACTTGAAGAAGAAAAAAGAGTTGGAGCTAGGGTCAAGATCAAGTCTCCATTCCTCAAGAATTTATGGCTTTGTAATCAAGGTATGATGGCTTTTCATCCATTGATTTCTTTCATCCATGTTTCCCCAATTTATAAGAAGAATTCCCCAATTTGAGTTAGGGTTTCTTCCAATGTTGTGGGTATTGATGAATGTTGATCCAATTGAGTTGATTATGATTGTTTATGCTTGAATTGAATAGATTCAATGATTTTATTATGAATTTACATGTACCCATGCCTAACCCATTTCTAGAAAGATGAAATTGATGTAATTGAGTTTTATGTCATGAAAGGGGAAATTGAGGATTTAGATGTAATCTTCTAGGATTGATGAAATACATTGTAGGTTGCTTGAGAGATAAGCATATAGACATGAATTGATTGAGATTAATGTATGCATATGAATCATGACCAGGAATGCTTGAGATTGGGGGCTATATGATGAAGTATGAATAGATTGCTTAAGATTGAAGCATATAGATGTGAATTGCTTAAGAGTAAAGCATATAAGTATGAATTGGTTGAGATCAAGTAAATATGATGAAGTATGACTTGTAAACTTTGAGATTAGGATTGTGATTGTCTTGGGAGTAAGGCACGCTTGATAAATGATGCTTTCTAGGGCTTTTAGAGTAAATCTAATATAATGAGTTATGTCTAGTATGACTTTGGAGTAAAGCTTGCATGATGAACTACGATAATTAGGGCCTTGAGAGTTAAGCTTGCATAAATGAATGTTGATGTGTAGATAGGATTGTTGTGGAAGGATTTACCAACATGGCCTACTCTATTAATGAATGAATGTATAAATGTGAAAGGTTTTCTCATATAGAATGATTTTAGGTTGAAAGGCTTGCTCACCTAAATGAATCTAAGTCAAAGGACTATGAGATGAGATGAGGGTTGAGGTGATTCCCCAATACCTTTATATGAGAGAGATGTGAGGTGAGTTCCCATATTCCTAAGTTAGTAAACAAGAGATGATATACATAAGGTGATTACCCATGTCATGAGATGATGAACATGAGGTGATTACCCATGTCATGTAGTGACGAATGTGAGGTGACTATCCTTAATATATAACTTCTAAATCAAAGCAAGAGTTGATTACCCTTAATATAATGTTGGACATGGAGGCGAACTATGATTCTTATAAAATGATGTGGAGGCGAATACCTATATCATATAATGTTGTACATGGAGGCGAATACCTAAGATCCATTTAAAATGATGTGGAGGCGAATACATATATCATATAATGTGGGATCATGGAGGCGAATACCTCTAATTCCCTAAAATGGTCATGGAGGTGAATACCTATGACTATACAACTAAGGCAAGAAGTGAATACCCATTAGCCTTTATAATAGACATAGAGAGGTGAATCCCCATGTCTTGGAAAGTAAAGCAAGAATAATGTGAATCATGTCATTAAGGATGAATTGTTTGGATTGTTGCTAGAATGGCCTTCCATAAGATGTATGACTAGAGGTGAATCCCCATGTCTATTAAAGGTAAGTTAAAGATGAGAATGATAGATGATGAGTTTGAGTGATGGCCTAAGGTTGTCTACTTTGATGAGTAAGACTAGTCAAAGACTATGCATGTCTTGTCTAAATATGCCTTGAGGTTACTTTATAGAGTATTCCTTTATGTTATAATGACTTATGTGCATTGATGATACTTATGACTTATGTTGTTATCTCTTATGTTTATGGATTATGCCTTATGTTGACTAATGTTCATATTATGCTTATGTTGATGATTTATGCTGGCCATCATATTTAGTACATGTTTGTACTAACGCATACTTTTGCCTACATTTTTATCAAATGTAGGTTCCGGCAATATTGACTTCCATCCCTGTGGCTAGGTTCATAGTAGAGCAAGGAGTGAAGATTTGGTGATTCTTCATAGCATTCGAGGATTTGACCACCATGTCTTTATGTCTTTCATTTTATGTTTAGAACTATTGTATGGGATATGTCCCAAAGTTATTCATGTTTTAGATAGTTTGAGATATGTCTAATAGACTTTTCCTTAGTTTTATGAAACTTTGATGTTATGAATATGTTTTCAATTTCTGCTCATTTCTATTATCTTATGTTATGATATGCTAAGTTGGCTTGTATGAGGCCTCTCAGGGTTTTGTATGTCTTGTTACATCTAAAGGGGTACCTCTGGGTCATGACAAACTTGGTAATCAGAGCACGAGGTTTAGAATGATTCTAGGATGTCTCAAAACCACTTCTAGTAGAGTTTTGTTCATAAGTGTGAAGCACGCCACATTTATGAATGAGAGGCTAAGAGATGCTTAGGAAACTTCACTTCTTCATTACTCTAAGTCATGTCATAGAGTTTAACTCTATAAGGTATTTCTCATAATCCTTACTCGATGGTCTATAGGATATGACTACTACAAGGGCTAATGCTAGAAGGAATGAGGAAGACAATGTGAAGCAAGAAGTTCCTTTCCAAGCTCCTCCACAAGCTTTGATTGACCCTATAAGTGAGAATGTGATTAATGGGGAGTTAAGGATGACTTTCAAGTGTTGGCTCAAGCCTGATGACCCAAGCCAATAGAGAAGTGGTAGCCCCCGAGAACCCAAATGTGGTTATGACGACGTCAATAGTGATTTATGAGGATTAAACCTACGGAATTTCATGGCTTCAAAGTTGAGGAGGACCCTCAAGAGTTTGTCGATGAGGTCTATAAGGTACTTACTTTTATAGGGGTGACTCCAGTAGAGAAGGCGGAATTGGCCGCCTACTAATTGAAAGGTGTTGCTCAAGTATGGTACAACCAATGGAAAGAGGCAAGGCCGGTAGGAGCGGGTCCCGTAGAGTGGGAAATGTTTAAATCTGCATTTCTTGATAGGTTTTTCCCCTTGAGTTGAGGGAAGCAAAAGTGCAAATATTCACTAACATTCGTCAAGGAAGTATGAGTGTGAAAGAGTATGTCCTAAAGTTCACTTAATTGTCTAAGTATGCACCAACGATGGTGGCAGATTCTAGGGCTAAGATGAATAAGTTTGTGATGGGTATATCCGATCTAGTGGTGAAAGAATGTCGTACAACTATGCTTGTTAATGACATGGACATTGCTCATCTTTTGACTCATGCCCAACAAATTGAGGAAGAGAAACTTAAAGAGAAATCTAGGGAGGAAAAAAGGTCCATAGTTGATGATGATAATTCCCCTCAAGCAAGGCCAAATAGACATGGTCGTCCTAGGTCTACAAAATTTCCCCGGGTAAGGGCCTTCAAATACTCCTAAGTTCAACCAAGAAAGGGTGTCTAACCCTAAGCCTTAAGTTGATGGTAGTGTGGTCCTATTGCCAGGGTGTAATAAGTGTGATAGAAGGCATGCAGGTGAATTCCTAGCGGGTTCTAATGTTTGTTTCGATTGTGGTGAGATGGGCATTGCCGTACCGTTACTAGAAATGAAGGAGATAATCATCGTAGGTCTCAACCCTACCCTTCATCTGGTCCAATTGGTTTGGGTGCGAATGCTCCAATGCAGAATAGGTTTTATGCCCTCCAAGCTAGAGGTGAACAAAAGTGTCCTCCGGATATAGCTACCGATATGTGTTTTATACTTTATTAGATTCTGGTGTAGCTTTATCTTTTGTGAATTGAAAGATTGGATATGCAAGGTATTGGTGTCTTGATCCGACCTTAGTTGAATTGAAAGAAATGGTGCTTAGAAAGTCCATTTAGGCTTGCCCCCAAGGGGGAGATGATGTGCTTAGATAGAAAGGTCATTGAGTGTTCTTAATGTTCATGATTTGGGTTTACTTGAACTTCTCACCCTTGAAAGGTATAATGAGTTTGGGAAGTTTAGTCCCCGTCTTGTAGGCCCATATGAGATCTTGAGATGTGTTGATAAGGTTGCTTGTGAACTAGAGTTGCCTAACGGGTCGGCATCCATACATCCGGTCTTCTATGTTGTTGACATCCAATTTTGGCCCTCCACGTTATAGATTAATCAACGAACTTTTTTTATTTCAAAAGATTTGAAATAATTGACTTTATAAAATTTTAAAATGTTTTTCAAGTTACTTTTAATTAATTTTAACATTTTTATAATTTTTAAGTAATATATATGTTTTATATGATTTTGTATATAATTAGTATATTTTTATAAACATTTCGAAAATCATCTCAAAAAGATTTTAATTTTAGTAAGTATTTTATTAAATTAGTTTAGTTTAAATTATGGTTATAATTTTGAATCATTAATTTACAATTAAGTTAATTATTTTATTGCGTTAAGATTAAGAAGCTCACTAATTAATTAATAGTATTTTGTCTTATTTAGGATTTAGCTGAATTTGCTAATTAAACTCAATTTGGCTAACTTCTCAATTCATATTACAAATCTACCCCACTCTTTACCTTATTTTTTCAATCAAACCGTATATTGGGCCTTTTTATCCCTTCCCAGTAGCCCAATATTTTCACACCAAATGACCCAGCCCAATTCTCAACTCAAATAGTAGCCCACCATACAATTCCTACAGATTCAGCAACCGACCCAATTCTTCCATACAATATACGCGACAATACATGCGTGATTACACCTTCACGCGTCTTCTTCTTCCTTCAACCAGTACACCCAAATCACAATGCGACCAGACGCAAACTCATCAACCAAATCAACAGGTCACGCGTCCTCTTCCCCTCTCCCTTATCTCTCCGTACCCAACCGTTTTGAGAATCGGCCAAGTGTCGAAATCTCACACCTCCTTCATCCTTTATCAAGAAATCAAATCCCTCTTCGTACACTAACCAGTTGGCAATCCTTATCCGTTACGAAATTTTGAATTCTCAAAATCCCACGTCAAAAATATTCTCAGAATTTGAAGATTTTGGGTGCTATAAAAAGCGCCTCTTCTCACTGTTCATGGACGGTTTTGGAGACCTAAGAGTACCCCCCTATAAAGGTTTGGAAATTCTTGGTCCAATAGTTTAAACTTTTGTGGCATTTCTAGTTGTTCGAGTGGAAAGAGGTGGTGGAGTCGTCTTCTCAACTCGTCATTTCGGTTCGCTGCCCGAAAAGAGGTAAATTCTATCTTAGCTTTGTTTTATTTAATTCCCAACTCTTCTATTCTTTCTATTTATTATGTATTCTTAACTTTGTTTTAGTTTTCATGTGATAGACTTTGGTTTGACATTTTAGTAGCTAATAATGTTTTCCTTGTTCTTACTGTTAATATTTTGTTATAAATTTTCCTAGCTTCTTTGGTGTTCTGTTTGTGTGGCTTATCTGAGATTAGTTCTAAAGGTTATTGTTTATCTTGGTTTTAGTCCTTGCATTTGTTCTTGTAAACAATAAGCATCTGGATTCGTGTTTACACATCTTATTTATAGAAATGTCAAATATATTAGTTCAGCTTCTCTGTTAAGAGTTGTTTTTGAAAGTTATATTTTTCTAGTATTTTCTTTGGCCTGATGGTTCTATTGCTCATGTTCTTCATAGTTGATATTTGTTCAAGTTTTAAGTTGCTGGTAACCTGTTTTGGTATAGTTTCGAGTTCCTTTTTGTAATTGTTACCTCAAAATTGGTTTCTCTAAATCTGTGAGTCTCTTGTAGATATGGTTTGGAAACCATATTTTAGCTTTTCCCTAAGTTTGGCAAAGGTTTCAAATAACTGTTTCACGAGATTTAATTTTCTAGAATCCTAAGCTGAGCATATGAGAAATTGTTTGCTTACTCCTCTGTTTCCTCTTAAATTTTTCATTGTTCTCCCTAGTTCTCATATCATGTTCATGGTTAAGCTTTGTTGATCAAAAAGGTATTATCTTTGGGATAGAAAATAATTCTGTTCAATTAAGCATGAAATTCTATTGCTTAACTCTTATCTGCTAAGTTGAAACCATTGTCTTCTGTAGGTTCTTATCTAAGACTTGGATTATTCATGAAATGGTCTCTGTTTGAGTGGTCTTGGGCAAAGAAATTTGTTAGTTTTGAAGTGTCTTCCCTTAGAATTATGTATTGTTTTTCCTTACAACTTTGTTTTATATCCACGTGTGAAGATATAATCATGTTCATGCTTTCCTCTTGCATTTGTTTCACAAAATATCGTGTCTATTCGATCTGTTGTTTGCCCAAACAATGGTTCGAATCAGTTTTCTTGCACTTGTAATCGAGTGACACTTGGGTCTTTTGCTTTAACCATCATACTTGATTTTTAACTTGATTTTCATACACCTTACAGATTGTTCACTTTTTTTTTGTCTAAATTATGATGAGTTTAAGTCCTAGGAAGCGACTTAGTAAATCTGCAAAACTTCTTCTTAAATGTCTTGAATTAGAATAGGACACTCATAATTGCTTCCATTGCATTCTGTTCCTTTGCTCAAATTTATGGCAGTACCATGTAGTTAGGATTAGTTGTTAGCTCTCTCTTGTATTGGTCAGGGTTCGGCATATTTCTTATCTTTAAATTAGTTTTTGATTATTTTGCTCAAGCTAGACATATGGTTAATTTCTTGTCCCTGGTTGTTTGTGTGCATTAAGCCAAATTTATTGTCTCTTTTATTCTCTTCAAATTAGCTCTCACATGAAGTTTGTTAACTTATTCTTGCCACGTGTTTGAACTAGTTTAATGTTAAGTTTGCATATTTGAACTTTATTATGTAAGTTCTTCCTATTGGTGACCTTCATATGCTATGAATCCACCACTAATTGATAATAAGTTTGATTTCTAACTTTGTTATCCCTTTAAATGAAATCAGTTATTCTATGTTCTAATCCATTGCTAGAGTATTGATTCAAATGAGATGTTCCAAAGTTTATAAGTTATATTTGCTATTTTATTTGCTTATAGTATAATGAGTTTTTGTTCTTTTAAATGTTTATCCCTTTTAACTGTTTCTTTTCCAAACCATTGCTCTATGTCTCCATAAGGGTGTCTTAGTTTTGTTTGTTTCTCAAGTGTGGCCGCTTCGTGCTTATTACATTTCATCTGAACAATATTATGTTAATCAGCCTGCCTCTCTTCATTATATGGTTGTTAGTATACCTTTCTGTAATAGAATATAATTGGCGTGCTTGGCTTTATCTATTCATTCAAAGTTTCTCTATTTTGATTACATTCCAGTGTTTGAATGTGAAATTATCTACTCCACATGTGCTAATTCTTCTCCCTTTTCTCCTTTCTTCACATGTAATACCACATCAAGTCCCTTAGACTACTCACTCCGTTGCATTCGATCCTCTTTGAGTCGACCTCCATCAAGTTTGGAAAGAAAGCTAATTTTATTGGGTTAAAACTCAAAACCAGCAGCAGCCTCAAAAGGCAGAAAAACGAGGAGCGAAATTGGGTTAAAACCCAAAAATCAGAAGCAGCAGTTCAAGGGGTTAAGAAGGTGGAATTTTGGACTTAAGAAGTCCAATTTGAACTTGCAACAGTAGCGATACAAAGAAAGAATTTATGGACTCAAAAGTCCAAAAACACAGATGCAACAGAGAAGAAAATGAGGCAGCGGTCGAATTTGGACCAAAAGTCCCGACTTTTCTTTGTATTACTTGCTTGCCTGCCTTGTTATTATGACATCTAACCCTTTTTATTAACTTCTTATTACCTTGGATGAATTCCCACAAGAGTTGGCGTTATTTATTAATTTTCATTTCAAAAGGTTGGTTTACCTAATTATTTATCAACACGGTTTGTTCTTAGGCAACTTAAGCTTAAAGAATAACTTAAGAACCATTCATGTTCTTTCATAGTTATTAAGAAGCTTTGAATCCACGTTAATGAATTTGAACTAACTCTTTGGTTTAAAATTTTTAACTCTGATAAATTATCAAGTTAAAAACATTTTAAACACTTTAACCCTTTTTTTTAATATTTCATTATTTTTTAAGTATAAATTAATCTCTATTTATTTGCACGAAGATTTTTATTAGTAATTTAAGTTTTCATTTAAAATTAGTCAAACTTTTAAATCCGTTGGTCAACCGTGTGTTAGCGGTTTCTCTAAGATGTCTAAACCCTTCCTTAGATAATTATTTGAATCTTTACCCGACTCTGATTTTATTTAAAACGTTTTCTTTCAAAACCCCTATTTAAATGGTTTTCTTAAGTGGCGACTTTCAAAATTGTAATTTTTCCAAAAATTAACAAAGTTGCCAAAGTTGCGAAAATGGTTTCGAAACCTTAGTTTTTGAAATCAGGTCATAACACATGTCTCTATGATTAAGATGTGTGTTGGAAATCCAACATCTATAAGTTCCTTAGAAGAGTTGAGAGTTAATGAGAATCTCTTTTATAAAGAAGTACCGATTGAAATCTTAAACCGGTAAATTAAGAGTTAAGGGACAAGGAAGTTGCTCCCGTAAAGATGTTATGGAGGGATCTTTTAGTTGAGGGTGTCACTTGAGAGGTCGAGGCCAATAAGATGTCCCGATATCCTCTTCTTTATCCTTCTGCTCCTCCTTTAGCTTGAAATAATGAGTTCTTGGTTTGTTCTTATTTTGGAGTCATGTGTGATTATGCGTTCCCATGATTTCCTTATGTTGTGCATGTTCATGAAAAATTTGTGTTTTGAACCAACATGAGTTTATATGATTGTTTTCCTCATGTTGTAGTGCATTAAGTATGAGTTGCTTATTGACTTCATGAGATGTATTGATGAACATGTCGTAACTTGGAGTTGAGATAATTCCTCCTTAAAGTATGCTTTGAGTGTAGATTGCATATAGGCTCCATGAGATTGTGTTGAGCATGTTTTAAGCATGACGAAGGTAATTCCTCCTTGAACATGAGAAATGTAGAATATACATGCATAATGGGTTATTAGATATAGTTCCTACCTTCCTAGAGATGCATTGAGCATGTTTGAGTTTGGAGTTGATGTTTCCTCCTTAGTTGTGTGCATTTAAATGAGTTGTATGCATGGTGGGCTGCTAGTCTGGAGTCATCTCCTTTAAGAGGTGTCTAGAGCGTCATTCGAGTAAGAATGTCCCCAAGGGAGAGATATTGTAACACCCCGTAGTCTAGTAGGCCAACTAGGGCTAAGTATGAGGGCAACAAGCCAAGACAAGGGGGCAAGAGCCAAGACAAAAGGGCAATGGCTAAGGGGAAGGGACTAAGGCTGCCCAAGCTCCCCCAAGCACTGCCCCCATCTTCACGACCACCACCACTGCTAGTGGTGGGGACCACGGCCCGTGATGAGGTCCGTGGTGGCTAGGAAGTGGCTCCCCAGGGGCAGCCTAATGTTGGCTCACCTTCATGAGTCACTTCACGGCCAGTGGTGAAGACCACGGCTCGTGGGAAGGCTCGTGGTGGTGCCTTCAATTCTTAGAAGCCAAGTCAAGGTGGCCTAGCCACTGGTCCAAAGACCACGATCAGGACCACGGCCATTGGTGAGGACCACGACTCGTGGTACCTCTTTTGAGGCCTAGGTAGTAGGCCACTAAGTAAGGGTAAAAAGGGAAATTTTGATTCAAGTTAGATTAAAGTGAGGTCATTTTTCTTAAGCCTAGGACCCCTATATAAGTGAGTTTAACCCTTTAAACTCACCATTCAAGACATTGTTTTCAAAACCCCAAAAGAATCCCAAAGTTCATCCTCTCAAATATTTCTCTCTCTAGAACTTGAATAAGAAGAAAGAGTTGGATCTAGGGTCAAGATCAAGTCTCCATTCCTAAAGAATTTGTGGGCTTTGTAATCAAGGTATGATGACTTTTCATCCATCGATTCCTTCCATCCATGGATCCCCCCATTGTTTCCCCAGTTTAGAAGAAGAATTCTCCAATTTGAGTTAGGGTTTCTTCCAATGTTGTGGGTGTTGATGAATGATGATCCAATTGAGTGGATTATGATTGTTTATGCTTGAATTGAATAGATTCAATGATTTTATTATGAATTTACCTGTACCCATGCCTAACCCATGTCTATAAAGATAAAATTGATGTAATTGAGTTTTATGTCATGAAAGGAAAAATTGAGAATTTAGATGTAATCTTCTAGGATTGATGAAATACATTGTAGGTTTCTTGAGAGATAAGCATATAGACATGAATTGATAGAGATTAATCTATGCATGATAAATCATGACTAGGAGTGCTTGAGATTGGGGGCTATATGATGAAGTGTGAATAGATTGCTTAAGATTTTAGCATATATATGTGAATTGCTTAAGAGTAAAGCATATAAGTATGAATTGGTTAAGATCAAGTAAATATGATGAAGTATGACTTGTAGACTTTGAGATTAGGATTGTCTTGGGAGTAAGGCATGTTTGATAAATGATGATTTGTATGGCTTTTAGAGTAAAGCTAATATGACGAGTTATGTCTAGTATGGCTTTAGAGTAAAGCTTGCATGATGAACTATAATCATTAGGGCTTTTAGAGTTAAGCTTGCATATATGAATGTTGATGTGTAGATAGGATTGTTATGGAAGGATTTACCCACTTGGCCTATTCTATTAATGAATGAATGTATAAATGTGAAAGGTTTTCTCACATAGAATGATTCTAGGTTGAAAGGCTTGCTCACCTAAATGAATCTAAGTCAAAGGACTATGAGATGATATGAGGATTGAGGTGATTCCCTTATACCTTTATATCAGAGGGATGTAAGGTGAGTTCCTATCTTCCTAAGTTAGTAAACAAGAGATGATAGACATGAGGTGATTATCCATGTCATGAGATGATGAACGTGAGGTGATTACCCATGTCATGTAATGACGAATGAGAGGTGACTATCCTTAATATATAACTTCTAAAGCAAGGCAAGAGGTGATTACCCATTAACCTTTATAATGGTGGACATGGAGGCGAATACCTATGATCCTTATAAAATGATGTGGAGGTGAATACCTATATCATATAATGTTGTACATGGAGGCGAATACCTAAGATCCATTTAAAATGATGTGGAGGCGAATACATATATCATATAATGTGGGATCATGGAGGCGAATACCTCTAATTCCCTAAAATGGTCATGGAGGTGAATACCTATGACTATACAACTAAGGCAAGAAGTGAATACCCATTAGCCTTTATAATAGACATAGAGAGGTGAATCCCCATGTCTTGGAAAGTAAAGCAAGAATAATGTGAATCATGTCATTAAGGATGAATTGTTTGGATTGTTGCTAGAATGGCCTTCCATAAGATGTATGACTAGAGGTGAATCCCCATGTCTATTAAAGGTAAGTTAAAGATGAGAATGATAGATGATGAGTTTGAGTGATGGCCTAAGGTTGTCTACTTTGATGAGTAAGACTAGTCAAAGACTATGCATGTCTTGTCTAAATATGCCTTGAGGTTACTTTATAGAGTATTCCTTTATGTTATAATGACTTATGTGCATTGATGATACTTATGACTTATGTTGTTATCTCTTATGTTTATGGATTATGCCTTATGTTGACTAATGTTCATATTATGCTTATGTTGATGATTTATGCTGGCCATCATATTTAGTACATGTTTGTACTAACGCATACTTTTGCCTACATTTTTATCAAATGTAGGGTTCGGCGATATTGACTTCCATCCCGTGACTAGGTTCACAGTTGAGCAAGGAGTGAAGATTTGGTGAGTCCTTATAGCATGCGAAGATTTGACCACCATGTCCTTATGTCTTTCATTTTATGTTTAGAACTATTGTATACGTTGTGTCCCAAATTTTTTCATGTTTTAGATGGTTTGAGACAAGTGTAATAGACTTCAGTTTCATTTTATGAAACGTTGATGCTATGAAAATGTTTTAAATTTCCGCTCATTTCTATTATCTTATGTTATGCTAAGTTGGCTTGTATGAGGCCTCTCGGGGTCTTATATGCCTTATTACATCTAAGGGGTACCCTTGGGTCGTGACAACTAAAGTCTATTAACAATCATTTTTCAAAACCTGAAAGTCATCACACAAAGGGCATCTAATCTCCAAATACTAAGTCTAAGAGTATCAAAGACACCAGAATAAATAAACTAAATAGTTTATGTCCGAAAACTAAGGACAATATGTCATAACCAAGAAAATCGAACACGATCTAAAGAATAGCTCACACTGGAATCTGATATGCTAGAGACTGGCTAGAGCTAAGGGCGAGTCGAAATCACTGGTACACTCACTGCACTCCATAATAGGAAAACGAAGAAAATACAAGTAGGGGGTTAGTACAGGGAAACATGTATTGAGTAGATATCATCGAACGACTCAAAATAGAAACTAATATGCATAAAGTAATAGTATGAAATAAACTATAGCACTTAGCAGGTGGCAAACAATAAACAACATGAACAAGGCAGCATCATTGGAGCAAGTACGTAATCCACCACAATATCAAGAACACACACGAGGACTCATGCCACCACACCACACTCATTTGGGAAATGGATTCTTTGAGATTAAGTACATTAAGTTATTTCAATATGTTTTCCTTTAATGTTACTATGTCGGAACGTGACACCCGATTCAATAATACTGTGTCGGAACGTGACACTCGATCCAATAATACCGTGTCGGAACGTGACACCCGAACCAATAATATCGTGCCAATTCGTGGCACCCTATCCAAATATATTGTGCTGGCTTGTGGCACCCGATCTAACCATATAGTTAATTCATTTGTCATTCTTTATCATCTCTTTCCACTTCCTTAACAATATTTCATTAAGTCTTCTATATTCAAGGTTGATCTTTTGTTGACACTCAATTTTGGCCTAACATTTTCAAAATTCCGTAACTCTTAAGTTTTATTAATTCAATAGTTTAAAATACATTTTTTTTATATAATTTTAAATAAGTTTATCAATATGTACGCTTATTTTTTCAAAACTATTGAATTTTTTATCAGTTAATTTTAGTTACATTATTTTTCATTATAGTCGGTTGAATACGTTCAAATATTGTTCATTTTGATTAAATAATTATTTTTTGTTAAATTGCATTTTTTACAGGTTATTGGTTACGTTGATTACCATTTTTTAATATTTATTTTAATCATTACATTTGTTAATATTCATTTTGATATTTTGCACAGTCTAAAAATTTATTTAAATATGAATAAGATTTACATACACAGATTAACCAACGATTTTGGGCCACAATTTCAAGACCACTTGAGCCCATTGTATAACAATTCTCTATTTAAGCTCTATTAGGTCAAAAAATATAGGGGTGGTGATTTTTTTAGGAGGGAAGAATTTCTTAAATGGCAAAAACCCTAATTTTTTTCCTTCTCCCATTCTCCTCCTTTTTCACCACCATTTTCCCTCACCAAACCCACCACCAAACAACCATCAAAAACTGATTCCAAACAACAACCAACCCAACAACTCAAAACCACCAGAACACCGCCTCCAAACAGCGATTAGCAACCACCACAAACCCCTCTTCACCACCTCCCTTCTCCAACCAAAACACCACCGATCCTCCACTGCAAAACCAGATCCTACAACAAGTCACTGAAACAGCACCAAACAACAGCTAAAACAGCACCAAACAACCACCACGAGCTCTTCCAGGCAGCAGCTCCGGCGTAGATGGACAAACATTCAAATCCTTTCGATGGATCATTTTTATTCGTCCTATCGATGGACATAGATTCAAAATCCTACCGATGGACATACATTCATATCATACCGATAGATCATTTTCATTCATCCTATCAATGGACATGCATTTATATTCCACCGATGAATTATTTTTATTCATCCTACCAATGAACATGTATTTATATCTTACCGATGGATCATCTTCATTTGTCGTATCGTAAGAGATGCTACCTTTTTCTTTAATTTTGTCCCTAATAATGAGATTCATCTTTGTTTTTTCGAGAACATCCAAGAGGATGCATTCTCAGTTAAGCCACAGGTGCGGACTAATTCAACAAGGATGTAACACAGCATGGAACTATTTGAAGGCAAGTCCGGAATCGACTTCCACCACATTCCAACCACACTTTGATATGAAGGTCATGTGTTCGGCCAAAATCGACTTTGTCAATTTTCGTTGTCCATGATTTCTTTCATCAATCATATCCAACGAAAGGGACAGCTGTTGACACCCAATTTTGGCCTAACATTTTCAAAATTCCGTAATTCTTAAGTTTTATTAATTCAATAGTTTAAAATACATTTTTTTATATAATTTTAAATAAGTTTATCAATATGTACGCTTATTTTTTCAAAATTTAAAAAAATTTTATCAGTTAATTTTAGTTACATTATTTTTCATTATAGTCGTTTGAATACGTTCAAATATTGTTCATTTTGATTAAATAATTATTTTTTGTTAAATTGCATTTTTTACAGGTTAATGATTACGTTGATTACCATTTTTTAATATTTATTTTAATCGTTACATTTGTTAATATTCATTTGGATATTTTGCACAGTCTAAAAAATTATTTAAATATGAATAAGATTTACATACACAGATTAACCAACGTTTTTGGGCCACAATTTCAAATCCATGACTTGAGCCCATTGTATAACAATTCTCTATTTAAGCTCTATTAGATCAAAAAATATAAGGGTGGTGATTTTTTTTTGGAGGGAAGAATTTCCTAAATAGCAAAAACCATAATTTTTTTCCTTCTCCCATTCTCCTCCTTCTTCACCACCATTTTCCCTCACCAAACCCACCACCAACCAACCATAAAAAACCGACTCCAAACAACAGCCAACCCAACAACTCAAAACCACCAGAACACCGCCTCCAAACAGCGATTAGCAACCACCACAAACCCCTCTTCACCACCTCCCTTCTCCAACCAAAACACCACCGATCCTCTACTGCAAAACCCGATCCTACAACAAGTCACTGAAACAGCACCAAACAACAGCTAAAACAGCACCAAATAGTCACCACGAGCTCCTCCAAGTAGCAGCTCCGATGAATCGGAGCCAAATAAAAAAAAAATATGAACCAGATCCCTTTCCCTTTCCCCCTTTATTTTGATTTTTGTTTGTTTTTTTTTTTTTTGCATGTTATAAGCGAGCTTCACACCGGCGAGACCCATTGAAACCCACCAAGGCAACAACATCAACAATAGTAACTACTACAAGAGCTTCTAGATCTAATCAAACTCTCAATTTTGTGGGTGATTGGCTTGATTTTTCGGTAAACATATTTTCTCTCTCATTATGTTGATTTTTTGCACTGTATTGTTTCGTTTAGTTGTCAATCCGTCAATTTTTGTACTGTTTTCCTGAGATTGAACTCCATTTTGTTTTGGAAATTTTGAATTTGTTTTAGTGTTTATTTATTTTCTTAAGTGATGCTACACTTCACTGTTTAGTTGATATTCTTTGTTGTAAAATTGCCCCGATGCAGTATTGATTTTTCTTAAGTCACTTTCATGTTTTTTAGTTGTATTGTTGCTCACTGTTCTATTCTTATTTATGTTGTGAGTGTTATTTCAACATTTTACTAGTATTGGTTTGTTGCTACTTATTTTAATTATTATTTTATATTGATTGTGTGCACATTTTTATTTATTATTATCACGGCAATAGTGCTTAGTTTAGTTGTCATTTCAATTTGTGTATTTGTTTTCTTTAAGTTACTTTATATTTTTGCATTAATTGTTGACGTTGTGAAGGAGTTTTCCTCTAATAGTTTGTTTCTATTTTCATTATTTAGTTGTTAATGTTGTTATTATTATCTCTATTGTTGATATTATTATGTTACTCGTTTTGGTTGGGCTGGTCTATTTTGTGTTTTATTAAGTTGTTCCGTTGTATGTTAAAATTGGCCAATGATAAAATCTCTCCGTCGGTTTTGGAGGCCTCTCCATTTTAAAAGACGAAAATTTAATTTAAGTTTATATATGTTGTATGTTAAAATTGGCCGATGAAGAAATTATCGTCGATTTCCAAGGCCTCCCATTTTAAAAAGACGGATTTTTATTCCTAAGTTATTATTGGTTTCATTTATTTTTATTCGTATTTATTTACCACTAACACTTTTATTAAGTGTCTTTACAGATACACAGAGCTGCTTCTCATTGGAGCTATTCGAACGAAGTTCGAATTATATTATTTATTTATTATTTTGTATATATCGATATTAGGCAAACTTTAGGCCGTGTCTTATATTATTGTCTTTATTTTATTATTTGTGTATATTGCATGTTTATTATACATGTATATTTATTTTATTTTCCTTCTCAATATGAAAAAAAGAATTCAGTCGGGACCCACATTTGTGTATTTCGAAGGATGCCTAACACCTTCCCTTCGGAATAACTTGAATCCCTTATCTAGAATCTAATGGTTTCATAGATTATTTAATTGGTTTCCTATTTTTTTCTAAAATTAGGTGGCGACTTTTTTAAAATTCATTTATTCTTATTTGCTTAAAATTCTTTTGAAATTGAATTAATTGATTATTTTTTGAATCACTGCGACGTTCGCCCTATTTGAATAGAGTAGGGATGTAAACAACTTTAATAGAACAAGTTCAAGATTATGAATTTCGCGGTCTTTATAGAACAATCAGAACAACACATGAGTTATCCTAACCACAACAACCAAGTACATAGAAAACTTCACAATATCACTCAATGAATATCAATTGCTATTAAAAGTCTATCTATCTCATAGAATAAACCATAACTTACCTCCAAAGACGAACCGAAACTTAGCAAGCTAATTCTCCAATGCTTTTCCTTACCTCAATGTTTCAGAACGTTTCCAATCTATCAAGTACACAATATATTACTATATATTTAGTCTTGACTCATAAAATCACTCAAATCTATAATCATTTTCTAAATCTTGATACCGACTAATATATCAAGTTTCATATTTCATAAATTTTAACCCTGGGGTTAGGTCTCAACTTCTCCAATATCATAAATCTAATAATATTCAAATAATACAATACACTTAATATTTAATTACATATCTCAATATATTAAAAACTTGATTTATTATATGATAACAAAAAAAGATATTAAAAATTGAATGAGACCAAAGTTTGTCTCCCCTAAATCAACTAGTGATATCACAGGAAATCACTTGAGCACGGTGTAGTAATGCATGAGTTAATTATATAATTTTTTCAACTCAAAAAAAAAAAAAACACTAAATGACAATTGTTTTATAGTAAATTGATGATACAGAGATTCACCGTATACAATCAATAGACAAACTAGCCAAATTTTTCCTGTCTTTTCTAAGTTACATTGCCGCTTTTTCTCTTCTAAATTTTCAAAATAAAAATCTAATGTTATCAATAACATAATAATGTACTCTAATCATGTATTTAATTTCAAGAAGCAAGGTTGGGTAATATTTTTATCTTCCCTGAATGCGATCGGCGGCCCTCGCTGCTAATCTGTTCGTCATCTCACCTAATTTATTTTCCCAAAATTAATTATGAACCAAAATTGCTTAAGTTTTATTAATTTTATTCCTATCTATGGGTCAAGAAGCATAGGATATTAAATAAAGGAAAAATACTTAAAAAGGAATATTTTAATAAATAATTACTGATTTTAGCGATACTTTTAATTTATTACCATTTGTAGCAATATATAACAATACTATAAATCTGCAATATGTATTAAAAGTGAATTATGTATGCAATATATATGTATTTAACTGTTTTAAAATATATTATGCTTGTTTGGTAAGAAATTGAATCATTGTATTATAAGTGTATTAATATGTGTGATAAATGTAGTATTTATCAATAAAACTTGTATTATATATGTTCCATAAATTGTTCTCTATAATATGTATTAAAATTGTATTATAACTGTATTAAAAGTGATCAAGTGAAAAGAAAATGTTATTGCTATAAATGGTAAACATTTTCTTAATATAGTATATTTATGTACGTTTCCTAATAATCAACTAATAAAAACTAGTTATTTAATATGTACCCACCAACTAAATAACAATAGTCAAATAAAAAGTTCAAAATTCTCATTTAAAATTTATCAGAAGAGTCCTTTATGAAATAAGAAGCTCTAGTACTCAAAACGACCTAACGGGTCGTTACATAATATAAGTATATATACATAATATAATGTAACTATTTTATTATTTAGATAGTATATTGACATAAATAGTTATAATTATTACAAAATTAAATAGATTGTATACACTATATTGATAATTGATTCAAACTTTTGAATTAATAATTAATGAATGGAAATTAAAAAAAAAACCTGACCTGGCCTTGCCTGACCCTTATTAGAATTCGGGTCCAGGCCATCAGGCTCGACCGAAATATCCTTACCGGGCACGAACCAAATTTTTTCCAACATGTTCACTGTTTCGCTCGGGACCGGCCTGACCCATTAATGGAGGGACCGGGTTCAGGAACTCGGTAACATAATTCTTAATGAGCCTATTTAACATGTTAAAAACTTAGGGATAAAATATAATTTTATAAAAATACAACAAAGTTCCTTATTATATTTATTAAATATTCCACCCTTTTTTAAATTCATTAATAATTCATCAACTTTTTTCTCTTTCATCAACCTCACATCTTCCTCATTTTCTTGCGTGTTCAAGAAGTAGTGAATAATCAATACATAACCAACATGAATTGTGATGTACTGGTGGGAGCATTTCACCTTTAACCAAAGGTCTTGGGTTCGAGCCCTGGGTATGGAGAAAATTCTGTTGGGAGCGCTACCTCCAAATGGACCCTGCAAAGTGCGATTCAAATTTAGTCGAAACTCCAATATAGGCTCCGGACACCGCATAAAAAATCAAAAGAAATAATCTATATATATATATTCTTAGAAGTCTTAAATCAAAGACTCTAAGAAGGGAGACAAAGTTTGGTATACATTTGAACTTTCGAGAAGTAGGGTGTAAGCTTTAATTGTGATATTCTCTTTGACGGATATTCTAAAACATCATTTAATCGAATGGATCATATATTTTTACATCAAACGAGATGCCTTTATCAAGTACACAACAAATTGATAAAGAAGTAAGCTAATTGGGATAGTTCACATGCGCAAACAAACTGACTGCAAGGGTATGCTTCGGACTAAATATTTGCAATATAAATTTTGAACTATTGGGAAGAACATAATATTGATGAAGTTTTTAGGATAGCCATGTGGAATAAATATTCCTACTCGAGTCTAGAAATGAAAAAGGGGAAAAAGAAACAAATAGTAACAAAGAAGCTCTATCGGGCAACTTATATTCCTAAAGTTCCCAGCGTTTGCTTTAATTTGGATTTCAGAGAAAATCCATACCTCAAAGGATGGCTTGCCTGCACGATCACGATTGCGCCGACCATAACTGTTCCTCTGATTGGTCTCTCTTCAAGCATATCGACCTTCCAAAGGTGATAACCCTTTTTTTTTTTTTTTCTGTTTTTGTGTGTGTTTTCTTGTTTATTACACTTCAGAATCAAAGATTCCCGATGGATTTTTCAATCTTTATTAAATACTGGATAAACCCACTTCGGCCGAACTATTTTTGGCAACTTGGGATTGAATGGGTTGTTGATTTTTCAATTCTTGATTGAACTGCAATCCGATTATTTCACATAACACATTAAATCTGCTAGTTTTTTAATTGGTTTCTGGATTATAGAGTCAGCTCTGCTTTAGGGTTTTAGCTAATTGGAATTGGGGGAATGTGGGGAGGTTTTGAGTATTTTTAATTTGTATTGTAATGAACAGCCCGTTCGTAATGGAGCAGCTCAATTTTGAGTTTTCGGTGCTTCTTGTTCTGTTAAGCACTATATGTATATAAGGCTGAAGTTACGGAGCGAGCGGGGATAGAAATCTTAGTGGAGTACAGAACTTCTGATTGAATGAGTCTTGAGGGGTTCTAAAGATAGTATTACTATATACCTTTAACAAGCAATTCGGTGTGTTGGAGTTCTTTTGTTGGCCAGGGTTCGAAGGACCGAGAAAGTTGTAAGGGAAGTTACTAGTCAAAATGGCACAAATTTCAAATCAAAATGACAGTGCCATTGTCATTTATGGTTGCCTTGTTAGAAGTAGGATATCTTGTGTTTCTTGAATCTCACACTCTCACATTACCTTATGCATAGATTTCTTAGCTTCTTCAAGTTCCTTACACTTCCTTTTGTGTTGCCAAAAGGTGTCTGCTTTGAATGAGGCTGTCACGGGAAGTGTCAAATCAGTTTTTAAACCATGGGAGCAGCGTTTGAATTCTTCGGAGGTAATTTCAGAAAAAAAAATGGCTGGATCTAGAGAAATCATAATCCTTGACCTTTTACTTTGTAATCGTGTAGTCTGTACTCTGTAGTGATGACTCGGTCTGTGCAGGAAATATATTGGATTAATTTTTTCAGATATAATTTCCATGATAAATAGTTTCAATAGTCTTCTTATCATTGTGATCCGGTTGAAATGAACAAACATGTTTTAATTGGAGCTTGTTGCAATTAAATATATCCTTTAAACCTACTATTAGATATGGGAAAAACAAGGTCTTTTTTCTGCAAGGTATTATTAGCATATGTTGCGACATCCCTTAACACATGTACCTTGGACTTTCCTTTCTAGATTGACCTTTATCTGAAAGACTTATTTGATTTAAGGAGAAAATCCTTTCGTAAATGTGCTGCTTTTGTGATTAAAACAATGTGTAAGTGCATCTAGCTGACAGTGTTTGCTTGACTTTGAAAATCTTTCTTCACCTTATTACTTTTAACCTATGTTACTCGGACTCTTCAAAACTTTCATCGGGTGCAGTCGAATCCTTCAAAAGTAGTGCATTTTTGGAGGATCCGACAAGGGTGTGGTAACATTTTTGGAGAGTCTGAGCAACTTAGCTTTTAACATCAACTAGATGTTAGTGTAATTAAAGGCTCATAGTCTCAGGTAGTTTTAAACTGTCATCCTTATTGATTTTCTTCTTTTTTTTTTTTTTTTTATATATATTCAAGGCCTCCATTTCTGTTAGTTCTATGTTCTTATACTTTCTTTCATTTCTTTGTACTCTGGTAAGAACATAAAGTTATATCAACATGATGGAGAAGTCTACCTGGGCTGGAAGAGAAGTTGTCTCCCAATAAATAAAAAGATGTATAAAGTCATATGTGTTCAAATTGGCAACATTCTTCTTCTTCAAAAACAGAACTTTTTCTATCTAACCTCCCCCAATATCCAAAAGTAGATTTTGAAATTGGTTTCTTCAACTTACCTGTGAGGCACTTTGACCAAATGGTAGCAAAGTTTGCTCCCTTCTCGGGTAAGCTTAATAGGTTTGTATGGACAGAGTTTTGCTTCTTGCTGGTGTGCTTTGTTATTTCTGGATCTTTTTATATCATTAAATCTTCTACCCTCTTTGGAGGAAGGACACTTAAAAGTTTGAGTTGGTAAAAAATACTAATTAGATGTAAAGAATGACGTGTAGTATCCAAACTAATACCAATCTGTGTCTTTCATAAGTAAAATGTGACAAATTAACCGACCAACAGCATCACTTCTTACAAATTACATCTTATAATTGCATCAAAACCAGACCCCACGGTCATAAAAAAAAGTGAGATCATTGACTATTTTGCTAACATTCAACTTGCTAACATGAGATCACCGAGGAAGGTTCTAACCAAGGAATACCCCATGGCTAGTGATATTCTTTCTGATAGTAGCTACTGACAATCGTCTTTCATCAAATTGGTTAAACAAAGGTGACAGAGTGCTAACCATTGTTGTTAAAAAATGAACTTTTTTTTGATACACTGTTGTATGTGTGTGTTTCATATATATATGAACTTACCTCATTATTTTGCAAAACTTTGTCCTTTTCTCTTTCTCTTTGGATGTCTCTATATTTATTCTTTGGTACAGGGCCACTTGGAAAGCAATGAAGGTGATCCTGAACTGATTGTTTTCATTCCGTAAGTGTCAACTTTGTTATTTATTCAGCTTTTGCACAACAATCTGGTTTGTTTCTGTTGGGCTGCATTCCATTCACCCTGCATTTTGACATTGCTTGTCCTCCATGTCTCTCAGTCACCTTCAAAAAGGGCTCTTGTCCCAGCAAATGTTCAGTACCTTATAGTTTAGTTTCTGTGTAATTTGAATATAAATTAGAGTACTAAACTTTCTGGATGCTTTTCCTATTTTAATTATTTCCCTAATTACAAGTTTTTCTTTCTTGTTGAACATCGTGTGATGTTGTTTGTTCCAATCCTTTCACCCCTAAGGTGTTTTCCTGTCCTTTGTTTGGAATCGACTGTTCTCGTACACAAATAAAAAAAACACTCCAAATTGATAAAGTACGAGTGCTGTAAGAAAGGGTTTTACTTTGATTCATGCTGCAGCACTTGTTTCTTTGAGGAAAATGAAGGAAAAATCTTTTAGAGAAGGATAATTGATACGAAGTCTAGAAGTTCTGGAAGATGAACAAGAAGCCAAAAGCAAAATATTGTTGATAATAAGAGGATGATTCTTTATAAGGTTGGCTCTAATTCTATTATAAACAAAGAGAGTAAATGGAAAGAGGGGTGAGGAGGGAGAGGAGTAACAATTTTTTTCCTTTTGGATTGATTGGTGAATGAAAAGAAAGGAATGAATGTCATTTGACACTAGTTCCCTTGATGAAGTATTTCTCCTGATAATAATTTGAAGGTCTTATATGGTATTATAAAACATTGTCTTGAGGTGCCTCCTTTTCTCTGCGTCTTCACCCACATGTAGACTCGGAAAACAAAACATAACACTTTGTTCACCAGCATTTATCTCCATTTCTCTCTTTCTGCCTGCTTTTCTCCTTGCAAAAATCAATTGAGAAATGTTAGCGTACCCCTTTCCTCCTTCTGCCTTATCTCTGTTTCTCTCTTTCTGCCAGCTTATCTGCTCCCAAAAATCAACTGAGAAAAATTATTGTACCCCTTTCCTCTCCTCTTCTTTCTATTTAAAAGACTCTATAGGGCTAGATTGCTTTGCATATCATGTAACATGAACGTTACTGTCTCTTATTGCCCATTTATTCCGGCATTAGCTCTCTTTGTTATTAGAATAAAAGAAATTTATCCATAAGTTAACTTGGCTCTGTCAATAGGATATCCAAATGGTTCTCTCCAGCATTTTTTCTGTTTGGACAGAAAGGAACAACAGAATTTTTTAAGGCCACAAATGAAACATTCTTAGCCTTAAATCTGGAGCTTTTCCTTTGCTAGCTTATTGGTGCAACCTGGATTTTGTACAAGACTTCGATGCTATGTTAGATAGAATTGAGGAACTGCACAATATGCAACTATGTTTTGTAGCACTAGCTTAGTGCTTGATATCCTTATAATAAAATTCGTCATCACTTGTCAAAAAAAGGTAATATCAAATCATGTGATCATGTTGCCGAAATAGGGGAACTGGTTTATCTTCAAAATGGTTTGAGAATGGAAAAGTGTGTCTGTAAATGTTGATTGTCATTTCTTAATCATCCAGCACCTCCATGTTACTATCATCTTACATTCATAGTTGGCTGATTTTAATCATGATAGGTTCACAGCAGATGTTAAAATCAAGAGCATAGCAATTGTTGGTGGTGCTGATGGAACAAGTCCGTCTAGGATGAGGGTGTGAGTATATTATTTACACTTTCTTGCATTATACAGTCCATAAGTTGCTGGTAAAGTTGATGAGCAGTAGATTGTAGCTGGAGAGGACCTTGTATATGTTCCCTTTCTTTTGGCTAGCGCATTCAGGCTGCTTGCACTTGCAACAAATTTCTTGAAAGCCCAGGCATATGTACTTATTTCAACACGCATGCATGCTAAGAAGTTCTATCTTCATCTCCCCTAACACGCTTTTGCAATTCATCCAGATTCGTCAATCGAGATGGCATTGATTTTTCAGATGCTCAATCTATGCAAGCGATTCAGGTACTTATATTGTTTGTTTTTTATGTATTATATATATCTTTCTTCTTTTTGTTAAGTCCTGTTCAGGTATCTTCTTAAGTTAGCTTTTGAAAGTTTTGAGGCCTTGAGCATAACTCTCCTCCTCCATCAACCACTTTTTTACGTGTAAGGAATGGGATTTAGCTGAGAATTTGCAAGGAGTTTTAGAGTACCAGACGAGGTATTTTGCTCCTTTATCCATAACATTGCTGCTGCATAGTCTTTATGTCAATTTTGTAGTTGCAATTTTGGAATTGTTCCAATGCATGCATGTGCACACATGGACATTTATATTTCATAAGTACAATCATTTTAATATAATATTTCTGATATTTGCTTGAGCAAATTGTTCAGAGTACTGTTATAGAAGGTTGTTTATATTCTGGCTGATTATTTTGGTTGTCTCATGCTGTCTGTTAAGTGTTAATATCCATTCAGGTATTCTAGGTTTCAAAGTGTGGGAAATATCACTTTGCATTTCCCTGATAATTTTGGTGCTGATACAACACAAATACAGTATATTGGCTTGAAAGGAGAAGCCACACAGGTATTTATAGTGAAAAATGTTTGAATTCCACTGTAACTTGCTTCAGATATTTATCTTGATTTGCTTCCAAAATAATTGTGTACAGATGAAGAGGGACGTTGTTGCAAATATTGTTTATGAGATTATGCCTAACCCCTCTGATCACAAGTGAGTTACTGTTTTCCCTTTAATAAAGATATTTTGTGTATGGTTTCTGTACTGTTAATTCCTACTTTGGCAGTTCAATTGAATGCAAATTCAACATTAGTTATTTTTTGGATTTTTTGAAATGGCTTCACTCTCTGGTAGGATGTGAATTACTAAGTTGCATCTTGATTATTAAGAGAAAATTCCTTCAGGTAGTCATCATGTCTAATTTTAGAGAGAATCTGAATCATGTTAGATTGCTGCATATTGAGTATCAGTATGAAATTTACTCTGGCAATCCCTGATGTCTAAAACTCCCTCGATCCCATTCTTTGATAGCATGGAGGTTGAAATGTTTGTTTGATTTGTTTATTATATAAAGTAGTGTAAGAAGAAAACACTATAGTAATTGTTGAAAAGGGCTGGAGAAACTATCACATCAAATTTAAACTATTATTCATCAAATGAATTTTAGTTCTTGAAACTCGTAACAGTTGGCTCAAATAATTTCTACAGAATTACTTTTACTTATCAAAAAGGTGGTTCAAAATCATTTTATTAGTTGATGGACATCTCAACGGCGTGATTTGATACCCGCATCCGATTGAAGTTGCATTTTAGTGCTTCCCTCACGTAAAGGAGAACAGAGTAGGGACATTGTTGATTGCACCTGCTGAATCGCGCACCCCTATTGCCATTAAGAGGAACTTCTTAGGATCTAAGAGTACCACAGATACATAGCTGTTCCAACTTTTAAGGAACTAAGAATACCACAGATACATAGCTGTTCCAACTGTTAAGGAACTAAGAATACCACAGATGCATGGTTATTCCAGCTGAAATACTTGGAATAATTCTGCTGTCAAATATTTTGAGATATCCCCCAAAAATAGAAATAACATTAAATAAGTTGGTGGAGGGAGTATTAGTGTCTCAATCCTAAATGCATGAGGTGGTTACATATTTTGCCGGCTGTGGGTAAAGCTTAAGCTTTTCAACAGAAAGTGTACTAGCCTGCCGCCCTGTGCTTTTTTTTCGTTGACTTGCATAGCCCTGCCTTAAACTTCTCCACATGTACATTTACATTACTTCTAGAAAACAAAAAAGGGAAAAAATGTCATGAAAATGGTAAAGCGTTAGAAAAGACAATAGCAACAACTAATACGACAACCGAAGCAAAGGAAGCAACTAGTAATAATAAAATCGAAGAATAAGATTATAGGAGAGTAATAATAACTATATTGATAAGAAAAATTAGGCAGTGCTTGACTACCTACTAACTTTCTATCCTGGATCTTGACCTTCATATCCTTTTGTCTATGAATGTCCTCAATAGCCATATCTTGTTTAATCACCTCTCCTCAATACTTCTTCAACCTACTTCTACCTCCCTTTAAGGATCAACCTCTCACACCTCCTCAGTGGGGCCTCTATGCATATGCTCTTCACATGTTAGAACCATCTAAGCCTTGCTTTCCTCATCTTGTCTTCCATGGAAGACACTTCCACTTTGTCCCGAATTTCTTCATTTCTAATCCAATATCTCCTAGTATGGCCACACATTTATCTCAACTCCTCATTTCCACTATTTTCATCTTCTAGAAGTGTGAGTTTATGATTGGCCAACACTTTCCCCGTACAACATAGTTGGTCTAACAAGCACTTTATAAACTTACCTTTAAGTCTTGGTGGCACAATCTTATCACACAATACATCGAATGTGAGTCTCTATTTCATCTACCCAGCTCCAATACGATGTGCAACATCGCCAATCTCCCCATTTCCTCGGATTATTGGCCCAAGATACTTAAAACCTCTTCTCTTAGAGATGACTTGCACTTCAAGTACTATGTCTTAGTCCTACTCTTCCTGAGCCCTTTTAGATTCCAGAGTCTATCGCCAATTCTTCAGCCTATCATCAACTCCGTTGCATGTCTCATCAATTAATACTATGTCGTTTGCAAATAGATATATCGTGTCACCTCTCCTTGGATATGTTGTGCTAGTTCATCCATCACCAAGGCGAATAAAAACAGACTAAGAGTTGATTTCTAGTGATACCGCATCACGACTTGGAAGTGTTTTGAGTCTCCTCCTACTGTCTTCACCCGAGTCTTGGCTCCATCGTACTTGTCCTTAAATCTCCCTATTGTATTATACAAGTACACCTCCAGCCTCCAAACATCCCTATAGAACCCCCTAGGGACTTCATCTTATGCTTTTTCTAAATCAATGAACACCATATGTAAGCCCCTCTTCCTCACCATGCCCTACTCCATCGATTTCCTTATGAGATGAATGACTTTTGTAGTTGATCGCTCTGGCATCAATCTGAATGGATTCTCGGTAATGGACACACCCCTCCTTACCCTCATCTCACCACCCACCCTCAAATTTCATATCTAAAAGAAGTGTGTAGAAGAGTTGAAAACACTTGTATACGTACTAGTAGAGCTTTCTACTTTTCATATATTTTTGGAGCATATAAGATAATTCAAAGAAAATAAATCATTTGATTTATTTTCCATATGCATCTTATGTGCCAGGGTTTACTCCTTCACGTCAATAAATTATTATCTTCACAAAAACAAAAAAATGGGACATGTCCAGATTTGCGTGAGGAAACAGTAAAAAGTGCATTTGGTGGAGGCAGAACAAAGTAGCATACCACTCAGGGTCAACTTTTATTTGTTGAATCATCTATGTAATTTAATTAGGAAATGGTAATTCCCAACTAAAGCAGCAATATATCCATTCTATATTGCCCAAACTTGTGAAAGAAATATAAGCTGTAGATATCTGCTTATCTTGTGACAAGGAAGAGTGTGAGTACACATACAATCTATTGACAGTTCTGTTTCTCTTTGTCCGCAATCATTCTCTCGAGCCTCATGCCCTTCTTCATTTGATAAGGGATCAGTTCGATTGAACACAAATTTCTTTTCACTCATTTATTTTCATCTTAAAGAACATTCCAAAATCCCTCAATAGACTACTGGAAAATTCCAACTAATCTTGTTCATAGCAGCTAGTAGCTTGAGCAGACGGTCTTGGGACACTGACCTAACAGTTGTCTGTTCAAATGTGTGGTGTCAACCCTGCAAGAAACGATAGGCTATGCCAAATCTTTTCGATTTTTCCATGATAACTCCACAAGGTGGTTCTGTTTCTGCTTTTGTAACTTTGATGGAAGTTCTGACATGAGTGAGGTGGAGAGGCTGGCAGAACGAAGGCAAAGACCTTTTTGCTGGAAGCCAGGCTTGATGAGAATGTCAGCACAATGCTCTCATAATTAATGTCATACGTTTCCTGGAATGAACTTCTGTACTTTTAACCTGAGCAAACCCTGCATTTATTGAGGCATAAAAATGTTTGTGACCATGTTTCTATGATCTTTTTCTTATGAGCAAGTTATATGTTGTTTGGCACAATCTACTCACCTTCTATTATCCATTCATCCTATATATAAATGTAAATCAAGCTGCAGCCTTCTTTCCTTTCTGGTGCAATCTAATCCTGGCACCTCCCTTATGACCCCTTCCCTGCCCCCTGTTGAATTCCTGTAATTTGGCGTTAGCTCTCTTCTGCATTTACCTGTTATCCATGAAACTAAACGATGGCATCTATGTATGCAGGACTCAGGCTGAGACTGGCGGAGGCTTTTCACATGTGGAATAAGCTGTGATATATGCAGCTCTTATGAGTAGAGTGCTTTCTCTATGATGTACACTGTGGTAGTGCTTATATATACTCAAAAAATACCCAGGAATTATTAGATAATTTACTGAAAGTTTCATTAACTTCCCCAGACCCCTGTTATATACAGAGGAATTATTAGATAATTTACTGAAAGCTTAATTAACTTCCCCAGTTGCCTCTCTCTATCTCTCTCTATTTGTGTTTTCTCCTCCCTCCCCCCTGCAGTTTCTCCTATATTTTCCGATCATTAATTGATTTTACCATATTATTGTATCAATTTTTTTTTTTGAAAATGGTAATTGTTTCTATTTCTTCAGAACAGTACATAGGTTGAACTGAAACCCATATTTACATAAGGAAAGATTCTAAAAATACCGACCTATCCCTATAACGAGTCTAAAGACATCAATGATAGAGACGGTATCATTAGAGTAAATTTGATTACACCAAAAACATAGAGTCGAAATGCAATTCAGTTTAACTTGTTCCATACTACTCTCCCTATTCTCAAAAACTCTATGGTTCCTCTCTTTCCATATTGTCCACCAAATAGTGGCAGGGACAATTCTCCAGTTACTTTTGTTTTTTGCTTGTGTCCCTGCTTCTTCCCAGCTAAATAGAGCCTCTAAAATTTTCCCAGGCATGGACCAGGAGATGCTTTTACGTCTCAGGAATAGATTCCACAACTGGCCAGTGACTTCGCATTGGATAAACAAATGATTGATTGTTTCTGCAGTTTTCCCACAGAAAAGACATATAGAGCAAAGTGTAATTCCCCTCTTCATTAAATTCTCCTGTGTCAATACTGCTTCTTTAGCCAACAACCACACAAAACAAGACACCTTGTAGGGGATCTTAGCTTTCCATATATGTTTCTAGGGCCACTTGAGTAGCTGCCGATTTTGATGATTCAACTTCTTGTACACTGCACCTACTTTAAAAATCCCTTTATTGTTTCCCAACCATTGCAATTTGGCTCGCCCTATTTCCAGACCACTAAATTGATCAACGCTTCTAAAGAATTCTGTTGCTCTTGAAATTTCCCAGTCATTGAGGTGTCTTCTAAATACAAAACTCCACCCTTGAGGCGTCCATAAGTCAGCTATAGTACTTTGTTGCTGAAGAACTAAATTGTGGATGTCAGGGAAGAGAGTCTCTATATTACCTTCTGCATGCCAATCATCCTTCCAAAACCTACTTTTTATGCCATCTACCACTTTGATCTTGGTGTTAGGTTTGAATTCATTTTCAAGTTCTCTAATGGATTTCCATAAGCTAACACCATAAGGGGTGGTAACCTCCTTTGTCATCCAACTATCACTCTGTTCATATTTTGCCTTTATGACTGAGCCCCACAGATTCTAATTATCATTTGAGTACTTCCAAAGCCACTTCATCCTCAAAGCTGTAGTCTGGTTCTTCATGTTCTTGATCCCCAGACCCCCAACCCTCTTTCATTGATCACAGTTTTCCATTTGACTAAGTGATATCCTCTTATTTCCTTGTTCCCTTGCCATAAAATTTTTCTCCTGATGCTATCCAACCTATTGATGATTCCTAGTGAGATAGGAAATAATGACATCATATATGTTGGAAGTGCATCAAGCACAGAATTAATCAAAGTTAGTATTCCCCATAGTGAAAGGTACTGAGACTTCCACCTTGCTAGTCTCTTCTCACACTTCTCAATCACCCCATCCCAGATTTCCATAGAGTTGGAGTTTTCCCCTAAAGGCATACCCAAGTATGTGGTTGGGAGGACACACACTTCACCTCCCAGTATTGACTTCAAAATTTCCATGTTTGGTACTTCATTTACTGGATACAAGAAGCTTTTCCTCCAGTTGACATGTAGCCCAGACATAGCTTCAAAAATAACTAGAATCAGTCTCAAAATTTTAAGGTGGTCTTCCTCAGCATCACAAAAAATTAGGGTGTCATCTGCATATAGTAAATGAGTGATCTCTAGATTTTCCCTTCCAGCTCTAGCAACTTCAAAACCTCTCAATCATCCTTCATTGCATGCATTCTTGATCATATTGTTGAGTTCCTCCGTGACTAGTATGAAAAGGAAAGGTGATAGGGTATCACCCTGCCTAAGACCTCTCTGTGACCTAAAAAATCCTGTTGGAGAGCCATTTACCAATACTGGGAAGTTCGTTGAAGATATGCAAAATTTAACCCACTGTCTCCATTTGTAACCAAATCCCATCTTCTCTAGCATACCCATAAGAAAGTCCCAATTGACATGGTCATATGCTTTCTCAATGTCTAATTTGCATAGAATTCCTGGTTTTTTTTAGACCAACCTGGAATCTACAATTTCATTAGCTATGAGGACGGCATTCATTATCTGTCTCCCTTTAATAAAAGCTAATTTTTGTGAATCAACAAGCTTGGACATCACTTATTTCAACCTTTCAGTAAGCACTTTTGAGAAGATCTTATACATACTACCCATCAAGCTAATAG
This sequence comes from Solanum bulbocastanum, assembly GCA_037074985.1. Classification (NCBI taxonomy): domain Eukaryota; kingdom Viridiplantae; phylum Streptophyta; class Magnoliopsida; order Solanales; family Solanaceae; genus Solanum; species Solanum bulbocastanum. The sequence goes on along the minus strand of CM073604.1, from coordinate 37,034,348 downwards.
GTCTAAAATCCCTCAATTCTTTTGCACCTTTCTTCTTTGGGATTAGGGCTATGAATGTAGAATTTAGACTTCTTTCAAACCTCCCTTGTTCATGGAAGTGTTGAAAAGTCTCCATTATGTCACATTTCACCACCTCCCAGCATTTGATATAAAACCCCATAGTAAAGCCATCTGGTCATGGTGCTTTATCAGTTGCACACTGCTTTAAACACCTTAGAACTTCTTCCTCGTCAAAGCTTCTTTCAAGATCCTCCTTTTCCTCCCCTGTCAACCTTGGGCAATTTAAAAAATTGTTAGTAGGTCTCCACTACAACTCCTCTGTATAAAGCTTCTGATAGAACTCCACTATTTCCCCTTGGATTCTTTTTGTTTCTTGGACAATGTTCCCCTGAACTAGCAGTTGGTCTATGTTATTGTACCTCTTGTGTGCATTAGCTATCTTATGGAAGAACCTGGTGTTCTTATCCCCTTCCTTTAACCAAATTGATCTTGATCTTTGCCTCCAATAGATCTCCTCATTTTTTATCAGATCCTCTAAGTTCAGAAGTAATCTTGCCTTTTTCGTTGCCTCATCCTCAATTAGACCTCTATCAGTAGCAATGTTTTCCATAGCAGTCAGCTTTTCAAGTAAATATTTCCTCTGTTGGCCTAGATTTCCTTGCTCACTTCTTCTCCACTCCTTCAGTTTGTGTTTTAGAGCTTTTAATTTGGATGCAAGGATGTAATCAGGCCTCCCAGTATAATCGAAAGAGTTCCGCCATGTCCTTACTCTGTCAATGAAACCTTCAGTCCCTAACCACCAGTTCTCAAACTTAAAATAGCTCTTGCTCTTCTTCCAGGAACCACCTTGGAGTGTGATTGGAGAGTGGTCTGATGGTATTCTCTGCATAGTGTACTATTTCAAGTTGCTAAAAGCATCATCCTATTCTTGAGATACCAAGACCATGTCAAGTCTTGAGGCTATCAGGTGGTTATCCCCTTTGAACCAGGTGAACTTTGCATTTTCTAGTTGAAGATCAACTAGGTTTAGATCCTCGATCAAATCAGAGAACTCTCGCATCCTTATTGCTCTCCTGATACAGTTCCTCTTTTTCGATACATATCTAGCCTCATTAAAATCACCACAAACTGCCCATGGACCTTCTATTAAACCCTGATAGAGCCAATATTTTTCCATACTAGTCTTCTTTCCCCATAGCAATTTGGAGCATATACTCCTGTTATATGGCATGAGAAGTCCTGCACCTGTGATTCAAATATACAGGTAAGGGTATATGTCCCAATCTCTAGAACTTCCCCTTACTATCCCAAAGCATCAGTATCCTTCCTCTTGTCCCACTAGCTTCCAAACATGCCATTTTGATCAATCTACCACCCCAGATATGCATTACTTGCCAAGTAAGATCCCCCTGTAGTTTGGTTTCTTGAAGACAAATAATGTCAGCTTTCCAATTCCCCATAATGTTCTTGACAACCCTCCTTTTGTCCCTACTGTTCAAACCCCTTACATTACATGAGACAAGTTTAAATTGCATCAAGAAATTGTTAGGAAGTTTCTCCCCTTATCTCTACACCCCCTACTTTTGAATTTCACATCAAAAGCTACTAAACTTTTCAATTCATTTGAGCCTTTGAACCTTTTCTTCTTGCTTACAGCTACAGATTCTTGGTGTCTAGCTTGTCTAGCACTGTCCACCTGTAGTAACAGTTCCATAGCTTCCTCTTCATGACCTTGGAAATCAGCCCCCAACAATTTCCCCAGTTTGATCAAATTTTGTTTCACCCAAGCAGAAACTTCTCTCTTTTTCAGTGATTAACAGTTGCTATTGCATACATAGTGGCTCTGCTTCTTCGACTTCCCATTCTTCAACAGAGGTCAAAGTTCTCTGATCTTCAATATTGCATACCTTTTTTTCCTCCCTCCCAATCATCACCTCCCCAAATGGAACTTGCGCCTCTGATTCTCCCATATTTAGTACGGCCACGTCACCTAAAATACCATTCGAATCTGCTGTTGCAATCTCCTTCTCAGTATTTTGGTAAGCTACCTGCATTGTCTTTTGGTAGAACTGTGTTTCTTTATCTTGAAGAATCCAATCTGGATTGGGCTGGGTGGAATTGGATATGCTATTAAAAATAAATAGGCTTGCTGGATCTGGTCCATTATACTCTTTATTTAATTGTTCTGGCCTAGACCTAAGGCCCATAATAGATTTCTTCATTAAAGAGGTCACATGATTCTCACATAACTCAGTGGGTATCACCATAGCTGTTAACTTTCCATTCCCCATATGGTTTTCTGTACTAGGATCCCTAGTAAAAGGGGATTTTTGTACTGTAGTACAGATGTTACTCCTTATTATCTGCTGGTCCATAACATACCCTGATTTCAAATTGTTATCTTCTTCTCCGGTGAGATTCAAAACTTTTTCTGGCAAGATTTCATATCTTGCTTTGCCTTCAACCCATATTGGAAAATGGTATCTGATTCCGCCACGCAAAATGGAAACCTCTTTCGGTATATTTCTACCACTGTTTGCAACCAAAATTCTTGCCCACTTCATATGGTTCTTCAACTCTGTCTCGTCTTCCGTTGCCACCCAACCACCACAAAGTTGCCATATTTCTTCAAATACTTGTTATGCCCACACATGTAGGGGAATCCCTATAATTTTTATCTAAGTTTTGTTAACTTCCACGGAGATCGGCATTCAGCCTACAACTGGGCTCTACCATTCTAGGTTGAAACATTGGTTTCTCCATTTCCACTGACCTTGAGGAGTTTATTCCGCCATGAATTTATTGGGAAATTCAAAAAGGAACAGGTCACAGTATAGCTCGTAAATATTGATTCCGAAGGTCTTCTTCCATTCATAAGATGACTACCTTCTGATTTCAGACAAAGAAGGTTTCTCTTTGTTGGCCTTCTCCAGATACCCTACAAGACACCTACCCAAAAGCCCATCTTTTTGCTTTTCTGATGAGCTTGTCACCTTTGTATCCTTATGGTTTTTTGATAGCCATTTGTTGTCCCTTACAACCTTTGAGTAGGGGTATTTGGGGTTTACAAGTCTTGGTAAACTTGTTGGTATCAACCTTTTAGGATATTTAATGAAGCTTTCTATCTTAAATGCTAAATCGTACCATCCAGCATTCAAGACTAGTTCTAGAATAATGATAAGAGATCTACCCCCCGCATTAATAGCTACAATATTCATATATCTCTCATATTCATTATGTTTCCTAGCGCAAAAGTATTCCTCTTTTCTTTCAGTACATCTTCATCTCCTTGTGACTTTCTTCTGATCAGTGGAAGCTTCTCTTAGCAGGAAAACGATCCATTCCATCACCTTACTGCTCACGGTAGTTCTACTCATCATTCTTCGACTTCTCTCCACCCACTCATACCAAACAACGCCTTCATCATTCCATTTGGTAATATCAAAAGACTTGAAATCAGCATTAAAATAAATCCTATTTTCCCCCATAGCCTGACAAAGCAAGAGGGTAGAAAGAAAAGAAGGGTAATCAGAGGAAGAGGGTAGAAAGAAAAGAAGGGTAATCACCAGAGGTGATTACCAGAGATAATAGGTGTATGGAAGGAATTCCGACGGAAGGGTGCCGGAGGAGAGAGGATTCTCCCACCTATGAGGGAGGAGAGAGAACTGCCTCGAGAAATATGCCAGAGAGCATTATGTCTATCTTCATTTAAACTTGGTGAATACCTTTCAATTTGTTTTAAAGCATTATCCCCACCTCTCATACTGGATTGTATAATTGAAGAAAGTTTTGAAGAAGTATCATTAAAGATTTATTGAAGTCTGAAACTTCTTATTAGTTTTTGAGAGGGTGTGATTGATATTTGTTGCAAATACTTGATGATGTTGTAGCCAAAAATTGAGGTGATGCATGTTAGTTTAGGGATATATTTGATCCAAAACAAATGTTGACGGTATTTTTAGACCAAAATGTTGATTGATGCATTTGTGATTTGTTTTTAATACGTTTCATTAGGAGGGCATATTTATCATGTTAAGTGTTTATAGATTGTGTGTCACAAGTCTTCATTCAAAGGTGTGAACATGAAATGAAGGGTTGTGACTCTCCTGAAGAGTTGTGACTATGCTGAAGGGTTGTGACCTTTATGAAAGGTTGTATCCTTTCTAAAAGGTTGTGACCGTTTGAAAAGTTATGCCTTTTCCAAAGTGTTGTGACCTTTCTAAAAGGTTGTCTTCTTTCCAAAGAGTTGTGACCTTTACCCTTTGTTGGCTATAAATAGAGAGGTTTTCTCTCATTTTTCTGCATTGAATTTTTCCCTTCTTTTGCATACATTTCTTACAAAACAAAATCGATCGATCATGTCTCTGTGTGTGATTCGTTGAAATTATCGAAGTTTGAGGTACCGCTACTTCTTTAATGGTTAATCCGTTTTATCTTGGAGGAATTAATCTGCAACCTCGGATACTTGAGAGGATTAAATTTCTTAAGGACACATAGTGGGTTCTGTGGATTCAGATAGTTCTTTGTGTTTTCCTTTTCATCTTTTATTATTTCTGGTTTGCTAATCTGAATATAGGAGATAACAAGCTTAAGAAATTTAATATTGGTATTTTCTGTGGTAAGGAAATTACTTCTATTTTTGTCTTCTTTTTATTGAGGGAAGAAAAAGGAAAAAAAGAGACTTATTTTATCATATGATAAAGAGATTTGGGATGAATTAGTACTACTTTAATATGTTCAAGTATATTTTTTGTAGTAAGTTTTCCTTGGATGGGTAAGATTTTTTTTATTCTCTTCCCAAGTGCATTCAAGCATTGCACCCCTTCAGTTTTCTTTTCAATGAGAAAAGTTATTTTGTGCATTAAGGCTAAGATGAGCACTTTAATTTTTTTCCCTATATTCTTGGTTTTATATAACTATGAGAAGAAGTAAATGAACAAATGTTGTCTCTTAACAATATTTGAACATGAGTTTAGTTTCTTGTTGAAATTAAATGTCTTCTTGAGGAAAATAGGAATGTAGCACCCCTAAATGCTAACAAGAGTCGTATATTGATTTACCGTCGCTAAACTACTTCAATATGGGTTACTCTCTTGTTGGAAACTTTAAATGTTGTGAAAAATGGCTAGCTTGCTTAAAATAAAGGGTATCGTAATTGATGGGATTGTATGAGGGTATTTACATAAGAGGTTAATAGTTGTAGCACCGCTAAATGCTAACAAGAGTCGTATATTGATGTACCGTCGCTAAACTACTTCAATATGGGTTACTCTCTTATTGGGAACTTTAAATGTTGTGAAAAATTGCTAGCTTGCTTAAAATAAAGGGTATCGTAATTAATGGGATTGTATGAGGGTATTTACGTAAGAGGTTAATGAGAATGTTGTATAACTGTAAAAAGAAGGTGAAGGATATATATATATATATATATATATATAAGTGTATAGGTATGCATTTTGGGGCAGGACACAAAATAGTTGGGCAGTACCTTAGCCAGCCAGCTGTCCAAGTGATAACCATCACTTGTGTAGATATATATTGACCCTTTCCTAGGGGTCGGAATCCATATGGGGTCGAAAAGGGTAATATATATCTATACAAGTGATGGTTATCACTTAGACAGCTGGCTGGCCAAAGTGCTGCCCAACTATTTTGTGTGCGCCCCAAAATGCATACCTATACACTTATATATATATATATATATATATATATATACTTCACCTTCTTTTTACAATTATACAACATTCTCATTAACCTTTTATGTAAATACCCTCATACAATCCCATCAATTACGATACCCTTTATTTTAAGCAAGCTAACAATTTTTCACAACATTTAAAGTTCCCAACAAGAGAGTAACCCATATTGAAGTAGTTTAGCGACGGTAAATCAATATACGACTCTTGTTAGCATTTAGGGGTGCTACAAGGAATATGATGGAAGTTGAGAAAGGGAAGAAAAAAAAATTAGCAAGAAAAGTGACTTGCATGGAATTATTGTTGACATATAGAATATGATTCAATGAGAGTAAAAATATGGTTCTATCTTTATTTCCCTTGATTATTATTTTCTTCTATCCTTTATAAGTTATGAAATTTATTTCATAAATGTTAGCATAGAGTCATTATGTGATGATCTCAGAATATGTCTTTATTATTATTAATATGTATTCTGTTTAGAGGAGGAAAAAAAGAACTTTTGTAGTTTTCTACTCCATGTGAAATTTGATTGTGTTTGACTTTTGGAGATTTTTTTTTCTCCATTAGTTTGAAGAATATAAGAAATTCACTAACAAATCAGATTGTGTATTGGTTTGAAGAGTATAGAAACTTCACCAATTTGTTAAATACTCTATTTGAATGAATATTCTGACTTGAAGAGTACAAAATCTTCGTCAGGAATATTAAGGCTAAATGATAGAAAAAGATAAAATCTTCATTGTTAGCTCGAAACAATGTTGTATTTGAGATTTCTGGAGATTAAAATCTTTTTGGTTTACTATTCTGGCTGAATGTGAAACTGATTCGAAGAGTATTAAAACTTCATCAGAATTCAAGGTTCATTCGACTACCAATTAGAAAAATATAAAAACTTCATCATTAAACCAGAAACAAGTTGTATAAATATTGAATCTTTATTGTTAGTATTCTAAATACTAAGTGGTTTATCTAGTTGTGACAAAACGGAAAAAAAAAAAAAAACACTAGTGACATAAAATTAGTGATTTTTGTGCCTGCAATGGGTGTTTATATGGATTAAATCTCCTAAGAAGGCTTCGTGTTGCCAATGTGTAAGAATGGAAAAAAATATGTGGAAAATAATTTCAAATACTTGAAAAATATTTTTGAGAACATATTTAAAATGTGGAGGGTTCTTTACTTATGATAAAGACAAAATTAGACTTACTATCTAATTTAAATTTGAAAGTACAAGATATGAAATTTAATGACATTTTTGTATTATATTAGACCCACAAAATTTTTGGAGTATATTCGATATTGTGGACGTTGAGTCTCTCTTTACTAGTATATGATATGACTAGTATAAAACCACAAAATTATATTACTCGTTCAAAAGAGTTGTATTTTTTGATGAAAAAGTTTCACTTAAAATATTGTGATTTTTCATGAAAAAATGTCTATTAAAATAAAAAAAATTTATATAGACATGAACATTGGTGAAAAGTGATATGTTATGTTTGTGTTGTAAAACAAACCAATGAGACTATGATCATGGATAACTCTATAACAAATTGAATGTTATGGAAAGGTCCTTCTGAAAAGGATATATGGCAAGGTATTGACTCTAAAACAATGTATGTATTTGAAAAAGTTATAAAAAGTAAAGAACAAAATATTTGTGGGAAAAAGTTACCTCACAGAAGGTCTTTTCAAACTTAGTATTTCTGTTTGTTCTTACTTGCTTGAATCAAATTGTTTGTGACATAAATGCTTGGAACATGTCAATTACAAAACCTTGCAAAAACTGATCAACTTAAAAGTTTTGCCTAACTTTTAGTGCAACAAATCAAAATGTCAAGTATGTGTTGTTGAAAGGAAGTTTAATACCTTAGAATAGATTTACACTGACATTTGTGATATGAAGTCAACACCATCTCGTGGTGGAAAAAAGTGTTTCATAATTTTATTGACAATTGCACTAGATATTGTTATGTTAGTTTGTTGAATGGTAAGAATGAAGCAATAGAAACATATTGGCAATAAAAAACTGAAGTTGAAAATCAGTTGGATAAAAAGGTTGTCATGATTAGAAGTGGTAGATGTGGAGAATATGAATCTTCTTTTGCAGAAATATATTTGGAAAATGGAATCATCCATCAAATTACTGCACATTCTCACCTCAATCTAATGAAATTGTTGACAGAAAAAAATCGAACTTTGAAAGAAATATTGAATGTCCTATTTATAAGTTCAGGTTTACCACAAAATTTGTGGGGGTGCTATCATTATAGCAAAAGAGAACAACAAAAAATTTGTCTATTCAAAAAGAGAGAAACAAAAAGTTTTATTTGTTAGTAAAGGGAGTAACAAATAATAAAAAAAAAATTGTTTGTTAAGAAAGGGAGCAACAAAAAGTTATGTTTGTTCAGGCTTTGTTGTATCCTGATAGAGAATTGTTTGTCGTCCCTTAAAGTTTATACAAGCAATAACTCTTAAAAGGTAGTGATCAAACAATTTTCAATACTGTCTATTTCATATGAGAAATGGAAATGAGGGAACTATTCCCAAACGGATCAAAATAGGACCTAAGACTTTGGATTGTATGTTCATTAGATATGCTACAAATAGTAAAGAATGTCGATTTATGCTTCATAAGTCCAAACCATAGGATAGTCAAGTGAAGGGTCTAAACGACCTTATAAAGAACCAAAGGAGAATGTACTTAATAAAGAGATTCGGAGGCATAGTAAATGTCAATGGACAAACTACTTCCTACGAGTTTGATTTTGTAACATTTCTTCTTGAAAATGAGTCTCATATATTCTAAAAGTTATGTCCTTTGTGGACTCATTCTCTTTGAGAAAAGGTTGTCAATAGTAAGATGGATTCAATCTTGAGCAACCATACTTGAGAGTTGGTTGATCTTCCTCCAGGAAATAAACTTTTGGGTTCAAAGTGGATCTACAAAAGGAAAAGAAAGTTGATAAAATTATTGACAAATACAAAGACATACTTGTTGTCATAGGCTTTAGACAATAAGAAAGCCTTGTTTAACAGATAATAGCACTAACTAGGATTACATCAATTCAGATGTTAATTGCGCTAGCTGCGAAATATGACCTTCAAATTCGTCAAAATAGATGTGAAAACATTTTTTTAAAATGAAAAACTGGAGGAAGAAATTTACATTGAACAACCCAAGGGCTTTGTGGTTCTGGTAAAGAAAAGAAAGTCTGTAAACTTATTAAGTCACTCTGTGGACTAAAAACAAACGCCCAAATAATGACATGAGAAGTTTGACCAAACTATGTTGACAAATAAATTCAAGATTAAAGAATGTGATAAATGTTTTTACATTAAAGACACTCCAACTTACAAGGTCATTGTTTGTTTTTATGTTGATGACATGTTGATCATCAAAAGAGATATTTCTGACATAAATGCTACTAAGCATATGCTAGAAAGTTACTTTGATATGAAAGACATTAAAGTTACTGATGTGATTGAAAATGTACTTGACAAGTTCAAGCATTTGGATTTCAATATTGTCAAGACTCCAATAAATGTGAGATTTGTACTTCAAAAGAATGAAGGCAAAAGTGACTCACAATTGGATTGTGCTAGAGTATTGAGAAGAATGATATATATCATGAAGTGTACGCGATCAGATATAGCATATGCTAATAATAAACTAAGTCGGTTCATGAGTAATCTCAATCAAACTCATTGGATGACAACGAACAGAGTTTTGGAGTATTTAAAACATACTTAAAAAACTATTGCTTTGCATTATAACTAATATTCAACAGTATTGGAAGAATATAGTGATGCAAATTGAATCACCAGGTCAAATGAAGTAAAATCCACGAGTGGATATGTATTTACTCTTCATGGAGGAGCAGTCTCTTGAAAATCTTCCAAACAGAGATGTATTGCTCTCTCGACTATGAAATCTGAGTTTATCACTCTAGATAAGGCCGGTAAAGAAGTTGAATGACTCCAAAATTTCTTGAAAGATTTTTGGCCCAAACCTTTTAGTTCCAGTATGCATATACTGTGAGAGTTAATTTGCAATGGGTAGGGAATGGAGCATGATGTATAACGAAAAGTCTCGTCATATATGATGTAGACATAATATCATTAGAGAACTACTCTCTACTGGAATTATCATAATTGACTATGTAAAATCAAAGGATAATGTGTCAGATCCACTTATAAAAGGCCTAATTAGAGAGGGAGTTGATAGATTATCAAATGGAATGGGACTATGGCCGAGAACAAGTCATTGTGGCAGTAACTCTACTAGAAGACTAGAGATCCAAAGATCTAGGTTCAAGGAGATCAAACAAAGTCATTAATGATGGTTCAACATTGTCAAAATATTTTTTATGGTCCATGCTCATGATAAGACAATGTTCAGTAACAAGGATAAAGACATTAGGACTTTTTAATGATTTCTAAGTTTGATAGAGGGTATATTAAATGGTATATCTATAGGATAACACATTTAGAAATCACCTATGTAAGTGTGAAGTGTAAGCCACTTCAAGGAGAATTCGGTAAGGCAGTTTTCTACGCACTTATAAACCAAGACGTGTTCATGGCTGAAACAAACAAAACAATGAGAACCAAAAACTGTTCAAGGGTTGATTGTGTGACTTATGTTGTCTAGGTATACACCAAAGCTCGACGGTTCAAAGATATCAAATCTACCGATTGACCGAGTATATCCGATATATGTTCACTATGGAAAGTTCAAAGGGAAACCCACTTATCCAGAGGCAATCAATCCTTAATTACGAATCACACAATTTTTCATGCATATGTTTTAACAATAGGCATTCCCTATTCATGTGGGTGATTGTTGGGTTTTAAAGGTGTGAATAACATGAAATGAAGGGCGGTGACTCTCCTGAAGAGTTGTGACTATGCCGAAGGGTTGTGACCTTTATGAAAGGTTGTGTCCTTTCTAAAGGGTTGTGACCGTTTGAAAAGTTATGCATTTTCCAAAGTGTTGTGACATTTATGAAAGGTTGTCTTCTTTCTGAAAGGTTGTCTTCTTTCCAAAGGGTTGTGACCTTTACCCTTTGTTGGCTATAAATAGAGAGGTTTTCTCTCATTTTTCTGCATCGAATTCTTCCCTTCTTTTGCATACATTTCTTACAAAACAAAATCAATTGATCGTGTCTATGTGTGTGATTCGTTGCTGTCATTTTGAGTTCATTGAAATTATCGAAGTTTGATCAGGTACCACTACTTCTTTAATGGTTAATCTGTTTTATCTTGGAAGGAATTAATCTGCAACCTCGGATACTTGAGGGGATTAAATTTCTTAAGGACACACAATGGATTCTGTGGACTCGGATAGTTCTTTGTGTTTTTCTTTTCATCTTTTATTATTTCTGATTTGCTAATCTGAATACAGGAAATAACTACAATTAACATACAGAGGTAATCGGAGCCAAGAAAAACAAAATGGTGATGTTTATGCTCTTTTAAATAAAGGAAGAAAAACAAAATGGTGGCGCAACACCAGATGTGGGCTTCTGTTGGATTAAATTTGTATACCCACAAGCAGACGTATCGATTCAGATAACTTTTTACGCTTGTGATGTGATCTCTAAATTAGTCATATATACTTTTGTATTTTTTGCTTTGTATAACTATAAAAAAAAAATTATCTATTTGTGTTTGTTTAACAGTTGAGAGTCCGGTAAGTATTGCCTGTTTATTGATTCTCGTTCATCTCTTTGCTTTCTTCGTGATGAGAGGAGTCAACATTCGAAAGTCTATTTTCATCTGTTGAATGTTAATTACTTTAACCCATTTTCATGTCAAGTCTTCTTAGGATATATTCTGTCTGTTTTTGCTTAGTTTACTTATTTTTTGTCAATCGATTTTAGTGGAAATCATCAGTTCACTCCTTAATTGAAGTCAAATTTCTACTGGTCGAATGCAATGGCCAGACGATGCCAATTATGTGAATTGATACCTTTTGACAAAGTTAGTACGTGAAGGAGCAAACATTGATGAATTAGAAGGGCATGGTCCAACCAGCTAATACAACCTCCTTTGCTGAATTAGAAGGGTTGCATTCTAAGAATCCATAGTCTGCAATGAGTTTTACCATTAGATAATCTTTGTTCATGCTTCTCCATCTTTCCCACAAGTTTGCGCATTTTTTCATAGTTATTGAACGTCATGGTAACTTCTCCTCTTTTCCCCTTCTTTCTTCTTGGAATTACTTAATTTGCATCTTCTGTTTGTTCCTGACTTCAATACCAGAGAAATAATAGATCGTGCAGAAAAGAAGAATACACACATCACAATTGTTGCATTTAAATTCTATCAAATATGCACATAGTACGTACATATATAATTACGTATACTAAATTACTTCGAATACATTTGTTTGTTTGGAAATTGGACAAGGCACTAACACTTGATCATTTTACAGGTGTTGTTGGCTAGAGAGGGTTATGCTCTAATCCCACCCTAATCTTGAGGGAAACGGGTCACCTTTTGTTGATACGTAAATAGTTGCTACAAACTCTCATATTATTTTATATGTCTAAAGAAATGTCATGTATAATGCTTCCATGGACGTAAAAAGGTAGCAACTATAAACATGTTTAGTTCCAAATGTATGTAAATATGACGACGATGAATTTCTTTTCTATAATTTTTTATCGAAACAAAGTTTAATAAAATATGGCATCTCCAATCTTTCATAATATTGGGCCCGTGACATTTTGTTTATATCATATTTTTACACACCGCTTGGTAAAAAAATTGCTCTAAATTGATCACTACCGCTCATAATGCATGCTGTAAATAGATTCATATGTTCGTATTTAAGACTAAACAATTTTCTTCTAATAATGATGATCAACAAAGAGATATTGCATTCTCTGTGACCCGTGGAACTCTTACGATATATTATATAATAAATATATAGTGTTCGTTTGAGAGCATCCAATAACACACCCACCAGATGACCCATATTAGAGAATGTTAGCCTGAGACCTAATAAACGCAAGGTCAATATCCATACACCCAAATGAGAAGTCATTTTTCTCTCAATCGTACATCTATGTATTTTCCAAAAAAGAAACATGGACAAATGAGGCGGAAATATTAACGGAAAGAGTTGGTTTGGTTCTTGTGGAATCTGTTGGTGTGATATTTTAATATTAATAAAAATATATTATATGTCACGTTATATATCATGTTATGTTTATTGGTGGACATTACATTTGTTCTCTTTACCCTCATCAATAGTGGAAGAAAGTGGTCATTAGTTGTTAGTAACTTATGTAACCACCAACTCTTCATTTCATCCATTATTTTATCTTTAAGTCTTAACATTTGGGCCATTCATTTGGCAAATTTACTATCCACTATCTTCCTATTCATTGCAAGGAAGAATTCATCACCTATAAATAGTGTGGTCTTCCTTTGTGTTAAGATATAAGAAGAAACAAGAGAAGTACAAGAAAATATAGAATGAAAAAGATGAGTAGTATTTTATTGTGTTTATATTGAGATTAGTGTACTAGTGAAAGAGAGAGTTGAGACAAAGAATAATATTCTAAGTCTTCAACTATATTCACTATATACAAAAGAGAATATTTATATGTTGAAGGAAGGTGTTCTTTTGTGGAACTTTGGATCTTCAACTAATCCAGAGTTGCTTGAGTTATACGTGTTGTTGGGTTGTTGTATCCTGGAGGGGACGAGTCGAGAGTATTACTGCTGGATCGGTGTAGATTATGCCACAGTGGACTTGAATCTCCTTAAAGAGAGCGAGATATTTGTGCCTCAGCCTAAAGATTTATTTAGTCATTTTTGTTCATTTTATTTCAACTGTAATTTATTATATTTATGGTATAATACACCATCAATTTTAACGAGACTCATGTGTTTGTTATAGTTTGAAAAGGTGTGGATATCAAGATTAGGATCTCAACATAATTTCGCTCAAGCGTCGCTCTCTTCAAGAGATGGAAGAGAAGAGATGTACGGGTAAAGTATTTTTCTACTTGCTCAATTGAAGCGGAGAAAAGGTAAAGAAATTTTTTTTTACCTTGTACTTTCATGAATAAAGTAATACTACTTTTAATGGAAAAAATGATGCTTAAAATATTAAAATAGTGGGGCTTTATGAAATGAGAAAAAAAAAAAAGATCACTGTGAAATTGTGATTTTTGCATCTTTGAGATATGCTCTAAAAAAGAGTATTAAGAATGCATATATTTATTGTGGAATAAATCACATGTTATTGTTTGGCTATAATGAGATGATTTTTAACTCTAACATGAGAGTTATAAATAAATTATGGAAAACATGTTGAGTAGCCATTTAACATGGAGTGTTTTGGGAAAGAAAAAATTCATTCTTGGAATGAAAAAAATATCATAAAGATGTGATGAAATTTTTCTTATCAAGTCACATAATATTGAAAAAATTGTGAAATACAATTTTGTTGATTGTATGAGTCTTGAAACTCCTTTCGATTCAATTGTGTGAGAAAATTGTGACAAATAAAGAAAAGGAGTTTGCTAGCCTAATAAAAATATGAGATATGTGACTAACTACTTGAGTTAATGTTGTGTTTGCAGTAAAGTACTTTGAAGGTACAAGCAAACTAGATGAGAAAAATTTGGTGTTATTTGGTTGGATGAGGAAAGCAAATTATTTTTTGCTAACTCTATTATGGAGGTTGAAGTAAAATAAATTAAACTTCAACTACTGAAAAAGTGAATTGAAGCACTTTATTTTGAGAAAATAATTTTTCTAATTTTGATTAATTGTGATAGCACCAATATAATGGTTGAATACAAAAATTATTACTATAATGATAAACTCAGACTCATGAGAAGAGAAGACAATATTGTGAGACCATATTGATCACTAGTATACCATCAATATTAATTGTGTTAAAATTTGTGATAATCTTTCAGATTTATAAACTAAGGCCTTAGCAAGATAAAGAGTCTGAAGCACATTGAGGGAGATGAAATTGAAGCTAAAAAATTCTAAGTTATATATGAGGAAATCCAACCTGGGACTAGAGATCCTATAACTAGGTTCAATGGGAAGAACGAATCACATGATGACCTGTTGTGAAGTGCACTATTCTTAATTTTATTCAATCCCTATGATGTGAGTGCATTTATCCTATAATGATTTGTGTAGGTTGAGTCTTGAACTCTTAATGAAAGTTTGTATCTCGTATGAGTGGGGTGTCAAATTGTAGGAGCACCCTTGACAGATTTCACCTATATGAGTGTGAAAGTAGGTCGCTTTCTATGAGAATGAGCTTGTTCTCAAAAACGCTCATGAAAACTGGATAACACAAGGCTGTAATGTGTTAGCTATTAAAGCTTATGTCAACACCTTGATTATTGTATGTTAGCAGTGATACTTTATTTCCCTTAAACAGTCATAGTTCAAGTTTGAGACCACTACTGACTCTGGAGTAAATGTTATTGTTTTACTAAGTGATGGTTCAATGCAGAGCACACCTTTATTATGCATAATAGTCTACCTTCAACTAAGTTGTGAAAAACTCTCTTTATCTTAATATTAAAATGAGTGGGGGATTATTGGTGTGAAATTTTATTATTAATAAAAATATATTATATGTCACGTTATATATCATGTTATGTCTATTAGTGGACATTACATTTGTTCTATTTACTCTCATCAATAGTGGAAGAAAGTGGTCATTAGTTGTTAGTAACTTATGTAACCACCAACTCTTCATTTCACCCATTATTCTATCTTTTAAGCCTTGCAACTTATGTAACATTTGGGCCATTCATTTGGCAAATTTACTATCCACTATCTTCCTATTCATTGCAAGGAAGAATTCATCACCTATAAATAGTGTGGTCTTCCTGTGTGTTAAGATATAAGAAGAAATAAGAGAAGTACAAGAAAGTATAGAATGAAAAAGATGAGTAGTATTTTATTGTGTTTATATTGAGATTAGTGTAGTAGTGAAAGAGAGAGTTGAGACAAAGAATAATATTCTAAGTCTTCAACTATATTCACTATATACAAAAGAGAATATTTATATGTTGAAGGAAATGTGTTCTTTTGTGAAGCTTTGGACTCTTCAACTAATCTAGAGTTGCTTGAGTTGTATATGTTGTTGGGTTGTTTTATCTTGGAGGGTACAAGTCAAGAGTATTACTACTGGATCGGTGTAGATTATGCTGCAGTGGACTTGAATCTCCGTAAAGAGAGCGAGATATCCATGCCTCAGCCTAAAGATTTATTTAGTCATTTTTGTTCATTTTATTTCAACTGTAATTTATTATATTTGTGTATAATACACCATCAATTTTAATGAGACTCATGTTTTTTATTACAGCTTGAAAAGGTGTGGATATCAAGATTAGGATCTCAACATAATTTCGCTCAAACGTCGATCTCTTCAAGAGATGGAAGAGAAGAGATGTACGGGTAAAGTATTTTTCTACTTGCTCAATTAAGCAGAGAAAAGGTAAAGAAAAAACTTTTTACCTAGTACTGAATAAAGTAATACTACTTTTCATGGAAAAACTAATGTTTAAAATCTTAAAATAGTTGGGGTTTATGAAATGAGAAGAAAAAAAAAAAGATCATTGTGAAATTGTGATTTTTGCATCTTTGAGATATGCTCTAAAAAGAAGTATTAAGAATGCATATATTTATTGTGGAATAAATCACATGTTGTTGTTTGGCTATAATGAGATGATTTTTAGCTCTAACATGAGAGTTATAAATAAATTATGAAAAACATGTTGAGTAGCCAATTAACATGGAATGTTTTGGGAGAGAAAAAATTCATTCTTAGAATTAAAAAAAAATATCATAAACATGTGATGGAATTTTCCTTGTCAAGTCACATAATACTGAAAAATTTGTGAAATACAATTTTGTTGATTGTATGAGTCTTGAAACTCCTTTTGATTCAATTGTGTGAGAAAGTTGTGACAAATAAAAAAAAAGGAGTTTGCTAGCCTAATAAAAATATGAGTTATGTGACTAACAACTTGACTTAATATTGTGTTTGCAGCAAAGTACTTTGAAGGTACAAGCAAACTAGATGAGAAAAATTTGGTGTTATTTTCGTGGGATGAGAAAAGCAAATTATTTTTTGCTAACTCTATTATGGAGGTTGAAGTAAAATAAATTAAACTTCAACTACTGAAAAAGTGAATTGAAGCACTTTATTTTGAGAAAATAATTTTTCTAATTTTGATTAATTATGATAGCACCAATAATGGTTGAATACAAAATCATTATTATAATGATAAATTCAGACTCATAAGAAGAAGAAAAAATATTGTGAGATCATATTGATCACTAGTATACCATCAATTTTAATTGTGTTAAAATTTGTGGTAATCTTGCAGATTTATAAACTAAGGCCTTAGCAAGATAAAGAGTTTGAAGCACATCGAGGGGGATGAAATTGAAGCTAAAAGATTCTAAGTTATATATGAGGAAACCCAACCTATTGATTAGAGATCCTATAATTAGGTTCAATGGGAAGAACGAATCATATGATAACTTGTTGTGAAATGCACTATTCTTAATTTTATTCAATCCCTATTATGTGAGTGCATTATTCCTATAATGATTTGTGGAGGTTGAGTCTTTAACTCTTAATGAAAGTTTGTATCTCGTATGAGTGGGGTGTCAAATTGTAGGAGCACCCTTGATAGATTTCACCTATGTGTGAAAGTAGGTCGTTTTCTATGAGAATGAGCTTGTTCTCAAAAACGCTCATGAAAGCTGGGATAGCATAAGGTCGTAATGTGCTGGCTATTAAAGCTTATGTCAACACCTTGATTATTGTGTGTAAGCAGTGATACGTTATTTTCCTTAAGCAGTCATAGTTCAAGTCTGAGGCCACTACTGACTCTGGAGTAAATGTTATTGTTTTACTAAGTGATGGTTCAATGCAGAGCACACCTTCATTATGCATAATAGTCTACCTTCAACTAAGTTGTGAAAAACTCTCTTATCTTACTATTAAAATGAGTGGGGTATTGTTGGTGTGACATTTTAATATTAATAAAAATATATTATGTGTCACATTATTTATCCTGTTATGTCTATTAGTGGATATTACATTTGTTCTCTTTACTCTCATCAATAGTGGAAGAAAGTTGTCATTAGTTGTTAGTAACTTATGTAACCACCAACTCTTCATTTCACCCATTATTCTATCTTTAAGTCTTGTAACTTATATAACATTTGGGCCATTTATTTGGCAAATTTACTATCCACTATCTTCCTATTCATTGCAAGGAAGAATTCATCACCTATAAATAGTGTGGTTTTCCTTTGTGTTGAGCTATAAGAAGAAACAAGAGAAGTACAACAAAATATAGAATGAAAAAGATGAGTAGTATTTTATTGTGTTTATATTGATATTAGTGTAGTAGTGAAAGAGAGAGTTGAGACAAAGAATAATATTCTAAGTCTTCAACTATATTCACTATATACAAAGAGAATATTTATATGTTGAAGGAAGGTGTTCTTTTGTGGAGCTTTGGACTCTTCAAATAATCCGGAGTTGCTTGAGTTGTACATGTTGTTGGGTTGTTGTATCCTGGAGGGGACAAGTCAAGAGTATTACTGTTGGATCGGTGTAGATTATGCCGCAGTGAACTTGAATCTCCTTAAAGAGAGCGAGATATTTGTGTCTCAGCCAAAAGATTTGTTTAGTCATTTTTGTTCATTTTATTTCAATTGTAATTTATTATACGGAAAAGGACCTAAATTACCCTTGAAGTATTAGAAATGATACAAAACTACCCTTCATTCACATATTGGCTCCAAAATACCCTTCTCATCCACCTTTGGGTTCAAAATTGACCACTTATTTAACGATTTTAAATTTAAACTATTTAAATATTTTTTTAAATATGTGGCGCTCAACTATTTGTTATAATTTAACTTTTTAATATAATTTATAAATCAACTCACTACCCACCCATTACTAATTTAACCCCACCCAACAGTTATGTTCTTCTTAGTCAATTTCTCCTAGGTTTATAAAATTAGTGTTTTACTAAACCATTCATTCAACACTAACAAACAAACAACCTCATTGGCTTCCAAACAAGACCAGTTAACTAGTTATAATCAACAAATGAATTACAATGATCATTCATTCAACATTAACAAACGAACAGCCTCATTGATTTCCAAACATGAGCTAGAGATAGTAATATAGACCAGTTAACTGAGAAATAAGCAAAACACTACTCTTATCCACACCTAGAAGAAATTTTTCTATCACTCTTTCATCATGAATCAATTTTTTAAAAACTCAAGATTGGTTCTTGAGATTTTCAATTCCATTAAAATCCAACCAAAAAATAGAAAATTGACTAGGCAATTTTGCAATCTGTCTAAATCTAGAAAATCAATGGAGGATTTTGTTAAACGTAGGAGAAATTGACTGAGAAGAACACAGTCTTAGAAAGGAAAGGTTCCGGGTTTTGTTTAATAAGGTGGATTTGGGGCGGGTTTATTATGGGTGGGTAGTGGGTTGGTTTATAAATTATATTAATAAATTAAATTATAACCAATAATTGAGCACCGAGCATTTAAATAAAATATTTAAATAGTTTAAATTTAAAATTGTAAAATAAGTGGTAAATTTTGAACCCAAAGGTGGATGACAAGGGTATTTTAGAGCCAATAGATGGATGAGAAGGGTATTTTGGAGCCAATAGGTGGA
Source organism: Solanum bulbocastanum (assembly GCA_037074985.1). Classification (NCBI taxonomy): domain Eukaryota; kingdom Viridiplantae; phylum Streptophyta; class Magnoliopsida; order Solanales; family Solanaceae; genus Solanum; species Solanum bulbocastanum. The sequence goes on along the minus strand of CM073604.1, from coordinate 37,014,917 downwards.
TGGAGGGTAGTTTTATACCATTTCTAATACTTCGAGGGTATTTTAGGCCCTGTTTCGTTTATTATATTTGTGGTATAATACACTATCAGAATCAAACTCAATGGAAGATTAATTAATATGAAGATTTGGTAGGAAGATAATTAGTACAAAATAAAAGTCAAGATAGTATTTTGGTAGGTAAAATTTAGGTAAACCATAAAATGGTTTCACATGTTTAACCTTGACATTTTTGACACATAGTGATGTCATGGATGACATCAATAAGAAGAATTCATTTCTATAAATAGGTAGCTCTTAATTCATTTTCATATCATCCTCTCACTTGCCTTCTCATCTTCTAAGGCATTTGATGTTCTCTCTCTTGTAGTATTTCACTTGTATTCTTTGCAGAGTGAAATAAATATTGGTGCAGTTGTTCTTTGGTGGACGTAGGACCACTTTGATCTGAACCACGTTAAATATTATAGAGCAAGAAAATCTTATTGCACATGCATTCGTAGCTGTAAAAGAAGAGAATAAGGATCTCAAACCCTCTTCGTATGTTAAAGCAACTTCTTGCAAAGATGCTGCATAATGACAGTTAGCCATGATGGAAGAGATAGAGTCTCTTCACAAAAATAAGACATGGGTCTTAGTTAAAAGGCCAAAGGGGAAGAGGATAGTTGGATACAAATGGGTTTACAGAAAGAAAGAGGGCATTCTAGAGGTGGAAGATGCTAGGTTCAAGGCGAGATTTGTTACAAAGGGTTTCAGTCAGAAGGAGGGAATTGACTATAATGAGATGTTCTCTCCAGTCGTGAAGCATAGCTCAATTCGTGTGCTACTAACATTGGTTGCATAATTTGATAGAGCCTCAATAGCTTGATGTCAAAATTGTTTTCTTACATGGTGATCTAGAAGAGACAATCTATATGGATCAGCCTGAAGGTTTCCTAGCTGAAGGAAAAGAAGATCATGTATGCCAACTGAAGAAGTCTTTGTATGGTTTGAAGCAATCCCCCTAGACAGTGGTACAAGAGGTTTGACACATTCATGACTACACATGGATTTTCGAGGAATACATTTGATAGTTGTGTGTATCACAAGAAAATGTCTGATAACTCTATGATTTATCTATTGTTATATGTTGATGATATTCTTATTGTTGTTAACAACATCATAGAGATAAATATTTTGAAGAAATTGTTAAGCAAGGAGTTTGACATGAAGGATTTGGGAGTTGCAAAGAAAATCCTTGGAATGGAGATTACAAGAGAAAATAGTGTTATTCATCTTTCAGAAAAGGTACATCAAAAAAGTTCTTGAGAGATTCAATATGCATAGGAGCAAGCCTGTACGTACACTGTTAGCTTCTCATTTCAAGCTTTCAGAGTTACAAATGCTTCAGTCTATGGATGAGGTGGAGCATATGTCAAAGGTTCATTATGCGAGCGCAGTAGGCAGCATTATGTATGCTATGGTGTGCACACATCCAGATATTACTCAATCTGTAAGTGTGGTAAGCAGGTACATGGAAAATTCGGGAAAAAGGCACTGGGAAGCTGTCAAGTAGATATTAAGATATCTCAAAGGAGCTCCTGATGTTGGCCTAACCTTCCGAAAAAGTGAAGGTATTTCAATTCTCAGTTATGTAGATTCTGACTATGCAGGAGATCTTGATAGAAGGAGGTCCATAACTAGATACATCTTTACTCTTGTTGGTAGTGCCATTAGTTGGAAATTGACTTTACAGTCGATTGTCGTTTGTATACAACAGAGGCAAAATATACGGCCGCAACGGAGGCAATGAAAGAAGCTATCTGGTTGAAAGGTTTGGTGGAAGAATTGAATTTGATTCAGCTGGAATCAACTTTAAGATGTGATAGTCAAAGTGCTATTCATTTGATTAAAAATCAAAAATTTCATGAGCGCACCAAACACATTGATGTCAGATTCTATTTTATTCGAGATGTCGTAGAAGAGGGAGCTATTAAGGTTGAGAAGGTTATTACAGACGATAACACTGCAGACATGTTGACCAAAATAGTTCTGTTTGCCAAGTTTGCATACTGAAATGACTTGGCCGGAGTATGCATCAATTGATGCAACTCTGAGAGAACAACTGCCAGGTGGAGCTAGTATGTTCAACAAATGTTTGATTCTTCTTGTTTCTTACAACGGGATTGCCTAGTAAGCTTAGAAGTTTTGAGCAGAGTTGTTTATACGCATGCTCGGAACGCAAACCAAGGTGGAGATTGAAAGAGTTGGTTTGGTTCTTGTGGAATCAAACTCAATGGAAGATGAATTGATATGAAGATTTGGTAGGAAGATAATTAGTACAAAATAAAAGTCAAGATAGTATCTTGGTAGGTGAAATTTAGGTAAACCATAAAATGGATTCACATGTTTAACCTTAACATTTTTGACACATAGTGATGTCATGGATGACATCAATAGGAAGAATTCATTCCTACAAATAAGTAGCTTTTAATGCATTTTCATATCATCTTCTCACTTGCCTTCTCACCTTCTAAGGCATTTGATGTTCTCTCTCTTGTAGTATTTCACTTGTATTCTTTGCAGAGTGAAATAAATATTGGTGCAGTTTTTATTTGGTGGACGTAGGATCATTTTGATCCGAACCACGTTAAATATTATTGTTCTTCCTTGTTCTTTATTTTCACGTTTCCACTAACATTAACTGTAGAAATAGAGGTGAGAAAAGAAACGCGAATCTCAGCAATTACTTGTTCTGATTCTACATATTGATCGTTTTGAACTAAAAACAAACTTTTGGGTGGAATATTCAAATTATGTAGAATATCTTCACTCTCAATAGTTACATACAAAATTTAGGGTATTGCTCTTGAGGGACGGTTTTAACTTGAATTAATGATGGGAAAAGTCTTGATCTAGGTAGAATGATCATAAATTGACATGGAGTTAGGATTTGAGTATAATTTTGGTGGTTTTAGGTCAATTTTCCTTTATTGTTGTGTTTTATTATTGTTTTTAGACCAAGAACAAGTCAAAGCATTGCAAAAAGGGAAAGTTCGAGTTTCCAAGGCTTGATTCGAGGTATTTGTTTTCCAAAGTATGTAATGTGTGCATGTAAACTGCTTTGTAGTATTATTTGTTCGATACATCCAAAGTATGTAATGTGTGCATGTAAACTGCTTTGTAGTATTATTTGTTCGATACATGTGGGGAAAACTAAAAGGATAATGTAAAATGACCTCATGTGATAATCATATGCGGTGAACCTATTTATTTACTTGTGGTTTCAAATTGGTTGTTGATTGTGATTGTGATTGTGCATGTTGTTTGTGATTAATGGTTGGCTCAGGTGCAGGATACTAATGATTGACTCACATACCACACATGGTATGAATCATTAATGGTTGGATTGGATACTGTGCCAATACACTAATCATTTGTGTATGGATTTCATAAGAGGATCAGGTATGTGCATTTTGAGATCATATGGGACATGTTTAACGGGCATGGGCTAAGTCAAGGTTATGATTGAGGGTATGTATTATGTTTTGTCTGGTGGTATATGTGTTAACATGTATTATTATTTTGTAGTTACTTGTTTACAATCATATTTTGAAACTAACAGTATGATCCTACCATTACACATTATGTATTGATATTGTACTTACTCTTTTCTTGTTAAGTACAAGGCATATTCATGTGGTTGATGCGAGAACTCAGTTGAGAGGCGCCTAACCTTCGAATCCAAAGGTAAGCTGCTTTTCTAGACTGCCATGGGTTCTTATTCATTTCTTAGTGTATCTTTTTGGACTTAGACATTTCATAGACTTTAGTTTATTGTTTTCTATGTTTTCGGGATTCCATCCTCATTCTTGATTATTTAGAGTTATGGTACTATGACTTTCCTATTCTAGAGAGTTAAATTTCGTTAATGGATTTTATTAAATGATGGAGTTTATAGAAACTCTAGTCTTTATCTATTTTTAACTGCTATTTTATTGTTTTATTTCATGATTTGATTTTTATAGTGAATCTTGATTGGTTAAGTTGGGTTAGTAGTTGATTTTTTAACCGAAAAATTAGTATGAGTGCCACTCATGACAAGATCATGACAAATCCATCTATATATTTCGATAACTATAAGATCCTCAATAGCTATTTTGACTAATGATTCAAATCATTTTCATTATAATTTATCTGTATCTTAAAGTGAATTAATTAAGAGTTCTTCAAAAGTCAATCAAGAAAATAAGATAAAGAGATGGTATTAAATTTGCAAAATTATTTTTCTTAAGATACAAGATATGTTGTTATGTGTTGAAACATTCTATGTTGACATGTTTGGGTTGGCTATCAATCTTCATTATATTAATGTCATAAGTTCAATTAATTGATGTCATGACTTTGGGAGATTTATTACCTATTTAATATGTTATAACTTGAGTCAATTAATCTAAACCATTTATAAATGATGCACTCAATCCTAGGAGCAATCAACATAATTTGATCACACACAATTACAAATAAAGATTTTTTTAAAGCGTGAATTAATGAAAAAATTGTATATAAAACATATTTTTTCTACTCATTTCTTATTGAATCAGTTCATCGACAAAATGCACGATGACAAACAAATTTTTGCTAAAATAGTGAAAAAATATTTAATTTTTTCGTGTGAAAACATTATTATTTTTTCTTTTCTAATCAATTCAATCAAAATATCTGTGACAATAGCCATTCAATATTATTGAATAGAAAATTTCAATCAAGTTTAATCGTATCATTCTGTGCAGAATATGTATTTGAAAATTGAAAATCAACCCTTAAATTTTGTCTTTTATTTCAAATATTCAAAAAAATAAATATCATCCAAACATTAGATGATTTGAAGTGGTTGTTTCAACTAAGCTTAAAAAATCTCTGAAGTCTTGTTTAATAGTCTTGAATATCATCTACAAGTTTCAACGCAAATTATTACTAAAAAAATAAAAATTACTAATAAATTTTTAAATTCAAATATTCAAAACATACTATCGAATGTCCAAAAGTTGCTCAATTGAATATTCCTATCGTTTCCTATGAAAACCCATTGATCAAATTTCCATGGTTATAAGAGATTTTGTAAATGGTCTCCCATCCCCACATTATTTGCCTAAAAAAATAATTGAAATAAAATAATGGACAAATATCTTTAAAAAGTTAAATCAATAAAGATAAACGTTATAAATTTGCTGAATTTTTTTTTAAAAGCATATCTATCTCAGTATGTAAGTACACGATCTCCAAAAATCTTCTAGGTTTTTTGTGTCATTCAACCAATTGCTAAAGGGATGTATCTTTCCCACAATAACAATTTCTTGTCTTTTACCCCATATCCTAAGATCAAGTGTCTTTGTGACATAGGGAGACTTAATTTGACACAATACATTAAACAATTTTTCAATATCTCCAAAATTTTGATAGTGTAGTGTACTAGCATTGATCGATAACTCAGAATTGTTAAAATGCAAATTGCAATCTCATAGATTGGGTGAACCTATCACTCTATTTTCAAGGGTAAAAAGTTGGATATTATTGGGAAAAGAGTCCATTACACAGCAACAAAAGTAATGTGGTACAGCTAACATGTAATAAAATAATAATAAAACAAAATAAATGAAATTGTATGCTTGAGTTTGTCATTTACTTAAATTGATTCACGAAGTGGTTCAATAATTCTTTTAATCGGTCAACTTCAAATTTTGAATATTTATGACATTTTAATTTGAACCTTTTTGAGTTTTAAGTTTAATTATCTAACTGACATTTTCTATTATTTAAAAATAATAAATAGATATATATGGATGCTAAAATATATAATATATTGTGTTGTATCAATTCATCATGGTTCGCGAAAGTCAACATATGGGGAAATTTAAGGGATCAAATTGGGCTAGTTTATTATTTTAATAAATTAAAAATACCAAGTCTAATTCAAATAATAAATGTTATTGCACTAAAATACGAGATATATATATATATATATATATATATATATATATATATATATATATATATATATGAATTCTGAGAAATATATAATATATTGTATTGTATCAATTCATCATTTTTCGCGAATGACATGGTTTTAAAAAATCAGAAGAAATTCAGATAGAAGGATGATTTTTGGGAAAAAGAAATATTTAAAAGTATTTAATTAAGTAATAAAGAAAATGATATGTAGAAGATTTATGTATCAACTCATTAGTTTGTTGCAATGCAATGACTATTTTTTTCAATCATATCCAATATTTTAAAATTGCAAAAATAAAGTAAAAGATACAAACAATCTTTAAGATTAAGTCTTTAACAATTAAATGTTAGGGCACTAAATTATATGATATTGTGTCGAATCAACTCCTTAGGTATAAACATTAAAAAAACATCATCCATCTTTATTTACTTATTAAAAATATTTAATTTGATTTCTTTTTTTATTTGTCATTTTTGATAGATTAAGACGAATAATTTTTTTAATCGTATCTTTAATTTATTAATATTGAATTAATATTTTTTTTTAAATGTAATAACTAGGTATGTTTGGAAACACCTATATATTAATAAGGATAAAATGATAAACTCACTAAATCAATTATTATTTTCTTAATATGTGTGTCAAATCAAAATTAAACAAGTAAAAAGGAATGATGAGAGTAATTTTTATGTCTTTTAAATTAATACAAGATGTTACAATTTTTTTGTATAGTAATGCGTGAGAATGCACTATATTTTCTTTTCAAATTTTTATGTTTTTACTTAGTAACCGAGATACAATTAGACGAAAATTTCATTATTTTGACTTTTCAATTAATAAAAACTCTATTATTTGGGTCAGTTATTAGTCAAAGTTTAAAATCAAATTCGACATCAACCAAATATGATATATATTTATATAATATATATTTATCGGTTTGGTTGTTCTCGATTTTGGTTCGGTTATTAATTATATATAATTTTTTTAAAAAAAAAGTTTCATTCAAAAGTGGAAAAAAGACAACAATTCATTCAAACTAAAAATAGTTTGAACGACTACCATTACAGAACTTTCGATCACTTAATTAACTGTGGATAAAAATTCAAATATCATCATTTTGGTCTAAAAGAAAGAGACAATGACATCTAGTCCCACCAAGAATTCTCATAAACAGTTTTGAACATTTTCATTTACATGAAATCAATAAGATAAATGTTCTTGTCTTGAACATTTTTGTTTTAAAATAAATTATAAATAAATTTTGATGAAAACATATAAGATATTTAATATATGATATATGTATAATAATAAAATATATGTATATCATTTATCGGCTCGATTCGACTATTCCTTTGGGTTTTTAAAAATCAAAATTAATACCAAACAAAAACTTATTGATTTTCAAAAATAAAAAACCAAACCAATCTCAAACCAAAATCAAATTGATTTATTTAACTAATTTAATTCAATTTGTGTCGATTTTTATCCAAACCGTGAATACTCCTAGTCATTAACATTAGAAATGGAGTAACTCCATATCAAATCTTTATTTTAATTTTCAAGTTTGCAACATTAGAACTTCATCTAATATTTTAGATTTTTGAATTAAACTATTCAAATTATTATCTATGCCAATAAATATTTTGACAACAAAAATCAACATAGTATCTTGAAAGAAAATGGATAATATACAGATTTAGCATTTGAATTAAAAACATAGAATCTTATTTTATAAATTGAAACAACTTGTTAAAATTGATTGTAAGCACTAATTTTATGCTTTCCTACTAAGTCTAATCTTCTTTTATATGTGTTGATAAACATTTTCACTTTTCATATTAGCCATAATGCTTATTTTTTCCTAAAAATAATAAATTTAAATAAGTCAATAAAGTAACTAATTAAACCACATGAATCAAAATGTGTGCATAAGTTTATCAATTACAAAAATAATAAATTCTAGAGTTCATCTCTCTTCATCTTCGATGATTATTAGGTATATATTTTCAGAATGCAATTCCAACATGGTCTCATGACCAAGCTATTATAAATAATTCCCGCGATGCCAGGAAATATGAGTTCAATCTCATTGAAAGGATTGACTATAAAATGTGTGTGTTCATGAAAGTTTCTAATCAACACTACTATTCCAGCCTAAAATATATTTGAAGTCTTGTTTAAAATTCTGAATATCATCTACAAGTTTCAACGTAAATAAATACTAAAAAGATAAAATTTACTAATAAATTCTTAAATTCAAATATTCAAAACATACTATCAGAGGTCCAAAAGTTCTATTGTTTCCTTTGAAAACCTCATTGATCAAATCTCCATGGTTATAAGAGATTTTGTGAATGGCCTTCAATCCCCACATTATTTGCCTAAAATTAAAATAAAATAATGAACAAATATCTTTAAAAAGTTAAATAAAAAAAGATATATGTTATAAAATTACTAAAAAAAAAATTTGAAAAGCATGTCCCAATCCGATGTAAATACAGCGAACTCCAAAAATCTTCCACATTTCAAGTTTTTTGTGACATTCAATCAATTGCTAAAAGGAAGAATCTTTTCCACAATAACAATTCCTTGCCTTTTTCCCAATATCCTAAGACCAAGTGGTTTTGTGACATAGGGAGACTTAATTTGGTACAATACATTAAACAATTCTTCAGCATCTCCAAAATTCAAAATTCTGATAGCGTAGCATCTAGTGTTGATCGCTAAGTCAAAATTGCTAAAATGCAAATTGCAATCCCATAGATTGGGTTAACCTATCACTCTACTTCCAAGTATAAAAAGTTGGATATTGTTGGGAAAAGAGTCCATTACACGGCAACAAAAGAAATGTGATACAACTAACATGTAATAACATGATAATAAAACAAACAATGAATGAAATTGTATACTTGTCATTTACTTGAATTGATTCACGAAGTGGTTCAATAATTATTTTAATCAGTCAACTTCAAATTTTGAATATTTATGACATTTTAATTTCAACCTCTTTTGAGTTTCAAGTTTAATTATCTGACATTTTATATTATTTAAAAATAATGAATAGATATATAGGGATGCTAAAAAATATATAATATATTGTGTTGTATCAATTTATCATGGTTCACGAAATGACATATGAGCTAAGCTCTTACGAACTTAGAAATTTAAGGGATCAAATTGGGCTAGTTTATTATTTTAATAGATTGAACATTATATGGACTGCGAACTACGTTAGATCAAAAATATTAGTGCACTAAAATACGAGATATATATAAACTCTGAAAAATGTATGGTATGTCACTATATTATGTTGTATCAAATTCATCATTGTTCACGAATGACATGGTTTTAGAAAATCGGAAGAAAATCAAGTAGGAGGATGATTTTTGTAAAAAAAAATAAATATATTTAGATGGTATTTAATTAAGTAATAAAGAAAAAGATGATATGTAGAAGATTTATGTATCAACTCATTCTTTTATTACAATGCAATGGGTGTTTTTTAAACAATATTGTTATGCCGTAATTTTATTAGCTTTAGAAAAATCACTTTTTGAAATGTTATAAATATAAAACAATTTGAGAAAAATACTTAGAAAAGAGTCGCTACTTAATTTTTTTAAAGAAATTAAGAAAACTTATAATTTAAAAAGATTCTAACAGATTAAGTCTTTAGAAATTTAAAGAAAAAGGGTACGAGGTTCTCATTTAGACTTCAACAAAGTTTTTAAAGCATTTGAAGTGTCCGCTAACATGCGGTTATCTTACGACTTATATTAAATATTTTTGACTATTTTTTAGGAAAACGATTATAAAAATAATTTACAATATTAACTTGAAATAATAGTTAAACAAAGAACAATTTTTATTTTTAAGAAAAAAGGACCTTATGAAATATTCAAATTTAATTACAAGTGATTAGAATTTTAACAAAACTAGATTAATTAGAATTTATTCAAATATTTTTTAAAAATAATAATTGAACAAAATTGGTTTATTTAAGCATGAAAACCATTTTAAATTGATCGGAGAATAAAAGGTTTGGATTAAATTTTTGAGAAAATGACCAAGAAAGGAAATGAAAACATTTTATTTCTTTATTTTTAAGTTAATTTTTAGAAATATACTTAAAACAATTTTAAAATAAGTAAAAAAAGTGATTAAGTGAAAAGCATTAAAGAACATGTCTTTTTAAGTACAAAGAGATTTAATTTAATTAAAGATATAAAATCTGACCAATATACTTGATTAGTAAAATAAGATGAACACAAAAAAGAAATGTATTAAAAGTAAACCAACATAAAGAAAATAACTCATCTTTTGGGGAATCTAATTAAGTTAATTAATAATTTTAAAGTTAATAAAAAAGAAGCAAAACAATAAATAATCACACAATTAAATAAGTTAAGGGTAAACGGAGAAATTGAATTTGGGCCTTTCTTGGGCCAAATTCATTGCTGCTTTTGGGGTTTAACTTAATTTCATTTTTGTATACATCTGATGTATATCAGTCCTTTCCATGTATTTCTTGCTTCTAAATACATGTATTTTGCCTCAGCCTTGTATTTCCACATTTTCGACCTGTATATTGGTGGTATACTGAATGTATACAGTGTATGCTAAATATATACAGTTATGTTTTAAATGGGATGTCTAACTAAAAGTTCTTATAATTTTATATTTAACACATACTATTAAAGAACATAAAATGGCTCAATCGAATATTTTCATCGGTTCGTCTATAAATTCTGTTAAACAAATTTATATAATGATTTATTGATGGCTTCTGATCCTCACATTATTTGCCTAAAACTTACAACAATTTCTTATTGAAATCATTTTCCACTCGAATACACGTACTATTATTACCATAATTCTTCCCCATGTCAAATTTTCTTTATTATTACATCAAATAATTTAAATTATATGATTTTGTGATATATGGAGAATTGATTCAACACAACATATTACATAATTTCTCAATATCCATGAAATAATTTAGTGCATTGACATTCATCATCAAAATTGAATTCATAAATTGTAACTTACAAACCAAAAGATTGTTTGAATCTTGCACTTTATTTTCATTTTTAACACCTTTCTATATACAAAGTTAATTCTATGACATGATATTATCTAAAGTTTGTTTAAGCTCTTCCTATTATGTCTTATATGACTTGTCTTTTTGAAAATTTTTAATTATAAAGCCATTGCTTGAGGCCCCATATTTTTGGACCCCCCAATTTTTTTAAAAAAAATTCTTATATATATTATTAAAAGAAAATTATATGTACTTTTATTTTTATTTTTTAAAAAAAAACATGTAATAAGTAATAATAATAAAAAAAAAGAGTGTTGTTTTCCCACTTTTTTAAGCGAATGAAACATTTTTTGAGAATAATTTCCTTAAGTGGGAAGTTGAGTTTTCTTATTTATCTCCTAAAAGTTTGACCCTATATTATTATTTACCTTATACTCATATTTTGTTTATTCTCTGTTTTACTATTTTTATTCTCAATATTGAATTCTCTCCTACAATTTTTTTTTGTTTTTTTGTTTTAGTGTTGCTTACAAGTTACAAAGGTAAAAAATTTGCTTTTGGATGTCTTCTTCAAAATCTCAAGATGTGAACCAAGTAATCATTATATTGAAGGAACAAAACACTATTTCACTATTGTTTTATCAACTTATCAAATTAATAAGTCAGGTTTTATTATTCTAACTTTATTTTATAGTTTTTCTTGAAAACATGTTACTATTGATATTCTTAGTTCATAAGTATACATATTCTTGTTTTAGTTATTAATAAAATTATTCAATTTAAATATGTCAACTAAAAAATATGATTTCGATTTGACAAAAAGAGAGAAAAAGAGAAAACTTAAAGAATTAAATAAATCCTAAAAGGAGCACCTGATAGATTTTTAACAAATAATAAAAATTCTGAATAAAAAAGTATTGCTTATAGAATAATGTTAACAATTCCTGTAAATGTTGCCTCAATCGAGAGAAGTTTTTCGAAACTAAAACTAATAAAATCTTATCTAAGATCAACAATGTCTAAAGAGAGATTAAATGGATTAATTATATTATCAATTGAAAAGGAATTACTAAAACAAATTGATTATAAAACAGTAATTAATAACTTTGCATCTAAAAAGGCTAGAAAAGTTGATTTTAAATAAAAGTATATATGATGATTTTTTTTTTTAAAAGAATTTTAAAAAAATATTAGGACCCCTCTTTAAGATTAGGCTTTAGGCCCCCAATCTTGTTGAGTCAACCCTGCATGTTCATCTTATATAAGCTCTCCATTATGTGCATCTTATATTTAGCTAGTTATTTTTTCACATAATTTAAATGTGTTTTTGATTCTTTTTCGATAAAACTATGTTGATACCCAATTTTGACATTTGTATACCCATTTGAATTATTATTTGATTAAACAAATGCTTTTAAAGTTACTAGATGATGCATGCCCGTGCTAGCACGGGCCCAATATTATAAAAGATTGGAGATGCCATATTTTATTAAACTTTGTTTTGATAAAAAATTATAGAAAAGAAATTCATCGTCGTCATATTTACCTACATTTGGAACTAAACATGTTTATAGTTGCTACCTTTTTACGTCCATGGAAGCATTATACATGACATTTCTTTAGACATATAAAATAATATGAGAGTTGTAGCAACTATTTACGTATCAACAAAAGGTGACCCGTTTCCCTCAAGATTAGGGTGGGATTAGAGCATAATCCTCTCTAGCCAACAACACCTGTAAAATGGTTAGTGCCTTATCCAATTTCCAAACAAACAAATGCAAGCTTTACTAAAAAGAGAAACAAACAAATGTATCGAAGTAATTTAGTATACGTAATTATATATGTACGTACTATGTGCATATTTGATAGAATTTAAATGCAACATTGTGATGTGTGTATTCTTCTTTTCTGCACGATCTATTATTTCTCTGGTATTGAAGTCAGGAACAAACAGAAGATGCAAATTAACTAATTCCAAGAAGAAAGAAGGGGAAAAGAGGAGAAGTTACCATGACGTTCAATAACTATGAAAAAATGCGCAAACTTGTGGGAAAGATGAAGAAGCATGAACAAAGATTATCATTAATGGTAAAACTCATTGCAGACTATGGATTCTTAGAATACAACCCTTCTAATTCAGCAAAGGAGGTTGTATTAGCTGGTTGGACGCTGCCCTTCTAATTCATCAATGTTTGCTCCTTCACGTCCTCACTTTGTCAAAAGGAATCAATTCACATAGTTTGCATTGTGTGGCCATTGCATTCGACCAGTAGAAATTTGACTTTAATTAAGGAGTGAACTGATGATTTCCACTAAAATCGATTGACAAAAAATAAGTAAACTAAGCAAAAACAGACAGAATTAATCCTAAAAAGACTTGATATGAAAATGAGTTAAAGTAATTAACATTCAACAGATGAAAATAGACATTCGAATGTTGACTCCATAATTCAATGGGATTATGGATATTTCACCTTAAATTATGCTCCGTTAACTCCTGCATGCTCTCAAGTAGAAAAGTCCAACTTCAGCTTACCTTCTTTACCCTCCAATATGAAATTTAAATCCTGTAATGCTAACTTTGATATCTGCACAAATGGATCCAGTTGTAGAATTAATATTCTGTTATTATAACACTTATAACTGGATAAATAGAATTATATAACTATGGAAATTTAATTGAGCAAGCACAATTAGCGATCGATAATTCTATCTGAAATTGGATGCAGCTATTAGTTCTAGTGTGCCAAGTTGTTGAGCCAACTTTTAGAGTTAAAAGCTCTATTGTGTAAAGTCGTTTATATATTACACACTAATTGGATAGGGGAGTTGCAAAATGAACTAAAATAGTGAACCTGATGAATAAACAGATTGTAATTATGTGGGTACCAATTTTTAAATAGAGTTCAGTAATGAATTAGCTAGCTAGTGATTAGTGATAAATTCTGTAACTAATTCTATGTTTTCTTGTAGTGACATTTGATTAAAGAAGGCATAATTTATTGGTATGATCATGGTAAATGCTGGCACTTATAGTATTCAATACTCTGCTTAGCTTCGAATGTGGCTATCTACCTAATTAATTATTTCAACATTGCAATTTCTCCCGATGCAAGAAAAGGAGATTCTCAATCTCTTAAAATAATTTGGATTTCAATGCTACCAAAAGCCACATAAGGACAAAGAGGCAGTAGAGGATTATATACAGATGGTGTTTTTCTTCTTTACTCCTAGATATAATGAGTTAAAGGAGTGGAAATTAAATTACAAAAATATAAAGAACTCTTGTTATGCAGAATGTAGAGAAATTTCTGAAGGCAAAGGTCACAAGGGAAGTAGTAATACTGCACTGGGAAGAGGAAAAGTATATCATGATTCAATTTATTGGGTTCGAGCTCAGTTTTTGAACCTTTCTTCTCAAATCTCTCGCAAGGACTGGGAACACTATACATTAATATTGTAGTGTGATTTTTTTTTTAAGTTGGGACTGATCTGGTCAGGCACATATAATCATTTGCCCTATAATGATTCTCTGTAATCCGATTAATGATCTGCCCGTCTCTTCGTTCAACATCAGCAGGAAGACCAACTGTCCCATCTCGTCAGTACCAAGTACCTGACAGCCTGTGAAGACTTCTTCACCTATACCACCAATTGATCCTCCAATCAACAAGCTGAGAGAGAAGGTACTAATAGCAAAGACTTTTTTCTATTAGTCTATGCCCAGAAGCGATCCTTAACTTAAAACTTAACCTCGAGAACAGTTGTTTGCGAACCCTGCTCTCACATAAATGGCAGTGAGTGAATAAACTATTAAGCATGTTAACTCTTCCGTACTTGCTTCCAAGCTCGTCTTTCCGATTGACTCATAATCTTATGGACCTTAACTCATATCTATGTAGCTAGGTCATATCTACTATGATTGTTTATGTTAGTGCACATCCAACTTCATCAGCCCATAAAACTAAACTTAAAATAAAAAATTTTCTATCATAAACCAGAACTTAAAACCAAATCTAACGTCAAAAGAAAGATGAGACGAATCGACAGCCAAAAGAAAATAGAGGAAAAAACGGAAATCTAAGAAATCAAATGAAAATTGAACATCAAAAGAAAATAGAGGGGAAAAGAAAAACCTAAGAAATCAAACTAGAAATTGAAGAATAAACCAGAGATATGACGAAGAATAACCTTGAGAAAAATACTTCTTCTCATGCTTCAAAGGTGGATGCCCGCATGGATGCCAGGCACAACAAAGCAACTGCTACGTGGAAGATGATAAGCTAGGGTAGCAAACTGAAATGACAAAAATACCCTTAACATATAAATATAAAACCTTAAGTAGATATGTTGATACCCCAACTTTTACTCACTCTACTGCTATGTAGAATACTCTTAATTGTATTCAATTTCTCAATTAAAACATATTATATAATATCCAAACGAAATTTTATACAAAATTTAAGAGTTTGTGAATGTATTTGGCCTTTCGTGAATACTTCCTCCATTTTAATATATTTGTTTGATTTTAATTTTTAAAAAATATAAACTTTGTAATTTTAAAAATACATAAAAGGTATCAAGTATTCAATTTTCAAGTTTGAAATTCCTTACTTTCTCAGTCAAGCTCACCGTGTAAGATTTATCTAATGCGAATCACTTTTCCTATGTAGTTTGTCAGAACTATTGCATAGGAGCAGAACTTTTACTATATGCGCATCCTAAGGATAATAATCCTTTCTCCTTGAAAAATGTCTTTTAATTTTATAATTTTAAAATAATATACTTAAAAAAGTATTAAAATAAAATAAAATATACAATTGAATTGAATTGAATGAAATATATTCCAGATATTAGTGCATGAGCGGCGCGCGATTTTCCAAGCTAGGGTTCTTTTTCTTCACCTTGTGTTCTTCCTATATATTCCCAGAGTTCTACAAACGCAAAACTGAAAATCTAGTGAAATTTCAATAAGGTTAAACGATTTAGAATTCTTGTAAAAAGCTTCACTTGAATCCCCTGTTTCCAAGTTACATTCTTTTTTTTTTTCCTTTCTATTTGCAGAATAACTGAATTTTGAAGTTAAGGGGTTGCTGATAATTAATTGCATCATGGAAGCTTGTTGCGGAGCTGCAGTTATGAGTTCTCTTCAGCAGCCTCTTTGGGTTAAAGGGTCGACTTTTCCTTCAAAAGGGGTTGCTGGTATTAATGTAAATTCGAGTCGGGTAAAGTTATGCTCTGTCAAGCTCAGCAGAGCAACTCCAACTGAATGGAGCTTGATAACGGAAAGGCCTACTTCTTCTGCTCCTGAAGGTAATTTGAAATTTTCCCGTTTTGTTCTATATAGTATATGCATGTGAAAAATGTTCTTTAGAACTATTTTGGATGTATAAAAATCTGTTTTTTATTGGGGGAGGAGGGTTTTTTTCGGTTTGGTCAGATTCTCCTTAATACAAATGGTGTTTTATGGACCCTTTATTATGTTTTTTATGAAGAGTCCCTGTCCCAAGAGAGTTAGCATTGATCGGTTTGGTTTGGTTTTATGTATTATCGGTTTGCGGTTTCAAATACACTAATCCAATAACCAAACCAGTTTCAAATACTCTAATTCAATAACCAAACCAGTAAAGATATATATTTTTTTTATCTGTTTTCAGTTTATCAGTTTTTGATTATTAATTGTTTGATTTTCGATTTATCCAATAAGAAAATGCTTATAAAACAACTATATGACTTCTCAATACAATAATGTAACTTTAAAGAATGCTCATAAAATAGAAACAGTAGTAACTTACCTGAAAAGAAGTATTCTTATTCTCATAAAATAGAAACAATAGGTATAATGTGAAATTTTGAACTCAAAGTTAATGTGAAGTGTGAATTGTAAGCCAAAGGGCAAAGACACTAACCAGTAAGGCACTAATATTTAATTTAATATTATATATGGGTAAAATAGTAAATTACTACAATCTTAATGGGTTATCGGTTTACCCAATAACTCAATATTAAAATGTAATTTTCTGTACTCTTGATATGAAATGTCGTTGATTTGATGAAGTGTGAATGGGTACTTGAATGTTATTTTGATATCCAATTCGATACACCAATTGCCTTATGGGATGAACTTGTTAGCTCATGTAAAGCTTGAATGTGTTATTTGGAGGATCTTAGTTTTCTGAAATGTGGGGCTTGAATGTGTCGTTTCTTGCTTACCAACAACAGATATGAAGAGTCATCTGCCTTGTTATATCAGCTCCTTGGAACCAATGCAGAGACTATAATTGATGTCAGAACTGATTTTCATTGAACATTTTAGTTTGTTTTTCATTTCCCCGAGGGGATGTAAAAACTAATGGGTACGGAATTCAATTCTGATGGACGAGGAATGTAAAAACTAACTGGGACTAAATCCATTTCTGGTGGTTACATATCCCTTATGAATGTGTATGATGATGATATTTACTTTTTGGACTTTCTTCATTTACTCATTGGTGTCCGCTGCATTCTCTAGGTGCTGGGAGCAGCTTTGAAGACTATGGGTTGCATGAAGCTGATCCTGATGTTCGTGCTATTATTGACAAAGAGAAGCAACGTCAATTTAGGAGCTTAGAACTTATTGCCTCTGAGAATTTCACATCTCGAGCAGTGATGGAAGCAGTTGGTTCTTGCCTTACCAACAAATATTCTGAAGGGCTTCCAGGCAAAAGGTGAAGATATTGATCATAGATTTTTCCTCCCTACAGAAAATGTGTCTTCTCTTATATAGCTTGTTAATGACAAATTTCTAGTTCTTAATTGTATCAGATATTATGGTGGGAATGAATACATTGATGAGTTGGAAACTCTCTGTCAAGAAAGAGCATTGGCTGCCTTTAGCTTAGATGGAAAACAATGGGGTGTGAACGTTCAACCATTATCTGGTTCTCCGGCAAATTTTGCAGTTTACACAGCGGTTCTTAATCCACATGACCGGATTATGGTTAGTTGTAACTAGTAAGCAGTTTTCTTATTATTGGTCTTTTTGTAGTTGCATGGACTGACATTTATATTGTGTGATTTGTACCTTAGGGATTGGACTTACCTCATGGTGGCCACTTGTCCCATGGATTTATGACTCCAAAAAGACGAGTTTCAGGCACCTCGATTTACTTCGAATCCATGCCTTATCGACTTGATGAATCTACAGGTAACAACAGTGGGCCACTTTAACATGTTGCATTTGGACTGTTGATAGAATTATCAGCTGATTGGAAGTCTGCTTTAATTCTAAACAGGTATTCTCGATTATGAAATGCTTGAGAAAACAGCGAATCTTTTTCGCCCAAAGCTTATTATTGCTGGTGCTAGTGCATATCCGCGTGATTTTGATTATCCTCGTCTGAGAAAGGTACAATTATATAATAATTGGATCTCTACGTTGTTAACATCTTCTTGCTGTTCTGTGTGTTTGGGAACTAATATTATGTTTCTGGTATATCCTGGTAGATAGCAGATGCTGTTGGAGCTTTCCTAATGATGGATATGGCTCATATCAGTGGGCTTGTAGCTGCCTCTGTACTTGCTAATCCATTTGAATACTGTGACATTGTTACTACTACTACTCACAAGGTACTGTAATTTCTTGCCAAGCTAATAGTTTTGTTCTCAGCATATCCCTTCCTTCCCTGCTCCTTAAAAGAAAGCTAAACAGTTATATCAATTATATTTTCGTTGCACTTCTCTATCTCTCCAATGCGCTTCTGCTGTTAGATCTCCAAAAATGTATCAAGTCTCATTTTCCTTAGCAATTTTTCAAAGTAAGATATAAGAGAGTAGGCTGGATTTAACGATATACAGAAGATGGAGGAACTTTGGGAAGGCTACTAACTCCATCTTTAAACTCAAATATTTTAGTAGTTACCGAGTAATAATATTATGCTATATCTGATTAACTATGGCCTAACTTTGACTTGTCTATTCAGTCTCTTAGAGGTCCTAGAGGTGGAATGATCTTCTTCAAAAAAGATCCAGTTCTGGGAATGGATCTGGAGTCCGCCATAAACAATGCTGTTTTTCCTGGTTTGCAGGTCAGTTCATTTTGCTTTTGACTATCCATGTTTCTCCTTTTGTTTTATGAAATATGTTCCTTGATTGCTGGTATCTTACCAAAGAAAGAACAATGTTCCCGTTTGGACTCTATATTATATGATCTTGATCCTTGAATTGATCTATCAATATTATTGTTTTTCTTTGAAGGGTGGTCCCCATAATCACACAATTGGAGGTCTAGCTGTTTGCTTGAAGCATGCCAAATCACCTGAATTTAAGGTTTATCAGAACCAGGTAAGATTTTTGGCTTCTTTACCTCAACACGGGCTCTATCTGTTGGAATTTGACTTCATTTAATATTTATCTTGTAGGTGGTTGCCAACTGTAGAGCACTTGCAAGCCGATTAATGGAATTAGGCTACAAGCTGGTCTCAGGAGGGAGTGACAATCATTTGGTTCTTGTGGATTTGAGGCCCATGGTGAGTTTTCTCAATCATGCCTTTTGTGTCCCTTTTATTGTGTAACTGGGACGGACTTATTATTTGTAGGTAAACAAAACAAATAATATTAACAACAACAATCTTGCAACCCCTTCACTGGGTTATGTTGTTGTAACAACAACAATCTATATACTAGTTTGTTTAAAGTAAATTTTCAGATATAAAAGATGGCTATAATTAATCTATGTAATGCTGGCTTTAAGTACCAGGATCCAGCATAGGTTAACCGTGTTCATTTGTCAATTAGGGAATTGATGGTGCTAGAGTGGAGAAAATACTCGACATGGCATCAATCACTCTCAATAAGAATTCAGTGCCTGGTGAGTGAAGGTTTTACGCATTTCGTCATTTTTTTTGAAGTTCTTTTTTCATTTACACCGTCAAAATCAAAATTGTAGGTGATAAAAGTGCTCTAGTACCGGGTGGCATCCGCATAGGCTCACCAGCCATGACCACTCGAGGTTTTACAGAGAAGGAATTTGTAGCAGTTGCAGATTTCATTCACGAGGGTGTGCAAATTACCCTTGAAGCCAAAAAGTCCGTCTCTACTACCAAACTCCAAGATTTCATGAAGGTTGTTACATCCCCAGATTTTAATTTGATGGATAAGGTGTTGGACTTACAAAAAAGAGTCGAAGCTTTGACGTCCCAGTACCCTTTGCCTGGTTTATGAAATGAAGGACAAATTGCCTGATGAATGATAATTACATACAAGCTGCCCTTTCCTCCTACCGAATTTTGCAATCTGTTGTTTAGAATGTTTTAGCATGCAATGGATACCTGAAGATTATCTATGTTTCTTCTCCTGGGAAATGTAGCAGATTGATAATCCATGGCTGTTGCAAAAACGATTGAATCAAATTTGAAAACTATATCATGGAAATTGTAGTTAAGTCAATCTGTTGGAATTTGAATATCTAAAATCCTACATATGTGATTTCACCGTAAATATGTCATGGGGTGTTCTATTTCCATGGTTCAATTTTAGAAATAGCAAACATAAAGACATAATAAGGCTTTATAGCTGTAATCTTGATAATTGCGCTTCATAATTATAGTTTCATTTGGTGGTATTGAGGCTGCGATTTGTATATATTTGTTTGTATATTTCTTTTTTCACAAATATCCAAATACTAAGGAACATTGCTTATGCATTTACACATAAAATCTTAGTTAAGCATGTGTTTCATTTGTGTATGATGAGACTCATACATACTTTAAAAAATAAAAATAACGTTGAATGAGCTTATTAGATTTTTTTGTTGTTTATATAAATTGTTGATTAATATTTGTTCGTTATGATACATGGAGTTATTCTTTTTTTTTTTTTTTTTTTTTTTAATTCGAGTTAATTTGGAGTAAGTTTAATTAATTTGGCAAAATAAATCCAGACACACATGTTTGAGATTTAAGAAACTTTTATATGTATTTCAAGTGCAAAATTTTGACCTCAGTGAGGTATGTTTCAAGGGGAATAAATTTATATAAGTAAATAACTCTATAAGACGAGCATTAGTTAAATGTCGATTCCAAAAATAATATTTGTATACTTTTGTTAATTTGACTAGGGTTATCAAAATGATTTCTGAAACAAATTATCGGCCTAATTCGTTCAGATTTTTATGAATTGAGTTCAAAATAATTTAAAGAAAAACTTAACGAGAGTGACCATAGTGCCATCTAACTAGCTCTTTTAACCTAACTATCAATTTAGTACCTAATTTAGCACAAGCGACTATTAAATTAGTGGTAGTTGTGACCACTTCTTTCTTTTTTTAAGTGTGCGGTCACACAATTCGACCTTGGCATTGTATATTACTCCCTCCATTTCTTTTCGATTGTCATATATACTAAAAATGTTTATTTCAAAGTACTCTAGTTGTCAATTTAAACAATCATGAAAGAATTAATTATTATTTTTTCAAATTTTACCATTAATATTAATTATTCTAGAGTTAAGTGGCACATATATAGATAAAGATTAAAGGATTAATGAGAGATATTAATATTGGTCAAACAACCCTCCTTATTAATTTCTTTTCTTAAGGGTTGTGCTAAATTTTATCATGATAGCTAAAAAGGAACGACGGAAGTATCATATTGTATTGCTTTGTGTTTTTCACATCTGTCTTCCTTAATGTTTGTTGTACTTACATATCTGTTGATTCTGATTAGTTTTCTTCTTCTCATTTTTTATGAGTTGGTAAAAATTCGAGATATTGACCTTGTGAGGTTCATTTCATATTTTTTGTGATAAAATTATCAATTTTTTGTACAATCGACCTATAGCACCGATTCAGAATACACATGATGCAAATGATAACACTAGCCAGCACTATTATTTCTCTATCAAAGGCAATATACTTTAGAAGCTTGGTGATCAACTTGCCATTCAGAAAGAGCCAGATTTTCTTTATCTCTATTTGTTCCATATTTATTATTTCAGACAATCATGTAGCATTGAACAATTGATAAGTTTTTATAAACTCTTGTACGGGTGACATTCAGTCTTGAATGTATTTTTATCTTTTCACACTATTATTAATATAACACTCGAAACTTTCAAATTTTAAATCCCTTTCTAATTAAAATGGAATGACAACTACATTAATAGCTCAATTGTTGGACATAAAATAACTAAAGATTTTGAATAAAACATTGTTTTTTTGGGGGGTGAGCCGGTGGGGGCAGAAGACGTGAGAGGAGATAAAAAGAGGGTGCGTTTTAGAAATTTGAGGAAGAGAGTCACAAGTTCGAATACGAGTATCTACGGTATATTCCCTCTGTCGAAGAACGGTTGTTTACTGTACTAAAATAGTTGTCTAACAGTATTTGTCCAGTTTTAAAAATTTAAGAGATAATTTATTTTTTGTGTCTATTTTATCATTGCTATTAAATATTATTTATCATCTAACACATTTCTCAAAGAATTAAATTTAATCAAGTTAAAAGATAAAATAGTAATATTATACCTAATATTTATCATTTCTTAAGAGCTGTGTTAAATCAATAGTGCACAACTATGGTTGAGAGCACATTATATACATGTGAGGTGTCTAACTGCTCACATGATTAGTTCAGATGCCTTGCCAATCATTTCTACCAACTTCTGATATTATTATATTAAAAAATAATATACATAGATAATGCAAGACTACCAATATATTATTTGAGACTATAAAATTGACAAACAAAAGTAATCATTTTAATTCTAAATTTTACACAAATATCCAAATGGTAATCAAAAACTACATAGCGAATGCCAAATAGTGTACTATAAGATACTCCTTCAGTTTCCTTCAGTTTCATATTAGTTGATCATCTTATTAAAATTAATTATTTATATTAATTATTCATCTTGCTAAATTAAGAAATATTAATTAAAATTTCTTTATATTATTCTTATAACTAATTCTTTTAAAAGAAAAATTAATCAACTAATATAAAATGAAGAAAGCACTATTCAATAGCCTCCAAAAGAGAAAAGAAAAAGTCGGGGTTGGCGGTTTCGTTCGAAGAAAAAATGGTGTTAGGTGAGTTGCTCCATCACTAGCTATGAATACGTCTTCGTTATTCCTCTCCCTTTGACTCTCCTCTTTTTTTATTTATACATTTCTCTCTATCCAATTATCTTCTATAAACCCTACATTTCTTTGACTCTTCTCAATATTTTTACTTTATTTGCCAATCCCTTTATTTTTCTCACAAAAAATTCCCACAAACTATACATTTTTCTGCATTTAATAGTATTTTTTTTATTTCAGAACCATAAAAAACTAGACTGAGATCTCTTTTTGGAAAGTTTTGATATAAGAAAAATCACATAGTAGATCATGGAAACAGGGACGATCTCTCGACTTCTTCAACCCACTAAGGTTCCAAGTTCTAGTTTTTCGAATTTCACTTCTAGCTCTTCCATGTAAGCCTTTATGGGTTTTCATTTTCTTGGCAATTCCTTTCTTTTTTCATATGGGTTGCTCTTAAATTCTGTTATTGTCAATTATATGTTTTTATAAGGATGCAGTCCTTTTTTCTTTGTTGTAACGTTTGATTTGATCAATTATATGACTACCTGTTTGAACAGAATCCTGCTGAAAGGTTTCGGATGTTTTGGGTTTGGTAGGAGAATGAGGTCATCTGGTAGCTTATAATATGGGGAAAATGTTTTGTTTACAAATTTAGGAAGTTACTCTTTATATATATAACTTTGTAATGGCAATCGAATACAGGGAGTGTATCAACTATGATGACTCGATAGACTCTCTTGTGAGGGGAAAAGAACCTTTTTAATGATGGGATAGACATAGATTTTTCATTTCCCTGCTAATTTGAATGCCAAAATGAAGTGCTGAACCTGAATTTTTGTCCTGGCAGATGCTGCTCGCAGAAAAGGTTAATGCTTGCTTGCCATTCCTCACATGGTGGGCGAGAAATCAATTCTGATGAGCGAGAGATTACAGTTTTATCTTCTGAACGCACTCTTAAAAAAAGCAGTGTAGTTGGGGGATTGTCTTTACATCGCCCAGTGCACAAGAGAGATGTAGTTGGCAAGACGTTCTGCTCTGTTGGATTGTCTACGTATCCGGGGAGCATCGTTGAGTCTTCTTCACAGACAGCTGAAGAAAAGATCGGAGTGCTACTTTTGAATCTTGGAGGACCAGACACGCTTCATGATGTCCAGCCTTTTTTGTTCAACTTATTTGCTGATCCTGTATGCTAACAATCAGTCTAACTCCTTTTATTATTCCTAAGCTGAAGATTTTGAATAATTTAGTTTCATTGTTTGTGTTTATGCTAATGGTATGAATTTTGCGTGGCAGGATATTATACGTCTCCCCAGATTGTTCCGATTTCTCCAGCGCCCATTGGCACAACTTATATCTGTTCTCCGAGCTCCGAAAAGTAAGGAAGGATATGCTGCAATTGGAGGTGGTTCTCCTTTACGAAAAATAACAGATGAGCAGGTACAGAAAAACCTCTGTTTATTTATGTGCTCTGTGCTAACAAGTTCTTTTTATTTCATTTTGCTGGTGTCATTTTCAACTTGTTAACCCTCTTAAGCTCATCATTACAGGCTAGTGCACTAAAAATGGCGCTGGAAACAAAGAAAGTCCTGGCTAATGTCTATGTTGCGATGCGGTACTGGCACCCATTCACCGAGGAAGCTGTTCACCAGGTAGGCTCAAAATGCATCCTTGCTCCTTCCAGTTGACACCCATGTGCTTACAATAATCTCAACAAGTCATCTGAACACTAGTTTCATTTATACTTTTCAAATAAATGTAATTTGTTTTGAGAGCTCGAACACGGGCACAATTCACAGAAGTATTAACTAACAAGCACAAATTATAAATCTTACTACTAAATAAGAATAAAGAATCACTAAAACATAGAATAATTCTGTAAGGTAGAATAAAAAATGGTAGAACCATAAGATCCTACACATCTTACAACTACTTTGTCAGTGTTTCTTGATTTCTGTTATTTTGTGACCTTATGACATAAAATATGTTTTCTGTAGCACATATTCTACAAATCCCGGCTTGTATTTTACAGTATAATGAGTATAAATAATGGTATACCATATGCTTTTTCATTCTATATGTATGTTTATTTATAACTTGTATTACATGTTCGCTGCAATTGTTCTATGTTCTGAGTTGCATTGTCATATTTAGACTTTGAGCTTAACATAGAAAATGGAGTTTAGCTCATCTCTACTATTCTTGCAGTTCTGCAGGTATATACATAATATCTTCTTTTTTTTTTCCCTTTTCCATTTCTTTCAAGGTCTTATGATTTTACACTTTCTTAAAAGCAATATCATCTAGGATCTTGATTGTAGAAATCTTCTTTTATACTAGTAGCTTCAGAAAAACTTTCTGCTGGGGAAAGTAGAAGATGAATAATAATGGATTAAGTTAGCAACAATAATAACAGATGGTTTTTCTACTAAATGGATCATGGGATATCTAATTTATTTGTATCTTCGTCTCCCCGCCCAAAAATTAATAAACGAAAGGAGAAAAGAAATAAAGAAGAAGAAAGAAGCCTCTCACTCCCTCCTCCCTTCATATAGTTTTAGGGAAGATATTGGGCTAAAGGTTTCTGTGTTCTTTGTGTTATCTCCTCCTCCTCTCCTCTCTCGTCCTCCTCCTCTTTGGAAAATCTTCCGTTTTTTGTTAATCCCAACGGTAATTGAACTGGATTGGACTTCATATCTAGCTTAAATAAGTGCCTAGTCAAATATCTTCTTTGGACTTGGTTTGCTTGCAGCCATGCATGTGAAAAATGTCTAAACCTAGAATAAATATTGTACATGAAATAGAAGAATAAGATATCTGTTACTGAACCCTATGTTTAACAAGAATTAAGCCTCAATCCCGAGCTAGTGAGGATTATATGAATCCTCAGTGCCCATTTCATTCCTATTTAGCTCCATTTCCAATCTTCAATATATTAGGGTCTCTAAGCCGTGAATTTTGCTAGATTTTCTATTGACGTATACAATCCCTGACAAGATCAAAAGGATTCTTAGAAAATTGGAGACATATCAAGAAGACTAGCCTTAATCTCAACTAGAGTGGTACTGCTAAGGGATCTTTTTCTTTCACTGTGCTCTATCTTTCTCTAAGTTGCATGGATTCTGGGAGATTGTTGGTATTTTGAAACAGCTTCCTATTATTCAGTATGTTTTTCACACCTAGAACCCATTGCATCGGAAGGTCTACTTAGGACATGACCAAACCATTTCAAGCCAACTCTCATTTTTATTAGGATGTGCACCTTTTATTGAGAATTAAGGAACTACCCAACTAAAAGAATTGTTTGATAAGTACCACTCATCATTTTACTGATAAAGAAGAAATTACTACTCAACTAAAAAAATGTTTGATAAGTACTACTGAACTAAAATTGGAGGACTAGAAAGCTTTTTACAAGCAAAATCTGGATCGAAATAGTAAAATGTGAGGAACTCTCCTAAAGAAGCCCCTTTTCAGCTTGCAATATGTTAAAAATATAGCTTCTTATTTTTGTTTTTTGGGTTTTCAAGTCTGGATAATGTCTGTCTTAGTCCACGACTAGAATGTTTCACATTATAAGCTAACTTGTCTGTCAATGTCCATTTATGAAGAGCTAATGTTTAATTCTGGCATTTGTTTAAATCAATTCTGCTAAGAACATTCAGTGATCTATACACCTCAAAAAACAAAAGTGATCTATACTATTGTTTACTGGTTTTTCAATTGGTAAATAAATCCTTTTTGTTGAAGCCTGGCCAAGAGTAATTCATATTTTGAAGATAATCATGGCCATTTTCATTTGTAAGAAGCGAAATTGATAGTTTTAGCAATTATGTGTTGTGTTCTGATTACATTGTCTGGAAATATTACCTGAAGAAAATTCATTATGCTTTCTTTTCATTTAATTTATCTGGATGTGATGGTTTTGGCTTCTGTTTAGCAAAGTCTTGTTAATGTGCTCTGTTTTTCTTAGCAAGCTTGTAGTACAACCTCACTGCTTTTATGTACAGATATAATCAAATAGTTATATGCTGATACTTTTGAAAACTGCCAGCTGTTTATTTGAGATCCTGTATTTTCTTTTTCATTTAAAAAGATTTATGTGTTGAAATTCTTGGCTGGAACATGTTTTGCTACATCTACTTGATCCCAGCCAGCATATATCCTTTCAAGGACGCCCAGATGAATGGTTGGGATTGAATGGATCTAAGAATCACTCATCTCCTGTGAGCTGGAAATTTTGTAGGTCTTAAGTTTGATCTGAATTTGAGTTCCCTGTTATGGTGCAGATAAAAAGAGATGGGATTACAAAGCTTGTTGTACTGCCTTTATATCCTCAATACTCTATCTCTACAACTGGTTCAAGTGTCCGTGCCCTTCAGAATATTTTCAAGTAACTCTCTTTTTCTTGTCAACTTGGTGACTGCATGTATGGAGTGTATGCATATACTTTTTCCTAAATTGAAGTGTGTGCATATACTTTTTCCTGTCTCTAATCAATATCTTAACTTTTTGTGTACTCCTAGAGAAGACTCTTATCTGTCCAGACTGCCAGTTGCTGTCATTGAATCCTGGTACCAACGACAAGGTTACATCAAGTCCATGGCAAACTTGATTGAGCAGGAGTTACATAATTTCACTAAGCCTGAGGAGGTAACATATCTTATTTTTTTTTATTTGTGTGGCCTTTGTTTCTGATCATCATGGTTATGCTTTTGGTTTGGTGATGAACCTTTCGTTATTATCACTGGGACTTATTTACTATTCCTACTGAATTCTAAGAGGGATGTATTTTTAGGTCATGATTTTCTTTAGTGCCCATGGAGTGCCAGTTAGTTATGTTGAAAATGCTGGTGATCCATATAGAGATCAGATGGAGGAGTGCATTTTCTTGATAATGAAAGAGCTGAAAGCTAGAAGAATCAACAATGATCATACCTTGGCTTACCAGGTTTGTCCTACAGCTTAAGTCCTCCAGATCACTTCTTGTGTTACCCATAGTTCTTGACATTCTGCAATACCACGTACATTCAGCTCTTCCTAATGGTTCCCTCTAAGTAATTTATTATAGATGGGAAATAAACGTAGTTTTCCTGCTGCAATGACTCAAAGTTCAGTTTAGCCAAACTCAATGTGCTTATACTGATCAGTCTTCATGTCCAAGTGGAACTGTTCCATATTTTTCTCCTCTTTTTCCTTCCTTTTTTAAAAAAAAAACAGTTTTTTTAGGAGGTTTGTGGGGGGTTGAGACAGAATATGACTCCCCATTTCACCTCTATTTTTGTCTGTTTCATAAAATATGACGTCTTCCCTAAAATTGTAAAAGTTCATCCCTCAATAGTTCAGATTAATATGTATTTTAATTGTATTATTTCAAATTTGATGTGACATCTATTTTACCAACTTTATACTTTTTTACATTTCAGATTTTCCTAACTCTTCTTCTCCAAACTCGGTTTAATAATCCTTTATAATATTTTACTCTTATACTATGTAAAATGAAGAAAAGCAATTTCATTAATGTGGGGAAGTTCCTGTATACAAGAAATATACCAAAAACTAAATATAGTGGGATGAAGGTACTTTTCCCTTGTGGTGAATTAATTCAGTATCATCCTTTTGCATTTCAGAGCCGAGTTGGTCCTGTACAATGGTTGAAACCATACACTGATGAAGTTCTTGTGGAGCTTGGACAGAAAGGTGTGAAGTCTCTGTTGGCTGTTCCAGTAAGGTATGCCTTCTAGCACCTGAAACTTATCTTCTCAATGAATTATGGTGTCATGGGAGCAAAACTAAGTGCTATATGTATTTGTTGGGCGATTTTTTCTTAGATTAACGACCTCTTTTAGACTTTCTATGGGCTGTCATGCAAATTTAACATGGATACATTTTGTTGAAAACTACTTCAAGTCTACCATGGTTTCTCTAGCCAGACCTGATTTGCTTGAGAAGGTAACAGGAAGACCACATGACTCATGGGCCTTATTGCTCCAAATTGATAACTTGAATTTATAGAAAGGATTGCCACTTATGGATGCTAATCTCTTGTGCATGAGAGGTTGGAAAATTAATAATTCGACTATTAACCGTGAGAACCTCTTTGATTAGTTGGAAGAAAAAGAAAAGGGGGTGAGATGTTTACCTTACTTGGAATGTCTTGAAATTCTTCAGTTAGTGGTATTATCCTAATGGTTTCAAGTCTCCTGCATATTCATAAAACTGATGTGGGAATTTGGAGCGACAATAGCCAACTGTCTCTGAGATGCATTTTAGTTGTGGGATTTAGTAAGGGACAGTGCTTTTGTTGACTTGGTAGGAAGTGCTTCTCATATGAATGTTTGTTGGCTTACTTTTTACTTGTCTGCAAAATAACACAATCTCTTACTTTATTTTTGATATCTCACCTAATGTATCCATGCTATTGGAATTTCAGCTTTGTGAGCGAGCATATAGAGACTCTTGAAGAGATTGATATGGAATACAAGGAGTTAGCACTTGAATCGGGAATTGAAAATTGGGGTCGTGTTCCTGCTCTGAATTGCACCTCCTCTTTTATAACTGATTTGGCAGATGCAGTTATTGAAGCATTGCCCTCGACAATGGCAATGTCAACGTCCACTGGTACAGAGGAAGAAGTTGACAATGATCCCATGCAATATTTTATGAAAATGCTTTTCGGATCACTCTTAGCATTTGTTTTTCTGTTTTCACCCAAGATGGTATCGGCTTTTAAGAAGAACATACTTTAGGGAGGACAGAGATCCTTTACAGAAATAGTACAGAGATCAAGAAGCAATATCTGTGATGCCACCTGAAAGATTTTTGATTTTATAAACAATTTACTAGTGTTGTTTCTCTTAGTTAAGATACGAGGTATCACTTTTGTTAGAGAGACTTGATTCAACAGTTGTGAAGTGCCAGTATTCTGTTTCTGGGGCAGCACTTGTGCATAGAAAGATAACAAATCAGAGATGCAACAATCTTTGTGGCTTCAGTTTCAGACTCTATACAAATATCTTCTATTTTTGTAAATCTACGAATTATTTTCTATTATACAATAGATTTATCTTGATTAAGCATTTGTAGAAACAGCAAGGACAAATTAAGTAGTTAAGTAATGCATCTTTATGAGATACTTCTAATAGTTCATTGGTGCAAGACGTGAAACAATATAGAGAGAAATGCAAGGTTAAGCTTAATGACCCACACTCATGCTCAAGAGAAGCTTAGTGCAGTGAGCTAACATGGACTCTCATGTTGATCTGAATGAATCGTTCTTCTTAAAGCAAATGTGATCTAAGCAAGACGCCAAATTCCATTTTGTAGGGAAGGAGCCTACGATGTACGTCTAAAAGCAATTGCGATCTAAGCAATACATCCAATTACAACATTTTGTAGGAAAGGAGGACCTACTTAATATGGAACTCATAAATGTAGTGATTAGTATGGTGACCATTATCCTTTTTGACATACAATCTTGTATGTGCTCCTAAGAAGATAAATTTGTCCATTTTTTGGAGTTTCAAAAGAGCGCAAGTCTTAAATCGAAAAGAGAACTCCACAAAAATTAGAATTTGTGTATTGAGTTATAAGGCTCTAGTAACTAAATGAAGTTGTAACAAATATTATGGAAATAAATCGACTTCAAGGCTGATGAATCTTGCATCAGATATGCTTTACAATAAACAAAAACTAGAGTTCCATTAAAATAAATTGAAAATGTCATAAACCAAAGTTAACTATCCAAAAAATCTCAATTCGGTCCTTGTATTCTTGGTGAAAACTCATGAACACAGTTTGAACACCCTCAATCCGAACCTTTACACTTTTTCTTTTAGGAACACTCAAGGCCTCAAATCACGAGAGAGGTGGTAAGAAAACCTGGCTTGCAATTTTCTCATCCGTCAACCCAAACAATTTGGCAATACCACTCTCAAGATACAAACTCAAGTTCAATATACAAGAAACTTTTCTTTTCAATTGAACAGCGTTAACACATCAGTCATCGTGCTGTTTGGTACGTATAATGCTGATGGTCTTTGAAAGGATGAACAGGAACAGATAATAAAAAATAAATAAACCAAAAGCAAACACTGGGAGAAGAAATCACTCACCAGTATCTGAGATTCATTGTCCGGCCAATTCAGATTCATGCTGGAAAAACACATTAAAGAGAGGCAAAATGCTCCCTCCCAAAAGATTATCCATGTCGAAAGCTCAATCTCAGACCTTTAGTTGAAGGAAGAGTGATCCTTGCATCGCAACACACCCCTTGTAGGTATAAGAATGTTATATTGATAATGTTATCTTCAGGGATTCAATTATGTAACAAGAAACATTAATAATGAAAACAACATGCTCAAAGCTGCTTTATTGAAGCAAACATATGGCTCCTAACTCATCCTCTACGTAAATTGTACTTGCCACACATCAAAATTTGAAAATCTGTATCTCGTTGGTATGTTATATCCCGCACAAGTTAGAGATTGAGGATGATCTTTTATCGACAGTGATACAAGTCATTCCTTTGAAACCTAATATTTGGGAGATTTACACATAATAACCAGTAATCGTGAACCCTTGACCTACAATCTCCCCAGCACAAAACCAAGCAAAACATTCTAGCCCAAAAAGAGCAGCAATGCCAGCATCCTCAATTTTCAGCTCCTGTCTGTGCTTCCACAAGTTCTTGACATCATCAAGTTCCTTCCAGAATGCTTGATAACGTCCAGGAATACTGTCCCAAAAAGAAGAGATATCATTAGTACAAGATGAATGAAAGGTATAAATGGAACAAGTTTTCTATCAGGAAAGAAAAAGGAGAATATCTTCTATCTGCTCTGACATAATTCAACAATGTGCCAATAATATATAAAGAGAAGCATAACAATTTTGCAGCGAATAACTACGGCAAATGGAAGCAGAATTA
Source organism: Solanum bulbocastanum (assembly GCA_037074985.1). Classification (NCBI taxonomy): domain Eukaryota; kingdom Viridiplantae; phylum Streptophyta; class Magnoliopsida; order Solanales; family Solanaceae; genus Solanum; species Solanum bulbocastanum. The sequence continues at coordinate 36,982,903 of CM073604.1, read as the reverse complement.
CTCTTGCTCTCAGCAAACCAAACAAATCCTGACAGCATATACTAATCCAAATGGTCCAGTCCTTTTTGGGGTGATCTGTAATATTCTATTTTCTTGGCAATGAAAATTCCAAAAGACATAGTCCCTGTATCCCGTTTAACAGCATACTTTTCATATGGATTAACATGAAATGTTTGGGGCACATAGAAATTCTCAATGCCACTTTCCAGTATAAAAATCATCAAACAAATCAGCATGCCACAGAAAGCAGGACAGTGAGAGCAACAAGATCAAAGAGCAATACACTATTTGATAACTCACCTTGTGAAGTCATCAACAATCATGTTGCTTGGATCCTCCAAAGATGCAGTTGTGTGTGTGTTGGATCCTCCAATAGTTATGCATTTTTGGAGGATCTGATAGGGGAGTCACGACTTTTGTGGAGGATCCGAGCAACATAGATCAACAACAAATGCAAGTTCGAGCAACTTTTGTGAACAAGGGAACTTAGAGAGGATAGGGTCCCGGAAGTTTTTTCAACAAAGAAGTGATTCCCCAAAGACGGATCATTAAGGCTCCTAATGAGATGATAGAACAAGAAAAATACTACAACCACAAGATGATGAGCAGTTTGCAGTCTAAACCCTACAGCCCTAACGTAACCTAGCTACACCCAACTTATGGATAACATGCATTGAAAACAGTAAGAAGATTGGCCCAACATTTCCTACATCTACCTACAAAGACTAAAGTATTTGTACATTAAAAGGATAGAAGTGATGAATAACAAACCTAGCTAAGCGAGTATAGAACACTTGTTTTGCCAAATGCTGGCATTTCTCCACAGTAGGTGTCTCTTGAATGTATTGTTTGTTCTGCTCCAACATCTGCTTGTAGTATGCACATCCATTCTTGGTCAAGAACTTTGAAGCTTCAACGGCCTTTGCTTTCACTATCGGCAGTTTTGATGCCATTGCTTCGTAACCTACATATAACAATGCACTGTGAAAAACATTGTCACAAGTGTTGAACATAGAAATAAAGTATATGAAAGTGCGAAATCTGCTAGGGTTTGGCACAAAGTACAATTCAAAAGATCAAATTAAAGAGAATTATATGAAGAAACAACTATACGGAGAAGAATTAATCAAGTTCAAACCCATTTTAAGTTCTGACTCAAATGTAAAAACTTTTTCGTAATTACTTTTCAGTTTTCATACACTAAATTTCTAATTCTGTACACCTAATCACAACACATTATCAATAATGTTTACAGTTCAGTGATGTCCTCTTCATGATAGAGATAATTTAGTGTCACAGTACCAGCCTGCATCAAATGGCTGTAGCAAGGTCAAGTGCACTAGCCTCAAAGCATAAGTCTGCTTCAAGACTCCTATTTACTTCTCTTATTTTTTAGTAACTGAGAAATCCCCGATGGCCAGTATCACACAACTCGGAACTCAGTGGATAATGGGCTCCCCACATTTACTATTCATCATTACTCTTTGAAGTAACCGACATCAAAATGGAACATAAATAGTTCATTCTATTTTCCTCAACATAGGCTCTAGCTTCAGCTAGATATGTCTGGATTACACACTAACCTTTTTTTAATCACGGGCAAGGCATTTAACTATCAAAGACCCAACTCCTAACACATTTTCGTACAACAAGTGATTGATTCACAATTATGAAAACTATAATCACTCTACAAGGATACATTTCACCATTGCACATGGAGCAACTCAAGTTCTAATTTTTTTTGTTTACCCTTTTTAGAATTCCACATGATCTGAATTTTTCATTTAAAATGCAGTCTTTTACCACCCCACAAACACACAAATATTTTCAAGAAAAGATTCCAACATAAATTGCAATTGAAAGCATGAAATAAATCCTCAAGAAGGCCCATTTGCAGGATTAACCTAACCCATACAATGAAAAATTGAAGGCCTTCAAATTATTCAGAAAAACAAAAAACAAATATTTAAAAGAAGAGAAGTAGGCATAAGCAGAAAGAGAAAGAGTGAATCACCTCTAAAATCGAAATTGTGATGGCTCCTTCAGCTGCAGAGAGAGAGAGAGATAGACAGAGGGTTTTGAAGCTGAATTAGTAGTAGAGTGTGTGTGTGTATATATATATATATATATATTTATTTATTTGATCAATATGCTTAGGACGTTTGATAGAGTGTATAAAAATAATATTCAATAGAGTGTATTAGTAATGCTTGCGTTACTAATGCATGTATTAGTTATACTTATATTAGTTATGCATAGATTATTTCTTATGATTGTTTGATTTGGTGTATTAAAATTAATATGCATTGTACAAAAATATTTATTTATAAAAGTATCTTTCACAATTATGGTGGAAAAGATATAAAAATATTTTTGAGGAGTAATTGGATCTTTAACTATTTAATTCAAGTATTAAATCATTTGTATTACTAATACCTAAAAATTCATTGTATTAGTAATGCACTCCTCAACACACAATAGAGTGTCTAACTAATACAAGTATTAGTTTTACATAGCATGAAAAAATGCATCAAACAAGAGAATACTAATACATATAATAATGCATGCATTATTTTTACTAATACACTCTGCCAAACAACCCCTGTAACTTGTCCTATTCTTTTAAGAAAATATTTTTAGTACTTGATGCTTATAAACTTCATTTTTTTCAGTCTTAATGCTTATAAACTAACTAGTTTTCTGACAAGTGTGTTGCACGTGATTACCAGTTTCAAAAATATATGTTATAGTAAATAGTATTGCTTATTTAAGTAAAGATTTGAATAATAACCTTAGCAAAAAATAATATTACAGATTCTTTTGTGAATGTTCAATGTTGATCGTCATATATATATATATATATATATATATATATATATATATATATATATATATATATATATATATATATATCTTATTCACGCAAACCTATGAAGATGATCAATGAAAAATTTTATTAGTTAAACGCAATTACGTATATATTTATTTCAATTTGATGAGGTTCAATCATACAATTAGTCTTATCTCACTAATATTACCTTATAGATAATATTTGTTTTGTATTTTTCTTGTCATCTAACCAAATGTGTTTTGCATGTGTATTCTACGTTAAATTGGTTAGATGTCATATGAACATGTGAAGAGAACAACTACATTTTATATATTCACATATTTTCACATTTGTTGTGATTTTTTTTTACGAAAAAGAACTCGGAACATTTTAAAATAATATATTTTGAAGTTAGAAGATCTCGTTAACTTGATAATAAATTTGTGACATATGTAATAGTTTAATTTAAATATAAATACCTACCCAAATATAAATATATATTTGCATTAATGAAAATATTTATCTCATAAAATTAGCTATTAAATAAATAATAAAAATTAAATTAATACAAACTTCAACTGACGTTATTACAAGTCATATGAACTTTTATTCGTCTAAAATACTAAAATATTAAGAAATAGTAAATATGTAAAACAAAAGGGCTATGTTTATATAGTAATAACTATTTTAAAGCAAACTTTCTGAGAGTCTAAATCACATAAGTAACATTGATAAATAAAGTCATTCTTTTGTCTTGAGTATCGAAAACAAATCATGACAATTCTCTAAATTTTGAAAAATGATATTCAGAAGCATATATTTGCATCACAAGAGAAATTATTAACAAAATAAATGAATTTAGACTACATCATGTTAACTTTATGTATTGGAACATTACATACTAATGTATATATTAAGCAAAAAAATAATTATTATATTATTAAAATTATATTATTTCTCTCAAGTACTCGAGGTTATGAAATATACCTTCTTAGGGTAGAACGACTTACTTTATTAGAATAGTGTTACCTCATATTCCGCTAAACTGCAAACTCACTTAACGATAATAAATCACACAAAAAATATTTAAATGCAAGAAGAAAAAGAGTAGAAGATTAGAAAAAAATTGTGGTTGAAAATTGAGAGTAAGTCCCTCTATTTATTGTCAACAAAAGGTAGTATGAACAAATATTTTTTGTGTCTTATATGTAAATGCATGACCTTTCCGAAAAGTCACTACAGTTTGGAAAAGTCACAACTTATTGAAAATGTCACAACTCTTTTGAAAAGTCACAACTCATCGAAAAATCACAATCCTTTGAAAAAAGTCACAACTCATCAAAAGACTCACAACCTAAGTTAAAAATATTATAGTAATTTAACAATTAAGTTAGGAGTTCATGCTTTTAAGGTAACATAAATAATAACTTTGGCAAAAAATGTCATCTTTAATTTATACCTTTTCTGCTTAGTAGCTATTTATTTTGATAAATATTTTATTATTTTTTTCTCAATGTCTTTTCATGTTACCTCACATGTTGGGAAAAAATGGTGGTATTTGTCTTTAATAACTTCCATGCAAAAATAGGGTATTTTAACACATTTTTGCATGTGGTACTTATCAAGATTTCATTTTTTGATTGTGCAAAAAATATTATCTTAACACATTTCTATAGGTGGGAACTTATCACGACTTCATTTTTTTATTTGTGTCATTTATAATATGTATCAAAATTGATTGTTTTAACACATTTCTATACGTGGATACTTATCAAGATTTCAAATATTTTATCTTATTATGCAAATTTTGCTCTCTTATTTTTTGACTAAATAAGCAAATGGGTATTTAGTATTTCTCATCTGAAAATGGAAATGGAGAATGGTCTGTTTCTCATGTCTACATATATGTATTGAAGAGGGTCAAATTTGTTTTTCAAATGGGTTACTTGGTGGGTTTTCTTATCTTGGATGGATTGAGTAGTTAAATTGGGTTTAAAAAATTATGTGGACCAATAAGATGAAACCATTTGTTTCATTAAATGACTCATCAGTGTTATGTCATTGTGGTGTTAAAAAAGGGCATTTTAGACCTAAATAAAATATTGAGGGCATTTTTGATCTAATAGGTAGAAGAGTATTTTTAAACCATTTATGATACATTAAGGGCATTTTAAACCTTTTCCCTTTATTTATTAACAACATTGGGTTACCATCCGAGCAACTCTTTCTTATCTCATTTTAATCATTGTTATTCTACTCAATAAAAGTACTTTTTTAATTTATAATTTTTGTAAATACATTTAAGAACATATGAATCTTATTTATAAAAAAATAAAATTAGTTTCTAACACTTCAACACAAAACGTACTTATTAAAAAGTTTCAACACCTGATGCTTATCATTATCAAGTTATCAACTACGTCAATCACCTAATCTAAACAGACTCCTGTCATTCTAAAACAATAGTTTTTTACTTTCTTCATCCCATCCCAATTTACGTAATGATATTTAATTGTACCCAAAGTAAATTTAAAAAGTCATTAAATTTTATGTGGCTATAAATCATACTCAAGAACAAAATAAGAAATTTAAAGATGCATCATATTTAACTATAGAGGGATATTTTTTTTGGGATAAATTAAAATTAAAAATGTTCTAGGTAAACTGAAACAAAAAGAGTACTGTACAAATTTTGACACTAGAACACAAATGCAGAACTGCTTATTTATAGAAAAACAGTTTTTTTTCCCGAAAAATGATTTTCAACACTTGTAAATGCTTGTCAACTAATTTTTAATCAGCCAAGCCGATAGAAGAACGGGGAGAAGGGAAGAGAACATTCCTACAACGAAAGCATCCTTTTAAGTTTTTATATTAGAAAGAAGAAAAGAGGTTTGACCAACATGATCACATAAGTACTCAGACGAACAAACTGAAGTTTCAGACTCTCTTAATACACCAGAAGCCTAAACATAATACCCAAGTAAAGCATAACAAAATATGGAAACAATCTCGTATAAAGGTGCTAGCTATCACTTAATCCTTCCAAGTAGCATCCATCAACTCTGAGGTGAGGCTTTTGGAACCCCCCCAGTATGACCAGACTGGGATGTCCGATTTGCACCACCATTGCCATCAGCAGGGTACGCTGCTGGAGGCTGCACATAACCGCCAGCATAGGCACTACTGTAAGGTGGTGGCTGCTGCCCATAGCTAGCAGCCCCATACCCAGGGTGAGCTGTTGGTGTGCCATAAGAGGATGGAGGTTGCTGAATCCCAGAATCACCCTGACCATAACCTGATTGAGCAGTTGCTGCCTGTGGATACCCGGGCCGCACCGGTGGAGGTTGGGCATAGCTACCCTGTGCACTAGGAGATTGCTGAGGCTGACCATAAGCTGGATGGCTAGTCGGAGGCTTTTGGGCTTGAGGGGGCCCATAACCTGCTGCTGGCTGGGCGCCATACCCACCTTGGGAAGTAGGTGGCATCCCATACCCAGCTTGAGTAGACCCTTGAGATGAGTAACTAGGAGTAGGGCTGGGCTGCTGGCCAGGCTGATAGCCTTGTTGGCCCATGGCTGATGACTGAGCTGGTGCAGGTGCTTGACTGCCATCACCTTGCGTACCATGTGAAGTGTTGTGGCCATCAGAAGTTGGGTTCGGTACATTACCATAGCTTGGAGTAGAGCTATAACCTTGTTGCTGATCATAACCAGTACCCTGATAACCAGAGTGAGCAGCAGGTGCATGATATCCGCCGTAGCCATCTTGGGAGTAGCTCTGTCCCTGGTTGTAACCTGTGGCTGAAGGCTGATTGTAACCGTAGGCAGTAGTATCAGTTGAAGCAGCTGAACCTCCAGGTGTTTGTTGCTGTTGTGGGGGTGCCTGCTGACTATAGTAATCATAGCCACCTGCACCACCTGCCTGAGGCGTTTGTTGATTTGGTGCAGTTGTCTGATCCCAACCAGAGGCATATCCACCAGAGGCCTGTTGTGGAGGGTAACCAGGGTAGGGTGGTTGAGACGTATATTGGGGAGATGGACCTGGATATGCTCCAGGTTGAAGGTAACCATAACCAGGTTGTTGCATCTGCGCACCAGGAGGAGCCCAGCTTGCAGGAGGTCGAGTTTGATAACCTTGTTGAGGATATCCTCCAGCCATTCCTGAATTTCTAACACGATTCTGCGAGGAATTGTTGTCTAAAATGAACCAAGAACGATTGATCCAGTCGCATATATTAAGACATTTTCAAAGAGCAAAACAAGCACATAGAGATAACATAAACACAGCAGATAAACCAGCAGCATTACCACAATATAAGCCCAGCATAACTGAAAAATTACCCAACATGATACGGAAAATACACCTACATACCGTACTGGTTGTGTGGTACAAACTCCTGCTTTCCCATCTTCATCCTATTTGAAGCGACGCGTACCATAACAAATAGAAAAGACCATACAAATTCTACATATATGCAAAATAATTCCCAACACAAAAACACTAACAATGGCCAAAGGAGAAATAGAGGCCTTAGTGACCCACCTTATTAAAAGATGAAACGATGTAGGTGAGAGCTTTATGCTGTCAGCAGAGAAATTACTCACATATTGAAAGAATCTCACTACAATATCCTGAACTAAATTATACAATCCAGGCTCTCAGTCATCCTAAATAAACACAGTTTATGAAGATATTAATTAATCCAGAATAAGCACAACACCTCCATGCTATGGGCTCCAAAGATGAACTCTTTATCCTGGTGCTGTCTTCATGAATAATGACGTAGAGTAGACCAAATAGGAAAAAAAAGTGTTATTATGGAAAAAAATGACATTAGTGAACACAAACGGAAAATAATATTGCCAACACGTCGTAGCGATTATTTATTTATTAATTTATTTATATAAAGCTGGTAATGTTGTATTCCCTAGCATTAGAAAGGCAACATACCACTTTCTCTTTGATACAAGATAAGTCAGTCATAAAGACATTGCAAAGCATAACCTAACTACTGCAACAACTGGACTAGAACAAGAAAGAACTTAATCTTCAGGGGCAACACTAAGACGTGTGAGAAAAATATCTCTACCTCTGTGACTAGAATGTTTTTGAACATTCTCAGATGCAATGGATAATCAATTATACGGCACAATAAATGGATTTCTAATTTTGAAATAAAAGATACCAACAAAGTAATAGGAATTCTATGCAGCATAAGTTTCTACCTAACAAACATCCTAGAAATAAATCCAGTTAATATTGACCAGTGTGAAAAATTAATAATATCTCAATTTTGACTCCAAAGAGAAAGAAATAATCTCACAACAACTTGGTCCACTCCCCTGCATCTCTAGAAATGAAGGGTGTCTTTCACTCCAAAAAGAGATAAGTTGTCAGTAGTTAGGTTGGAAACCATACCAGAACACTGCTGAGGGAACACCAACACAAAATGGTTTCATGTTGGTGTCACCTATTGTCCAATACACACTAGCCTACAACATTTCCACAATATCAGTGACTGGATACAAAATTCAACGGATACAGTTTATATCTTATCCTGATATTAACTAAAGAACTCAAACCAAGAATGATCACAATTCTTATAGATAAGAATGCATCCTTAATATTAGAGAAATTTTAGATTGGTTTTAGTTACCTTCTTGAAAAGGCTTGTCGCAACCTGCCTCACACAAAATCAAATATCCAGAAGTCCAGTATAATATTGAACAGATCAGTACACAAAATAAAGGGTTTATCTAGATTTTTGTATGATCATCATCAATAAAATAACTTAAACCTAACATAGACTTCAGATAAAGCCAACCCTGCACCACCTAACCACCTCAATGAACTTGTGAAGAAACTAATCAGAAAACTGACATAAGAAGGTGCAATGTCATACTGCAGAAATGTTTTACAGATTGACCATTTACCCAAAATCAATATGGAGTTATACTGAAGAGTGGAATACTGCACTCTCCACGACCACTTGAAACTAGAACTTAAGTATATGACTGAAAGGAATAAGAGAGGACCTAATTACAACTAGGAAAAAAGCATGACTGAAATGAATAAGAATACTCCCCTCAAACGTAAAGCAGAGCAGGTGCTCATCTCCTTCATACATGAATAATTTGAAATGAATTAGTAAGTCCCATGGACTAAAACTGTAGATAAAAAGGATGGCTGCTAAATAATATCTGCAAGCTATTGAATTCAGACAGGGATATCCATTCATCACAACTTTAGATACAAGTGATGAACACCCAGTGGAAGTTAAGACTTAAAAATGCTCAGCTCATCATCCATGATGCTTTAGCAACATAATAAATAATAAAATATTGTGGTTTGAGCAATCCTCATTTAGAATTCAGCTGGGAACTCACTAATGCAAAAAAGTTAGAGAAGGAAAAATAGAACATTCAGATAAATTGCAATCCTCCACAAATTTAAATCAAGGTGCACAGTAAGAAACAACAAATCCACATCACAAAATACGACATAATCATACATACAACAACATTAACACAGCTGAAAGTGATGGATGAAACAGACAGAGATGTTAGCAGTCAGATTGACAGATTATGCAACTACAGATACCTCACTAGTAACTTCATACACTAGCTGCTTAGCAGCCTCAATCTGTTCAGTTGACCCATCAATTTGTACTGTCCTTTCTGTTGACGTATCACCTGGAGGCAAGTGTAGAGGAATCACCTGTGACAAGTTGGGAAAGGTAAGACACCTGACTTTGAATCTCAACTAAACTGATATGTGATGCTGAAACCACGCAAATCAAGAGTCCTTCACAAAAGGGCATCACTACCATCGCAAAAGTTGCAACACTATCTGCAGAAGATTTTATTATTACCTGAATACGCGCTCCAGTCCTTGCTTGCATATTTTTTATGGTTTCACCTCCTTTGCCAATAATAAGACCAACCTAAAAGCATTTCAATAGGTATGAGAGATAAGATAAACAGGAAACAGTGCATTGCATGATTAACCAACTACAGCAGTAAAAGTCACCTTGTTGTTGGCGACTTTCATTACAAATTGTTCTGCCCCAGCAACCTGTCCAGTTATCCTCCGGGAAACTATGCCTGAACCTCCTGCATCAGCCTATTTGATATATATTGTGCAAGGGAAACACATTTGAAAAGGAAGAACAAGTTCAGTTTGGTTAAGATTCAACACATGAAAGCATTTTAAGGTACAGTTAAGTTCAGGTATAGACAGATAAATAGTACCTCAGAAAGAACGTCACTAATCAATTGTTCAGCCTTAGCAATTTGCTCTGGTGTACCCACGAGTTCAACCCCCCTAGTACGAGAATGCGGATCAGAATCCATGTCTCGAGTAACCTGAATCTTGGCTCCAGACTGTAGTTGAAGATATTTGATTGTCTCCCCACCCCTGCCTATGATCACTCCAACTCTGGCATTTGGTACCTCAATCTTCTTGCTTGGCCCCGGATAACCATATGAATTTGTCACTGCTGGATTAACAATGGGTTTGTCTGCAGTTCAATAAAATACAAAACATGTAAACAGTAAGTGGACTCATAAATAAAGTTGGCTACAGAGGGAACATAAGAACATCAAAGACATATAAAGCACAGCAAAAGTGACGGCATTAAAGCTAAAAAAAGCATCAATTTGCTGCCGATACTGTCACTATAAGTTCAGAATACAACTGTTGACCGGTAATCATTCAAATACAAGTCATAATATTCTCAGGGTAAAAATTCAACAGTCGCAGCAGCCATTTATTTACAAATACCATGTAACTATCAACACAGATCCAAGGTAAATGATTATGCAGTAAAAGTTGGGAGATTCTCGAAATGACAAAACCTTAGAATCTTACAATAAAAGATGGATAAATGCACAAAAACTACACAGCCATTTTCAAGAGTACAATAAAAGAACTATTAATAACAGAGAAGAAACAAAACAACTGTCAACATTTATTTTGTAAGGCATGAGTTTTTCAGCGATTCCATCTATTTATCCAAAATCTACAAAGAAAATAGACATAGACGCAACAAATACAAAAGAAGTAGGAGTAAAAAAGTGAGCAGAAGACCGATCGCAATAGCTATAACCCAACTATTTAATTAACTAAACTCCTCGTTCACAAAGGAGAACAAATAACTCAAGAAAACCTTCTTAAAAATAAGACAGAAACACTGGAGAATCATTTACAAGAACTAAACAGAATTATTTAATAGAAAACAAGAGTTAAAAAAATAAAACTTACGTTCGACAGAATCAAATCCAGCGCCGTTATCAACTCGAGCTTTTTTGGGCTCCGCGGTGTTCAATAGCCTAGCAGCGATTTCCTGAGCCTTCTTCTTAGCGAGCTGGAAATCATCCATAGGCGGAGGAATGGCGTTGTAAGAAGCATCAGGCGATTGGGAAGAAATCGGGGCAGAGAATCCAGTGGGTTTACGGGAAATGGTTTGTTCTTCCTCGTACTTCCTCTTGTTGGTTCCAACCTCTGATGCGTAATGGACGTCCTCTTCCGCCATTGTTGTCGTATGGGGAATCTGATGAGAAGTAGAGTATAGAGTTTTGAAACCCTAAAATGAAAGGTTGACGAAGGATTAGAGAAAATTAGGGGAGAAACGTGCCTTTTTTATACTTCTTTTAAATCATAATATCTTTTTTAATTTTTTTTTTTTATCTATATATCAAATTTCCTATAAAAAATATTTATTTTATCCTTAAAAAAAAGTAAGAAATATTAATTGAGTACATAAGTTAACGTTGTTCTATAATGAACTAAATAAACATAATTAAAAAATATTAGTTTTAACATAATATATAATATGATAACCTTATAAACATATTTCAATGCAAGTAATACAAAAATAAAGCTATATTTCATGACAATTTCTTAAAAGATTATCTATTTTTAATTCTAAATAAATTTTAAATTATAATTTAGAAAATATTTTACTAAATATAATCAAAATATTTTATCTACATAGATTATGGAGAATAAGAAATAATTATAATACATAAGTGTAATATTTAACTTGAATTTAGCTGACATCTATGCCCTCCAATTTTAGATATGCACAAACAGATATTTAAACTTTTAAAGTTGAAAGAGTAGGCACACACATCTTTCATGAAAATTCATGTGGCATACACTCGAACTAATTTATCTTATGTCATGTATGACGCATATTATTCCATGTGTTTTTACTTGTTTAATTTTATACAAATTTAAGTGTTTGTCTATGTACACTTAAAATTTGGAGGGGCATAGATGTCAGTTAAGATCAAGTTAAATCACACGTCTACATATTATACCTAAAAGATAAGTGGATATTGGATATGCATGCATATTATACATACATATATACTTAATGCATGAAATATTAGAATACCAATTATAAAAAATAACATTCGATTTTGTAACAAACTTATAGAAGGATTATTCTATTTGTTGATCCAATTTTAGCTTGATATTTTCAAAGTTAATACTTTTAAGTATTTTATTTGTTAAATAGTTCAAAATACACGTGTTTTTATTTTTAATGCAATTTATCGATAATCATCCTTATTTCTCAAAATGTTAGAATTTTTATCAGTTAATTTTTATCACATTGTTTTGGTCACAATCAATTGAATATATTTACAATATTTGTTCAGTTTGATTAAACCATCTCTCATTGTTGAATTGTATTTTTATATGTCATTGGTTACATTCATTGCATTTATTCATATCAGTTAACTATTTTTTAGGTTAGTCTAGAAATATAATTAAATACAGATAAAGAATTGCATACACAAATATTTTATTAGCCAAAAATTTTGGGCACATAGTTTTGAACCCACAATTTTGAGTCCATGATATTGTACAAAAGATAGTTTTAAATTTCCCATATAAGCTTTACTTGGTCCCAAAGTAAAGGTAGTGGTAAAACTTATATTTTTTAAATTTAAGCAAAACTCATTTTTTCTATGGCCCACCAGGGCCAAAAGCTAGCCAACCTTCTCTCTTACAAACCAACCCAATATCTCCCTTGTCTTCTCCAGCTGCTTACACAAGCCCAAACTTTACCCCACACCATTACTACACCTCCGAGCTTCAGCGAACAACCACCAAATGACCTCAACCCTTTCACCCTTCTTTCTCCCTTAACATATCTCAAATGTACACTCCTTCCAGCCCATTTTTCCTTTCTTAATTTTTTTTGTTTTGCAGGTGTATGAGCTACTGCGAAGGCAAGGCACTCCATTGCCTTCATGTTCTTCACTTTTCTGGAGGAATCTGGCCAACTAAACAGACCCCGATCGCACTCCGTCTCCCTCTCCCTTTTCCCTTTTTATTTTTATTTGTTTTGCAAGTGTTCAAACTGCTGCGAAGGCAAGACACTCTATTTCCTTTGTCTTCTTCACTTTTTTGGTGAAATCTGGCCAACCAAACAGACCCAATCACACTTCACCTCCCTCTTTTTTCTCCTTTTATTTTTACTTATTTTGCAGGTGTATAAATCAATATATTTTTTGGTGACGCCGCCAACTCCAACAACAACAATCATAAGCTCCCTTATGCGACTGAACAAAACTACTCAACACCGCCTTATTTCTTTACCCCATTATTGTTTCAACCACCACCAAACCACGTTGTGACTCCATCTCCAACGAAACAAAACCACTGGACCACCACCCAACCAATCCACAAAACAACTAAAACCCCACCTTGTTTCCCTCTTCCCCAACAGTGAAACCTGACCCAATAGTTGGTCAATCAACAAAAATACCTAACTCTCAAAATCCCCAATGGGTGCTTGAGATTCGTTCGAATATCCGTGCGCACAAATAAAATATTCTTGTAACACTTCAGAAATTTTTTGAGCTAAGACTCGAATCATTCTTCATTGTGAGTAAGATTTTATCAAGTAATTTAAATTTTCTTAAGTGTTAAGGTCACTAGATGAAGCACCTTGAGTTCCAAAAGGAACTAAAGATAATTCATTCAAGTCATTCTTAAGTTCTTTTAAGGTTTAGGTCAACTTCAAATGACCATAACTTTTAGCACAAGATGAGTTAGGAGACCCATAAGATATCAAATGAAAGATATCTGAGTCCTCTTTCCAACGCCGCTGAGTTTGCTAACTTTCGAGTTTAGATGAGGGAGATATGCCTGTTTGAGTTCTGCCTATCCAATTAAGAAAAGTTACCCAAATTAATGAAGGGTATTTTGGTCTTTTACTTACCCCACTAGCCTAGCTCAGTTTTGTTAACCTTTTTGGGGTCTAAACCGATTGAAATCAGTTTTAGTTATTCCCAAATTACGCTTAGGGTTTTGAGAGGAGTTCAAGAAGAGGAAAAGAGGAGAAAAGGAAGAACGATAAAGATTCTTGCAATATTCGAGGAGTTTTCGCCAAGGATTCGATCCTAAGAGGTTTGTAAGTTTTCATAGTGTTGGGTCCGTTCATCCACATGCCAATCATGAGTTTCTCTTGCAAATCTATCCATAAATTTTGAGAAATTTAAGTTCTTGATAAGTGCTCTTGAAGTTTTGCTTTCGTTCTTGAATTATGATGAGTTTGTTGAGGTCTTGAGATAAATCTATGAGTTTGAGAGTTGTTTTTTAGTAGATTTTTGTGTACTTGTATTAGGTAATTGAATCTAAGGAAAATCTGAGGAAACCAATCAATTTTAGGCGAATTTGGATCAGAAAATGAGAAGAGAAATTCGTCAGAATGTTCTTGGGGAAGAGTGGCGCGGCATGCCCCAGATGTGCCAGAGGGTCTGGCATGAAGCACCAACAGTGCGCCAAAATGGGGCCTCTGAAGTTTAGGGGCTGGCACTAGGTTCTCCTTCCCCACCCTTTTTCCATCATTTGCTCCGTCTAAGTTCTTTTAAAGTGTACCTTTACTCCATTTTTTATTCTAACTACTCTAAACTACATATAAACATTGAGAGATCATTCATGACATGAATCATAACCCTTGAATTCATAATTTAAATTTAAGGAAGAGTTATGAGTAAAGTTTGAGAAAGTCCCTTTGAGTCTTTCCGAGGAATCTTCTACAATTACTTATAAATCATTTCAAGACTCAAGTAAGTGAGTATGAGAATTAGGAGGTTGTATTCATGAGTCTACATTATCATTGAGATCCTTGAGTCGAGTTAGTCATGCCCATAATTCCGCATGAATTCCATAAATTTCGTATCTTTGAGAGGAGTAGTATCTTCGAGTTCTATGTTCTTAAGTATTAAGTTCCTAATCCTTTATGAAACTATATTTCATAATTATGGATTACCATATGTTATACATGAAGGTCCTTGAGTTGAGTCGGTCATGCTCATAATTTCGCATGAACCCTATGAGTCGAGCAGTCTTGAGATGAGTAGTATAATTGAGTCCTTGAGTTCTTAAGTTATTGAGTTTCACGTATTGAGTTCTATATATGGTTATTGAAACCCTTGAATTGAGCCGTCCACATCCATAATTCGATATGAACCCTACTTTGAGAAGTTTTTACAATTATTTATAATTTGTTTAAAGACTTGAGTAAATGAGTATGAGGATGAGGATGCGGATGAGGAGAGTCGAGTTTCATTTTTCAAAATGAATATATGGGAACTAAGTATTCCCAAGAGTAAATATTTTTACATTTCAAATGAGGAGAAACACCAATTTCCAAAGGAGCTTATGAGGAGTTTTGAGTACTATCTCTTTTAAGAGAAATCTTTTGAGCAATAATCTCAAAGTTTGAGGATAAAGAAGTGTTTTTTTAAAACATAAGAGCATGAGTTATATTTTTGGGAGTAGTATTGAGCACCGATATGGGGGAGAGTTCAGACAACTCACAACCCCCATAAACCATGTAGCCAACGTGGGTAGAAAGGGTCATACTTTTTAGATGATTCCTTATTGCTTTTTAAGCATACCTTAGTGGATCCACTTAGTTGAGGAGTTCTACACCCCGGCAAGGTATATGACAATTCTGGCAGCGTGGGCGAGACATTGTATCATCACATTGCTCATAGTGATGGTTATCAGTTTGTCACGACCCAGGGGTACCCCCTAGACGTAACATGGCGTACTTGACCCCGAAGGGGTCGCATACAAGCCCTTAGCAAAATCATAACATAAGATCATAGAAAATATGGGAAAATTTAAAACTTCTTTAAAACATACAATCGAAAACACTTTCCATAAACAAGCGGACGTCTTTACTAACTCTTTGTCTCAAACCATCTATTAAAACTCTTGAATAAAAGACTTGGGACGCAACCCACATAAGTGTCTAAAACATAAGGTACATGACATAAAGGAAACATAAGGGGTTTGTCCTCGAAGCTATGAGGACTCACCAATTCTTCAACTCTTCTTGCACCTTAGAAACCTAGCCTACAAAGCAACTCAATCTCTGAAACCCTATATTTGGTTAGAATGTAGGCAATATACATTAGTACAAAATGTACCAAGTATGAAAGCTAGAACAATATCATAAGAGCATCTCAAAATGATTAGTCAACATAAGACATAAGCATAAGAGATAATAACATAATCATAGCATAGTCTCCAACGTAAACATCATATAATCATAAGCCAACATAAGACATAAGTAATGAGCATAGGAGATAAGTCATATTCATAGAAGCATAGTTTACTCTTAGTCATCTATACCATAATAGCACCATTCTCAAGTAACCTCAAAAGTATATAAGTGCAAAGCAAGAATAGCATCCCATAATACCACCCAAACCAAGTAACCCTTTTTAGTCATCTTAATCATAATCTATATATATGGTCAACTCTTAAGCTTCTTTACCATAAGGGTATCATACTCATAAGTAACCTCAAGGCACACTTGTGCAATGCATGAAAGGCATCCCATAATACCATTCATACTAAGCATCACCTTTAAGTCAATATAGCTCTATTTACCCTCCTTTAGTCTCACTCTTTAGCTTACTTCATATAGACAAGGGAACTACCATCCTTAGTCAACATATCATGGAAGGCAACTATAGCACAACCCTATCTTAAAATACATCACTCATAAGAACTCTTTCTTGAATGACCCTAAGTCATACTTGTGCAATGCACGAATAGCACCCCATAATACTACTCATGCTAAGTACTACTTTTAGTTCCTCATACTAATACTTCTTGATTTGGAACCTAGTTCCTCTCTTTAACTTTAGAACACTATGAGGTATTCTCTTAAGTACATCTTAGTTCATTATTAGATTGAACCCTATGAGATACTACTTTTAGCATGTCTAGGTTCATCATCTACATTGCCTCTATGAGATACTACTTTAAGTATGTTTAAGTCCATTCATACTCTTGAACACTATGAGGTACTTCATTAAGTATTTCTTAGTTCAATTATGATTTAGAACACTATAAGATGCTTCTTCAGGCATGTCTAAGTTCATTGGATATGGAGATTGCTACTAGAAACCTTAACTCAATTATGTGAAGGCTTCCATCTTATAAGACCTAAATTTGGGAAAACCCAAACTCTACTATGTAAGAGTTCCCCCTTTTATCTTGGATAGTCCTCACATTGACTAGGTGTGGTTCTTTCTACTTGGAGCCCAGACTCTATCTTGTGTGACACTTCATCTCATCTTCAATATCTACTTGGAGCCAAGAATACACCCCAAGGTTTACTTGTTAAGACTTGCTTAACACTTATATCTCATGGAAATATGTCCTTGACAACCAATCCATGTTCAAGTGCTTCTATCAGTTCATACCTTCAAGTATTTATAAAGTAGATTAGGTGAGTATAGGCCTTTCACCACAAATCCACCTATTAAACTTCTATTCATCACATTGACTCGACTCTCAAAGCCCTAGTGATACAACATTAATGTAATAAGCTTCATCTTAAGCAATTCTTATCACACTCCTCACTATTAGTGATTCTTAGTCACAATTCATCATAAAAGTTCAATTCCATCTTTACAAGTCAAGACCCATCATATTTAATAAAGTCTAGTTCAATTCATAATTACATGTTCCTAACCTTGAACAAATACTACTCATATCATTGATTTAAGAGAGTCACATTTGAACCTTCAATTTGACCTCTAATGACAGAAACCCAAAAATATCACATTCATCAATTTAGACTAGGGTTTACCATAGAAATCACATAAATCATCATAATATCACTAAACAAAGCTAACTCAATCATAATTATGTATTATCCACTATATTAGAATCATACCCACATCCTACCCACAATGTTAAAAGAACCCTAGTTAGAATTGAGTTTTTGATCTACAATTGGGGGATTAATAAGGGGGTTCTATGGGTGGAAGAACCCATAGATGATAAGCTAAATGTACCTTAATCAATGATCTAGCACAAGCCTTTAGCAATGGAACCTTTGTTCTTTACCTTAGCTTCAAGCCCTAGCTTTTTCTTCTATGGAGGTCTTTCTTAGAGAGAGAAATATTTGAGAGAGGAGTGATTGGAGGTTTTGATTCTAAATGACTTGGTTGGTGTTTAATGACTTAAAAAGACTTTATCTATATGTATAAAACCCATATAAAATGACCCCCATATAAAACTAACTAAATAGGAATTTACATAAATGACCCTAATTTGACAGCTCCCGTCCAGGGACCACGTCCACTTGGATGGTCCATCAAGGGCACCACTGCCCGTGGTGGTGCCCTTGGTCCCTTGACCAGTGACCCTTCTTATCTTGGAATCCTTCCTTGAGGCTAAGGGAAGTCCATGAGGCCTCCCACGGTCCGTGGTCAAGCGAACTATCCGTGGTGATGGTCGTGGCCCCTTAGGCAGTAGCCTAGCCTCAAGGCTTGACCTACCAAAAATCTAAGGGGTCTTCATGGACCC
The DNA here is from genome assembly GCA_037074985.1 of Solanum bulbocastanum. Taxonomy (NCBI): domain Eukaryota; kingdom Viridiplantae; phylum Streptophyta; class Magnoliopsida; order Solanales; family Solanaceae; genus Solanum; species Solanum bulbocastanum. The sequence continues at coordinate 36,964,216 of CM073604.1, read as the reverse complement.
CTTCACGGACCGTGGTCAAGACCACTGGTCGTGAACTCCTTGGGTATGGCTTGCCAAGGTTGCGCAGCCTTGGCCCCTTGGATTAGGCTTGCCATTTTGCCTTGACACTTGACCTTCCCATGCTCAACCAAATTCTAAATGGTCGTCTTAGCTACGAGGTTTAACACGTACCTTGGCATTCAACTACTAAACCCCTTATTTCAAGCACGTAAAGTCTTATCTACGACTCTAATTCTCAATAATCACACTCTAAAACCCTAACTTATGGCCCTAGTTTAGTCTACTAATTTTCGAGGAGTTACACGGTTAGATAATCTCCCAAACAAGAGTTATTATTGTATTTTTACATACAATTGAGTTACTATCTATTGTTTTATAGTTTTTCATATATTTCATCTTTTCTTGTAGCTTTATCCTTAAGTATCTTGAGCTGAGTAGCTTGAGTTAAGTATCTTGAGTTGAGTATCTTGAGCTGAGTATCTTGAGTTGAGTATTCTATTATTGAGTGGGGTTTGAGTTGAGTTGAGTGAGTTGGAGAAGAGGTAAGTATGTTTCTTTTTATCAGTTCATGCTTATGTTTATGCTTTAGAATTCTCCTTACATGCTCATACATTCAATGTACTGACGCCATTTGGCTTGAATCATTTAATGATGGAGATACATGTATTCAGGATCATCAACAGACGTTTCGTTGAGGTCATGTGATATTCCAGTCAGCTTTGGTGAGCTTTCTTATAATCTAGAGAATTTCACCTTTACCTTAAAGTTTGTAGTTTGGAGATGTCATGGGTCTTGTCACGATATCCTTCTATAATAGTAGAGGCTTCATAGATAGACAAAGTTGAGTAGTTTTCAGTGTGTACCATTCTTGCAGTTGTTTTTACAAACTCTGAGTTTATTTATTGAGTATGGTTCAGACTATTTTAAAGTTGAGTATTTGAATTTATTGAATTTAATTCAGTTCTAAGCTTATGTATGCTTGGGTTAGTCTTTCGCTTGTAGTCAGCCAGGATGAGGGTTCTCTTGGGGACCAACAATAGTTCTCGAGTACTGATCACGTCCAGGTGTAGGCTCGGTCGTGACAATGCTATCCCACCAAATTTGATATTGCAGACTCAATGGGGTAGTTAAAACTTTTAATTGAGGTCATCTTTATAAATAGTGGGTCCAACTCGAATGGTCAATTTTTGGATTGCTAGTTGAGATTTAGACGCCATTGAAAATGTAATTGTAAAAATAATCTATTATTTAAGACAGAAATAACATCTGAACCCAAGCTTTATTTTAAGCTAAATTTCACAGGTGGGGCTCAAAATTGGCCCAAAATCCTTGAGATCCGCACGAAAGGTCAATCAAGATCAAACTCGATGTTTTAAAGCTAATGTAACCATTATAACTGTATTTTGAGTCCATCTTTTTGAACTTTTGACCGAAGTCAATCGTTCAAGTTTTAGAAGATCCTGAACACAACAACTTGCACATAATCCAATGAACGACCAGGTGACCAAACTGTCAGTCCTAACAAGTTATAAATAACTTGAGATCCGTATAGGAACACTTCGATAAAAAGAAGGAATTTACACACAAATGACAAGGATGGTCTTTACAATCATAGTCCGACAAAAGTTAGTAATGGATATATAATCACAATTAAAAAATAAGAGGATAGGTAGTTCCACATAATCAACAAACTAGTCACAAGTCATAAAAATCATCATAAATACAACATTTGTCATGATCCTAAATTGGATCATGATGACGTCTATCATAAACCCTCCAATTGCAAGCCAAAACTCAGAAAACACACGATAAATATATTTAGAAGTTACTTACAGGAAAGCAATAATAAGACATAATAGGTCCAAATTTGTACATAATGGTACAAAATATACAATAAAGGACCAAGAGTGACCAGGCAAGATGAGTATATTCAGAACTGAGTTCTGGATCTTCTGTCATTGGTATATGAGAATATACGCACATAAAAGGATTATATACAACACATATGTCTAATCAAAATATAATATACATAGATAGTGCAAAACATGGAAAACAACAAATCACTGAATACAAAAAACTCACTGCGATCCAATAACAATGGCCTCAAGAGATCTAAAATCAACGAGGGTTGCTCCTCTTTGGCACTGGATGAGAAAAAGATGTAGAAATGTATAATGAGTACCAAAATATGGGTACTCAGTGTAACGCCCCGAAATGCTAACAAGAGTTGCATGTCTATTTACCGTTGCTTAGTTTCTACAATATGTTTTACTCTCTTGTTGGGAACTTGAAATGTTGTGATAAGTGCTAGTTTGCTTAGTATAAATTTGATCGTAATTTTAGGATTTTATGGGGGTATTTTCGTATTAATCTAATTAAAATTATGTATAATTTTAAAATGAGGTGAAGGATATATAGATATAGGTGTATATGTATGCATTTTGGGCAGCCTACAACACTATTTGGGGCAGCTTGAGGGACAACTGGGATTGGGGATAAATATCCCTTTTGGATCCTATATTTTTACATCTTTTCTTTGAGATAATTCAGGCATTGAAGTATAAAAACCTTAGAACCCTTATTAACCTTTTGTTCATCAAAATCACAAGAGAAAAACTTGGTTCTCTTGGCTGGAATTCGATACAACCACTGCTTTTTGGTAAGTGCTGAAATCTGTTTTTGTAGTTGAGTAGTGTGTATTACGTTTAGAATATCTCATCCTATAGAACTCTGTTTTGGGTGAATAAATATGATTTGGAAAGCTAATTCATATACCTACAACTCTTATGTTTATGTGAAACTCTAACTTAGCTGTTATGGATTCGAAATATGGGACGCAACACAGGACAAATTATGTCCAGATTTCGAAATTTGAAATCTTGTATGAACCACTGTTAGTGCGTCGATGATATCTTTTTGTACAAAATGTATTTTTTGGTGATTCTTATTGTGATGCAACCTTAAGAGATGTATCTACATCTTTCATGAAGGTTATAAAGTCTAATTTAGCTGTTTTGGATTCGAAATATGGGACGCAATACAGGACAAGTTCTGTCCAGATTTCAGATTTAGAAATCCTGTATGGACAGCTGTTAGTGTATCGATAATATCTTTTTGTAAAAAATGTATTTTTTGGTGATTCTTGTTGTGTTGCAACCTTAAGAGTTATATATACATGTTTACTGAAGGTGATAAAGTCTAGTTTTGCCGTTTTCCTATTCAAATCTAAGTTGCAACATTGGAGTACTAGACTGGCCAGAATCACTGTTTTGGGAATATAGTTGTATCTGTGCAGGCTGAGCTTACTTGTGATGATAATCCTATTTTATTTCGACATTATTGAGATATTAGGAATTAAATAAGTTATTTAATTGTATTTTTATGGTTGTTTATACTTGTGAACAAGTTGAGGGCCTAGATACGTTGGTTGGTCTATGGTTTGAACTCGGGGAGTTGTGTTGGACTGTGGCTGCGCTAAAGTATTGAGGTTTGTGTATAAACTTGTAATTTCACTCTTGTAATGGCTGGTATATATGAAATTTGATCTTGATACTTTGGTTACCTCTTGTCACTTTGCATTGTCGTGTTGGTATGATGCTTGTGTAACTCGCCCACTTGTACGGATTATTTGATCACGTGGCACTCTTGTTGGGACCTTGTCCTTCTTGTGGCTGTGACTTTGTCATTATTGGCATGCCTCTTGATTCAGATCATTTGCCATCTTGACTCTGGATTTGTAGTTCGTCTTAAGAATGGAAATTGTCCATTTTAAGTATGAACTAGAAAGCCATTTTTAATATGGTTCTTGGTTCTCTTGATTATTAGGCTGTGACCTTTCTTGATACAGGGCTTCGGTGCTTCTTGATACAGGGCAGAGATCCTTCTGGATACTTGCTTGTGCCGGGTGTGATGACATGAAGTATATATTGGGCTCATCCTTGCTATGGAATATCTTGGAAAATGATGCTATGAGCGTTCTTGACATTTGAATCTTTAAATATCGAACTTGATACTCTTTATATATTGTTACTTGATTTATATAATTATTATGTTTCAAATATGTTGCTCATTGACTTGAGAATGGTAGCTTTGTGAAAGTTGAGGATTCCGAGCCTATAGTTTTTACACCACTAAGCTATATGCTTAGTGACAATTGTTTCTATCATAGGGCCTGATCGAGAGGAGGCATGAAGAAGGCCATGAGAAATGGAAATTTTGAGAACTTTTAAGAAGATCACATTTGCATATAGACATCTATATTTTGTATAGATTTTAGTACTTATACACTATTTATATGATGTATTTTTGCATGAAATTTTGAGGGCTAACCGTATTATGTCAATGGGTTGTAATTTAGGTATGGCTATATGTTGGATTTATTTGGGGTGTGTAAGCCCAAGTTTTGTAATATGCTACATTTCTTACTTGTTTGGAATGATCGTATGAAGCATGAACCCAATTAGTTTGGGTACTTGAAAGTTGATGATATAAGCATGAACCCAATTAGTTTGGGTACTTGAAAGTTGATGATTTTTTTTATTATCATTATTTACTTGCATGGGGACAATATATGCATAAAAATATCTCATGATTTATTTGCATATGGTAATTGGAAAGGGTTGTTACAAGTTTGGTATCAGAGTGTAGGTTTGTTTTTCTAGGATTTTTGTTGTGAATTACTTGTATCCTTGTTCGCTTTCGGAGAAAAAAAGTTTTATTTGGACTGTTTGTTCACTTACATGATTTATAATATTTTATCGCATGTAGAGTGCTCATACATCATATACATGCCCATAATGCATTATGATATTCTCTTTTGAAGGAATTAAGTTATGGCCTCTTCTACTGCCGATCTATGAAAGCTGCTCATGAAGGTTTGCACTAGAAGAGGTTGAAGAACCTTTCTCGGATCATTTTGTTCCCCACACTAGTGGGTCTGAAGTGGGAAACCATCAGGGTGCCAGAGCTGGTTCACATCTCCACATGAATCGTGGTACTTAAGCTATGAATCCTCCTTTTCAACAAATGGCTGAATTCTTCCACCACATGGCTGAAGTGATGCATGATTCCAACGTGATTAACTTTGAGAAAATGAGGAAAATAGGTGGAGTGGAGGTTGAAGGTACCGTTGATCCCACGGATGCTGAACAATGGTTGGAGCACATAGAGAGGGTATTTGAGCAGTTAGAGTACTCAGATGTTGCCAAATTTAAGTATGCTATTTCCCTCTTACAAAAGGATGCTTATGATTGGTGGGTAGTGTTCCGAATGCCAAGGTAAAACCTTCTGTTCTTACTTGGGATGATTTTCTTAGGGAATTTCGTATGAAGTATGTCCCACCTGCTTATTGTGATGCAAAGAGAAAGGGGTTTTTGAATCTAAGGCAATGAGGCATGTCTATTGCTGAGTACCAACAGAAGTTTCTAAGGCTCTCTCGTTGTGCTGGAGGTATTATTAAAGAGGAAAAAGACAAGTGTAGGAAATTTGAAGATGATTTAAATGATTCCATTAGGAAGAATGTGGCGATCTTGCAACGTGAGAACTTTTGTAAGTTAGCGTTTGCTGCTTTTACTTGGGAACGACTTGAGAAAGAAGAAGCTAATCGAAATGAAAACAAATTCTGAAAGCCTAGATCAGATTTTGGAGGTCCATCCAAAATGGGAAGGTTTGATGATTCTAAAGTTGGTAGTGTTAACAGGCCACCTCAGCAAAAGCAAAATAGATTAGAATTTTCTACAGTTAGCACTCCAAATTATGGCCAAGGCAGGTCTCATGTTCCCACTTGTCCACAATGTGGAAAAAATCATTATGGTACTTGCAGGAGAGCTTCTGGTGCATGTTTCAATTGTGGGAGCTTTGATCATAAAGTGAAGGATTGTCTTAATCCTAATAACGCTCCTTCCTTGAGAATTGAAGGCTCAGTTTATAAGCCTTCTATTAATCCTCCGCGAACTAATGAAGGTGCAAGACCTAAAAATATACAAGCAGCAGGTGCAAGTGGAGAGAATAAAGCTAGTGGACCAAGAGCTACTGGACACGCTTATGCTATGAGGCATAGATAGGATCAAGATGGAAAAGATGTGGTTTTCAATAAATTTCACTTATTTGGCTTATGTGTGTTTACATTATTTAATCCTGGTTCTACACATTCTTATCTTTGTTCATCAGTTGATCTTCCTAAAAACGTGTAATCTATGAAAGTTAATTTTGATGTGTTGGTTGAAATTCCTTTGGGTCATCAAGTTGTGTGTAATCGTGTGTATCAAGATTGTCCTTTCATGATTCAAAATCTAGTCTTCCCTGCTGATTTGGTTGAAATGCCCTTCAAGGATTTTGATGTTATTATTGGGATGGATTGGCTTTATAAATATCATTGCAGTGGTAGATTGTAGGTCTAAGCATGTGACTTTTAAAGATCCTACACTTTCCACATCATTGTACAAGGTGAAAGATCATTGACATATAGTATTATTTCTGCGGCTTTGGCAAGGAAGTTGATGCTTCAAGGTTGTAGGGAATACCTTGCTCACATAGTTGATACACGGTTGGAGAGTCCTGGTATCAAGGATATACCTGCTGTATGTGATTTCCCAAAAGTCTTCCCAGAAAACCTTCCGAGATTGCCCCCAAAAAGAGAGGTTGAATTTCCAATTGAGCTTATTCCTGGATCTACTCTTATTTTTATCACACCTTATAGAATGGCTCCGACAGAATTAAAAGAATTGAAATCTTAATTGCAAGAACTTCTTGAGAAGGGTTTTATTCGACCTAGTGTTTCTCCTTGGGGAGCCCCGGTTTTATTCGTAAAGAAGAAAGATGGCACTCTCAGGCTTTATATTGACTATAGACAATTGAATAGAATCACAATTAAGAATAGATATCTGCTACCAAGGATCAATGATTTATTTGACCAACTGAAGGGTGCTAAAGTATTCTCGAAGATTGATTTAAGATCTGGATATCACCAACTGCGGGTTAGAGAGAATGATATTCCTAAAACTGCTTTTAGAACTCGGTATGATCATTATGAATTTTTGGTAATGCCATTCTTGTTGACATATGCTCCTTCGGTGTTCATGGATCTAATGAATCGAGTATTCAAGCCTTATTTTGATCAATTTGTGGTTGTTTTTATAGATGATTTTAATATTTTCTAGAAGTAGTGAAGATCATGATAAACACCGCCGAATTATTTTGCAAATTTTGAAAGAGAGGGAACTTTATGCAAAACTTTCCAAGTGTGAATTTTGGCTTAATGAAGTGAAGTTTTTGGGACATGTTGTATCAGCCGAAGGCATGAAGGTGAATCCTAGTAAGATATAAGCAGTCGTTGAGTGGAGACCTCTTAAAAGTCAAACCGAAGTAAGAAGTTTCTTGAGCTTAGCAGGATATTATAGAAGATTTGTGAAAGACTTTACTATTATCGCCTCTCCATTGACTAAACTATTGCAGAATGAAGTGAAGTTTAATTGGAAATACAAATGCCAAGAAAGCTTTGAAACTCTCAAATCCTTGTTGACTCAAGCACTTATACTTACTTTACCGACTGAAGGGAAGGAGTATGTAGTATATAACAATGCTTCTCACAATGGTCTCAGATGCGTTTTGATGCAAGAAGGGAAGGTTATTTCTTATGCTTCTCGAAAATTAAAACCGCATGAATTGAATTATCCTACTCATGATCTTGAACTTGCCGCGGTAGTGTTTGCTTTAAAAATATGGCAATACTATTTGTATGGAGAGAAATGCCTTATATTCACTGATCACAAGAGCTTAAAGTACTTGGGTACCCAGAAGGAGCTAAACCTCGGACAGCGTAAATGGCTTGAACTCATTAAGGATTATGACTGCACGATTGATTATCATCCAGGTAAAGCAAATGTGATTGCAGATGCCTTAAGTAGAAAATCCTTTGCAAGTATTTCTTTGTGTTCTTTGCCCTTGCTTCTTGAGTTAAGAGCCATGAATGTTTGTTTCACACTTGATTCAAAGGGTTCAGTTATTGCTAATTTGCAAGTAAAGCCAATATTACTTGAACAGGTGAAAGAAGCACAAAAGTTAGATGAGAAACTTGTCAAAGGGACCCGAGAAGTTCAAAACGGGGAAAAACTTGATTTTACATTATTAGAGGATGGTGTCTTATTTTATCAAGATAGACTTTGTGTCCCTAATGATGACAATTTGAAGAGAGGGATATTGAATGAAGCATATACCTCATTATATATAATGCATCCTGGGGGTACAAAGATGTACCAGACCATCAAAGCAAATTATTGGTAGAATGGTATGAAGAAAGACATTATGGAGTTCATTTCTAAATGTTTGGTTTGTCAACAAGTAAAGGCAGAACATTAGGTCCCAGTTGGCTTACTACTGCCCTTGTCGATGCTGGAATGGAAATGGGAGAGAATAACTATGGACTTTGTTTCTGGACTTCCTCGCACCCAAAGAAATCATGATGCAATATGGGTGATTGTGGACATACTAGTGTGCACTTTTTAGCAATCAGGATGGATTACTCACTTGAGCGTTTGGCCGAATTGTACATTAATCAGATTGTAAGACTACATGGGATCCCTATGTCTATTGTATCTGATCGAGACCCAAGGTTTACATCTATATTTTGGGGTAGCTTGCAGGAAGCTTTGGGTACTAAGCTGAAATTTAGTACTTCGTTCCATCCTTAGACAGATGGTCAGTCGAAAAGGGTGATACAAGTTTTGGAAGATATGCTTCGAGCTTACATTATGGAGTTTGAGGGTAGTTGGGACAAACACTTGACTTTGATAGAGTTTGCTTACAATAATAGTTACCAATCGAGTATTGGAATGCCTCCCTAAGAAGCTTTGTATGGAATGAAATGTCGGACCCCTCTTTGTTGGAGTGAAGTTGGTGACAGGAAACTCATTGGTCTTGAAATTGTGCAACAAATAGAGGACAAGGTAAAAATTATCAAGGATCATCTAAAGATTGCTTCGGATAGACAAAAGTTGTACGCTGATCTTAAAAGGCGTGACATTGAATATCAAGTGGGAGATAAAGTATTTTTAAAGGTATCTCCATGGAAAAATATTATGAGATTTGGCAAAAAGGGAAAACTTAGTCCTCGATTTATTGGACCTTATGAGATACTTGAAAAGGTTGGACCGATTGCATATAGATTGGCTTTGCCTTCTGAGTTAGACAAGATCCACAACGTCTTCCATGTTTCTATGCTCAGAAGATATCGTTCCGATCCATCTCATGTGCTTCCAATTGAATCTATTAAGGTTAATCCAGACTTAACGTATAATGAAGAACCTATTTTAATTCAAGCTCGGGCAGTGAAGCAACTTAGAAACAAGGAAATCCACTTAGTAAAGGTACTTTGGAGGAACCATTCGGGGAAAGAAGCTACCTGGGAGAGAGAAGAAGCCATGAGGACCCAGTATCCGCACTTGTTTCGGGACTAATGTAAGGTAAATTTTGAGACAAAATTTTTCTTTAGGGGGAGAGGGTTGTAACACCCCTAAATGCTAACAAGAGTTGTATGTCGATTTACTGTTGCTTAGTTACTACAATATGCTTTACTCTCTTGTTGGGAACTTGAAATGTTGTGATAAGTGCTAGTTTGCTTAGTATAAATTTGATCGTAATTTAAGGATTTTATGGGGGTATTTCCGTACTAATCTAATTAAAATTATGTATACTTTTAAAAGGAGGTGAAGGATATATAGATATAGGTGTATATGTATGCATTTTGGGCAGCCCACAACACTATTTGGGGCAGCTTGAGGGACAACTGGGATTGGGGATAAATATCCCTTTTGGATCCTATATTTTTACATCTTTTCTTTGAGATAAGTTCAGGACTTAAAGTCTAAAAACCATAGAACCCTTATTAACATTTTCTTCATCAAAATCACAAGAGAGAAACTTGGTTCTCTTGGCTGGAATTCGATACAACCACTGCTTTTTGGTAAGTGCTGAAATATGTTTTGTAGCTGAGTAGTGTGTATTACGTTTAGAATATCTCGTCCTATAGAACTCTGTTTTGGGTGAATAAATATGATTTAGAAAGATAATTCATATACCTACAACTCTTATGTTTATGTGAAACTCTAACTTAGCTGTTATGGATTCAAAATATGGGACGCAACACAGGACAAGTTATGTCCAGATTTCGGAATTTGAAATCTTGTATGAACCACTGTTAGTGCGTCGATGATATCTTTTTGTACAAAATGTATTTTTTGGTGATTCTTGTTGTGATGCAACCTTAAGAGATGTATCTACATCTTTCATGAAGGTTATAAAGTCTAATTTAGCTGTTTTGGATTCGAAATATGGGACGCAATACAGGACAAGTTCTGTCCAGATTTCAGATTTAGAAATCCTGTATGAACAGCTGTTAGTGTATCGATGATATTTTTTGTAAAAAATGTATTTTTTGGTGATTCTTGTTGTGTTGCAACCTTAAGAGTTATATATACATGTTTAATGAAGGTGATAAAGTCTAGTTTTGTCGTTTTCCTATTCAAATCTAAGTTACAACATTGGAGTACTAGACTGGCCAGAATCACTGTTTTGGGAATATAGTTGTATCTGTGCAGGCTGAGCTTACTTGTGATGATAATCCTATTTTATTTCGACATTATTGAGATATTAAGAATTAAATAAGTTATTTAATTGTATTTTTATGGTTGTTTATACTTGTGAACAAGTTGAGGGCTTTGATACGTTGGTTGGTCTACGGTTTGAACTCGAGGAGTTGTGTTGGACTGTGGCTGCGCTAAAGTATTGAGGTTTGTGTATAAACTTGTAATTTCACTCTTGTAACGGCTGGTATATATGTAATTTGATCTTGATACTTTGGTTACCTCTTGTCACTTTGCATTGTCGTTGGTATGATGCTTGTGTAACTCGCCCACTTGTACGGATTGTTTGATCACTTGGCACTCTTGTTGGGACCTTGTCCTTCTTGTGGCTGTGACTTTGTCACTATTGACATGCCTCTTGATTCGAATCATTTGCCATCTTGACTCTGGATTTGTAGTTCGTCTTAAGAATGGAAATTGTCCATTTTAAGTACGAATTAGAAAGCCATTTTTAATATGGTTCTTGGTTCTCTTGATTATTGAGTTGTGACCCTTCTTGATACAGGGCTTCGGTCCTTCTTGATACAGGGCAGCGACCCTTCTTGATACTTGCTTGTGTCGGGTGTGACGACATAAAGTATATATTGGGCGAGCCTTGCTATGAAATTTCTTGGAAAATGATGCTATGAGCGTTCTTGACATTTGGATCTTTAAATATCGAACTTGATACTCTTTATATATTGTTACTTGATTTATATAATTATTATGTTTCAAATATGTTGCTCATTGACTTGAGAATGGTAGCTTGGTGAAAGTTGAGGATTCCGAACCTATAGCTTTTACACCACTAAGCTATATGCTTAGCGACAATTGTTTCTATCGTAGGGGCTGATCGAGAGGAGGCATGAAGAAGGCCATGGGAGATGGAAATTTTGTGAACTTTTAAGAAGATCACATTTGCATATAGGCATCTATATTTTGTATAAATTTTAGTACTTATACATGATTTATGTGATGTATTTTTGCATGAAATTTTGAGGGCTAACGATATCATGTCCATGAGTTGTAATCTAGGTATGGCTATATGTTGGGTTTATTTGGGGTGTGCAAGCCCAAGTTTTGTAATATGTTACATTTTCTACTTGTTTGGAATGATCGTATGAAGCATGAACTCAATTAGTTTGGGTACTTGAAAGTTGATTATATAAGCATGAACCCAATTAGTTTGGGTACTTGAAAGTTGATGATATTTTTTTATTATCATTATTACTTGCATGGGGACAATATATGCATAAAAATATCTCGTGATTTATCTGTGTATGGTAGTTGAAAAGGGTCATTACACTCAGTAGGCATCATAAGCCTATTAAGCTCAAATAGAGACTATATAAATAAAAATGGCACGATAGTGCTAACACTTAAAATGAGTGTTGGCTAGAAATTTTCTTATAATCTTTGATAGTGAAGATAATAATAACGATGAATAATTCATGTCTATACAAGTCTATAAAAAATAGACATACAATGCAAGATGATCCAATGCACATGTGGCCAACACGTAAAAGTAAAAAGTTCTTATATAGCCTCGCTGGCATCCCCATGGGCTTCCAAGAACATTATATAGATCCACTATTTCTCAACTACAGAGGCAATTAGCATAAAACCTGAAATTTAATTTGTGGGTTGCCGAAGCATATCATCATATGCAATAAACATAAAAGCCCTAAATTTGTAGACCGCTGCCACTCAACTACATATGCAATAAAGTAAACTGAGAAAGGGTCGTGGGAGTGACTCACGAACTGTACATAAAAGCAGTGCATCCGTTAAAAATCATCAGACACAATAACTCAAGGAAAAATTCTCTTAAAATTCTAAATGTTTACACAGTAATTATTACAATTCAAATTGACATGAAATAGATGGAAATGCTAAACTAATATTATGAAAACCTAGTAGTCAACTACACCCCAAAATTTTCTAAGTTAAGACCTGAATAATTCTTCATTTACGTATAAGGTCGTGTCAGGTGATTCTTAAATTATTCTTAGGTTTCATGGTCAATTCTTTAGTGTGAGAATAAATTTGGAGATGAATTAAGGTCACAATAATCTCCTAGCACAAAGTTGAGTTGAAAGCTTTTTCACCGATTAAGTTTTGATATAAGATTTTACTTGGGTCAACTTCAAATAATCATATCTCTTAGAATATAAAGATTTAGGTGACCCATAAACTTTCAAACTAAAGGTATTTGAATATTCTTTCCAACGCCACCAATTTTGTATCAATCAGAGCTCCGAGTAAATAGTTGTGATCATATTAGTACTGATATAGTGTAGTGACGCATTAGTTGATGGAAAAACACTAAAAAGGCTCATTTTTATCTTTATACCTCTAAGAAAACCCAGAACGAATTTCTTGACTAATAAAATGCCCAAAAAAATTAGACTTTTATTTCATAATCCCCCATTCTATTCTCTTTCAAACCCTAAGGCAAAATACTAAGGAAAATCAAACCATAAGACGACCATGCAAGATTTTTTCAAATCTTTTTCGAGATTCCTCTTCAAGGTAAGTTTTTTTCCCAATAATTCCATTCCTATCGACTCAAATTTCTTCATACAATTATGAGTCTTTAATAGAAATCTTAATTATTGATCATAGAATTTTCATGAAACTAATTCAAAAATCTCAAGAAAGGTTTTTTGATCGTTATTCTTCAATCTAGGGTTTCAGGTCTTCCAATCAAGTTCTTCTTCGTGATTCTTCAAGAACCTTGTTCTTCCAGGTATGTAAGACTATTCTTAGTGTTGGACTAGTTCGTCCTCACACCATACATCAAAATTCAGTCAGTAAGAGTAAATCCAGTATTCTACTCAAAGATCCATGAAATTCTAAATATGAATTGTATTCTTATTTCGAGTTCAAATTTCCTAATTATGAGATTATTGGGTTGTTGGTCATGCTTTTATTTCAATGAACCCTACTTGACATTTTATTGAAAGCCTTTGTGCATTTATTTCCATGTATTGATTTTGGAATTATAAAGTTAGTTCAAGAGTATTTTAAAGTATCTTTTAAGAAGATTTTAAGGGAACATACATGGTTCCAAAAGTACTATTTCATATTGAGAAAAGAATTATTATTTTAAGAAGAGCATAAAATGTTTTCAAAAGCATTTCAGCAAGAAAAAGAGAAGTTCAGTTACCCCTTAAAGAGAATATTATTTTTCACATTGAAAAAAGTGTACTATTTTTCAGAAAAGTATAAAGAGTTTTCAGACAAATTCAATACAACTTCAGTTATCTCTTAAAGAAGCCTTTTGAGAAATTATCTCAATGTAGAGAGTACTTTTACATCAGTATTCAGTTATATATTGGAAGTAGTATTGAACACCAATTTGGGGTAAGAGTTTAGATAACTCAAAATTCATAACCTACTCTACCAGCGTAGATTGGATCATACTGCAAGACACGCGACTCCTCACCTACCTCAAGAAGGGCTTTTAATGTATCCAGGAGTTCAGTTGCGTTCTATACTCTGGCAAGGTATAGGGAAGCTTTGGCAAAGTGGGTAAGACGTTGTATCATTAGGAGGCTCATAGTGATGTCTGTAAGTTAGAGAAACTCCCTAGTAAAGTAAAGTAAATTTTTATTTATATATTTCAATCCAGTATTTACTATTATTGCATTCTTATAGAAAGAGTTTAAATGATTTTCATCATGATCTATACTATACTTTAGTTGAGTTACTTTCAGTCATTCAATTCAGTTATTTGGTTATACAACCATATTACATACTCGTACATTCACTGTATTGATGTCATTTGACCTGCATCTTTTCATGATGCAGACTCAGGTACTTAGGATCATAAACATGAGTTTCGTTAAGATCACATCATTCACTCGTCAACTTTTGGTGAGACCTTCTTACTTTCGGAGTACTCCAATTTTTATGAGTTGTTAGTAGTAGCATTTTGAAGCGTTATAGGTCTTATCCCGACACTCATCTCTATACAGTAGATGTTTTGTAGATAGACAGTCTTGGTCAGTATTGCACTATTAGTTTCAAATGTTTTATTTAAAACTTTATATTTGATACTCAGTGTTTACTTCTTTACTTTATTCAATTAGGGTGAAACATCGTGTTAACTAAAAAAACAATCAATTAATTTAATTAAGTTATATTTAAAAGAATGTAAAGAATAAACCAATTTTAAGAGTCGCCACCTAGTTTTAGGAAAAACTAGGTGTAACACCCCCAAAAATTTCTAAGTTAAGACTCGAACCATTCTTCATTTACATGTATGGTCATATCGGGTGATTCTTAAATTGTCCATATGTGTAAAGGTAAATTCTTTACTGTGAGAATTATTTTGGATATAAAGTAAGGTCATTAAAAACTCCTAGCACAAAGTTAAATTAAAAGTTTCCTTACCGATTAAGTTTTGATGTAAGATTTTACTTGGGTCAACTTTAAGCGACCATATCTCTTAGAATATAAAGAGTTACGTGGCCTATAACCTATCAAATTAAAGGTATTTAAATATTCTTTCCTACACCACCAATTTTGAATCAATCCAAGGTTTTTGTAAAAAGTTATGACCATTTTAGTAACCTGATATAGTATTGTGACGAATTAGCCGACGGGAAAACATTAAAAAGAGTTGTTTTTTTAAATCTTTTTACCTCTAAGAAAGCCCTAAGCGAATTTTTTAAATAATTAAAGACCCAAAACAATCATATTCTCATCTCTTAATTTATCATTCTCTTCTCTCTCAAACCCTAATGCAAAACTCTAAGGAAAATCAAAGTAGAAGACTCTATTCAAGATTCTTTCAATATTTTTCAAGATTCTTCTTCAAGGTAAGTCTTTCTCTAAGATTTACATTATTTCCAACTCAAATTCTTCCGTACAATTATGAATCACTAATGAAAATCATAATTCTTGGCCATAGAGATTTCAAGAAACTAATTCAAGAATCTTAAGAAAGGTTTTCGTGATTGTTCTCCTTCAAGCTAGGGTTTCAAGGTTTCTAATCAAGCTTTTTTTCTAGATTCTTCAAGAACCTTGTTCTTTGAGGTATGTAAGGCTATCATAGTGTTGGACTAGTCGTCCTCACGCCTTACATTGTAACACCCCAAAAATTTCTAAGTTAAGCCCAATCCATTCTTGAATTGTGTATAACGTCGTACTGAGTGACTCTTAATTTTTCTTAGGTGTTAAGGTAAATTATTGAGTGTTGGAATGATTTTGGATATCAATTAAGGTCACTAAATACTCCTAGCATAAAGTTGATTTGAAAGTTTCCTTATCGATTAAGTTTTGATGTAAGATTCTACTTGGGTCAAATTCAAACAACCATATCTCTTAGAATATAAGTTGATGTTTACGTAATCAAGACACAACTTTCAATGCAAGTGTCTACGATCGTACAATAGTAAAGTAACCCAACCAAAGGTTGTGGTCAAGTCCCAAGGGAGCAGTTCCTGAAAATTAGTGGTTAAGCGCGAAAGTGCTAAAGCTAACTGTGGCTAAAGACTTTATCGAATGAAGACATGACAATTTAAAGGGTTTGACATGAGTGTCAACTATCAATGGGGGGTTTGAAAACAAGTAAAGAGGAAAATCAATAAAAATAAAGAGAGATACGAATATGGAGACGGGATTCTTAGGATGTGATAGGAATACGGGCTAAACTGGACAATTGGGTACATGCTTTTGATAGTAAATTCGTTGGATATTTGTGACTAGGCTAGACTATAGTAGGGGGTAAATTCTCTCTCGAGCAACTTACCCCGAATCAACACGGTTTCTCTCGAACACTGGGTTGCCACTTTAAGCACAACTTCCGCCTTAGCCCACTCACTCTCTCAAGCTGAGTGTGTGGGAGAAAGACTAGGGTTCACTCTCTCGAGCTGAACCTCATATCGACCCAATCCTACCGACCATCAATTTAGTAGTCTTAGTTTTACGACCTCTCTCTGAAGCAAGCCGAAAACACAAAGGTGAAATTGTATTTGCAACTATAATTTCATTAAGTTCCACCACAACTACTAAACGAAATCACATCTAAACATCAAATAAATCATCAACAAGCAGGACCCAACAAATAATCTAATCCATATTCACAAAATCACACCTCAAGAATTGGGGTTTTAGCTAGACTTGTAAAAGAGATAAAAAGTTATACCAATATCAGTTTCCATTAATGGGTATGCAAGATTAAGTCTTAAAACAAGTCAATAGTGAAGAATCCACAAGATCCAAGTCCAAAATCTTGGAGTTGAAACCCTTTGAATCTTCAAGTTCTTCAAAAACCCACTCCAAACTTTGAGAGACTATTGTCTCTCAAAATTGTATTCTAAGCTTAATACAACTAAAACTTACTACTAAGAATAAAAACTGAACTAGTAGTTATAGTTTTCAAAAAATGTGCTGCGAAAGAGCCATTCAGCGTAGTTAGTCAGGATCGCCGATACACTCAACGATCCGCCCTTTGGTTTGCTTCTTCGCATTTTAGCTTTTACCTTCAGCATCTTTGCGTCCTAGATCATTGGGCGGTATAATACTGCTTCACGGAACTGCTCGGTGACATATTTACTATTTTATTTCACCATCGATTAGATATTTTCCTTCAGGGCTCAGCACACTGGAACAAAAGACGAGGATAAGACCTTTTGGAGACTCGCCGGACAGGATCGGCGATTCTCATATCTTCATTTCTTCGTTCTTTCAGCTACCTTTGTTCCTTTTTGCTAAGCAGTGTCCATTTTTCCCTAAAACTCCAAATACCTGAAACTTAAGGGTTTTCATCAGATATTGAGACAAAATATGCATTTGAGGACACTAATTCTATCATAACATAGCCCTAAATAAGTCCAATTTGTGGACTCACCAACACCCCCAGCTTAAACTTTTGCTTTTCCTCAAGCAAACTCAAGTTCAGCCATTCAAAAAGCGTCTCGAACAGTGCTACACAAGAATCAATCATGAATGCACACAACAAGACTCAATTAATTATGTAAAGATCAAATGTGTACTCAATTAATTATGTAAAGATCAAATGTGTACTCAAAGATTCAAGTTGTAGAAAGAAATATGCCACCCCGAGACACTTTTGGTCTTGCCATGTCTGCAAAGCCTTGAGATAAAGTTAGAAAATATTCGACAAGCAAACTGAAGACCATCAGCTGCAGGCAGACTTAGAAGTCTATTCGGCGAGTTGCCGAATACTTTCGGGTAACAAAGGGGCGTCCGCTGAAAGTTACAGTACAAAAGGGATCAGGGGTGTAGACAAAGGGCAAACAAAAAGACTTTCGGTGAGTCGCCAAGTGCTTTTGGCGACCTCATGCTTCTCCCCGAAAGGTACAGAAGCCACAACACATAAAACATGATATCAAAGGCGAGGTAGGGCAACTAGGCGAACCGCTGAGTGGTTCGACAAGCTCGTCTCAGCTCGCCAAAATGACTCGTCATGCCTATTATCAACCCAACTTCTTTAAATCAGCCCCGCAACCCCCAAAAACACAATTTAAGCTCCTACAACACAAATCCGACTAAGACCAGTAACATAAAAGCACTCCCTATTGCAAATTAATTTAACTTAACACACTAGAAAGTGGGATTTCACCATTCAAGCAAGAGCTAGCGATTAGGAATAGGCAATTAAGCAATCTGATCCAATTAGAGAGGCCCAACAGACAACAACACGGTACGATCATTGTAAGTGAGTACAAGTTTTTTGAATGTAAACTCAGGATTCGAAAACCAACTTTGTATGCCGAGTAAAATGCGATTGAAAAGCTAGGCAACAAAGAAATCCTAGTTCCAAGCACCAATTAACAACTAAAATACTAATGGAATATAAAAATATTAAAGAAAATACCTTGGTGTGAGTTTGTGAAGTTTAAAAGCGAGGGAAAGTGAAGGATTTCAAATTCTAAGACTTTTGGCCATTATAAACCTTCGCGCCCATTCGGCAACATTAGTCGCACTCGCCGATCCACTTGGTGACACACCGAGTGTTCATTTGGCTCGCCGAGTTTTATAGGACCTTTAGTAAAAGTGAAGGTCTAAATGACGGTCTTCATCGGGAATGCCAAACAGGTTGGCGAGTCGCCAAGTTTCCCCAAGACTCGTCGAGTTTTATAGACTCCAAGTTAGACTTATGTTGAGTCAAACGGCGGGTCAAATCAGGCACGCTGACCTCTTCGTTGATTCACCGACTAATTAGTTTACTCGCCAATTTGTATTTTCCAAACAGTTCTAGAATTTAAACCTGCACCACTAACACACCATTATTTATAAAAACAGACTAAAACATTTAAAGGGCTTTGAGTTTCCTTCCAAACAACACCTTAGTTAACGTCGTGGTACAACGTATGTCCTCATTCACATTCTATTTTTGGGGTCGACCTTAGTACCACTAGGTGATCCCTCTTGCTTAGTTTGGTATAGATAAGGCAACTCATAAGTCACAAGGTTCTCAAGCAGCTGAATAGATCTGGAGTTAGAGCCAATTTAACACTCCAATGCCCTCCTTCATCTCTTCCAGCACTTTATCTTACTTAGTGACCTTTTGTAGAATGAGTAATAGAGTATCCTCGACACATCTACTCTCTGTAGAGTTTTTCCGCTCATGAGAAGGTATGTACCTCCCTTGGCTTTTGCACTGGATATCTACCTCTGATATTTTGGTGGACAAATTGTTCAACTGAGTCACCAGTGCGGCCAACATGAAGTCCACTTTGCCATAATCTCCATCAGCCATTTTCAATGTAACTACTTATAATGTCAACGCAAAGAAAACAAAACTACATATGAAGTTAGTAAACTACAACTATCAATAGCACTGTTCGTCTTAACTAAGAATTTTCACGTAACACCACTCCCCAACAGTAGCGCTATTTTAATGTTTGCATATTCAAGACACAACTTCTAATGCAAGTGTCTACGATCGTACAATAGTAAAGTAACCTAACCAAGAGTTGTGGTCGAGTCCCAAGGGAGCGGTTCCTGAAAATTAGTGGTTAAGCACGAAAGTACTAAAGCTAACCATAGCTAAAGAGTTTATCGAATGAAGAAATGACAAATTAAAGGGTTTGACACGAGTGTCAAATATGAATGAGGGGTTTGTAAACAAGTAAAGAGCAAAATCAACAAAAATAAAGAGAGATACGAATATGGAGACGAGATTCTTGGGATGTGATAGGAATACGAGCTAAACTAGACTATTGGGTATATGCTTTTGATAGTAAATTTGTTGAATATTTGTGACAAGGCTAGACTATGGTGGGGGTAATTCTCTCTCGAGCAACTTACCCCAAATTAACCCGATTTCTCTCGAACACCGAGTTACTACTTTAAGCACAGCCTCTGCCTTAGCCCATTCACTCCCTCGAGCTAAGTGTATGGGAGAAGGACTAGGGTTCACTCTCTTGAGCTGAGCCTCATGTCTATCTAATCCCACTGGCTATTAATTTAGTAGTCTTAGTTTTATGACCTCTCTCTCGGGCAAGCCGAAAACACAAAGGTGAAATCGTATTTGAAAATACAATTTCATTAAGCTCCACCACAACTACTAAATGAAATCACATCTAAACAACAAAATAAACCATCAACAAGCAAGACTCAACAGATAATCTAACTTATATTCACAAAATCACACCCCAAGAATTGGGGTTTTAGCTAGACATGTAAAAGAGATAAAAAGTTTTACCAATCTCAATTTCCATCAATGGGTATGCAAGATTAAGTCTTAAAACAAGACAAGAGTGAATAATCCACAAGACCCAAGTCCAAAATCTTAGAATTGAAACCCTTTGAATCTTTAAGTTCTTCAAAAACCCTCTCCAAACTTAGAGAGAATATTATCTCTCAAAATTGTATTCTAAACTTAATACAACGAGAACTGACTACTAATATTAAAAACAAAACTAGTATTTATAGTTTTCAAAAAATGTGTTGCGAAGGAGCCATTTGGCGTAGTTAGTTGGGATCGATGATACACTAGGTGATCCGCCTTTTGGTCTGGTTCATCGCCTTTTAGCTTTTTCCTTCAGCATCTTTGCATCCTGAATCATTGGGCGGTATAGTACTGCTTCACAGACCTGCTCGACGACACGCTGACTGCTCCATTTCACCGTCGATTTGATCTTTTCCTTCAGGGCTCAGCACACTGAAACAAAAGGCAAGGATAAGACCTTTTGGCTGGGTTCGGCGATTCTCAAATCTTCATTTATTCGTTCTTTTAGCTGTATTTTTTCTGTTTTGCTAAGTAGTGCCCATGCTTTCCCTCAAACTCTAAATACTTGAAACTTAAGGGTTTTCATCAACTATTGAGACAAAATATGCATTTGAGGACACTAATTCTATTAAAACATAGCCCTAAATGAGTCCAATTTGTGGACTCATCAAGTTACGTTGCCCTTAACCTATCAAATTAAAGGTATTTGAATCTACTTTCTAACGCCACCAATTTTGCATTAATCCAATTTTTGAGTAAAAAGTTATGACTATTTTAATAACCTGATATAGTGTTGTTACGAATTAGCTGATGGGAAAACATTAAAAAGTGTCATTTTTGTCTTTTTACCACTAAGAAAACCCTAAATGAATTTCGTGACTAATAAAAGGCTCAAAATAATCAGATTTTCATCTTTTAATCCATCATTCTCTTCTCTCTCAAACCCTAGGGCAAAACCGTAAGGAAAAATCAAAGTAGAAGACTCCATTCAAGATTCTTTCAATCTTTTTCAAGACTCTTCTTCAAGGTAAGTCTTTCTTCAAGAATTTCATCCTTTTCAACTCAAATTCCTCCATACTATTATGAATCACTAATGAAAATCATAATTCTTGGCCATAGAGATTTCAAGAAACTAATTCAAGAATCTCAAGAAAGGTTTTCTTGATTGTTTACCTTCAAACTATGGTTTCAAGGCTTCTTATCAAATTTTTCTTCAAGATTCTTCAAGAACCTTGTTCTTCCAAATATGTGAGACTATCATAGTGTTGGACTAGTTCGTCCTCACACCCTACATCTACTTTTGAAATTAGTAAAAGAGTAATCTAAGATTCTTTTCCTAGATCTAAGTATTCTTGAGATAAGATTATGTTGAGTTCTTGAGTTCATGTTTCAATTAAAAATTCTATTCCTAATTATTGAGTTTCTGTATTGTTATTGAGATTCTTGAGTTGAGTCGTTCTTGTCCATAATTTTGCATGAACCCCCTAAAAATTGAGTTACAAGTCTTGAGAGTCTTTGAAAGCTAATCATTGTGTTTCAAACTGAGGTTTGAGAAAAAGTTTAAACGTTCTATTTCATAAAGACTTAAGAGTTTCTAATAAGTGCATGTTTTCAAGAAGGTAAACACGCCTTATGTTTTAAAAAGTATTTCAAGTAAAGTAAGAAGTACATTCCTTGTAATGGGTGAATTGAGCATAATTTTATATCTATTATTTTGGAGTAGTATTGAGCATCGAGCATTGAACATTGAGCATCGAGCATCGAGTTGGATTAGAGTCTCTTATGATTTGGACGTCCCATAGAACTATGTAGCCAGTGTAGGATAGAATAACATTGACTCTTCATGTGACTCCTTACTACCTCTGTGAAGGACGATTAGATGGATCCATAGTTACGATATCATCCTATACCCCCGGAAAGGTATAGGACGGGCCCTTTCAATGTGTGGCGGGACATTGTATCATTACTAGGCTCATGGTAATGGTTGTCGGTTAGAGAAACTCCCCACAAGTAAATTATATTACTTTCATGTTTCTTTCATTGTATATTTTATTGTAAAGCTTAAATGGTTTGCACTTCATGTTCATGTATTGATTAAGTTGAGTTGCTTTCAGTTAATCAGTTCAGTTATTTGTTTACTCAACCATATTACATACTCGTACATTCCATGTACTGATGTCATTCGACCTGCATTCTTTTATGATGTAAATATAGGTTTTTATGATTATCAATAGACGCTTCGTTGAGATCACTCTACACTCTAGTTAGCTTTGGTGAGCCTTCTTGTATTCCAGAGGAATTCACAGTTACTTTCCAGTTAGTAGTTTTGAGGTGTCATGGGTCTTGTCCCGACATCCTTTCTTAATAGTAGAGGCTTCATAGATAGACAGTTTTGGAGAGTCTTTTAGTTTTAAAATATTTAAAAACCTATGTTTCATACTAAGTATATTCAGTAAATTTTTGAGATTTCATAAATTGTTTTTAAGCATTTCTTTCAATTTGATGCTTATTTATGCTCAAGTTAGTCTTCCGCTTGTAGTCAGCCAGGATGAGGGTTCTCTTGGGGACCAGCAATAGTTCTTGAGTGTCGGCCACGTCCAGGGTGTAGGCTTGGGTTGTGACATACATCTACTTTTAAATCAGTAAAAGAGTAATCTAAGATTCTTACCCTAAATTTGAGTATTCTTGAGATGAGTTAATTTTGAGTTTGCGTGTTCTAATTTCTTTTTGAAATTCTAATCCTAATTATTGAATTGTTATATGTTATGCATTAAAATTCTTGAGTTGATTCGTTCATATCTATATTTCAGCATGAACCATATGAATAGGGTATTTTTGAGAGTAGAAATATCGTTGAGTTATGAGTTTTGAGTTCTTGAGTCCTTAAGTTTTGAGTACTGAGTTTCCATATTGCTATTAAGATACTGAGTTGAGTCGTTCATGTTCATAATTCCACATGAACCCTATGAATTGAGTCATAAATATTGAGAAGCTTTTTAAAGCCAACACTTGAGATTTTAAACTGAGTTTTGAAAAAGTAAAGCTGAATTTTGAGAAAAGAGTTTTCTAAAACATGAGTAGTATGACAATCGAGTATGCCATCAATGTATGAGCAGTATGATATCTAGATATAACATCAATGTTTATGTAGTATGACTTCCCGAGTCATCAATGATCATACTATAATATGATTTTGATATGTTTTGAGAAAGAGTTTTCAAGTATGACTTGAGTAAGATTATAAAGGGGGCTATGTATTCCTAGAGATATCAAATTTTACATTGATAAAAGATAAAATGAGATTTTTAAATGAGTTATAAGTTTAAAAGATATTTCAAGAGTAGTTACCTCTTTTAGGAGGGTAGTTTGAGCAATTATCTCAAACCAGAGAAAGAGTTATGTTTTTAAACATATGAGCATGAGTATATATTATTGGGGTTAGTATTGAGCACAGATATGAGGATGCGTTCATACAACTTAAAATCCTCATTAACTATATCTGCCAATATGGGTAAAAGGTCATACTTTTTAGATGATTCCTTATTGCTTTTAAAGCATAGCTTAGTGGATCCACTTAGTTGAGGATGTCTTATACTCCAGTAAGGTATAAGGCAGTTATGGCACCATGGGTGAGACGTTGTATCATCACATAGCTCATAGTGAGGATTTTCAGTTAGAGAATCTCCCAAATAGAGTTAAAAGTGTTTTTTTATTATATCAATAATTATGTTGAGGTTCAAAGATGAGTAAGTGTTTTTGTAAAGTTTTAAATGATTTGATTCCTTTAATCCTTTACATTTAGTTTGGTATATGTTTTATCTATTGCAATCTTATCAGTTCCATTATTTGTTTACTCAACCATATTACATACTCGTACATTCCATATACTGATGTCATTCGACCTATATCATTTTATGATGCAGATACAAGTGTTAAGGATTATCAACAAGCGCTTCGTTGAGATCACTCAACACTCCAGCTAACTTTGGTGAGTCTCTTTGTATTCCAGAAGTCTCCACATTTACTTTCTAGCCAGTTGTCTTTAGATGTCGTAGGTTTTGTCCCTACATCCATCTTGAGTAATAGAGGCTTATAGATAGATAGAGTTGAAGAGTCTTTCAGTATGTTGAGATGTTTTTACAAACTATTATACTTGTATAATTGAGTATTTTATAGGCAGTTTGAGTTAAGTATTTACTTTGAGTTTAAATGTTCAAAAAATTATTTTTTAAGCCTTTTATCACTTTAGTTAGTCTTCCACTAAGTAGTCAGCCATGCCAAGGGTTCTCTTGGGGACCATCAATGGTTCTCGAGTGTCGGCTACGTCTAGGGTGTAGGCTCAGAGAATGACAAACTTGGTATCAGAGCACATAGTTCAAGTGTCCTAAGGTGTTTATGAAGCCGTGTCAGTAGGATCTTATTTATGGTTCTGAGGGCCCACTTCTATAAATAAGGGACTACAGACATGTATGAAAAGTTTCCCTTCTTTCATACTCTAAATTGTGCAATAGACCTATGCTATATGAAGCTTATTCAAACTCGTGCGTTTCTCATAATCATTCGACTACCCCTCATACTTAGGTAGTTGAAAAGCAAAGCCAATTCCATATTGATGAGTTACTCTCAGCAAAAATCTTGAGGAATTCATGAGAATGTAGAGGGGCTTTAGAGAAGCCTGCGACTGAGTTAAGTGTTGAGTTTTATAAAATGCACTCTTATCCATATTTGTAGACTCTTTTTCCTAAACCTCTTTTTAGTTGAGACCTATATTGTAACACCTCACAATCGAACTTGAACTGTCAGCAGAAAAACAATAGAAAAAGGGTGAACCACGGAGGGGTTCACGGGCCGTGATCAGAACCACGGTTTGTCACCCTCAACGTGGTTCACACCCACTAAGAAGTGGTGGACCACGGGACCCTTCATAGGTCGTGGACCACCACACGAGCTGTGGAAAGGCTCGTGGAGGCTAAGTAGAGAACACCCAAGCTTAGGCCTCAGACCAAGGAGCCTACCACAGGTCGTGGTCTTAGTGACAGGCCGTGGGAGGGTCTGTCGTCCTAAGCCAACAGACCTTCAGCCCAAGTGAAGAACCACGATGGCCTTCACAGTCCGTGGTCCTTCACACGGGCCGTGGTAGGGCTCGTGGAGGACTTCCTCAGAACCAGTAACACTAGCCAAGAACCACGACCCACTTGACAAGCCGTGGTCCCAAAGACGGACCATCAGTGGTGCTGTGGTTGGCCTTCGTTAGCTTTTAAGTCAAGGTCATTTTAGTCTTTTCCCCTACTAATTGGGCATTTAAACTACTTCATTTAATACCTAAACTATGTTGTTAAACTCAGTTTAAGCCTAATAACTTAGTCAGAACATAACTAAAACCTTGATCCACCAAAAATTCATTGAGATTAGAGCAAAATGAAGGGGAAGTAAACCAGCCCTCTCAAGAACACGCATAAGGTTTTCTTCAGTTCCAGCCCTGAAATCGAAGGATTTCTCGTAGATTTCATCACCAGGTATGTGGGATTTCACTACTGGGTTCCTTTCATCCACTAGGTCCCTATAATCCAGTCATATTCTTGTTCTCCATACCTTTTTTAGACCTAGGATTTCTAAATCCTTGGATAATTGTTGTGATTTAGCTGTTGTAGTTTTCGTAATCAAAATATCATTATTTCTTGGAAATGTTGTTTAGTTCCTTGCATGAAACTATGAACCCTAGTTTGTGTAGATTCTCTTAGTTAATGAATTACACTTGCTAGGTCAGTGAAACAGATAATAATGCTTCAGTTTTCGAATGTCACATTATCAATATATAAATGTTGCATTCTCAGATTTGCATGTCAGTATTTATGCTATTCAGTATTTCAGTATTTTGAGTTACATTTCAGTCATATACATATTTAGTTGGGAGTATACTTAACACTAAGTTTGACTAGGGTTTAGCATACCCTTATAGTCCCAAAACTACGTGCCCCCATAGGATTATAAGTCCCCTATATTGTGCATCAAATTTAGTGATCACGCTAGTAATGCCTCTATACCCCTGGAAAGGTATATTGGGTCCTCTCGATGGGGCGTATACATCAGTCTCCATGTTTAGCTCACATGGTTTATGTTGGTTAATAGTAGTTCCCACAGTCAGACTCTTAGTGCATTTGACCAGGTTTTCAGTATATACTTTCGTATTCAGTTCAGCATGTCATGTTTATGATTAGTTCAACATTCAGTTTAGCTTTTTAGTTATGTTTTTAGTATTTACATTCTTACTCACTTTATGTCATTGCTCAGTTATTTCATGTTGTCATGGATCTCTTTTGTTTAAGTCCATTCTTTTCAGACTTAGACCATTGGTTTAAGGTGTGGTTTAATTTTGGGGTTGTACCCTTTGTTCTTAGACTAGTCGTTAGTAGAGTTTTGGTACATTGACTTTCAGGTTCTAGGGGTTGAATTTCCGCATTGTTAGTTATTAATGTTAGACTTTTGTTAGAGTTAATGGGAACTATATTTCTTTCCTTAGTATTTTCCTACTTTCGTGTACTTAAATGCCTTAGTTTTCGTTTAGTTGCTTGATTTGAGTTGTAGTAGTGGTTCTCCCACCGGAGGGTTAGTGTGGGTGCCAATCACAATGGTCTGGGTCTTGACAGAAGCGAATTTATTAGTGGCCGGTCATGAAGAAGGATATAGTGGAGTTTGTGGCAAAGTGTCAAAATTGCCAACAAGTGAAGTATGAATGCCAAAGGCCTGCAGGTTTGCTTCAAAAAATGTCAATTCCAGAATGGAAGTGGGAGAAGATAGCCATGGATTTTTTGGTTGGTCTTCCCAAGACTTTGGGAAAGTTTGATTCTATTTGGGTAGTAGTTGATATATTGACTAGGTCAGCCTATTTCATTCTGGTAAGAATAGATTATAATGCTGAACAATTGGCTAAAGTTTATGTGAAATAGATGGTAAGGTTGCATGGGGTGCCCCTATCTATCATCTCAGACTGTGATAAACAATTCACATCCAAGTTTTGGAGGAAGTTACATGATGAATTGGGCACACAATTCACTTCTAGTACAACCTTCCATCCATAGACAGACGGGCAATTAGAGAGGACATTCTTACCACTTTATGTCTAATTATCCAGATTACAACAAATCCAATAACCATAGACCAAACCCATGATCCTAATACGCAATTTAGGGCTTTTTCCACCATAGATTCCATATCAAAACCCTCCCCCATCGATAATTACTCATTAGATTACGTTTTACGGATTGAAAAATGGATTCGGGGAGTGAAAAACTTAAATTTAGCCTCAAGAATGGTGAAAAACGAGTAAGAGTTGCTTGGGGTTTGTTATTTAGCTCTAAAAGTCGAAAAGTGCATAATAAGGTCATTTAGGAGTTTATTAATGACCTTTAGTCGTGTCGAGCCCACCACAGTGGCACCCATCCTGCCAGAGCAGCCCAAACACCCACCAAAACGGCTTGCACGAGATAGAGAGCTATTTAAAGGATTCCAAAATTCTCATTTCAAAACACACCTCTGACTAACGACACTCAAAAATTACCCTTCACGCTAAGATCGAATTCGGGAGTTCTACTCGCGTGAATTCAATTCCGTAAAGTCGTACAGATTCCTTAATGTATTAGCTATCCACTCACGTGATCAAAACACATACAAATCACTCAATTGTTATCAGATTTCTCTACACCTTAATGACTTCAATTTCATCCAAATCTGGACTAGGTTGGGAAATCTTAAGCTACTACGAAAATGTTTTCTGACCCCAATTCTTTCTCCATTGACTTTTCCCTAACGACAGAAATCAGGTTGTTACAGCTTCAAATCTCGGTACATCTTGGTCACTCCCAGATGAATGAAGTATCGCGAACTATGGGATTCTATCAATAATTTTTGAATCAAGTCATCAACTTTAGGAACAGAGATTCTTCCTTTAAAATTGAGCACGCACTCCTCATCAAGAGTGGTCTTTTGTGCCTTACCAATCGCAGTCTTCTTCTTAAGTTTATTCAAATTTTCATCCTCAAAATCTTTAGCCTTGATCTCTTCAATAAACGTGGCCCTAACTTTAATGATAGCTGGCACCCCACCGCTTTCTGAGATGCCCAAATGCATGCTCCAAGGAATATATTTCCTTAGCCAAGGGTCGCTTGGATTCACTCAAGCAAGCTAAACTACCCATACTCACTGCTTTTCGACTCAAAACATCTGCCACTACATTAGCCTTACTCAAATGGTATTGAATGGTCACATCATAATCCTTGAGTAACTCCATCTACCTTCGCTGTCTCAAGTTCAAATCCTTTTGAGTGAACACATGCTGCAAACTACGATGATCAGTAAATACCTCACACTTAACACCATATAAATAATGTAGCCAGATCTTAAAAGAAAACACTACCGCTGCCAACTCCTAATCATGTGTTGGGTAATTCCTCTTAGGCACCTTTAATTGACGTAACACATAAGCTATAACATTCTTATCTTGCATCAACACAACACCCAAACTAGAATGTGAAGTATCACAATAAACTATAAAATCCTTACCTTCCATTGATAAAACTAGAATAGGTGTGATGGTCAAGAGAGACTTGAGCTTTAGAAAGCTCTCCTCACATTTTTTAGTCTATCCAAGTGGTATCTCTTTTTTGGTCAAATTTGTCAAGTGAGTGGCAATAGAAGCAAAGTTCTTCACAAATCGATGGTAGTAGCTAGCGAGCCCCACAAAACTCTTAACGTAGTCACAAAACTTGGCCGAACCCAATTCTTAACCGCCTCAATCTTTTGAGGATCTACCATT
This sequence comes from Solanum bulbocastanum, assembly GCA_037074985.1. Lineage (NCBI taxonomy): Eukaryota > Viridiplantae > Streptophyta > Magnoliopsida > Solanales > Solanaceae > Solanum > Solanum bulbocastanum. The sequence goes on along the minus strand of CM073604.1, from coordinate 36,935,079 downwards.
ACCACTTCTTTCGAAACTACATACCCCAAAAATGCAACTGAAGTCAACCAAAATTCACACTTAGAAGATTTAGCATACAACCTTTGTTTCCCAAGAACACCCAGAATAATACGAAGATGGTCAGCATGCTCTTCCTCACTTTTTGAATAGACCAAAATATTTAAGACTATAACAAATAAATCAAGAAAGGGTTTGAACACCCAATTCATCAAACTCATGAAAGTTGCATGCGCATTAGTCAACCCAAAAGACATAGCCAGAAATTCATAGTGCCCATAACGGGTTCTAAACGCAGTCTTGGGCATATCCTCAAGCCTAATTTTCAATTGATGGTATTCATACCTTAGATCAATTTTGCAGAAAACTGATGCACCTTGCAATTGGTCAAAAAGATCATCTATACGAGGCAAAGGATACTTGTTTCAAATAGTAACCCTATTCAATTGTCAGTAATCTATACACATTCTCATACTACCATCCTTTCTCTTAACAAACACATGAGGAAGCACTAGGATGAATATATCCCTTATCAAGAAGTTCTTGGATTTGAGCCTTAAGCTCTCTTAATTCTGCTGGAGCCATGCGAAATAGAGGGATAGAAATGGGGTAAGTACCATGTTCTAAATCAATGCAGAAATCTATATCTCTATTCGGAGGCATACCAGGCAACACATTAGGAAACACTTCTCTAAATTCTGACACCACAGGAATAGACTCAATAGATAGAGAATCAACCTCAACATTCTGAATATGAGCCAAATAAGCCAAACAAACCTGCTCTACTAGTTTGCTAGCCCGAATGGAGGATATGATTTTAGCTTTCTTAGGCTTGTACCCCCCTTCCCACTCTAACTTTTCCCTTCCTAGAATTTCTAGGCTATAGACTTAGTATTACAATTAAGCATATCATAATAGGGGGATAACCAAGTCATGACTAAGATTATATCAAAATCAGGCATATCCAAATCCACCAAATCAGACCAAGTTTGAGAACCTATAAACAAAATAGGACAAGAACAATAAACATGGGTGACTATGACAGACTCTCCAAATGGGTAAGAAATATGGATGGGGGCATCAAGTATATCACAAATCATAGCAAATTTTGAGGCAAATCACACAGATACATAAGAATAAGTAGAACTCAGATCAAATAATACATTAGCCATCCAGTCACAGAATAGAATAATACCTATGATCACTGTGTCATATGCCTCTGCCTCATTCTTGCCTGGAAAGGCATAACACTAGGCCCTATTATCTTGATGGGTGGCTTCCTTGCCTGGCTGTGCTGCACCTCTGCATGCGTTACTATTTCCTCTACCCCCATGACCTCGCTGATTACCTCCTCGTCCACCTTGTGGACGCCCTTGACCATTATTACCATTTCCCACGGGTACCACAACTCTAGCCTGCTGTTGTGCGGAATTCATCATGCGCGGGTGAGGACAATCTCTCCTTATATGCCCAAGTTCTCCATAATTGTAAAATGTATGATTAAAAGATGGCCTATTGCCGGCTGAAGGTGCGACTCCCTGGCTATCCTGAATCAAATTATGAGGTAGACTTCTCAACTAATTACCTGTAGAGGTGGGCATAGCGAATTGAATTGGCTTGGATGCAAGCGCTGGCCTTCCAGACCCGCTGGAGTAAAGACCTTGAAAGTTACCCGAGTTCTTGGCCCTTTTAGCATACCTTAGCCTGACCATCTCGCCTCACCCCCTCTACTTTCTTAACAAAGTTAGTTACCTCATTAAAGCTCCTCCCTGCAGAGGTCATATGAACAAACAATACCTGCAACTTAGAGCTTCATCCCCTAATAACTAACACTACAAGAAAGTGGAGATACAACGACATTTCTAAATGTCGTATTATGATGTTTAAATGTCACAAATTTGTCTATCGACATTTATTTTACATTTGGAACAAATGTCGTAAATTTTAGTGTCGAGAATTTTTCCGACATTTAGGTAATTGTCGGAAAGAATTTGTGACATTTTTTTTGTGACATTTAGGTAAATGTGGAAAAGAATTCGTGTCATTTACTTTGCAACATATATGTAAATGTTGGTAAGATTATTACGACATTTATTTTTTGACATTTATGTGAATGTCGATAAGAAATATATGACATTTATTTTTGACATTTAGGTGAATGTCAGTATGAGATATGTGACATTTATTTTTGACATTTAGGTAAATGTCAGTATGAGATATATGACATTTATTTTCGACATTTAGGTAAATGTCGGTATGAGATATATATGACATTTATTTTCGATAATTAGGTAAATGCCAGTATGAGATATATGACATTTATTTTTAACATTTACATAAATGTTGGTATGAAATATATGACATTTATTTATGACAGTTAAGTAAATGTCGATATGAGATATATGACATTTATTTTTTCGACATTTATGAAATGTCACTTAAACTTTCTGACATTTAGATTAAATGTTGGGAAAACAAATTTCAAGACACTTACTTGTAACATTTATAAAATGTCACATTGTAATTTCTGACACTTTAGTTAGTGTCAACAAATGCTATTATTGAATGTCATAAAAATTGGTGACATTATTTTATATTTTGCTAAATGTCATATTAATATTCTAATGTTGCTACCAAATTTCTTTAAACATCCCAGAAAAATCTATATATAGTTTTGCTCAAGACACAAATACATACAAACAATCCGTGCATTTAAAGCTATCTTCTTCATGACAAGCAAGAAATATTATATTAAGCAAATATTTTCTAATATTATAATCAAAGAACAAAATAGCAAGATAATAAGTTTTCTGTAAAAGTAAACAATGTCAAAACAAATTATGTTTTCTATCTCAAGTAAAATTGAGATCTAACTAAATATAATAACCTCAACATAAAACCAACTAATTAACTCCAAATTCAAATGGAATTAAAATCTCCAATAAATTTGCAATAAATCATTATGAAATCATCTATCCAAAAGTCAAGCATGTTGAAGTTGATACTTGACCTCAATTTCCTTAAAAATTCTGCATAAGAAATGCACATAAGAAAATTTATAACTATATAATAATAGAAATTAGATCCCCATTAATTAGAACAAATTGGGATATAAAAAATGACTAATTGAATTTTTCTAAAAACAAACATATTAAGGAATTGATGCAAAAGCAGTAATTATATACATGAAATTTTCCTTCTTTTGAAAGAAAAGAAAGATCTTGTAGTTTTTTCAAGCATACCCACTTCTTTTTATTTGTGCCAACTATGGTGGTTCCAGTCTTCTTGATCATGTTAGCCTGAGAAAAACACATTAAATTCATTAGTTTGATACTTTACGAAATACAAAACTTAACATTTCATTGAATACATAAGTGTGCCAATTTTTCGAGAAGTCAAGACAAATGAATGAAAAAATTGAACTTCCATACCCGTCAGCCTCAAACAATTGGGACAGTTACACCCATACCCGTCAACTCCCTTTCATTCTAGAACTCAACACAAATCCTAAAAGAATGAAAATTTTGAACTTTCATACTAATACATGAAGCCAACAACCACAATAAGGGAAAAAATTCAAATATGGCTAGTCAAATTTTCAGTATTCAAGGATACTGTTGCACATAATTTTTCCTTACATCAGTTGGCCCTCAAGCTGGAAATCAATGGTATCAATTGCTGAAAATTGTATCTACGACACTAAGGTATCAATTGTGGATTCCCAAGCAAGCACAAGAAAAACATTTTTACTCATGTTATCCATCAACTGTAACAAGCACAAGAAACAAATACAAATAACTTGTATATCATCAACACATACATGGACAATGAAACACAAATCACTAATTTACTCTTCAATTTTTTTTTTACAAAGTGACACTTCAAGTTCAAGATGCAACAAAAATCTAAGAAAACAAGAGAATTAAACATCAACAATAGTACAAAACAAAAACCAGCAGTCCAGCAATACAAAATAATGATTAATAGTCAAAACAAGAATCAACAACACAAAATAAGAATCAGCAGACAGTACTGTAGTTCAACACTCCAACTCGATCAGAACTCAGAAGAAAGTTGGGGCTGGGGGAACACTCTCAGGGAAACGAGGAGAAGAATCACTAAGTTGAACATCAAGACAAAACCAATCGTACAACAAAATCAAGATAGCATCACCACCAGTATCTAGAATGGAAAAAGGATGTGCAGTAGCTATGGGACTTGTGATTTCATCTCTAAGAGAAAATTACTTATTTGCAAAGCTTATTGAGATATAAATCCAAATCCCTATTCGACAAGTCATTTGGTTGGGATACCAACGCTCCTACCAAACACATCCTATGAGTCCTAAAAACATAGTTGAAGTCCTCATCTTCATAGCCTCTATTATGATATATTCATCCTAGAAAGCACTACTCAACTTACTTCACAACTTCCATCGCTAGCTTGTTCTTTTCGGAAATTGGTTCATGAGTTGAGGACAAGTAGGTTTACAGTCCAAATAACTATAAAAATTCTGGGAGCAAATAGTCATACTTCCATATTCTGCAATACATGTCTATTATTTGCAAGTTTAAGAATGAAAATCTCATTTAATAGTCAACTATCAAGTTACCGATAGAAGTAGTAATACAAATAAGATGCCAGAATCAGGTTTCCATTCTGGAGGAAATCCACCTAGCATACCAATGAGCTGTTAGACAGTAAAGATAATTTAAGCGGATGAATTATGACAGAGGCAATTCAGTCAACACATCTACCCACAACCCGTTAAAAGATGGACACCTAAATAAGGAACAAAAACTACATCTTACAATAAGCTAAAATCTCCAGCACACAAATTATATAGCACAGAATAAACAATATAAGACCTTACCAGATTTACATATTCAGTTAAATTATTTCCTTTTATAGAAGGAAATGACCCAATCTCTAGAACTAACCACCTCTTTCAGTCGCATGCAACAAGTTCATAGAACTAAATACATATTCCAGTACATTATTACTGACATTTGCATTGGTATTGCATGAGCTTCAAATATACTTGAACTAATCTTAAAATTATATTAGCACATATCAAACAATATAAGACCTCCAAGACAAGGTCCCAAATCTAGTGTAAGCAGATCCATACTGCACAAAAAAAAATCTATAATTTGTTCTAGTTATAACTTGACAACGACAAATTCAGTAACAACATTTAGAGTTCAGTGTCACATTTTCATTGCTGCACATTATTAATAAATCAATATTCAGACTGGGTCTATTCAGACACCAAAAAACAAACCTGGAAACATCTGAACAAAACTACATTCAGAATCATTTGGTAATAAACAAATACATAGGAGTCATGCTATTTGCTTCGACTAATTTCCTGGACAAGGCGATAAAAGAATCTACCAATTAATTGAAACAAGCTCACTATTTTAGAGAAACAGGACAGATGTGAAGCAGGGTAGCAATGTGAAGAAGGTGCAACTAGAAATAATATGATAAATTAACACAGTTTATAATTTCACTATACCAACTGAAAAACAATAACAACAAGAACCAAAAGAAAAAGATGATCACTTAGACTTTTATGTGTACATGACGCACAATTAACAGTTTGTCGATTAATCCATATTAAACAAGAAAGAGGAATTAGTTGATCTCGTGATCATATAAATGTTAGGATTTACACAATTAAAATAAAATTCAAAATTTTAATGAAATTTTCTCTAACCTTTCTTGTGTGAACACTTGGAACAAGAGATGATGGTTGTTGACAATCTTCAAGTGGGTTATCAGGAACCTATTGCAAAAGAGCAAGACTATTATAATTAAGAGAAATTAAGTTTTTATCTAAAAAAAGTAATTTTTTGTGAGCAACACAATTATTTCACCTGCTCTGATTTTAAATTTGCATAAATATTAATTCCCAAAGACTGTACATATGCTTGTATTCCTTCCTTTACTTTTTCCGCTATAATTTCTTCTATATCCATTTTTTGCTTCCGATAATTCTCTCCATCACTTCGTTATTCTCTTTTGCTTCCTCTTTCGCATCTAAGAACTTTTTATCCATCGCTTCCATTTCAATTTTCATAGCTGAGGTAGCTTTTTGAACTTCCATCTCAACCCTTGTATCAAAATCTCTTTTTTCAGCCTGAGATCGTTTATATACAGGGCCATATACTAAGCTAGGAAATGCTCCTTTTCCTAGAGTTTGGACAATTCCATGAGTGTCTGATCCCATTACTTAGGAGTACACATCATTAGGAGCACTTCCAGGGACTTTCAACTCAGGATACACCTCGGCAAGATCATTCATTTGTTTCTTTTTGAAAGAAAGGTAAAGTAATGAGAAGTTTTTTAAACAAATTGTAACAGAAAGAAAGTACCTATATATTTTTAAAGAGTAAGAGTTTACCATAACTTCATCAGCTATCTCATTTACTGGTTGTTTATTCGCTCTAATGTGAGTTTTTTTGAACACCTCAATACGAGTTGGCTTTACACCATTATTTATCTTTGTCATCTGTTTGAATAGTAAGAGATTGACGTTAAATATTCATGATAAGTATTATTTAATCTATAAATTATAGAAAATAAATAGTGATTACTTCGTACATCGTCTATAATTTGAGAATGACTTTTTCTCCCTGATGTGTGTGGCATAGCCAATTTTTTTCGACTTTCTTTGTTTCTGTCGCTCTTTTCCTAGAAATTTGAACACAACAATATATAAGAGGACATACGCAATCTTGAATATATAAAAGAAATGGCCAAGGAAAAATATAAAAAAGTAGCATAGTTGAGTTTCACAAAGTGCAATCAATTTCTATACAAGAACATTTTGTGCAGGTTGGTAAACTGGACATGTACAACAACATTATTTCTACCAATTAGAAGAAAGGGGCAAATCAGAAAGAACTTCTAGTTGTTCTACAATAAGAAGTATAATCAGGGAAAGCACGACTTTAATAATTTATGACAACTTCTATGAAATTCTCATTTAGTAGAGCAAATACAGAAATAGAAATCTAGCACATACCTTTGCTTCTTTTGAGCTCCAATAATGAACTAATGAACGCCACTGATCTTCTTCAACTCTATCTAGACAATGACCTAAACGCTCAATATCAGTGTTATATGGGTCATATCCAATGGTTTTTGCTTCATGCTTTGATTCTTTCCATTTAGATCCAAATGACGTCATCAGTATGCGCTTCTTGTCATCAGTTGCGTCAATATTTTCCTGTACGTATATTTAATACACAACTCATTTATAAAATAAAATATAAAAAAAAAAAAACATCTTAGTATATAGGTTTTGTGTATACTAAGAACCTTGATATGAGCCCATATTCTATCCTTGTATATACTAGGTACAAGCCTCCAATCTTTATGATTCAGTGGCGCTAAGATGCCATTTCGTGCTAGCACACCAAGTTTTGAACTCAATCTAGCTCCTTTTGACCCAATAACTTGACCATGTTCATTCAATTCAATATGTAAATTTCCACCATCTTTTCCCCATCCCGAGTGCATCATAGTGGGAACCCTAGTTAGCTTAGATTGCTCTTCACTCTCATTAGAATCTATAAATAATCAAAGATAAAAAGAGGCAAATTTATTATTTATATAAAAATTATCTAACTACTTTATACTATGAAAGGAAGAATAAATATCATGAGATTTAATACCTGGAATATTTTTTGTATTAAGTGATTCATCTCTTTCATTTTGTGGCCAATTTTGGGGCGGTTGAGGCATTAACATACTTCCGATTTGTTGTTTTTGTTGCTCAGAATCTATAAATAATCAAAGAAAAAAGAGGCAAATTTACTATCTATATAAAAATTATCTAACTACTTTATACTATGAAAGGAAGAATAAATATCATGATATTTAATACCTGGAAGATTTTCTGTATCATGTGATTCATCTCTTTCATTTTGTGGCCAATTTTGGGGCGGTTGAGGCATTGACATACTTTCGATTTGTTGTTGTTGTTGCTCCGAAGAATCATATAAAAGCTCACCTTGACTAGAATTTCTCTATCTTTTTCTTGCCATTTCAACGAAGTTCCTCAACAGCTACGAATCTTGCCAAATTTAAAGTAGTTTTTACTACACAAAAGTATAAAATAATATCTAACTATCATGTCAAATAATAAGACATATAAACATATGAGATTTTAATAGCTGAATAAAGAGTAAAAACATCAAAGTCTAATATTATTATTCAACAATCAATTGTACTGAAATAGTGCTTATACTACTATAGTAACAAAAACTAAGATATGATGTCATCTTCATCATATGCTTCATTACTTTCCAAAGTTTCTGGGTCAATTTCTAATCCTGGTACTCTTTCTCTAACCCATTCAATGTCTTCTTCAGTTTCAAATGTTGTGTCATCCAATTGTTGTTCAGGCCACAACTCCATATGTCCTTCCTTATGCTCAATTGTTGGTGTGTCATCACCTAAAGCATAAAAACCTCTTGGCTTAAGTTTAACAACCATTCGCCACTCCTTTTCCATAAGATGATCGACATAAAACACTTGTTGAGCTTGAGAAGCAAAGATGAATGGTTCATCTAATAACTAATGTCTTGTATAGAGTAGATGATTAAAATTCACAAGAGTAAATCCATAATCATCTTTCTCAATAAGCCCCTTGTTATTGTTCACCCATTTACATTTAAAGATTACAAACTTGAGATTCTTGGAATAATATAACTCAATTATGTCTGTGTGGATTCCATAAAAAGAAACCTCTGCCAATATGGGATATTTATCTTTTGTGCTTGCATAACTTTGAGTGATAGCCTTTAACATGATACCACTATTTTGAGTTTTTCTCTTAACATCACGAGACTTTGTTAAGTATCTAACTCCATCACATATATTGCCAGTCATTCTTTACCAATTGGGCTAGTCATCGCAGACCCTTTCATTTCTCCCTTGGGGTTCACAATCACACCAGCATTATCTTCAAAGTACATGAAGACACCATCCTTTCGGCGCCATGGCTTGCGCTGACGAACAATGACAACGGGCATAACCTTCTTCCTGAGATCTGGCTTACCCTTCTTCAGAGAAGCCATTACCATATCTCCAACACAAGCTGAAGGCAATTTTAAAATTCAAATTAAAAAACAATAACAAAATTTTAATTTTAGGAAGAAAAAAAAAGAAACATAAATTATTTAGTTTATTACTCTTTTTTTATTTCTTTTTGGTTAATTTAAAAATCATGTTCAGATGATTTTTAAATTATTTAGAAACATAGAATTATTTAGTTAGTTACTTTTTTTAATTTTTTTTTTGATTAATTTAAAAATCATGTTCAGACGATTTTTAAATTATTTAGAAACATAGAATTATTTAGTTAATTACTATTTTTATTTTTTTCTTTTTTGGTTAACTTAAGAATTTTCCTCAAAATTAGTTTTGTATACAAACGCTATTTAGTTTTGTGAAATGAATTTATAATTTTATTAATTATATATTGTAATTTTAAATTAGCTTAAAATTTTACTTCACCCTCCTTCAAAATCAAGATGATCAAGTGTATTCCTACATTGTTACTTGGAGAAGTAATATCGAATTTTTATTACTATTTATTTAAAATAATATTGAATTTTTATTATTACGTTTAAATATAATTAAGAAAAAATAGAGTAACATTTTGGAACACTCATAACTAAACAACTGATTTGCATTTCAAAAAAAGTCAGTTGACAATATTTAAACCTTCTTCTCTAATTAGTTGGCTTCATGTAAATGTTTTGAATTGTTATTTTTTATATCTATATTCACCTATATTGGAGGTAATGGGAACGTGGGTGAGGATTTGTGGGGGTATTAATTTAGATAGCAGAGCTTTTTTAAGAAAAATAAATAAATAAATTGAATGTTAAAAATATGTAAAAATTTGAATTGGTTATAATTTTTTCATGGTAACTTTTTATTTTTAATGATAAAGATATAAATATTTAAATTTTAAATTTAACTTTAATTATTTAAAATAATATTAAGAGTAAATAATCCTATTTTGCTAATGATTAGTGAAAAAGTAACAAAGAATATTCTTTTTCTTTTAATTCGTATGCTAAATTAACTACAATGATAATACTAACAAAAAATTAAAACAGTTTAAAGCACTAAAGCAGGAATATTCTTTCAGAATATGTCGTACATTTCTTCTTTTTCTTGCATACCAAAACTGTTTTTGTGTTAGGGAAGAGATAAAAAAAAATATTGTGATTTTGTTAATTTTGATGTTGATACATTTGTTTGAATACAAATTTAAAGAATTAGTTCCTAGAGGATGTGGAGTAGTAGTTTTAAGATGGTGTTTTCCAACGTTCTGTAACTCATTACCGAACTTGACTCAAGAAAATTTGAATTGTGTTGCTTGGTCTTGACCCGCTTGTTGTCTTTACCCATTAAAAGACTCTATGAGACGCGCTTATACAACCTTAATTATTTGTTGTTTTTATGATAAATATATTTATCTATTAAAAATTTACATTTTATAAATATAATTTTTATTTATGAATATATAATAAGTTGAATTTATTTGCGTGATTATTATGTTTATTTATACTTTGATTTCTCTTAAAATGTTCACTTCACTACTAAATTATATATTTTTCATTAAATAGTTTATTACTCATTTAAAAATTATATTTTATCTATAATTAAAATATAGATAACTTTAATAATAATTTTTCTTTTACTTTAATAAACCTAAAATGAAAGTTTTATTTTTAAGCTAAATAAGATGAAAGTTTTATTTTTAAACTAAATAAGATGAAAGTTTTATTTTAAAGCATAAATAGGATGAAAATCTTATTTTTAAGCTAAATAAGATGAACATTTATGTTTAAGCTAAATAAGATGGAAGCTTAATTTTTAAAATATATGGCACAATCATGAAAATGCACACACAAAAATATTTATGCTAAATAAGATGGAAATTTTATTTTTAAGAATGAATAACTGATATATTAGACATAAGATCAAAAAGAGACCTAACCCTCCCAAAATTTTTGATAGCATTACCTTCCATCATATAATACACCGTCACAACAACTTGGATGGAGCAGAAGATTGATCACATTAATGGGATGACTGCCGTGGAAGCACCCAGAAGATAGCTTCTCCAAAATGATGCAGTCTCCTTACAGTTCTAGTTTTTGCACAATGGAAAAGAACATTAAAGGAGAGCGTAGCTCGTGGTACCAACTAATTCTTAAGATTTTCATGTCTGCAATCATCAACTCTAAGGTACAAACACTCTAAGGTCTGGTCTGAGCTTCTAAATCATTTGGAAAAGGTAATGTAAACACTCTCCATCTTTAGGATTTCAATTTGGTTGAGGGTAAAATCTTCCCCTTCTTTAGGGTTTCAATTTAGTGCTATAAACTCTCCCCTCGTTTCAATTGTTTTGTAGGAGGAAAATGTGCAGCAACCATATGAATAATTCACCTAAATGCACGAGGTGTTATATATAGTTCTCATCTTTAGGGCAAAGAGGATGAGTTTTATTCTTGGGTATGGTGATAACACTGTATGCCACTTGAAAAGGGTGTATGTATCTGATTAAATACGACGTTGCTCGAGGCATTCAACAGATTTGTAGAAAGGAGTTTATTTTTCCACTACGTAGAAGTGTTCATATTCCATGGAACTTTGTATAAGAATATTAGTTTCAACAGTTAGTACTCTAGGACATTTATTGAATTTTTTTTCATCGAGTTATTTAGGGACTGAGGTTATGGCATTCTAGTGTTTCTCGAGTTTATGCTTTCAATTTCAGTATTCAAGGTAATGAGCTGCTGTCTTCAACATGTTCGACTTTTGGATTGATGATTTCATAAAGATTTATTATCAATTAGTGAAGTGGGAGAAACCAAAGATAGGGAGGTTCAAGTGCAACATAGATGGGGCCAATTGAGGAAATCCGAGAAAAAGTTCTGCAGCTTTCTGTGTTAGAAATTGGCATGGAGACTTGGTATATGCAGGAGCAAGGAGATTATCAAATACAACTACCATGATTGTTGAGGCAGTATATAGCTATACTAAACGGCATTCAGTTTTGCATTTCACAACAAAAGACCCCTGTTTTGATGGAATCACACTCTTTGGCTATGATAAACATCCTAGAGGATAGATGGAAAACTCCCTGGAGCATTAGCATGGAAGTGGCAAGAATCAAGAGTTGGAGAAATAAGGAATTAGTGCATTTTGCTCCCATCCCAAGGGAAGGCAATGCATTAGCAGATTTTTTAGCTAACTTGGTTTTTGATTTTGTACGTACAATCAGTTTCAACACATTTTAGGATCTACCTACTCAAGCAAAAAGGCTTCTTAACATATATATACGAACAACAAATACCACAAATAAGACACATCACATACAGGACTCGAGAACTAGATTGAACAAAACAACAAAAACTCAAAAAAGGGGCTGGGCAAATCGAGTCATACTATAACAGCTCATTCAACACCAAATTAATAGTACATGCAAGAGATCACCAAATGCAAAATACAAAAAACAAAAAATTGTCAGACGTATTTTGCAATTTTTCTTTCAATTTATTTTCTTTTAACAGATGTATTAGCTTTCTCGGAGGCTCAACATGTTGAAGAAGATATAATATATAGAAGAGAAGTCAAAAAAACACTACACAAGATTCTATATGTTCGTCTTAGAGATTCATGAGAAGCTAAAGGATTACCACTTGTCTGCAATCTAAGGAGCTCAAGACTCAATCTAAGAAGGTTCTTCGTTTGGGATCTGATACAGTAGTACCTAGTGAGAGCTTTGAGGCTGCTAACAATGGAATCAACCCAAAAGATTTGAGACTATAACTCCAAGATTGAAGCTTCAGAGGTGTCCTCAACAAGATCATGAAAAGAAAACAGATCAAATGAAACTTGAAAGCTAAAAGAAGAGAGTAACTTGAAGATCTGGACACCATCGGAGAGAGCCATCAAATTCCGACAAGGCAGAGACGATCTTCCTCCTTCTAGAGACTTCCACTTGACTCTTCACTTTCGTATTCTGATCTTTTTGGCTTTTGTTTAGTTAGATTTAGATTATGTTTGCTTGTTTCTTTATTTTTATTTATTTAAATTGATATATAAGCTTATTTCATTGTCTAAATTTGACAATTATAATTTTTAAGTATTAAATCTCTTATTATAAGAAGGTTATTTTTACGCAACCTAATAGATCCAAAAAGGAGTATGGAAATATAATAAAATGGAGCTATTTTCTTAATTAAATAGTTCAAAGTTTAAGAGGATTGTTTGAAATTTTTTTCATATTTCCCCCTTTCTTTAATGAAGTTTGATATTTTCTTGTAGATAAATTGCACTATTTACAAAGTTATATTTATGATTTTACAAAAAGCAATAGTGGATAATAATATCTAAAGTATATCCTTAAATATTTTTCTAAATAAGTGTGCATTATCTCACAATGAGATATCAAAAACCACCATTAAATGAGATAATAGAGGTTTTGAGCTGAGGAATTACCATAAAAACGAGCCAGCAATACTGCTCCAAACTCCCAAATTTAAAGCCCCCACAAAAATAAACAATTAGCAACTAAAATGTGCTCAAACGGAGCTTTATAAAACAAGTTTTCGCGTTTTGAATGTTGAACCAACGAACTGAAAATTTGGGCTTTAACCAACCCCCAAGTACCACTACAACAGTCCTTTAGCCGCTTAAGCGGCTGGTCAAAGTTGGTCAAACACCGCTAAAGCGTTCCTGAGGCCGCTTAAGCGGTTGCTCCAGTACTAGCACATGCTAAACTTTGATTATGATGCTTTGGGCTCAACCGTAGTCCCGTGAACACAAATCATATGTGAAATCTGATAGTAAATTATATTCCGGACTCAATGTAATCAACTATGAAACATTTAGAAGTCATTTACTAAATATGTCGGATGAAGTCAATAATTTAACTATTACAAAGAAAGCAGTCGTGTGTCCAAAATCAAAATGAACACCTCGAGACCAAATCAAAGGTCCTACTAGACCAAATTCAACATTCCAGAGCTAATGCAATGACATAATTCTCATAGGACAACTAATTCTCTGAATATTGACCAAAGACAGCTCTAGGCAAAACTTGCCAACATCTCGCCTAAAAGCTCAAACTCACACTGGAACCTCGGGAAATGAACCAAAGGTCCTTCTAAACCAAACTCAATGTTCCGCAGCTAATGAAATCTTAAAAAATTACATTCTGTGACCGTCTATCTGAACATCTGATCGAAGTCAACCGTTCAAATTTCAAAGGATCCAAAAAATAGAAACCCGCACAAAACCCAAATGAACAACCCGATGACTAAAATATCAGTCTCATAAAGTCATAAATTTCTTGGGGCTGCTATAGGAAATCTTTAAATGCCAAAAATATTAGAAAATAGTGGAAATGACCTAGAGGGTCATCACAACTAATTTTATCTTCAAATTGCATATTTTGGTTGATTATTTGTATGATATTATGTGGTGGACTCGGGTCGACCGATGATGTCTACTAGTACGTATTATTTGTACTACCACTATTTTTGCTATGCCATTTGGCATAATTTGGTTGCAGAATTAAGTGATGTTTCGTAGATGAAGATGAAAATGATCTATGATAGCTTCTACTTTTTTTCCTTCATGGTAGGAGTTGTGTCTATCTAATTTAAAACTGTGTATCCTCTTAAGAGCTCTTCTACCTTGTTAGAATAGTTCCTTTGGGAAGGTTCAGTGTAACTCTAAACAAAATTAATTCATTTTTAAACTCTTCATATGTAAATAGCGTGTTAGCTTGTTATTTTTTGAGTTTCACATTTGAGTCACAATTTTCTTCATCTATAATTGATATTTGTAGTCAAAATAGTTATAAAATTTATATTAATATTAGGAATATTCAAAATAATAAAGCTACAACTAAATTATATATGAATTTAAATTAAAGGTCAAAGTTAAAGAGGGTATCATAATTTCTAAAGAAAAGAGTAAAACATTTAAATTAAAATAAAACCAAACAATATTTTTTAAACTTTTTTTGGAAATGCCCGTGTTGAGGTAGACTCGATGGAGACAAATAGTGATAAATGAAAAATTAATTATTATAAAATTATGAATATTAGTACTAATAGTTTAGACAAAAAATTATATACTAGTTTACATATATAAATAAAAGAAATTAAGTTTAAATATATTTATTTAATGAAAGAGTAATCAAAATAAGGTATAAGTCGGTCAAAATTGGGTGTGAACCATATGGATTTCATAAATATGATTCTTATTTAAGCACTAAATAATAAGTCCAAAAGCTAATTAGTTTTACTTTCCAACTTCCATAGAATAAGGGACTAGTTGCTATTAATTTGTAATATGCCTACTTCTTCTAGATTTGAAAATTTATTGATTGAATTCACTTGGCAAGTTGGTGTACCACCTATGTCTTATATATATTAAGAAGTGTGTTTACAATCAATATACAAAATAAAATTATTATCATTGATATTGGAGATATAGTGAAGTTGTAAAGAAAATGAAGAAGGAATCAACCATTGTATTCACTCTTCATTGTGTGTTTATTTTACTCGGATAAGTTTCTTTTCCTTTTTTCCTCATCTTCTCTCTCCTTGTCCCCGTATCCTTCTCATTTATCTCTTCTTATATGATATGTCAGTAACTTTTTTTCTTTATACATATACACATACTGTCATATGCTATGTGCATGCACATGTACATGAAAAAGTTAAACGCTTGCGATTTGTATTAAACTTATATATGATTACATATTGATCCATATTATTATATTTTGTCTCAAATATATTTTCTCCATATATCAATTTTTTTTTTCATAGAAGAATGGGTCTGATTTCGTTGATTTAGTGGAACTCAAATAAGGTATTTTGGATATTTATTAATTTTTTAAGGGTACATTTAGATCAATTTAATTTCTCACTAGGGTATGCATCAAATTATTAGAGAGAATACTTAAAATTAATTTGATAGTTTAGCGTAAATTTAGATATTTTGATTGACTATATGGCTCTACGAAGCAATTGTCATTACCAAATCTCGTATAGCCATACAAATATTATGAAATATTTTTAAACTTTATTTTATTTATTAAATTTAGTGCCCCGGTTTATTTTGACGTACAAAGTGCAAATTAGAAAATATTTTTTTATTTGTTATTAATTTGAAGTTTACAAGTTTGACCCTAATCACAAGATCATATCGATATTAATTGATTGAACATCATTATAAACATAGTGGTAGTAACTTGAAGCAACTATATATGTTTAAATTCTATGTATTACCTATGAATTTTCTTGAATCAATGACATTAATATTTTTTTTGTTGTGATATAGGTTTACAATCATGTATGGTATTGGGAGAAGATCAACAGTGTCAAACAGCAAAATATTGTAATCCTCATTCTTGTAAACGTGGATTTGTGCTTTGTTATGATGGAAAATGTGAGTGTCCTATAAGAATAAGGACAAGAAAGACAATATTTATATGGGTAGATGTTCTTGTGGATGTAAACCACATTGTGTCTTAGGATTGTGCACATGTCCTTGTTGTTGAGAGTCAAAATTAAGACATGTTTGAGGTATAAGAGAATATCTCATCTTTTTATAATGAAAACTTACAGAGTATTTTATCTTATTATAATGAACACATAATATTCCAATTCGATGCTTTCATTTCCTTCACCCAAATTCATAGAGGATAAATCTATTGTGGTACTTAAGTTTTAAAATCCACTAATTATTTGTGAATAATTTATTTGACTATGAATATAATTATTATCATATAGAATAATCTTAAGATCTCTATGGGAATTGTTGCTTTCAATTACACACGCAAGTGTACGTGGTCACACAAGTAATGCAGTGGCTCTAAAAGAATCAAATTACCGAACTCAAAGGACTTGTTAATTAATTGTTTTTACTAAATTGTACTAGTCTAACTATTTATTCAAGAGCGGCAAAAGAATTTGGTTTATAAATAAAAGAATTAAATACTAATATTACCTTACTATGATTGGAGAAAATTCCAGGGTTGCAGTCTAGTTAGAAGTCATGCATAGTATTTTCTTCTATCGACTTCAATTGGTTATCGAACCGCTAATTTACAAGGTTGAATTCATGATCATGGTCTCCCGACCTCTAATCATCTACCACAATTGGCAGTCTAACAGCATCGTTGAGTGGGGATAGACTAAATGAAGTACGGAGCATTAAATTTCATATTATTTAGTAACCAAGCAAGGTCTCTAGGTATACTCCTATCCTAGATATAAACCAACCTTAATTTCTAGAGATGATCATGCTCCTTTTATCACACATTTTATCCCCTTATTCCTCTCCCGAGTTCAATTTGGATAATCACTTTATCTCAATGGTACCCAATCACAAAATAATAAATCAAGAACAAAAGAGCAATTTATGCGATAGCCAACTTCAAGCCATAAATTCAATACTAAACAATCATTCATAGCCACAACATCAGAACAACAATCTTTAACTACTAATATCAAAAAAAGGAAAAGAAGAAAAGAACCCTCAAAATTATAATTATTTTTCTCAGCAAAGTATCATTCCCTCAATAATTTATTCTTATGGGCTATTTATAAATGTAGGAAACCCTAAATAAAATAATAGTGTCCAAAACAAATTGGAAAACTCAAAACCAAAAGAATTGGATTCCATGTGAAACATTGGCGCCTTTAATTTGTGTGTCTTCAGACATTGCCATGTGGCATCTCAATTTGGAGCAATTCGCAATTTGTGCAATATGTACTTCTTGTATATTATACATTAATATATTCAATTTAATCTATTATGCTATTTTCTTGATTTTCTTCTATAATCTTTCATCTTTAATTCGTTGTAGCTTCAAACTTCTTCATCTTTACAACAATTTAATCTTACAAATAAGATATGCTATTAAGCACAGTCCATGATATTCATGCTCAAAAAGGAAAAATAAAAATACTAAATGTGAGGCAAATAATGATTAATAATATGTATATTTGGCCTCACATTAGGAATCATAAACTTGAAAATTCTATGTTCTCCTTTAATTTTTATTGCAAATCTTAATATGCTAAAAGTGTCATTCCTCAATTTTATTGCAAATCTTAATATGCTAAAAGTGTCATTCCTCAATTTTACAGCCTGGGTGTGGTCGAAATCATAAGCACTACTAATCCCAAGCAACTCTTCATTTGGCACACTATAAGATTGAACACTAAATAATGAGGAAGATGAGAATAATAATCATGGACTAAAATGTTGATGTCACAACCCAAGCCATCGTTACCGGAACCTACAGCAATCCTTTTGTGGGTGAACCAATCCTAGCCAAAACAGAGAGAGATAGGCAACTCCAAATGTCAGTAACTCACCCCAGTCCCTGAATCTCAAGAGCTTCTCGCACGAGATCCAAATCAGCAGCGAAAACTTATAGTATTATTTGCAGGGTGCAGAAGGGTAGTATGAGTATCAACAAGTGGAACTCAGTAAGTATAGGCTGGCTGAGCTCCAAACAAAATCAAGCATAAACAACAAGTAAGAAGGGAGCATATATCACAAGTATCTAAAGAAATAACTAGGAACTTATAATATAAAATAAATTGATATAAGGAAAGAGGATAAAGGAAGCAGGAAAATGAAGCAAGGGGACGTACCCGGAGGCGCTAGGCCAAAAACCCATTTACAACAAAACTCAACTAAGGATGACAACTAGTCGAAGGCATACTAATCATAATAATCACAAATATCACATAAAACCAAGAAGGCCATTCTAAGTCCTACCCTACATAAAGAATGTCAATTAGAAGAGAACAAAGGCAGTATCTACCATCAAACAAAGGACCACCCTTTATACTGCCTCAAGTACATAATCAATCAAACAATAACCATACTGAGCCCCTATATGCCCAGAAGGTAAAAAATAGCAAACTAAACACATACAGCACCCCATAAGACCAACAAGGACAAATAACAATCAATTATTCTGGTGATAGTCAATGCATATGAATGCAATTTATTCAATAAAATTAGTAGTATCATCAGTGCCAAGTACCTCGTGCCAAGGTATATACACCTACCTCATGCCTCCAATAAGCCGGTAGGACCCATGTGAATCCCTCTTCATGCTCAATGGATCACACATTTGTATATATATTTATGGTCCCAATCTAGGTCTTACATAATTGATTTGGTTGGGTTCGATTTGTGATGGTGACCGGAGATAAATAGAAAAGCCAATATCAAAAGGGTCTGTGACTCTCCAACTGATCAAGTAAAATTTGAGTGCATCCTTGATGACTCTATATTTCAAAGTCCACTTATAAAGCAGTAAAGGTAGTACAACTCCCATAAAAAGATCAATTAGAATTAATTTGAGCAAAAACCCTACTTCTCAAAGAAGATGCTGAGAACCAATGCATGCACCGGGGTCATACTACAAATCACGTAAGAATGAGAAATCAATAAAATGCATACCATCACCACCGTCCAAACAATAACATCCAAATAACAGAAGGCATAAGACAGCAATACCTCACACCTAAAGCACAAAAACTAACCTGGAATCAGCTGATGCTCAAGCAACGCTTCAGGCCCAAAAATACTTTAACAAATTCAACAACGATAACATAAGAAAAAACAATTTTTTTTTAGGCATTGAAAAGAATTATGAAGATTCAACATTTGAAGGAGTAACTCAAGGTTTTTCAAACACAGCCAAAATGGTTTGGAGGCCACTTAAGCAGTTGCACCAATACCAACACAGGCTAAACTTTGATTTTGATGCTCCGGACTCATCCAGAGTCCCATGAACACAAATCATATGTGAAATCTGATTCTAAACGTTATTCCATACTCAAGAGAATTAATAATACAACATTAAGAGATCATTTACTAAATATTTTGGCTAAATTCAACACTTTAACTATTACAAAGAAAGTAACTGGGTGTTCAAAATCGAAATGAAGACCTCGAGACCTAAACCAAAGGTCCTACTAAACCAAATTCAACATTCCAGAGCTAAAGCGTTGAAAAGGTTCCCAGAGAAATAATCACAAGGTCCTTCTAGACCAAACTCAATGTTTCACATCTAAGGAAACCATCAAAAATCCATTCTAAGGCCGTCTATCTGAACTTTTGACCGAAGTCAACCGTTCAAGTTTTAAAGGCTCTAAAACATAGAAACTCACACAAAACCCAAATGAACAATCTGACAACCGAACTATCAATATCTATACAGTAAAATATTAGAAAAAGTAGAAATAACCTGAACGTACATTATAGTTATTTTTATCTTTAAGTTGCATATTTCTATTGATTAAGTTGCATGATGTTATATGGTGGATTCAGGTCGACCAATGATACCTACCAATACGTATTATTTGTATTTCTACTATTCTTGCTATGCCATTTGGCATAGTTTTGTTGCAGGATTTAGAGATGTTTCATATGTGAAGACAAAAATGATTTCTGATAGCTTCTACTCTTCTTCCTTTATGGTGGGAACTACGTCAATATAATAAAAAACTATGCATCCTCTTAAAAGCTATTGCATTTGGTTAGAATAGTTCCTAGGTGGAAGGTTGAGTGTAACTCTAAGCAAAACAAATTTATTTTTAAATTGAGTTAAGATGTAATGACCCAATTTGTCATTTTTTTTGTTTTTTCCATGAAATTTACCGCTTAACCCTCCTGATATTGACCCCAAGTCTTTTTTGAAGAGTTTTAAAATTTGATTTTGGACTTTGAGTTAAAAGTTAAGAATTTTGTAAATTTTGAGTTTGAAAGGCTTAAGTTGTTGAGAAAGTGGTTTTCGATGTCTTTTGGAGTTTCGAGTGTCGAAATAGAATTCTGTCGACTCCATCAGTCCCAATAGGTGAAATCTAATATGTGAGAGTTGTTAGTTTTAGATTCTGTCATTTTGGGAATTTGAGGTCCCAAGTTGTAAGTTTGTGAATTTTTTGCCTTTAGGTTGACTTTGGTCAAAATTTGGGGTTCAGATACTTAGATCGGAATTCCAAGAGTTTTGTTGCATTCGGGGGATGATTTTAGGCCTAGGTGAGGTCTTGGTTAATTTTTTAGAGGTGCCAAGCTTGTTTTTGTCTTTTTAGACATTGAGTTAGTTTCTTGTGATTTTCACGGATGTTGGGTCAAAGAGACCTCGGATTAGTGTTTTGATGGTTCTAATGAGTGTGGATCATCAAGGATCATTGATTTTTATACGTGGTGTGTGTGCACGGGGTTCAAACGAATTCGGAGAGTCTGTTTGATGTTTTTGTATTGGTTGATATTTCTGGTGCTGCAGTCTTCACTTAAAAGGAATTAGGTTTGCTTTAGCGAAGGTCACTTAAGAAGAACCTAGTTCGCAAAAGTGAGATTGGCCTTTTGGGTGGGGTTCACAACAACGAGACCCCCAGCGGGGTTCGCCTAAGCAACACATGTTTTGCAAAAGCGACATCAGAGGGGATTTTGACCTACATTTTGGAGTTTAAGCCCCATTTTTTTATTTTTGAGTTTGGGGAACCATTGTTGGCGATTTTAGAAAGGATTTCTTATGCTAAATCATTTTGGAAAGCTTTTATGATCCTAAAACTTCATTTTCCTTTGATTATTTATGAATTTTAACTTCAAAATTTGAGATTTTGATCGGTAAATGGCAAGGTTTTTCAAAAACTCAAGCTCTTAGCTAAAATGGAGATGGTGAACTATTTTTGAGTCTTTTTCGAAATGATTTTGCCCAATGAGTTCCTAAATCCTTGAGTATTGTTTTCAAGTATTAAATTTAAAATTCAAACCTCCATTTTGAAATTGAGTTTTGAGTTGATTGACCCATTTCTCTATATAATTAATGTGGTATTGTTGTTTCTGGAATGTTATGGTGAATGCTTTTTTGTATATACATTGTGTGGCTTTGGAAGTGATTCAAAAGGGGAAGACTCAACTCCTGGAGTGATTATTGATTGATTAAGGTAAGTAATCTCCTAAACCTTGTATTCTAGTAGAATTCGTGTATTCCCTTCGTTGCTTCTATTTTGGGAGTAATGGGATTGAGGTATAGGGTTAACTATCCACTTGATAACTCTTAATAAATAAAAAAAGGGTTGAAATGAAAAGGCTATGTGATGATAATGAAGTTTCTGAATTGTCTTGTTGTAACCTTGTTGATTGATTGATAAAATGCTTGATAGCACGAAAATGGACTTGAATTGTATAAATTGTTGTCTCTTACATGTGGTATGATATTGCTTGTGTGCATTGATTGTTGAATATTATGATGAGACATGTGATAGTTTTGATGATGAGGCCTTTTCCGACAAGTGCTTATGATGTTGAGGTCTTTGCCGGCAAGTGTTTATGATGTTGAGGTCTTTGCCGACAAGTATTTATGATGTTGAGGTCTTTGTCGGTGATTGTTATAATGTTGAGGTCTTTGCTGGTGATTGTTATTAAGTCGATGGAAATGGTTCAAGCTAGTGACGTGATATAAAGCCGATGGAAAATTGTTTCAGCTAGTGAATTGATATAAAGTCGATGGGAAATGGTTCCAGCTAGTGATTTAAAAAAAGCCGATGGAAAATGGTTTCAGCTAGTGATATTGTGCCAATGGGAAATGGTTCCAACGAGAGATTGTGTTAAGCCCCAAGCCTATTCCCTAGACGTAGCTGGCACTTGAGAACCATTGTTAGTCCCCAAGCAAACCCTTGGCATGGCTCAATACTTATCGGAAGACTTACTCAATATTATATGAACTTGAAAGTAAATGTCACACCCAGAGGCTAGCCCCTTGACGTAACACGGGACCTAGGATCATGAGTGACCCCATGCTAACCCTGAGTATGGCATATCATAGGCATACTAAAAATAACTAAGTAAAATATGAACTATGCGGAAGCTAAATAGTGGATATCTAAAAATGGGGAAAAACCCAACTAGCCTGAATATGTAAAACATACTAAGAGTTTAGCGATAACTGAAACGATCACTTAACAACTCAAGTTGAATCTTATACTATGTCTGAAAGCCTCTAACTGAGTTGAGTTGCTGGGATATGCCCCCCATCTAACTCTAACAAAACTGAAAACTAAAATTAAAGACTAAAATAAAAGCATGTCTATTGTCCTCGAAATATGAGGACTCACCACTGAAGCTATTGAATGCCGACCGGGAAGCGATCTAAGTGTGATCTGGATGCTGAATGCCTAAACCTACATCATGAAAGGATGTTGCGTAGAGTATGCGCCAGTACTTGGAATGTGTTGAGCATACAGGATATAGATACTACGATGAACATATATATATATAAGCTGAACAAAGCATAACTAAGCGATGACATAAATTGAGCAAGAATGTAAATATTGAAACATAACTGAAAATCTAAGCTGAATGCAATGACTAAGTACTAATCATGAAAATACCATGCTGAAATGAATGTTGAAGTATATACTGAAAACCTAATCAAATGCACTAGGAGTCTGACTGTGGGATCTACTATTAACCGACATAAACCACATGAGCTAAATGTGGAGTCCAATGTATACGCCCCATCAAGAGGACCCAATATAACTTGTCAAAGATATAAAGGCATGACTGGCGTGATCACTAAATCTGATGCCCAACAGAGGAGACTTATAATCCTATGGAGGCACGTAATTCTAGGACTCTGAGGGTACGTTGAACCCTAGTCCAACTTGATGTTAAGTCTACTCCCAACTGAATATGTATATGACACAAATGTAACTGAAATACTGAATAGCTCAAAATACTGACATGCAATCTGAGAATGCAACATTTATATACTGATAATGTGGCATTCAAAATCTAGAGCATGATTATCTGTTTAACTGACCTAGCAAGTATAATTCACGAACTAAGAGAATTTATACAACTAGGGTTCTTGGTTTCATCCAAGAAATCAAGTAAACTTTCCAAGAAACAAGCTATTTTGATTTAGGATACTACAATGGATAAATCACAGTAGATATCCAAGGTTTTAGAAACCCTAGGTCTAAACAAGATATCAAGGAACTGAATGAACTCTAGGGACCTAATGATGAAAGGAACTCACTAGTGAAATCCCACATACCTGGTGATGAAATCTAGAGAGAAATCCTTTGGATTTCAAGGCTGAAACTTGAAGAACACTATTGCTTGTTCTGGAAAGAAACTGGTGCCTCTTTCTCTTCTTTTCGTTCTAATTTGGATGATTGTTTTGGAGAATGAGGGTTATGGGTAAGTCTAACAAAGTTATTAGGCTTAGAGTGAGTAAAACGATGTAGTTTAGGCATCAAATGATGTTGTTTAAGTGCCTAATGCATAGGGAAAAGGAACAAAACAACCCCGACTTAAAATTGACTAGTGACATCTACTACAGAACTGACGGGTTGTCGTTTGAACTACCAACCGTCGTTTGGAGTCATCGTTCATTATCTGCCTAATAGGGCTTCACTAAAACGAGAATAACTTTTTACTCCTAGCTTGGATTTTAGCAAACTTGGTGGCGTTGGAAAGAGGATTCAATTATATTTAATTGGATAGGTTGTGGGTCACCTAATTCATTTTATGCTAAAATATACGACCATTTGAAGTTGACCCAACAACCATTTTCCTCTAAATAGTTACTAACCCTCAGCTACGGTCCATAGGTCCAATAACAGACCGTACTGGTCGACCATCGATGGGATCTGAGAACATTAAAATTTGGGCCTTAATGACGGAACCCCACCTATGATATGTGGTTCTACCTAGGGGTGTGCATTCGATTTTTCGGCTTGGTCTTTTACTATTCGGTTTGAGTTTTTTGGTTTTTGGTTTTGAAGAAGTGTAACCCAATCTGAACCAAAATAAATTTGATTTGGTTTGGGTTTTTTCAATTCGGTTAATCGGTTATGTCAATAATTAGAAACATAACAAAGTTATATTTATTTGCAATTTGAAAAGAATTATATATATATATATATATATATATATATATATATATATATATATATATATATATATATATATATATATATATATATATATATATATATATATACATAAAATAAAATATTGAATTTCTTAAATATAATTTTTAATATAAATTATACATAAAACGTAAAACACAATAGCTAAATGTATATTAATTATAGATGCAACATAAAAAAAAACTAAATCATAATGAAAATAACTAAAAAGGGACAAAAGCGGTCAACTCCAACTTAATTCTATATATATATATAATTTGGTTTTTTTGGTTTTTCGATTTTCATTTTTCTAAATCAGAAACCAAACCAAAAAACCAAAAAAAGTAAATTATAGATTCAAAACCAAACCAAAAATCCAAAAAACCAATCCAAATTAGATTTCGGTTTGATTTGGTTTGGTTTTTCAGTTTAATCCAAATAGTTCACACCCCTAGTTCTACCTACGGTCCGTGGGTGGTTCCGTTGGTACTGGCACCAGTTTTCTGAACTAGGATTTTCTTCATTTTGAGATCTGAGGTGTTACGGTAAAGATTTAACTCAAGTGTCTCAAATACATAACACAAAATATTTAAAATATTTAACTAGCCATAAGAAGACGACTCAAGTCTTAAACATTTAACAATGGAAATTAAAAAGACTCCTCAAAACACTACTGCCTACAAAGCCTCTAAAAACTATGATGGAAGTCGGGACAAGATCTACGATCTCCTAAGAAAATTGATAGTAGATGTGAAACCTTCCGAAGTGAGGAGGCTCACCAAAGCAAATCTGGAACCACAAGTTGTATCAACGGAGCTCTTGTTGATGACCCTGATTACCTGCATCATGAAAGATGAAAGCCAAATGGCGTCAGTACATGGAATGTACGAGCATGCAAGGGGAACTCTAAAGCATAGACATAAGCTTGTACTGATAAAAAGGAAGAAAATACTCACCTCATTTCAACTCAAGGATACTCAAAGATACTCAAACTCAGAAATACTTAACTCAGTTCAATATAAAAGAAATAATAAAGATGCATTATAAATAAAGCTTTTAAAACAATAGATAATAACTCAATGTATTTAAAACTACAACATTAACTCTTTTACTCTTATTTCGGAGATTCTCTAACCGACAACCATCACTATGAGCTATGTAATGATACATCTTCTCGCCCACACAGCCAGGACTTTCCTATACCTTGTCGGAGTATAAGACTTCCTCAACTAAGTGGATCCACTAAGCTATGGTTAAAAGCAATAACGAAACATCTAAAAAGTATAACCCTTTTTACTCATGTTGGCACATATGGTTTATGAGGACTTTGAGTTGTCTGAATGCATCCCCATATCGGAGCTCAATACTACTCCCAATAATATAACTCATGCTCATATGTTTAAAACCACTTCCTCATCCTCAAACTTTGAAATTATTACTCAAAAGGTTCTCTTAAAAGAAATAGTGCTCAAAAACTCCTCATGAACTCGCTTGGAAATAAAAATTTCCTCTCATTTTGAATGTAAAACATTTAATCTTGGGAATACTTAGTTCCCTTATATTCATTTTGAAAAAAGGAAACTCGATTCTCCTCATCCTCATACTCAAATATTAAAACAAGTTTTAAACAATTGTAAAAGACTTCTCAAATTAACTCAAAGAACTTTCTCAAACTTTACTCTCAACTCTATCTTGAATTTGCATTATGAATTCAAGAGTTATGAGTAGGATATATAGGACTTATTAATGATTAGATGTATTTTGGATAGTTATAATTAGGAAGAGAGCGAAGATACGTTTTAAAAGAACTCAAACTGAACAAAAGACAGAAGACAGGCGGGACAGGTGACCCTAGCACATTTTTGGCACAGGGCCCAACCCCTCAACTTTAGATGGACAACTCTAGTGCACTGCAAATGTGGCGCGCCAGCCCTCCTGGCGCATCCGTGGAGCGTTGCGCCACCCCTCCCCTCCCCAAAATGTTCTAATGAATTTTTCTTCTTAATTTTTTGCCCTAATTCACCAACAATCAATTGATGTCACGACCCAAATAGTCGTGATTGGCACCTACACAAACCCTCCGGTGGGAAAACCATTACTACAACCTAAACGAACATATTTATGAAAACTAAGGCATTTAAAGATACGGATGCAGGTTTAAATAACAGTAAAAATAGAGTCCCCATAAACTTCAAAGGTTTCAATAAACTAGCCAAACTAATGCGGAAGAACAACCCCAAGAACCTGAAAGCCAATGTACCAAAACTCTACTAACGACAAGTCTAAGAACAAGAGGTACAACCCCAAAACTAAACAAACACCTTAAATAAATAGTCTGAGTCCAAAAAGAGTGGACTTAAACAAGAAATATCCATGGCAGCCTAAAAGAACTGGCTCACCCTTGAATCCGGTCACGCTCAATAGTCACCTAGCTGAGGTCTATCAATAGCCGCTTGAAGATGCTCTGTACTCAACAAAGAACAAGCAAGTGTAGTATCGGTACACAGCCACAGTATACTGGTAAGATCACACAGCTATCCCAATAAATGAAACACATGCAAGTAACCACAATCATTATAAAAAAGGCATATACCGAACATATACAATATTAATCAACTATTACGAACAACAAACAGTTTCACGATTCTCACATATTACAGTTATATCAATTTAGAGCAACATATCGTCTTCCAATATCAATCATCATTAGATATGAACAAAAACATCATAGGTAGATACACAACACAATTCAATGGTCCTCTCACGGAATTCAATTTAATAGTCCTCTCATGGAACCCACACCCCAACTGTTAGCATACCGAAACATGGTACCCGATCCAATATTTATGCCGAAACGTGGCAATCTATCCTACATTTATGCCGGAACATGGAAATTGATCCCATATTTATGCCGAAACGTGGCAAACGATCCAATTTAGTGCGTCGAAATGTAACACCTGATCCATTCAACAAACCACAATCACAATCACCATGTATATTCTCACAATCATACAAGAAGAGGTGATTCATGGCATACAATTATTCAATTATCCTCATTAGAATTAGGGTGATCAATAATGCAACATTCGCATATATACATGCATTATAATGAGCAATTACAAACATATATCACACCAATATGAAATCACAACTATCACCTAGCTCGAATCCAAGCTTGAATCCCCTAAGGCACTTGAATCTTCCATTTTTGAATTCTTTCCGCTTGTTCTAGGTCTACAAATAACAATTTATAAGCAAGGATCAACAATCAAAGGTCTAATTATTCGGATTATAACAAACCCAATAACCCTAGACCAAACCCAAGATCCTAATACCCAATTTAGGGATTCTTCCACCATAAATCACATATCAAAACCTTTCTGCAATGATAATTACCCAAAAACTACGTTCTACAGATCGAAACACAGATTTGGGGAGATAAAATCTTACCTTAGCCTCACGAATGGTGAAAAATGATCAAGAACTCGTATGGGTAGTCTCCTAGCTCTCAAAGTCAAAAACTGCAAAATAAAGTTCTTTTGGGGTTTATTTATGACTTTAAGTCGCGTCTGGCCCGCCACAATGGCCCTCACCCCGCTACAGCGACACCACCAGAGCGACCAAAACCCCCGCTAAAACAGCTTGCACGAAACAATAATCTATTTTAATAATTCCAAGACCCCATTTCATAACACACCTTGAACCAACAATGCTCAAAAAATACCGTTCACGCTAATATCGATTCCTGAAGTTCTACTCACCCGAATTCAATTATGTAAAGTCGTACGGGCTCCTTAACGTCTTAGCTATCTAGTCATGTGATCAAAATCATAACTAGATCTCTCATTTGTTACTAGATTTTCCTAGACCTCACTGATTTTGATTTCGTCTAAATTTGGACTAGGCTAGGAAATCCAAAGTTACTACTCAAAAGTTTTCTGGCCCCAATTCTTTCCTCATTGGCTTTTCTATAACAATGGGAACAGGTCGTTACAATTGATTTCTTCCAAAGTCTCTTAGATTCATATGCCCAACATAAGTAAATGAAAATCTACTCAAATATTCTCACCCTCAAACTCAAAACTTTAGCTTCAAGAACTCAACAAACTCCAATAATAAAGATTGAAGAACGAAACTTCAAGAAAACTCATCAAGAACTTCAATACACAGATTTCATGGACAAAATTGATAAAGAAACTCATGATTGGTGTGAGGGTGAATGAACTTATCACTATGAAACCTTACATACCTCGAAAGAACTGAATTCTTGGCGAAAATAATCGAAGATTGCAAGATTCTTGAACACTTGAAGCTTTTCTCCTTGTTATCCTTTGTAAATTTGTCCTAACCATCCAAACAATTTTAGACTTTAGAATAAGCTAATTTTAATCAGCTTTGACTCTTAATTTGGGTGTAGAAACGTGTGGGGCAAGTGGAGGTAAGGAAAAGATCAAAATATCCCTCCTTAATTCGGATGAATTTCCTTAACTGGGTAGGTTGTACTCAAAGGAGAATATATCCATTATCTGAACTCGGAAATTAGCAAACTCAGTGGCGTTCGAAAGAGGACTAGAAGATCTTTCATTTTTTATCTTATGGGCCACTTAACTCATCCTATAGTGAAAGTTATGATTATTTGAAGTTGACCCAAAACTCACAATTATACACTAACTTGCACAAATTTCAAATTGGCTATTTCTAATTTAGTTATTTCTAAAATTAGTATGTTCTAAGACCGAGGTGTTACAGATTGATCATTATGATTTGATGCATTTATGTTCTTATGTGTGGCCTACTTGTTAAATGTGATTGGTGTACTTGTTACGTGTGATTAAACTATTTAACATTGAGGTTGACTTGCTTGACTTTTTTTATTCTTGAAACGTGACTATCAAACTGTGAATATTGGGCCTTATGAGCCGTGTATTGTAAAATTGTTAGGTTGGGCTGATTTCGGTGCAAGTTGTAGTTTGAGAAGGTTCATTTGGAGTGTAAAAGGTACTCAAATTCTTGCTAGGTTCCCTTATTTACAAGGTTGCTTACTGGGTACCATGTTGGTGGTACTCACCCCTTGTTTCTACACTTGTGTAGGTTTCGATCCCGGACTTGTGTGATATCTTTCTCATTCTTTTGATTTCGACACTTGTCAAGGATTTTGAGCGGTAGGTGCTTGTCATTCGGTGGGCCCTCTTGTTCCTTTACTTTATGTTTTATTCTATTTGAGAAATAAAGACTATGAGACTTGTATTTATCTTTCAAATTCTATTTTTATATTAGTGTCTTGTACACGTGACAACCAGATTTTGGGGTATTGTTTAGAATGAATAAAGTTTTCGCCTTTGTCTTGTTCTAGTCTTATATTTCCGCATTTCTTTCTTTTTAATTGGGTTGAAGATGACTTGTCTTGGTAGGAATAGACATATGTCATCACGTGCATTTTTGGGTCGTGACAAAAGAGTATTTCTAGATGTAAATAGGGTGTTAGCATATAGTTTTTTAAGTTCCACATTTAATGTCTTAGTTTGGGGGTAAAAGTTCTCCTATATAGGTGTCCACACAGTCCAATGAGTTTATTCACAATTTTCTTCATCAATAGTTGATATTTTTATTCAAAGTAGTTACAAAATTTAAATAAATATTAGTGATATTTGAAATGATAAAGCTACACCTAAAGTATATTTGAATTTAAAATTATAGGCCAAAGCTAAAGAGGATATCATAATTTCTAAAAAAGTACAATATTTAAATTAAAATTAAAAAATAACCTTTTTCGGAAATGCCTCTGCTGAAGCAGGCACATCGATGGACACAAATGGTGATAAATGAAAGATGAATTATTATAAAATTATGAATATCAATATTACTAGTTTAGGCAAAAATAATATACTAGTTTACATATATATAAATAAAAGAAATTAATTTAAAAAATATTTATTTAAATAAATTGTAATCAAAATATGATAAGTTGGTCAAAATTGGGTGTCAACAATATGGATTTCAAAAATCTAATTTTTATGTAAGCACTAAATAATAAGTTCAAAAGCTAATTAATTTTCTTCTCCAACTTCCATAGAATAGTTGACTAGTGGCATTTAATTTGCAATTTACCCACATCTTCTAGATTCAAAAATTTGTTAATAGAATTCACTTGCCAAGTTGGTGTACCACCTATGTCTTATATAAATTAGGACTTGCGTTTTGAATTAACATACAAAATAAAAAGATTATCATTGAGATTGGAGATAAAGTGAAGTTGTAAAGAAGATGAAACGGAATCAACCATTGTATTCACTCTTCTGTGTGTTTAGTTTACTCGGTTAAGTTTTTTTTTCCTGTCACCCTCATCTTATCTCTCCCTATCCCTCTATCCTTCCCATTTATCTCTTATTATATGGTATGTTACTAACTTTTTTTCTTTATACATATACACATATTGGCATATGCTAAGTACATACACATGTATATGAAAAATTTAAACGTTTGCTATTTGTATTACACTTGTTATACGTTTACCTATTGATCCATATTATCATCTTGTGTCTCAAATATATTTTCTCTATATATGATTTTTTTCATCATAGAAGAATGGGCCTGATTTCATTGATTTAGTTGAACTCAAATAAGGTATTTTGGATATTTATTAATTTTTTAAGGGTATGTTTAAATCTATTTAATTTCTTACTAGGGTATGCATCAAATTAGTACAAAGAATACATTAAAATTAATTTGATAGTTTAGCGTAAATTTTTATATTTTAATTGACTATATGGTTCTACTGAGGCAATTATCATAGCCAAATCTTGAATAGTCATACAAATACTATGAAATGTTTTCAAACTTTATTTTATTTGTTAAATTTAGTGCCCCACTTAATTTTGATGTACAAAGTGCAAATTAGAAAATATTTTTTTTATTTGTTATTCATTTGAAGTTTACAATTTTGACTATGATCGCAAAATCATATCGATATTAATTGATTGAAAGTCATTATAAACACAGTGGTGGTAACTTAAATAAACTATATATGTTTAAAGTTTATGTATTGTCGATGAAATTAATTGAATCAATGACATTAACATTTATTTTGTTGTTATATAGGTTTACAATTATGTATGGTATTGGGAGAAGATCAACAGTGCCAAACAACAAAAGATTGTAATCCTAATTCTTGTAAGTTTGGATTTGTGCTTTGCTCTGATGGAAAATGTGCATTTCCTGAAAGAATAAGGAGAAACGTTTCTTTCAAGAATCACAATATTTATATGGGTAGATGTTCTTGTGGATGTAAACCATATTGTGTCTTAGGATTGTGCACATGTCCTTGTTGTTGAGAGTCAAAATTAAGACATATTTGAGGTATAAGAGTATATCTCATATTTTTATAATGAAAACTTAGAAAATATTTTATATTATTATAATGAACACATAATATTCTAATTTGATGCTTTCATTTCCTTCACCCCAATTCATACAAGGATAAAACTATTGTGGTATTTATGAGCTCGTGTTAGTTTTAAAATCCACTAATTATTTGTGAATAATTTATTTGACAATAAATACAATTATTATCATATAGAATAATCTTAAGATCTCTATGAGAATCATAAACTTGAAAATTCTAGGTTGGCCTTTAAATTTTTATTGCAATTCTTAATATGCCAAAAGTGTCATTCCTCAATTTTACACCCTGGGTGTGGTCAGAATTCTTAACGACTACTAATCCCAAGTAATCCTTCTTTTGGCATACTATAAGATTGAACACTGAATAATACGGAAGCTGAGAATAATAATAATGGGCTAAAATATCGGTATCAAAACCCAAACCACCATTATAGGTACCTACAACAATCCCTTTATGGGTGAATGAATCCTAGCCAAAATGAAGGGAGATAGGCAACTCCAAACATTAGGAGCTCACCCTAGGGCCCAGTCCCCGAATCACGCGAGCTTCTTCGCACGAGATTCAAATCAACAGCGAGAACTTGTAGTATGATCTACAGGGTGCACAAATGTAGTATGAGTACCAATAAGTGAACTCAATAAGTATAGGTTGATTGATCTCCAAAGATAAATCAAGCATAAACAACATGTAAGAGGGGAGAATATATCACAAATATGTAACGACCCAAACTGTCGTTATTTAGGAAAGGAAAAACTTTGGGGGAATTGGGCCCCTTATCCCGCCAGAGCGGGACAAATACCGTTAGCGGTGGTGCTCTAGCAGGACACGGAGCACCAAAGCGGGATAGTTGGAGGCAAAACTTATATGACAGGAAGCCTTATTTTCTCTTTTTTTTCCAAAACACCAAAAAGAGGCGAGGATCATCCCAGAAACCTCAAAAGGCTGCTCTAGGCTTAGGAAAAAAGGATGAAGATATTTCTAGCGCAAAGATGATGATAGCTTCCGGATTCTCGGTCAAATCCACTATCACAAGGTCCAGAAACCAAGATTGGAGCCATAATCCCATGCAATTGCTTGGTGCCCAGGTAGGCTAGATTTATTTACTTAAGTAGTAGTAAGTTCATGCTCGTTGTGTAGTATACTGTTAATTGATGATAGAGTTCATGCGTAAGCCTTCGAGCATTGAAAAGGGAGGATTGTACATGTACCCTAGTTAATAAAGATGATGTGTATCGTGAGGAAAAGTATCATCTTGTAAACTAGGGTTAGATGATGGTTTGATTTCCTGTTTGTGTGATATATGCCGATTAATTGCTTCATTGTATGCATGCATGTATGAGAACAAGGAATGTAAGTCGAATCTAATGCAATGACTATATGTATATGAATAATTACATGCCATGAAACCATTGCTTGATTGTATAACTATGAGCATTGTTCATTATGATTGTGATTGTACTGACTAGATCGGGTGTCACTTTCCCACACATATATTGGATCGGGTGTCACATTTTAACACATATATTGGATTAGGTGTCACATTTTAACACATATATTGGATCGACTGTCACGTTTTGACATATATATTGGA
Organism: Solanum bulbocastanum; assembly: GCA_037074985.1. Classification (NCBI taxonomy): domain Eukaryota; kingdom Viridiplantae; phylum Streptophyta; class Magnoliopsida; order Solanales; family Solanaceae; genus Solanum; species Solanum bulbocastanum. The sequence goes on along the minus strand of CM073604.1, from coordinate 36,901,082 downwards.
TCAAGTGTCACGTTCTAACACATATATTAGATCGAATGTCACGTTCCAACACATATATTGGATCGAGTGTCACATTCCGATACATATATTGGATCAGGTGTCACGTTTTGACACACGCATTGGATCGGGTGTCACGTTTCGACACACTAATAGTTTAGGTATAGGTTCCATAAGAGAACTACTTGTGATTGTTATGCTTATGTCTACTTATTATTGATAAAGGAAGATTGTATTTTGCTCTGACATGATAACTGAACTGCATTCTGTATATAGGTGTTTACCATGTCGTGTTTACTTGTTGCATATCTTGTTAATGAATGAACTGTGAATGGTCAGACCCAAATTGAGATATGGTATGGTAAGCAGAGACCGAGGGCTCGGCGTTACTATGTGTTACTCTAGAGAGGTGGTCGGTGTTCTTAAAGTTGAGAATTGGGGTAGTGTTATGTAGTAAATTTTGAATAGTTAGGCATTACTTTGGAGGGGGATTTGTATCGAAACAGTTAGCGAGCCTTGATAGAATGTACTATGGGGTCAAGGGTTATGTGGTGATGTGAAACAAGTAAGCGTGTGTCATGAGTGGATGTCCTAATTGGTAGTGGTTGTATTTGGGGACTTTTCTATGAGAGATAATGGTTAAGCTATGATCCAGATCAGTGAGCAGGGGGATTAAAGCCAAGGATGCTAGTATGTTTTAAGGTATATGGGAAGGGTAAAGGCAGGAGTACAAAAGTTGAGAGGTGTACTTTCTTGTTGCGTGTTTTTCTACTGGTTGAATACCTTATATTATGTAGTGGGTATCGGGTCGACCGATGATGCCTATTAGTACGTGTGGTTTGTACTAATAGTACTCTTGCTATGTCTTTTTGTCATAGTCTAGTTGTAGGGTCAGTGATTTTTCATAGATGAATACGAAGGCAATCTCCAATAGCTCCTATTTTTCCTTACATATGGTGGGAGTTACGTCATTTGTTATCATGTTATATGCATTGTAAATCTTAGAAGATCATGTACCTATTTAGACTAGATCCCTGGGGGGTGTTAATTACTTTACAACTCTTAACTTGAATCATTCAAAAACTCTTTATTTAATAAAAATCTCATGAATGTTATTTTATCTCCAGTTTTCTTAATCTTTTGCATGTTTTTAACAGTTTAGGAATTGAGGATTCTCCTAATTAGATGTTAGAGTAGGTGCCTGCACGGCCCGGTGGGTTTGGATCGTGAACAATTGGTACCAAGGCCCAGGTTACCGGTCTCCCAGTATAACAGAAAATGTGGAATAGACTTCTGCGGATTGGTGTATTGACGTCCACATCTAATCTTCAGGAAGCTATGAAACATTCTCTTCTCTCCTTTCATGCGAGTTATCACTTGTGCCATGAGTTGAGTCTAATTGGTATCTCTCGAATCTAATTGGTATCTCAACAAAGTGAACCGGACGTCGTGGTCACGGCTGAAGAGACACAAGCAGGGTAAATTGGAACTGAGAAGGTTCCAGTTGGTATCAGGCCTTAGAGGATCTATGAATGCATGGATGATTAGTAATGGTCATCTATGGAGCGAATTAATAATAACTTGACTTGTCTGTGAGTTGTATCTTGAAATTATAAGTGTGTGCATATATAGTCTAAAATGATGGTTGGTGCGTAAGGTATTTTTGTTTGGATGCTATGATGTGATTAGTGCACAGTATTTTCTATCTAGATTTGGATGTGGGCATATACTTGCCCAAATGTTGAAATTATGTGAGCTATAATATGCTTATGTGAAGGAGTGCAACTTTAACTGTGTATGAACTTACCATTAATAAAGAGGGTAAGGAAAAAGAACGACTTGTGGCTGTAAGGAAACTACGGTTTCAGGACAGTCAGGATTAGTCGAGAAATGTGTAAGCAAAGGGGTTATTATTGCATAATAGAGGAATTTGTGGTTATGAAAGGCTCGTTTGCCGTATGTTGCAACCAATTGTAAATCATGTGATAAATAGGCATAAACTGGGGATGTGCATGTCTTCTATGTTGAGATTTTGGGAAGGGGTTCGGGTGACTCGGGAGAAGCAAAGACTATCCTAGCTAAGAGAGGTTATCCTAGATATTTGTTGTAACCCTGGGAATCAATGAAAAACTTTAGAAATGGGAAAAACCCCAGGGAATTGTTGACTTGCGAACTGTTTTCGCTGGAGCCGCTGGGGTAGGATTATTCCCGCCATGGCGAGACCGCCAGAGTGGGATTTCTCTCGCCAAAGCAGGACAGGTTGAGACAGAATCTCATCCCTTTCTCCCCTTTTTTCCCCTAGTTCGCCTATAGACCCCGAACCATGCATGGACTAAATTATGCAATCAAGTCATTGCTCAACAATAAGAACAGTAACTTATACCACCAAGCATTTAATTATTGGCTATGAAAATAGCAAAAACAATCATCCATGTGCGTACAAAATGTAAGGAAAAAAAAAGAGAAATAGAAATTTTGTTTAATATATGCCCAGTTCATGCGTCACTCAACCAGGGAAACTCCCAGAAGTCCTCCGGCTCAAGTGTGGGAAGCTCCCGCTAGGAGGCGACTCAAGAGAAAATGACCTCAAAAGTCTTCCACATCCGGCCCATTAGGCGATCCCTCACTAAATTCTTTCTCCTCTCCCATCGCAGCTGATGACGGAGCATCTCCAACTCAAGGGCAGTAGAGGGTGGAACCGAAGTCGAGGTACTAGCTTGGGAGCCTCCAAGTTTTCTCCGAACGGCTGCAGAGTCCTCCTCCACACGAGCACTAGAAAACGGGGGCTGAGACTGGGTAGGGTGTGTGCCGTCGGCCCTATCATTTTCCCCACCTTTGTCATCCGCATCAGCATCTGCTTGCCTGTTATCGGCCCCGTCAATCCTCCTCCTCTTACTCCCGGAGGTGGACGCCTACCTAACCAAAAGAGGGTGAAAAGGGGGATCCATGGATGTACCTCATCAGTGTCCAAAAGTGGCACCTCTGCCCGGTTGCACATCACTGTCACCAATCCAGGCAGGAAGAATGCCTTTTTGTTTCCCCAGTAGAACATCTTCCATTCTGAAATAATTTGCATCCCCACGTTTAGTTTAATCCCCTATATAGAACACGCCACCACTAAAGCCCAGGGAAAGATCACGTCGGTAAGATTGCCCGACAAGCAGATCTTTTTGGAAACTAAGTGCAGCCACAATCCGTCCTGGCAGGGCGTCATTTGGCTTCAGAGAGATGGAATCTGGGGGTTTGAACCACGGCCTGGACCACAAACCGTGGTCTCACCTATGGTCCATCAGTCCTGGCGTGGGTCGACCTTTAGACGATTTTTTTCTGGATTCTGGGACGGAGCTGTAGGTGACCATCTATGAACCACACCTACGATCGTGGGTTAACCTACGGTCCGCTGGTGGCATCTGCAACTTCTGAAATCTATATTTCTGGCCTGTCTAAAATACGGGGTGTTACATTATCTCCTCCTTGGGAATATTCATCCTCAAATGAAGACTAAACTAGTAGAAAATGAAGGGAAAGAGCTGCAAACCCTACCATTGAAAACTGAAATCTAACTAGAATAAGTTCCAAGAACATGTAAATACGCTAAAAATGCAAGTATAACTGAAGAAACATGATACTAAGAGTGAATCTACGTATGAGTAATTGAAAGACTGGAGAGGAACTATTACCTCAAGTTGGAATGGAATCGGAAGGAAAGAGATGAAGATACTTGGCCTTCATAGATTCTTATGCTTCCCAAGTAGCTCCCTCTACGGACTGACTCCTCCACAAAACCTTCACTGAAGCGACTTCTTTGTTTCTCAACCTTCGAACCTGACGATCAAGAATCTCAACTAGCATATTTTCATAAGTGAGACTATCCTTCACAGCCACACTTTCCAATGGCACTATTGATGCTAGATCACCCACACACTTCTTCAACAAAGAAATATGAAAGACTGGATGCACTGCTGCTAGTTCTGCTAGCAACTCTAACTCATAAGCCACTTTACCAACCCTTTTCAGGATCTTGTAAGCGCCTACATATCTAGGACTGAGCTTCTCTTTCTTGCCAAATCACATCACCCCCTTCATAGGTGACACTTTTAGGAAAACTCAATCATCGATTTGGAACTCTAAGCCCCTTCTCCTTATATCTGCATAGGACTTCTGGCGACTCTGGGTTGTCTTAAGTCTATCTCTAATAAGCTAAGCTTTTTCCATAACATCATGAACCAAATCTTGACCTATCAAGGCTGCTTCACCTACTTCAAACCAACCAACTAGAGATCTACATCTACGCCTATATAATGCCTCATAAAGGGCCATCTGAATGCTGGAATGGTAACTATTATTGTAGGCGAACTCTATAAAAGGAAGGTGATCATCCCAACTACCCTTGAAGTCGATCACACAAGTGCTCAACGTGTCCTCTAAGGTCTGAATAGTATGCTCTGCCTAACCATCCGTCTGTGGATGAAATGTCGTGTCGAGATTAACCTGAGTACCAAGACCTTTTTTAAATGACTTTCCGAAATGAGAGGTAAACTGAGGACCTCTATTTGAAATGATAGACAAAGGGACCCATGTAACCTAACTATCTCATTAATGTAAAGCTTGGCATAGTCCTCCGCTGAGTTTGTAGTCTTGACCACCAAAAAGTGAGCAGACTTAGTAACTCTGTCAACTATCACCCAAATTGAGTCATGATGTATACGAGTATGAGGTAAACCTGTAATGAAGTCTGTGTTTATCACTTCCCACTTTCATATAGGAATGTTGATCTCTTAAGTCATACCCCATGGTTTTCGATGTTCTACCTTCATTTGCTGACAATTAGGGCACTTAGCCACAAAATCTGCTATATCCCTATTCATGCCATTCTACCAAAAGACTTCCCCCAGATCACAGTACATCATAGTGGCATCTGGATGAATAGAATACATGGAGTTATGGGCTTCTGCAAGAATATGCTGTCTCAACTCACCCACCATAGGAACACATATACGACCTTGATAACAAAGCACACTATCTCCCCCTTGGGAGAAAACCTTAACTCTTTGCTGATGAATTGTACCCTTTAGTTGAAGCAATATAGGATCATTGTCTTGTTTTTCCTTAACCTCCACTACCAATGAAGATTCTGACCCATTCTGAACCGTCACACCACCATCTGATATGCTCATAAGGCGAACTCCTAAGCGAGCAAGTTGGTGAACATCTTTCGCTAGTTATTTCCTTTCTACGTCAACATGTCCTACATTACCCATAGATAGTCTGCTAAGAGAATCTGCTACTACATTGGCCTTACCAGGATGGTAAATCACATTCATATCATAGTCCTTAAGGAACTCAAGTCATCTCCTCTAGCAAAGATTCAGCTCTTTCTGGGTGAACACATACTGAAGGCTTTTATGATCTGTGAACACCATATAAGTAATGTCTCCAGATCTTTAGGGAAAATACCACAGTTGTAAGCTCGAGGTAATGAGTTGAATAATTCTTCTCATACACCTTAAGTTGTCTATAAGCATATGCTATAACACTACATCGTTGCATCAACACACAACCTAGATCGACTTTAGATGCCACACAATAGATCACATAACCGTCTGAACCTTCTCATAGAGTTAAAACAGGAGTTGTAGTCAACCTAGTTTTCAGTTCTGCGAAGCTCTTCTCACAATCATCTGACCACTAAATCTTTAACCTTTTTCTAAGTCAACTTATTTAATGGAGAAGCTATGAATGAAAATCCTTTCACGAACCTTCTGTAATAACCAGATAATCCCAAGAAACTTCTGATATCTGTAGGAGAGGTAGGTCTGGGCCATTGCTTCACTGCCTCTATTTTCTGAGAATCCACTTGGATCTCTTCACTAGACACTATATGCCCAAGGATAGCAACATATTGAAACCAATACTCACATTTTTTAAACATAGCAAATAACTGGCGATCTTTGAGAGTTTGCAGGACAACTCTCAAATGAGTCGCATGTTTTTCCTCGTTCCTAGAGTAAATGAGGATATCATCAATAAAGATGATAACGAACAAGTCCAAATACTGCTTGAACACCCTGTTCATTAAATCTATAAAAGGTGCACGAGCATTGGTTAGTCCAAATGACATAACTATAAATTCATAATAACTATACTGAGTTCTGAAGGATGTCTTCGAAATGTCACTACCTCTGACTGTAAGTTGATGATAATCGGATTTGAGGTCTATCTTCGAGAAATGACTAGCACCCTAAAGTTGGTCAAACAAGTCATCAATCCTTGGGATAGGGTACTTATTATTGATTGTGACTTTGTTCAACTGTCGATAATCAATGCACATCCGAAGAGACCCATCTTTCTTTTTCACGAACAACACTGGTGCACCCCATGGGGAAATACTAGGTCTAATGAAGCCCTTATCTAGAAGGTCTTTCAACTGCTCTTTCAATTCCTTAAGCTCAATTGGAGCCATTCTATAAGGAGGAATAGAAATAGGTTGAGTATTTGGAAGGAGATCAATTTCGAAGTCGATTTCCCTTTCGGGTGAAACTCCAGGAAGATCTTCTGGAAACACTTATGGGAACTCATTAACTACTAGAACTGACTCAAGAGTTGGGGTTTCAGAGCTTGAGTCCTTAACGTGAATTGGATGATAGAAATACCCCTTAGAGATTATTTGTTTGGCCTTAAGGTAAGAAATAAATTGACCCATAGGCACTGAGCCACTACCCTTCCATTCTAAGATTGACTTGTCTAAAAACTGAAAATGAACTATCCTAGTTCTACAATCGACTAAGGCATAACAAAAATGTAATCAATCCATGCCTAAAATAATATCAAAGTCTACCATTTCAAACTCTACAAGATCTGATGAGATGACTTTCTGTGAGACTGTGATAGGATAATTTCTATATACCTGTCTAGCTATAACTTGGTCACCGAATAGAGTAGAGACTAAGAAGGGTTCTGAAAGAGTTTCTGGACTGACACCGAAGTTTACTGTTATATAAGGAGTTACGAAGGAAAGAGTAGCCCCTGGATCTAACAAATCATAAACATCTAAATGAAAGACTTGCAACATATCAGTAACCACATCAAGAGAATCTTCATGATCCTGGCGAGCCTGGAAAGCATACAACCTGTTCTGACGTTGACCGCCACCTGTACCAGATAAAGTACCCTATTGAGTCGGGTGACCTACTAGTGCTGTTGAAGTTGTAGACTGAGCCCTACCATTGTTACCTCTTTGTCCCTGTTTAGAAGGAGGGAAATCCCTCAATCTGTGACCAGTCTGACCATACCCAAAACATCCATCTTTTCCTGCAAGACACTCGCCCATATGGTTTTTACCACACTTTGGACAAGTTGGGTAGGTCCTAGTAACTAAAACACTCCCCTGAGACTTAGAGATTGATGCCCTACCTTTCTGATCCTGTCGAAACCTGGAGGATGGTACACTAGTTGATGAAGGTGTTGGGGATGAAAACCTTTGCTGAAACTGTGAGCGATTTCCACCACCCGATTTCTGCTGAGAGTACTCATAGTTACCTGTCCTAGCCTTTTTGTTATCCTTGCCTATTCCCTAAGCTTATCTCATTCAACTTGTTGAGCATGAGTTATGCCTATATATGTTCATATCTTCAGCAACACAGCATTTTTGCACTCTGTTCTCACCAAGTCAGATACCCCAAATAGAAATTTACTCATCTGCGCCCTAGAATTGGCAACCATATATGGAGCATACCTGGAGAGCTGGGTGAACTTAAGTCCATACTCTTGGACCGACATAAAACCTTGTCTCAAATTCATGAATTCCTAAGCCTTAGCCTCCCTCAACTCTCTTGGGAAGAACCTGTCTAGAAAAACTCCGGTAAAACACTCCTATGTCACAAGAGTGGCATTCTCAACCCTATTTCCTTTCCATTAAGTGAACCAAATATGAGCCACGTCCTTAAGCTGGTAGGAAGCCAACTCTACCCTATCATTTCCTGTCACTTACATCACTCCAAAGATTTTCTTGACCTCATCTATGAAGTTTTGGGGATCCTCACCAACTTACGACCCTAGAAACACAAGTGGGTTCATCCTAACAAAATCACGGACCCTAGATGCCGCTGATCCACCACTAGCATTTGCAGGAATTGGAACCTGCTGATTGTTCTGGTTAGCTACACTCAGGAGCAAAAGTTGAAGGGCGTTCTGAAACCCTACATTCGAAATTTCCTGATCTGGTACTGAAGAACTGCATCAGCATTCCTTGGGTAAGCTCTACAAGGAGGCATAATATGAAAATGCATAACAATGGATTAGAAAGAAGATCATACCCACGCATGATAAGAATATCAAGAAAGTGAAGTTTTCCCTAAAACACTTCATTTTCTTCCCCTTATAGGTATGGCGCGCTTCACACTCATGAAAGGGACTCTACTTAGTACGGTCATTCAGACATCCTAAGACTCTTAAACCTAATGCTCTGATACCAATTTTGTCACGTCCGAGGCTACCTCCTAGGCGTTAACATAGAACTTAAGATCACGAGTGACCCCAAGCTAACCTTGATGGCATATCATAAGCATACTAAGATACTGAAATAAGATAATTATGTGCGGAAGCTTAAAACATGACAAAAAGGAAATAATGGGGGATACCCATTCTAAATTTGAATATAGAAAACGGAGTTCAATGACAACTAAAAGATCAAACACAAACTAAATCTAAATCTAAATATGTTTGAATAAAAGCCTTTAACTAACTAGAGATGATAGGACATGCCCCCAGCTAACTCTAGCAAAACTAAAACTGAAAAACTGAATGTAAAAAGGGAACATATCTATTGTCCTCGAAGAATGAGGATTCACCACTGATACTGCCGAACTGGAGATCGAGAATCGATCTATGCATGATCTAAATGTTGAGGACCTGAACATACATCACGAGAAGATATAGCGTAGAGTATGCGTCAGTACTTGAAAGGTATTGAGAATGCAGGATAGGATAAAGCTGAACAACATATACATAACTGAACAAAGCAATAAGAGCAATGATATAATCTGAACATGATGTAAATGCTGAAATATATTGAATATTGAGCTAAATGAATGCAATGACCAAGCACATGACATGTTGAGACTGAATACTGAACTATAACTGATAACCTGGTCAATGCACTAGAATCTGACTGTGGGAGCTACTATTACCTGACATAAAACCACGAGAACTATCTATAGAGTCTGATGTATCACCCCATCGAGAGGACCCAATATACCTTGACAGGGATATAAAGGCATGACTGGCGTGATCACTAAATATGTTGCCCACATAGGGGACTTATCCTACGGGGGCACGTAGTTCTGGGACTATGAGGATGACTAACCCTTAGTCCACTCAGTATTAAGCCTACTCCCAACTGATTATGTAAGTAACACATTATAACTGAAAATTTCTGTAAAATTGAATAGCTCAAAATACTGACATGCTTAACTGAAATGTGATATTAATGAACTAATATGAAACATTCTTAACTAGAGCATGTACAACTGAATAAACTTGACCTAGCAAGTGTAATTCATGAACTAAACGAATCTACACAACTTGGGTTCTGAGTTTCATGCAAGAACTAAGAAACAATTCCTCAAAAACATGATAATTTGATTTAGATTAGCCTAATAGCTGAATCACAACGATAATCTGAAGTTCTATAAACCCTAGGTCTAAATATGATATAGAGAATCAAGAATCTAACTGAATTCCAGGGACCTAGTGGATGGAAGGAACCCACTAGTGAAATCCCATATACCTGGTGATGAATTTCACGGAGAAATCTTTCGATTTCGGGGCTGGAACTAAAGAAAACTTGTTGCGTTCTTGGAGAGGGCTTGGTCGACTTTTTCTCCCTTTTCTCGTTCAACTTGGTGAATTTTTGGAGAATGAATTGACTAGGGTAAGTTCTAACTAAGTTACTAGGCTAAAACTGACTAAAACGATGTAGTTTAGGGGTTAAACAACGTAGTTTAGATGTCTAACGCATAAGGAAAAGATCAAAACAACCCTAACTTAAAAGTTGTCAAAGCCACCAACGGACGGTCTGTCCTGGTAGGACGTCATTTGGATTCAAAGAGATGGAATCTAGGGGTCTGAACCACTGCCTGCACCACGGAACGTGGTCCCACATACGATCTGTCGGTCCTGGAGTGGGTCGACCCTTAGACGAATTTCTTCTGGATTCTGGGAGGGAGCTACAAGTGGCCATCCATGGACCTCACCTACCGTTCGTGAATCAACCTATGGTCCTTAGGTGGCACCTACAACTTTTGAAATCTGAATTTTTGATATGTCTAGAATACGGGGTGTCAGTGACCAAAAGAACAAGATTTTACCCACCTTTTTGTCAATCCCAAATGGCAACCATTTAAAAGCCAAATATTTACTACAACAACAACAGATGAGGACGACGATGATGACGACGACGATGATGACGATGATGATGATGACGACGACGACGATGATGATCATCATCATGATGAAAATGATGATGATGATGATTATGATGATGATGATGATCATCATCATCATCATCATCATCATCATCATCATCATAATGATAATGATAATGATAATAATAATGATAATCATAATGATGATGATGATGATAATAATAATTAAAAAAATATATTATGTTCATATACATTATAGACTAAGGGGTCTTTTGGTTGGAAACAAGTTATCCCATAATTAATTATCCTAGGATAACTTATCCAACATGTATATGGGATAATTAATCTCATCACTATGATATAAATGGTAGGATAAGTTATCCCAAACATGGCAACCAAACAAAATACCAAAATTTTATCTCATCACTAGTTTCTTATTCCATCACTATTTATTTTTATCCATCACACCAAACAACCCCTAAATGTGATAAAACTCACTAACTTATATTTTTTTTAAATATGGGCCAAGTGGTATAAGGTATTAAATAAATAATAAACTTGACTCATTATTATCAACAAATTAATTATTTAACAAAATGGTCATTAACTAAATAACCATAGTTAAACAATTAGTCTAGGATTTCCATTTAAATTTTTTTGAGAAGGGCCTTTTATGAAGGAAAGAGTTCCAGTGCTCAAAACGACCTAACAGGTCGTTACAGAAAGTTGCAATGCAATTTTGTAACTTATTTTTTGTTTGAAAATTTATGTAAAATGAAAATAAATTAAAGAGTTAGGTTATTTTAAAAGGGTTTGTTTATTGGGTTTGTTATGGACAAGTAGACTCTTAATGGTAGGGTTAAAAGCCAATGTGGACCAATAAACTAATGTCACCTCTTTACATAGAAGACCTCACTAATGACATGTCATCATTCCATTAAAAACAACATTTTAACGTTAAGAACAATTTTGATCCATAGATAAAAGAAGTGTATTTTCAAACCATTGTTAATACGTTAAGGGCATTTTAACTCTTTTCTGTTTTAGAGAGAAAATAGTCAAAATTTCCCTCCACATATTCGTCAATTCTCAACTACACATTTATACTTCACGGAGAGGTAATTCTTATTAAAATACATGATTTTTTTTTTATAACTTTCTCAATATAATTTTTTGAGCGCATCAAATTTTTAATTTAAAGAATCTATCCCAAAAATTCAAGCTCTCTTTCTCTCTCCTCTTACCAAATCCAGTTATAAAATCCTAAAACTAAATAACAGGAAAATTCCCTCCAAAAATATCACGAATGTTATTAACTTTGGATTATATGTTTTATACCTAAAATTAAAATGATTATCGTTAAAATTAAAATGTTATTGCTTATTAAAAGTAGTATTCCCCTTTATCCATATCACCATTTGAGTCGATGACTTATGCTTTTTAAAAAGGATTGAGTTTGTTATATATTTTCTAATCAAATCTATTAAAAAAAGATAGAAACCTATATTCAATAAAAAAAAGTATAAGTATGAAAATAACTTTTACAATATGTATGTTGCTTCTCACTCTCCATGTAGAGACCCTTCTGAAATAATATAAGCCAATAACTCATAAGATTTTTATGCATATACTGTCCTCACACTAGTAAAAATGATATTAAAAGAATATTACCAACTTCCGAGTATCCAAACTAGGTGGTTCATGCTTCATACAATCATTCAAAACAAGTAGTAAATTTAATATATTATAAGACTTGGGCTTATGCACCCCAAATGAACAAAACATGTAGTCATACTTATATTACAATCCATGGTGACATGATTAGATTAGCCCTCAACATTTCATGTAAATATACAACACATAGATCATGTATAAGTCCTAAAGTTTATACAAAACATGAATGGCTATATGCAAATGTGATCTTCCTTAAGGCTCTCAAAATTTCCAACTCCAATGGCCAGCTTCATGTCTCCTCTCGATCATTCCCTACGATAGAAACAAATATCGCTAAGCATATAGCTTAGTGGTGTAAAAACTATAGGTTCGAAGCCCTCAAAATTCACCAAGCTACCTTTCTCAAGTCATGAGCAGTACAACTGAAACATAATAAATAAATCAAGTAACAATATATAAAGAGTATCAAGTTCGATATTTAAAGATCTAAATGTCAAGAATGCTTGTAGCACCAGTTTTCAAGAGATTCAATAACAAGGCTCGCCCAATATATACATCATGTCGTCACACCAAGCACAAGTAGGTATCAAGAAGGGCCGACGCCCTATATCAAGAAGGGTCAAAGCCCAATAATCAAGAGAACTAAGAACCATATCAAAAATGGCTTTCTAGTTCGTACTTAAAATGGACAACTTCCATTCTTAAGACGGACTAAAAATTCAGAGTCAAGATGGCAAATGATCCAAATCAAGAGGCATGCCAATAGTGACAAAGTCACAACCACAAGAAGGACAAGGTCTCAATAAGAGTGCCAAGTGATCAAACAATCTGTACAAGTGGGCGAGTTACACAAGTGTCTTTAACGTCTTAAAGGATACCAACACAACAATGCAAAGTGATAAGAGGTAACCAAGGTACCAAGATCAACTTTCAGATATACCAGTAGTTAAAAAAGTGCAAGTACAAGTTTATACACAAACCTCAATACTTTAGAGTAGAAACAGTCCAACACAACTTCGCGAGTTCAAACCGTAGACCAACTAACGTATCAAGGTCCTCAACTTGTTCACGAGTATATACAACCTTAAAAATGCAATTAAATAACTTCTTAATTCCTAGTATCTCAATAATGTCGAAATAAAACAAGATTATCATCACAAGTAAGCTTAGCCTGTACAGAGACGACTATGCTCCCAAAACAGTGATTGTTGACAGCCTAGTACCTCATGTTGCAACTTAGATTTGACAAGGAAAACGGAAAAACTAGACTTTATAACCTTCATGAAAGATGTAGGTACATCTCTTAAGGTTGCAAACACACAAGAATCACCGCAAAATATATTTTATACAAAAAGATATATTCAAAACACTAACAGTTGTCCATACAGGATTCCTAATTTCGAATTCTGGACAAAACTTGTCCTATGTTGCGTCCCATATTTCAAATTCATAACAGCTAAATTAGAGTTTTACATAAACATAAGAGTTGTACATATACAAATTACCTTTCCAAATCATATTTATTCACTATAAACGAAGTTCTATAAAACAAGTTATGCTCAAAATACTAAACACTATCCAGCTCAAAAACAGATTTCATCACTTACCAAATAAAAGTGTGTGTCTCGAATTCCAGCCAAAAGGATCAAATTTTCCTCTTGTGATTTTGAAGAACAAATGGTTAACTAAGGTTCTAAGGTTCTTAAACTTGAAGGAACCGAATTTAACTCAAGGAGGTGTGAAAATATATAGTCACACACAGGTGATATTTATCCTTGTACAACTGTTCCTCAAGGCTGCCCAAAGAGTTGTGTGCTGCCCAAAATGCATACATATACACCTATATATATATATCCTTCACCTCCTTTTAAAATTATACATAATTCTAATTAGACTATTACGTAAATACCCCAATAAAATTCCTTAAATTACGATACAATTTATGTTAAGCAAGCTAGCAATTATCACAAATTTCAAGTTCCCAAACTGAGAGTAAAACATATTGTAGTAATTAAGCAACGGTAAATCGACATGTGACTCTTGGTTAGTATTTAGAGGTGTTACACTCCTTAAATTCACTCTCTATATTATGCCACCATTGAAGATGGAACGAATTTCAATTTAAAGTACTTTAAGGGCTCGTTTGATGTAATGGGTAAGGAAAAATAATTCTCGAATAAGTTTTTAATATTCATCAGGTCTTTATTTGATTATTAATTATATTGTGATAAGTTACTCCTAAGTACTTTCTTAAACCCTCTTTTATACATCACTTTTACATACATGTATATTCAAATAGTTTTTAATACCATTCATAATTACATTCATAACCTTCACTATTCGTTATTTTTATGATTATATATTTTTTCATTAAAAAAATACACTATATAAATATAGTTCTTATTTATAAGTATATTATACGTTGAATTTATTTGACTAATTCTTATGTTTATTTATATTTTGATATCTCTTAAAATATTCACTCCAACGTTGAATTACATATTTTTAATTAAATAATTTTTTAATCACTTGAAAATTTGCATTTTATATATAAATTAAAATAAAGATAACTTAATATTTACAATATATGAGTGATGCTTAAATGAAGTGACATCAATAATAAAAATCTCTTTTACTTTAACAAACTTAAGATGAAAGTTTTATTTTTAAGCTAAATAAGATAAATTTTTATATTTAAAAGCACACGGTATAATTATAAGAATGTACACACAAAAATATTAAATTTAAGTAAGATGAAATTTATATTCTTAAAAGTGAGAAACTAAAGCTTTCAAAGAAAGTATAAATAAATAAAATGGAGGGTATTTTTGTAAACAAACAACTTAATCTTAGAAATTATGTCATGCATATTATTTGAATATAACAAACCAAACAACCAATAAAAAATAACCTTAGCAATCAATATTAGTAATTTCATCATAACTTTTTCCATCATAATTGATTCTAATATAACTTTTCGTCAAACCAGATGACCCTAAAAGGGATAGTAGGACTTATGTAGAATATAAGTGTGTAGTTGAGAATTGACGAATACGTTATTTTCTCTTTATATTTTTAGAAAAGGAAATATGGAGTTGGTGTTATTGATGGGAAGTGCTAAATGACCAAAAAAATTGGCCAGAATTTGCCCAGAAGATTAAAAAAACTATAATTTTTTTATTTTATTTTAAAACAAACTGATTTTTTTTTCATTTTTTAGTTAAAATGTATTTAAGTTAAAAGGGTAAGAATGTTTAAAAAGTTAAAATAACATAAAAAAAATATCCATCTGGCCAAATTTTCTAGTCAAAAATAATTTATTTTCTTTAACTCTTTCTTTTATTATTCCCGCTAATCCATACAATAATACAAGTCCCAAAACCAAATTCAAAAAACAAAAATGTCCGTTACAAATAGACCCCAAAAATTCCCACCTCCATCAACTCCTTCAACCTAGGGTTTTGAGGTTACTGTTAAACCCTAAATCCCATCATATTCTTCCAAAATCAAGTTTGAGAAAACCCCATTTTAGCTTTCATTTACAACCTCAAAATCTCTTTCGATGTGTCCATCAACAAAGGAGTTCGAGCCCATGTTGAAAGAATCAATCAATCACTTCTTGGCCTCTTACCGAAATGGAAGTTCTGATTTCTCTGTTTTTGAGTCCATTTTCTTTCGTTTATCCCAAACAATGCCTGACCCACCTCTTGAAATTACATGGTTTTACTCTGCTGTCACTTTTCACTCCTCAAAATCAGCTAGTTTTAGCAAAACCATTGTTGCTAAAGACTTGTTTCAGTTGCTAATTTCGTGTTCGGGTTCGTGTAATGGGACGAAAAAGATTGCCTTGCTTGCCCCGTTAATCTATGTTTTGTATGATATCGTTTGTGAGTTTTCGCGAAATGGGTTGTGCTTGACTAGTGAAATTAGGGAGTTGGTAGACAAAATTGTTGATTATATATGTCTATGTTTGGTTGTGCCTGAAAATGGAAATGTGATTGATGAGGATATTGTCTGTTTTGAGGAATTGGCTGGGGTTTGGATGGTTGACTTGGTTGGGAAGTGTGCAAAATTTGAGGAGAACTTAGGAGTTTTCTTTCCAATTGTTAGTGCTGAGGTTCACAAGGGTCAGAAAAGTAGGCGTCGGATTAGGGATATAGCTGGTATTGTAATGTGCGAGGTGTTCTTGCTTGCTTTGTCTTTGAAGTTTAATATGAGGTCTGTAAATGAGGAGTTCCTAAAGGATGCACGAAACTGGGCAATTCAGACTCTCAAGCAGTTCCAAAATATTGAATTTTTAGGTGAGTTCTTGCTAGTTAGGATCCCCTTGAAAAAGCAAGTTTCATTACCTGATTATGTATCAAAGCTCATTGTTTTTTTTTTCCAATTACTGTTAATATGTAATTTCTGTACAGTAACATCACTTCGCTATTTCAATCAGTCATAAAGAGATAACAAAATCCATTTCAAATTTTGTAAGAAGATGGCCAGAAATGGCAGCCGAACAATAAATTTAGCATAGTTTTTTATGGGGATTTAGGAGGATACCTGTGTCCAGGGGTGGAGGCAGCATATACTTAGGGGGGCCCCTTCGTCGGAAAATATTACTATTTATACATGGTTAAAATTATTTTTTAGATATGTATAATAGATGTCGAACCCCCTTCCACTAGTTTGTGTGTTTACTTCTCAGATTTTGAACACCCTTATTAAAAATCCTGGCTCCGCCACTGCCTGTGTCATCGGCTTACTAAAATTGATCCACTTAATATGCGTATATTTCCTAATAACAATAACCAAATAATACTAATCTATAGCGCTTTTTTTTCCTAATGTCTTCCCAAGTTTCTAAATGTATAGGTTTTATGATATTACATCATATTGTCTGCATCATATGAATAATTAAATATCGTTGTTCTTGTATTTGTATACCTTCCGTACTAAATTCCTTGAGAGGTTGGCTATAATATATTTTAGGAGAGGGATAGGTAGGCTGAAGAAGAACGGGAGGAGGTGATTAGACAGGACATTCAGCTTAATGGGGACATGACCCAAGATAGAAAGATTCAGAGTTCGATAAGAAGGGTAGAAGGGTAATAGATAGCGAAGTCATCTTATTATCTAAATTTTCACTATTACCTGTTCTTTCTTTTGTCTTGTTTATCTTGTTATTTTGCAGTCGAAATTTTTTTCTTTCTATCATGCTTTGCTTACATTTGTTTTGTGCCGAGGGTTTATCCGAAATAGTCTCTCTGCCCCAAAAGAAGTAAGGTCCGCGTACATCCTACCTTCCCTAGACCCCACTTGTGGAATTATACTGGGTATGCTTTTGTCCGTACTAAATTCTTTATTTCACCAATCAATTAACTGTAGACGTGGCTGGAATGTTGAAAACAAATCCATTTTTTTCACTCCTTCAATGAAAAGAAAACTATTGTGTTGAGGACAACCCTTTATCGGATGTTGTGTGTCACTGATTTTTGCTTGAGTTGATGTTAATTTTCCATGATGCCTTTACTGTATAACCCATGGTTGGTTGTACACCCTTACACATAAATCTTCTATTATGAAGCCCTTTGGAGTTAGTTAGCATAGGGGTCCAGTGTATTGGGGTCAATGTGGTCTCATTGCAGGTAGTCCGACTTATATTTCTTTTGCTTGTCACAGCTGGAATTTATGGATAAAAATATTGATATGCTTTTAGGGTGCGAGTTAAGTTGGTTGTTTGTCACTAAAGCTGGGAACCTTTAATATTCATGTGCTGTGCTGTTGTGACTTGGCTGAGGTTCTTTTTTTAATTTTGAAAAACTAAGGACAGCACATCCAATATATTCTGTCTCATTCAAGCAAGAGATATAAAATGCTGAGGTTGTTCAATATTATTTCCATCAGTTTTCTTTTCTTTTGATTTATTTGGAGTTCGGTTGATGGTTTGTGAAAAGAAGCTGCTTCATGTGAAGTAAGGCTCTTGGAATTCTTTTTGATATGCTCGGTATTCTTGAAGAGTTCATTTCACGGAACTCCATTTCCTTTGAAGTGCAATTTGTTTTCGAGCAGGTTATTCTCTATTTAAATCTTCCATGTGCATATGCATAAAGTTTTCTATCTACTGATGCAATATTCTTTCCATGAAATCTCAATACGCTGGAATTGCTGCTTTTAGTTGTATATTAAACTGTACACATATCATAATGGGATGATTTATTCCAAGGGACTTTGTAATTGAGTTGGAAAAGCGAACAGCAGAATAATCATGTTAGTGAGCCTACGTGAAGAAAAGCAGTTGTGCGCTTCTAGAAAACTAATCTTGGCAAAAGTGGATCGATCATTCTTTATCTGCCAGCATCACTTATCCCACATGTACCATGAATAACAAACTACTTGGAAGTGAGAGTATTTGAACCTCCAATTACTATAATCCTTTTTAGGTAATTTATTTTGAGTTTGACTTCATTGCATGATAAAACCTTAGTAAACTGAATTAGCTGCACTTTTTGGTTTGCTCTTTTTAAGCCGAGACATGAACTTCTATTTATACTTAAAATGGTTGTATTTTTAGTGTCAGAAGTGGGATTTGAAAGCCAAGACATGTATTCAAGCTTTATATTGACAATATTTCACTTGATTCTTGATGGCTTTGAGTTTTTACTTGTAGATATGCTTCTGAAAATTCTTTCGGAAAAAAAGCTTGTGGTCACTGCCTTATTGGTACGTATTCATGACAACCTTCATTATCGCAAAGATTTAAGAGTGGATAGCACATATGATGTCCCAACAAGTTCCATGCTCTGCTGTGCTCCTCACTCTGTTTGTATGTGTGCATTTGATGTTTTATACTGGTTTTAAGGATGTGTCCAGTCCCTGCTAATGCAAATTACAAATTTGCAGATCAAGATTGATTTCTGTAAGGCTAAGCTCTTCACTTTTTGTTTTCAATATTTATTGTTGCAGAGTTCTGAAGATGCAGTTGTTCTACAGAAACTTCTGTATGATGCTGTGATACTGGTTGATCATTCATTTATAAGTTCTGGCAGATGGTTTCTGCCACCAGAATCCTACTTCAGGAACTTGGTTCTGCTATGGTCCTTAGTAGCGGATAACGCCATACAGTTCGCTAGGTAGGGGAAAATTGCTGCACTAAAATTTGGAAGAAGCTTGTTAACTTGGTATCTGCTAATAAATTTGGCAATTGTTGGCTTTTAGGGAAATATGTGATCAAGATAGGCTGACTGCTTATGTAAATGCTTTCTCTGAGTCTCAGCTACCCAGTGAATTACTTAAATGGGTCTCTGTCCGAGCTGGCACAGAAGAAAACCTGAGTAATCCAAAACTCATGACACCTAAAGCTCTCATAAGTATGTCTTTTATCTAGTTTTATTTTATATTTGAGTACATTAGATCATTTTGATTTTGCTTATACCCGTTCAGTTTCATATTTTTTAGGTTTTAGAAAATTGAAGACCGTAGTGATGCTCTGTTAAATCAATAGCAAATCTACCTTGTGGATAATATATTATACTTATTCTCCATTGTCATGTTCGTGTTTTCTAAGATAAGTTGCATGTATTCACAGAGTGGCTTTTTGTCCTGGAAGACCAAGGTCTCTGGGTGTTTGATCATGACAAACTGAAGTTCGATGCCAAGGCAGCAATATGCATTTCAAGGCCAGACTGCTTTCTCCCTGAAGTTCAGCCCAGAGGCTGGACTGCTAAAGAGAGAGAGCATAGGGAAGGAAAATGCATTGGGGACGAGGAAATGGACGATTCATTGGACAAAACATTCTCTAATGCTTACCTCTGTAAAGATAAATTGCCTATTGATGGTAGCAGAAAGCGCAAAGATCTAGTGAAGGACACAGATATAAGAGGAACACCAGTCAAGCTTGTTAAGTATAATGTTCATGGAAGCCCAAACAGAGAGAAGTTTCTTCCTTTCTCTGATGAAGATATGGAAGTGATGGGATGATATAACCAAAGCATAAATTCTGTATATGTAGCAGAGCTTGGACCCTAGTTGGCACAGTGCATAGTAGTATATCACTAACTCAGAGCAGTTCTTTCCTTCAATTTGTACCCCTCTTGGGGAATGTATGGATACAATGGAAACCTTAGAGACCTAATGTCTTAAAATAGCATCCTTGTTTCACTATGTTGTACCAGGTAATTTACAAGAATGCCTTTGGAAGTGAATTGTCTTTTAACTTTTGACCTTGCTTGCCCCATGGACAACACTTTTGACCTTCAAGATTTTACCCATGAGGCAAGCGACTGTTAAAAATATTCAAGATCACTCATTTTCAAGATCATTGGTAACTATCAAGTCCTTGGACTTGAAAAGTTAATGATGTGAAAATTTGTTAGGCCCATATCATTATCTACTTGTCATAGAAAATCCAGTTGGAGCTCTATTTTTCGCAATAAATGGAGGATAGAAGCACTCTTATGGTTACTCGAGGTATACAGTATAATACTAAAATTTTGTTGCCAATCATTTACAAGTGAATATTACACCATTAATTTGTGCATCACTCAAGGAGCAGATGTAATTGCTGACTTTATCATTGTCATGGTAGCCGAAAGGCGAACCAAGCATATTCATGACTTCATAAAGAATGCTACTATTGAAACAAAGTGAAGTTCAAAATCAAGCAAAAGGGTTAGATCGTTGAAGCTTCAAAGAGTTCAAAACTTTCTTATATGTATAGGTGGTGGATCATCTTGAACGTTTTAAAAATGAATTTCAACTCCATAACTCTAGGTGGTGGATCATAGTGCAGTTAGTTTTATATATTTAATCACACATCAGTAAAGACTTTTAACTAGTTATCTTACAGATTATATGCCAGATGTAGTAGTAATAACTTTTCATGTCTAACATTAGTTATACACTCTATTTAATATTAGTGTATGTATAACTAATATATGAAAATTCAGTAATGCAAAGGATTTTAATGCATGCATTAACATGATTAAAGACACAATTGCCCCTCAAAACCTTTTCCATGTCTTTTTCACCAAATTTGTAGAAGATATTTTGTAAATAAATATTTTTTTAGAAATTATGTAATGCTTATTTTTGATACACCAAATCAAGCACTACATTAGAAAGTAATCTCCTAACCAATACAAGCATTACTAAAAAGTTTAGAATGGGGGAGGGGTGAATAGGAATCCAAAAAAAAAGATATGTCCCTGAAATTTTGATCATAGTTATTCTGAATCACAATGTCACTAAAATAGACAATCATGTCAATGCATATTGTTCATACAATTTTCATTTAAGGTGGGGGGGGGGGGGGGGGGTGGGGGTTCATTTTCAGATCAAAAACAATTGTAATGCTCTAAATTATCAAACCACCATTATCTAAGTCAAATATATTATATTCTACTTAAACAGCATGAGACTCATTCTTTTAAGACCGTCCCACCCACCCCCCAGATTAGGGTGGAATGTGATTAGCACCCCAATTGTTGCCGGTGGAATGAAAAAGATAATTTTAACATAATTTTATGGGGTTATTGGTTTAATTAGGGGGTGCACTATTTGGATTAAATCGAAAAATCAAATCAAATTAAACCGAATTCCAATTTGGATTGGTTTTGAATTTATAATTTACTTTGTTTTGTTCTTTGGTTTGGTTTCAGATTTAGAAAAATGAAAACTGAAAAAACCGAATTATATTATATATATATGTTTAGAATTAAGTTTGAGTTAACCACTTTTGTTCCTTTGTAGTTATTTTCATTATGGTTTAGTTTATTTTTTATGTTTGGACATCTATAATTGATATACTTTTAAGTATTGTGGTTTATGTTTTTTTTGTGATTTATATTAAAAAGTATATTTAAGAAATTCAATATATGTATTATTTTTTTCAAATTGCAAATATAACTTTGTTATGTTTCTAATTATTAACATAACTAATTAACCAAACCAAAAAGAGAAAAACCAAACCAAACCAAATTTATTTTGGTCAACATCCATTGTTGTTTCCTCGCTAACCCAATCTCGATCGAGAAGACAAAACACTAGATAATTTTTACATACGAATTTTTTGAAATTTTCTTATTTAAAGCTCCCAGCGTCGGATTGGGTTACACTTCTTCAAAACCAAAAACCAAAAAACCCAAATCGAAAAGTATAAAACCAAACTAAAAAACCGAATACACACCCCTAGGTTTAATCATAAATTGAAATCTTTAAATCGAAAATCAACATGTAGTTCAATGAAAAAAATTAGTAACTTAATTTTCACTCAATACTTCAATAGCATTTTTGTCAATTCGATTTATCACTAATCAAATCAATTTTTGCACCCCCACAACCCCACTCTCCATATAGTTTCCTATTTCAATGTTAAAAGTTTCACCACGATAAAGGGCTCATATAAAAAGGAAAAATTACTTATATACACACTTTTTTTTTTCATAATTTTCATTATCCTCTACCAATTCTAATTTTTTTCAAAATTCCTTATTTTTTTTAGCACAACACAAAACTGCTGGATACGTAATTCACACAATTTTTTTCTCCCTTTTTCACGCCACAAATCTCTCTACAGTTGCCCCATTAATCCATTTATGAATTTCAAATTTGTTCTCTTTCCTATTAATGATTTCAAGTTATTCAAGAGGTAGTTCTTTTTCCATAACTTCAGTTTTCAATTTTTTAGTTTTTCATCTTCAACATTGCTTACACCTCTAAGATTGACCAAACAGATGAACACATAGCAGCCTTCATGCTCCTCGCAATAGATTTCAGTCATTCAGGTGTTTCACCTGGAACGAATGTGAAAAAGAATACATATTTCATATCAGAACAGATCTGATAGGCGCTTGTTTGTTTCCTTCCTTTAGGTGTGTGTGAGAATGGCTTTTTGTGTATGTTAGGAACATCCCATATAATTCAAAGATTGATCTATAAAATTAGTAAACAATTATGCCTTCATTTCAACATTATGATACATTACAATTTTATCATATACAATGTATCGTGTTTAAATTACTAAATTATCATACGGCTATAGTTTGGGTACATTAACTAAATTTTTAATGTATCTAGTTAATTTTGTTTCTTAATTAATGTATAATGTCTTTGTTTCAACACTGCGATACATTACAATTTTATCATGCATGGTGCATCATGTTCAAAATATTAGTTTTGATACATAACCTTAATTAGGTTTGATACTTGATACAAAACATCTACCAAATGTATCATTTATCAAAAGTTTGATTCAAAAAGTGAGTACTTTTTTGGAAGAATGGAAAGAAGAATTTTGGGATCTAAAAATACATTACATATACATCAAACTAGTAATGTATTAGTTTGTAATCAGTAATGTATCACGACTTATATATCTATGTACAAATTCAAAAATTAAAAAATAGAGGGTAAACATAGCAAATCCAAACAACTTGAATCAAAAGTGAAAGAGTTCTCGATGAACTTGAAGATTCAAAAGGAAATCGTTTGTCCAACAACAATTCCATCACTTTTGTATCCTTGAACACTCACCTCGCTAATCCAAAATTTCGACAAAAGTTTTTGAATCAAATCTAAAAGGTTTCTTCGCTGAACAGGGGGGAGCAATTTGAAATTTTGAATTTCTTCATTTTGGATTTGCCTTTGTATGATTGTGTGTACGAAGAAACGTAAGTGTAATTTATGAGATTTAATTAGATTTTCCGATTTTATTCTCTTTTTAGCGCAACAGAAGGATTCTTCTTTGTATTAGAATTAATGTATCTGGATGGTTACTTATGTATCCAGAAGGTACAAATTTTAAGGGATTATTATAATTAGAAAAAAAGTAGGGATATGATGTAATGTAAAGAGGTTTATGTAAGTTATACATATAAAATGGGATCTAATTTTAAATTGTTTTTCAATTGAAAAAGATAAATTTAGACACTCTCTTAGATATAAAAGTATTAATATTTGTCATTGTAACGACTCGAACCTTCGTTAATTAGGAAAAGCAAAAATTTGGAAAATTGTTGGGCCACTGTCCCGCCAGGGCGGGCCAGATGCCGCTAGGGCGGTGACGCCAAGGTGGGGTAAGATGGTGCTAGAGCGGGATAGGCAAGACGGAATGTAAATAACGCGAAATCCTATTTTCTCCTTCTTCCTAAAATACCATAATTAGTCGTAAAACACCCTAGAAACCCTCCAAAAACTGCTCTGAACTTGGGAAGGAAGGAAAAAGAGAATTCTAGTGTGGGGATGGTGATAGTTTATGAATTTCCGGTCAAATCCATCGCCTCGTCATCCGAAAAACAGATACTATCTCCAATCTCTCTACGAAAGCTTGGCGCCCAGGTAGGCTAGGTTTTATGAATTAAGTAGCTTTAAATTTGTGCTCATTGCATAATATATGTAAATCAATGGTAGGATTTATGCGTAGGCCTTCGTGCACAGAACGAAATATGATTAAATCCAAGGAAGAAGCCTTAGATGAGGAACTAGGGCTAGGTATGGTTGAATTAATGCTTACATGATATACTTCGATGAGTAGTTCGTAGGTGATGGTTGTGATTTTATAATTGTGTGTTGTGGGTTTGTTCTTGCTTCATTATAATACGTGCATGTATGTGAATGAAGCTTGTTGATAACACCTAATGCAAATAAGTATGAACGAAGAACTATATGCTACGAATCACCCTTGTTGTATGATTGTGATAATATACATTGTGATTATGATTGTGGATCGGGTGTTGCGTTCCGACACACTAAATTGGATCGGTTGTCACGTTCCGACATAAATATGAGATTGGTTGCCACATTTCGGCATAAACATGATCGGGTACCACATTTCGGTATGCTAACAATTTGGGTTTGAGTTCCTTGAGAGGACCAAAGACTTAACATAATTGTGTACTTAAATGTGAAATTGAACGTGGTTTGTAATGATTAATGATATTGTAATTCCCGGAGTGGTTGTGTGGTTATGAGAACTTATATATGATTATCCTTTTTGTGTTGAGTGAATTGGTTGCGTATGTGGTTGTTGAATGAATCGGGAAGGGCAAAGGTTCAAGAGTTATTAAGGTTTGAGAGACAAGGGTTGTCCGTATGTTTCAAGGGTGAGAAGTGGAGGTAGTGTGCGTGATGTAATACTTAGGTGGATTTCACCTTGGAGGAAGGGGTTCATGGTTAGTAGTTAGAAGGCGTGATATAATGTGCTATGAGGCAAGAGTTGGGTAATATGAAGAGAAAGTAAGGGTATGTCGTGAGTGGCTAGTCGTAGTGCTTGTAGTGGTATGTTGTGGACTCTCGACGCGTCAAAATGATTGGGTTATGATCAAAAATCTAGTAAGTAGGTTGACGGAAAAGGTAGTTGGTAGTAAGAGTACTAGTGTGATTCGAAGGTATTTTAAGAGAGGGTAAAGGTGGAGAAGCGGGGGGGTTTATTGCATGATCTTGCTAGTTGATTTCTTGTGTTATGTGGTTGGCGTCGGGTTGACCGATGATGCCTACCAGTATGTGTGGTTTTGTACTGATACTACTCTTAATATGCCTTTTTTTGGCATAGTCTGGATGTAGGTTGGTGATGTTTCATTAGATGAAGACGAAGAATTCTCCAATAGCTTCTACTTTTCCTTCCGCATAGTAGGAGCTCTGTCTTTTCATTATTAGGTCTTGTTGTACTATTTGTAGCTCTTGTACTGTTTAGACTAGATCATTAGGGGTGTTAATTTCTTTACGAGTCTTAACCAAATTGTGTTAAAGGTTCTTATTTATAAATTCCGTTAGTATATTTTATTTCGTTTTATTTATTTTTCTACATGTTTTAATTATTGGGATATAAGGGTTCTCCTACTTAGGTGGTAGTATGTAGGTGCCCGCACGGCCCGGTGGGTCGGGTCGTGACAATCATATTGTTTTATTTAAAATAATACCATGTAAAATTGAGCATGATGATTACTTAAAAGAGTAAATTTTAGTAATAGCAAAGACAAAAATCATATTAGCGTTTTATAGCTACAGTTTTGCTATTGTGTTCTATAGCCAAATTATGTTTGTTATGGAGCATCTAATTTGTATAAATCGCAGCGATTTGTATAAATCGAGCATCTGTGTCTATGAAAATTGTGTTTGTAAATGTATATGTTCTTTGTGTTAAGCTAGAGTGGCCAGCGAGATTGGGAGAGAGAGGAGAGAAGCGAGCGAGAGAAGGCAGAGAGTGGAGAGAGGTGAATTGTATATGTATATCGGTTAGATAAGTGTATATATGTAATTACAATGTATATATATCAATTATTGTGTTTTTATATATGCATAAAATTTGAATTTGTATATAATTGAATCGAGTTAAACAATTTGTATTCGTATATCAAATCTCTCTCTCGCTTTATACAAATACAAATTATGCATTGTATTTGTATAATTTGTGTTTGTATAAAGTGAGAGAGAGAAAGGCAAAAGAGAAATGGGCAAGAAAGATTTGTATTTGTATAATTATAACTTATAAGTGTATAGGATGGAGAGATATGTATTTGTATTTGTATAGAAAGTTTCTCTCGCTTTATACAAACACAAACACAACTTATACATTTGTGTTTGTATAAAGTGAGATAGGCGAGGGAGAGAACTGAGAGTGGCGAACGAGATTCGGGGGAGAGAGGCGAATGGCAAGAAGTTTGCTGCGAATTGGAATTAAATGAAACTGTAGCTACAACATTTATTTTGAATTAATAGTTTGTTATAATGCACAATTTTCCCTACTTACCACATCTACGCGAAAGATATCCTTTTTAATTAGTGGTTAGAATCTCTTCAAAATGAAGTAGCTCAAGTATGGTTGGTTGGCCCAACCCATTTTTAGCTATTTTCTGTCCAATTCATTTTAGCCCAACTAATCTTTGAGCCAATTTTAGCCTAATTAATTTAGTATAAATTTTAGGAATCACATATTTTTAATATGAAATTATAATTTATCCCTATTTAGTTTGTAATTACATTAATTTCTGAAAAAGTAAAACAAATCGGATACATAATATGTAGCTCGGATACATTAAAAATTAGTTCGGATACATTATAAAATAAACCAGATACATAATATGTAGCTCGGATACATTAAAAACTAGCTCGGATACATTATAAAATAATTTAGAATTAGGAGAAAAATAAGGGACTTTAGAGGTTTTTAGAAATAGAAGAGAATATTAGAAATAAGAGAAACATAAGACGTGTATTTTTGTAATTTTTCCATTAATTTATGGTAATTTATCAAAATTTCACTAGTTTAGGAGTTAATTATTTGAATACACTAATTTTCACTATTACTAAACTTACTAAATTTTGGTGTGTCTAGATAAAAATTAGGTATAATTTATTCTAGATACACTGTATCCAAGTGGATTCGCATGTATATTGGATACATAGACAAATTTCATTCTTCTCCCTCCCATCTCGCTTGCCACTCTCATATCTCGCTTGCGTATCTTGTATCTCAGATGTATGTGAATCACACCAGATACATGTATCTAGTGTAATTCGCATGTATTTGGGATACATAGACAAATCTCGCTTGCCTCTCTCCCTATTTTAGTGTATCTAGTAGCAAAAAATATGTATCTAGTTACATCTTACTTGAATTCTGTAATAGTGAAATAAAATGTAATTATTTCAAACTATAGGGAGTACTAATAAATGTTTATTAACTCAACACATTTTGGTCCTTTCAAAACTAACCCCACTCGTTCACTTGATACCCCGTATTCACAACCGTATCACAACTAAATATAAGGTGTGTAGAATTTGACGCCCATCAATCTAATAATTTCGATCCACCTATCATAGTTGGATGCATGAACTTTTCACATCATAAATTTCTCACGTCGATTCGAAAAAAATAATTAGTATGACTTGTTACAAAGTCAAATAAGGGAAGAAACTAACATGTCTACTGTCTGGACTTTGAATGTGTATTTGTTGTATCATTTTTTATATATATAAAAATGTTTATGACTCTTCCAATTATGAAAGTAAAATCTTCCTTATCTAGTCATGGTCCTCATGGATTTGCATTATTGTGACATAACTTTTTAATGTGCACACACATTATTAATTTCATTAATGAATACCTTAGTACTTGGTCCATATTCTTTCTTTAAAGCCCAAAATTTTGGCTCGAACTGACAAACCATGCTCCACATTTTTCCTTGTAAAAGTTACTATATGGTCTTCAACTATATATATATACACATTAAATGCGGCTAGATATACAAGAATTTTTTTGGACATTATCATTATATGAAACTTTCTCCTGATTACTTTATTGGTCATATTTTTGTTTGCACGCTCTTTAAAAAATTATGTATTTTAATTATTATATCCTTATTTATTGTTTTTAATTATTTAAAATGTTTCTTTCTTCAATAAATAAAAGAGAGTTAATCTAAGAAATCATAATACTGAAGTATATCTATGTGCTCTTCACTTTGTTTTATTTTATGTTAAGAGTATTTTAGATTATCTATTTTTGTAAAGGCGATAAGTAAAGTGGTTCGAAGGGATAACTACTTGCTTATATATACACTTTACGATGCATCGGGTCATGTACCAATTTTGATTTAGCCTAATTTAGTCTATCTCTGTTAGGATTAACTATTAAACAAGTACAGCTTTCCAATTGCCAAGGGACGATCGAGAAAAAAATCATCTGCCAAAAAACTTTACTTAATTCTAGAGCATAAGTGATAGATTCAAAATTTTCACTTAGGAATTTTTTTAAAAAAAAAACGTAGTGTCAAGGATTTGAATTTAAACTTTTTAGATAAATTTTAAATCCTCAAACTACTGAACCAACATCTCGTCTTGTATTCAAGAAATAATATGTATATATACACAATAAAAAAAAATTGTCTAGGATTTAAACTTTATTCAAGATGAATTTTGAACCCCTAAACTACTGAACCAACATCTAGTCTTGTGTTCAAAAATTTCAAAATATACATATACATAATAAAAAATTTAAAAATTTAATTTATACATATAATATAATATTTTACCGAGGGATTCAGACTTCAGGTGAACACCCTCGCACCCTTAGATCCGCACCTGATAGTAGAGTAATTAAATTAGCTTAATTAAGAGAGTTGCTTTGATTGTTAGCTTGCCAGGAGGCAAGTGTGATAAATCCCAAATCTTAGATTTGCTCATACCAAAGTCATAATATATTTCACGTGTACATCATTAATTGTTCATCAGGTCAACTTATTTTCAATTGATTTTTATAATGTTGATAATGGAAATATAATGAAGCCACTATATTATAGGAATACGAGGTAAACTAACTAACTTTAAGAGCTAGGTTATTACAACTATTCTTGTTTATTATAATTTATTATAACTAGATCAAGTTACACTATTTAATACTCCCTCCGTTCTTCTTTAATTGTCACCATATTGGATTTTACGATCTTTAAGAAATTCGGCAAGTTTACTATTGCATCCTATTTAGTGTTTTCTTGAATTTAAATTTTCAATTAATGAATATGAATTAATTTATTTTGATTAATTACTTGATCAATAAATATGAATTAATTACTTTATTTTTCTATCTTAGTCAAATGCATAATTTCAATGCAAATACTTCTCAATGGTAAAACAAGTAGAATAATGTCATTTATGCATTAATTTTGTGAAATGACAAATATTAAGAGATATATGTTTTTTAATAAAGACGACATATAAAAAGGAACATGAGAGTATAAACAATTGCCTACAACATTTTTTATTGTATCATATACTAGGTGTTGGATTGCATGAAATATATATTTAGGATTGATTTATAAACAAATTAAAATATTGGATCCGCCTATACAAAGGGTTTTATTATGAATAACTTACATAGATTTGCTATATTAAGAAAATATTTACTATTTATAGTAATAATATTTTTTTACTAGATACTTATAATACATTTATAATATAATTTTGTTAGTGATTGAGCATTTTAATATTATTTTTCTTATTAAATTTGCTCATTATTTTGGTGTCTTAATATTGCCTAATTACTCATGAATTGGTGTCTTAAAATGTTGAATTGGGCAGCATGTTCATTTGCTGCCGTTGGAGGCATTTGTTACACTCTCTTTATTTTTCTTCTTTATTCCTCCATTATTCTTTGCAACTTATGTAACATATGTAACATATGTAACCTCTATGCCATTTATCTTCACTATTTACTACCCCACTATCTTCCTATTCATTGCTAGGAAGACATTCCCAACTATAAATAGTGGTAGTCTTCATTTGGTTTGGGGAATATATATAACATACAAGAAAAGATAGAGTGCATTAAAGTTAGTCAAAAAAGAGAGTTCTTATTAGTTGAAGGGAAGTGTTCTTTTTGTGGAGCTTTGGACTCAACTCTTGTCCAGAGTTGTTGAGTTATATATATTGTGATTAGGCTGTTGTATCCTGGAGGGGACAAGTCAAGAAGAACTACTGCTGGACCGGTGAAAACATTTGCTGCAGTGGACTTGAATCTCCTTAAAGAGAGCGAGATATCCGCTCCTCAGCCTGAAGAGATTTATTTATTCAATTTTATTTTCAATTGTAATCTTGTATTTTTTGTTATCTTGTAAGTTTTTCACTAACAATTTTAAGGAGATTCAAAATGGCTACAATTGAAAAAACCGCGGATGTCAAGATGGGAGACCTTAACAAGCCATTTCGGTTCAATGGTAACCATTTCAAGAGATGGAAGGGTAAAGTACTTTTCTACTTAAGTCTTCTCAATGTTTCTTATGTGTTAACTGAGAAGAATCCTAATAAAGTTGATGACACCTCGATGGATGATGATGAGCTTATTTCTCATCATGAGAAAGTGGAAAAGTATGATGGTGATTCCTATAAGTGTCGGTATTATCTTCTTAATTGTCTATTTGATAATTTTTATGATTATTATGATAGAACTTACTCTAGTGCAAAGAAAATTTGGAAAACATTGCAGAGTAAGTATGATACCGAGGAGGCGGGAGCGAAAAAATATGCGGCTAGTAGATTTTTTCGTTTCCAAATGGTGGACAATAAATCAGTGGTAGACCAAGCTCAAGACTTTATAATGATTGTTGGAGAGCTTAGGTCCGAGGAGGTGAAAATTGGAGATAACCTTATTGTTTGTGGCATAGTAGATAAACTTCCACCTTCTTGAAAGGAATTTCAAAAAACTATGCGCCACAAACAAAAGGAAACCTCCCTTGAATCTTTGATAATGAAAATCCGTATGGAAGAAGAGGCAAGAGGCCAAGATGCACTTTTACAAACAGAAGAGAACAACATCACAACGAAGGTAAATTTAATTACTTCAAATAATGCTACTCCTGAAACTCACAAAAATACTTCTTTGAAGCCTAAGAAGAAAAAGTTTAAGAAAAATAATGGTAGACCTTCCAAGAAAAATAGTGGTGAAAATAACCAAGCACAAAATCAACAAGTTCAAGATAAGGGACCGTGCTTTGTTTGTGGAAAAAGTGGGCATATTGCACGATTTTGCAGATTCCGGAAACGTGGTCCTAATCCTCAGGCAAACGTTATCGAAGAACCTTTTGTGGCGGTGATTACCGACATAAACATGGTTGAGAGTGTTGATGGATGGTGGGTTGATTATGGTGCAAGCCGTCATGTCTGTTATGACAAAGACTGGTTTTAAAAATATACTCATTTTGAGGAGCCCAAAACCATCATGCTTGGTGATTCACATACTACTCAAGTGCTTGGAACGGGAGATGTCGAATTGTGTTTTACTTCTGAAAGGGTATTAACTTTGAAAGATGTACTATATACTCCTTCTATGAGAAAAAATTTGATGTCTAGTTTTCTTCTTAACAAAGCAGGCTTTAAACAGATTATTGAATCTGATCAATATGTAATTGTGAAGAAGGGTATTTCTGTGGGAAAAGGGTATGCTTGTGATGGGATGTTTAAACTGAATGTTGAAATGAATAAAGTTTCTACTTCTGTTTATATGCTTTCTTCTACTAATTTTTGGCATGCTCATTTGTGTCATATAAATGATCGTTATGTTGGAATCATGAGTAGTTTAGGATTAATCCCAATGATTAAAAAGACTTTTGAAAAATGTGAGGCTTGTAGTAAAGCCAAAATCACTAAAAGGCCTCATTTTCAAGTTGAAAGAAAAACTGATTTGTTAGAATTAGTTCATACTGATATTTGTGAACTTGGTGGAGTTTTAACTCGTGGAGGTAATAGATATTTTATCAGTTTCATTGATGATTTTTCTAAGTTTACATATGTTTACTTGATGAAAAATAAAAGTGATGCTTTTGAAAATTTCAAAACTTATCTCCATGAGGTTGAAAATCAGTTTGGAAGAAAAATAAAAAGAATTAGAAGTGATAGAGGCCGTGAATATGAGTCAAATGAGTTTAATTCTTTTGTTAGATCATTGGGAATAATTCATGAAACTACTCCTTCTTACTCTCCTTCATCTAATGGAGTAGCGGAAAGGAAAAATAGAACTTTGGTTGAATTGACTAATGCCATGCTTATTGAGTCACATGCACCTTTAAATTTTTGGGGTGAAGCTATTTTAACTGCTTGTTATGTGTTGAATCGGGTGCCTCATAAAAAGTCTAAATTGACACCTTTTGAATTGTGGAAAGGTTACAAGCCAAGTTTGGGATATCTAAGAGTTTGGGGTTGTCTAGCCTTTGTGAGGCTAATGGATCCCAAGATTACAAAGTTAGGTAAGAAAGTTACTACTTGTGCTTTTCTTGGTTATGCTTCAAATAGTACAGCCTATAGATTTTTTAATCTTGAAGATAATCTTGTGATAGAATCGGATGATGCTATTTTTCATGAAAATAAATTTCCTTTTGATTTTAAAAATAGTGGGGGTCAAAGGATTGAACAAAATATTTTGTCACTACCTAGTTCTTCTACTTCTACTTTAAAAAATAAAGAAATTGATGATTTTGAGTTAAGAAGAAGTAAAAGAACTAGAGTAGAAAAAGATTTTGGTCCTGATTTTTATGTGTTTAATGTTGGAGATGACCCTCTCACATTGAAAGAAGCATTATCGTCACATGATTCTATATTTTGGAAAGAGGCTGTAAATGATGAAATGGAATCATTGATTTCTAATAAAACTTGGAAGTTAGTTGATTTACCACCGGGTTGTAAAACTATTGGTTGCAAATGGGTCTTACGAAAAAAGTTGAAACCGGATGGATCTATCGATAAATATAAGGCTAGACTAGTTGCAAAAGGTTTTAAACAACTAGAAGGTCTAGAATTTTTTGATACTTTTTCACCAGTAACAAGAATTACATCCATAAGACTTTTAATCCCTATGGCTGCAATTTTTGATTTGCAAATTCATCAAATGGATGTAAAAACTGCTTTTTAAATGGAGATCTAAATGAGGAAATTTATATGGAACAACCCGAGTTTTTTGTTGAAACAGGCCAAGAAAACAATGTATGTAAACTTACTAAATCCCTATATGGCTTGAAATAGGCACCAAAGCAATGGCATGAAAAATTTGATTCCTGCATGATTGAAAATGGTTTTAAAACAAATGAGTGTGATAAGTGCATATATCATAAGTCTTGGAATAATTCACATGTGATTATTTGCCTATATGTTGATGATTTGTTGATCTTTGGCTCTAACATGAATGTTATTGATGAAACTAAGAATATTCTTAGAAGCCATTTTGATATGAAAGATCTTGGTAAGACAAATTTTATTCTTGGAATAAAAATAACAAGAACATGTGATGGAGTTTTTCTTGACCAGTCTGAGAAAATTTTGAAAAAATTTAACTTTCTTGATTGCAAGCATGTTGCTACTCCTTTTGATTCAAGTGTTCACTTATTTCCTGTTGAAAGTGAAAATGATGTAGTAGATCAAAAGGAATATGCTAGCATAATCGGAAGTTTGAGATATGTGACTGATTGCACTAGGCCTGATATTGCATATGCAGTAGGAGTACTTGGCAGGTTTACAAGCAAGCCAGGTAATGAACATTGGCATGCTGTAACAAGAGTTATGAGATATTTAATTGGAACGAAAAATTGTGGTTTGTTCTATAAAAAATATCCTACTGTACTTGAAGGCTTTTGTGATGCAGATTGGAACACTTTATCAGGTGATTCATGTTCTACCACTGGTTATGTTTTTACTTTAGGTGGTGGTGCTATTTGTTGGAGATCAAAAAAGCAAACTATAATTGCTAACTCTACCATGGAGGCTGAACTAATTGCTTTAGCTTCAGCTAGGAAGCGAATTGGTTAAGAGATTTACTGTTTCAAATACCTTATTTTGAAAAACCAATTCCTCATATTTTAATACATTGTGATAGCACCGCTGCGATTGGTAGAGTTCAAAACCGTTATTACAACGGTAAATCTAGACTTATAAGGAGGAAACACAGTAATGTAAGATCGTATTTGACAAATGGTACCATTAATGTTGATTATGTCAAATCTTGTGATAATCTTGCAGATCCTCTTACTAAGGCCTTAACGAGAGAGAAGGTTTGGAGCATATCGAGGGGGATGGGATTGAAGCCTATAAATCCTTGAGTCATATATGAGGAAACCCAACCTGGGGACTAGAGATCCTATAACCAGGTTCAAAGGGAAAAACTAATCATATGATGACTTGTTGTGAAAAAAAAATGCACTATCTTTTTATTCCCTCCCTATGATGTGAGTGCATTGTTTCCTGTAGTGAAGGTTGAGTTGATAAAACTCTTAATGAATATTTGTAGCCCGTATGGGTGGAGTGTTAAACTTACAGGAGCACTCTTGACAGATTTCACCTATGTGAGTGTGGAAGTAGGTCGCTTCCTATGAGAATTTGGCTTATTTTCAAAAGCACTCATGAAACCGGGATAGCACATGGCCATAACGTGCTGGCTTTTAAAGCTCATGTCAACACCTTGATTATCATGTGTGAGCAATAATATTTTATTTCCCTTAAGCAGTCATAGTTCAAGTCTAAGACCACTACGACTCTGGAGTAAAATTTACTGTTTCACTAAGTGGAGGTTCAATGCAGAGCACACCTTCATTATGCATAGTAGTCTTCCTTCAGCTGATATACTCTCTTGTCTAATATTAAAATGAGTGGGGGATTGTTAGTGATTGAGCATTTTAATATTATTTTTCTTATTAAATTTGCTCATTATTTTGGTGTCTTAATATTGCCTAATTACTCATGAATTGGTGTCTTAAAATGTTGAATTGGGCAGCATGTTCATTTGCTGCCGTTGGAGGCATTTGTTACACTCTCTTTATTTTTCTTCTTTATTCCTCCATTATTCTTTGCAACTTATGTAACATATGTAACATATGTAACCTCTATGCCATTTATCTTCACTATTTACTACCCCACTATCTTCCTATTTATTGCTAGGAAGACATTCCCAACTATAAATAGTGGTAGTCTTCATTTGGTTTGGGGAATATATATA
The DNA here is from genome assembly GCA_037074985.1 of Solanum bulbocastanum. Taxonomy (NCBI): domain Eukaryota; kingdom Viridiplantae; phylum Streptophyta; class Magnoliopsida; order Solanales; family Solanaceae; genus Solanum; species Solanum bulbocastanum. The sequence goes on along the minus strand of CM073604.1, from coordinate 36,865,532 downwards.
ACATACAAGAAAAGATAGAGTGCATTAAAGTTAGTCAAAAAAGAGAGTTCTTATTAGTTGAAGGGATGTGTTCTTTTTGTGGAGCTTTGGACTCAACTCTTGTCCAGAGTTGTTGAGTTATATATATTGTGATTAGGCTGTTGTATCCTGGAGGGGACAAGTCAAGAAGAACTACTGCTGGACCGGTGAAAACATTTGCTGCAGTGGACTTGAATCTCCTTAAAGAGAGCGAGATATCCGCGCCTCAGCCTGGAGAGATTTATTTATTCAATTTTATTTTCAATTGTAATCTTGTATTTTTTGTTATCTTGTAAGTTTTTCACTAACAAATTTTAATACATATTACAAAGAAAAATTTATAAACCATATATATACAATATAAATTTTATTCATGAATAATATATTCATCACACAATTTAATACATTTATGTATGTTGCATTAATTTCTCACCAAACAAGCATAATATATTTTAAAAAACTTATAATACATTATTTATATTGCAAGCATAATTCACTTAATTAAAAAGTATTCACCAAATAATTTCTCCTTTTATTAATCGATTGCTGAATTTGTGCGACTAATATATATATTGATGACTTGAATAATCAAATTTTGGAATGATTAAAGAGTAATGAAAGTAAAGAAATGCAAAGTAAAAAAGGTGAAAGAATCACATCATTACATCCTAATCATATATATTACGTAGTACTCTTTTGAAATATTTTTCTCTTTTTCTCTTTAGGAATCAAAATTATGAAGTGATGAGTTGGATCGCGTTTAATCCATTAGCTTTATTAAGAATCAATTAAAAAAATGTTTTTAGTTTTCAGTTTTCTTCTTTTTACTCCTTATTAAATGAATTATACAAAACATATATTTTCCGACTTATTTTTTACCGAATCTAACTCCTTAAAAGGGAAAATTATGTGTATAAGCAAATTAAATATATACTAGTTAATTACTTAACATAGCTATACTATGCGTTAATTACAATTCATGACTTACTTTTGGCTATAATTACGCGGCTCAGCTTTTTAGTTTTGTATAATTTGCACGTTTGTATAATTCGGAATTTGTATAACTTTTGTATAATTCGAAATTTGTACAATATAATTTGTATGACTTTTGTATAATTCGGAATTTATATAATATAATTTGTATAACTGTTTACATTTCTGATGTTTGTAATTATATAAATTCGTTATTTAGAATTTATACAAAAACAACTGAATTATACAAATATACACGCGAATTGTACAAACCTGTAAATTATACAAATCTACGAATTATACAAACGAAACCGCTTGAACGGTAGCTACAACCCATAAATATGCAAACTATAGCTATGGAGTATAATTAAATTTATTATAGTGGTTATTTGCGAAAGCTCCTCTTAATAAAATATATAGTGATTTATCTAATTCCACACTAATAATGATTTTCTATTAGTGCAATTAGATAAATTGAAAAATTGCTAGTAAAACTTTAGAAGGGCACTTAAGAATGTGGCTCGATGAAGTGGTTGAGAAATTATGATGCTTCAGATTCTAAACTCAGCTAAGATAAAAAAAAACACTAGGTGATCCTTCTTATCTGTCCTAATTTAGTGGACATGATTACTTGATACCTGCACGAAAAATGACCCGAACGCAACAATAATGGGAAAAAAAAAATTAGAATGAATTTTGTTTTCTCTTTGATAATACGTGTGCTTTAATTTCTTGCCTTTGCGAATACAAGCAATCAATGGCTTGTCATTATTATCTGTTGGCCATCAAGACAAGATAACTTCTATATAAATATTTTAACTTTAATGTATCAAACAAATCTACTGAAAATTATAATTATGTATGACTAAAATTTGGACGCGTTGAATGGAGTTTGTTGGTTGATATGATGTACTCTTCCATCTCCTACGTACTAATTATTAGCCCTACATAAAAGTTAACTAGAAAACTACGTACACTACAAAAATATAATTGTAACATCAAGTGAATAGTCTAATGAAAATCTAGTTTATTATTATTTTGGAATAGCTAATGATACTAAAACATTGGGACAAATAAATGTAGTAAATTATTAATGTTTATTATATGACTAAAATTTGGACGCGTTGAATGGAGTTTGTTGGTTGATATGATGTACTCTTCCATCTCCTACGTACTAATTATTAGCCCTACATAAAAGTTAGGCATAATACATAAATTGGACCCTAAACTTGACTTCAAATTTTAAGTATGACCTCTAACTTTCATAGTGCACAAGTAGACACTTTAACTATCCAATTCTTAAACAAAAAAACACGCGAATCCAACAGCCAAATTGTGTGATATACAAACGCGCCTACGTGGCTTATTGAGCCACTCAGTGGCTGCCACGTAATTAAAAAAATTACACGTATTTTATAATTAAAAAAAATTAAAATACAAAAGGGTAGGGTCGTATTTTCTTTTCTCAATTTGCTCGATTTTGACAAAAAAAATTAGAAGCCATTACATAAAAACGACCAGAAATTGTGCACAAAAAGAGGAAAAAAGCTTGAGTACTAGAATTTGGAAGAAGAAGAAGAAAAATGGGATTTTGATTTGAAAAAAATAAAAATATATTTAAAAGGGATTCATTAAGGGTAAAATTGTCATTTCCGTTTTTTTTTTACTGTTGTGGGCCTCGAAAAATACCCCTGACGCGCCTGAATTGCGTCTCAATCACGCGTTATGCCAGGTTGGATTCGCGTGTTTTTTTGTTTAAGAATTGGATAGTTGAAGTGCCTACTTGTGCACTTTAAAAGTTAGAGGTCATACTTAAAATTCGAAGCAAAGTTTAGGGTCCAATTTATGTATTATGCCTAAAAGTTAACTAGAAAATTACGTACACTACAAAACTATAATTGTAACATCAAGTGAATAGTCTAATGAAAAACTAGTTATTATTATTTTGGAATAACTAATGATAATAAAATCTGGGACAAATAAATGTAGTAAATTATATATATATATATATATATATATATATATATATATATATATATATATATATATATATATTGAGCCTCTTGAGTATCATCACGAATAGCATCGCTCATTTCACTCTTCATAGAAGTGTCGGATTTTGCGTAGTGAGTGATATTGAGGAGTAGATTCCTCCTAACTTCATCTAAATAATTATTAATCATTTCTTCTTTGTTTTCATCTTGATTGGAAATTCTTCTGGCCATATGCTCAACGGAGCTATCAGCAACTATCCCCTTGTGAGGAGAATATTCATGGATTGTCTGGGTAATAAGGTCCAGAAGTTCTTGCCCGTATAAGGACTTTGTTTTGGGATCTCTTTTCATCAATTTGTCCCAAAAGTTATTATAATAAGTTCGATACAAACAAGGAATTTTTTCTTCGGTAAAACCTACTTTCGGAATCCATTTATGAATCCAGGGAATGGAGAATTCTATGAAGAAATAGATTTGTTCAATATGTTCCATATAACATATATGATTTATAAGGTCAGGTGAAACCTTAACCCATTCTATGTATAATTTTAAAAAGGGGTCAGGCAAAATCTTTGTCATTGGATCGTGATATGACCACCAATTTAAGAACCAATTGGGAATTGGCTCGGCAAATATCTTTGCACAAATCTTAATAAACCAAGTATGCTTCATTATAGTAGAGGACTTTATTAAAAGTATTAATATAATCCCAATAGGTGAAATTTGTAGGGACCTTGTTCAGACTGATCCGCCTTTCTTTCATTGAGGAAATGCCCCAATCTTCAATAGATATAATCTATTTTATAATCATTTAAGAGAAGTTATAAACGTTCTCACTAGTGTTATAACCTGAAAAATGCTGAAACCCCAAACCCTTCCAGTACTTATTAGAATTGTCTCATAATAAGATCGGGTTTTGTATGACTCACCCGGGAAATATAATTCGTTAATCAAATATTGTTGGAATATCTACCAGGGTTCTTTTTTTCTCTGAATTTAGAGTTTTCTAAAAGAAATATCATTTCTTTTTTGGCTACCCTTTTGTAAGACTTCGTATCATCAATCTCATCTTTGGCTATCGAGGCAAAGGTATCACTTTGCTTCTGAGACAAATATGCCTGTAGTTGCGCGTATAATGGGCTATTTTTCGAAATATCTTCCAGATGTATAGAAGAAGCCTCTTTTTGAGAGCTTTTTAGATTTACCAAGCTCATCCCTCCTCTTTGTATAATTGGGGAGCTAGATGAAGAGGATCCATATGACGATCCTGATGATCCCGGGGATGATATTCCCCTTCCTCTGCTATAACCGCCTTTTCCTCTAGCCTTGGTCACCCAAGGAGGGTCCATTCTGCAAACAAAACATTTTGTTTTATTTAAATGCATAACAATTATTGTAATAATAATTCTCGTCGTCAAAATTGATGATCTCTTCACAAAAGCAAATATCTGAGATGATATTTCTTATCGTATCATCTATAATCTTCCATAGAATTACTTCATGTACGTCTCGATTTAGAGGAACTACCTATAAGATAGTAACTAAGGTTTTATCTGTAAAAAATGGAGACAAAAAACTCATTATGAAGATAAGTATTCTCTAGATAAGAAATCTGGAAGAGAGTTATCACTCCCTTTTTTATAATGGATTTCAAAATCAAAAGGGGCTAACTAGCCTGCCCACCTAGCAAATATTAATTTTGAAGTATCATGTTTAAAATCTTTATCAAACATATATTTTACTGATTGTGCATCAATTTTAAGCATAAATTTTTTATTATATAAATCATCCTGAAATTTTAATACACATTTAACGATAGTAAACATTTCATGAGCCACCATAGCATATTTTTTCTAAGCATCGCTCCATTTTCCAGAATGAAATCTAATCAGATATTCAGTTTTGTCATTGGGATTAATTTGCTTTAAAATCCCACCATAACCAACGTTAGGCGCATTTGTCTCAATAATTTTCTGCCAAGCTGGATTAGCTAGGGTTAAACAAGGCAAAGAGTGCACACGAATTTTAATGTTCTTCACCAAATTAGTGTGACTATCAGTCCAAGGTGATTTATGATCCTTTTTTAGCCTGCCATATAAGGGGGCTAAATCATGAGATAAATTCTTATAAAAGGGGGAAATGTAATTTAAGCTTCCCAAAAATATTTGCAATTGAGTCCTATATATAATAACATCAGGAAATTTAGAAGCAAAGTCAATCGATCGTTGAATCGGGGTAACCTTACCTTGACAAATAAGATGTCCTAAAAATCTTATCTCAGTTTGAAATAAACTCATTTTTGGTTTAGAAATCACCAAACCATTCTGTATAACAATTTTCTTGAAAATGTCTAAATGTTTTATATGTATTTCAAGAGTTTTTGAGTAAACCAAAATATCATCAATATAAACAATGATAAAATCTAAATAGGGGTTGAAAATATCATTCATAATTTTCTGAAATTCAGAAGGAGATTTTTTCAAACCAAAAGGCATAGCATTTCACTCATATTGTCCAAATGGGACGTTAAAAGTTGTTCTATAAGAATGCTCTTTAAATATTTAAATCTGCCAATATCCTGATTTTAAATCAAATTTAGAAAATAAATTGGCATCATATAATCTTGATAATAAATCTCTTTTATTCGGAATAGGATACCTAATTCATTTTAAATATTTATTTAAAGGTTTATAATTAATTACTAACCTGGGGACCCCTCGTTCCCTTTCAGCTACATTGTTAGCGTAAAATGCAGTACAAGACCATGGTGATTTCGAAGGTTTTATCAAATCCTTTTGTAACAAGCTATTAATTTCTGTTTTATCAAATCCTTTTGTAACAAGCTATTAATTTCTTTCTTGCAGAATTCAACCAATTCGATATTCATCTAACAAGGACGAAACTTTGTAGAAATATCATCCTCAGAGAAATTTTCTTCATATGGAAGAGTAACAATTTGCTTTTTTCGATTCCAAAAAGCACTAGGATGATCAGCACAAATATCAATGGTCATTTGTTCAGAAATTAATTTGCTTTTCTCTTGTACTTTAGTAGATTTTAAAGTATCAAATATACTCATACTAAACAATTCAAGTTGTAAAGAATCAACACGTTTTTGCTTCATATCAATTAAAGCATTTATATCACGAGAAATAGGGTCAGTGATGAAAATATAACTGATATTCTGATCTTCATATGTAGCAGAAAAATCTTTAACATTTATGCTAGTAAACGGATAAATAGCATTTATAAAAGGTGTTCCAAATATAATTGGAAGGTCTCACTGATTTTTTATCAAGGAAAAGAAATGCGGAATGCAAACTTTATTTTGGCAAATGCGAGTATTAGGCAATTTATACTATATATCTAAAGCATGACTTGATGCAGATTTAACCATATGAGTTGTTTTTTCAAAGTATTTAGTAGGTACAAGGCCTTCTTGAATGCAACTCACATCAGCTCCACTATTAATCATAGAAACATTAGTTATAAAAAAACTATTATCAATTAATATGGTGCATTTAACATACCACTTATGAGCAGTTACAATTTGCATCATTCCTAAAAACATGCTTTGTTTAGGATCAGGATTAAAAGGTTTTGCAAGAGTATTTTCTTCAACAATATTTTTTCCTTTGTTATTAACAGTTTCGATCTGAGTAAGACAATGATCACAAATCATTTGATTCTATTTAATAGATTTAATCTCATTTTTCAATTTTCAATTTCATTCTTCAAATCATCAAAAGAAGAATATCTTGTAGAAATAGTTTTTTCATTAAGTCTGTTATGAACTTCAACAAAGAATAAGGAGCAGAATATTCATATTCAAAATCATTCATTTGTTTTCCAGAATTCTTTGAAGAGCTAGCAATATTATTAACAGCTAATTGAATAATTTTTTCACGAAGATTATTATCAGTAACTTCTTTCAAAAGTTCTATGACATTATCAAAAGTAATAGTACTAATATTTAAATCTTCAAATTGAGATTGTAATTTATAAAATTCATCATTTTCACATGAACAAATATCACCTTGACCAAATTTACAAGTATCACAAGCATTTGTATTACCATGCTAATTATTGTCAGATAATTCAGGCAAAACAATATCGTCTTCAGAACCTAACTCAGAATCATAATCGAACTCCGAACTAGAGGTGTATAAAAAACTATAAACCTTATCATGAACTTCTTTATCCAATTCTAAGGTTTTCAGCTTTTCAAGCTTGCAATTGGGTGTTATATGTCTAAAATTTTCACACGTATAACACTTAATTTTGGCGAGCTCTCGCTTCGACCTATTCTTAGAAAATCTTTTAGATCTACGAGTGGCTTTTCTATCTTCCCCTTTTTCCTTAGATCTTCATCTATGTCTTCTTTTCCTATAAGGTTCATCGGGATTAGAATCTCTCGGATCTCTATGTTTGGTCTTCTTCTGGATATTAGCCGAAGTATCAGTTAAATCAAACTGGGTACAAAAGTCTCCTAGCTGAGATCTTTCTCTAGGCTTATCCATCTTAAGTTGTCTAGATAATTTCAATTCGTTGCACGAGTTTATCCCTTCTTGAGTGCAAACTCCTATCAACCGCCCATAGGTATAATCTCCATAAGAAATTTCACCATTCTCATTTCTAAGGATCTTTTTAACCCTTGATGCAAATAATGGGGGAAGGTCATCTATGAATTTAGCTTTCCATTGTTCATACTTATTTTTGGGTAGTTCCATCACCCTACTCATATAAATATCTTAATACCATCTGAATTCTCCCAAGGTTCTACAGTGTAGACCGTTTAACAGAGTACGAACAGTTTCAAACTGATTGGTAAATCTACCATTAAAATGTTCTAAAATGGTTAAAACTAAGATATAAACGACGTCTTCTTTATTTGTAATAAGAGTCATACTTAAGTTATCAACACCTTTACTATTAGAAGTAATATTTATCACAGCAGCCTTTTGCTCAAAGGTCATATAATTATCCCACCAACCTTGAAGTTGGCCAATAAAACCTGCAATAATCATTTTGCAAATATTTCTATCTGTATTTTTAACATTTTTACATATAGTTGCATACATAAGCATTCTATGAACAAGAATAGTAAGTTGGCTATCAGTCAGACCATCAAGGTTCCATTCATAAATTTCAGAACCACTATAAGAGGTATTAGTCTGATTCCAGTCTCGTTCCTCTATAAGCACATCTTAAGAAGTTGGCCTGGAATAATAATAAGTTTGTATACTCGGTTTATGAGTGAACTTAGTATTACCACTATTCTTTTTGGGATAACCCTGAAGTTTATTAAACTCTAAAGAAATATGATCTTTAAAATAAAAAGTGTTTTCCATTTCATTAGCAAAACTTTCAGACAAATCCATAGGACTTGCTTTAAATTCAGAAAAAAATTTATCAAGAAGTTCTTTTAAATCATAAATTGATTTGAATTTAAATTCTAAAATCTCAGGAGGTCTCTACACAGGAATAGCCATAGTTTGTGCCTCTACATTAGTTTTAAAGGTAGAAGTTTTATTAAAAAGTTTTACATCATTTTTAATATAAATTACTAAAGCAGTTAATTCATCTATTTTTTTTTATCAAGAGAACCAATATGTTCATCCAAAACTTTAACATAAAGACCCAAATAATTATTTTGAGAAATTAAATTATTAATTTCGTTAATGCTGACTGCCGCAACATCTTCTTCAACAATTTTTTGAAAAGCAGTCAATGTAATACCAGTATTATTAGGTAAAACAAGTGATGACTGGGTGGATACACAACCTTAATAATATTACTAGTTCCATGTTTATAAGATCTTTCAAGAACGTTGATGAACAAAGGTAAATAAGTGGTTATAAATCATGGCACAAAATACATAATTTGATTATGTAAAGCATAAATTTCATAAAACTCTTGAGAAATATTATTTAAATTATTGGCACTAGAAGTGTCAAAAAATCAATTTTTAAACTGGTTTCATTTATCACTTAAAAATTCATTCTGAATGTACTTTCTTGCTAAGGAACCTGAGCTAAAATCTATTTGATGTACATTCATCATCAAGTATTATTGAGATCAAAATTCATTTCGGACTGAGAAGGAGTATTCTTATCAGAAATATCAGAAGCAATATCATTTGCATGAACAATATTAAGACGAGGATTAATTTTTATTTTATTAACAAATCTATCATTTTGATCTGCTGATATAACCGATAGTAAAGTATGTAAAGAAGCAACACGATTACAAGCTGAGCCATATACTGGATCAATAGGAGAAATATGATGCATAGCAAGCAATCTTCTAGCAGAAGAAAATGAGTGTCTACTAAAAGGAATATCATTAAATTGCATACAAATCCTACCGTCAGGATTTTGAGTGATATGAGAATACTCAGAATTAGTGACTGCTTCTACCATCTGGTTTAGAGGAATAACAGATTCCAAAGTCCAAGTAGTTGGAAAATTAATTTCTTCCCATTTTATAGGTCATGTAGTAGTGACCTTAAATCTAGCAAAATTAGTTTCTACTAGAATAGTTTCCGCAGATGTATTATATAACTTACATCTTGGATCTAATGTAAAAAGCAATTTGAAATAGATTATATAAGACAAGCAAATTAATTTAGATCCAGGTGCATAATTATAATCATGCGTTTTAACGTTTAAAGTTAAAGCATCAAGAATATTAGCATCAGTTAAAGATAATTGCAAATTCGGCAAAGTATTAAAGTAGGCTAGACCATATGCCACAGTAGATTTAATTGAACCCATTAAAGATTGTCTAAAATTTAAAGTTCTAGCATCACGTAAAGCAGCTAAAAATGTCTCAGGTAACCCTTTAAGGGTCAAAGACTTAAAAGCAATTTGTATCATGCTAATATGCAAGAAGTTATACTGAAGTTTATATAAGTAATATCTCGTTTATTTAATAAACGAATAGTATGTTCTGACGAATTTAACGCTAAAGATTGTTCAGGAGTTTTGATCAACTGTTTATTAGAGATTTTATCAAACCAACCATAATCATAAATGGTTTTAATATTAATTTTTGGTATAGTCCATTTGTTTAACAAATCAAAGTTTTGAGGTATATCTACCTCTTCCAATCTAGTACTTTTAGTACTTGTTTCTCTCAGATCCATAAAGACAAAGATCATATCTATGTTGTATACTTCATATCAATCTTACATGTACCCTGAATACCATATATATATATATATATATATAAAAGTTGGGAATAAGAATACCATAATTATAAAATGAAAAGATTAAAGAACGTGATGGCATTTATAAAATATTGTTTGTGATTTGATATATAAGGCATAATGAAAACTTTCCACCAATAATCCATGAGCTGGTGTTTAACTATGTCTTTGCTTTAAGTAACGATTAATATGTTACGTGTACGTATATGTTAGGGGTGTATATCGAATAGTTCAGTTTAATTTCTTCATATTTAGTGATTCGGTTTATTGATTATTGATTTTTATGTATGTTATATCATTAACAAACTCATAGGATACCGATAATTTGATTTAACTTAATGATTATCTAATCAATTAACTTTAAAAAGAAATCAATGTAACATCTCGCTAATTGAAAGAACTAGAAAGAGTTAGAATTGAAAATAGTCATTTTAGGAAAGAATGAAAAATCTGGAAATTTGTCAAGTTATGTTAAGTTTGAGTTTTTGGTCAACTTCAAACGACCATAACTCCTAGATCAGGATGAGTTAGGTGTGCTTCCAGATACCTTAGGAAAGATCTTGGAATTATCTTTCCAACGCCACTGAGTTTGCACGATTCCGAGTTGGTATGAGTGAGATATGCCCATTTGAAGTTGGGCTGTTTAAATAAGAAAAGTCTAAACCGAATTTTAGAAGGTTATTTTGGTCTTTACCATAACCAATTAAATTAATTCGTTTTTGGTAATTACTTAGGGGTCTAAATTGAACTGGGTCAGTTTACGCTTTTGAAAATTAAGTTAGGGTTTTGAGAGAAGAGAAAAGAAGAGGAGAAGGAGCAAGAATCGTCAAGTTCTTCAAGAATCGCTTGTGGATTTCGTCAAGAGGTGATCCCTACAAGGTATGTGAGGCTTTCATAACGTTGGGTTCGTTCACCCACGTGCCAAACATGTTTATTTCAGCGTGAATTCGTCCTAAAAGGGTTGAAAGTTTGATGTTCTTGATATGTATTCTTGAATTTGATGTCGTTCTTGAATTGGGCTGATATTGAGAAGTTTCTGAGATCTTTACGTCCAATTATAGAGTTGTTTTGAGTTAGGTTCTTAGATACATTTTTTGGGTATCTGAATCTAAAGAGAATTTTGGGAAAAAGAACTGAGTTTAGGCGACTTGGGGCTGGAAAACGAAGAAGGAAAATTATCGGGCGAATTTCAATACCAGGTCCGCGACGCGGATCTGTTCCTCAGATTGGAAAAAAATCCTCCTCGCGTCGCGGAGCGGTCACGAACCGTTCTGCCTCAAAAATTATTTTCGCAATCAAAAATTTAAATACATCTCCGCGTCGCGGACTAATTTTCAGACAGTGATTTCTTGATCTTTTCTCATGTATAACTATCTAAAACACTCCTAAACATCAAGAGATCGTTCCTTTCACTAATCACAATCCTTAAATCCATAATTCAAGTCAAGGAAAGTTAAGAGAAATTCATAAAGTTTTCCAAAAGTCTTTTACAAATGTTTTGACTTTGTTTTAAGACTTAAGCTTTGAGTTGAGTAAAGAGTAAGAGCAAAGTTCATTTCTTCAAAGATTATACGGGAACTAAGTATTCCCAAGAGTTTGAAATGTTTTCACATTTGAGCAAGAAAGGGAACATCGATTTCAAGAGAGTTTTTAAGCTAAGTTTTGAGTAATTATCTCAAACCAAAGAAAGAAGCTTTGTTTTAAAAACATATGAGCTATGGGAGTAGTATTGAACACCGATATAGGGATGCGAGTTCATAATAACTCAAGTCTCCATAAACTATGTAGCCATCATGGGTAGTAAAGGATCATACTTTTTAGATGATTCCTTCAGTGCTTTTTTAGCATAGACTAGTGGATCCACTTAGTTAAGGCGTTCTATATGACGGCAAAGTCAGGACCGTCTCAACCCCTAGGCCACTAAAGTCATCGCTTGGTGCCCTGTATATTTTGGGGCCCCCATTTTAAAAAAATATTTACATATATATGTTTTTTTTAAAAAAAAAAATTATGTACTATGAGTGTTGCATATGAGATGAAAATAAACATGCATTTCTTAAGAAACAATTTGATGAAAATATGGATAGTGAAATCACAAAGTCCCTTGAAGAATCTTTCAGAGATGATTGCTTTATATATGTAGAGTAGATAAACCTATTTGTTCACTTCAAAATAGATTTGAATTAATTGAAGCATATGAAAATATTTTTGATTCTTATTTAGTGGTAAAATATTGAGATCACTAGATGATGAGATTGAAAAATATTGTCTTAACCTTGAACTTTCTTTGATACGTAATAGTTATTTTGATATTGATGGTTTAGATTTATTTTTTGAATTAAAAGTGTTAAGAGAAATAATACAAGTAAAAGATAATGATCTAATGAAAATATTCAATCAAATAAAAAGACTTGATTCGTTTCCAAAGACACATATTGCTTATAGAATAATGTTAGCATTTCCTGTAACCATTGCCTTAGCCGAAGTTTTTTCAAAATTAAAATTGATTAAATATTCTTTAAGATCAACAATGTCTCAAGAGAAATTGAATGAATTAGCTATACTATCATTTGTAAAGGAATTATTAAAACAAATTGATTATAAAACAGTACATAATGACTTCGCATCCAAAATAGCTAGTAAAGTAGATTTTTAAAAAGTATATATATGATGAAAAAAAATATTAGGGCCCCTCTCTTAAGTTTTGCTTTAGGCCCCCAATGTTGTTGAGTCGGCCTTGGGCAAAGTATAGGACAGTTCTAGTAGCGTGGGCAAGACGTTGTATCACCACTTAGGCTCATAGTGGTGGTGTCGGTTAGACAAACTCCCACAGAAACTATATTACTTTATTTTACGAGTACAATTGAGTTTGTTATTGCATTTCTTTAACGAACTAAGTTGATTTCTATTGTTTTAAAAGCTTTCTATATATTGCATGTGTAATGTTGCTTTATATTGAGTTAAGTTATTCATGAGTTGAGTAAAACCAAGGCAAGTGTTTCTTTCAGATTTCCATGTTATGTTTAGTTTTCCCCCTTGCATACTCGTACATTCAATGTACTGATACATTTTGGCCTGCATCGTTGTTATGATGAAGACACAGGTAACCATGATTAGCATCCAGCACCTCGTTGATCCAGTTGAGCATTTAGAGTCAGTTGGTGAGCCTCATTGCTTTCCGGAGGGCTTCTTTTTATCATTTGCTTTTAGTATTTCATTTGTTAGGATGATTAGGGGTCTTGTCCCGACATTCCTTCTTGTTTTAGAGGCTTCATAGACAGTCAGTAGTTCAGTTGTCTTTATATTATTATTTCATACGTTAAGACTTGAGTTGCCATTTTGGCCAAGTTGAATGTTTGACCTTTAAACATTCTAAGTTATTTTATTAAACAATTGAGTAGAAGTGCATTTGATCATTGTAATAATGCTTAGAGTCTTTTGCTGAGTAAGTAAGTCAGGCCAAGGGTTCGCTTGGGACCAACAATGGTTCTCGATTGTCAGTCCTACCCAGGGTATAGGCTCGGGGCGTGACAATCAACTTCAACAAAAAATCATTCAATTGAAAATCTGTGAAGAGGCGAAGAGCTCTGATCTCCATCTATGTCTTATCTGCAGGATTTAGAGTTACCAATTTCTAAATCCCTCGGTGACTTCATGTAGTCAAGGGTAATATTGTACACCTTTTTTTTTTTTTTGTAGAAATTAACTGTTTAACTGATATTAAAAAAAATAGACAATTCATTGTTTATAAAATTTTAAATCACTCTCAAACCTTTAATTTGATAACCCGATACCAATTATTCAATAAGATTTTATCAATTTAAATTATCAGTTACGATTTAATTTTAAACACTCGTATAGGATATACCAAAATTATGATAGTCGAATGGAAGTTTTGTTTGGTTCATTTGTGTCATGTATGCGTGTGTATGTCAAGTACATGGAGTATTGTTTGCAATAATAGAATCAAGTATGAAAATAAAAGAAATACAATTATTACAAAGACAAAATAGAAAGACAAGACGTGACATATATATATTTACTGATTAAGACTATTTAGTTTGCTGTTATTTTAACCCACCTAACGTACCAAAGGAAAAAAAAAAGCATGAAGCTTTGACTAATACCTACTTCTTTCTGCAGAAATATGAATGAGGTCAGACTTGATTAAGGATCTTGACCAACCAAATGAGAATGAGAAGTTGCTAATATAAATAATTTTTCTATATTATTAACATATTAATCTATTATAACAATTTAGTTATTATATTTATCAAATTATCAATTAATATTCCATATTTATAATAATAGAGTTATATTTTAAAATTATATGAATACTTTTACATCGTCAATATGTTCGACTGTAGGATAAATCGGGAGTTGAAGCTATGAATAATGATATTCCTTTTGTCCATTTTTACGTGTTCATTATTAATTTGATACGTCCTTAAGAAACAATAAATAGAATTATGATTATTTACTATACATAATCTTTTCAATTTACTCTCTTGATTTTTAAATTGAACAAATAAAAATGATATCTATTACTTCCTCTATCCTTAATTACTTGTCCATTTTTTTCTTTTTTTACTTGTCCTTATTACTGACCATTTTGACAAATCAAGAAAGGGCTAATTTTTTTTTACCAATTATACCCTCAATTAATTATTTTAAAAAATATAGAACTTCTTAAAAATTTTAAATTTTAATTCAACTTCATAATTAATAGTCGTAAAATGTTTAACTCATTATGTCAAATATTGTTTTCTTAATAGGAATGTCAATTTAAAAGTGGACAAGTAATTAAGAACAAAGAGAGTATTAGCATCACCCTAATGAATAAATCGAAAAATAAATATGGACAGATGCGATATATAATTAATGATCCAACTATCATCTAGACATCTACCAACACCCCTAATTAAATTAAACGAGATGAGAAGAGGGACAAAATTATTTTAATTAGTACGTACTACTTTTTTAGGTTGAAAGAGAATAAAAGGAGCTAGTTAGGAATAGGATGGTTTAATTTAGGGTTTTTATCATATTATAGTTATATATAGAGGTACATACTTGTAGATATATACTAATTCCTTCTGTCACTTTTACATGTACTATTTTAAAAATAATTTTTTATTTTTATTTATTATTTTTAATTTATAAAAAAAATTATGTTTTACTCATAATATTAATTATTTATTTTCAAATTATTTTTAAGACATAATACTAAATACTTCATCTGTTTTTACTTGTGCATTTTTAAAAAAAAAATCATTTTTACTTGTCATTTTTCACATATCAAGAAAAGACCTTTTTTTTCCTTTCGTGTTTTACCCTTAACTTTATTTACTTATTGGTAAATTATTTTTAAGATCTAATACTAAACATCAATTAATAAGGGTACTAATATGTAAAATAATCATGTCAATAATTATTTTCTTAATAAATATATCAAATTTCAATGTAATAAATAAAAGTCAACGAAAATATTATCATTTAATTATAGATATTATGATAAAATTGTTAGATTAATCATTATTTTTCTTCACAAGTGTCGCTCTAGCTTATCTCGAATAGGGAAATTAAGACTAAAATTTTGCATATAAACTTTAGCCTATACTTTTTCATTATTTAGTGAAATATAATTCAAATTAATTCATATTCACGTGGAGTAAGGATTATTTAAGGGAGAAAAGTATGCTCTAGTAAGGATTATTTAAGGGAGAAAAGTATGCTCTTTATTAAGAATTTCTCAAATTCTCGAAATTCAAATTGGAGTTTTTTAGTGGCCGTCTAGTCATGAACATAAAAATAATTATATTACTTGAAGCTTTTAAAATTGGAGTTGGAGTGAATTGTGTTTGATAATACTTTATGCAATTTAAATATTTAGAATTTGAATGCATCTTTTAAAATAAAAAGAGAATAAAATATGATTTGAATACATCATTTCATGCTCTCATTTCATCATGGATTCAAATAAAAAGTTGAATACATCCGCACAACCAGTAAATTTGTCATTAAATTTTATCGTCTAGATATTTTGAAATATTCTAACTTATTCCAATTATTGAATAAACACTTAAATATATGTGATAAAGTATTAATATTTAGATACTTCTTGATCATATTTTTAAAAAGCTTGTGTGACCATAAGCACACTTATTATTAGTAAATAAGTTAATTACATAAAATATATCTCATTTAATCATCCACATCAGCATTACTTCAAATGTGCATAAGGTTCAAATGTACATAAGGTTTTATGGCTTATTGTTGTTAATGAGTATAATTAAGAAAGGTGACATGTTTTAAAATTTTAAATGATTAATTTATTTACGTACTTGAGAACACGCACAAATATTTTTTTCAAAATTTGACTCGGAAGTGTTTGATATGAACATATTATTGTCCATTTGGATGCTCAATTCGAATATGTCATAGTTTAAATATCTCAATAAAATTTACTGATAAATTTAAGAGATTATCAAGGTATTCTATCAGTGAAACTGTTACAAAACAAAAATAAATATACGAAGTGCGCCTTTTAAACCGTTAAAGAATGTATATGATTGGAGAGTTGGTTGTCAAAGATGCACATCTCTTTATAATTTGAATAATAGAAAATGTACTCCAGATTTTCGTATGCAAAATGAGAACTTCAATTTTTTTTTTTTAAAAAAGAAAGATATATTGAGATGAGATAATGTTTACATCATTGAAGTGAATATGAAGAAATCAAAAATTAATAATCATGTTTCAAGAAATTTGATAAAGAAGTGCTTTCATGGAATTAGAAACAAGTTACCAAGTTAGCAACTTCTTACCAGAAATAAATAAATAAAAATAAAAGTAGACTCTTCAAATGTGTTTTGTGCTGAAAATAAAGTGAGAATGACATGTGTGGATATTTTTTGGAAGACAATTAAGGTGATGGGGGAATGACACATACCAAACATATATACATCATGTCCCAATTCTTGACTAAAAATTAATGTCCCAATTTGAATGGCTACAATCTCATCAATTCTCCAAATTCAAAACTTTATAATTTATAAGTCGGTCAGGTTTAGTAAACGGTCTCTATAAAAAAAAAATCCATATTCAATGCTCGAATCTGAGACATCTGAATAAGGAAAGCACAGTTCTATTCACTGCACCACATTCTTTGGTAGTCTGTTTGAGTAATTTGTTCTAAAAGGAATTGATATATTTATATATTTGAAAATCATTAATTTTAATCATCATTAGAAACAAAGACTTTTTTTCCCACCACATATTAATGAAAATTTGTAATAAAATATGTTTTTTCTACTCATTTTCTACCTAATCACTTTGCCGGTAAAGTGCATGGTGAAAAAAAAATTCTCAATTTCTCACTCAAATAGTGGGACACTTACTAATTTTTACAAATCAAACAATTAATACTTTTTACATTTTATGTAATACAATCAAAATATCTATAAAAATAACTACAAAATAGTTTTCGATGAAAAAATAGTACTATTTTTTTAAATAATGAACCTTTACATTTTGTCCTTAATAAAATGTTCTTATAGGTACATAAATATTATGGAGGCTTAAAATAATAAATTTCAAAAGTCATAGAGGCAATAGCTAATCAAAAGTACCCTATAACAGGTTTAAATACACAAGTTTTATTTAAAAAATATATAATATTGTGTTAAATTAAATTACATCAGATAAATTGTAATACAGGCAATATTTGTCAATTTTTGAGGAATTTACCAACTCGGACGAACTTGACATCAGAATTTGGTTTTCATTTAAATTTTGAAAAAATATTTTCACAAAATAAGTTTGAAAAACTTTTGTGCATTTTAATTGTTTTTTCGAGAAAATATTTTGGAGATTATGCGTGTATTTGTTTTCCTTTTTTTTTCTCTATTAATTTTAATATTTTCTTAGTATAATTCAGCCATAAAATGCACTAATATTATTATCTTTTTTGTTACTTAAAATTTTGAAGCCTAAAGCAAAGATTTTTTTTTTTTTTTGCTGATCTCTCTCCTTATAATACCCCATGATCTCAAATTTTCAATGTAGCATGCCAATGATCAATTAATTTATATATTTACAGGAAAATAAATGAAATTGAAGATAATATTGTTAGTGTGAAACAATAGTGAGAATTCTAGATGATTTTCTATATTCATTGTTATTAATTTAGCATTTGTATATTATCTTTTGTTCTCATTTATTATTCATCAGAATTCAGAGATATCGATTCAATTGAATATATATAATTTTTGTTAGAAAATATTATACTTTAAAAATTTAAAGGCAAATTCTAATTTAATAATAAATAAAAAAATCTATGGCAAAGGAAACAGATTCTCTATGAGGTAATTAAAGGGAAAAAGAGAACGTGAAATACGCGTTGGAGAAATGTAATTTTGCTGAAGCAATCAATAAGGGGTCCACAGTCCAACCTGAATGTGGAGCCCACTCAAAAGTGTATCACTTTACGTTTGTTTCTTTTAGTAATAGCACAAATCCCAACTTTTTTCTTTTCCTTTACTTTTTTTTCTTTTTTTTTTTTTTTATTTAAAAAAACACTCCATGCCCGTGTAATAATCTATTTGAATGGATTTTATAATTTTTTTATTTATAAATTAAAATATATAAGATAGAAATTTTAACTTTATAGTGTTAAATTTTTTTTTATCTATGCATAAGCTCTTTTAATCCAAAATTACTTAAAATAAATCTATTCAAATAGGCTTTAGTTAGTATTATTAAAAAAAATAATTAAAATTCTACTCCGTCATGTTTGTTTTCCATCCTTATAAAACAAATGGTTGGATTATGATAAAGTATAAATTGGTTTTAATATGATTTATGTATTGATTTGAAGTGTTTATTATTATTATTATTATTATTATTATTATTATTATTATTATTATTATTATTATTGTTATTATTATTATTATTATTATTATTATTAGTTTTTGAATTTTCTAATACTATACTCTATGGCACGGCATAATCTAAATGTTTTCTTTGTATCTGTTTTACAATTCATTATTGTTTTTTTTACTCCAATAGAATCTTCGGAAAAAGGTAAAAAAAAAATATTTTTCAATTATGCGAAATTGAATAAAAATGTTCTCAGTTAACAATATGATCTAAAAATGTCTTCATCATTAATAGTTTGGTTCAAAATTTCTCATATTATTACTTAATGGATCAAAAATAAGCTTTAAAAAATAATTTTATTTCTTTATCTTTTAAACATATTTTATACCTAATAAAAATATTAATTTTAAGGAATCCTATTTTTTTTTAAAAAAAAACAGTTTAACTAAAAACTAAATAGTAAATAATTATTGTTTTTTTTCTTAATCTTATTTTTATCCATTAAAATAGAATAACTACATATACTTTTTTAATAGATAATATAGGTCATATTTATAAGAACATAATAACCTTATAATATATTTCATTTCGGTAATGATAAAAAAAAACTGCAATAAAATGGAAAATAATTATATTTCTTAGTCTTTTTTATTGTATTGGAATATGATAGATATTCTCTAATTAAATAAATTCTTAGAAAAAAACGTGTTTTAAAAAAAGAAATAATATATTATTTTAAAAAGGACATTTTGTAATGAATCATGACGATTGTATCAATTTTGTTCAATTTTGCACAATTGAAGAATACTTTTAACCCTTTCAATATATTATTTCAAACTTCAATTTTAACATTAAAAATAAAAGAGCTCCTGACCCCTATTTTAAAAGCAATTGATAAAAGGAAATAACTTTCTTCTTTAATTACCTTTTTCAAAATTATACACCAGAACCAAAATCTAAGAAAGTTTTGCATACCATTCTTATCATGATGTCATGACTTAGACCATCGTGATTGGCACACATACTAACCCTCCGATTGGAGAATCATTAATACTAATCAGCTAACCCAAGAACTAAACAGTTAAAGATACGGAAGCAGGTTTAAATGCAGAAATAAAGTGGATTCCCCATAAACTCCGAAGTCTAACAACTCGATACTAAAACATTGCGGAAAACACCCCTAGAATTTGAAAGTCAATGTACCAAAACTCTAAAGTTCAACAATTCGAAGCAAAGGCGCAACCCCAAAACTAAACAAACGAATATCTAACTAGAAAGTCTGAGTCCGAAAAAGTGGACTAAAGCATAGAGGACACATGACAGCCTGAAAGAACTGACTCACCCTTGAATTCGATCTTGCTCACTGATCTCCTAAACAAGGTCTGTCAGTAGCTGCCTGAAGATGCACTATACTCAACAAAGAAAGAGCAAGTGTAGTATCAGTACACAATCACAGTGTACTGGTAGGAGCACGCGATTATTCCAGTAAATGAAACATACATAAGCAACCACAACAAAGTAAACATGCATATATCGAACATATACAATATCAGTTATCTTTCCAGGATCAATGTAGCATTCCACGTTTTCAATAATACACACATATGACAAGTCAATGGTCCTCTCATGAAACCCATACCCAAACTGTTAGTGTGCCGGATCGTGACACTCGTCCAATATGTATGTCGGTACGTGACATCCGATTTTAGTTAGTGTGTTGGAACGTAACACCTGATCCATTCAACAAGCCACAATCACAATCACAATGTACATTCTCATAATCATACAATCAAGTGTTGATTCATGACATACAATCATTCATTCATACTCATTTGCATTAGATGTGATCAATAGTGCAACATTCGCATACATACATGCATTACAATGAAGCAAATACTAACATACATCACACAAACATGAAATCAAACCATCACCTACCTCGAAACCAAGCTTGAATCCTTCTAAGAAACTTGATTCTTCCCTTTTCGGATTCTTTCTGCTTGTTCTAGGTCTACAAACAATTAATATAACGCAAGGATCAATAATTACGGTTTAACTACCCGAATTATAGCAAACTCAATAACCCAAGACCAAACCCATGATCCTAAGGTGCAGCGAGGGCTTTTTTCCATCATCCAATTCAATCTAAAAACTCTCCCCCAATAGTAATTAACCCAGAATCCAAGTTCTACGGATCAAAAAACGGATTAGGGGAGTAAAAACCTTACCTTTAGTGCTAGAAGAGGTGGAAAACTATCAAGAACTTGCCCTGGTTCGTCTCCTAGCTCTTAATAACGAAAATTTCAGAATAAAATATTTTTGGGGTTTATTTTCTGACTTAAGTCGCGATTGACCCGCTATGGCGGCCGCCATCCCACCACAGCGGCCCCATCCTGGTGGGAATAATCCCGCCCAACGGCTTACATGGAGACAACGAGTTGGAATTTGAGTTTCAAACCCCCACCATTTCACAACATACCTTAAACCAGGACGTTAAAAAACTACATGCTCACGCTAAGATCAGTTTTGGAAGTTCTACTCACCCGAATTCGATTCCGTAAAGTCGTACGGGTTCCCTAACGTCTTAGTTATCTACTCATGTGATCAAAATCATAATTAGATCTCTCATTCATTACCAGATTTCCTAGAACTCTCATGACTCCGATTTCGTCTAAATTTGGACTAGGTTAGGAATTCCCAAGTTACTACCAAAAAGTTTTCCGGCCCAAAACTTTTTCCCGTTGGCTTTTCTATAACGATGGGAGTAGGTTGTTACACATGACTTGCTAGGTAAAGTTGTCATTGTAAAATAACAGGACATATTTTTCTCTTCGCCTGACATTTATTGCTAGGAAGAAATCCCCACTTTCACTGAGGAAAACTTATTTAAGTCTGAATCTACTTTAAACTTATTTGGAATTAGATAAAGACCAGACAAGAATTTAAAATAATCAAAAAGTTGTAGAAAATTAATTAAACTCTACCATGAATATTTTGAAAGTGAGAAATTTAGAAGAATTTTAGTGAGTACAATTTTAAAAATAAAATAAAAGTATAATTCTAAATTTATATCTCCACGAAATCCTTTCATCATTATTAATTATAAATTTAAAAAAATGGTCTTTTGAGATGCAAATTACAATTATGCTCAAGAAGTTTGAACAAATGAGGTGCTCAAGCAAAAATCAAGAAGAAAGAGAGAAAATTGATTGTGAAATATTATAAGAGTGAGGGTTACAATAATAAATTCATATTATGAGCAATCAGCAGACAATAATGACCAACAATATTTAAATTTTAACATTACTCGTACAAGTTACAACTAATTACATAAGAGTGGAAATTTGAAAGTCTCAATAGTACCTTTAAGCCTCTATATAATAAAACATTATTTGTAATTATAAGTATTTTGATTATTATAAAAAAAAATATTATTATAGAGAATATCTAATATAACATAATATAAAAGATTAATGCTAAAAAAAATATGTTTTGAATAATTATATCCATCAAGACTTGAATAAGTAGAACAAAATATTTTTTGATTTTATTGAAATTTGAAATTTTGTAGTTCTCAATCCTTTTATTGACTTGAGCACAATCTTAACTTTAAGTGCCAAAATTATATAAAAAAAAAGTTTCAAAAACTTAAATTCAGATTTTAATACTACAATATGTACCAAATCACTAATATGACCTTATAAGTTCATTTAGATGGTGAACAAATTATACTAAATTATCTAAATATAATATGATACTTCTTTCATTTTAATTTATGTAACACATTTTTTTAAAAATCTATTTCAAAAACAAAATTTTATCTTCCTATAATAAAAAATAATTTAACTTTATAATTTTTATTTTACCTTTAATGGAATGCAAGTTTATCCTAAGTATTTTAACACCATTTTAGTATTTTAACCTAAGATAAAAAATCTGAAGAATTGATATCCACATTAAGCGATGTTAAATTAATATCAAAATTGATGATTTGTGGTACAAATAATTCGAAAGTTAATATAATAAAGTGTGAAATGAAATAATTTTATATTTTATTCCAAAATTGTCACTCTCGAACCAAAGGACCCCAAATATCCTTCTATATTTAATTGATTTTGACCAAAAAGTAAAGGTATTTATGACAAAAAAAGTACCCCAGAAAATCACAAGTTAAAGTTATAAAATATACAATTACTTAATTTGTTTTAATGAAAAAATATTTATGGAATACGTGTCGGATAATAATTGATTTTGATAATAAAGTTATTTGTACATGTAAAAGACATACTGTTTCTAAAACTAAAATCAAAAAGAGTAATGCATTCATCAATTGTGTATTTTTCAGTACCTCATATATGAAAATTGGGTAATGTTAAATGATGAGAAATTTTAAAAAATTATAATATCTTTTTTATTTAAAGTAAACTGATCTTTTTTCATTTTTTAGTTAAAAAATATTAAAATTAAAAAGATAAAAATATTTTAAAAAATAAAATAATATAGGTAAAAGACCTTTTTGGTCAAATTCTGACCAAATGAATATGATGCACTAAATAAAGCTGCTCATTTTTTAATTAGAGGTCTTCAATTTTGAGCTCTGAAAAAATTCTTGACAGAAACTAGAAAGGCGCTTCCACAAATAAAATCCTACGCGACACGAACTCAAAATGATTGTGCTCTGATTGGAAAACAAAATATAAGTGTGTATAATTTTGTTATGCCACCTTAAATGGTGGTTACATGTTTTCATCTCAATTATGTCAAAAAGAAATTAAAAAAAGCATAATAGCATCAAATATGTGCCACTCTAAATGTCAAATGATATTGACAGCAAACCATGGAAGGGGTATTTAAGTCGAAACTGTCGGTTTCTAACCATGGTTAATTTTTAACCATCCACTCTAGTTATTGCGTCGGTACTATACGGAGCACTCGTGAGTTTTAAAAAAATAAAAAAAATAATCGTCGG
The DNA here is from genome assembly GCA_037074985.1 of Solanum bulbocastanum. Classification (NCBI taxonomy): domain Eukaryota; kingdom Viridiplantae; phylum Streptophyta; class Magnoliopsida; order Solanales; family Solanaceae; genus Solanum; species Solanum bulbocastanum. The sequence continues at coordinate 36,841,489 of CM073604.1, read as the reverse complement.
TGACCCGGTGAAGTTCTGAATTAACTCGGTGACCGAAAATGACGTCTCTCAAAAAACAAATAAAATAGAATAAAAATGGGACCATGTAATTAATTAATTAATTAATTAATTATATTTTGAAGGAAAAAAAAAGAGTTATAATAGGAGTAATATAATAGATATATACAAAAACTATATTTTTGGTGAGGGAGAAAGATTGGTATATAAGCAAGTGATCCTAATTCCAATGCTTCTTCAAAACAAAGTGAAGTGAAGAGAAGAGAAGAGAAGAGAAGAGAAAGAGAGAGGTTTAGAGAGAGAAAAAAGAGGGAGTTTTAGAGAGAGAAAGTAAAAGAGAGAGAAGTGCGGCTAATGGGAGACTCGAGCGACTCCGTTTCGGTGGATATGGAAACAATCTCCGTCGCCGGAAAGGTATATTTTCCGTCACCGACACTCGCATTTTGTAATCATTTTACTAAGCATACGCTAATTAATATGGTAGCATTTTGTTTAGGTTTTTGGTTTTAAAACGTTTCCTGATTAATTTTCACCAAACTTTGAGTTAATCAAGCAACATTTTGATTTAGCGTGTCGATAGAGCAAATGTTTTTTCACTTTTTTTTTAATAATTTGTTGTTGCAATTTGGAAGTTATGGTGTTTTACCTTAATGTGGCTTGGATACGTTGTACTGCAATTTCAGACTATGATGCTTCTTTAATTAGTAATTTTTATTGCTATAAAAGTCTCGTTTTATCTGGCTGATTACCGTTAAGGGTTCCATTTTAGCTGCGCTTTTCGGGAATAAATTTGATTACTGGATTGGTTTTGAGTTTTAGGCTTTTTAAAGTTTTCCAGTCAAGTATTTGTGTGTTTTTATTCAAATTATTCAGCATTCAAATGAGCAACATGATTCATTTGAGGTGCACGGAAGACCTGAAGTTCATTTAAAGAAGCAAACCTAGCAAATGGTTCATGTTAACTTGTTCCTATTATAAATGAATTGATGGTGAAACTTTCCTTATTGGATGTCATCATTCTTGATCATTATCGACGAGGTTCTTCCGAGCAAAAAATAAAGGTGATAGTAAAAGCATTTCCCCTAAAATCATGTGAAAAGGGTTGTTCATATAAAGCGGTTGTGTGCTTCACTTTACTTAAATAGCCCTTTAGTGTAGGTGTTAAGGCTTGTGCCTTATCTCGCAGGGGCTGTGTCTACTAGAAAACAAATATTGTTGGTAAACTGGTAGTAAATACCAGAAAAAAAACAAGACAGATGAAATTTTAGTTATCAGGAATAAGAAAGTTAAATTTTGTATAAAACAACTAGGTCCAAAAAAACATAAAACTACATCTTTTCATCTAAATAAGAAGTTCAAAATAGTTTTTAACTTTGTTGATATAATTTTTACTTCATATATTCTGCTTAATTATAGTTATACAATTCTTTGTTCAAACAGTTGCTTTTGGGCAGTCATTTTTAGTTGAGTTACATATATTTTTTTTATATACTTTTTCTTTGTAAAAGGCAAAACGCTAATTCCGCTTTGCACTTTATGCCCCCAACAAACTTTGCACTTCTATATGATTTTAACTGTTTTTCCTCTTCTAAAGGTTTACGACATTGGGTATATTGCAAAACAAGGCATTATTGCGTATTCGCTAGCTAGTTTATATGATCATGCTTTATTTGTCCGAATCTCTTTTTTCCCTGATATATGCAGTTTGTTATAGTAGTTTTTTTTCCTGATACATGCAGTTTGTTATAGTTTATAAGGTTCATGTGTTCTTTTTGTCCTACTTTCTAAGTTTGCAAATTTGACCTAGTTTAGAAGGTTTGTGTGTTTGATTTCCAATCCTTTTGAAATTTGCATATCACACGGCAGTTTTAATTAGAAAAGTTACAAAAAGGGAACCTCCTGTTAACCCGTATATCAACTTTACACATTTTTTTTTTTCAGGCTTGGTTAGGCCCAAAACATATTTTCATTTAGAAATTGCTTTGAAAGTTGGAAGTGTAAATTGGAACTATCAAAAATAATGAATGCGGAAAGAGTGGAATTGCTTTTAGAACTCAGAAGCTTTGTACCTTATAGTTTTACTTGATGTTATCTAGGTATATTTTTTCCTTGTCAAACTTATCATGTTTTTGCTAATTTTTCTCCTCAGGAGCACCTTGTAAAAACTGGCCGTGGTTATGTCTCTGTTGCTGTTTTTGGGGACCAGGACAAGCCGGCTCTTATCACCTATCCCGATTTAGCTTTAAATTGTAAGTGAAACCAGTTTATTTTGTCATCTCTTACGGTTCAATTGCCTAAGTCAGTTTATTTTGTCATCTATTACAGTCATGATTATGTTTGTTCTTTCTAATAAGAAGTATATGCTAAATGAAATCAAATTGATTTGGTCTGTTCCAGGCTTTCTTTTTCTCTGCAAAGCTTAAATAGGTCTGATAGTTGCCCAGTTTTGATGAAAAAAATTGGAATATTTGGATCATGGTCTATCTATTGAAATTCCAACATCTCAACTTTTTAGTGTCATCTACGGTGTTTGATGCTTTTGTGGTTCTTTTACCATCTAATACTAAATTCTCTTTCTGTCTTGCATCTATGTCATTGAACAGATATGTCCTGTTTCCAAGGAGTATTCTATTGTCCAGAAGCATTTTCATTGCTGCTCCATAACTTCTGTATTTACCACATATGTCCTCCTGGTCATGAGGTTTGTGACTTGAACTCTCATTGATTACAGTAGCACGTGGATTGTTTGGTTAATGCTTCTATTCACAATGTTGCTTACCCTGTATATTTGTCAAGAGTTTTTGCAGTTGGGTGCTGCTGTCATGAGTCTTGATGATCCTGTCTTATCGGTTGATGATTTAGCAGACCAGATTGTGGAGGTACTTGATTACTTCAGGTATTTATCATGAGCCTTCCTTTTTGGCATCTGCTTTACTGTTATAACCTTATAATACGCTGCCTCTTCAGCATAGGCATTTTGCAACACTGTCAATTCTGCAGTTCTATATCTCATGCTTGTGCTGCACAATCAAGCGGTTGGCAGAACGTTATGCATGACTCTTTACTTCACTATGACATTAAGAGCTGTCGTGTGTTTTGTAGAATCTTCTTTATAGGCTTAGCTTGTTTTAATGAGAAGTTGAAACTGATTTTACCCCTTTATCTTCCCTCTTCAGGCTTGGTAAAGTAATGTGTATGGGTGTAACAGCTGGAGCATATATTCTTACTTTGTTTGCGGTAAGCGTTTGTATTATTTCTGTTTGCTGATTTATTTAAATTTTCCTGATATGGTCATTTGATGACGAGATTTTTATGTTGTTCTCCCTCTAGATAAAATACACACAAAGGGTTATGGGTTTGGTACTCGTTTCCCCCTTGTGCAAAGCACCCTCTTGGACAGAATGGTTGTGTAATAAGGTGCATTTTCAATGCTTTCTCTTGTAGTTCAAGATATGTGAGGATGAATTTGTAAATTATGATTCTTGCTTCTCTAGATGACCTGAAATTACGGTTTCTTGCATCTTATTTTGCAATATGGCAGGTGATGACAAATCTGCTTTACTTTTGTGGCATGTGTACTTTGGTGAAGGAGTTACTGCTGTTGCGGTACTTTAGCAAGGTTCCTTTCTGCTCTTTTCCACCACTTATATATTTGTTTTTTTTATAATTAGTAGAGAGTTCAACTGGATGCTTAATGATGTGGCAGGAAGTCCGCGGCAGTGTTGAAGTTCCAGAATTGGATGTAGTTCAAGCGTGCCGAAGAGTAAGTGTTTAATTTTTTGGTGCCCTGTATTTCCTGTATGATGCTTTGCAATAAAGAAGCTTGCATATGACATTACCCTGTTGACAATGTTTATCATTTGTCTGATTCCACCAAATATATGATTTTTGTTGCAGTTGCTAGGTGAGAGACAGAGTCCAAATGTATTGCGGTTGCTAGAAGCTATCAATGAGTAAGTCCTTCAGCAAAAAGACATTTGAAGGGGGTCTCTGCTGTTTACTTCTCTTCTTCTCATTTCTTCTTGTTTGTTGCGGGGAGCAGTAATTTTCACCGCAAGTAGGTGGGTTGGGTCTTGAGTGGTTCTCCCACTGTCTCAACACTAATAGGATGCTGCTCACAGCTCAGTATAGCATAAGGTTGCTACTATAGTGGCTGTATAGAATTTTAGAACAACCATGTATCTGCTATCCTATGATAAACAAATAAGTCATTCTACCAAGTCTAGCTTTGGGTGGAGCATGCTAGTCTAATGTCAGATAGTAAATTTCCTTCTTCTCTAGAGCATTGGAGTTTGACCGAGGGATTTTTCCGTCCATGCCATGGACCTACTTCACTGGTCAGTTCCTTCTTTTGATACTCTTTTTCCTTTTTTGGTTGAGGACCAAGAAATAGGTCTGTAGCCAACCCTTAGGACTAATCGTAGCCTGTAGAACTAGGGGATAATAGGCTAGCTTCTATCCTTCTCCACTTAAATACCTAACTTAGTTCCATGTTTTGATACATATATTGAGTAAACTTGTTTTATTTATCTGGCAGGAGACCAGACATAACTCAAGGCTTGCGGAAAATAAAATGTCGTTCTTTAATATTTGTTGGAGAGAGCTCTCCTTTTCATTCCGAGGCTCTCCATATGACATCAAAGTTAGATAGAAGGTTCAGCGCTCTAGTTGAGGTTTGTGCCAAACTTGTTTCACCCTTGTCATGCTAGTGAAGGATTCGATTATAAGGTAATAAGTGGTGTGTTTTATTCAGGTTCAAGCATGTGGTTCAATGGTGACTGAAGAGCAGCCAGATGCAATGTTGATCCCACTGGAATACTTTCTAATGGGATTTGGATTTTATCGACCGTGTCAGTGCAATGTCAGCCCAAGAAGCCCGTTAAGTCCAACCAGCATCTCTCCGGAGCTTTTCTCGCCAGAAAGTATGGGGTTGAAGTTAAAACCAATTAAAACCAGATTTTCTGAAGAAGTATGAGTTTGGGCTCAAAGTTAAAATAAATTTTTGTAAAATTTGTAAGCATACATTGAAGATCCACTTTAATTGAAGACAGTTAGGAATGTGAAGTTATAGGAGGAAGGGTTGTAGATAGGAGAGTTGGAAAATAGAAAGTGGAAGAAAAAACAGTAGGAAAAAAGAGTTTTTTTTTAAAAATCTTCTTTGTAATGGTAACTGTGAGAAGTTTTGAATCCATCTGTACATGCTGGACAATAAATAATAGTAATTTATATTGATGAAAGGAATAAGAATAATAAAAAGGCAGGTGCCAGCCTTTTCCTTTTCTTTCTCCGTATATTTTTTGTAATATATAATTATGCTCTTTGTTTGTTTCTTCTTTTTGGTGTTCTCTTTGTCAACATTATGATGACTGCCGTCCCTATTTCTGAAAAGAAAATTCTCATAATAATTTAACTCTTTTTTATTTAGGATTTAAAACTGACCAAATATTAAAGTAACATCTTTGATAAAGGCCAAAATTGAGAAATAATATTAGTAAAACTTTTAACGATTTAAGGGACTTCTTTTGTAAGATATACATCTCGACAGTCGACTCTATTTAAAGGAGAATCGATTTTAATGGTCACACAGGGATCACTTCAAAAGCAAATGATGATCATGTACATGACAGTTTCAACTTTTATTTTAGTGATAGAAATGAAGGAGGAGTTTATCTTTTAGACTTTGGGAAAGTTTTCAAGTTGATCATAACTAACTTAAGCTTTTAGAAGAGGGAGGAGAACTTGTGACCTTCCGTAGTGTGGTGGCTAAGGCTCAAATAAACTATTTTCATTTTAAGAAGGGCGTTAGAGGTGTATGTAAGTATTGCAAGATTATTTTGTCAAGATTCTTCCTTCATAATATTTGTCACGACCCAAAGAATATCGTAGTCGTAACATGACGTATAGAATCCCGAATGGCCCTACATAAGCCACTAAGCATACATCATACAAGATAATAGAAATAAAGATTTCAAAAGTAGCATTCTCATATCAAAAGAGTTTGACAAAGCAGAGGTCTAACATAGTCTTAACAAGCCATCTAATACATCAAAAGAAGTGGTTGGGACGTAACCCATATACCACATACAAATGTCTAAAAACTAAAAGTAATAAAAGTAAGAAAAGTGTCATAGTACGTACTTGAAACATGAGGACTCACCAACTCATGATCTTCGAATTGTCAATAGAATCAACTAGCCACATGTGTGTGAGGTAGGAGCGTCCGAACCTACATTAGTGAAACAGTGTAGGCACAAGTATGCATTAGTACATGAAATGCACTAAGTATGATAGCAATGCATAAAAGGTATGAAATCATGCTTAAAGGATTTTCCATGACATGCAATGACCAAGCTAAATCATAAGATAAAAAGATTAGAAAACTCAAATCATAATCATGGTCAATGCAAGCTTAACATATTTAAAACACTTTGTGAGATACTCGGAAGTAACCTAGTTCGTTATTGTGAGATGTTTACCATTAACCGACATAGACCATGTGAGCTAGAACATGGAATCTGGTGTCTATCCCACACCGAAAAGAGATGACATTGCTTGCCAAAGCAACAACCTTAAACTTCTAGCTTACGTGGATCCACTATCTAAGACATCATACGGAGGCACATAGTTAGGACAAGCTACGGCCTTTACTAACGGGAGAGCCTCCATATTAATATCTTCTCAGTGCTAAGTAAAATCCCACGGAATAGTCATTAATCATATTCATTTCATCATCCATGGAAAGACACAATTAAGCTACCAATCCAAGCTAAAGTTATTTAGAATAGCTCCTTAAATTTTGATTCAACTTAGGTGAGAAAACCTTTCAACCTTATGAATCCTTATGAGGGAAATCCTTTCACTAGCATGATCATATTAATATGTGAGAAAACCTTTCACAATTTTCATTGATACTTTCACTTAAAAGCATCCTTAATTCATAATCATCAATCTCATAATAACATACATATCTTCATAAATTCATAGTTCATAAGCTTCACCATGTGTTCATAGTCAAAAATCATGGATCATGCATGTGTTCATATGAAATCAACTCAAAATCATGTAAATACTTCAATTCATGCATTAGAAGATAGAAAATAGGCAATTGAATCATAATTGAAAAGAACCCATGAAGATTGGAGAAAACCCTAACTTTGATAAATTGAATTTAACTTGGAGAATTGGGATCTTTGGGAACCCAATGGATGAAAGGACTCCATTGGTGAAAACTAACATACCTTGATGATCAAAGCCCAAAGGCTATGGTGAATTGGAGACCTTGAAGTGAAACCCTAGGTTCTTCTTCCTTTGCTATTTGGGGAGGAACTTGGAGGGAATTTGAGATTTAGGAGAATGATTCAGAATTGGGTAGTTTTAGCACTTAAAATACTTATATAGGGCTTAGAATAGGGGTCAAAACGACATATATTAGTTATTAAACACATAGGAAAAAAACCTAAAAATATTCTTAAAAATAACTGACGACTCAGTCCACGGGTGCGACTTTCGTACTGGTCAACCATAGGCCAAGTACTGAATCTCTAAATTTTAATCAGATTTGACGAGATCGGTCTACGGCCTGTAGACACCAACCGTAGAAGTCAACTTTGACCCTACTCAGTCTGGGACCTTTCTACGAGACCTATGTACGATCCGTAGCTCATTCGGCGGACCATCCTGATCAATCATAGACTCAACTTCAGAAAATCAATTTTCTCAAAACTCAAACCCACTTTATGCGGATGCCATCTACGGTCCGTAGGATCTTCTATGGCCTGTAGACTGTATTCGTAGAAACCAACCAGTGGCTAAAAAATGAAATCTTTTTTTTTTTTTAAATTCAAGGTGTTACAATATTATCCCTTGTATAGACTCGATAAGGTGAAAGAGAAGGATCCTTAACCTGGATAAAGTGAGTTGCATTAAGAAAAATAATGTTCAAGTATTGATAAATACTACACACATCAAAGAGATGACAAATGTATTTTTATAAGCTCTTGAATGAAAAATGAGATAGGAAGTTCGTGCCGGGAGAGTTGGTCATTCTGAGAGTCATAGAGATTTTGAATATCGTGGGTGCATAAAGGTTGTAGAGGTTCATGAGGCTATTAGTGAGATGAGGAGGAGAAGCTCGATTGAGATAGATGAGATTTCAACAGATTTTTGAATGATCACAAACAAGACAAGTATGAAATGGTAGATTGTGTTATTTAATGCCATATTTAGGACGGTAAAATGCAAGAGCAAGGGTGATATGCAAAACTACAATAACTTTAGGGGGAACCAAGTTAATATATGCCACACTACAAAAGTCTAAGAGAAAGTGGTCGAGATAAGGATGAAAAATGGCATGTCTATCTCTGAGAACCTATTTGGATTCATGCTGAGGGGGTCGATTACAAAAGTTATTCATCTTGTAATAATGATGTTATAGTTAGTAACTAATTTTCTGATTCCTTTACTCCTCCACGGATATCCAGTTGCCATTTACAAAGTTATATACAATCAAAGAGTCAAGTTCACAAATGATCATGTTGAAGTCATTATTAATGAACTACTTAAGACAAGTAACAATGTACCTGCCTCTGCACGATTACTTGCATGTACCTCTACCCATTGGGATGAAATATGCCATGACAAGATCACATGCACTAGTCCTGACCACTCCTTCTCCATAATTTTCATTCATATACGATCCATCACTGTTAAGCTTAACAAAGAGTAGAGGAGGTTTGACCATAATAGAAGAGGTTTTTAAAATATTGTTTCATATAATCTGCATACATCTTCCCAAGTGTTCCCCATAGTGATTTTCTTGAATTGTAACCCAATTAATTGGGTGATGTTGAAAGTGTTGAGAGCTTTTGATCTTTAGATGGATGAATTTTCTGCATTATATTTTGAGCTGCATCTAGATCTTCACATTTACCAAATGATAATAAAGGGAATAATTTTATACTATTTAGTATTGGATGCATGTGCAATGCACATGTTCAAGAACTAGTTTCTTACAAACAATTGAAGAGAATGAAATAAGATAAACGACAACTATTAAAAGGAAATTACTCCCTTCGTTTACTTTTACTTGTCACTTATTCCTAAAATAAATTTTATTTTTACTCGTCATTTTTGACATATCAAGAAAATACAATTAACTTTTTCCATATTTTACCTTAGTATCAAATACCAATTGTCCAAATCATTTATCAAGACCTAATACTAAACATCAATTAATAGAGATAGTGTGGTAAAATATCTATATCAATAATTATTTTCTAAATAGATGTATCAAGTCAAACAGTGACAAGTAAAAATAACGGAAAACATATTTATTAGCATTTGTAACACCCCAAAAAATTTTTGAGCTAAAACTCGAGCCATTCTTTATTGTGAGTAAGATTTTTATCGAGGAATTTAAATTTTCTTAAGTGAGAAGGTCAGATGTAGTACCTGAAGTTCCAAAAAGAGCTAAAAAGAATTCATTCAAGTCATTGGTAAGTTTTTCTAAGTTTTGGATCAACTTCAAACGACCATAACTTTCACTATATCATGATTTAAGAGACCAATAAGATATCAAATGAAAGGTCTCTGAATTCTCTTTCCAACGCCACCTAGTTTGCTAAATTTCAAGTTTAGATGAGGGAGATATGCCCGTTTGAGTTCAGCATGCCCAGTTAAGGAAAGTTACCCGAATTAATGAGGGGTATTCTGGTCTTTTACTTACCCCACTATCCTGGCTCATTTTGATAACATTTTAGGGGTCTAAACCGATTGGAATCAATTTTAGTTATTCCTAAATTATGCTTAGGGTTTTGAGAGGATTTCAAGAAGAGGAAAAGAGGAGAATCAAGATTCTTGCAATCTTCGAGGGTTTTCATCAAGGATTTGATACTAAGAGGTATGTAAGCTCTCATAGTGTTGGGTTCGTTCACCCACATGCCAATCATGTGATTTTAAATTTGAAATTTCATTCTTGAGGTTGAATGATTTAAGTTCTTGATGAGTTTCTTAAGTTTCGTTTTAAATCGTTAGTGATGAGTTTAATGAGTTCTTGAGATGAATGTTAGGAGTTTGAGAGTTGTTTTTGATTATATTTTTATGTACTTATGTTGGGCATTCGAATATAAGTGAGTTGGGAAGAAACCATTTGATTCTAGGTGAATTAGGGCAAAAAATCGAAGAAGAAATTTTGTTGAAATATTTTGGGGAGGGGATGGGGTGCGCTCCCCAGATACGCCAGGGGGCTGGGGTGGCGTGTCAGCAGTGCATCCCATTTGAGCCTCTAAAGTTTAGGAGCGCTGCGCCAGCAGTGCGTAGGGTTGCCTGCGCCCACCCCTTTTTCTGTCATTTGCTCTGTCTAAGTTCTTTTAATGTGTACCTTTACTCTTTACCGATTCTAAATACTCTAAAATATATTTAATCATCATGAGATCCTTCATATCATGAATCACAACTCTTGAATTCATATTCAAATTCAAGAAAGAGTTAGGAGTAGAGTTCAATAAAGTCTTTGAGTTAAATTGTGAATCCCTTGATATCAACTATCAATTTGAGCTAAGTTTTGAGGAAGTAAGTATGAGATTGAGAAGAGTTGTAGCCATGTGCTCTATACTTTCATTGAGACCCTTGAATCGAGTTGTTCATGTCCATAATTTCGCATGAACTCCATAAATTGAGTATCTTTGAGAGGAGTAGTATCTCTGAGTTCTAAGTTCTGGAGTATTGAGTTCTTAACCTTTTTTGAAACTATATTTCATAATTATGGATTACCATATGTTGTAGATGGAAGTCCTTGATTTGAGTCGGTCATGCCCATAATTCCGCATAAACCCTATGAGTCGAGTAGTCTTGAGATGAGTAGTATCATTGAGTCCTTGAGTTTTGGAGTTGTTGAGTTTTGAGTATTGAGTTCTATATATGGTTATTGAAAACCTTGAATTGAGTTATTAATGTCCATAATTCGACATGAACCCTATTTTAAGAAGTCTTTTACAATTATTTATAATTTGTTTAAAGACTTGAGTAAATGAGTATGAGGATGAGGAGAGTCAAGTTTCATTTTTCAAAATGAATATAAGGGAACTAAGTATTCCCAAGAGTAAGTGTTTTTACATTTAAAATAACAAGAAACTTTAATTTCCAAATGAGTTCATGAGGAGTTTTGAGCACTATCTCTTTTAAGAGAACCTTTTTGAGTAATAATATCAAAGTTTGAGGATGAGGAAATGTTTTTTAAACATATGAGCATGTGTTGTATTAGTGGGAGTAGTATTGATGAGCACCTATATGAGGGAGAGTTCATGTCATGCCCCAAACTCAAGGGGCACAACTGGCTCCTAATGCCAGAACTCAGCCCCAAGCCGACCCTGCCGAACCATTTGCTATGAGCGCATGGCAGTCACACACAATCAAGAAAACAAACAAGTATATCTCGGCTTAAAATTAAGCCCTCAGCCGGCAAGGCCTCTATCAACAGATCTATAAAAGAAACAACTACTTCCAAGAGTTCATATAATGAAATAGCCAACTAGGACAGAAGTCCTGATTGGGCCGTCGAGGCCATCATGATATCTATAGCGAAACTGAAAGCAGGTATATCTCAATACAATACATCAAACAGCTAACAAGCATTAACAAACCAACAAACTAAGCCAACATGGCCATAACGTAGTTGTACACCCCACACAGTAGTCTGCAAGCCTCTAAGAGTAGTAAAGATTGGCGGGACAAGGCCCAGCCTACCCATAAAAATATATACAACAAAAGCTAACAAAACTCTCAACTCTAGCAGCTCTGGAGAAAAGGGGCTAGCCAACCAGATAGAAGTCAATCCTGCTGTTGAGGAGGTCTACTGGGTCGTATGCCGGGTCCTGCATACATAAATGCAACGGCCCCAGGCAATGGGGCGTCAGTACAAAATAATGTACAGAGTATGGAAGGCTATAGACTAAATGAGTAAGTATCATAATATACCTAAGGCAATCAGGTAAGGAAATCAAATTTAGATAAGCATGCTAACCCACTACTAAATCTAAAAAATACAATAATGATCAAACATCAACCTAAACAAGCCCCCATAAGCTCAGTAGGTACAAACAACATACCACCTACCTAGGCCCCCATAAGACCAGAAGGTGCCAAATCAATCTACATAACCCTATCGGTAGCCTTTTGTCTTTGTAAGAAGTCACATAGCCTTTTTTGGCAACGATATAGCCCCATAGGCAGTGCATTTCCCTCTTAGGTAACATCATAGCTCTGTGGGCTGAACGTAGCCTCTTTTTGCATCACATAGACCTGTAGGCAACACATAGCCTCTTTGGCGTCAAAATAGCCCTGTAGGCAACACATAACATTCTTTGGCATCAATATAGCCTCATGGGCAACACATAGCCCTCTTAGGCAATAACATAGTCCTATTAGACAACATCATAGCCCCTATAGACAGTTCATAGCTCAACAGCTAACCACAATAGCCCCAAGGCGACAACAAACAATTGAATAAGCTAAAGGTGATCAATTTAACTATAAACAATATATATATATATATATATATATATATAATTTCCAAGTCATTCCTAACTCAGGGTCGTTCTTAACAGATTATGAGTCCCTATAATAAGGGTTTATAGCCACTCAATCAGGCAACCATTCACAATTACATCTACAAGATCACCAACATTAACTACCCTATATCACTCCCAAGCTCCAAGGAAATATGCCGAACGAAGGGAATAGCCTTAACATACCTTTTTCTTTATAATTTATGCTGAAAATACCTCTGTCCGCACCACTAGAACACTAAAAAAAGGTAAAATGAATCAGTAATTAAGGAAAAGAATTACTACGACAATCGATACGGATTCCTATCGTAAATTACTATCTGAGACCTAAGGTATTCATAAACTAATAAAAGATGGTTCCTACCTTTCTTTACCTGCCCAAAACACTTAAATAAAATCAAATCACTGAAAAAACTCTGCTGCCACAGCTTCCACGGAGCTACACCGATCAATTCACCATGAAAACCATACCAAAATGACGAGCTTGAAAAGTAGGGCAATTTTCAATAAGGAGCCAAGAAGAGATTATGAACATATAAGGATGACTTGAGGAGAATTTCTCTGATTTTCGTGGGTTTCTTATGAGTTTGAATGAATAAAAATGAAGATGATGCTATCTTATAAGCTTCCACCGACTTAGGGGACTCACCTCACATGCCTGCTTGCGCAGTCTCGCGAAAGCGCAAATATCTCTCTATTCTGAAGCCACATGAACAAACCGTTTGATGCGTTAGAAACTAGACTCATAGACCTTTGATTTAATGGGTTGTGGGCCCCATAACTCTTTATATATTAGGAGGAAACTTCAGAGACATTTGACCCAAATTTCAGAGAAATCTTTAAGAAGGAACTTACGATAACTTTCGCCAACTTTTATTTTGCGACTTACCTTACTTCAAACTTGAGATACAACCCTTGAACACTTAAAATATGACATATCACATCATTCTTAATGTATTACTCATCCTCTTTGTTTTTCCACAAAGGTATAAATTAATTTAGACGTTTTGAAAAGTCGGGGTGTTACAGTTCAGACAACTTACAGCCCCCATAAACCTTGTAGCCAATGTGGGTAGAAAGGATCATACTTTTTAGATGATTACTTTTTTCATTTTAAAAATAGTTCTGTAGATCCACTTAGTTGAGGAGTTCTATACCTCGGCAAGGTATATGACAGTTCTGGCAGCATGGGCGAGACGTTGTATCATCACATAGATCATAGTGATGGTTGTCGGTTAGAAAATCTCCCAAATAAGAGTTATTATTATATTTTTCATACAACTGAGTTATTATTGTATTTTTACATACAATTGGGTTACTATCTATTGTTTCAAAAGCTTTGAGTTGAGTATCTTATCCTTGAGTTAAGTATCCTATCCTTGAGTGGAGTTTGAGTTGAGTGAGTTGAAAAGAGGTAAGTATGTTTCATTTCTATCAGTTTAAGCTTATGTTTATGCTTTAGAATTCCCCTTACATACTCGTACATTCCATGTATTATCGCCATTTGGCCTGTATCTTTTTATGATGTAGATGCAGGTATTTAGGGTCATCAACAGATGCTCCGTTGAGACCACTTGCAGTTCTAGTTAGCTTTGGTGAGCCTCCATGCTTCCGAAGGGTTCCCCTTTTCTTTCAGTTTGTTAGGATGTTGTGGGTCTTGTCCCGATAATTCTTCTGTAACAGTAGAGGCTTTATAGATAGTTTGAAGGTCGTTGAGTCTATCATTATTTCCTTTGTTGTTGTAATGTTTTCGAGTTCATGAGGCATTTAACTAATACTTGTTAAATTATTTTTAAACGATTATTGAAGTTGAGTTTCAATTACCTTTTTAAGTTATATTTGCATCATGAGTTTTCATTTTGCTTGAGTATGTCTTCCGCTGAGTAATGAGTTAGGTCAAGGGTTCGCTTGGGAACCAATAATGGATTTCGAGTGCCAGTTACATTCAGGGTGTAGGCTCGGAGTGTGACAACATTGACCCGTGCCAACACATGTCTGATTCAATGCTGTGAAGTAATGGAAATAAAGTGACAATTAAAACAAATGGAGAGAGCTCAATGGTAAGAACTTGAAATAAAGTGATAATTAAAACATGGAGAGAGCCCCAAAGGTAATAACTTAGCTTGCTAAATTAATTTTTAAAAAAGAAAATATTTAATATGATAATTTATATATATATATATATAATTATATAAAATCAAATATCATTTCCTACTCTTTTAATATAAATTTTATAACTTTCTTGTCGGGTGAAATATAAGAATGCATTAAATCTTTTTTTTCATATTATCATATTTTAATTTCAGTATCTCAAATTATAATTAATTATATTTTTTTCTATAAAAATCTTCTTATAATATAGAAAATACAATTATAATTTTTTTAGCAAAAATACTCTTATAATCTGTAGAAAAATACTACTATATATGTATTGCAATTAATATTTAGAAAAAAATCATTACTTATCTATAAAGAGATAACATTAGGAATGAAATAAATTTTATCTTTTTAGTTAAATGATACTAAAACTTAATTTAGTATTTTAGAACTTTGAATTAAACTATTTAAAATGTTACGACCCAGACCGTCGTGAGTGATATCCACACTAACTCTTTGGTGGGAGAACCAAAATTGTAGTCCAACTAACAATTTTTATGAACACTAAGACATTTAAAGATACGGAAGAAGGTTTAAATGTCAATAAATATGGAATCCCCATAAACTCTAAGGTTTTAACAAACAACTAACCAAACTAATGAGGAAGAACAACCCCTAGAACCTGAAAGTCAATGTACCAAAACTCTACTAATGACAAGTCTAAGAACAAGGGGTACAACCCTGAAACTAAACAAACACCTTAAATAAATAGTCTGAGTTTGAAAATAATGAATTTAAACAAGAGAGATCCATGGCAGCTTGAAAGACCTGGCTCACCCTTGAATCCGATTACGATCAATAGTCATTTAGCTGAGGTCAACCAATAGTTGCCTGAAAATGCCCTGTACTCAACAAAGAACAAGCAAGTGCAATGTCAGTACACAACCACAATATACTAGTAGGATCACACGGCTATCCCAATAAGTAAAACACATGCAAGTAGCCGCAATATTATAAAACACACATAATACCGAACATACATAATATTACTCAACTATTACGAACAACTAGTGGCTTGCACGGAAACAGTAAGCTATTTTAATAATTCCAAATCCCCTATTTCACAACACACCTTAAACCAATGACGCTTAGAAAATACCATTCATGCTAAGATCGATTTTGAGAGTTTTACTCACCCGAATTCAATTCCACAAAGTCGTATAGATTCCTTAACGTCGTAGCTATCTACTCATCTGATCAAAATCATAATTAGATCACCCAGTTGCTACCAGATTTTCCTAGACCTTACTGACTCCGACTTCGTCCAAATCTAGACTAGGCTAGGAAATCCCAAATTACTACCAAAAAAATTTTTGAACCCAATTCTTTCCCCATTGGCTTTTCTCTAACGAAGGAATCAGGTCGTTACAATAGATATCAATTTACCCATCACTCATCCGCGAGTGATCAACTAGGAAGGGCTGGCTGAAGTAAGGGTAAAGTAGTATCTGAATCATTAAGTTACTGGGGATACTTGTCTCTCTTGTCCTTAGCTCACTACTAAAAAACTGCCAAAAACGACGGTCAAAAGCGATGGACTGCGTCGCTTTTTTGGTCAAAATCGATGAAAAAGCGATGTAGTCACTTTCGTCGCTTTTTAGCTCGACGCTTTTCAAAAAGCGATAGGCTGCGTCGCTTTTTAACTTTTTTTTTTTGAACTTTTTTTTTCAAAAAAAGCTACAGACTCCGTCACTCTATTTTAATTTTAATTTTTTTAATTTCCAAAAGGCAACTCCGTCTGTTGCTTTTGTGGAAACTTTTTTTTTTTTGAAAATTCCAGAAAAGCGACAGAAAAAAGGACGCTGTCCGTCGCTTTTCTGGAAATTATTTTTTTGGAAAATCCAAAAAAGCGATGGACAAAACCATGCTATCCACCGCTTTTTTGCAATTTTTCGATAACAGAAACTTCTTTAATTCAATTCTATACTATTTAGCCTAATCAACACACAATTATAAATAATCTACACAAAACATAAAACAACAACCTTAAAATAACATTCAAAAGTATCTAAATCACAATTTGAAGACTTATAAAGTCTTTCAAAATTCGTTTCAAAATTTCATAAATGTTCAAAGATCTAAACTAGGGAATGAGATCTACATAATCATCCACATCATCACTGTTGTCGTCGGTGTCTTGGTCGATGAGCGAGGTTGATCACTTGTTCTTTGATTTGCTGAACGGTCTCGCTCATGCTTCGTTGTTCAGTTACTCTTCTCTGCTCTGACTCTGCCAGTGCTGCTGTAAGTTGTGCTATTTGAGCTGATATAGCAGCAATCTAAGCACCATCAAGTGCCTCAGCTTGATGTAACGATCTAATACCTTCTAAGCCTGACTGGAGTCACCTTACATCGTTTCGAAAGCCTAGACCATAGCATCTACCTTTGTGTGTCCCCCCTACCACTTTTTCTTTCCAAATCTGGGTGGACAGTTCAAGTGTCATTTCGACCGAACTATCTAGATTTTTCAGCGATGTAGTGATGAAACTCATTATGCATATTAAATATAAAAATTAACATCAATATATATACATATCATAAATATATTCACTATTAATATATATTATTCATATTAAATAACTTACAAAAGTTCATTCAGCCCTTTCCTCCACCCACACATTCGGATCCAACTCTTTTTCTTTTTTCCAGACATGAGTCTTCTTGAAAACTTCTGGTTCAATGGGAGTGCGTCCCAATTCTTTTCCCTATAAATAAAAACTGAAATTTATAACGATATATATGAATCAACTATTTATTTATTTAAAAGTTTGAATTAGACCTTACCATCTCTCTTGTAATTGTTCCAACGGTCTTTGCACCTCCAGTGTGCAACGATCCACCCTTAAGACTGCTTCTAGCCTTTTTGGCTTGTTCTGATATTGCCTTAAACTTGTTTGTGTTTCAATACAGACCCAATTCATCAAAAACATGAGGCAACATCCAATCCGGACGTTCAACACTATCCCGAACTTTCTTTAGCCAACTAGACAATCTGGTGGATGCCCTCCTCTCAAATGTAGTTGTAATGATCAAATTGTACCTCGGCTCCCAAGTATACATAGTCTGAAAAAAATTGAATAACGTTAATTCAATTGATAGTAAAAAAAGTAAAGTATACTAAACTTAACTAAAAATTATATACCTTAAATTCATTAAACATCGCTTGATGTATTCTGTTTGGAATCTCACTTCAAACATGATAAGTCTGTGTATTAAGTTTTATAACACAGTCTTTTAAAGCCCGGGCAGCATACTTTGCATGATGCCACCTGCAAAACACATAATAAATATGTGAGTTCATGAATAATATATTAAAGTATAAGAAATAAATAAAATAAATTAACAAATAGATAACAAAACAAACTTACGATGATCCATTCGGCTCAATCATGACTCTACCAAGTCTGTCCTTCTGGCTAGGAGCTAGAGCAGGCATCTCATCATTTGGTGTAGCACTAGGTCTAGCTGTAGATGAGGGTGATACATTAGGATACACAAAACACATAGTCAATGGAGGCATACCGGTCATAGCATCTGATTGCTCGCTACTAGAATCTCCAATCCTCATGGCAGATAACTGAGGAGATATACCTGTAGGAGATGGAGTACCTGCCGATAAGGGTCGTGCTCGACGAATAGCCTGTAGAGGTAGGTCCTCGTAGCGTCGTGCATGCAATGCCTGTGAAGTAAAGGAAGCACTGACTGATCGACGATAATTAAGATAATATTGTCGAGGATCCGCCGTACCAAATAGAACAACAAATAAATGAGTATCATGGCAGATGCGCTCTGGCACAGAAGAAATAAATCCTACAATATCCTCAGGATCTATGGATCTTCTAGACTTCTTCTTTTTAGCCTGTTTAGTCTGGCTAACTCCAAGATGCTTGCGAAGTCTATCACAGTCACCACCTGATGATATATGTATGCAAATTTACATGTATAATATATATAAAAATCATAATTTAAATAAAATTAGCAAAATACACTAACTTACATATATATACTAGTTAGCTTTCATTCTACACTATTCCTCCTCACTTGTTTCAATTCCACCATTCTCCCATTCTTCTCCTCAGTTGTTTTATTTTCATTATCGTCCCATTCTTCATCATCAAATGATTCATTTTTCTCATTTTCGGATATTTCTTCCTTAACATTCAGTATCTCATCATGAGATACTTCTTCTAATATATGTTGAGGGTGTTGTAGTGTGGTTTCTAATTCAACATCAACATGTTGTTGAACAATTGCAACATCATTTTGATACGCCATAACTAAGACATTGTCAATTTCAATTATTCCCACACGCTTACTTTTTATAACAATCCACCAATCAGCTTTGTCTCTACGCAATGGATATGGAGCGTAATACACTTGTTTAACATTTTGTGCAATGATAAAAGGATCATAACTTATGTATTTTCTGGTGTGCTTAACTTCAATTATATTATGTTGATGGTCCACCCTTGTGCCTTTATGTGATGGGTCAAACCACTCACACTTAAACAGTACAATCTTCTTCTTAGTCCAATCTGAATACCTCACTTCAATAATATCATGAATGGCACCATAATATTCAATAGTTTGGCTAGTACCATCAACATCACCTTGTATGTAGACACCACTATTATTTTTTTTCTTGTTCATAGAAATTTCTTTAGTTTGAAATTTAAAACCATTGACACAATACTTATTCATTGTTAGTACTTGAGATTCAGGTCCAAGTGATACTTCTTTCACTAATTGTAAATGTTGGACACTTGAGTATTCATCGTAAACCTACGTGATTGTTATTTCAAGTAATATAATTTAGTATAAAATGAATATATTATTAAATACTTAGTGATTTCACACTTACATAGTTCCTCAGCCATTTGGAAAATTTTGTATACCTTGAAAAACTGATCCTTCGATCCTTTCTCTTTGCTTAATCGTTTGCTTGGAACTGCTAATTTTTCTGCATGTATATATGTATATATATGTTAATAAAAGACTTGGTGAATATATCTAACTCAGTGAATATTTCAAATGGATACCTCTCAAATGGATACATTCATCTTGTTTTAACCGGACCTCCGACACAGGCCTCTTGTACAAGGTGAATTGGAAGATGCTCCATCATATCAAAGAAACCACATGGAAATATCTTCTCCAACTTAGTAGTAGTAACAAGAATATTTTCCTCCATCCTGTCTAAACTACTCTCCAACAACTTTTCAGAACACAAATCTTTAAAAAAAAAAGACGTATTTTTGTTACTGGTTTTCATATCCTTTCGGGTAGATAACTAAAAGTGATAGGAATTAAAGTTTCCATGAACACATTACAATCAAGACTTTTCATACCTATCAATTTTATCTTCATTCATATCTGCCCGCTTTCCTAAATTCTAAGCATAGCCCTTTGGAATCCTCAAATTTTTAACCCACTCAATAATTTTACGTTTCTCATCCAATGTGAATGAAAAGTTGGCTTTGGGCTTAACAATTTTACCATTCTGTAATTCCTACAGCCATAACTCTTTTCTCCTACAATATTCCTTTATGTCCATTCTAGCTTTTGAATTGTCTTTTGTCTTACCCTTAATAGCCATCACTGTGTTAAACAAATTGTCAAAATAATTTTTTTCAATGTGCATCTCATCAAGTTTATGTCGTAGCAGATTGTTCTTCCAATACGACAACTCCCAATATATGCTTTGTTTGGTCCAATTATGTTTCAACACCATATCCAGGAAGTCTAGAAGGTGAAGCTTCTGTAACTTTAGGTAATTGAGAAACTCTCTCTCAAATTTGATGCCCTGTGAGTAATGGAGGTAGGGGGTCACTTTCAACCTTATTTTTCCTAAATACATTTTTCATCTTTCTAAACTCATAGTCCATTGGCAAGAACTGGCGATGATAATCAAACTATGTATTTTTTTTGCCATGCTTTAAAGTGAATGCCTTACTATTTTTCATGCAATACAGACATTTTAGCTTTCTAGTTGTCATCCAACCAGACACCATCCCGTATGTAGGAAAATCATTAATAGTCCACATTAAAATAGCACGCATAATAAAATTCTGCTTAGTTGATATATCATAAGTCAAAACGTCTTCATACCACAATTGTTTGAGCTCATGTATCAATAGTTGTAGATAGACATCAATCAAACTTTTCGAATTACGGGGACCTAGAATAACACAACTTAGAAAAATTTAGGGACTAATCATGCACATTTCAGGAAGAAGATTATACGGAGTAAGAAATACTGGCGCCAGCATGAATAAGGTGAAGTAGCATTAGAGAATGGTGTGAAACCATCTGCACACAACCCCAATCTAACATTTCTTGGATCACTAGCAAAATCAGGATATACACTATCAAAATGCTTTCATGCTTCACCATCAGATGGATGAGACAAGACACCCGACGACCTTCTATATTCACGATGCCATCTCATATGTGGGGCAGACCTCATCGATGCATACAACCTCTTTAATCTAGGAATAAGAGGTAGATAATGCATCGCCTTAACTGGGACCAACTTTACAGCCGGAGTCCTCTTATAACGAGCATGTCCACAAAATTTGCAATTTTCTAATTCACTATCAGTCTTGTAAAACAACATGCAGCCATTAACACAACAATGAATTCTATCATACGTCAATCCTAACTTGGAAACCAAACGCTTTGCCTGATAGAAGTTCTTAGGTATGTTAAACTTTGGATTAACTAGTTCACCCAAAAGATCAACCATTGAGTCTATAGCCGCATTAGGAACATTTCAATTTGATTTAATATTCATTAATCTAACCGCAACTGACAAGGCAGAATACAGCCTCCCTTCACATAGTGGACAACTAGACTCTTCTAATTTATCATAGAAGCGTCTTGCTTCTTCATTAGGAGCTTCATCAAAATATTGTTCGGGTTCCATCCTACCTTGAACCCCGAAAGCATCATTGATCATTTCATGAACCCTATCATCTTCAACCCTATCCTGTTCAACCCTAATTTGACCGTGTGGTGCAAGCATATTATATTCATCCACAACCATCGAATTATAAAACATACCATCCAATCCATCTCTTTCTCCATGATCAATCCATACAAAATATCTAGGCTTAAATCAATTACGGTACAAATGAACCATAATTGTATCCGGTTTAAAAAATTTTAAGCACTTACATGCACTACAAAGACACCTAACCAATCCATTATTCTTGAAAAAGTCAAGTGTCATTGTATGTTCAATAAAATCTCTAACACCATCAATAAACTCAGGTTTCAAACCAGCACCAGTTTCATAATGCATATTATACATCCACAAACGAAGATCCATCTACAAAAATGTAGATATTCAATTATATTACAAATTAAATTTAATAATAATTTTACTACATTAATTCATTGTTAATATAAATTAAGTCCAAGTTATTATAAATTAAGTCCAAAGTATTAATTATGTTAATTCTAATTAAGTCAAAATTATTATAAATTAAGTCCAAAGTATTAATTAAGTATAATTATTAAGTTCTAATTAATTAAAAATTCAAGTTCAAGACCAACTTCAAGTTCAATTTCTAAAGTATATTCAAGTTCAATTTCTAAAGTATATTCAAATTCAAGTTCATATTATAAAAGTTATTAGTTGTATATAAAGTGCAAATTCAAATAATTAGTTATATATTCAAATTCTAATTAAGTTCAATTAGTTCAACATCTACAAATTAAAGTTAAAGCTTAATTAATTAATGAATACTAATTAATTAACTACAAATTAAGTCCAAGTTCTAGTTAAGTTCAAAATTAAGTTTATATTAATTCCTAATAAAGTTTTCAAGTTATTATAAATTAATTAAGGTCAATAAGATTTTCAAGTACTACAAAATTCTAATTAGGTTCAAATAAAATCCAAGTTCTAATAAGAATAAAAATTAAGTTCTAATAAATTAAAGTCAACAACATTTCAAGTTCATATTCCTAATTGAGCTCAATTTATAGTAAATTCAATCTATAATTAATTATAAGTTCTAATTAAGTTGTTACTCAAATCCCTAAAATTCTAAATTTAAACTAGCTAGATAGTGTCCCAAATTCAAACTATTAGTCCTAAAATATCAAATATAATTCAAAGTAGTCCTAAATTCCAAATTCAAACTAATATTAAAATCACAAATTCAAAGTACTCCTAAAATTCAAAAATCAAACTAGTGCTAAAATCCCAAAATCAAACTATTAGGAGTCCTAAAATCTCAAATATAATTCAAACTAGTCCTAAATTTCATATTCAAACTAGTCTTAAAATCACAATTTCAAACTAGTCCTAAAATCCTAAAATCTAACTAGTGCTAAAATCCTAAATTCAAACTAGCTAGCTATTCCTAATCTCAAATTCAAACAATTAGTCCCAAAATCTCAATAATAATTCAAACTCTAGTTAGTCCTAAAATCCGAAAATCAAACAAACTCAACTAATACCCAAATTCAAACAACTCCTTAAATTATACCCTAATTCAAACTAATCCTACAATCCCAAAATAAAACAAACTAACTCAAGAAATACCCAAATTCAAACAAATCCTAAGATATCCTAATTCAAACTAACCCTAACATTAAAATTTTCAATTCACTCACTAACTAATAATCCTAATTCAAACTAACAATCAATAAACACAAATTCAATAAACTAATAACAATTAAATAGCTAACAAAATCAAAATATAGTTCAATTTGAAAAGAAAAATTAATGTATTATTAAACCCAAACCTTAAAGGAGAAGGAGAGATTGAAGAGAGAGGAGAGGTAGGTGGTGGCAACGGCGGCGGAGGCGGAGGCGGAGTCTGGTCCGACAGCTTCGGAGAAGCAGGCGGCGGCGACGAGTTCGGCGACGGCAGCGATGCAGTGGTGGTGGTGAGGAGTGGAGAGAAGGAGGAGAATTTCACAAATGGGGAAATGGAGAAATGGGGGAAAATAAAAGCAACGGACAACGTCTCTATGTGTGTCGCTTTTTTTAAAATAGTTGACCAACATTTTGACCAAAAAATGACGGACTAAGAGACATTGTCCGTCGCTTTTTTAAAATAGTTGACCAAGTATTTTGACCAAGAAGCGACAGACATAAAGATGTTATCCGTTGCTATAGTAATAATTTATTTTTTAAAAAATAAATTAAAAGCGGCGGACATCATCGTTAATATTATAATTTATATAAAATTATTTTTAATAAAAGTGATAGACGACGTCTCTATTTATATTAAATAAATAATTTTTAAATATATATATATATATATATTTGGCGCAAAAATCTGCTAAAAAAAGCGACGGACTAAGAGATGTTGTCCGTCGCTTTTTGTCAAATAATTTTAAAAAATCATTTTTTTTATTAAAAAGCGACGGACAGCGTGGCAAAAATCGTCGTTTTTCTGAGCGATGTTGTCTGTCGGTTTTCAGTCTGTTATTTTTTGGCAGTTTTTTAGTAATGACTTCCAGACATCGCGATCAAGAATTTCAACCGGTTCTTCCTCATACATAAGGTCTTGTTTAACAAAACTGAGTCTCACTTTATGATAATATCTTCGTCCCCAAAACAACCAATTGAATACCTACACATCCTCCAATACAATGCCTTAGTGAAGTCATCACAATACTCAAGTGATAATTATTGTTGTATGCACACTTAACTAACAACAAAGCTATTCCCAATAATCACCAAAGTCGACCATACACATGTCTGCAACATGTTATCAAGGACTTTGACACAAACATCAGGACGAATTCTTTCTCACATAACCATGACAAAATCCTAAATCAAAACTTGACACAATTAGAGGTGAACTTGAACCAACCCACACACGCTCATAATACCCAACAATCATAGTTCTTAACAATAACTTCATTCCACAACATGAATTTCCACGAGCTTAAGTTGTAACAAATTTGATCTTTAGAAATCAGATACTCATTGGGGATATGTCCAAGCATACAACCCATCCAACAACACTATCGAAATGCTAGATTTAGTGATTGTAGATTACCTCTTAAGAACAGTAGAATTGGACCCAATGATTCCCACATTCAACCATACAAAATCGATATAAGACCTCACGACAAGATGAATATTAAGATTGTTAGACAACCGCAAATTTGCATGGTAGCTCCTCTAGAAATTCTCATAAGCAAGGTGGTAGATATAGAATCACTAATTAATTTAACAACTCCAAGACAACACCAAATATGTCATTTGGAATAACAAAATCTTCACAATCTTCCCACTCCATCAAGGGAACATCGCAGGGATGACACTCATGATCCAGCACTAGAAATTCACCCACAAAAGTGAAAACACACGTAATTATAGCTAGTGAAACATACTCACTATTGTGTATCAAACGAAATAGATGGTCACGCAAGCATTTCACGGAATAACACTTTTCCTATAAAGAGTCGATACCAGTCATTCCCATTCAGTTGACTTCACATACTCCTCACGTCATTCCATTGAAGTCCACACTCTCAATACTAACAATCATCATGAACACTCCGACCATTTACCTTACTCTAAACCAACACTTTTTAAATGAAAACCTTCCTTAGATACATTAAAAATCCAAAGTAATAAACTTTACGATTCAAGCCAAGTGTAATACTTTCAAATTCTCAATACCGGGTACAATTGATCATTTCTGACCTTGCCAATTCATACCTTGACAAAACATCACCACGAATGTAGACTCACAATGAAAAATACTTTGTCATCACCACAAATGTTTGCACACTCTTTTCTCAAGTCTTTTTCGATAGTTTTTGACCAACCTGATGGATTTGTGACACTATTACCATAGCCGCAACAAAATGAATGAAATCACGCATCTCTGAACCCAATTATCTACCCCTCTAAAGATATCTCTTTAGCTTTTGCAATCAAATAAAATATTCTTGCTCTAGCCTCTCTCTAAAGGTTGTACTACATTCTACTATATTTTTCTTCATTATAACCCTAGCTCTTTAACATTCTATTCGAGTGGTGTACTACCGTCTCTTATAATTTTCCATACAACCACGTTACTCACCAAATATTAGAAAACCACAACCTTAGATCGCAAATCGTAATTACTATACACAAATTCGCTTAACCAACAACTTTATTATATAGTTGCATCCCGTCACAATCCATCACGAACTCTTATTACCATTACGCTCAGTCAACCTTGACTATCACTACGAAGTCAATCTTTCATCCACACGACACCTAAAACTCAGGTATACTCATCAAATTCAAAGGACTAACCCAATCTTTATGCACTTTCTTACGAAAATACTTCAATTTCCTTCACCCAAGTATACTCAATGGGATTTTCTTTATCCATAAGTTTGTCATTCAGGTATCAATTCACTCATATATGGCTTCAGATAAAATCACCAGTCCTCATACTACCCTCATTCTTAACAAACAAGACAGGAGCACCCCATGGAGAAGCACTAGGACGGATGAAACCTTTATCAAGAAGCCCTTGGATTCAAGCCTTAAGCTCTCTTAATTCTGCCGGAGCCATATAATACAAAGGGATGGAAATACGGCGAATGCCGGTTTCCAAGTCAATGCAGAAATCTAATTCTCTATCCGGAGGCATACCAATCAATCCGTAGGAAACACTTCCTTAACACTCAGACACCACAAGAATAGACTCAATAGAGGGAGACTCAACCTCAACATCCCAAACATGAGCCAAATAAGCCAAACAACCCTGCCCTACCAGTTTCCTAGCCCGAATGGAGGATATGATCTTAGCTAGCTTAGGCTTGTACACCTATTCCCACTCTAATATTTTCCTACCGAAGATCTCTAGAGTTACCGACTTAGTATTACAATTAAGCCTAGTATAAGAGGGGGACAACCAAGTCATGCCTAAGATTATATCAAGTCAGTCATATCCAACATAACCAAATCAACCCAAGTCTGAAAATCCCTAAACACAACAGGACAAACACGATATACAAGGGTGACTATGATTGAATCTTCAATTGGGATAGAAATATGGATGGGGCATCAAGTATATCACAAACCACATCAAATCCCAAGGTAATTGAACTGACATGTACGAATAAGTAGAACCCAGATCACACAAAACAATAGTCATCCAGGCACAGACAAAAGTAGCTCTTGTGACCACTACATCACACCTTCAAACTCGATCTTACTCGAAAAACATAAAGCTGAGCCCTGTCCTCTTAAGGGGCAACCTTCTTGTCTAGCTGCACTACTCCTCTACCTGCATTACCATTTTTCTGGCCTCCACGGCCTTGATGATTTCCTCCTCATTTGCCTAGGTTCTCCACAATTTAACATACCTTATAACTTATATTTTATTACTGAACACTAAGTTAGATCGCGGGGGTTAGTTCGGGTATGATTCGGGGTTCATAATTGTGACTAGGGGAAAATAGGGGAGACAGGGCTGAGATTCTGTCTTGCCATGTCTCACTTTCCCGCACTAGCAGTCTTGTGCTGGCAAGATTATCCCGCCCCAGCGGCTTCGACGGAAACAAAACCCCTGCCAACAATTTTTGGGGTTCCTCTCTTTTCTATATTTCCCCTAGATTTCCCGGCTATAACTAGGCATTTAAGAAAATACTTTTAGCTAGGACAATCATTGTCTACTCCCTGGTCAACCCAATGAAGTACGCACTTAAGAATTCTTTTTTATCATTTCAACACTACCACACACATATCCCCAGAATACACCCAGACTCTGACATAGTTATCAATTGTTCGTAACACATGTCTAAATTTCTTACTTATGAACTACATCGTAATTTATCTAAATCCTTGTACCTAATTCGTGATGACTTTTTTTTCACAATAAGTTTCATGACACTCAAGCAGTTACAACTTGCAGACAAGTCCAAATTCTTTAATTAGTTCGTTATATAGATGACCATTACTAATAATCTATGCATTATACGGCCCCTAAGGCCAGAAACTAATTGGAACTTTCTCAGTTCCAATTAACTTGCTTGTGTCCCTTCAGTCGGGATTACGACGTCTAGTTCACTCCATTGAGATATCAATTGGACTCAACCATACCACAAGCGACAATAATAGCTAGCGAGCCCCACAAAACTTCTAATTTCAATCATATAACTTGATCGAACCAATTATTAACCGCCTCAACATGTAACTGATAGTAACCAGAACTTATCAATCTTAGAGAAAATCGATGCACCTTGCAATTGGTCAAAAAGGTCATCTATCTGAGGCAATGGATACTTGTTCTGAATGGTGACCCTATTCAATTGTCGGTAGTCTACACACATCCTCTCTTGCTAGTGCTGGTGTTACCACTTTTGTTGCTCTAGTTCGGACCATAGAGTGAAGGAGGAAATATACCAATTTGTATCACCCATATACCAATTGGATTTAAGTCATAACACGAAGGAGTAGAAAGAAGTGATTTTTTCCTAAAATCCTATAGCCTCTTGAAGAAAAGTACAGACGTCATCATACTGTTCCTCAAGACTCTACTAGACTTGTTTTGGTACAATGAGATCAACAAACCTAGGACTTTGATATCAACTTTGTCACAACCTAGACCGTCGTGAGTGGCACCCACACTAACCCTTTGGTTGGAAAACTAAAACTATAGCCCAACTAACAATTTTTATGAACACTAAGGCATTTAAAGATACGGAAGAAGATTTAAATGTCAATAAAAATGGAGTCCTTATAAATTCCAAGGTTTTAACAAACAACTAACCAAACCAATGCGGAAGAACAACCCTTAGAACCTGAAAGTTAATGTACCAAAACTCTACTAACGACAAGTCTAAGAACAAAGGGTACAACCCCGAAACTAAACAAATAGTCTGAGTTCGAAAAGAATGGACTTAAATAATAGAGATCCATGGCAGCCTAAAAGAATTGGCTCACCCTTGAATCCGGTCACGATTAATAGTCACTTAGCTGAGGACTCTCAATAGCCGCCTGAAGATGCCCTGTACTCAACAAAGAACAAGCAAATGCAGTATCAGTACACAACCACAATGTACTGGTAGGATCACGCGGCTATCCCAATAAGTGAAACACATGCAAGTAGCCACAACATTATAAAACAAGCATATACCGAACATATACAATATTAGTCAGCTATTACAAACAACGAACAGTTTCACGATTCTCACATATCACTGTTATATCAATTTAGAGCAACATACCGTCTTCCAATATAAATTATCATTAGATATGAACGAAATCATCACAAGTAGATACACAACACAATTCAATAGTCCTCTTAAGGAACCCACACCCAAACTGTTAGTGTACTGATTTGTGGTACTCGATCCAATGTTTATGCCGGAATGTGGCAACCGATTACATAATTATGCCGAAAAGTGGCAACCGATCCCATATTTATGCTGGAACATGGCAACCGATCCAAGTTAGTGTGTCGGAACGTAACACCCGATCCATTCAACAAACCATAATCACAATCACAATGTATATTCTCACAATCATACAACAAGAAATGATTCATGACATACAATTATTCAATTATCCTCATTTACGATTAGGGTGATCAATAATGCACATTCACATACATACATGAATTATAATGAGCAATTACAAACATATATCACACCAACATGAAATCACAACCATCACCTACCTCGAATCCAAGCTTGAATCCCCTAAGACACTTGAATCTTCCTTTTTCAAATTCTTTCCGCTTGTTCTAGATCTACAAACAATAATTTATATACAAGGATCAACAATCAAGATCCAATTACCCAGATCATAATCAATAATATCAACCCTAGGTCAAACCTTGATCCCCATACCCAGATTAGGGCTTTTTCCACCATTAACTTCAAATCAAAACCTTTTCCCAATGATAATTACCCAAGAAACTATGTTCTATGGATCGAAAAACGGATTTGAGGAGTTAAAACATTACCTTTAGCCTTAAGAATGATGAAAAACGATCAAGAACTCGTCTGGGGTCATTCCTTAGCTCTCAAAGTCGAAAAGTGCAGACTAAAGATGTTTTGGGGTTTATTTACGACTTTAAGTCGCGTCTGGCCGGCCACAGCGACCCTCACCCCGCAACAGCAGCCCCGCCCTGGTGGCAGAAATCCCGCCCCTGCGATTTGCACGAAACCAGTGAGCTATTTTAATAATTCCAAGACCCCCATTTCACAACACACTTTTAACCAACGACACTCAAAAAATACCGTTCACGCTAAGAACGATTCCGGGAGTTCTACTCACCCGAATTCAATTCCGTAAAGTCGTACATATTCCTTAACGTCTTAGCTATCTACTCATCTGATCAAAATCATACTTAGATCACCCAATTGCTACCAGATTTTCCTAAACCTTACTGACTCCGATTTCATCCAAATCTGAACTAGGCTAGAAAATCCCAAGTTACTACCAAAAAGTTTTCTGACCCCAATTCTTTCCTTGTTGGCTTTTCTCTAATGACGAAATCAGGTCGTCACATAAAAGTTATTATTCATCAACAAGATTTTTAAGAAGAAGAACCAATGTATGGTATTGCAACAAATGACTGTCATTTTGTTAACTTGATGGAGTCTTTCTCATTATATAATAAGATATAATGATTCTTTTACATTAAATAATTATGAATTATATATAACTGAATGGCTAGTTTTTTTTATATATATATATATATATATTGAATGACTAATTTTATGAGAATATGAACATCTTATTTCATTAAAAGTCTGAAGTCTGTCTCGTTATTATGTTTGTCATTCCCGACAAACAACTGACCAACTGACCAACTAATATGAGATAGAGGAAATATTCATTAATATTATATTTATTGGTGGCTAAATTTGAAGAAGCTATTTTACTTATTTATTTAAACATATATAATATTTAAGTGTGTATTTTATGGGAATGTTATTTAATATGTGTAGTATTTTAATAATTAAGTAGCAATTAATTTAATCTTCCTTCAAATTATTTAAATTACAACCTCTTTTACCCAATTTATTTCAATTATAGTCTTCTCTATTCAATTTTTTTTAGTTTAATTGTAGCCCATCTGATCCAATTATCAAAGACCCCATCTTTAATCGTGACCATTCATCTCATCTAAATCAAACCCCATATTCAATCGTGGACGTCCATCAAATTCTGATCAACGACGTAGATTAAAGGATTCCATGACTCTAAAAATCATTTATCATCTCTGTGCAAACATAAGAACAGTAAGAGATAAAGTGTACTTAGGATATGAAAATTATACCAAATGTCTTGTAATGTTTAATATACGGAAACTAATTATCACAGTTGAATTAAAACTTGTAAATCATTCATAATCTAATATTTAATTTGCACTTTACTATCGTCAAATGACACTAATTTATTAGAATTTTAATTTGCAAGTAGTAAAATTAAAACTAAATATGTATCTCACTTTTATATGAAGTTCAATCCCTAGCTTATCTTTTGTAGAATTTTTCTTAGTATACGATTACAATTATATGTCAGATTAATTTCTTGATTTCGTATTTATTCTATTTCAAATTTATTTTGTTAATTAGTTATGTATTTTCTCTAAATCTACTTATACATTAATTATTTTTGCCATATTTTTTCTAAATAATATTTGTCATTATTTTTCTTAATTGTCAACTATCTTCTTTACCTCTGTAGAGTTATGATATATATATATATATATATATATATATATATATATATTTTATTTTTTTTTTTTTATCTAAGTCACAAATACTGATATATTATATAAGTTATGACATATTATAATAAATAATTAAGTGAAATAATTAATTTTATTACATAAATTCCCCATTGATTTAGTAAATATTTCATGGATGATAACCAAAATTCATTTTGTATTTTTATTAAATAGAGGATTTAAGAGAGAGCTAAATCTAAATAAACCTACCTACACACACCTATATATATTATTTAAATATAAATTATATACAATAACATAAAATTATACGGAAAATTCATAAAAAGAATTATTATACTTATATTGACGAACTTAAATAAAATTATATGAATACTTATGCTAAAAAATGGAAATACTATATAGGATGATTGTAGGATTATATTGAACATGTTATAATAATATTACATAAATGAAAGATTTGAATTGTCAAGAGTAAAATATACATTACATACGATGAAGAGGGAGGAGTATGAAAAAAGAAATGAGTGTGTGGCGCTACACATGAAATAAGGCTTTTATGACTATTGAAAAAGAAAATTAATTCTTCTAGAAATTATTATTTGATCATTAGTCATATAAATAACTTTGCCCTTAAATAAAATTAATTAATATTACAAAATTGCCATTGGTTGTCCTATCTTGGTTCTTCTATATAATAGAAATTTAGCTATTAAATAGTTTCTTATTCTTTGATGTGTATTGATATCTATTACATCATTTGTTCTGTATCTTGGTATTTACTGTCTCATTTCTTATAACCATGTGTCAAATACTTGCCTTTTAAGCCGATGAGCTTTCAAAAACAACCTCTTTATCCTAAAAAAGATAAAAATATGATTTGTGTACATCCTTCTTTATATTATTGTTGCTTATTATTAATAGTGACTTATCAGGTGGATTTATCAATATAAAAAATCCCATAATTTTAATAAGATAGAATATTTCAGTAAACAAGTAGAGATGAAAATAAGATCCAAGTATAAGTACATCTAACATGAAGCTTTGCTTTAATAAGTTAGAAATTCTGAAGATTCTCATGAAATTTTGAAATTCTAAACATTGTTTAAATGGGAGACTCTTAGGATATGTATAACGTAATGCAAGATTCTTGTTGCTCATCAATTTAATTGGGAGGGTAAAATATGATTGATGTAGAAAAGTAATAAATGGATCCAAAACAAAAGTAATAAATGGAACCTATCATCAGTCTTTTCAAAAGCAATGAAATGGATTTAAATAGAGGAAATTTTAAGAATAGCTAAGACTAGAAATATAATTAGGCAAAATTGTTATAGTTTGCTTAATTATAATTTGTAGCTGCATATTAGAAGGAGAGAGAGACGAGCGAGATTAGGAGAGAGACAAATTATATTGATAAATTTGCTAAATAATTGAATATATATATATATATATATACACACACACACAATGATTGTATTTGTATAGCTGCTGAGTAATGATATATATGTAATTAGTATGTATATGTATCATTGAATACAATTGTATTAACGAAATACGATTTGTATCAATAAATAAATTTTATCAACGAATACAATCATATCAATATTGAATTAAGTTCAACATTTGTATTTGTATAATTTATTGCTATCATTTGTGTCAATGTTATATCAATATTGTATCAACGAATATATTTGTATTTGTATAATTGAATATTAACATTTGTATTTGTATAATTGATTGTTATCATTTGTATTCAAAGAGAGTGGAGGTAGGGAGAGGAGAAAGGTGGGGGAGATATGGTAGAAATAGAGGACAAACGCAATCTAAGTGCAAAGAGAGAGAGAGAGAGGAGAGAAAATAGCAACAAAATCCTAACTATATCTAGAAATTGCAATTCTTCCAAACTATAATGATATATTATACATATATATCACATATTTGCCTACTTACGTAATATTCCTATTTAAAAATGAGAAAATTGTCCATCATAACAAACTATTAATTCAAAATAAATGTTATAGCAACAGTTTCATTTAATTCCAATTCGCAACAAACTTCTTGCCATTTGCCTCTCTCCCCTCTTTGGAATCTCGATCGTCACTCTCATCTTTTTCAGTCATCTCTTCCTCGCCTCTCTCACTTTATACAAATACAAATGTATAAATTATGTTTGTGTTTGTATAAAGTGAAAGAGATTGTATATACCAATACAAATATATCTCTTCGTCATATACACTTATAATTAGACAAATATAAATCTTTTCCTGCCCAATTCTCTTTTGCCTTTCTCTCTCTCGCTTTATACAAATACAAATTATACAAATACAATGTATAATTTATGTTTGTGTAAAGCAAGAGAGAGATTTGATATACGAATACATATGTTTTAACTTGATTCAATTGTATACAAATTCAAATTTTATGCAGATATACAAACACAATTATTGATACATATATATAGTAGTTACATATATATAATTATCTAACTGATATACATAGTTAGATTCGAACCTTGGTCTCAAGGATGGTATCTCTAGCTTGCACCAGTAGGACAAGGGCACTCATATGCTTCTCATGGGTGCACTGTTAACTATATCATAATTTCTACCAGTTTTTCAAAATAGATATACATATATGCATATGATTTTTTTGAAAGTTAGCGGGTGCACGTGCACCCCTCTCAAAAGTGTGGGTCTGCCTCTGCTTACAAGATATTTTAGCTTAAAATAAGCCAATTTAAATGGGCTCTGAATATGGTGGATACTTCTTTGAAAAAATTACTGAAATACACGCCTTATGTTTTCCTTATTTCAATATTCTCTTCTATTTTTAAAAACCTCTAAAATCCCTTATTTCTCTCCTAATTCTAAATTATTTTATAATGTATCCGAGCTAGTTTTTAATGTATCCGAGCTAATTTTTAATGTATTCGATTTATTTTATAATGTATCCGAGGTAGTTTTTAATGTATCTGAGCTACATATTATGTATCCGATTTGTTTTACTTTTACAGAGATTAATGTAATTACAAACTAAATAGAGATAGATTGTAATTTTATATTAAAACTATGTGATTCTTAAAATTTATACTTTTTTTTTTTATGTTTGCATCGAGGGTATGTGGAAATATATTTTGAAATAAATATTGATATCATGATAATGATTTAGTGGGAAAATATCGTGTTGTTACTCTGATGATAGATGATTTTCGGTTTTCTTCTGTTACAGTTTTCAGGTTGTCATTAGGGGTGTACAAAATCGAACTGAAAACTGAACCAAACCGCAAATCGAGTCAAACCCAAAAAAAGACCCGACTAGTGATTTGGTTTGACTTGGTTTGGTATTGAAAAAAAAACCCGACTATATTTGGGATGGTTTGGTTTTAACTAAAAAAAACCAATCCGAGACCAAACCAACCCGACATTATATATGTAATTTTAAAATTTTATTTTATACATAAAAATATTTACTTTGATATAATTTTAAAATATTTCTTATACTATTTCATAGTTTTTATCTTTTAATATATTATTTCAAGTTTAAAACTTATAATTTGGAATGGTCCAATAAAGATTATAGTTCATAGATGTTGATAATTATAATAAAACTTAAATCAAGATCAAGTTAATACTAATGCAAAAAGAAAATTAATTCAACACTAAGAATGACAATAATATTGAATATTTGTTCTTTAGTTTTATATTGGTTTAGACAATTAAAATACATAATCTAATTTTAATTTTCCTTAAATATTTAGTAATGTAACTAATACTTATTAAAATTATTTTAGCATGATTTAGTACTTTTAAATTATAATCATTTTCATTATGACTTTGCAATATTTATTTTATATGATGGTTTCATTATTATTTTTATTAAATATTTTAGTGTCATCAGTACTCATCTCATATTTTGTGTTATTTTCTTAGGAAACACTTTAGATAAATGTATTATGGTTGGACTAAAGAAATATTTGGAGCACAAGTTAATTATATGTTTGTATGCAAATTTTACCGGAAAAAAATCCAAAAATCTAGAAAAAAAACCCGAGGTTTATTAATTTAGTTTGATTTATAAATTTAAAAATTCGACACAATGGTTTGGTTTGGTATTTGAAAAACCCAAACCAACCCGAGGTTGAAAAAATCCGAATTTTATTGGTTTGGTTTGGTTTATAGATTTAAAAATCCGACACAAATGGTTTGGTTTGATATTTGAAAAATCCGAACCAACCCGACCATGTACACCCCTAGTTGTCATCTTCTGCTTTATCATAATCTTTTCTGTTATTGCATGTTAATTTGTTACAAATAATTAGTTCTTTCCTTCCATGTTATATGTCACATTTTTTACTTTGCATTTGCATTACGAAAAGATGTAACTTTACCCTTTTATCCTTATTTAATGTTTTCTTAAGTCAACTTTATTAATAAATCACAAGATTAATTAACTATTCTATCAAGGATACAATTGGCAAAATATGGTAATTTATGCATAAATTTTATAAAATGACAAGTATTGTGGTCCAACTATTTATAGAAAAAGATGACATATAAAATGGGATGGAGGAAGTATACTATATTATTATACTCATATATAATGTAGTTCGTTTATTTGTTTATAGGGTGTTTTAGTACATCAATACCAATATAATTTTGATTTATTGATATCAGTGGTAAAATTTTATTCACAATATTTAATTTTGCTCCTTAATTATTAATAATGAGTGATATGTTTCTCTTTAAGTATACTTTTAATCTTAAAAAATGATCTTATGTTATTTTTTTATATTTAAATAATAATTTGTTTTTTATATATTTCGTGTGCACACATATAAAATACGTAATAAAGTTAACTATATGAAGTAAAGTGTCGGCAATGGCTTGGGGATATTATGTATCTATTTAATTTTGTCAGTTAGTGTTAAATTTTCAAAGTTTGGTAGGGTATTACAAATGAGAAAAAATGGAAAGTTTTGGAGCTTTCAGGTCTTTATTTATTCAACAATAAATAAATATTGATGGAACATGTTGGTTTATTTTTTAACACAACAATAAATAAGGCTGAAATTGTTTTCTCATGTCTCATAAAAATTATAGTGCTTTTGTTTTCGAAAACATATTTGCCCTCATATTATTAGTCTACGTGTTCCAGGACTACACACATACATTCTGACGATTCAATATGATTTGTGAATAATTTAATAAATAATTAAGTTGGATATAGCATAAAGTTGTAGGTCTTTTATGATTTGTATGTTATAATTTTTAAAAAAATTATTTTTTCCTCGTCTTTTGTATTTCACTCATGATACTTCAAAAAATAAAATCTATTCCACTTTTGTAACGATTCATTTGGTCGTTTTGAGTGCTAAAACTTTTTATTTCATAAAATACTTTTGGATAGATTCTAAATGGGTATTTTAGACTATTTGTAACTACAATTATAAAATTAATAGGATAATTATAATAATTATTTAGTTGGTGATTAAAGAAAATAACATTAAAATTAATAATCCAAATATGTATTATCATAATATTTTCAATCTCAACTCAAACTAGATAATTCTTATAATTATTGGGTTGGGGGTGTAATTGTTAGGCGAGAATTTAAATTATTATCATAATGTTAGGGGTAAGAAAATTGAGGTGCTGCATTCATGTGTGTATATTGATATAATTAATGGAGAATATATTTAGTAACTAAAGTTCCTAATTTGGGGTAAAGGATTGGAGTACTGGTGGTGGGAATGTTTTATAGGAGTATGATACATCGTGCAGTACTCAGGTAGGCGTATGGTTGAGGGTTGGCTGCCACTGGTTTCGTAACCAGTGGCTTCAAACGTTTAATATTAATATTGTGTTCTCGTATTATAAATTATATTTCGACATATTAAGATAAGTAATTAAATAGAAGGCGAATTATATTAATTGAATATCATTAAGGTTATGCAAATTGGAGGAATTAAGACTTACTCTTAGGTTTGAACTTTAGGAAATTGATTATAGAACTAGGTGAGTTTTTGGGTCTAAGCTAGACATAGAATAATATGAGTGTTTATAGACTCGTTAACTTACAAATTATGCATATATACTTGATAGATTGGAAAGGTTTGGAGGCATTGAGGAAAGGAAAAATATTGGAGAAGTAGCTTGCTTGACTCCAGTTCTTCGGTGGAGGTAAGTTATGGCTTATTCTATGTGATAGATAGACACTTAATAGTGATTGATAGTCATTGAATGCTATTGTGAATTTTTCTATATACTTGGTTGTTGTGGTTTGAACAACATATGTGTTGCTGTGATTGGTCTGTAATCTCAAGGCCGCGAAATCCATAATCTTAAACTTGTTGTATTAAAGTGATGCCTTAAATAAAAAAGGCTTAATGAAATGTTGTTAAGGAAGTGAAAAGAGGTGATAAAGAATGACACATGAATTAATGATATATTTGGACCGGGTGTCACGTTCTGACACAATATTATTGGATAAAATGTCAAGTTCCAACACAGTATTATTGGATCGGGTGTTACGTTTCGAAACGGTATTATTGGATCGGGTGTCACGTTCCGACACAATATTATTGGATCGGGTGTCACGCTCCGACATGGTATTATTGGATTGAGCGTCACGTTCTGGCACGGTAACATTAAAGGAAAACATATTGAATTAACTTAATGTACTCAATCTAAAAGAACTCATTTCCCAAATGAGCATGGTGTGGAGGCATGAGTCCTCGTGAGTGTGTGTTTGATATTGTGACTGATTACGTACTTGATTCGATGTGGTTGTCACTTGTTCATGTTGTTTGTTGCTTGGCACATACTAAGTGCTATAGTTGATTTCATCTTATTACTTTATGCATATTAATTTCTATTTTGAGTCGGTGTACATGTTGCCCTATACTGAGCCCTACTTGTGTGTTTTTCCTTGTTTTCCTTTTGTGGAGTGCAACGAGTGTACCAGCGACTTCGACTCATCCTCAGCTCTAGCCAGTCTCCAGTACATCAGGTTCCAAGATGAGTTATTCACTTTAACTCGTGTTTGATGTCCTTAGTTTTGGACATAAACTATTTTGTTCATTTACTTTGATGTCTTGATACTCTTAGACTTAGTATTTGGAGATTAGATGTCCTTGATGTGATGACTTTCAGATTTTGGAGAAACGATATTTAATAGACTTTAGTGGATTTGTGTTCTTACATTAATAAGATTTAAGCTTCCGCGTTATGGTTTGTATTTCGTAAGTTGAACAATTAATATAAGTTGGGGTTGGATTCGTTGGTTCGCCCACCTAGGAGGGTAAGTGTGAGTGTTACTCATTACTCGTTTTGGGTCGTGACGCTTTTTAAATAAACCTATTGCACTCACGTTAAAATAATCCTTTAAATAAATGGAAAAGGGTCAAAATTGCCCTTAATCTATGCGAAATAGATCACTTATATTCTTCATTACATTTTGGGATAAAAAATATCCTCGTCGTTATCTTAAGAGACCACAAATACCCTCAAGAGTTAATAATCCAAAATCTTAGTGACGTGGCAAGCCACATGAGACTAATCCCTCCACCTAAGCATTGCCAACTAAGATTTACTATTAAAAAAAAAAAGACCTTTAGAGGCGATAAAAGTCGCCACAAAAGCAAAAATTTGTTACTAAAGGTTTTCAGTGATTTTTAGCATTAGATTATGAGTTTGTGTTTGTTTCTTCATTATTTTTTTTTTAAAAAATCACAAATGACATCAGTTTGAAGACAGTATATATATATATATATATATATATATATATATATATATATATATATGCATAAATGTATAATAATATATTGTATAGTAAGAGATTTGAGTCAAGAAGTAATTTTTATGTTTGAAGGATATTTTAAAGGATAACTATGTAGGTTCAATATAGCATGAAGTCACGTCAGTCTGTCATAACTTATATACCAAAATTTTGGCTATAGGTTTTCCCTCTCTTTTATTTGTAGCTTTGAAATGCATGCCAAACCAACATAATGTGTGAGTAACCCAACATGATAGCTAAGGAGAATATAACATGAAATCATACCGGATTGTCATGATTTGCATTCTACAATTTTAAAATTTTTCTCTTTTTTGTTAGTAGCTTTGAACTACATGTGGATATGCATGATTTATGAGTAATCCAAATGACAACTTGATGAATATCATATGAAGTTATACTGATATCAAGATTTACCTGTCAAAGTCCATTATTTTGGTCCGTTTATTGGTGTCTCCTTATTATCTCTACCACTTACCTTAAGGGTAATTTAATTAAGATTTTTTCATTAAACTTAAAACGGTCAATTTCACACAAATATTAAAAACATGGCAAAATTTAAATATTATCTCCAAAATATCTCTTTTGTGCAAGTCACATATTGATATTGTGTAGTACACAATAGATCATTTTGACATGTTATTTATCTTTTGATTTATTTAATAATATTATTCAAAAACAACTTACTCACCATATGTCAGAGTTCAATTCTTAACAAATCACCAAGAGTTACATTGGCACAACTCGTGGCAGATCACAAGACATTCAAATGGATGCATTTTTCATTAGTTTTGGTGAATCACTGAGATCTTAATACAAATTGTGTTGTAACTTCGAAATAAATTCACCAACAACTCCCAAGGGATGAACTTGCCACAAGTCCGGACAAATTATCAAAATTTTACCCCAGCTTGTATGGCTGGCCATAAATACCGAAATACAGAATGGAACCAAATTTTTTTTGATTTTCGATTCGGTTCGATTTTTTGCAACTTGTT
Organism: Solanum bulbocastanum; assembly: GCA_037074985.1. Classification (NCBI taxonomy): domain Eukaryota; kingdom Viridiplantae; phylum Streptophyta; class Magnoliopsida; order Solanales; family Solanaceae; genus Solanum; species Solanum bulbocastanum. The sequence continues at coordinate 36,801,301 of CM073604.1, read as the reverse complement.
TTTTGTAATTCGGTATTTCGGTTAGGTTTCAGGTCGAGGTTTGGGAGGGTCTCGAGTATGGCATCATATCTTGGGTTAGGGTTAAGTCATGAGACAGGTCTCGAATTGGTCCAGTCTCAAGTCGATCGGATGCAGGTTGTGTCACGTTATGAGGTGGTAGGTTAAAGGGCTAGGAATCGGGGGCATTTGGGGGATTAGATGGTGGGGTTGGCAAGGTTGAAAGACGATTTAAGTAAACATCACCCTTATTCTAAAGGGTGTTTTTGATAAAAAATTTTACTCCCTCCCTAAAAGCTCCACCCCTTTTTGCTCTCTTGGTGACTCGAACTCATAACCTTAGTGTTGGAGGTGAGGGGTGTTTGTCATCCGAGCAAACTCCTCTTGGCATGTCTTTGATCAGAGGCGGACCCACCCCTCTAGGTGGGGTGCACGTGCACCCGTTAACTTCAAAAAAAATTATGTATATATATGTGTATCTAGAGAAACTGAAAGAAATTGAGATATAATTAACAGTGCACCATGAAAAACATATGAGGGTCATTGTGTTGTTGGTACAAGCTAAAGGATCCATTCGCGAGACCTGAATTCGAATCTAGCAAAGAGATTCTCGTAGATATGAATAATATGATCTCCTTTATATAACCTCCACGAGAACATAACTATAGCTAGATGACATAGTATGGTCACATGATGCAACTAAAATCAATTTTATGTCATCTTCTTGCTGACTGACCCCTATGGGTTTTTGTATGTTTTAGGCAAAGTACTGAACTTTTCTTCCCACACGAGTGAGTTTCCATCTAGGTTCTAGCCCAATCATATATATACTTCAACATGTTGAAAGCTACTTAATTAATTCACTTACCAAGCATAATCGTAAGATAGCGAAAGCGTTTGCTTCCACAAAATACGTAATAATTACTAATAGCTTTTGACATTCGATTTTACTTGATACGAAATTTATAAGGACTTCGAATAAAAACCATATTTTGGCATAGCATACATACTACATGGAGCCTTAGATACAGCAGATGTACAATTGTGCAAATTTTGAGCAAAAGATCAACTAAACTAGAGATATATCTATTAACTCAAAAATATTATTATACATAATCATAATCATCATCATCATGTCACTTCATCGTAAATAAATGACTCTCAATAATTTTGTGATTTCTTCGATGATGGTTAGCTTCATCTTCATTTCCAGCACGAATTTTTCTTCTATTCATCTCAGCATACATTTCCTCTATCATTGGTTTCCATAGACGAACTCGAGCATTTATGAACCAATTTGATACCTGTTCAAAGGTGTATATTAGAATTTCAATGAATCAGACAAAAGTATCAACATGTATATCCGAGTTTAACTATACCTGACTCCTTGTCAATCCACTTTTTACTGCCAGCAATTGCTTCTCTGCATCCTTTGGATATCTGAAACACGCATTGTTTTGAGCAAATTATTACAGTACAAGATGAAACAGAAGCATTTCAATTAAGAGAATGTTAAGTTTTTTTGCAATACGACAGTTAATCTACTACAACAGAACGGATTATACTGATAGTGTATATAAGTTGAGAGTCATGCTTACGGGTGAAGAAAGTTTTGAAACATCCACGCTCTCAAAACTGAGACAGATCTTTCTGGCAAGCCTCTCTGTGGCCTCCATAACTGATGATCTTTTCGTTTTAGCTGCTGAAGTGCCCACTGCTTTTGAATGAAGGATGTTTCAAATGACTTCTCTACTCCCCTTTCTCCTCCTTTGTTGAAATGTTCTCCCATTGCAAGAATGTAATTGCTTATTCTCTCCCTCAGGTTTTTGTACAAGGAGGAGATTGTTTGAAGGGCAAAACGAGCATGTATACTAGGATCCAACTCGGTCACAGCATGAAATGCAGAGATGACCATATGAATCTCATCTAAGCATTGGTTGTATTGATCGTCAACCTAAATATACGGGAAGTGCAAAGCACAACATGACATAAGATGAGTAGGCATAGAGACGAGAGCAAGCAGAGGCAAAGCGAAGAATTTTCAAAACAGATTGTCGTAACAACGAAAACTAATCATCAAATGCTTGTCAACTTACCACTTGCAACAAAGCTACCAGATTCTTTTTCTTTGCTTCACAATCCATCAGACCAATGATTCTATGGTCTCCATCAGGTGAATCATCAGAACTCATGGCTGCATAGCCCCTTCCAGCATCTGAATTCAAAGCAAATGAAGTGTTTGCACCATTCTCTGTCCCATTTCCTCGATAGCCTACCGAGTTCTGATTTTGAAGTGATAACTGAGCAATTTCAGAGAGTAGTTCTTGCATTACACGGAGATATCTTGATCCAGTTAAGAATTGTGAAAGGTGGACAGGTTTGTATGAACCAAAGTTTAAAGACAGATTTCTGCTGTTGCAAGAAGTTAGCTCTGAATCAAAGCGTCTTTGAGGGAAAGCATGGTTGGTTACACCAGAGCAGCTTATATCCGAGCATTGGTCCCGGATGGTAGTCCCACATGCAACAGCAGATTGTGATGTTGTGAGACTTAGACAGAGCTCGTTGCTAAATCGGGAGGATCCAGAGGGACTATCAGAACTCAAACTAGCTGTTTCTGATGAGAACCATGTGTTTGAATTCACATTTTCAGTTAATTGGAAAGGCTGAGATCCTGCTCGTCCTACAACTGTCCCAGCAATTTCCGAAACACCATCAAACTCATAGTTTCTGTAGGATCCAAATGAATGATTCAACACATTAGGATAGTCTAGACCATCAATTTTCTGGCCTTCTGTAGGATGTGAGAACGGAGCCAGTACCGCTAAATTTTCAGGATTCTCATGCATAGCGTTCCTTGCAGCCAAAATATTAGCAAGAGACACTGCAGAAATTGGTATTCCCTCCATATATTGATCCTCTGTGAAAGCATTACTGGTTGGATAAGAAGTACCCACTGTAAACTCTTTTATTCTGTTTCTTCCAGCCGGCAGCACATTATGAATTGCTTCAGTGTCAACAGCTCGAGGAAAATTTGGTACATTTAGAAAACCATGAGAACTGTTTACGGCTTCACCTTGCAGCATAAAAGGATAAGGAATTCCATGTCCATCCATAATGTGGTTTTGATTGTTCATACAAATTGTATTGGGAAAACTAATGGGAACAATGGTTGTATGAAGAAAATTTTCATCTATAATCCAATGAGGCTCTGCCATTTCTAGTGGAAAATTGAGTTCCACATCACCTCAGGATTTTCTATGAAACAACAAAGTTAAGTGATCAAGCTAACAACAGCTGCTGGCACACAAAAGGTTCTTCCACGACAATTAAGCCTTGATACTTCACACTTCTATACTTTTGGCTGAATAGAATTGCCTATAACAAGAAAAATGTCAATTAACACTACTTAGATTACATCTCAAAGATTTTTTAGAAGGTTATGCATACAAGAAATGGCAAATTAGGAAATCGAGAAAATCGCAATATGCCTTACGACTGATGGATGGTAGACTCAATAAAAATTAGATCATTTACATCCAACTAGTTGACTCAATAAAAATGCTTTAACTCAAGAGGCACTAGGGATTGAACAACTAAGGATGGACAAGATATTTTTCTCTTTTTTCTTGTTGTATAGTCATTACCATCCAACCCTTTTTTGTCTCTTTACATTGGTCTGTCTATGTTAAAAGAATAATTAGGCAGAATCATATCGAAAAGTTCATGTGCCTAAATATTACTATTTCAGTACCACACCTGATCTTCAATAACAGTAGAAAAATGGAAAACAGGCAATCTGCTTTTTGATGTGAAAAATACAAATATAGTGATAATTAAACATACATATTTCATAACTTTAACACTCTTAACTCAGAACATACATCCATTAAATTCTGAATCCGCCACTTATAAATTCAACATTTTAAAAAACTTCCATCCAAGTTTTCAAATCTCCTTATGATGGAGATGGTTAATTTGCCAAATCCAACATAGTTAAAATATAAGTTGCACAGACTCTTCACTTTCCATGCCACACCCACGTCGAATTCTCAAAAAATATACTACTTCCGGAGAATATGGCACACACCCCTTGATATTTTCGAAGAGTCTGAACAACATAGTTAAGATAGGACATATGAAACAAACATCAGATTTACTAGTCAGTGTGTTCTCATGTGAAAACAACAATTATCAAACTTACTTCTCCTTCACACACAAATTAAGTGAAAATGTTTACTCATAAATATGGGACATGTCAAGTAGTAGAGAATGATAAACCAAGAATGAAACCAAAACAGATAGTTCGCTTATATGTAACTTAATAATAGTAGAACATAAAAGGCTAAAAAAACAAACAAATTATTTCATCACCTCATAATTGAGCTTTTAAAACACATCCAAAATAATAATAATAATAATAATAGTAGTAGTAGTAGTAGTAGTAGTAGTAGTAGTGAAGAAAGAAGATAACCAAGCTTGTGCCAAACTTCCACAAACAGCAGCTTCAATTCCTCTTAACATAGAATTCCAAGGTTGTTGCCAAATCCAAATGTGGAGAAAAACTCAAAACAAATCATTGGTTTTTTTCCCTTTCACCCCAAACAATGTTTAATCAAAAGACCCCTTTTCTCCCCTTTAACAATAAAAAGAAGGAAGGGTAAAAAAAGGAATAATGGTAGGACTAGTACAATATATCAACCCCACCCCCAAAAAACTACAAGAAAAAAAAAAAGGCAATGCCAAAAGTAAGATGTTTTGCTTGCATGAGGAAGAAAAGCAAGATTTTTATTCAGAACCCAACACCCAAGAAACTCAGAAAATTCAGAATCACCATCTTCCTCACAAACACATTATTTTATTTTATTCTTAAAAAAAAGGGGTTTTTTTTTTTGGGTCAGTATCCAGAGGGCATTTTTTTTTCATTAATAAATCACAAAGAGAAAACAAGGAAAGGGAGTGTTTTTTTTTTTTTTTTTTTTGTGTGAGAGTGAGAGTAGCGTTAAAAGCCAAAAAATGTGCTCGTTGGTTTTGCAAGAGCAGCTGGGAGATGAAAAATCACATGGATTTATGGACCCACTATGAAAATATAGCAAGAGAAGAGCCACACAAAACGCAAAATATCATTCACATTTCATGCAATACTATACATTACTCTATATTTTGCAAAAACATACAATAGTGACTGTCAAAAGCCAAGCAGTGCCAGATTTAGGGGCCTATTTGGTTTGGATTCTACCAAATATAACATTACACTGAGTATGTATATTTTTACTTCATAAAGTTTCGGTATATTCTATCCTCTCCCGACCTCACTTGTAAAATTATATTAAGTATATTATTGTTATTCAATTTATACATACTAGAAAAAAGAAAATTTTAAGCATTGCCGTAAATTTTAGCTTTATGCCTCCAATTTTATTGGCACATTCATGTTTTTGCGGTAGTCCAGTTTCAATTGAGCATATAAACACTTGATAAAGTGTTTTTATTATATACTTTCAATTTATTGAAAAAAAAATGTGTGTATTCTCAAATGTCTATTACGCAAATAAATTAAAATATGTCATCTACACATTCGTGTTAATAAGTTGTAAAATCTCAATCTTTTTTTAGTTGAGATCGAAGAGTATAACTAAAGGAAACGATTTTATTTAATTAAATTGTAAATTTAAATAAAAAGTACTTAATAGGAACACTTTGAGTGTATTCGATAAGAATGAAAATATTTTCTTGAAAAATAACTGAATTTTTTTTACTTATTTTCTTATGTTTATATACGTAAGTAAGAAGTATTATTCTAATTATTTTTTAAATATATAATATAGACAAATTAAAAGAGTTTTAGCTATGTACATTAAATTTTAACTAAGATAAGTGATAATCATTAATTCATTATGTCTCTGGACTACATAATAATCATCCTTATTTGTAGATTCTTCATCATCTGGGTTAGGAGAAGAAAATTGAGGCACCCCATGCATCAGGGTGTCCTCCATATTGTTTTAAAATCGATTTTACAAAATTTAACAATAAAAATCAGTGGTATATAGATAATAATAATAATAATAATAATAATAATAATGCTATAAATTAGAACAATAAGAAAAATAATGCTACTTACCAATTTCCTCTTAGTCGTCCCATACTAATTACAACCCTAGTGTGTAACGCTTGCAACTTAATCACCCCTTAATTTTGAAAAAGGTAAAAGTGATATTACATGAGTGATCAAATTGATGAAGTGTATCCTATATTATATTCCACACAAAATAAGATTTTATGGAAAAGAAAATTCTTTACGTTCAAAATATCTCGGTACTGTTATAAAGAAGTTTCATTAAATACGCTTTAAAGTCAAAATACTCTTCATTATCATTCCAAGTACAGAATTTTTGGTGCACCCATTTACTAATTAAATTTCTTTTTATGTATTCAACACTTCGATGAAATTTCTGGTTATAATACGCTGTTCTGTTGGACTTTTAGTCGGAATTTTTTTTTTTTTTTTTATGAAAATGGTTTTTGAAAAATTTTCATTTTACATTCGTGATAAGATTAAAAAATTAAAATTAAATTACTTCTAAATATGATAATTTAAGACATAAAAAACATTACTACTACATAAAATAGGAGAATAAAAGTATAATTTGAGCAGGGATGGCTGTAACAAATCCAACCCATTTAATTCGTCCGATCCGCTTAAGATGGCCCGTCCATTTATCAGCTCAATTCATTTCAACTTATTAAAAATTGGATTGATATGTATCCCAAATTGACTCATGAAAAATCTTATCAAAATATTTATAAAAAAAAGCTTCTTTTGTTTCAATTTAATCTGTTGTATATAGTCATAATAAAGAAAAATAATTTTATTTAGATACTAAAATAATTTAAAAGAACAAATAAAATAATTAGACTTGGTAAAAAATTGAGTTGAGTTAAGTCTTGACTTATAATGTAACCCTCCTGGTTCCATTTTGACCCAAGCAAATTTGTATTGAATTGAGTCCTGATCCGGCTATTCTCTTTAACTCATTATAACTCATTCAAATTGAACTCAACTCGTTCAATTATCACCCTAAAATTTGAGCATAATAATATAAATATGTGAACCAAAATATGATGTATGTGTGTGAAGGTAAGGTGTTACTACACTCCTACTAGTTGATGGTAGGCAAGCAAGCAGTGCAGTTCCACTCATTTCTTCTTGCAGCCTTTACTTATCAGAGGGCCCATCCCCTTTCACAGGCCCCCCTCTTTCACTCTGCTATTTTCTGCAATAATTATCAGAACCAAACATATCTGGATTCCTCTTAATTCTGTTGAAACTCCTGTACATTGCACTGTTGTTACTTGCCAAGCAAATTTTTTCTACACACCTAAAAAGTCACCTGCTTTTTTGACCCAAATGAGAGAACAGAGTAAACAAAGTAAAAGGAAAAACATACTTTCATTGCTTGATTCAAACAACTAAATGGTTATGGCAAATAAATGTAAATGATGGAAGGAATAGTAAAACAGTATGGCCTCTGTAAGACTCTACTATTATTACTTTTTAGTAGCAGTACAACTTTTGTCTTCTTATGATTATTATTATTATTTCATTTTACTAGAAGAATAGGCTTTAAATATTACGGGACGTGAGTCTAAATTAGTTTGCACTCCAATTGAATGAGAGAAAAATGAAATAATGATGATGCAAGCAAAATTGGAGTATTTTAGCAGAGAAGATCTGATGGGGAGATCTTTGACGAATTTATTGGTGCAATTACCATCCCTATCTACCTCTTTTTTTTGGCATTGTACCTGTACGGTCGACACTGGTTTTCTTTTACTGGATTTAAATAAGTAACACAAGTGGACAATCCCACGGGTGCAATACTAGTAAAACTTTCTTAATTAAAAAATATCTCTGCCCCCCCTTCATCATTGCTTTTATTTTTGGTAACAATTAGCTTTCCAAATATATTCAAAAGGAATAATTTATTTATTTATTTGGCTTTTTTAGATTTTTTGTAAGTGGCATGCAAAACTAGTTCTTCCAATATTTGTGTATTGAAATTTATGTTATGAGTGAATTGGACGTGAAAAAATAGTGGAGTTTGGCGTAATTATTTACAAACTTATAAGAAAATATCACGCTACAAAATCCTAAAATACTGGAGAAGCTTTATGGTTAAGAATTACGAGAAAACTAGCTAGACAATTTTTGTATGTTACTAAACTTATTTACATTTTGATGTCTTCTTCTCTTCCTTCTTTGGTCTTCTACCGACCATTAATGTATGTTCTCCTCTTGCTCCTCCTTCTTCTCCTCGTCTTTCTTCTTTCTTTAGAATCATTTTGGATCAATAATATATCAAAAGACTCAAAACATTAAGAGGAATTTTTATATATATTTTGGGATTTTTTTTAAAAAAAATTATAATCACCATTGGCAACTAATATTGTTATACTTTATCATCAATCACCAATCACCTCTACCATCATAATTATTATAATCGTCAACTATCAATCACTTCTATCATCACAATCGTCATTAACAACTAACAACGTTATAAACCACTAATGGTAACCACTATTATAATTGTCATCATCATTGTTGTTAACTATCACCAACAGATAGTCAACCACCACACATTGTGTTTAGTCATCACCACAGTCCTTGTTGTGATCCACAATTACTTCATAAGGGCCTATGGCCTAGACTCGGCCCAATAATATCAACTAGATCAGTCATATTGCTGTATCTAGGCCATAGGCCCTTATAATTGTTGTGATCCACGATGACTTCATAAGGTCCTATGGCCTAGATGCGGCAAATATGACTGATCCAGTTGATATTATTGGGCCGAGTAAAATGTTGAAGAGTTTTATATGGGATCCAGACCCAATTAGCTATTATTAAAAAGGTTTAGGGATTAGAAAGAACGATTATGCAAATTATGTCAAAGCTCTGGCTTTTAGTTATCTCTCATCTCCTTTCTCTGTTCTAGGATCTCATCCCCTTCTAGTTACCTTCTTCTAAGTTATCTATCTATAATTAGTGCGTTGTTACTTTGTTATGTGTATTATGCGTTGTAACTTGTATTCCGCGATAACAATATATATCAGTGTTTGTATTGGAAATCGGGTTTGTTTCATTGGTGCTTTCATCCAAAGGTCTTCAATAGAGGATCAAATATTTCGAACTATCGACGGTTCCGGATTCATAGTCAAAGGATATTGCTGAGATTCAATGTATGTTACAAGAGGTTGTAGGGAAATTATCTCTAACCACACCTCAATTTTCCCTTGATTCATGTTCGTCCATGGAAGTAGATTCCGTTAAAATACCCAGATTCAACGGTGATGACCCTGCGATATGGGTTTTTCAGGTAGAATAATATTTCACTCACCATAACATTTTTTCAGATCGAAAATTGTCATTGGCTTCTTTATATTTGGATGGCGATGCTTTGAATTGGTATTTCTGGTTATTTTGAAACAAGCAACTTGCGGATTGGGACCATTTTGTAGCAAAATTGTTTATTCGGTTCGGAACTCAAAGTCAAGAAGCACCTCACAGGCGTTTAGCCTTTCTCCGTCAACTTACCACAATAAACTATTGTTCGAAAGGAACTGCAACTATTCCTTCATGGAATACCATAGCCAACTCTCCCTCACCTCAAAACTGGAATGTAGGCTATGACTATAACAACCAAGCCTTTGCCCACAAGGTGTTTGGGGAAAAGTCGGATAAGAAAACTAAAGATATTGTGAATGTTGAAGCAATGCTTCAAACACTGGATTCTATAAAACCAAAAGGTGAGTGTAAGGATATATTAGTGGAAATTAAAACTATGGGTGTTGAAATTTCGCTAACTCAAGTAAAACAGGAGAATTGCGATTTCAATGAGATATCCAATTTGGATTTGGATGACAACAAAGAGGATCCCCTACCTCTTATTTTGATAATGACATATACAAATATCCGAAGAGGCATGTCATTGCAAATCACAAAAATAGGTGTTGAAGTTACAGTAAACAAGGCGCAAAAGTTGTTTGGTATGTATTCTCATAAAGCCCGACAACAATTGGTTGACAATAAAGTGATCGACTTACTCTGGGAAAGAAGTGACCTCTTGATTTTGGAACCAGATTGATGCACAAGAACATATTTATAATTTTTTCATTTGATCTCGGTGAGTCTATTCCTCTCTCTATTATGTTTAAAAGCGTGTATATACATTTGGATATATGTAGTGTAATTGTTCTTAATGGTACTACAAAAGGTGACAAATTGTTGGATGAAATGCCAGTAGCAAAGTGGGTAAACAAACCGGTCAACCTTGGCTGCCACGACCACTTCCAAAACCATCTTTCAAAGCTTTACTATTGGAATTTCCTAACCCAACTTTAGCAATCAGTTGAAATAGCAAATGAATTCGACTTTGAAAGGCTTGTTATAATTGGTGTTGTTAATTCCAAGATAAATGTTTGTCTTGTCGCTACAAACATCAATAGTGAAATACAGCCCGCTACACTTGCTACCATGTCACCAAAATGGAAAGTGTTAAAATTATGAAGTAACTATAAATCGAAGCTTCAAGTTGTGCACCATATTGGTTACACATTCTATGATGTCATTGAGTTGGTAGAGTTGGTTGTATGATATATATTACGTCTAGGCTTAGTGGCAATGCATAAATTTAGTGGAGAGCGAGCTTCGAACATAGTTCATTAGTATTTCAAAGAGGATAATTTTAGCCTCGATAGGTCCGATCATGTTAAGTAGTATTTCCTGTATCATATTTTAAGTGCTTCTGGTGCTTCTTCTAATCCTAGTAGTACTCTTGATGCTATTCTTGTAATCAATGTTCAAAAGCTATACAAGAATAATGGAGTCAATTCTGGAACCATCAAAGCTGCCAACCAAATCACTATATTGTTCATAATGACTTTCACTTGTAACAGGCAAGGAATTTATAATACTCCAAGTTGCTAGATAAAGTTTCTTGATATGAACCTTGAGGACAAGGTTTTTTTCGGGTGCGAAAGTATTGTTATGATCCATGATGACTTCATAAGGGCCTATGGCCTAGACGCGGTAAATATGACTGATCCAGTTGATATTATTGGGTCGAGTAAAATATTGAAAAGTTTTATATGGGATCCAAACACAACTAGCTATTGTTAAAAAGGTCTAGGGATTAGAAAGAACGATTATGCAAATTATGTCAAAGCTCTGTCTTTCATTTATCTCTCATCTCCTTTCTGTGTTCTAGAATCTCATCCCCTTCTAGTTACCTTCTTCTATGTTATCTATCTATAATTAGTGTGTTGTTACTTTGTTGTGTGTATTATATGTTGTAACTTGTATTCCGTGATAACAATATATATCAGTGTTTGTATTAGAAATCGGGTTTGTTTCAATCCCCACCATCACTATAAATCACTATCACCATGTGATCAATCCCTACTATCAAACACCTCCACCATAACAACTAGTATAGCCGTTAACCACCACATATTACAATGACCTTCACTATAGAAAAGGTCAAAATTTTATTTTTGTGTTTAAATCAGTTTTTTGTCCATGTGTTGGTATGTCAATGGTGACTTTTTTAAGAGTTAAGATTTTCGTTGCTTGAGGTAAGTGATTTCAATCCATCTTTCCCTTCTGTAATTCATTTTTATTCATAAAATGGAAGGGAAATTTCTTCATAGAACTTTATGGATTAAATCCTAGGGTTATCATTGTTGGGAAAGAATGTTAAGTTAGGGTATTTATGCACATATTTAATTTTGTTTTATTGGATTTGAACTTTAAGCATGAAGTTGTGGGTTCAAACTTTAATTTCGGTATTGAGGAATCTTGAAACCCCATAAAATTGGGTTGATCATAAAAACCTTCAATTTAATAAAATAATTTTTAACAATTCGTCAAACCATTTAAAAGGTAGAATGAGGTGGATTTAAATACTCAAGACCTTCAATAAATAGGATGTTAAAGAGACCTTATACTTTGTATGTATTAGACTTTGAGCATTCTAAGGCATTGAGAAAAAGGAAAAAACTACGATAATTAAACTTGTTCGCTTTTAATTTGTCGGTTGAGGTAGGTTACAATTTACTTAGAGTTAGACTTTACTTAGTTATCACTATGTAATGTGAATTGTATCGCATGCTGATTTATTTGCGAACATAGTTGTTCTTGTTTTGATGAAATTAAGTGTTGTTGGTAAGATCTAACATGCAAAAATGTTGAATTGATTATTCATTGATAATATGAATTATGAATTTGTAATTATTCTATAACGTGGTGATGTTATGAATAATGATATTGTGGTTATGTGTAACAACATGTTCCCGTTGTTATGGAAAAGCCAATGAGGAAAGAATTTAGGCCAAAAAGCTTTTGAGTAATGACTTGAAAAATTGTAGCCTAATCCAGATTTGAACGAAATATGAGTCAGGTAAGGTCTAGGGAAAGCTGGTAATGAATGGGGGATATAATTGTGAATTTGATCACATGAATGGTTAACTAACAAGTTAAGGAGCTCGTACAACTTTACGGAATTAAATTCGGGCAAGTAGAACTCCCAAAACTGATATTGGTGTGAAATGGTAGTTTTTGAACGTCAAAGGTTAAAGGTGTGTTGTGAAATGGGAGCTTGGAACTCAAATTCTAAGCTTCTGTCTCAGTGCAAGCCACCAGAGCGGGGTTAGTCCCACCCAGAGCAGGACCGCTGTAGAGAGACAGTCGCGACTTAAATCGGGAAAAATCCCCAAAAAACATTATTTTTCTGCAAAACTTCGTTCTTAAAAGCTAAGGAATGACCCAGAGAGATTTCTTGATAGTTTTCCATGACTTTTGGTGCTAAAGGTAAGGATTTTATTCTCCTAATCCATTTTTCGATCCGTAGAACTTAGATTCTTGGGTAATTATCATTGGGGGAGGGTTTTAGCCTGAAGTTGATGATGGAAAAAAGTCTTAGTTGCACGTTAGGATCATGAGTTTAGTCTTGGGTTATTGGGTTGTTATAATCTGGGTAAATTAGACCTTAATTATTGATCTTTCTATTAAATTAATCGTTTGTGGACCAAGAACAAACGAAAAGAATTCAAAAAGGGAAGGTTTAAGTGTCTTAGGAGGATTCAAGCTTGGTTTCGAGGTAGGTGATGGTTTGATTTCCTGTTGTGTGATATATGTCAGATAATTGTTTCATTGTATGTATGCATGTATGTCAATAGGGAATGCATATTAATCTAATGAAATGATGATGTGTGTCTCAATACATGCCATAAACATGTTACTTGATTGTATGATAATGCATATTGTTCATTATGGATGTGATTGTGACTGTGGTTATGCTAAGTGGATCGGATGTCACGTTCTGACACATATATTAGATCGGGTGTCATGTTTCGACACATATATTGGATCGGGTATCACATTTTGACACATATATTGGATCGAGTGTCACTTTTCAACACACTAAAAGTTTGGGCGTGGGTTCCATGAGATAACTACTTGTGATTAGTATGTTCTTGTTTACCTGTCATTTATATTGGGGAATTGTATGTTGTTCCTAAAATGATGACTGATCTATGTATTTTGTATATGTGTGCTTACTCTGTTGTAATTGTTCGTTGTATGTATTGTGCTTATGGGAGTAGCCGTGTGATCCTACCAGTACACCGTATTTGTGTATTGATACTGCACTTGCTCTTTCTTTATTGAGTACAGGGCATCTTCAGGCGGCTACTGACAAACCTCAGTTAGGTGACTATTGAGTGTGACAAGATTCAAGGGTGAGCCAGTTCTTTATGACTGCCATGGATCTTTCTTGTTTAAGTCCACTATTTTTGAATTCAGACTATTAGTTTAGGGTGTTTTGTTTAGTTTTTAGGGTTGCACCCCTTTTTTCTTAGACTTGTTAGTTAATCAGAGTTTTGGTACAATGACTTTGAGTTCTAGGGGTTGAATTTCCGCAATAGTTATATTAGTCGATTTGTTAAACTTTTGGAGTTTATGAGATCTCCATATCTCCTTAGTCATTTAAATCTGCTTCTGTATCTTTAAATGTTCTAGTTTTCATTAAATTTCTTAGTTGGGTTGTAGTAATGGTTCTCCCATCAGAGGGTTCGTGTGGGCGTCAATCACGACGGTTTGGGTCATGACACAGTTGGTATCAGAGCCCGAGGTTCATTGATCTCATTGTACCAAAACGAGTCTAATAGAGTTTTGCAGAATGGTATGGAGACGTCTGTAATTTTCTTCGAGAGACAATAGGACTTTAGGAAAACTCATTTATTTTTTTCCTTTGTGCTATTACTTGAATCCAATTGGTATCTAGGTGATTCAAATTCGTATATTTCCTCCTTCACTCTATGGTCAGAACTAGTGCAACAGTAGTGGTAACACCAACACTAGCAAGAGAGGATGCGTCCTTCCAAATAAGCATGTTTCCCCGATTAATATGGGCATGTAAAGACTAGTGACCAATATGATCTTTTATTAAGTTCTTATAGTTGAAAGTCCCATTCTTCATGGGTACAAAATATGAAGATGTTTAGGATTTCTTTGTTGACTGTCATGAGTTGCTTCATAAGATGAATGTAATGGAAAGGTTTGAGGTTGAGTTTGTGAGATATCAATTCTAAAGAGACACCAAAATGTAGTGGTTGTCTCATGCTGAGTGCCAACTAGTAAATGCACTACTCATGACTTGGAAACATTTTATAACTTTGTTTATGGAGAAGTATATACCCTGAATTATGAGGGATATAAGGAGAGATAAGTTCTTGAACATAGAACAAATTCGTCGCTTTGTGAAGTGATTAAGGTCAGATTTAGAGTTTCGAGCTTATAGGTGACAACGTTCAAGGAGTTTTGTAAGGGACAGTTAGATAATGAACACCATTACTTTGGAAAATGCATTTAGTATTGTTGTCATAACATGTATGGGTTGCTTAGTAAATGATGATATTATGTTGCAACAATTGAAGTTAGAATCTCTACTGCGATTTCCTAGATTTAGTGTATATCAAAGAGGGTCATGATACGACTACTACAATAGCAGTGATGCTTACTTGGTTAAGTTATTAAGTGTATTGACATTGTGGAGAACCTGGGCATATTAGGAGGAAATCAGCGAGGCCGTGGAGGCTGGGAAAATGGTAATGCAAGTAGGGGATAAGTGTCGCCAAGTAAGGTGGTTGCCCTTCAAGATGTTAGGGCTCAATTTTATGCCTTTCTGAGCAAGACCAAGACTGAGGTGTCTGATGCAGTGGTCACAGGTGCTATTATTGTTTGTGACCAAATGGCTACCATTTTGTTTGATTCGGGTTCTACTTATTCATATATGTCAGTTCAGTTTGCCTTGGGATTTGATGCGGTTTGTGATATGTTTGATGCCCCCATCCATGTTTCTACCCTAGTAGGAGAGTCAGTCATAATCACCCAGGTAGTGCTTGTCTTGTTGTGTTTATGGATTTTCAGACTTGGGCTGATTTGGTTATTTGTATATGACTAACTTTGATATAATCTTAGACATGACTTGGTTGTCCCCCTATTATGATGTGCTTAATTGTAATGCTAAGTCTATGACTCTAGAGATCCCGTAGAGAAAAGTTAGAGTGGGAAAGGGGGTACAAGACTAAGTCAGCTAAGATTATATTTTTCGTTTGAGCTAGAAAACTAGTGGGGCAGGGTTGTTTAGTATATTTGGCTCATATTCGGGATATTGATGTTGAGTCTCCTTCTATTGAGTATATTCCTGTAGCGTGTGAATACAAGGAAGTGTTTCATATCGATTTGCTTGGTATGCTTGTGAATAGAGGTATAGATTTCTGCATTGACTTGGAACCTGGCACTCGCCCCATCTCCATTCCTCCTTATTGCATGTCTCTGACAGAATTGAGAGAGCTTAAAGCTCAAATCCAAGAGTTTCTTGATAAATGTTTCATCTGTCCTAGTGCTTCCCTGTGGGGTGCTCCTGTTTTGTTTGTTAAGAAGAAGGATTGTAGTATGAGGACTGGTGATTTTATCTTAAGCCACAAAGGAGTGGATTGATACCAGAATGACAAGCTTATGGATAAAGAAAATCCCATTGAATATACTTGGGTGAAGACAATTAAAGATTTTAGTAAGAAAGTGTGTATAAAATTGGGTTAGTCCTTTGAATTTGATAGGTACACCTGAGTTTGAGGTGTCATGTTGATGAAAAGGTTGACTTCGTAGTGATAGCCATAGCTGACTGAGCATAATGGTAATAAGAGTTCGTGATGGATTATGATGGGATGTAACTATATAATAATATTGTTGGTTAAGAGAATTTTATATAGTATTTACGACTTGCGAGTATCCAAGGTTGTGATTTCCTAATATTTGGTAAGTAACGTGGTTGTATGGAAAGTTTTAAGAGAAGGTGGGACACCACTCGAATAGAATTTAAAAGAGCTAGAGTCATAATGAAGAAAAAATAGTGGGATGAAGTACAGCCTTAGAGAGAGGCGAGAGCAAAAATATTTTATTTGATTGCAAAGGCTAAAGAGGTATATTCAGAGAAGTAGAGAATTGGGTTCAGAGGCGCGTGAATTCATTCGTTTGTTGCGGCACTATTGGAAAAGACTTGAGAAAAGAATGTCCATGCATTAGCTCGAGTGTGATAATAAGTGCTTTGTTTTTGTTTTTGGGTTAGTAATGAGTTTGATTGAAATTTTGGAAAAGGATCTTGTAAGATCGGTGGAGATGCGATCAATGATAATGAATATCCATGAATTCATAAAAATCTTCAAGGTACAAGCTATAATGGGATTGTGTTATACGGTTGAATTTACAAAAATTTTCATTCTAAGTCTACATTCATGGTGATATATTTTGTCAAGGTATGAATTGGCAAGGTGAGAAATGATCAATTGTATCAGGTATTGAGCAATTGAAGGACTTACGCTTGAGTTGAGTTGTAAAGTTTATTATTGTTGATTGTTAAGTACCTAAGAGAGGTTTTCATTTAAAAGTGTTGGTTTATAGTAAGGTAAATGGTCAAAGTGCTTATAATGGTTGTTATTATTGAGAGTGTGGACTTTAATGGAATGATGTAAATAGTATGTGGAGTCAACTGAATGGAAAAGGTTGGTATCAGCTCTTCGGAAGAAATCTTTAGTTCTATTTAATAATTATTCCTTAAATTCTTATGTGACCATCTATTTCATTTTATACATGGTTGTAAGTATGATTCACTAGTTATGCTCACGTATGTTTTCACCTTTGTGGGTGGATCCTTAGTAGTGGATCAGGTGTACCGATCCTTCCATGTTCTCTAAGTAGAATATGGGGATTATTGAGTCCAATTCTACTGTTCTTAAGGGTAATCTACAATCACAATTACTAACTCTAGCATTTCAATAACGTTGTTAGAGGGTTTGTATGCTTGGACATATCCCTCGATTAGTATCTGAAATCTAAAGATCAAATTTTTATAACCTAAGCTCATGGGAATTTATGTTGTGGGATGAAGATGTTGTTAAGAACTATGATTGTTTGGGTATTATGAGTGTGTGTTGGTTGTGTCAGGTTCACTTCTAATTATAGCGAGTATTGATTTGGAATTTTATTATGCTTAAGTGCAAAAGGATTCATCCTGATGATTGTGTCAAGGTCCTTGATAACATGTTGCAGACGTGTGTACAACCAACTTTGGTGGTTGTTGGGAATCAATTTTGTTGTTAGTTAAGTTTACATACGACAATATTTATCACTCGAATATTGAGATTACTTCATTGAGGCATTGTATGGGAGGATATGTAGATATTCAATTGGTTGGTTTGAGGTTGGAGATGTGAAACCCTTATGGGGTTGATTTGGTGAAAGATGTTTAAGATAAGGTGAGAAACATCCAAGCTAAGCTTCTAGCAATCTAGAGTCGACAAAAAAAGTATGCAGACCAAAAGGTAAGGGACATGACTTTGCAGACTGGTGAGAAAGTCCTTTTAAACGTGTCACACATGAAAGGGGTGATGCGATTCGGCAAGAAGGCCAAGCTTAGTCCTCAATACGTTAGACCATTTGAGATCCTTGATTATGTAGGGCCAGTGGCTTATAGATTGGCCTCACCCCTAGCTTACCTGGAGTTTATCCATTATTTCATATGTCCATGTTGAAAAAGTATCATGGAACGGAGATTACATCATTAAGTGGGACTTAGTTTTGTTAAATAAAGACCTTCATTATAAAGAAGAACCGGTTGAAATTCTTGATCGTGATGTCCGAAAGCTGAGGACCAAGGAGATAAAGTCCGTGAAAGTTCAATGGAAGCATCTTCTGGTTGGGGAAGGTAATCGAAAAATCGAGAAGGACATGCGAGACAGGTATCCCCAGTTATTCGACGATTCAGGTACTACTCTACGTTCGCCTTGGCCTTTTTCTCCTAGTTTTTCACTCGAAGACGAGTGATGGGTAAATTGATATCTATTGTAATGACCTGTTTTCGTTGTTATGGAAAAGCCAATGGAAAAATAATTTGGGCCAGAAAACTTTTGAGTAGTGACTTGAAAAATTGTAGCCTAGTTCAGATTTGGACGAAATCTGAGTCAGGTAAGGTCTAGGAAAATCTAGTAATGAATGGGGGATCTAATTGTGAATTTGATTACATGAGTGGACAACTAAGATGTTATGGAGTCCGTACGACTTTACGGAATTGAATTCGGGTGAGTAGAACCCTCAAAACAGATATTGGCGTGAAAGGGTAGTTTTTGAACGTCAAGGGTTGAAGGTGTATTGTGAAATGGAAGCTTGAAACTCAAATTTCGAGCTTCTGTCTTCGTGCAAACCACCAGAACAGGATTATTCTTGCCAGAGCGGGGCCGCTGTAGCGGGTTGGGTCCCGCTGTAGCTGGATAGTCGCGACTTAAATCGAAGAAAAACCCCAAAAATGTTATTTTTGTGCAAAACTTCATTCTAAAGAGCTAAGGAATGACCCAAGGCAATTTTTTGACAGTTTTCGATGACATTTGGTGCTAAAGGTAAGGATTTTACTCCCCTAATCCATTTTTTGATCCGTAAAACTTAGATTTTTGGGTAATTATCATTTGGGGAGGAGGGGAGGGGGGTTTGGCTTGAAGTTGATGGTGGGAAAAATCCTTCGATGTACATTAGGATCATGGGTTTGGTCTTGGGCTATTGGGTTGTTATATTCCGGGTAAATTAGACATTGATTATTAATCCTTGCAATAAATTACTCGTTTGTAGACCAAGAACAAGCTAAAAGAATTCGAAAAAGGGAAGGCTCAAGTGTTTTAGGAGGATTCAAGCTTGGTTTCGAGGTAGGTAATGGTTTGATTTCCTATTATGTGATATATGCCGGATAATTATTTCATTGTATGTGTGTATACATGTGAATAGGAAATGCGAATCAATCTAATGAAATGATGATGTGTGTCTCAATACATGCCATGAACTTGTTACTTGATTGTATGATAATGAGTATTGTTCATTATGGATGTGATTGTGATTATGGTTGTGCTAGATGGATCGGGTGTCACGTTTCGACACATATATTTGATCGAATGTCACATTCCGACACATATATTTAATTAGGTGTCACGTTCCGACACATATATTGAATCGGGTGTCATGTTTCGACATATATATTGGATCGAGTGTTATGTTCCGATGCATATATTGGATCAGGTGTCACGTTCCGACACACTAACAGTTTGGGCGTGGGTTCCTAGAGAGAACCACTTGTGATTCTTATGATCTTGTTTACCTGTCATTGATATTTGGGAATTCTATGTTGTTCCTAAAATGGTGATTGATCTATGTATTCTATATATGTGTGCTTACTGTGTTAATTTTTCGCTGTATGTATTGTGCTTATAGGAGTAGCCATGTGATCCTACCAGTACATTGTGGTTGTATACTATATTGCACTTGCTCTTTTTTTGTTGAGTACAGGGCATCTTCAGGCGGCTACTAACAGACCTCAGTTAGGTGACTATTGAGCGTGACCGAATTCAAGGTTGAACCAGTTCTTTTAGGTTGCCATGGATCTTTCTTGTTTAAGTCCACACTTTTCGGACTCAGACTATTTGTTTAGGGTGTTTTGTTTAGTTTTCGGGGTTACACCCCCTTTTTCTTAGATTTGTTTGTTAATCAGAGTTTTGGTACAATGTCTTTCAGTTCTAGGGGTTGAATTTTCGGTATAGTTATGTTAGTCGATTTCTTAAACTTTCAGTTCTAAGGGTTGAATTTCTGCTATAGTCATGTTCTTGTCATAACTTGTTTCATTAGGATAGATCATAAGATCATACGTGAGAATAACCTCTCACCGTCCATGTCTTCATGTTCATGTTAGATTCAATTAGGGAAAACCCTTCAACCTAGAATCTTTATTATGTGAGAAAACCTTTTACATCATGTTCATTATGTGTTCATGAAAATAGCCTTTCAATCAATACAACAACATTATCATAATCATACATAGGTGTGTAAATGAGAATATCCTTTCACTAACACACAATAAGATCATCATCATAATCACCCTATTCTCAAAGTGTTCCTAAAGCATATACATCAATCTCATAATCATGCATAATTCTCATACTTTACCCTTCAAGGACCAAGGATTATGTTCCATCAACACATCTAGAATTACTACATTAGACATGAATAATAACGTGATTCAAATAACTCAATTACTACAAGCATAATCTCATAATATCTTTCTTTCATCAATTCACCCACATCACAAAGTCACAAATTGGGAATATAGGGATTTCATGGATTCTTGGGGGATTTCAACATAAAACCATATTAAATCATCAATTAAATCATAATATTAAGTAATTAAATCATTAAAATCGTTTTTAGAAAGGAATCCATGACTTGGAGTCAAACGCTAGCTTTTGGGGAAATTACTAGTTTTGAAATTGAAGTTGGAGGGAATCCATGGATGAAGGACTACCATAACTTAGCTATGAATCTCCAACGAAATTGAGTAGAAATCCTTACTCCTTCAAACCCTAGCTTCAACTTTTGTCTTCTTCTTCTCCCTTGGAGTTTTAGAGAGAGAATTTTTGGAGAGGATGAGTTCTTTTGGGATTTTTAGAATAATGGCTTGGATGCCTTAATTTGGTGGCTTAAAAACCTTATATAGTTTGTCTAATTTAGTGTAAAATGACGTCACTTAATAACTAATTAATTTAGGAAAACCCTAAAGTGCCCCTAACTCAACTGCCAAAAAGCAGTTTCAGGTGACCACCCACGGCCACAGTTTGTGGATGGACCCACGTGGCGTGCTGGTGAACCATGGGTGAGTTACTGGAACTTGTTTTCTAAGGCCTTGACCCATGACCCCTCACCCTCGGGGCGTGGGTTGACCTACGAGGCGTGGGTCCCCTCCGTGGGTCACTTCTCAAGCAACTTCTAAAGGTCCTCCTCAAGGACCCATGGTTGGTCCTTAGGGGTCATACCTTGACGTTCTAACACGAAATCCTATATTTTTAGGTACAGGGAGGTACATTTACGACTCTAACCCTCATGTTAAGCTCTAGTTTAGCTTATTAGTTTTCGAGGTGTTACACTAGATTGGATGGATTAAGACATTTTAGCATGTATGTGCAAATGAGACTGATTTATGATTTTGAGAGGTATGTAAGTGATTTCTGGCAGGTGCAATGCCTATGCAACTGCAAGGTTAGGATGGATATAATTCCATTATCTTGTTATATTTTTACATGTGTGCTGTATTATCCAATTGCATTATGAAAATTGTGTTAAATTACCTTGTTTCATTATGACAAGATCATTGAATTGACTTGTTTCATTTTGACAAGCATGTGATGATTTATACTGATAAGTCATATTGATTAATGATCTTGTTCAATGTTTCATGATTTTACATACTAGTTAAGGTCTAATCATGTTTAAAAAAAGTAGTATTCACTTAACTTTCTTACAAATCAAATCCTCTTATAAATGTTAAGTGTTGTTGAACTACCTTATACGTGATAAGTTTGTAGGTTGAGTTGCGAACATGCAAAGGACCTCAGCAAGTAACCCACTAAATAAGGTAAAATTAATTAAGCTATAATTTTAGTACTCCTTTCATCACAACCAAACCACCAAAACTACAACTTGCATAGAAATTAATCCAACCTAACAGTTTTACAATACACAGTTCAATAACCAACAAGTATCGAGTATGTCAATCACAAGTGCCAAGTAGATTAATCACAAGTATCAAGTGGATCAATCACAAGTATCAAGTAGATTAATCTCAAGTATCAAGTTCATAAAATCACAATCGTCAAACACTTGCCGAAATCATTTTCCATCGGCACAATATCACTAGCCGAAACCATTTCCCATCAAATTTATATAGTATCGCTTGTCGAAACTATTTCCCTTTGGCACAATATCACTAGTCGGAATCATTTTCGTTCGGCTTTATATAATATCACTAGCCGAAATTATTTCCCTTCGACTTTATATAATATCATGTAACACCTCAGACTTCGAAAGAGCTAAATAGAGGCTCGTACAAGTCACCCATCAATTTTTAGTTTTGGGTGAACTTTAAACGATCATATCTTTTAGTACATAAAGAATTAGGTGGCCCATGAGCTTTCAAATTGAAAGTCTTTGAGTCATCTTTCCAACACCTCCAAGTTTGCTAAGTTTTGAGCTCGAAGTAAAAAGTTATGCCTATTTGAGTGAAGCCTCTCTATCTAAAGTATCTCATTCATTTTAGAAAATGGTATTTTGATCTTTTCCTTTTCCCACTAGGCTTAGAACGTTTTTCCTCACCCAATTAAGGGTTTAATCATATGCTAAACCACTCTTGGTAGTTCCTAAACACTTAAAAAAATAAGAGGAGAAAGAGCTAGGTTTTGAGCGTTCGTCAAAATCCCGTCGATATTCGCCAAGAACACTGTAATTTTCAGGTATGTAAGGCTTCTCATAGTGTTGGACTTGTTCTTCCTTACGCTATACATCTAATTTATCCGCAAAATCATTGTATCTAAAGGATTTTTGCTTAGTTCTTGATTTTTGTTCAATTCTGTAACAATCGAGGTTGTGAATTCTTTTGTGTTGTGGGTCTTTGGTAAGAGTTATATTTCAAGGAGGTTTGTATGAGAATTTCTATGAATTTGTGTTGGGTTTGAGAATCAAGAAGAATTAGGACGAATCACTTAATACTAAACGAGCTAGGACCCTAAATTGAGTTGAAAATCATCAGTTGTTTATAACGCTCAACTACACTTCTTATGATTCAAAGTGTAGGTGGCCGCTAGCAAGTATAAACCCAACGATGAGTTGGGGTTGATCCCACAAGGAGTGATACGGAAAAGAATTCAAGTATGAAGTATCAGAGTGTTCTAATTTTTTGTAGAACGGAAGTAAATAACACGTAACATAAAGGTAAATCAATAGGTTTCAATTATCAAGATCAAGGGAATTCAATATCCAATTGTTAACGAAAACAAATAATGCAATATTTGAACAAGTATAAAGAGGACCTTAGGAGTGTGTGAGCAATCAAATACAAATTTCACCTAATGGGTAATTAATAATTACTTGAAATCGTTGAATATCAATGGATAGGATAGATTTTAGCTATAAAAATCATTTCTCAATCGTCTACTATGCTTCAAGTGAGTTCCTTCGAACCTCTACAAGCTTAGCAACACAAAACAACCCAATTCCTTAACTTTATCCACTTTATCAAGTTGGGTAGTAAAGACGTAAATCAATACAATTACCAGTCATTTATTCTACTCTAAGCAAATTTCGTAAGCAAATTTCTAGAGCTAAAACTAGAACTAAATTTGCAACTTTAGCTCATAAATTAAAACTTGAATAAACAATTGAACCATTTCAAAACAACAATAAAACTAGCAATTAACAATATCCATAAGCTAGTATGTATTTGACTACATAGTCACACCCCTAACGAAAGGGGGTTCAGCCACACATAACAAAGAATAAGAAATAGTTACCAAAAAGATGTTTCATCCAAATGACAAAATCCTCAATGCCAAAATTAAGACTAAAACCTTAAAACCACAATATCCAAGCTCAAAACCCTCTCCTAGAATGTTTAGTATTGTCAAAGGATGCAAAAATCTCTATAAAAAAAAACTGTGTAAGACACTCTTTTCTCTCTTCAAAAATCAATATATATGTTTTCAAAACTTCTCAAAATTTCAGTACGCAGTCCGAATCGGTGAAATCAGTTTGGAACACCAAACAACTCGGCGATATGCCGACATGCACTCCTTCTCGCCTTTTGGCTTGACTTCTACATCCAATGTGCTCCCTCAATCACCGAGTTGGCTTAGTTCATTAGCCAATTTGCTAGACTTTTTGGTGAACTAGAGGGTTACTCGACGAGTCGACGAGTGGCTTTTGGGAGCTCCAGCCTTTCTTTTCTTCAGTTTTTTCAATATTTTGCTTCTAATCACGTTGTAATATCCTTGTGTTGTTCTGAAGCCTTCATTGCTATACATAAACAAATTAACATCAGTTATTAACACAAAATAGGTATTGAGGACACTAATTCATTGAATAACAAGCTCTAAATGATTCAAAACTCCCGACTCATCAACACCCCCAACTTAAACTTTTGCTTGTCCTCAAATAAAACACAAGATCAATCAGGCCAACAGGAATTTCTACAAGTAGTGCTCTTTGAGACTTAACATGAAAGTGCACACAAGGTTCAATCCAAGCATGCAATGTTCAGTTGTGCACTCAAAGTTTCCAACTATGACTCACCATCATCAATTAGAGTTCATGCTCACAAATACTCACTTTAAATGCAAATTCATGCCCAACAAAAGTATTAGAATGCTCTCACATCAAGAATGATTCCATGCTCTCACAAAGTCAATTAAGAATTATAATTAAGGAATCAAAATCAACTCTCACACTCCCAATGAGAGAAACATGCATGATTTTACCCATAGGTTTGCCCGTATTTTTCATCCAACACATCACTTGGCTTATGCAAGATCAAAAAGGTCCTTCAAGGCTTGCAATTGGGCTGAGGGTAAGGGTATGCACATTTCGGCTTCGTGACTCTAGCTTCATGAAGCATGACTCAAGTTTCACTTCTTTTCCTTTTCTTTCATTCTTTTCAAATTCACAACCCATCCTTGGCCTATTCATAGCACACAAAATCTTTGGTATAGCTCATCGGACACCCTTTTTATTTCCACAACAATGCACAATGGATACAAATTTATCATTTTCTTTCTTTCTTTCTCTTTTCTCTTCCCATTTCTTTTCTTCTTATTTTTTTTATATGGAGGGCTTCCATCTTTTTCTTCACCACATGTTCTCAAGGACGAATTTCACGAACTTCTTACTCGGTTTCTTTCCTCATTCTTACCACATTCCCAACTTAGGCTTTTGGCCTAAGTTGACTATTCAAACAAATCAATGTTTCATGAAGGTTATAGCTGGGAAATACATGACAATTTCAACAACCGGTCTAAACATTTGTGTTTATGTTTCATTCAAAGAAAAATTTAGGCTCAAATGGTGCCAAGTTAGGTTCACACACTCACAAGGTGGTCACACAAAGCTATAACCATTAGGTTCACTATCAAAGATTCGTGCCTAAAGTCATTTCTTTCATTCACCAATGCTAGTCAATTGGATCAACGGAACAAGTTCTAAGTATCATGAATAACTATTTTCTATATAACTAATACTCGCATAAATTAATACATAAATTCCCTTAATAACTAATTACTACATTATTTGATACCTGCATAATTATTGATTCCTACATTATTAAATGAGCAATTGTTTTCTTAATCTTTTTCTTTTTCTTTTCATGGTAGTGTCAATTAACAAATATAGACTATAGTATTCATGATTAAGATTTATGAGTTCAAAATTTCTTCCTAAGAAGCTAGATAGAAGAAAAAAAGAAGAGCGTCCCTTGACCTAAAACAGACACTGACCATCCTAATCTAAACTCGATTAAAACAGAAAAACTCAAGACGCATACTGATAAAGTCAATCCCTCCCTTTTTTTGTTTTGGCACATCTTTCTTCTTTTTCTTTTCTAATCTCATAATTGAAGGCATTTTTTTTTAATTTGTGATTAGACCCTTGCCTTGTCACTTCTTTTCTCATCTGGTAGAAAAAAAATCATAATCCAACCAAACATTTGATCTATTTTATAAAAAATCAAATAAGTACTACCATTGTTTTCAAATAAATGTTAATCTTAGATCTATTATATATATATATATATACTAAAAGAGTACAATTCTTTTATATTTAGAAATACTTTAGTTTTAATTTTTTCGCAAGATACAAAAACTCTTTTTTTATAACTTTCATTCTCATAATTGAAGGCATTTTTTTTAATTTGTGATTAGACCCTTGCCTTGTCACTTCTTTTCTCATCTGGTAGACAAAAAATCATACTCCAACTAAACATTTGAAATTCTCTTCCTCTTATCAAATAAGTACTACCATTGTTTTCAAATAAATGTTAATCTTAGATCTATTTTATATATATATATATATATATACACTAAAAGAGTACAATTCTTTTATATTTAGAAATACTTTAGTTTTAATTTTTTCGCAAGATACAAAAACTCTTTTTTTTTATAACTTTCATTCTCATAATTGAAGGCATTTTTTTTAATTTGTGATTAGACCCTTGCCTTGTCACTTCTTTTCTCATCTGATAAAAAAAAATCATAATCCAACCAAACATAAGTACTACCATTGTTTTCAAATAAATGTTAATCTTAGATCTATTTTATATATATACACTAAAAGAGTACAATTCTTTTATATTTAGAAATACTTTAGTTTTAATCTTTTCGCAAGATACAAAAACTCTTTTTTTATAACTTTCTTTCTCAATCAAACAAAGTGAGGCTGAGAGATTAGGATATGACTTCCTATATACCAAGAAATGATGTTTGTCACTCAGTGTCTGAATCTTCAAACTTTGAATGATAAATTTTTAAAAAATCCAATTATTGGATGCACAGAAAAATTAAAATGAAACAAAACAATATTTAACTAAATTATAAAAAAACATTTTAAATAGAATTAACAAGTAGTGATTCAAATTGATCTACGGTTTTAGGTAGGGGTGTGCACTATTTGGATTAAACCGAAAAACCAAACCAAATTCTAATTCATATTGGTTTTTGTAGATTTTTTATTTGGTTTTGGATTATAATTTACTTTGTTTGGTTTTTTGGTTTGATTTTGGATTTAGAAAAATGAAAACCGAAAAAACCGAATTTTATATATATATATATAAGTTGGAGT